>BSYR01000020.1:50957500-52250211 GCA_030270665.1 Hibiscus trionum | reverse complement strand
ATAATAATAATAATAATAATAATAATAATAATAATAATAATAATAATAATAATAATAATAATAATAATAATAATAATAATAATAATAATAATAATAATAATAATAATAATAATAATAATAATAATAATAATAATAATAATAATAATAATAATAATAATAATAATAATAAAGCTAAGCCAATTCTTTCCCTTCTCCTAAGATTGGATATAACTGGAGTTTACTAATTACACTCAATTTAGTAAAATTCACAAATTACTATGATAGTAAAAATACGTCTTATTTGTATAATTACACTCAAATCGAATTGCATATTAACTTTTCAAACACATCCTAAGTATAAATATTTTTGTACTATTTATATTGATCATACAATAATATATAGTTATACTTTTTGAAATATATATATTTAAAACTTAAAGGTTTTATACCAACAAGTGTTGGATACAATGGCAAGACACGTTTTTATCTTATGAAGAGAACTTGATTTTAAACTTTGAAAAAGATATTATTGAGAGAGAAAACCATAAATTCTGAACATGATTTTGTGCTATACAAGAAAATAATTTTTTATGCATATACCATTTTAATATTTAAAGTTGATATATATTCAAATTAAGTTTTACAACTAATTTATATTAATTGTTAAAATGTATATTTCATATATGATCTGAATAATCATTTAAATATTATTTTTATTTTCCAACTTCATGCATGAATAGATATTTTAAGTTTTCAAAACAATTTTTTCCTCTTCAAGATAAATGCTGAACACTTGAAATTAGAGAGGTCACCTTTTCACAATATTCTTTCCATATCTGTCATTTTATACTCATCCAAGCGAAGAATTTATAAAGAAAATATGTCTAAGACTTAGAGAAATTCTAAGGAAAGATGGACTAATATACAGTTAAGAAACGGCGTTACTATAAATATTATAAAATAAATAATAAAATAGGTAAAGCGCTACCGAATATGTTGATATAATATAATGTATCCGGTAGAAAACATGAAAAAATATTAAAAAAAATTAGTAACCGACAAACTTAAGTTATCGGTAGGCATAGACACAAACATAATAAAATAGGTAAAATTACTTATTTTGTTGATAAGAGTATCAACATATTAGGTAGCGCCTATTATGTTAGTAAAGTTTAAGCTGATGAGGCCTTGAAAATCTCACGATAACAAAATCGGTAAAATTACTTATTTTGTTGATAAGAGTATCAACATATTCGGTAGCGTCTAATTTGTTATTAAAGTTTAGATGATGGGGCCTTGAAAATCTCACGATAACAAAATGGGTAAAATTACTTATTTTGTTGATAAGAGTATCAACATATTCGGTAGCGCCTAATTTTTTTTATTAAAGTTTAAGCTGATGGGGCCTTGAAAATCCAACGATAACAAAATAGGTAAAATTACTTATTTTGTTGATAAGAGTATCAACATATCCAGTAAATTACTTATTTTAAGCTGATGGGGTCTTGGAAAGTATCTATAGTTTTTGAGTAAATTACTTATTTTATTGATACTTTCGAAAATATCTATACTTTTCTAAAAGTATCGATACTTTTTGTTGATACTTTTTTAAAAGTATCGATACTTTCGAGCCACATTGCAACAAGTTACATTGCTTTTTAAAAAAGTATCGATACTTTTTGTTGATAATTTTTTAAAAGTATTGATACTTTCGAGCCACATTGCAACCGGTACATTGCTTTTTAAAAAAGTAATTTACTCAAAAGTATAGATACTTTCGAAAGTATCAACAAAATAAGTAATTTACTCAAAAGTATCAACAAAATAAGTAATTTACTCAAAAAGTATAGATACTTTTCAAGGCCCCATCAGCTTAAAATAAATAATTTACTAGATATATTGATACTTTTATCAACAAAATAGGTAATTTTACCTATTTTATTATATTTAATCGGTCACACCGTATATTAGCCCTATATTAACTGTCTCACAGCAGAACTACCCCAAGACTTGCCTTTGGATAAAAGAAGTCAACAAGCACTTAGCCATGCCAGGCCTACACAAATATTGTCCTGTACAAAGATGGTTCTTACACATGAAGAAAAGAGTGAATAAGCAACGAATCACAGTTATTAAAAAACACAAAAAAAAAAAAATGTCATATAGTCCGAATGGTTTCTGCATATCTCATCTCCAACATAGTTTCCACCACTGTGAGGATCAAAAAGAACACCACTAGACACAGTAGGGTTATTTATTCATAGTTAACGAAAATACTACAATACTTAACTTATTATGTTCGTAGTGTAATTAAATAATAATCTTTAAAGATAATGTGTTTTAATAACATTAAAAATCGAACATATAGGTCAACCGTTGTAGTATTTTGATCAACCATGAACACCCCTAAACATCGGTATAAGATACGACTACATATTGTAATTTTACATGGTTTAGTTTTACACCTACTGTTGACATTCAAATTAAACTTCAAAACATCCGCACCAAAATAACATCACTTTGAGCTAACGTCTCGTTAAAAGTTAACACTGGAGTGACATAAACGAGTCGGAAAGTAAAGTTCAATGTTAGATTTAAAATTTTTGAAGTCCAGTAACATTTTTGAGTAAGTGGAGTAGAGTTTTCAATACTGTTGACATCCAATAGTTTTACAGCTACTTCCAGTTTATGTCGAATCAGACTTTTCAAACAAATACCACCCTTTCATATATAACATTTCTTACACGTATGTTAACTCACTAGCTTAGTAAGAAATGTATTGTAAACATGTATATATTATCAAATTCAAATCTATAATGTGAGATTGACCTGATTCAAACGCCTTTTAGCGTTAAGCATCAGTAAGAAGACTGGTGTTGACGAGCACCAGCGGTGACACCAACAAACCAAGCAACCCTCATGAGTTGCACACCAAGAATCAGAACCCACCAACAAACCAGGCCCCTGATAGAGTGCATCACCCATGCCGGTGCGTCAAGTTCAGCCCCGAGTCTCAATCCCCTCGTCAGCTGCAACACACGGTAGGCCTCGTACACAACCGGGGCCGCCAACCAAACCGGTGACTGCCAATGCCACGTCAACATCTCAGTCAGCACCTGAATCGACAGGAGCAGATTATAGGGACCCAAAAGAACTGCAAATGGGGTGAATGGCAGCTGAGGTTGAATGTAGCCCCTTTGCGAACAAAACAGTAACATCAAAGGAATCAGAAATCCAGTCAAAGTTGCAACAACGTTGCATAACTGGTAACTGGGAGGAGGCTTGGACTTGGAGGTTTGGATCTGCGGGTTCATAGACTGGGCACAGTAATCAGCCATAAGGAGAAAAAGGGTTGCGCCCAGATGGAAGATGCAATCGAGTCCAATCAAAGAAAGAAGGCTAACGACATCCGGGCCAATGAATATAGTGGATATCGGCAACCATAGAGTGGGAACTATGCCCGTGATGAGAAGAAGACAAGGGCCTAACACCCACATTAGCAATTCAAGACGCTGAACCTTTTCCAATGCCGGATCGGTTGTAGCGGTGCCATCATCAACTATAGTTGCCGAGTGCTCATCTCGGTCGCCGGAACGCAGAGTTTCAAATGTTTTTTCCAAGAAGCTATTACCAGCATTATCGGCGAGTTGTGGAGGTTCCCATGGAGATAACTTTGTGCAGCAAACGGGGGATTGTCCTCTGATGTGGATGTGATGGATGGGGAGCAAATGTGGCAACTTTGAGGCTTTCAACAATTGTAAGTTTTGGGAATGAAATTGTGGAATTCGAACGATAGACATGTTAAGAGGAGGAGCTTGAGCTAAAGACGCCATTCCTCGCTTCATATCTTTAGCAGCCTTGACAAGATGATACAGTTTGCATTTCTCTGAAACATTTATACAAACACTTGAAATACTCGGAGTGAAACTCATTCATTTTTCATTAATTTATATCTTCTTCTCATAATCTCATAAAATCCTTAGACATAAACCTCGGGAAAAAGCTTGTATATTATTAATATATTCATTGGGTCTAAAAAATTCGTGAATACCAACGTATAGTTCTTCAAAATCTTTAAGAAACAAACCCCAAACGCACCCATATCTCCAAATGAAACAACCACAATTGCATCATGCACTAACAAAAAAGAGATTCTTTTTTGACAATTCAATTACGTGAAAGAACTTTTTGAACAAAGTTCTTCACCGGGAAAATAAAAGATCAAATTGAGATCTACCTCGATGAATAGAAAATGATGAATGTGATGATATTCTCAAGGACGACGTGGGGTTGGATTCTTGAGATGGGGTTAACCCTATAAATTCCTCAATGATAGCTCTTGTAAACTGCTCTTGATTGCAGCTCTACTCCCCTTTCCTATTTTCAATTCCATGACATAAGAGTAAATAAAGCTTCATTTTTTCCAGCCAAGAAAGAAACTTTAAAATCAATAAATTGAATGTAAATGGAAATATGTGTTTTTGCTAATTATTCGGATTCTGTTACAACATATAAATTTAATTTAATTATTTTGTTAAGCTTAAATTTAAGTGAATGGAGTAGATTACAATGATGGTTTTATAAAAAAAAACCTTAAAAAAATCTAAAATTACAATGAGTGTTTACAATCATACAAGTAAATTAAATGCACAATTTGCTATAACTATTGAAACAAAAAATAGCCACTTGAAAGATTCACTAATTGGTTTAGTGGCTAAAGATGCTCATATCGCCTCATCTTGTATGAGTTCAAATACTATTTAATAAAAAAAATATCCACTTGAGATCATAAAATGACCATACAAGGAAAATGTTAGAAACACAATTAAAAGACTCGAACAAAATATAGATATGAACAACACCATAAATCGACGATGAGAGATAAAACCATCAACACAAACAAAAAAAATCATATGACAATAAATGCATGTTGACAAAATAATCTTTACAACTCAGTCGTGAACAAAAAAAAGGTGATTGTGAGCGTGTATCTAAATTCAACGCGAGAGACTAAAGTAGGAAAGATCGGTAAGATAACCACATAAGCACCATCTTAATTAATCGAAGTGAATTCAAATCCAACCATTAAAAAAATAAAATGAAAATATGTCACAAGACAAAAAACGTACCAAAAGCATAGAACAATATATCACAAGACAATTAATTTTATTAAAAAAATTAGAAAACAAAGAAAAAGCAAATATAGGATATCACAAAGCAAATGAAAAAGAAAGATTGTCGACGATCAACGATCGACAATCAGAATCAAAGTTGACGTCACTGTTGATCGTTGACCGTTTACCAAAAAAAATGAAAAAAAAAAAGAATTACAATGCTTATGTTAGAGAGAATTTTAAAATCCTAATCTCTATCCTATTTATCTAGATAAGTTGATTAGTAAATATATAAAGAGTGAGAGAGAAGGGTATGATCCTCTTACAACATCTAAAACTTTTAAGTTTTACATTTTTAATTTTTTAAAGTCATTTTTAATTATTGGATGAGAATAAATGAATGCTTGTGATTAACAATAATAAATGATGTGAATTATTGAAAAAATGTGAAAGACGAGAGTGTTTGGCTAGTGAAGAAGACAAGTGAAAAAGGAAAGGGAAAGTGCAGAGAAAAGATGATTTAGAATAATGAGATTTTCATTAACCAAAGCTTAACCAAATATCTTCAGATACAAAGGAATTTATAAAGGCATATTAACCTTCTAACAAAATCGGTTACATGCATAACAACCAATAACAACCCTGACACGGTTAACAAAACTTATAATTGTCTCTGTAACAAAATTGAATAAATTCACAATTTATCAACTCTAACATTTCCCATGCTTAACTTTTCTTCAACTTCTTGTAAATCCACAACAAAAAGCTTGCGTCTGCAAGCTTTGAACGCCACTGGTGCCAATGGTTTTGTGAAGATATCAACAATGTGTGAGTCAGCATGTATGTAATTAATCTATAGTAACTTGGTTAACTTTTTCTCCTAAACAAAGTGTTGATCCAAGTCTACATGCTTAGTTTTTGCATGCAACACTAGATTTGCAGCCATGTCAACCGCGTTTGTATTATCGCACCATACTTTGGAAACATCATCAAGTTGTACACCCATATTTGACAATAAGGATTGTACCCAAAGAACTTCTGATGTGACATCGACCAAGCTTCTATACTCAGCCTCAGTTGTGGAGCGTGAAACAGACCTCTGTTTTATAGAACTTCATGCCAACAAGTGATCACCAAAATACACACAGTACCCAGAGGTGGAATGTCTATCATCCACACCACTCCCCTAGTCTACATAAGAAAATGCAACCAATGCATAATTGAACCGCTCTATTGAAAACAAAAGTTCAAAATATAGTATTCCTTTCAAATACCTTAGTACCATCTTTACTGCTGCCTAGTGTGCTACGATTGGCTGTTGCATGAACTGAGCAACTTTATTCACTGAGAATGAGATGTTTGGTTGTGTGTGACAGACATACTATAGTGCACCAATCGTACTTCGATACTTTTTAACATCATCAAACAATTCACCATCAAATTTACTAAGTTTGGGAATTACCACCATATGTGTCGGTGCATGTTTCCCATCTTCCATGTCAGTTTTATCAAGAAGCTCCTGAATATGCTTTCGATGAGTCAGAAGAAAACTCCCAGCAATCTGCTTAACTTTGATGCCCAAAAAATACTAAAGTTCTCCAAGATCTTTGAGAGAAAAAATGTCATGCAGTTGAGCAATCACTTGAGTAATATGCGAGTCAGCACATCCAATAATCAAAATATCATCAACATAGATAACAATATATGTTATGATTCAATTTGCCCTGTATATACGCAATGAAGAATCAACATTGGAAAGTACAAACCCCAGAGTAACTAGAAAACCTTTGAGCTTAGTAAACCAATTCCGTGGGGCTTGACGTAACCCATATAGGGCCTTCTGTAATTTGCAAACCAACAGTGCACCATTAGAAGCTGTCAACTTTGCTAACGCATAGCAAAAGATTGAGAATGCAATATAAATATATAATAAATAATGCCAAGAACGAGTCTATTGCGTGCAAGTATACACGGTCAGCAAGTAATACAACAGTAAGCTGAGTATCGTATCCACAGGGATTGACCAAGAATTTAAGTGTTCAATGGTTTACTTGTTAAAGGGATCAAGAATGTTGAAGTTGATTTGGATTTTCGATTTAGACAATAGCTAAAATAATGCAGTGAAAGTAAAAATAGTTTGGCAAGAAGAAGTATTCAAAAGGATGATAAGCGTTGGTAAGAGATGCCTGGATTTTACGCTAGCTATGCCAGTTATTAATAAGGTCTTGCCTTGGATTTATTGTCGAGCAGTTTTTAAGAATAGTACTACCTCTGTCGATGGCAATACCCTAAGTTATCCAGGTTAAAACCCATATATGTCTATAGTGCAGCTTTTCATATATTAACATGATGAAGTTTCAACCTGTAATCCTAAGGGTAGATTCATTTCCGAAGTGAGCTCATCTACTTGAACATCTTCTGTCGAAGTTTCTCTCCATAGTACCTGACAACTAATCGTTACCCTTAAGTCTGTTAAGATATTAAGGTATAATAAGTTGTTAACTCTTCAAAAGTATTGATTTTTATGCCTATTTTACAATGCCTTTTCTTGCTTTTGAGTACATTTAGTTGTTAATTTCATGCATTTGCATAAGGACTTAGGAATTTTACCTATGTCAGTGTGAATGGTTATTTTTATTGGCAATTTTGCAGGTTTGACATAACGGTTGGCAGAACACGACAACACAGGAAGGAATTTCAGAAAGAATGATGAGATACGGTTGGCACAGATGGACCAAATATTGCCAAAGCACCAGTCGACAGAGAAGAGGATTTTGATGCCCGACCAAGTAGCTGTTGAACCCGAGAAAATAGGACTAGATCAGGCTGCGAGAAAATAGAAATTGGATCAAACTTCGAAAAAAATAGCGGAGAAATAGTGCCAAGCTTGGTTGTCGAAGCAGTGACGATAGATGATGTAAGCTCCAACCTCATCAGCTCACATTCAAACTCTGGATAAGATAATCACATCCCTTATCCCTTGAGCATTCAAAATTCAAACTCAAGAGCTCATCCCAGGTCTTCCTTGCACGCCAATTTAAAGAACGATCTAGCAAGCACTTAAAGGACGATTGGGATATCGAAAGATCCATCGAAAACCAGCTGCACTAAGGAGACATGGTTCGACCAGCTTGACCGAGAGCTTGGACCTTGAAGGACTGCATCAAGAGACCCCCGTCTCACACATTCTCTTTGTTTAGTTGTTTTTATTTTCTTTTAAATGATGGTGTTTTTGCAAAACGTTGAAGGTTTTTTGGTTGATACCCTCACCATGAACTACTTTAATAGTTGGTGGGGGATGTTTGCGTTGAACATTATTTTTGTGTTTAGTTTTTAATAATCGAAATGCTTCGACATCGTTTTCCCTATCTAGCATGTTCTTCAATTTTTTTTATCAAGATTGTGCCAAGCGAAAGCTGACATTATTGGCTTATTGAACCTTAATATCTTAACTAACTTAGGGGGAAACAATCTTTTGCCAGATACTAAGGCGAGATGTATCGAAAGAAGATGTTCAAGTAGACGAGCTTACTTCTGAAGTGAATCTACCCCTTAGAAGTATAGATTGGAACTTAATCAAATTTCCATCGAAAGAGGCATTGCCAACTTTGAATCTGCTCGTTAAATGATGCAAAGACATTACATTATTAAAGGCTGACATGACATGAATAGCGTAAAAACTAGGCATCCCTTGCCAACGCTCATCACTCATTTGACACTCTCCTTGCCAATACTGTTTTATTTTATTTTTCTTTTAAATTATTTCCAAACAACTCCCAGATCAAACTACATTTTTCCCTTGAAAAGTAAACGTTCAAAGCATTCAAACTCAATCCCTATAGAGACGTTACTCAACTCACTACTATATTACTTGCAGACCATGTATACTTGCACGCAAAGGACACTTATTTGACACTATTTTTATACATTTCAATACATTTTCTACCCCTTTTGCCAAGCACTCACGCGAGTCAACATAAGCATACAATGCCAACTGATGTACAAAAAAGAATTTAAGGAAATGAAGTGCTAGCAAGATAGGAAATGTAACCCCCTTAACCCAGCCTAGACACTCGACCCGAACTAAGAAGATTACAGGGGGAAACCGAAGCCAACTCGTTAAAGCCATACTTCGATTAACGACATTTTTTTCTTTTTATCTTCTCTAAATGCACATTAAAACCTATATGTTAAACAAATCATTCTAAAAGAAAGGACACAATGATCGGAGTTCGATTAGAGGTTCAATTGCTTAAATTAAACATTTAAGGACTAAACTGTAATTTCTGAAAACCACAGTAACTAATTCAATTTTAAGATTACCAATCTTTAATTAGTCATGTAACATGCTTCCATGTCAAATTTCATCACAAACGGATCATCCAAACTCAACCAATTGAACATACAACATCTAGGGACCAATATGCAACATTTCAGAACTTAAAAAGATACTTTCAATTGAAAATAACGGTCAGGTATCGATACACTTAAGCCTGTATTGATAAGCAGGAAGGTAGTAGCCAAAGTTGGGAAAGGGGTATCGATATACTTCCCCGCGTATCGGTACGACCTTCAAACTTTGCACAGGCCTATCGAGACGTGGGCAATTCGTATCGATACCCCTGTGTTGATTTGCCTGAGAAAAGCCTTCGAGTATCGATACTCAATCCTGAGTATCGATACTCATACCAGAAAAATACCTCAAACAGCCCTCAAATCACATTTAATAACAACTATACATGTCCAAAATATCCTTACAAGGTATAACAAACATTTCCAACATATATGCATCAATACCCAAACATAGACAAGCAATAGACATAGCAATTCATGAAGATTAGAGAGCTATATGGATAAGCTTGCACACATAACCCAAAACATGTCCAAAATACCAAATAGCAAACCATAAGCCAATCAGAGGCCAATTACAAGTCTCAAAACTCAAACCAAACATGCTCAAGGCGTCTCACATCACCAAACAATTCATGAGTGGAAATCCCTCCCATTGCCTCTTATTACACTAAGGTGAAAACAAATACTTTGCTTAGTCAAAACTCTTGGATATCCTTTGCTTGCTTGCTGCCGAAAATGCTCAATTATCTGCATTGATGAAACAAATGAACGTAAGCATAAAGCTTAGTGAGGGCCGCTTTAAAACCAAACATCCATCATTGTATTTTTAAAACCAAATCAGCATTCTTTATAACATATGCCTTCCATAAAACAATGCACTTTCAAACACATTTCCTTTTTCGAAACCACATGCTCATAACATCATTTAATACAACAGCAAAAGCCTTTGCTCATGCTTAAACAAAGCATTACATGCATTCTAGCATAAACCTCAAGCATCACATGCTTCCTCAAAATAAGCATTCATCATTAGTACATTAAATCATCACCATTATATTGGCTCACAAGTGATAAAAAAATAAGAACCTTAACAAAACACAACACAATTGACACAATCGAATACACATATTACAAGCGTTGTCCCAAACGCTTCATACACCCTACCAGACCCTCAAGGTTCACACACGGGATTGGACCATCAACTGTTGTGACACCCGTGGTGGAGTTTAACGGTACAATCACAACCCCTCAACACCACTCATCGGTACTTGGATGGAGTGTACGGTACAATCGCAACCCCTCGACATCCAAGGTGACTTTATTCACGGTGCACCCAATCCTATAGCCGGCTAACTATATCTGATTAAAGTAACCAAAACCATTTACCATCACTTGCCTATATAATCATCAATCATCACTAATTCACTATTTTATAAGCATAAACCACAATGCCACTTTCACAAGCATTAACATGCTTAAAGCCAATTGCATAAATCATAAAACCCAAGAATCACTCACTATGTGCATCCTTAACAAAATGGCATTTAAAACCAGCAACATCATTGCTCAAAACATGCTTAAAAACAGTAATCAAAACACATTTAATCTAAGTGCATTTTAAACCAAAACATAGCACAATCCGAGAGAGACTTTCGATTTACTTACTCTTGAGCTTAGCTAAGTGTTTCAAACTTACACTAAGCTCCCAAAACCACGTTCAAAACGCTTCAAAGCTGGAAAATCCTTTTTCACGCACCGATACGCGAAACTTCACTTGTCGACGCGAAGATCACTCATCCGAAGCTTCCAAAAACGTGTCGCTTGCTTCCGGATCAATGTCCCCTATTTTTAGAGCATCAAAAACAGAGATCCAATGCATTAAAATGCATCCCAACACCGACAACTAACCACAAACTCGTTGCCCAGCAAAACTACATCAATTAACCCATCCGGAACAACCGAAAACTCATTCGATTGCTTCCTAAACCAAGCCCATCCAATAATCACCACTTCTAACCATTAATATACATCACATCACATCTAAAAACAACCTAAACCCTTCCTTATACCTCCAGCAAACATATCACCATCAAATCACAGCAAAACTCAACTAAAACTATCATAAAACTCAAGGATCTCAAGGATTTCAGGATCTATATCATCAAAACACTTTTTCAACATCATAATCATACCAAAACTCAATTATAATCCATCTAAAACAGAGATCATCAACAATACTCCGAAAATCAAGAATTAAACCTTTATTTTGCAAGATTTTGATCTTAAATCAAAACTATAATCAAAACTCAGTTTAAAACAACAATTAGAAGTCAATAATCTTGGAAATTTCAATAAAGAACCTAGATTGGAGGTTGAGAACGAGATTTACCTCAAATCCTTGCTTTCCTTAATGTTTGACAAGTTTTAACTTCACAAATCTTGAAGAAATTGAAGAGAATTCTTAGAAATAGTTAAGAAATCAAAGAGAGAGTGTTTGTGAGGAAAGAAATTTAGAGAAAAGGTTTTAGAAATGGGTTTTGCTGAAATGAGAATTAGAAAGTTAGTTACGTAAAATAAAACTTCTCAAATTACCATTTTATTAATTAAAATAAAATCCCTTTTTAATCAATTATTTTAAAACTCATTTAAAACACATGTCAATTTAAGGAAAGGTGCAATTGCATAAAAGCTCCCTAAAGATTCTAAGATTTTGACTCCTCTTTTGAAATTTGCATTTCCACAGTTTTAAAACTTTACATTTTGGTCATTACCCAAAATGTACCTCTTTCAAAACTCATTTTGTAAAATTGATTTGACCAACCTCTTAAAAATGATTTTAGAGGATTTTAGCATTTTTTGTCATATTTTTATCCTAACCCGAACCTTAATTTCCCTGAACAACCTAATACAATTTGAAAGGTTTCCGACCGACCCGATCCGATGTCTAGAACATCTAGGCCCAAACCAGGGCGTTACAACTCTCCCCACATAGGAAATTTTGTCCTTAAAATTTTTACCTGAAGGAAAAAGATGCGGGACTGCTTCAACATGTCCGCCTTGCTTTCCCACGTGGCCTCCTCAACTCCTCGGTGTCGCCACAACACCTTCACAAGCTCTATCGTCTTGCCACGAAGAACTTTGCTGCTCGTATCAAGGATTTTCACCGGTTCTTTGTCACAAGACAAATTCGGATTCAATTCTATCTCCTCAACATGCATCACATGCGAAGGATCCAATCTATACCTTCGCAACATCGAAACATAAAACACATCATGAATCCTTTCCACTCGGGAGGCAACCTCAACCGATAAGCCACGAGGCCCACTCACTCCACAACCTCATATGATCTAATAAACCTCGGGCTAAGCTTAACTTTATGCTCAAATCTCATCACCTTTTTCCAAGGCGATACTTTCAAGAACACACGTTCGCCAACTGCGAACTCAACCTCCTTACGCTTCAGATCAGCGTAAGACTTTTGCCGGTCCGATGCTGCTTTCAAGCACTCACAAATGAGCTTCACCTTCTTAGTGTTTCCTTTCAAAATAACCGGCATTGAAATCAACTTTTGCCCAGTTTCTTCCCAACAAAGAGGAGTTCTACACTTTCTCACATACAAAGCTTCGTATGGAGCCATTTGAATGCTTGCCTTGTAACTATTGTTGTAAGCAAACTCAACCAAAGGCAAGTGCTTCTCCCAAGAACCCTGAAAATAAATAACACAACATCTCAACATGTCCTCAAGCACTTGGATAACGCGATCTGACTGTCTATTCGTCTGAGGATGATAAGAAGTACTAAAATTTAACCGTGTACCCAAGGCTTGATGCAAACATTCCCAAAACCTCGACGTGAACCTCGGATCTCTATCTGACACTATAGACTTCGACACACCGTGCAACCGCACAATCTCAGCGATATATAGCTCTGCCAGCTTATCCAACGTATACGTTGTATTCATAGGCAAGAAATGTGCACACTTTGTAAGGTGATCAACAATCACCCAAACAAAATTCTTCTTTGATGGTGACAAAGGAAAACCAGACACAAAATCCATGGTAATCCTTTCCCACTTCCAATCTGGGATTTTCAACGGTTGCAACAACCCAGAAGGAACCTGATGGTGACAAAGGAAAACCAGACACAATATCACGAACGTGAGAGACAAGAGAATTATCAAGCAACTGCCTATCCTTGATCAACTAAATCAAGGATGGTTTCACTTGCAATTCAGCAACAAGACCACCATCTCGCGATATGCTCAAGCGAGCAAACATCATCCTCAACTCCACAACCACCTTTCTGCTCAAAGCATCGGCCACAACATTGGCCTTTCTAGGATGATACTCGATCGACAGATCATAGTCCTTAAGCAACTCTACCCATCGTCGTTGCCTAAGATTCAATTCCTTTTGAGACATAAGATACTTCAAACTCTTATGATCTGTGAATACCACACACTTCTCGCCATACATGTAACGCCTTCAAATCTTTAAAGCAAACACAACAGTCGCGAGCTCAAGATCATGAGTAGAGTAGTTACGCTCATGCACCTTCAACTGCCTAGATGCATATGCCACTACCTTACCCTCTTGCATCAACACACAACCCAAACCGATATAGGGCACATCACTATAGACTACAAACTCCTTACCAGACTCAGGTTGAATCAGGACATGAGCTTGTGTCAAAGCTTTCTTCAGCTTCTCAAAAGCTTGCTGCCTCACATATGTCTATTCGAAGCGAACATTCTTCTGCAACAACTTGGTCAAAGGTGCATAAATCTTAGAGAAACCCTCAACGAACCTACGATAATATCCAGCCAAGCCAAGAAAACTTCGCACCTCCGTCACTGACTTAGGCACTTTCCAACTCATCACTGCTTCTATCTTATGTGGATCAACATGAATACCCTCGGCTGATACAACATGTCCAAAGAAGACTACCTCTCTGAGCCAAAACTCACACATGCTCAGCTTAGCATAAAGCTGGTTTTTCAACAACACTTGCAACAAGAGTTTATCATGATCCTCTTCGGTACGAGAGTACACAAGGATGTCATCGATGAACACCACCACAAACTGATCCAAAAACTCATGGAACACATGGTTCATCATGTCCATGAAAGAAGCAGGTGTGTTGGTTAAACCAAAAGGCATCACTAAGAACTCATAATGCTCGTACGTCGTCTGAAAAGTCGTCTTAGGTACGTCCACATCCTTCACCTTCAACTGGTAATACCCTGACCTCAAGTCAATCTTAGAAAACACCGAGGCTCCTCGAAACTGATCAAAGAGATCAACAATCCTTGGCAAGGGATATTTGTTCATTGATCGTCAACTTGTTCAATTGCTGATAATCTATACACATCCGAATTGTCACATCTTTCTTCTTTACGAACAACACCTGCGCACCCCAAGGTGATACACTTGGCTGGATGAACCTCGACCAAGCAACTCCTGAAGTTGCGTCTTCAACTCTTTCATCTCTTTAGGTGCCATTCGATAAGAAGTAATGGACACCGGAGTCGTATTCTCATACAACTCGATACCAAACTCAACTTCCCTATTTGGTGGCAACTCAGACAACTCTTCTGGAAAGACACCCGGAAAATCGCAAACGGTTCTAATATCCTGCACACGCACATCCTTTGTACCAGGATTCATCACATATGCAAGATAAGCATCACAACCCATCCTTAGCATACGTCTTGCTTCCAAAGCCGAAACAACATTAGACAAGAATTTCATATTCTCACCTACTATCACCACCTCATAATCATCAGCAAGTTTCAAGGTGACTCGCTTAACATCAAAGTCAACCACTGCTTTACGCTCTGACAACTAATCCATACCAAGAATCACATCAAAACCATAAAAAAGGTAATTCCATTAAATCTACAAGAAAGACATGACCTTGCACAGACAAATCACATCTCCTATACAACTTCCTTGTGACCACAGTCTCACCAAAGGAACTACTCACTTGTATTCCTACTCTCAACAACTCAACATGTGTATCAAGCAAATGTGCATGCTCACTCAAGATATAAGAATGCGTGGATCTAGAATCGATTAATGCCAACAATGATAAATACTATAGAACAAAGGTACATGCGATGACATCGGTGTCGTTGTGCCTCTCGCGCTGAGTATAGACCCTCGCTGGACCGCCTCCCTCAGGATGAACCGCTACAACATGAGCAATACCTCTCTGACCTCCTTCCCTCTTCTGGAAGTTACCTTAGCCGTGCCCACGACCTCTTTGAGGTGCAACAACAGCAGGTGCACGCACTGGCCTCCACCAGCCAACAGAGGACACTCGTGCCTCATATGGTCAGTTGAACCACAGTTTCAATAGGAATTCCCTGTCATCTCAACAGGAGCTTGTGCCTCTCTAGCCACACATGTACAATCTCGCCTCCGATGATCCCTTGATCCACACGTCCAGCACGTGTTTTGTTCAGCCCTCGACCTGTTTCCCTGAACCGGTGCACCTTGTCCAAAGTTACCTCGCCTAACAACAGGCTGATACCTCTTATCTCAGCCTCTTTTGTTCCGTCCACCTCCGGAACTGAACACAGCAGCTCTCTTACCAGAGCTAGAACCACCTCCACGAGATGTAAGACCCAAACTCTGCTCGATGTCCTTAGCCCGACAAACGAGCACATCAAAATCTATGTAATTCGTTGCCAACATAAAGGTCTTCACTTCCTGTACAAGCCCATACCAGAAGCGATCACAACGATGCCTCTCACTCGGCATCAACTCAGGGGCATACTAGCTTAGACGTACGAACTTGACCTCGTACTCAGGCACAAAAAGATTTCCTTGCTCAAGCGACATAAACTCGCGCTTCCTCTCATCCAAGTATCTCACACCAAGATACTTTTTCTTAAGGGCACTCTGAAAGAACTCCCAATCCACCTCATTGGGCTCCAAACCAACAGTGATAGTCATCCACCAATTATAGGCATCACCATGGAGCAAGGAAACTGCACACCCAAACTTGCGCGCATCACTGTATCCCATCTGATCCATAATGCGGATCGTACTAGCTAACCATGCCTCCGGAGACATACCTCAGAACTTGACAACTCCCATATTCCTCAGCCTTTCCAAAGGCAAACCCGCCTGCCCAGTTGCAGGTGCTTGAACTTGCGCTCCAGCTACCGCAGCCTGAAACGCTCCGGTGATCGCCTGAACTAGTGGCGCTAGATCACCCAATCCTAGACTAGCTTGTCCAAGTTGCTCCAGCTCTCCACCTCCAGATGGTGGTGGCGGAGGTAGAGTATCATCATATAGGTTCTCGACCCCCTGATTACCCTGATTAACCTGCTCAGGCGCAGGCACGATCGTATTTGATCTAAGATCTCTCATCGGACCCATTGTGCTATTTTCAACAAGGCATAATAACAAAAATATATCAAACCATGATTTAGGCCAGACTCAAGAAAGGATCCAAGTTTACAAAACCAATTTAAAACATTTAACTAGTGTAATAAGGTAATGGGAACCCCGATTTCCCTCAAGCATAATATAGCATAAAATAGCATATCACACTCATCATGCCTTACATCATTTCAAAATCAGCTCACAACGTCATCACATCATCATACAATCATATAAAACTCCCATATGATTCATAACAACCAAGTATAGCATACACACCAACACACAACCAAAAACATGATTTTTCATTCAACATACCACTTATCATTGAATCGAACATCAAAACATACCAATTTCACTTACCATCATCCCTAATTCTTTTGAAACCTAGCTCTGATACCAACAAATGCAACCCTCTTAGCCCGGTCTAGACGCTCGACCCAAATTGAGAAGATTGCACGGGGAAAACTGAAGCCAACTCGTTAAAGCTGACTTCGATTAACGACCCTTTTTTCATTTTATCTTCTCTAGATGCATATTAAAACCTATAAACAAAGCATTCTAAAAGAAACAACACAACGATCGGAGTTCGATTAGAAGTTCAATTGCTTAAATTAAACATTTAGGGACTAAAATGTAATTTTTGAAAACCACATGGACTAATTCAATTTTAAGATTACCAATCCTTAATTAGTCATGTAACATGCTTCCATGTCAAATTTCATCACAAACGGATCATCCAAACTCAACCAATTGAACATACAACATCTAGGTACCAATATGCAACATTTCAGAACTTAAAAAGATGCTTTCACAGTTTTATTGATTAAAATTGGAAAGTTAGTTACGTGAAATAAAACTTCTCAAGTTACAATTTTATTAATTAAAATAAAAATCCCTTTTAATCAATTATTTTAAAACTCATTTAAAACACATGTCAATTTAAGGAAAGGTGTAATTGCATAAAAGCTCCTTAACAATTCTAAGATTTTGACTCCTCTTTTGAAATTTGCATTTTCAAAAGTGTAACACCCAGTTTTGGGCTTAGAAGTTTTGGGTTTTGGACCGGACCGGTCGGGTTGCGGTTCGAATATAAAAGGTGATTTTTAGGAAAGCCTAGTTCGGGTTGCATTAAAAATATGGAAAAATGTCTTAAAATCCTCTTTTATTATATATAAGAGTTTGGTGAAATCAATTTTGTGAAATGAGGTTTGGAAGAGTGACATTTTGGGTTAGTGACCAAAATGTAATTTTTGAAAACTGTGTGACTGTTTTAAAAAGGATTGAAACTTTTAAACTTTAAGGAGCTATTTACCCAATGGGAGTTTCTCCAGATTTTTCTAAAATATCAAAGGTTTAATTAATGTATTTTAAATAAGGGAAAAGAGAGGGAAGATATTTTCCTAAGTTTCTAACTAACTTTTCCACATTTTCCATTTTCATTTTCTCTCATCTTTTCTCTCAAACCAAACATATTTCTCCAGAGCTTTTCCCTCTGATTTTGTCACCTAAATAACTCATTTCAATTCTCTTTTGATCTTCAATCATCTCTTCAACAAAACCTTTGCATTTGCTAAGTGGATTTTCAAGAATTTGGTTCCAAAAAGGGAGAAACTCAAGTTTGGAGGTAAGAACGTCCTTCTCCTCTAAACTCTCAGTTCTTTACTGAAATTCCCAAGTTCTCAATCCTTGATTTGTGATTTATTAAAGGTTTTACAATTTTAATCTTGATCTTGGCTTTAAATGCAAGATTTGATTGATTTTTGGTAAAATTTCGTATGATATGTTTGAGCAGTGATTTGAGGTGTCTTTTTGATGTTGAATGAATGTATAATTGATGAGAAATTGAGGTTTTATCAATGCAATCCCGAATAGGTTAATTTTCCTAAGTTTTGCTTAAGTTTTTGGTTGTTTTTGGAGTGATCTTGGTGATCTGTTATAGCTGGAGGTATAAGGACGTGGTTAGATCCTTTTTGGATGTTAATTGATGTTTAAAAATGGTTAGAAGTGATGGATCTTGGCTGGGTTAAGTTTTGGAAGTGTTTGGAGGTGATTTCGGTTGTGTTTGGTAGCCGAAATGTTGGATTTGTGTAGAGCAGCGAGTTGAGTTGTGTGGCTGGTGTTTTTAATGCATAATGATGCATTAATCCTCTGTTTTTGTGTGCTTGAAACATGGGAGATTGATCTGTGAGCATTAGAGGTGGTGTGGAAGGTTTCGGATGCTTGGAAGGCTTGTTGGCTAGCCTTGTTTTGTGTATCGGTGAGTGAAGTTGGGTTTTCAGCTTTTAAACCAAGGTTTGAAGGTTTTGGGAGCTTAGTTTAAGTCTAAACAACTTTGATAAGCTCAAGAGTAAGTAAATGGATTTTCCCTCTTGGTTGTGTTGTGAATTGGTTTTAAAGCATTTGTGATTGTTTGATGCAAATCATGTGATTTGCATGTTTTAAATTCTGTTTTGAAGGCATATTTTAGCATGGTTTAATGCTGGTTTTGAAAGTCATGTGTGAAGGATGCTCAAGGTAAGAGATCCTTGGTTTTGTACATTGGAGTTGTGGAATTGATGCATAGTGTTGCATGTTGTTTAATGGCTTTGTGTAATGCTTCAAAAATAGTGGATTAATGAGGGTAAATGGTGGTTTTTGCATTTTGGTTATGCTTGTAAATCAATGGATTAATGTGGTAAGATGGTTATATTGGCAAGTGATGTAAGTGGTTCTTGGTTACTTAAATCGGATATAGTTAGCCGGCTATAGGATTGAGTGCACCGTGAATAAAGTCGCCTTGGATATGGAGTGGTTGTGAGTGAACCGGTAACTCCATCCAAGTACACTAACGAGATGGTTAAGAGCACCATGGTGGTTAAAATTCCATGGGTGGGTCTTGTGTTAAGGTCATAATGGTGGTTGAAATTCCATTCGAGGACCTTGGGTAAGCAAAGGTTATAATGGTGGTTAAAATTCCATTTGAGGACCTTGTGCTTGTTAAGATCACAATGGTGGTGTAAAGTCCATGTGTGGATCTTGTGGAGTATGTCCCGGATCTCGTTAGTGATGTTATACAACTACCAATGGATAATGTTAAGGTTATATGGTGGTTAAAATTCCATATGGGAACCTTGTGAATGTTAAGGTTATATGGTGGTTAAAATTCCATATGGGAACCTTGTGAATGTTAAGGTCATATGGTGGTTAAAATTCCATATGAGGACCTTGTGTATGGTAAGGTCAAATGGTGGTTAAAATTCCATTTGGGGACCTTGGGATTGGTAGTGTGTATGAAGCGTGGGGACAACGCTTGTGATCCGCGTATCCGATTGGATGTTGTGTTGAAAAGTGGATTTGGTTATCACTTGGAAGCCAATATAATGAAGCATGAGATGCTTGAAATGATGCATGGTTGCATGATAAGTGTGTAATGTACTATGAATGCATGTTTGCTTGTTAGTCTAATCAAATGTTGATTATCTATTGAGAATGGTGCATGTGTACATGAAATCTCTTTAGTGCATTGAAGTCTTGCGAAGACTTGTTTTTAAAGGCATGTGATGCAAATATTGATGACGTGGTTCATATGTTGCATTTGTTTAATGCACGTATTAGATAGAATGAGTAAATGGTTTTAAAGGTTTCTTGCTTTAAAATGATATTCAAGTATGAGAAGGGTATGATGTGAAGTGGAAGTGTTTTCCAAGGATT
Organism: Hibiscus trionum; assembly: GCA_030270665.1. Classification (NCBI taxonomy): domain Eukaryota; kingdom Viridiplantae; phylum Streptophyta; class Magnoliopsida; order Malvales; family Malvaceae; genus Hibiscus; species Hibiscus trionum. The sequence continues at coordinate 52,229,681 of BSYR01000020.1, read as the reverse complement.
TGAATTTAGCTTTGCATATGATGTTCATGCATGGAATGGTTAAATTGATGGTTTTACAAGTTTGTGCTTTGAAAAGGTGTATTTAGCTTTTCTAATCTAAGGGTTGGGTTTTCATGTTTGAGCAATGCATGATTTAAAGCATGATGTTGAAAAGGGTTTTCAAACTTTGCTTTGGTTTATCGAATCGAGTTTGCTTTTAAAAGTGGTTTTATGACTCGCTGCATTGATGGTGTTTTGGTTTTGAGCATTCCTCACTAAGAATTATGTGCTTACGCTCCTTTTTGTCCATTAATGCAGATATTTGAAGTTGGAACAGCGAGAAGCAAGGGATTCAAGGAGAACTCCACTTGAGATGTATGTCTCGGTTAATAGCTATAGATAATAAAGGCAATGGGGGAAGAATCTCATATGTTGATGTTTAATGAGGTTGTGTATGTTGGACAAGTTTGATTTATGATTTTGAATCATGTGGATTAATGTTGCAACGTTTGAATCTCCTTGTGCTTAAGTTGTTATGTTATGCTTCTTGTTTAAAAGCATGTTTGAGTGTTGGATATTTTGAATGAGTTGGTGCACCTAGGGATGGTCTTGTAACTAGATTTTGATGCAATTATGTCCCTTGTATGTTGAATGACTTGCTGGTATGATTTGGTTGCCTTTGGAGCATGTTTGATGGGTCAAATGTGTGTTAAACCAGCAATTATTCTGCAATCTGGGCAGCCTGTTTCGGAACAGGTGCTACCGTATCGGAACGGAGGCCTGAAATGGCCTGGGCGTTCCGAAACGGAAGGAACTGTTCCGAAACGGTTTGGCTACTGCCAGGCCCTATTTCGGTACTAGTTTCGGAACGGTCCCGCGTTTCGGAACATGTCCTCCCTGTTTCGGAACACTCGACCGTTGGGCACTGAAATTGTTGGTTAAATGTTTTGAAAACCTTGCGTTTTGGTCCTGAACTTTGTTTATGCAATTGGATGAGTTCGAGATGTCCATTTGAGCTGAAATTTGGCAGTGAAGCATGAAACATGACTAATTTCATACTGGTAACTTTTAATTGGGTTAAGTCCATGTAATTCTCAGAATTTACAATTTCGTCCCTAATTCCTTAATTTGTGCATTTGAGTCCCTGAATGTTCTCTGATTGGTATGATCTTGGTGTATGCTGTTCTTGTGAACATATCTAGGGTTAATAAGCATCTAGACAAGATTAAAAAGAAAAAAAGGGTCGATAATCAAGGTTGAATTCCGGGTTGACTTTGGTTTTCCCCGTGTAAACTTCTTAATTCGGTTCAACCGTCTGGGCCGGGTTAAGGGGGTTACATTTGGTGGTATCAGAGCTGAGTTGCGAATGCTTGGGGAAAACGGTAAATTGTTGTAATATGTGTTTGGTGTATATCCTAATATGTGGATGAAAGCCGGTTGAAACACGTGTGTTGATGTTTTTAACATGCTTTCTGGTTATGAATCTTCGCTGAGCTAATGTGGATTTGTGCTGATGTTATGCTGGTGATGTGAGCTGATTTTTTTTATGAATGATGAAAGTGTAATGGGTATGATATGTTGATATTATGCTGTTGCGAGTGGATGCTGTTTGATGAAAGCATGATCGAATATGTTGTTTGATAGGCTTGATGTGGTGATATTTATGTTTTTGTTGACTGTTATGTCATGTAAAAGGGGAGAATTCGGGATACCCATTGCCTTATTATTATAGCTATTGTGTTATTTTGGAGTTGGAGTTTGAATCCTTGCTTAAAGCTGGTCTAATTGATTTGTTTGTTTTGTTGTGATTGCTTGTTGTTAATAGCATGGTGAAATCGATGAAAGAATGACAGTTAGGTGAGATGGTTGCTGCTTTAGAGCAGGTTGTTAAGGCGTGGAATTCACCTTTTAATGGAGGTGTTTCGTTTCAGCCTTCTGTGCCTGGAGTTGAGGTAGTAAGGCAGGAGGAAGAAGTTGGTTCTGTGATGAAGAGTTCATCACCTGTTGTTCAAGAGGTGTTGGGAACATCTCAGGCTGTGGCAAAAGTAAAGTCTGTAGACGTGCTGGCGGTGGGATGTGTGGGTTTGTCGAAACAGCGTTTGCATGATTTGGGAGCTGTGGAGTATCATGGTTCGTCACTTGAGACGTTTGAGGCCTGGTTGGCCAGTGTAATTCTAATTTTGGATCAGGAAGGTTGTGACTATGCCTGTAAGCTGGGGAGTGTTGTCTTACTGATGCTGGAGGATGCATGTGCCTGGTGGACATCTGTGGCGGTGGCATCACACATCCACGATATAGATTGGGACTTCTTTGTGTCTGCCTTTTATGAAAGGTATCTTGGAGAGAAATTCCCAAGGGTTAAGCAATGTGAGGGTGTGGTTTCAGTTGGTGAAGGTGAGAAAAGTTTAAGTAAGAGAGTTGCGGGTATTGACTTCGGGAGCGGTCAGCGTAAAAGGCGACGTGATAGGAAGTTTTGCTTGGATCGAAGCTTGGATGGTAGTGCAAATCTGGGGCAAGTGCTGCTTGATCAAGGAGTGGAAGCTCAGCTACCGGTGTGTGACCGTTGTGGGAGGCGCCATGTTGGAGGTTGTTGGGGCACAAGTGCTTGTTGGAACTGTGGTTCTAAAGAGCATGTGAAGCGAGATTGTCCTCATGTGGTGAGATCAGCTTCAGTGGTAGCAAAAGGGTCTCTGAAGGGTCGTGGGCACGGCCGGGACGAAGTTCGAAGGTGGCAGGAAAAGCAGAAAGTTGTGAAGAGTTTGGGAAATGGGATCTGCTGGAATTGTGGGTCTGTTGGGCATATGAGACGTAATTGTTTGAAGTTGGCTCGGGATAGCCAGGGAGCTTTGCCGCAAGGAGATGGTGGTGACTGTAACACCCGTGTCTTGGGCCTAGGAGTTAGCCGGATTGTTGTTCGGGTCAATTAAAATCTAATTAAAATAAACCAACTTTGAAAAATGGCCTATTTGAATCTTAATAAAGAGGGAGGGACCAAAGTTGTGATTTACCCAATTTTAAATAAAGGAAGACAACTTTTATGGAAAAGTTGTCATCTTCCTCTTCATTCTCTCCTTTCCCAATTTCAAAACCCTCCCCCATTTTCAAACACTCCTAAACCCTAGTTACTATTCCATTGGCTTTGCAAATCGATTTCAACACCAAATTAAAAGGTAAATGTATTTTCTTAACCTCCTCTCTATTCTCTACTTATCTATTGTTTTAGATTTCAAAAATAGTGAGTTTTGAAAATTAGGGTTCATATGGAAATTTGGGTTTTTGATGGGGGTTTTCAATTTGTTTCGAGAAATTGTTTTGGGGTTATGTTTAATCATAATAAAAGAGACAACATATCTTAATTTGGTTGATTTTGGGTGAATTTTCGTAGTGGTCTTTAGGGCAAATTTTAGGGTATGAAAAATTGAGTTTTTGGGAGGTTTTGTGTTGGAATTGAAGGGCTGATGGTCTATCTATGTTAGGAGGGTGATTTGGGATATTTTGGGAGTCATTTGGGTGCTTGGAATTGGGAATTTCAGCCCTTGGTTGTGGGAGTCCGAAAATTTGGTTTTTGGAGATGCTATGTGATTTGGAACTTGTGGAAATTTAGTTGTGTTTTGCAAGGTAGATTGATGGTTGAATTAGCATTGATTTGGGAAGTGATGTATGTGTTTTGTTTGGCTAGAAGCAAGGGGAAACGTGGAAGAAGCATCGGAAGTGAATCCGGGGAATTGAAGACAATCGCTTGTTTGGTTCTTGAGCTTGGAAGCGTAGGTGAGTGGTTAAATTGCTTTAAATGGTTTTAAATGGTTGGTTCGAGTATGTGGACTAGGTTGGGCTTGGTAGACCCACCTAGAGTTAGGATTAGGGTGGTAGCCTAATCCTAAACTTGATCTAGAGCCTTTGGTTGAACTCATTATATGGATGTGTATGTCTCGTATGAATTGTGGTATGAATGTCTATGTATATTGCTTTATACATGTGAAATGAGACTTGGACTTATGATGCTTGAGACATGCATGATGATGGTTGTTGGTGAGTACGTGCTAAGCACAAGGTTATTGAAATGAGTAATGTGAAGTGAGTAAATATTGGCACTAGTAAACTTAAATACAAATGATCGATCATTAGGATGTTAGTGTGTACACATGAGTCAAAAGTCGCGCGTGGCCTTGGTGGCGTTGAGTCACCAAGGAGGAGTACGGGTACGCCCGGAAATGGTAATTAAATATAGTCGGTGATGAGTGGAATCCCATCGACGGGGCGTGAGGATGAGTGGAATCCCCTCCGCGAGACCGGTGATGAGTGAAATCCCACCGTCAGGTAATGGTTGTGTGTTGGACGTGAGTTCCAACGGTTATCCGTGTATTTGAGTCTTAACTAGGTGCCAATGTTGATTGATATGTGTATCAATGTGTTGAGATATATGAACTGTTTGGATGTTTATATGTGACTACATGTATGGTAGTATTGAGCTCATAATTGTGGCATACATGTGATATATTGTTCATGCATCTATACCTTGTGGACTCTTGGTATATGTAAATGGCCTTGGTTAGATCGTGCTCGGACCCTACAATGTTGAGGTTTGTTTTTAGAGCTTACCCTCACTAAGCATCATTGCTTACGCTCTCTTTGTTCAACATTGCAGATCCTTAGTTCGTGGGTTGCTCGGGCAAGCGGAGGGCCTCCAAGTGTGGTTTTGGACTTGAATTTATCAAGTATGGTTTTAATGCTAAGACATGTAATAGTTTAAGCAATGGGATGTGTAAGGTTTTGTTGATTGTTGTTGGTTGCTAGGAGCATGTTTAGACTCCATGTTATGTCGCTTTTGTGTGGCTTGTGATGCCATGTTTAAGTTGTAATCCATGCCTAATTGCTTACTTTGGACATTAGCCTATGCCTTAAGAGTTTTTACATGTGTTTGAATGTTGTTTGAATGAATGCATGTTGTGGATTGTTGCCTTAGTATTAGACATGTTTAAGTCTTGTTAAAGTATGATGATATTGTTGGTTTAAATTGGGTTCAATCGAATTGCTGTTGTATGGTGTTTTGGTGGTGTTTTGGGGCACCCTTGTGCCTCAAAACAGTCCAGACGAGTCTGCAGACAGGGGGCGTTTCGGAACGGGTCCCCCTGTTCCGGAACGGTCCCTGTGTAAATGGCCTGCCGTTTCGAAACGGATGAGGGTCGTTTTGGAACATTTTGGCTACTGGAATTTTGAGAAATTGGCGAGATGTAGCCGTTCCGAAACGGGCCTTTGGTGTTTCGAAACGGTCAAATCTCGTTGACCACGAGATATTGATCGTCAAGGTCGTTCCGATACGGGTCACCCCTGTTTCGGAACGGTCACCCTATGGTTGACCCTGGCCTGTTGACTTAGTCAAGCCGTTTCGGAACACCCTAAGGGCGTTTCGAAACGGCCTGCTGTAATAAAGTAAAATGGACTGTTTATGCTTGTTTGATTGGTGAAGGTTTCGGTGTTTGTATTTTCCGCTGTTATGCTCCACTTAGGAATTAATTACACATCTAGACAAGATTAAAGTTAAAGAAATTTTCTGGGTCGTTAACCGAGGGGAAGCCTTAACGGGTTTCGCTTCGGTTTTCCCCGTGTGGCCCACTCGGACCGGTCATCCGACCAGACCAGGACGAGGGGGTTACACTTGTTGGTATCAGAGCCTAAGGTTACCGAGACCTTAGGCAGGTAAGTGAGGTAAGTTCAAGTTTTTGCTTGATATGCACGGTGTTTGCTTGCTTGTAAGAATGGTTGCCTGTTTGACGAGTATGTTGCTTGTTTTATTCAAAGCATGTGTGTGTGGGTCCCATTGCTACTATTACATTGAAAAATTGTTTTGTTTTAGTGAGGGAACGTACTTGAACACTTGGAAGCCTTGCCTTGCTAACCCAACTTGTATGTTTTGTTGTTGTGGTTGTAGTTAATATTTGTGAGAGCAATGTCTAGACCGAGAGGTAGACCGAGAGTGGTTCGTCAGGAACCACGGGTTGCGGCTCCTGTTGAGCCGGCTGTCGGAGTGGAGGCTCATCTGGAAGGGTCGGTGGCTGCGGGAGTTGGCGCTCCACCACCACCTCCACCACCACCACCTCCTCCACCTGGAGCTGGAGGTGAGGATGGAGCCGGAGGAGATGGACCTCAGGGTGGCCAAGGTGGCCAAGGTCCAGCTGGAATTGACATGACTCCGCTAGTGCAAGCGATAGCGGGAGCTTTCCAAGCCGCAGTTGCAGGAGCTCAGGCTGCAGCTCAGCCTAGGTGTGATGATGCTAGTCTACCGTTGGAGAGGCTCCGTAGCTTGGGAGCCGAGGAGTTTAGAGGATCTACTCCGAAGAGGTCGGAGTTATGGTTGGAGAAGACGGTTCGTATCTTAGCTCAGATGGGTTGTGCGGGCGCACGTAGATTGGGTTGTGTGATCTCACTGCTTCAGGGTGATGCCTACACCTGGTGGTCACTATTACTGCCGGGGTTCTAGAGGCCGAGATAGATTGGGAATTCTTTGAGTTTGCTTTCCGGAAGAGGTACTTAGGACCGAGGTACCTAGATGAGAAAAAGAGAGAGTTCATGGCTCTCACTCAGGGGGATGCATCTGTGACTGATTATGAGATTCGTTTCGTCCTTCTGAGTCAGTATGCTCCAGAGTTAGTGCGTACCTAGAGGACTCGATGTGATCGTTTCAGATACGGGCTTCATGAGGAAGTTAAGAGGTATACCTTAGCTTCAGATTATTCTGACTTTGATGTCTTGGTTGCTAGAGCCAAGGACATTGAGCATAGCTTGGGGCTGACCAAGCGTTCTGGGGGATCTAGTTCTGGTAAGAGGCACAACAACTTTGATGGTAGAGATGCTAAGAGGCACAGAGGTGGCGGACATCAGTTTGATCAGAGACGTGGCAGTGGCCACCATGGTAGAGGCCATCAGGGCCATAGAGGAGGAGGGCGTTTGCCCGAGTGTGCACAGTGTGGGAGGCAGCACACTGGTGAGTGTTGAGGTAACTTCCATGCTTGTTGGAACTGTGGTTCGAGGGACCACTTTAGGAGGGACTGTCCACGTCAGGCAGCTCAGGCACCGAACATTGCTCAGGCTCCTGCGAGAGGTAACGATTTTCAGAGAGGCCGTGGGCGCGGTCGTGGCTACTTCCAGCCTAGGGCTGATGCACCTAGGGGAGATGCTCAGAGGAACCTTGCTCATGTTGTGGCTGTGCAGCCAGAGGCGGGAGGGCCAGCGAGAGTTTATGCTCAGAGAGAGGCCGGGAACGACACCGATGTGATAGCAGGTAATTTCGAGTTACAGTCTATGTCTTTGCTTTCTTTGATTGATTCGGGTTCTACGCATTCCTACATTCTGAGTGAGCATGCACAGAAGTTAGATATTCCTGTAGAGATCTTAGATGTAGGTATGCATGTTACTAGTTCCTTTGGTGAGACAGTTGTGGTTAGACGTATGTATAGGAGGTGTCCACTAAAGATTCAGGGTCATGTGTTCTTAGTTGATATGATGGAACTTCCCTTCTATGGTTTTGACATTATTCTGGGTATGGACTGGTTGGTCGAGCATCGGGCTAGTGTGGATTTTGAGACAAAGAGAATTTCTTTGAAGCTTTCTGATGACTACGAGGTAGTAGTAGTAGGCGAGAACATTAAGTTCTTGTCTAATGTGGTGTCAGCTTTAGAGGCTCATAGGTTAATGGACTCAGGATGTGGGGCTTATTTAGCTTATGTTATGAATCCGGATGTGAGTGAAGCTAGACCGAAAGATGTCAGGACAGTGTGTGACTTTCCAGATGTGTTTCCTGAAGAGTTGCCGGGCTTGCCTCCTGACAGAGATGTTGAGTTTGTGATTGAGACAGTTTCAGGGTCTAACCCAGTTTTGATAGCTCCGTATCGCATGGCTCCAAAAGAGTTGAAAGAATTGAAGAGTTAGTTGCAAGAGTTATTAGACCGTGGTTTCATTAGGCCTAGTAGTTCTCCGTGGGGTGCTCTCGTGTTGTTTGTGAAAAAGAAAGATGGTAGCATGCGTATGTGTATTGACTATAGATAGCTGAATCAGTTGACTGTGAAGAACAAGTATCCGTTGCCCCGTATAGACGATTTGTTTGATCAGTTGAGAGGCGCTTCAGTGTTCTCGAAGATAGATCTGAGATCCGGGTACTATCAGTTGAAGGTGAAAGAGTGTGATGTTCCGAAGACAGCTTTTAGGACTAGGTATGGTCACTATGAGTTTCTTGTGATGCCGTTTGGGCTCACGAATGCACCGGCAGCATTCATGGACATGATGAACAGAATTTTCAGAGACTATCTAGACCGGTTTGTGGTTGTCTTCATTGATGATATACTGGTGTACTCGAAGACAGAAGAAGAGCATGATGAGCACTTGAGATTTGTTTTACAGATGTTGTTGAGCAATCAGTTGTATGCGAAGCTTAGTAAATGTGAGTTCTGGATTCGGGAGGTTGTATTTCTTGGCCATGTTGTTTCGGCCGAAGGTATCCGTGTTGATCCATCGAAGATTGAGGCTATTGTTGAGTGGAAACAACCTAAGTCCGTGACCGAGATTAGGAGTTACCTAGGATTAGCCGGTTACTATAGGAGGTTTGTTGATGGATTCTCTAGAGTAGCTGCTCCCTTGACTAAGTTGTTGCAAAAGGGAGTCAAATTTGAATGGTCAGATGCAAGACAGAAGGCCTTTGAGAAATTGAAAGAAGCTTTGACGAATGCTCCAGTGTTAGTGCAACCTGTTGCCGGTAAGGAGTTTGTGATCTACAGTGATGCTTCCTACGTAGGCTTAGGATGTGTTTTGATGCAAGATAGAAGAGTCGTTGCTTATGCTTCTATGCAGTTGAAGATTCATGAGAAGAATTATCCTACACATGATATAGAACTAGCCGCAGTTGTATTTGCATTGAAAATTTGGCGTCACTATTTGTATGGTGAGAAGTGTATAGTTTACACCGATCACAAGAGCTTGAAATACCTGATGACACAGAAAGAGTTGAACTTGAGACAGAGGAGATGGCTAGAGTTGTTAAAAGACTATGATTTGACCATTGAGTACCATCCGGGTAAAGCAAATGTAGTAGCCGATGCTTTGAGTAGAAAAGTGGCCGTTGAGTTGAGAGCTATGTTTGCTAGGTTGAGTGTGTCTGATGATGGTGGTCGATCACCGAGTTGCAAGTGAAGCCTTCTTTGATTCAGTTGATTAGAGAGAAATAGTTGCAAGATGCGAGCCTAGTTCCTCATGTTCAAGACATAGCCGAAGGAAGACCGACTGAGTATAGTTTCAGTGGTGAGAGTTTGTTGTGCTTTAGAGATAGAATTGTTGTACCAGAAGATGTTGAGTTGAGACGTCAGATTCTGAGTGAAGCACATTCGAGTCCCTTTTCTATGCATCCGGGTAGTACCAAGATGTACCGAGATTTGAAGACTGATTACTTCTGGGTTGGTTTGAAGAGAGATGTAGCCGAGTATGTGGGCCGTTGTATGGTTTGTCAGAGAGTGAAGGCAGAACATCAGGTTCCTTCAGGTTTGCTACAGCCTTTGAAGATTCCGGAATGGAAATGGGAGAGAATCACCATGGATTTTGTATCAGGGTTGCCTTTGTCTCCTTCGAAGAAGAATTCAGTTTGGGTGATTGTTGATAGGTTCACTAAGTGTGCTCACTTCTTAGCGGTGAACACTACGGATTCCTTAGACAAGTTGGCAAACTTGTACATTCGTGAGATTGTGAGACTTCATGGAGTTCCGAAGTCTATAGTTTCGGATAGAGACCCTAGATTCACCTCGAGGTTCTGGAATTGCTTGCATAGTGCTTTAGGTAGTCGTCTGCATCTCAGCACGTCTTATCATCCGCAGTCCGATGGGCAGTCAGAGCGAGTGATACAGATTCTAGAGGATATGCTTCGTTGTTGTGTGATTGATTTTCAGGGTTCTTGGGAGAAACACTTACCGTTGGTTGAATTTGCTTACAACAACAGTTATCAGTCTAGTATCCAGATGGCACCGTATGAGGCTTTGTATGGTAGACGGTGTAGGACTCCGATTTGCTGGGCTGAGACAGGTCAGAGATTGTTACCTATGTCGGACTTGCTTAAAGGAACTACAGAAAAAGTGAAGTTGATTTGCGACCGTTTGAAAGCAGCTTCCGATCGTCAGAAGTCTTATGCAGATTTGAAAAGGAAAGAGATTGAGTACTCAGTGGGTGAGAAAGTGTTTCTGAAAGTATCTCCGTGGAAGAAGGTGATGAGATTTGGCCGTAAGGGCAAGTTGAGTCCGAGGTTCATTGGTCCATATGAGATAGTTGAGCGGATTGGGCCTGTAGCTTATCGATTGAGGTTACCTTCTGAGTTAGAGAAGATTCATGATGTCTTTCATGTGTCTATGCTTAGGAGATATAGATCGGATCCTTCGCATGTGATGCCCGTTGAGGAGATAGAGTTGAATCCGGATTTGTCCTATAATGAAGAGCCCGTTGAGATACTTGCTTCTGATAGCAAGGTGTTGCGTGGCAAGACCATAGAGTTGGTCAAGGTGTTGTGGAGACATAGAGGTGTGGAAGAGGCCACGTGGGAGAGGAAAGCGGATATGGTTGAGCAGTTTCCGTATTTGTTTCCACCAGGTAATTTCGGGGACGAAATTTCCTTAAGAGGGAGAGAGTTTTAACACCCGTGTCTTGGGCCTAGGAGTTAGCCGGATTGTTGTTCGGGTCAATTAAAATCTAATTAAAATAAACCAACTTTGAAAAATGGCCTATTTGAATCTTAATAAAGAGGGAGGGACCAAAGTTGTGATTTACCCAATTTTAAATAAAGGAAGACAACTTTTATGGAAAAGTTGTCATCTTCCTCTTCATTCTCTCCTTTCCCAATTTCAAAACCCTCCCCCATTTTCAAACACTCCTAAACCCTAGTTACTATTCCATTGGCTTTGCAAATCGATTTCAACACCAAATTAAAAGGTAAATGTATTTTCTTAACCTCCTCTCTATTCTCTACTTATCTATTGTTTTAGATTTCAAAAATAGTGAGTTTTGAAAATTAGGGTTCATATGGAAATTTGGGTTTTTGATGGGGGTTTTCAATTTGTTTCGAGAAATTGTTTTGGGGTTATGTTTAATCATAATAAAAGAGACAACATATCTTAATTTGGTTTATTTTGGGTGAATTTTCGTAGTGGTCTTTAGGGCAAATTTTAGGGTATGAAAAATTGAGTTTTTGGGAGGTTTTGTGTTGGAATTGAAGGGCTGATGGTCTATCTATGTTAGGAGGGTGATTTGGGATATTTTGGGAGTCATTTGGGTGCTTGGAATTGGGAATTTCAGCCCTTGGTTGTGGGAGTCCGAAAATTTGGTTTTTGGAGATGCTATGTGATTTGGAACTTGTGGAAATTTAGTTGTGTTTTGCAAGGTAGATTGATGGTTGAATTAGCATTGATTTGGGAAGTGATGTATGTGTTTTGTTTGGCTAGAAGCAAGGGGAAACGTGGAAGAAGCATCGGAAGTGAATCCGGGGAATTGAAGACAATCGCTTGTTTGGTTCTTGAGCTTGGAAGCGTAGGTGAGTGGTTAAATTGCTTTAAATGGTTTTAAATGGTTGGTTCGAGTATGTGGACTAGGTTGGGCTTGGTAGACCCACCTAGAGTTAGGATTAGGGTGGTAGCCTAATCCTAAACTTGATCTAGAGCCTTTGGTTGAACTCATTATATGGTTGTGTATGTCTCGTATGAATTGTGGTATGAATGTCTATGTATATTGCTTTATACATGTGAAATGAGACTTGGACTTATGATGCTTGAGACATGCATGATGATGGTTGTTGGTGAGTACGTGCTAAGCACAAGGTTATTGAAATGAGTAATGTGAAGTGAGTAAATATTGGCACTAGTAAACTTAAATACAAATGATCGATCATTAGGATGTTAGTGTGTACACATGAGTCAAAAGTCGCGCGTGGCCTTGGTGGCGTTGAGTCACCAAGGAGGAGTACGGGTACGCCCGGAAATGGTAATTAAATATAGTTGGTGATGAGTGGAATCCCATCGACGGGGCGTGAGGATGAGTGGAATCCCCTCCGCGAGACCGGTGATGAGTGAAATCCCACCGTCAGGTAATGGTTGTGTGTTGGACGTGAGTTCCAACGGTTATCCGTGTATTTGAGTCTTAACTAGGTGCCAATGTTGATTGATATGTGTATCAATATGTTGAGATATATGAACTGTTTGGATGTTTATATGTGACTACATGTATGGTAGTATTGAGCTCATAATTGTGGCATACATGTGATATATTGCTCATGCATCTATACCTTGTGGACTCTTGGTATATGTAAATGGCCTTGGTTAGATCGTGCTCGGACCCTGCAATGTTGAGGTTTGTTTTTAGAGCTTACCCTCACTAAGCATCATTGCTTACGCTCTCTTTGTTCAACATTGCAGATCCTTAGTTCGTGGGTTGCTCGGGCAAGCGGAGGGCCTCCAAGTGTGGTTTTGGACTTGAATTTATCAAGTATGGTTTTAATGCTAAGACATGTAATAGTTTAAGCAATGGGATGTGTAAGGTTTTGTTGATTGTTGTTGGTTGCTAGGAGCATGTTTAGACTCTATGTTATGTCGCTTTTGTGTGGCTTGTGATGCCATGTTTAAGTTGTAATCCATGCCTAATTGCTTACTTTGGACATTAGCCTATGCCTTAAGAGTTTTTACATGTGTTTGAATGTTGTTTGAATGAATGCATGTTGTGGATTGTTGCCTTAGTATTAGACATGTTTAAGTCTTGTTAAAGTATGATGATATTGTTGGTTTAAATTAGGTTCAATCGAATTGCTGTTGTATGGTGTTTTGGTGGTGTTTTGGGGCACCCTTGTGCCTCAAAACAGTCCAGACGAGTCTGCAGACAGGGGGCGTTTCGGAACGGGTCCCTGTGTAAATGGCCTGCCGTTTTGAAACGGATGAGGGTCGTTTCGGAACATTTTGGCTACTGGAATTTTGAGAAATTGGCGAGATGTAGCCGTTCCGAAACGGGCCTTTGGTGTTTCGAAACGGTCAAATCTCGTTGACCACGAGATATTGACCGTCAAGGTCGTTCCGATACGGGTCACCCCTGTTTCGGAACGGTCACCCTATGGTTGACCCTGGCCTGTTGACTTAGTCAAGCCGTTTCGGAACACCCTAAGGGCGTTTTGAAACGGCCTGCTGTAATAAAGTAAAATGGACTGTTTATGCTTGTTTGATCGGTGAAGGTTTCGATGTTTGTATTTTCCGCTGTTATGCTCCACTTAGGAATTAATTACGCATCTAGACAAGATTAAAGTTAAAGAAATTTTCTGGGTCGTTAACCGAGGGGAAGCCTTAACGGGTTTCGCTTCGGTTTTCCCCGTGTGGCCCACTCGGACCGGTCATCCGACCAGACCGGGACGAGGGGGTTACAGTGACCTTAGTGTGTTAGCTGATGCTACAGTGGTGCGGCTGGAGAATGATGGTTCTGCGAGGAAGAGAGCTCGACTGTTGAAGCTCCGGGGCAGTGAGGTATTTTTAGGTAACCTTGTTAAGTAACCTTTGCCTAGTTATCTTAGTTTGGTTTTGGTTTGGTTTCCCTTGCGTTGCGGGTATGGTCTTGTTGCTAGCGTGTTGGGGTAGTAGTTGTTGTTGTTTTGAAAACAACTTTAGCGTGAAGAGGGCTTTAGTGAGTATCTTGTGGATAATGGTTGCTAGAATGATGGAGTTAGACAAGTTAGAAGTGAGTTAGGAGGTTGTTCTTAGACAGATTCTGAGGATGTTATTGGTGGGTGTGAACTGACATACATGCACAGTTAAATCATTTGTTATATGCTATATTATATATGTGTTGGTCCATGCATATATGTGACATGACATTAGAGGTTTTGCATACATGTACATCAGGCATTGATAGGGCATATTGGTGACCATGCATACGAACGTTCACACTCACTAATAGCTAATCGAGTCTGTTAGTGTTGTGATAAGGTTAGGTTGGATGATGGGTTTTAGAGGTTGTTTTGGTGCTAGGAGAATGTTAGAAGTAATGGAGGGTATTAAGCAAGCTGTTGGTAGTAGTGGGTGCGGTATAGCATGTTGGTAGAAGGAAAGTGTTTGACGCTTTATGAGTATAGCCAGTAGTAGTGGTGGTTCCTTGGTGTTAAGTGATGTTGCAGGTTAGTGGATGTGTTCTCAGAGTGCTGAGGTAACTTGGCATTGATATTGTAGTAGAAGGGTTGTTTTTATAGGTGATGGTTTTTAGCAACCTTTGAGGTGTTGAGAAGAGGGTTTTTGTTGTGGGTTGTAGAAAAGGGTTAGCCTGGGAGAATAGAAGTTTCGTAATCTAGAGATGTATGTATAGGTTGGGCGATGTTCTAGTAGGGTAAGTGTTGTGGTCAAAGCTTGAAGTGGAAAGGCAATGTAAGATCGAAGGCCATTGTTGGTTGGACGGGTTCTTGTGAGAAGTGGTTGGCTGGTTGTGAATAAGTAAATTCCTTCTGAAGTCAGCTGGTGGTGTATGGAACGGCTGGCGGAGTCAAGATTGGGGTTTTGTGATGTGATTTTTGGATATTGGATGAGTAGTCCTGGTGAGTCGTTATGGTAATGATAGCGGCGAATGTGAAGGAATGTCAGCATTACGTTGAGAGGGTTGGGTAAGCAGTTGATGCTTAAGAATTTTTGCTTGTTGGGAAAATCTTTGAAGGAGGTTGGGGAGTTTGCAAAGAGTTTTAGAAGCAGTGAAGGTTGTGGGTACATAGTGGCAGAACTGGATTGGTTGGTGTCACTGTGTGAACAAGTTTTGGGAGTTGTGTGTTAAGGTGGAGTATGTTGTAAAAGTTTGAGGTTCTTCAGGTTGTTGTTGGGGCTATGTGCGGTTCGGAAGTGTGAAAGGTTAAGTTGTGGTTAACTTTGAGTGTTTTGGAATTCGTGAGCAGTATGTGGTGGTGTTGAGTTTGGGTGGAGTTTTGTGAGGAGAGTGTTCAGTGGTGGTTAAGTCTCCTGTGTTGCCTTATGTGTTGCTTTGAGAAGTTTGGTTGTGCTCTTTTCGCCAGTTGAAATTTCGAGGACGAAATTTCCTAAGAGGGGGAGAGTTGTAACACCCCAATTTTGGGCTTAGAAGTTTTGGGTTTTGGACCGGACCGGTCGGGTTGCGGTTCGAATATAAAAGGTGATTTTTAGGAAAGCCTAGTTCGGGTTGCATTAAAAATATGGAAAAATGTCTTAAAATCCTCTTTTATTATATATAAGAGTTTGGTGAAATCAATTTTGTAAAATGAGGTTTGGAAGAGTGACATTTTGGGTTAGTGACCAAAATGTAATTTTTGAAAACTATGTGACTGTTTTAAAAAGGATTGAAACTTTGAATCTTTAAGGAGCTATTTACCCAATGGGAGTTTCTCCAGATTTTTCTAAAATATTAAAGGTTTAATTAATGTATTTTAAATAAGGGAAAAGAGAGGGAAGATATTTTCCTAAGTTTCTAACTAACTTTTCCACATTTTCCATTTTCATTTTCTCTCATCTTTTCTCTCAAACCAAAATTATTTCTCCAGAGCTTTTCCCTCTGATTTTTTCACCTAAATAACTCATTTCAATTCTCTTTTGATCTTCAATCATCTCTTCAACAAAACCTTTGCATTTGCTAAGTGGATTTTCAAGAATTTGGTTCCAAAAAGGGAGAAACTCAAGTTTGGAGGTAAGAACGTCCTTCTCCTCTAAACTCTCAGTTCTTTACAGAAATTCCCAAGTTCTCAATCCTTGATTTGTGATTTATTAAAGGTTTTACAATTTTAATCTTGATCTTGGCTTTAAATGCAAGATTTGATTGATTTTTGGTAAAATTTCGTATGATCTGTTTGAGCAGTGATTTGAGGTGTCTTTTTGATGTTGAATGAATGTATAATTGATGAGAAATTGAGGTTTTATCAATGCAATCCCGAATATGTTAATTTTCCTAAGTTTTGCTTGAGTTTTTGGTTGTTTTTGGAGTGATCTTGGTGATCTGTTATAGCTGGAGGTATAAGGACGTGGTTAGATCCTTTTTGGATGTTAATTGATGTTTAAAAATGGTTAGAAGTGATGGATCTTGGCTGGGTTAAGTTTTGGAAGTGTTTGGAGGTGATTTCGGTTGTGTTTGGTAGCCGAAATGTTGGATTTGTGTAGAGCAGCGAGTTGAGTTGTGTGGCTGGTGTTTTTAATGCATAATGATGCATTAATCCTCTGTTGTTGTGTGCTTGAAACAGGGGAGATTGATCCTTGAGCATTAGAGGTGGCGTGGAAGGTTTCGGATGCTTGGAAGGCTTGTTGGCTAGCCTTGTTTTGTGTATCGGTGATTGAAGTTGGGTTTTCAGCTTTTAAACTAAGGTTTGAAGGTTTTGGGAGCTTAGTTTAAGTCTAAACAACTTTTCTAAGCTCAATAGTAAGTAAATGGATTTTCCCTCTTGGTTGTGTTGTGAATTGGTTTTAAAGCATTTGTGATTGTTTGATGCAAAGCATGTGATTTGCATGTTTTAAATTCTGTTTTGAAGGCATATTTTAGCATGGTTTAATGCTGGTTTTGAAAGTCATGTGTGAAGGATGCTCAAGGTAAGAGATCCTTGGTTTTGTACATTGGAGTTGTGGAATTGATGCATAGTGTTGCATGTTGTTTAATGGCTTTGTGTAATGCTTCAAAAACAGTGGATTAATGAGGGTAAATGGTGGTTTTTGCATTTTGGTTATGCTTGTAAATCAATGGATTAATGTGGTAAGATGGTTATATTGGCAAGTGATGTAAGTGGTTCTTGGTTACTTAAATCGGATATAGTTAGCCGGCTATAGGATTGGGTGCACCGTGAATAAAGTCGCCTTGGATGTGGAGTGGTTGTGAATGAACCAGTAACTCCATCCAAGTACACTAACGAGATGGTTAAGAGCACCATGGTGGTTAAAATTCCATGGGTGGGTCTTGTGTTAAGGTCATAATGGTGGTTGAAATTCCATTCGAGGACCTTGGGTAAGCAAAGGTTATAATGGTGGTTAAAATTCCATTTGAGGACCTTGTGCTTGTTAAGATCACAATGGTGGTGTAAAGTCCATGTGTGGATCTTGTGGAGTATGTCCCGGATCTCGTTAGTGATGTTATACAACTACCAATGGATAATGTTAAGGTTATATGGTGGTTAAAATTCCATATGGGAACCTTGTGAATGTTAAGGTTATATGGTGGTTAAAATTCCATATGGGAACCTTGTGAATGTTAAGGTCATATGGTGGTTAAAATTCCATATGAGGACCTTGTGTATGGTAAGGTCAAATGGTGGTTAAAATTCCATTTGGGGACCTTGGGATTGGTAGTGTGTATGAAGCGTGGGGACAACGCTTGTGATCCGCGTATCCGATTGGATGTTGTGTTGAAAAGTGGATTTGGTTATCACTTGGAAGCCAATATAATGTTCTTGAATATAATGAAGCATGAGATGCTTGAAATGATGCATGGTTGCATGAGAAGTGTGTAATGTACTATGAATGCATGTTTGCTTGTTAGTCTAATCAAATGTTGATTATCTATTGAGAATGGTGCATGTGTACATGAAATCTCTTTAGTGCATTGAAGTCTTGCGAAGACTTGTTTTTAAAGGCATGTGATGCAAATATTGATGATGTGGTTCATATGTTGCATTTGTTTAATGCACGTATTAGATAGAATGAGTAAATGGTTTTAAAGGTTTCTTGCTTTAAAATGATATTCAAGTATGAGAAGGGTATGATGTGAAGTGGAAGTGTTTTCCAAGGATTTGAATTTAGCTTTGCATATGATGTTCATGCATGAAATGGTTAAATTGATGGTTTTACAAGTTTGTGCTTTGAAAAGGTGTATTTAGCTTTTCTAAGCTAAGGGTTGGGTTTTCATGTTTGAGCAATGCATGATTTAAAGAATGATGTTGAAAAGGGTTTTCAAACTTTGCTTTGGTTTATCGAATCGAGTTTGCTTTTAAAAGTGGTTTTATGACTCGCTGCATTGATGGTGTTTTGGTTTTGAGCATTCCTCACTAAGCATTATGTGCTTACGCTCCTTTTTGTCCATCAATGCAGATATTTGAAGTTGGAACAGCGAGAAGCAAGGGATTCAAGGAGAACTCCACTTGAGATGTATGTCTCGGTTAATAGCTATAGATAATAAAGGCAATGGGGGAAGAATCTCATATGTTGATGTTTAATGAGGTTGTGTATGTAGGACAAGTTTGGTTTATGATTTTGAATCATGTGGATTAATGTTGCAACGTTTGAATCTCCTTGTGCTTAAGTTGTTATGTTATGCTTCTTGTTTAAAAGCATGTTTGAGTGTTGGATATTTTGAATGAGTTGGTGCACCTAGGGATGGTCTTGTATCTAGATTTTGATGCAATTATGTCCCTTGTATGTTGAATGACTTGCTGGTGTGATTTGGTTGCCTTTGGAGCATGTTTGATGGGTCAAATGTGTGTTAAACCAGCAATTATTCTGCAATCTGGGCAGCCTGTTTCGGAACAGGTGCTACCGTATCGGAACGGAGGCCTGAAATGGCCTGGGCGTTCCGAAACGGAAGGAACTGTTCCGGAACGGTTTGGCTACTGCCAGGCCCTGTTTCGGTACTAGTTTCGGAACGGTCCCGCGTTTCGGAACAGGTCCTCCCTGTTTTGGAACACTCGACCGTTGGGCACTGAAATTGTTAGTTAAATGTTTTGAAAACCTTGCGTTTTGGTCCTGAACTTTGTTTATGCAATTGGATGAGTTCGAGATGTCCATTTGAGCTGAAATTTGGCAGTGAAGCATGAAACATGACTAATTTCATACTGGTAACTTTTAATTGGGTTAAGTCCCTGTAATTCTCAGAATTTACAATTTGGTCCCTAATTCCTTAATTTGTGCATTTGAGTCCCTGAATGTTCTCTAATTGGTATGATCTTGGTGTATGCTGTTCTTGTGAACATATCTAGGGTTAATAAGCATCTAGACAAGATTAAAAAGAAAAAAAGGGTCGATAATCAAGGTTGACTTCCGGGTTGACTTTGGTTTTCCCCGTGTAAACTTCTTAACTCGGTTCAACCGTCTGGGCCGGGTTAAGGGGGTTACAAAAAGTTTTAAAACTTTACATTTTGGTCACTATCCAAAATGTACCTCTTCCAAAACTCATTTTGTAAAATTGATTTGACCAACCTCTTAAACATGATTTTAGAGGATTTTAACAATTTTTATCATATTTTTATCCTATCACAAACCTTGATTTCCTGAACCACCTAATACGATTCGAACCGTTTCTGACCGACCCGATCCAATGTCTAAAACATCTAGGCCCAAAACCAAGGCGTTACATTTCAATACATTTTCTACCCCTTTTGCCAACCACTCACGCGAGTCAACATAAGCATACAATGCCAACTGTCGTACGACAAAGAATTTAAGGAAATGAAGTGCTAGCAAGAAAGGAAATAATGCCAAGGCATTCAAATTATTAAAAACCAAAAATAAACTAAGCGTTAATCACAAACCATGTATACTTCGACCGGGCATCAGACTTTGTAAAACTAATGAATTGATTTTGATATAACAAAGGCTTTGAGGACTAAATTGAAAAAGAGAAAAATTAATTTTTAAGTACTCAAAACTTCCCTAAGTCTCCAAGAAAATTGTTCAAGTTAAAACCTAAGATTATTCAAAATTTTCTAAGTGATTACCAAGTCAAAACAGTGATTTTCGAGTCATCGTTTCAGAACGACCCTTAGACGTTTCAGAATGTTTTGAAACTGTTAACCTCTATTTCGAAACTAGCCTTCCCGTTTCGATACGAGTGTATCGAAACAGGTCTTCATGTCTCGAAACGGATGAAGAAAAATAGAACGGTTTGAACCGTTTCGACACGACAGTATCGAAACAACCTTAAATGTTTCGAAACGATTTTCAAACTTGGTTTCAAAATATGACCGTTGCACTTTTATAACTAATTTTCAGAGAAACGGTTAGAGTGTATTGAAACGTTTTAAGCCGTTTTGATACAGGTTTTGGCAGTGGCAAAATGTTTCGAAACATGCTTCAGCACGTTTCAGAATAGGATCTTATTGTATCAAAACGATCGTGCCCGTTTCGGTATAGTCTCTTAATTACACCCCAACGACTATTTCTATTTTAGTCTGTTTCGAAACAGGGTCAAGCGTTTCGGAATGGGTAGTTGCTGACTGCATTTATGGTGGTAAGATTGCATCCCAACGGCTATAATTATGAAGGAAACAACTCCAACGGCTATAATTCAATGAAAAGATATAAAAGGGAGTCCTAAAAGCACCAACAACAACTATTGATCCTAAGAGAAACATCCAAACATCAAATTCAAACTCTTGTGCAAAATTCCCATATTTTCTTGTAAACCCCAATTGTAACCCCCTTATCCCAGCCTAGACGGTTGACCAGAACTACGAAGATTACACGGGGAAAACCAAAGTCAACCCGAAAGTCAACCTTGATTAACGACCCTTTTTTTTCTTTTTAAACTTGTCTAGATGCACATTAATCCTAGGCATACTCCTGATATAAGCATACTCAAAAATCACAGCAATCGGAAAACAATAAGGGACTCAATTGCACAACATACGAATTTAGGGACCAATTTGTAAATTCTGGAAATTAAGAAGACTTTACCAATTTTTGAGTTACCATTATGAAATTAATCATGTTTCATGCCTCTCTGCCAAATTTCACCTTAAACAGACATCTCGAACTCAAGCAATTGTACTTACAAAAATCAGGACTAAAACGTAAAGCTTGCAAACTTCAAAACCATTCAAATCAGTGCCCAACGGTCAAGTGTTTCGAAACGGGAATAGACCGTTCAGAAACGGGGCTTGGCAGTAGCCAAAGTGTTTCGAAACACCTCTACCCGTTTCGAAACACCCAGGCCAAATCAAGCATCTGTTTCGAAACAGGCAAGGGTGTTTCGAAACACCCTGCCCAGAAACAGCAGAAAAGCCTGTTTTAACTCGTCTAAACACCATCGAACATACTCTAAATCAATCCTCAACAAATCAACAACATGCTAAGCATCATAACTACCAAATTGCATTAAAATCTAGATACAAACAACCCCTAGGTGCACCAACTCTTTCAACACATCCAACACTTAATCATGCTTTCTAAAACAAGAAGCATAGCATAACGACTTATGATTAAGAAGATTCAAACGTTGCAAGCGTTACACCACATAGTTCAAATCATAAACCAAACTTGCCCAACATACACAATCTCATTACACATCAATATAAAAGACTCCTCCCCATTGCCTTTATTATCTATAGCTATTAACCGAGACATACTTCTCAAGTGGAGCTCTCCTTGAATCCCTTGCTTCTTGCTGTCCCAACTTCAATTATCTGCATTGATGGACAAAAAGGAGCGTAAGCACATAATGCTTAGTGAGGAAAGCTCAAAACCAAAACACCATCAATGCAGCGAATCACAAAACCTTCTTAAAAAGTAGATACAATTCGATAAACCAAAGCATTGTTTGAAAACTCCTTTCTAAACAACATGCTTTAAATCATGCAATGCTCAATCATGAAAACCAACCCTTAGCTTAGAAAAGCTAAAAACTCACTTCAAAGCACATTCTCGCAAAACCATCAATTAAAACCTTTCCAAGCATGAACACCTTATGCAAAGTTAAACTCAAATACCTTGAAAAACATTTCCTCTTCATAACATGCTTTTCTCACGCTTAATGATCCATTCAAGCAAAATCTTTGGAAAACCATTTGTTCCCTCTAACTATCTCATGTATTCAACAAATGCACAACACATGATCTACCAAAGCAACATTTACATTTCATGCCTTTCTAAACAAGTCTTCACAAGACTTCAATGCATTTAAGAGATTCCTTGCACATAAACACCATTCATAAAAGAAGATAAACACTTGTTCAAGCTTAACAAGTAATACATGCATTCTTAGAACATCACACACTTCCCATGCAACTTGCATCATTTCAAGCATCTCATGCTTCATTACATCCAAGAACATTATATTGGCTTTCAAGTGATAATTCACAAACCATCACAACACAAGACACAATCGGATACACGGATTACAAGCGTTGTCCCACACGCTTCATACACACAACCGAACAACACAAGGTGGAGTTTACCGGTACAATCACAACCCCCTCAACACCCGTGATGGAGTTTAACGGTACAATCACAACCCATCAACATCACTCATCGGAAGTTGTATAACACACTAGCGAGAGCCGGGACACATCACAAGGCTTACACATGGAAGCTACCACAACCATTGTAATCACCTTAACCAAGATCACACACGGGAGCAACCCTCCACCGTTGTGAAACTTAACAAAGTCCACCCACGAGAGCCATCCTCCATCGTGGTGACGTTTAACAAGGTTCACCCACGAGAGCCATCCTCCATCGTGGTGGCACTTAACCAAGCCCACCCACGAGAGCCATCCTCCATCGTGGTGGCACTTAACAAAGCCCACCCACGAGAGCCATCCTCCATCGTGGTGACACCATCTATCTCAATCGCTAGGATTCTTGGATGGAGTTTACGGTACCATTACAACCCCTCGACATCCAAGGCGACTCAATTCACGGTGCACCCAATCCTATAGCCGGCTAACTATATCCGATTAAAGTAACCAACAACCACTTACATCACTTCCCAATACCATCAATTACCATCAACAATTCACTGTTTTAAAGCATTAAACAAAGTCATTAAACAACATGCAACACTATGCATCAATTCCACAATTCCAATGTACAAAACCAAGGATCTCTTACCTTGATCATCCTTCAACACATGACTTCCAAAACCAGCATTAAACCATGCTAAAACATGCTTTCAAAACAGAATTTAAACATGCAAATCACATACATTGCATCCAACCATCTCAAGTGCATTAAAAACCAAATCATAACACAAACCAAGAGAGAAATTCCATTTACTTACTCTTGAGCTTAGCTAAGTTGCTTAGACTTAAACTAAGCTCCCAAAACCTTCAAACATTGGTTTTAAAGCTGAAAACCCCAACTTCACTCACCGATACACAAAACTACGCTAGCCGTTAAGCCTTCCAAGCATTCGAAACCCTCCAACGCTACCTCTATTGCTTCCGGATCATTCTCCCCTGTTTTAAACACATAACAACAGAGGATTAATGCATCATCATGCATTAAAAACACCAGCAACACAACTCAATTCGCTGCTCTACATAAATCCAACATTTCGGCTACCAAACACAACCGAAAACACCTCCAAACTCTTCCAAAAATTAACCCAGCCAAGATCCATCACTTCTAACCATTTTTAAACATCAATTAACATCCAAAATGAACTCAAACTCGTCCTTATACCTCCAGCATTAACAGAACACCAAAATCACCTCAAAAACCACCATTTTCACAAGTAAAAACTTAGGAAAATCAACCTATTCAGGATTGCATTGATTAAACCTCCATTTCACATCATTTAGACATCCAAAATACATCAAAAAGACATCTCAAAACAGAGCCCAATCATCTATTACGAATTTCTTCAAAATTAAATCCAAATCTTGCATTTTAAGCCAAAATCAAGATCATAACAATAAAACCTTTAATAAAACTCAATTTAAGGATTGAGAACTTGGGAATTTCAGTAAAGAACTGAGTATTTAGAGGAGAAGGACGTTCATACCTCTAAATGTGGATTTCTCCTTGTTTAGAGCCAAAATCCTTGAAAATTCATTAAGCAAATGGTGAGGATTTGATGTAGAAATGATTAGGAATCATTTGGGGATTGAAATCTCTTCTTTAGGTGTGAAAATCAAAAGGAAAGTTGCTGTGGAAATGTGTTTGGCTGAGGGAATTTTGAGAGAAAATGAAATGGGAAAATTTTGGTAAAAGTTAGTTATGAAACTAAAAATATATTTTCCCTCTTTTCTTTTTATTAATTAAACATTAAATGAGTCTTAAAAATCAAGAAAAATCTGGAGAAATCCTCCCTTGGTTAAATTAGCTCCTTAAAGATTCAAAGTTTCAATCCTTTTAAAACAGTCACGAACTTTTCAAAAATTACATTTTAGTCACTAACTCAAAATGTCATATTTCCAAACCTCATTTTGTAAAATTGATTTCACCACCCTCTTATTTATATTAAAAGAGGATTTTTAGACATTTTTCCATATTTTTAATGCATCCCGAACTAGGCTTCCCTTAAAACCACCTTTTATATTCGAACCGAAAATCCGACCGGTCCGGTTCAAACCCAAAACTTCTAAGCCCAAAATTGGGGTGTTACAACTCTCCCCCTCTTAGGAAATTTCGTCCTCGAAATTTCAATCGGCGAAAAGAGCACAACCAAACTTCTCAAAGCAACCCACAAAGCAACACAGGAGACTTAACCACCACTGAACACTCTCCACACAAAACTCCACCAAACCAACTTCTCCACAAATCAACTTACACTATAACCAAACCCAACATCACCGCATACTATTCACAATTTCCAGAACACTCAGATGTTAACCACAACTTAACCTTTCACACTTCCGAACTGCGCATAGCCCCAACAACCCGAAGAACCTCCAAACTTTTACAACATACACCACCTTAACTCATAACTTTCAAAACTCACACACACGGTGACACTAACCCATCTAGTTCAGCCACCATGTGACCCACAACCTTCACTGCTTCTAAAACTCCTTGCAAAACTACTCAACCTCTTTCAAAGATTACCACAACAAGCAAAAATTCTTAAGCATCAACTGCTTACTCAAACTTCTCAACGTATTGATGACATTCCTTCACATCCGCCACTATCATTACCATAACGACTCACCAGGACTACTCACCCAACATCCAAAATTCACGTCATAAAACCCCAACCTTGGCTCCGCCAGCCGTTCCACATACCACTAGCTGACTACATAAGGGATTCACTTATACGCGACTAGCCAAACACTTCTCACAAGAACCCGTCCAACCAACAATGGCCCTTGAACTTACATTGCCTTTCCACCTCAAGTTTTGACTACAACAATAGCCTTACCAGGACACCGCCCATTCTATACATACATATTAAGATTACGAAACTTCTATTCACCCCAGGCCAACCCCTTTCTACGGCCCTCAACACAACCACTTCTCAACTCTTCGAAGGTTGCTACGAACCATCACCTACAAAAACAACCATTCTATTACAACATCAATGCCAAGTTACCTCAGAACTCCGGAAACACATCCACTAACCTGCAACATCACTTAACACCAAGAAACTACCACTTCTACTATCTATTCACAACCACTTTGACTGATTCTAACTTCAACCGGTAATCTCCTCACCACCACACCGCTAAACTCTTTAAGCGCCAAAACACTTTCCTTCTTCCAAGCCACACCTATGAGCTCATCTACAAAGCTTGACAAAGATGAAGGAGGTAAGTGTGTTGACTCTAAGCTTTACCGTTCTATGATTGGATCTTTGCTTTACCTTACCGCAAGTAGACCGGATATCTTGTTTAGTGTTCGATTGTGTGCTAGGTTTCAAGCTAGTCCTAGAGAGTCTCACCTTATAGTCGTTAAAAGGATCTTTAGGTACCTTAGAGATATTCCTTGTTTAGGTCTTTGGTACCCTAGAGACTTAATCTTTAACCTTCATGCTTTTTCGGATGCAAATTACGGGGGTTGCAAAATAGATAGGAGAAGTACTTTCGGCACTTGCCAATTCCTAAGTAGTATGCTCATATCTTGGTTCTCTAAGAAACAAAATAGTGTAGCTTTATCTACCACCGAATCCGAGTACATATCCTTAAGGAGTTGTTGTGCTCAAGTCTTTTGGATGAAACAACAACTCTTAGACTATGGTATTAAGGTGACACCATACCTCTTAAGTGTGACAACATTGGTGATATATGTCTTACCAAAAATCTCATCCAACACTCTAGAAAAAAGCACATAGTAATAAGGCATCATTTCATTAGAGATCATGTCCTTAAGGAAGATGTTGTTTTAGAGTATGTAGACACCTTAAATCAATTACCGGACATCTTTACCAAACCTCTAGATAAGGAGCGTTTTTGGTCCCGTAGGAGAGAGTTTGTAACACCTCAAATAAGGGCCTAGATGTTTAGAGTCCGAATCGGACCGGTTAGAAAATTGTTCGAATCTAAAAGGGAGTTTTAGGGAACACCTAGTTCGGGATGCTTTAAAAATATAGAAAAATATCTAAAAATCCTCATTTAATATATAAAAGAGAATGGTGGAATCAATTTTATAAAATAAGGTTTGGAAATACTACATTTCGGTGTACTGAGCAAATCGCAGTTTTTGCAAAGTTAAGTAGTAATTGTTTTGTAAAGGATTGAAACTTTGAATCTTTAAGGAGCTAATTTTACCAAAATATTTTCATCAGATTTTCCTTAATTTGGGTGATTTAATTAATGTTTTAATTAAAGAAAATGAAGGTGGATTAAATGAGAAACCACCTTTGACTATTCATAACTACTTTTCACAAATTTTCCCTCATTTTATTTTCTCTCAAATTCCTTTCAACCAAAAACATTCTATCCAGCAAATACACTTTGATTTTCACTTCATTTGATGAGATTTCAATCACTCTTTGATTCTTAACCAATTCCTCATCAAATCCTCTTGATTTCTACATTGAATTTTCAAGAAAACTTGCCCAAATCAAGGAGAAATCATCCATTAGAGGTAAGCTTCATCCTTCTCCTCTAATGATCAGTTATTTACTGAAATTCCTAAGTTATCAATCCTTTATTAATGATTTTTAAGTGGTTTTAATGTTAGAAACAATAAATTGTCTTAAAACTCAAGATTTTGGAAGAGATCTTGAAGATTTTCGTGATGAATGATTGGGCTCTGTTTTGAGATGGTTTTCTAATGTATTTTGGATGTTAATTGATGTTACAAATGAGGTTTTATCAATCAAATCCTGAATAGGATTGTTTTCCTAAGCTTTGCTTGTTAGAATGATGGTTTTTGGGGTGATTTTGGTGTTCTGCCATAGCTGGGAGGTATAAGGACGTGGTTGTGTTGGTTTTTGATGTTAATTGATGTTTAGAAATGATTAGAAGTGATGGATCTTGGCTGGGTTTTGTTTTGGAAGAGTTTGGAGGTGATTTCGGTTGTGTTTGGTAGACGAAATGTGGTTTTTGTGTAAAGCAGCGAGATTAGGTGTGTGGCTGATGATTTTAATGCATGATGATGCATTAATCCTCTGCTCTTATGTGTTTAAAACAGGGGAGACATCTTCGGATGCCATTGGAGTTGATCTGGAAGCTTAGATAGCGTTTCGACAAGCAAGCGAAACGTAATCGGTGATTGCGTATGGTTTTAGAAGTCCTTGAGGGACAAAGAGTCAAGGTTTGGGGATTTAGGAAAGGTTTGAAACACCTTCCTAAGTCCGGAAGTAAGTATTGGCTAAATTGCTCTCATAGATATGGAGATTGCCCTAAAATGATTTTACATGCTCATGGTTTTAGATTGATAAATTCCTACTGTTTTTATGCATATTTTATAGCATGAGATGATGCTTGAAATGATTTCATGAAGTAAAATGTTGCATAGTTGAGATTTGAGCTTTTATGTTAAAGCATAGCAAATGTTATGGTTTGAAATGAGATGAGAATGTTTGAGAATTGTTGCATGAAAAATAGTAGGTGAGATGATGTTTTAACATAATATATTGGCATAGATGTTGAGATACATACCGGATATAATTAATCGATCAATAGAATGAGAGTGCACTATAAACTAAAAATTCGTACGTGCTCTTTGGTTAAGCCAAAGGTGGAGAACCGATGATGGGCATTCCATCGGGTAGGACTTGGTGAAATACCCAAGCTTTGTGGCAATGAGAGATTCCGCCATGTGAGTACGGTGATGTGAGATTCCACCGGAAACTATGTTGCTAGACAAGTGAGTACGGTGATGAGAGATGCCACCGGAAGTGTCTAGTGAGATGTCCGCATATCCGAGTAATAATGAGATGTGAAATGCCAATATAAAATATGTAATGGTTTTTGATTCACATGTACCTTTGATGAAATGGTTTATGCTATGAGAAATGCATATGTGATTTGTTTATGAAATGCTTTAGAGTACAAGCATGAGTTTGGCTTTGCCATGAGGTTGCATTGGTTTAAATGTATGAGAATGAATGAAGGTACATGTGTTTTCAATGAGATGTTGCTTTGAATGGTTTTCAAGCATGAGATAGAATGAGCATGTTGTTCAAAAGCTTTTGAGAAAGTGTTTTCAAGATATGCATTATTGTGTTGGTTTTCTTTAGAGCATGCCTAACTAAGCATTTGTGCTTACGCTCTCTCTTTTACCAATAATGCAGATAATTGAGGTACTTTCAGGCGTCAAAGAAGTTAAGATCATCCAAGGAAGTTCAAGCTCATGTATGGTGAAGTTTTCACACACTTTAGTTTTGATATAATGGCAATGGGAAACCAAGGATTGTATTTGGGAGACATGTTTGAACTCCCTAAGGTTGTGGCATGTTTGTTTTGGCTTGTTTGTGTTGTAAATGACCTTAAATGCTTTGTTTGAGGTTGGATTGCCTATATTGGTTAGTGGTTAGGAAGCATGCCTCTAGACTATGTGAGTTTGTGTTTGATGCTATGTTCATGTTAGAATGTCCCAAATATGTTCCTTATATGTGTAATGGTTTGCTGGTATGATTTGGGAGTCTTTGAAGCATGTTTGAGTGTGCTAAAGGATGAAAAACCAGCAAAAGCTGCTGTTTCTGGGCAAGGTGTATCGAAACACCCTCTAGTGTTTCGAAACGGGGGCCTGAAATGGTCTTGGCGTTTCGAAACGTCTGAGGCTGTTTCGAAACAGTTTGGCTACTGGAATGCCATGTTTCGGCACTAGTCTCGGAACATACTCGCGTACCGAAATGATCAACACTGTTTCGATACAGTGTTTCGGTACGGTGGATAGGTGTTCTGATACGGGCGACCGTTGGACACAGATTTGAATTGCTTTGAATCTCCATGCTTTACAATTTAGTCCTAAATGTTGTGATTGCAATTGCTTGAGCTTGAGATGTCTTTTTAAGTTGAATTTTGGCAGAGAATCATGTAACATGATTAATTTCCTAATGGTAATCCTAAAATCAATGAAGTCCCTCTAATTTACGAAAATTACATTTTGGTCCCTAATCTTGTGTAAAGTGCAATTGAGTCCCTAAATGATATCCGATCGCTGTGCCTTTCTCATCCCTGTTTCGTGAGTACTCACTTAGGTTTAATATGTGTTTAGACAAGATTTAAATAAAAAAGGGTCGTTAATCAGGGTTGACTTTCGGGTTGACTTTGGTATTCCCCGTGTAATCTTCGTAGTTCGGGTCAAGCGTCTAGGCCGGGCTAAGGGGGTTACATTTGTTGGTATCAGAGCTAGGTTATCGAATAATTGGGGTTTGGTATGTGGTTGATGTATGTGTTTATGCATGATGTGTCTTTTCGGTGAAAGTTTGATGTATGAACAGTGATGTGTGATCATTTTGAGATGGGTTGTGGTATTATGCTATGTTTGGAGTGTTGTTGGGGATCCCATTGCCATATCAAAACTAATGAGAGAAATTGTTTTTGAAAATGAGCTTGAGTACTTGGATTACTTACCTTATTGTGCCTAATTGTGTTTATTGCATTTTGTCAGTGCATTATTTTTATAATGGGGCCACGTAGAGAGCCGAGAATCAATATTAGATCGATGGCTGATAATGAGAATGCCTAGGATTTACCTCCTCCTCCCCCTGGTGGTGGACCACCCGGTGGTGGTGGAGCTGGAGCTGGGAATGCTGGTGCTGTTGCTGGGGTTGCTGGACCCAAGGGTGTGCAGGGGCAAGCTGCTCATGACATGACCATGTTGATTCAGGCTATTGTCGGAGCTTTCCAGGCAGCCGTAGCCGGAGCTCATAGAGCTGTGCATCAGGATGATGCTAATGTGAGGTTGCCTTTGGAGCGTCTTCGCAGTCTAGGAGGGACTGAGTTCAGAGGCTTATCTCCGAAAGGATCTGAGTCTTGGTTGGAGAGCACCAAGAGGATTTTGGGACAACTGAATTGTAACAATGTGTAGAAGCTGGGTTGTATTGTGTCACTTCTGCATGTTGATGCTTATACGTGGTGGACGACCACAACCTCTGGGATGAAGGATGATGAAGTGTCTTGGACGTTTTCCTTGAATGTGTTCAAGCGGAAGTACCTAGGAGTACGTTACCTCGATGAAAAGAAGAGAAAGTTTATGTCTCTCATGCAAGGGGGCATGTCTGTAGCTGAATATGAGATTCAGTTTGTTCGCCTTAGTAAATATGCGCCTGAGCTAATCCATAGTGAGCGGGAGAGGTGCGAACGATTCCGTTATGGGCTGGTAGCGGACGTCAAGACCTTTATGCTTGCAGCTGATTACACTAATTTCGATGTCTTGGTCACTAGAGCCAAGGACATTGAATTGAATCTTGGTTTGGCAAGTTGAGCCGGTGGCTCTAGCTCAGGGAAATGAGCTGCGGAACGCGATTATGGTAGAGATCGCAACAAGATGCATAAGGATAGGAAGCCGCATTATGATGCTAGGCGTTGGGTTGGTAACCCCGGTAGAGGTCAACAAGGACCTAATGCTTTCCTAAAGACTCCTGAATGTAATCGTTGTGGTAGAAGACATGGTGGTGAGTGTTGGGGTAACCTTGGGACATGCTGGAATTGTGGGAACCGAGGGCATTTGAAGAAAGATTGTCCTCAGCTTCTGAGAGAGGGACAGGCTCCGGTGAGAACAGCAGAGCCACAGAGAGGTCGTGGGCGCGGCCGTGGTAATTTTCAGTGTAGGGATGATGGTGGCAGGAACGTAGCACATGTTGTGGCCGTTCAACCTGAGGGTGGCGGTCAAGCTCGAGTGTATGCCCAACGCGAGGGAAGGAATTATACGGATGTGATCGCAGGTACCTTTACTTTGCAATCTTTGTCATTACTTTCTTTGATTGACTCTGGATCTACACACTCGTACATATTGCGTGAACATGCTCAAATGCTTGGTTTACCTGTTGAGTCTTTGGATGTTGGCATGCGTGTGACTAGTTCCTTTGGTGAGACGGTTGTAACAAGGAAGTTGTATAGCAGATGTCCCTTGAAGGTGCAAAATCATGTTTTTCTTGTTGATCTCATGGAATTGCCATTCTATGGCTTTGATGTAATCCTTTGCATGGATTGGCTTGTTGAACATAGAGCTGTGGTGGATTTCGAAAGCAAGCGAGTTTCGTTGAAACTTGCGGATGATTATGAAGTTGTGGTAGTGGGCGAGAATGTGAAGTTTCTTGCCAATATGATGTCTACATTGGAAGCAAGTCAGATGTTGTGGCAGGGTTGCGAGGCTTACCTAGCCTTTGTTATGAATCCTAGTTCAAAGGAGGTGCGCGTTCAGGATATAAGAATTGTACGTGAGTTCCCTGGAGTGTTTCCGGAGGAGTTACCTGGATTGCCGCCTAGTCGAGAGGTGGAGTTTGGGATTGAGTTGTATGAGAACACAACTCTGGTGTCCATTGCTCCATATCGCATGGCACCCAAAGAGCTGAAGGAGTTGAAGACACAAATTCAAGAGTTGCTTGACCATGGTTTCATTCGGCCTAGTGTGTCACCTTGGGTTGCACCGGTCTTGTTTGTGAAGAAGAAAGATGGCACGATGAGAATGTGCATCGATTATCGTCAGCTGAACAAGTTGACCATAAAAAACAGGTATCCTTTGCCGAGGATTGATGATCTTTTTGATCAGTTTCGGGGAGCGGCTATGTTTTCAAAGATTGACTTGAGGTCAGAGTACTATCAGCTAAAGGTGAAAGATGTGGATGTGCCGAAAACAGCCTTTAGAACGAGGTATGAGCATTATGAGTTCCTTGTAATGCTGTTTGGCTTGACAAATGCTCATGCTGCTTTCATGGACATGATGAATAGGGTGTTCCATGAATACTTGGACAAGTTCCTTGTGGTGTTCATTGATGATATCCTTGTATACTCTCGTACTAAGGAGGAGCATGAAGGTCATTTGAGAGTTGTCTTGCAAGCGCTTTTAGAAATTCAGCTTTTTGCTAAGCTGAGCAAGTGTGAGTTTTGGCTAAAGGAAGTTGTGTTCCTTGGTCATGTGGTTTCGGCTGAAGGGATTCGAGTTGATCCTCAGAAGGTTGAGGCGGTGATGAATTGGAAGCCTCCTAAGTATGCTCATGAAGTCCGTAGTTTCCTTGGGTTGGCAGGATATTACCAGAGGTTTGTGGATGGATTTTCTAAGATTGCTGCCACTTTAACGAAGTTGTTGCAAAAAGATGTTAAGTATGAGTGGACGGAAGTGAGACAACAAGCTTTTGAGAAGCTTAAGGAGGCTCTGACGCAAGCTCCTATCTTGGTTCAATCTGAAACAGGAAAAGAGTTTGTGGTCTATAGTGAGGCATCCTACGTTGGTTTGGTGTGTGTGCTAATGCAAGAGGGTAAGGTGGTGGCTTACGCATCGCGACAGTTGAAGGTGCATGAGCGCAATTATCCTACACATGATATTGAGTTGGCTGCTGTGGTTTTTGCTTTGAAGATCTGGAGACATTATCTTTATGGTGAGAAGTGTACTGTGTACACAGATCACAAGAGTTTGAAGTATTTGATGTTTCAGAAAGAGTTGAATCTTAGGCAACGACGATGGGTGGAGTTGCTTAAGGATTACGATCTAACGATCGAGTATCACCCGGGAAAAGCTAATGTTGTGGCTGACGCCTTGAGCAGAAAAGTGGCGGTGGAGTTAAGGGCAATGTTTGCTAGCTTGAGCATATCGCGAGGTGGAGGTCTTGTTGCTGAATTGCAAGTGAAACCATCTCTAGTTCAGTTGATAAAGGATAAACAGTTGTTGGATGATTCTTTGGTGCCACATGTTCAGGATATTACTGAGGATAGACCATCAGATTTTTGTTTTAATGATGATGGAGTTCTATGTTTTGGAAGTCGGATAGTAGTGCCGAATGATGTGGAGTTGAGGCGTACTATTCTGACCGAAGCTCATAGTACTCCATTTGCTATGCACCCTGGTAGTACAAAGATGTATCGTGGTCTAAGGGATGAGTCCTATTGGGTGGGTTTAAAGAAAGATGTTGCGGAATATGTGAGCAAGTGCATGGTTTGTCAGCGGGTTAAGGCTGAGCATCAGTTTACTTCGGGGTTGTTTCAACCGTTGAGGATTCCTGAATGGAAATGGGAGAGGATCACCATGGATTTTGTGTCTAGTTTGCCTTTGTCGCCATCAAAGAAGAATTCTGTGTGGGTGATTGTGGATCGCCTTACGAAGTGTGCGCATTTCTTACCTGTGCATACTACGTATACCTTGGATAAGCTTGCAGAGCTGTACATTGCTGAGATTGTACGTCTACATGGTGTACCAAAATCTATAGTGTCGGATAGAGATTCGAGGTTCACGACAAGGTTTTGGGAGTGTTTACATCAAGCATTGGGTACGCGGTTGAATTTCAGTACCTCTTATCATCCGCAGACCGATGGACAGTCTGAGCGTGTTATCCAAGTGCTTGAGGATATGTTGAGGTGTTGTGTGATTGAGTTTCAAGGCTCTTGGGAGAAGCACTTGCCTTTGGTGAAGTTTGCTTATAATAATAGCTACCAGGCAAGTATTCAAATGGCACCTTATGAAGCCTTGTATGGGAGGAAGTGCAGAACTCCTCTTTGTTGGGCTGAAACGGGACAAAAGTTGGTCTCGATGCCGGCTTTGTTGAAAGGAACCACCGAGAAGGTGAAGCTCATTTGTGAGCGGTTGAAGGCAGCATCGGATCGACAAAAGTCTTACGCGGATTTGAAGCGTAAGGAGATAGAGTTTGCGGTGGGTGACCGTGTGTTCTTAAAGGTTTCACCTTGGAAGAAGGTGATGAGATTTGGTCTGAAGGGCAAGTTGAGCCCTAGATACATTGGACCATACGAGGTGATAGAGCGTGTTGGTCATGTTGCTTATAAGCTGAGGCTACCACAAGAGCTAGAGAAGATACATAATATTTTTCATGTGTCTATGCTTCGAAGGTATCGGTCAGATCCTTCACATGTTATGCCTGTGGAGGAAGTTGAGTTGAATCCAGATTTGACTTATGATGAGGAGCCAGTTGAGATTTTGGATTCGGACAGTAAGGTTCTCCGGGATAAGACCATTGAGCTGGTTAAGGTGTTGTGGAGGCATCGTGGTGTTGAGGAAGCCACGTGGGAAAGAAAGAAAGATATGAAGAAGCAGTTTCCTTACCCTTTTTTCCAGGTAAATTTCGAGGATGAAACTTCCTAAGAGGGGGAGAGTTGTAACACCCTAAATTTGGGCCTAGATGTTTAGAGTCCGAATCGGACCGGTCAGAAAACGGTTCGAATCTATAAGGGAGTTTTAGGGAACACGTAGTTCGGGATGCTTTAAAAATATAGAAAAATATCTAAAAATCCTTATTTAATATATAAAAGAGAATGGTGGAATCAATTTTATAAAATATGGTTTGGAAATACTACATTTCGGTGTAGTGAGCAAATCGCAGTTTTTGCAAAGTTAAGTAGTGACTGTTTTGTAAAGGATTGAAACTTTGAATCTTTAAGGAGCTAATTTTACCAAAATGTTTTCATCAGATTTTTCCTTAATTTGGGTGATTTAATTAATGTTTTAATTAAAGAAAATGAAGGTGGATTAACTGAGAAACCACCTTTGACTATTCATAACTACTTTTCACAAATTTTCCCTCATTTTATTTTCTCTCAAATTCCTTTCAACCAAACACATTCTCTCCAGCAAATACACTTTTATTTTCACTTCATTTGATGAGATTTCAATCACTCTTTGATTCTTAATCAACTCCTCATCAAATCCTCTTGATTTCTACATTGAATTTTCAAGAAAATTTGCCCAAATCAAGGAGAAATCATCCATTAGAGGTAAGCTTCGTCCTTCTCCTCTAATGATCAGTTCTTTACTGAAATTCCCAAGTAATCAATCCTTTATTAATGATTTTTAAGTGGTTTTAATGTTAGAAACAAGAAATTGTCTTAAAACTCAAGATTTTGGAAGAGATCTTGAAGATTTTCGTGATGAATGTCTGGGCTCTATTTTGAGATGGTTTACTAATGTATTTTGGATGTTAATTGATGTTACAAATGAGGTTTTATCAATCAAATCCCGTATAGGATTGTTTTCCTAAGCTTTGCTTGTTAGAATGATGGTTTTTGGGGTGATTTTGGTGTTCTGCCATAGCTGGAGGTATAAGGACGTGGTTGTGTTGGTTTTTGATGTTAATCGATGTTTAGAAATGATTAGAAGTGATGGATCTTGGCTGGGTTTGGTTTTGGAAGAGTTTGGAGGTGATTTCGGTTGTGTTTGGTAGCCGAAATGTGGTTTTTGTGTAAAGCATGGAGATTAGGTGTGTGGATGATGATTTCAATGCATGATGATGCATTAATCCTCTGCTCTTATGTGTTTAAAACAGGGGAGACATCTTCGGACGCCTTTGGAGTTGATCCGGAAGCTTAGATAGCGTTTCGGCAAGCAAGCGAAACGTAATCGGTGAGTGCGTATGGTTTTAGAAGTCCTTGAGGGACAAAGAGTCAAGGTTTGGGGATTTAGGAAAGGTTTGAAACACCTTCCGAAGTCCAAAAGTAAGTATTGGCTAAATTGCTCTCATAGATATGGAGATTGCCCC
Source organism: Hibiscus trionum (assembly GCA_030270665.1). NCBI lineage: Eukaryota > Viridiplantae > Streptophyta > Magnoliopsida > Malvales > Malvaceae > Hibiscus > Hibiscus trionum. Next base: position 52,193,981 of record BSYR01000020.1, on the reverse strand, counting down.
TAAAATGCTTTTACATGCTCATGGTTTTAGATTGATAAATTCCTACTATTTTTATGCATATTTTATAGCATGAGATGATGCTTGAAATGATTTCATGAAGTAACATGTTGCATAGTTGAGATTTGAGCTTTTATGTTAAAGCATAGCAAATGTTATAGTTTGAAATGAGATGAGAATGTTTGAGAATTGTTGCATGAAAAATAGTAGGTGAGATGATGTTTTAACATAATATATTGGCATAGATGTTGAGATACTTACCGGATATAATTGATAGATCAATAGGATGAGAGTGCACTATAAACTAAAAATATGTACGTGCTCTTTGGTTAAGCCAAAGGGAGAGAACCGATGATGGGCATTCCATCGGGTAGGACTTGGTGATATACCCAAGCTTTGTGGCAAGGAGAGATTCCGCCATGTGAGTACGGTGATGTTAGATTCCACCGGAAACTATGTTGCTAGACGAGTGAGTACGGTGATGAGAGATGCCACCGGAAGTGTCTAGTGAGATGTTCGCATATCCGAGTAATAATGAGATGTGAAATGCCAATATAAAATATGTAATGGTTTTTGATTCACATGCACCTTTGATGAAATGGTTTATGCTATGAGAAATGCATATGTGATTTGTTTATGAAATGCTTTAGAGTACAAGCATGAGTTTGGCTTTGCCATGAGGTTGCATTGGTTTAAATGCATTAGAATGAATGAAGGTTCATGTGTTTTCAATGAGATGTTGCTTTGAATGTTTTTCAAGCATGAGATAGAATGAGCATGTTGTTCAAAAGCTTTTGAGGAAGTGTTTTCAAGATATGCATTATTGTGTTGGTTTTCTTTAGAGCATGCCTCACTAAGTATTTGTGCTTACGCTTTCTCTTTTACCAATAATGCAGATAATTGAAGTGTTTTCGGGCATCAAAGAAGTTAAAATCAACCAAGGAAGTTCAATCTCATGTATGGTGGAAGTTTTCACACACTTTAGTTTTGATATAATGGCAATGGGAAACTAAGGATTGTATTTGGGAGATATGTTTGAACTCCCTAAGGTTGTGGCATGTTTGTGTTGGCTTGTTTGTGTTGTAAATGGCCTTAAATGCTTTGTTTGAGGTTGGATTGCCTATATTGGTTTGTGTCCAGGAAGCATGCCTCTAGACTATGTGAGTTTGTATTTGATGCTATGTTTGTGTTAGAATGTCCCAAATATGTTCCTTATATGTGTAATGGTTTGCTGGTATGATTTGGGAGTCTTTGAAGCATGGTTGAGTGTGATAAAGGATGAAAAAACAGCAAAAGCTGCTGTTTCTGGGCAAGGTGTATCGAAACACCCTCTAGTGTTTCGAAACGGGGGCCTGAAATGGTCTTGGCTTTTCGCAACGTCTGGGGCTGTTTCAAAACAGTTTGGCTACTGGAATGACATGTTTCGGTACTGGTCTCGGAACATACCCGCGTTCCGAAACGGTCAACACCGTTTCGATACAGCGTTTTGGTAGGGTGGGTAGGTGTTCCGATACGGGCGACCGTTGGACACAGATTTGAATTGCTTTGAATCTCCATGCTTTACAATTTAGTCCTAAATGTTGTGATTGCAATTGCTTGAGCTTGAGATGTCTTTTTAAGCTGAATTTTGGCAGAGAATCATGTAACATGATTAATTTCATAATGGTAATCCTAAAATCAATGAAGTCCCTCTAATTTACGAAAACTACTTTTTGGTCCCTAATCTTGTGTAAAGTGGAATTGAGTGCCTAAATGATATCCGATCGCTGTGCCTTTCTCATCCATGTTTCGTGAGTACTCACTTAGGTTTAATATGTATTTAGACAAGATTTAAATAAAAAAAGGGTTATTAATCAAGGTTGACTTTCAGGTTGACTTTGGTTTTCCCCATGTAATCTTCGTAGTTCGGGTCAAGCGTCTAGGCCGGGCTAAGGGGGTTACAGAGTTAGGTCTAACTAGCCTGTCTTGACCTTTTATGACCTTTTTGTGCTTAAATTACTTGATTGCTTATAAAATGTCATGCTTATGTGTTTTTGATCCTAATTTCATCCATGCTTATAGTTAAGGGGAGTATGTTTGTGTTTTAACATGTTACTCTTGCTCATACATATCATTTATGCATCTAGGACTGATTAAGTTTCAATTTTCTGCAATTTAGAGCCTCATCTGCACCTCCATGCCTAGGCGTATCGAAACGGGTCTTTCTGTTTCGATACGGGTGCCTTAAAAGAATACAATGTGACCAGGGTGTTTCGAAATGCCCCAAAGGGTTTCGAAACATTTTGCCTCTTCTAAGACATGTATCGAAACGTCCAAAATGTGTTTCGATACAGGATGTCTCGTAGGATTCGATATGGTCAAATCAGTATCGGAACGGTCAGTAGGTTTCGAAAAGATAGTAGACGTCTCGGTACGCCTATTTCGAAACAATCGTGCCTGTTTCGAAACGCGTATGCGGAAAGGCTTTTTAAGGGGTTTTAAATGTTCAACTTCACTTTTTATTAAACTCCTAAAACCCCTAAAAACCATAACTCGATTTTCCTCTATAAAAACCCTCCAAACCTTATTGTTTTTCATCAAATCTTGAGGGCTTTTACTCCCAAACTAAAATCTAAGCAAGCTTCAACGTCTTGGTGCAATTTCATCCATCCATTCTTCCAAAATCCCTTTTTAAGGTATTTTCTAACTTCTTCTTTTTCCTTTGATTTCATTCGAATCTTAGGCTAGAAAATATTAGTTTTGTATAGAATATAAGTTTTACATCATGGGTTTTCCAAAACTTGTAAAAAAAATTCAAAATCTCAAAATTTTTATTCGAATATATTTGATTTTAATATATTTTTAACACAATTTTCAAAATTTATTTCTCTTTAAAAAAATTTATATATGTATATACTTTTTAAAGAGTTTTTAAAACCTTAATGGGATTTTTATTGGATTGAATCAAGGATTTAAACATATAAACTCAAATTTTTTTATTGCTTGCTTTGTGTTTTTAGGAGTTTCTAATGGAAAACATTAACGATAAAATAAAGATTCAAGCGGGTGAAGGTTCGACCGAAGAGAACATTCGGCCAAATCTTACCCTCCTTTTTCAGAAAAGTCTTAGGAATCAAGATACTAAGGAACGGTTCAAAATCATTCATGATTCCGCCGTTCGAAGAGAGCGAGTTGTGGATATAGATTTTCTTGACTCTGAGCGTTTTGAATTTTGTTATCTACCTCTCTTGCAAGAATGGAGTTTCTTAGCCTTTTTGAGCATTCCCGACATCGTCTACAAGAACATGATCTTGCTCTTTTACTCCAATGTCGTTTTCATCGACATTGAAGATCATTCTGAGGTCATTGGCATCGAGTCTTATCTTTTGGACAAGAAGTTTTGTATTGATCCATCCGTTCTAGAGAACACCCTTGGGCTAAAAGTTGAAGGTATTGAGGATGAGAATCACTTTGGTGCTCACACCGGATCCATTCTTACATTGGATGCTCATGATCGATTCCTACATTTGATCATCTTTTGGTTCATTCGCCCTTCAAGAGGTAAATTTTCCCACATTCGACAAGTTAATTACTTTTGACTCGAGTGTTGAGATATATCTTTGATAGCCTCGGTTTTTATTGTTCCTATGATTCTCCGAAACCCCGAAAGCAAAAGATTGGTGAATCTTCTCTTATTAAGTCCGGGTTTCGCTACACACTTGGCAAATGGGTTCGTGTTGATAGGAGAGCTCCGGCACCTCAAGTAGAGCCTCAACCTTAAGCTCATGCTCCTAACAATGATGCTCTTATGGCTTTCCTTACTGAGCGGTTCAACACAATGGACACGAACATGGCTTTAGGTTTTGGTGCTCTAACCACTCGTATTCAATCCTTGGAGGAACGTGTTTCCAATCTTGAGAATCAACAAACTTCTATGGATCACTCCTTCTCCACCTTCTATGGTGATTGGAGGAGCTATCGTCGTACTCAAGCTAAGGGTAAGGATGATTCTCTTGATGATGGTGGTGATGATGATGATGAGGCCTAGGATTTATATTGCATAACATATTAGTATGTCATATTAGGATTAAGTTTGCATCTATTTTTGTTTTTATGTTTTAAAGACCTATGCTTTGATTATTTGTTTTTAGGATTGAGCTTGAACTTCAATGCTTTGAATATTTATGTTTTTGATGTTGTTTCTTGAACCTTAATGATATCTATGATAATTATGTTGTTTGGTTTATTATTTATGACTCCGTTTATTCTCTTGATTAGCCTTGATTATCTATTTTTTGATCTAACAAAAAGGGGGAGAAGTAATCTAAGAGCCTAAGTGTTTTTAAAGTTGGTTTTGAGTTTCAAATACTTGAATTTTCAATCTTTTCAAAACTTTAAAACCTATCTTAAATTGAGGGGGAGTTAAATTTTTTTTCAAAGATTTCAAAATACTTAAAAATTCATACTTAGTTTTGTTATATCAAAAAGGGTGAGATTGTAAAACTAATGAATTGATTTTGATATAACAAAGGCTTTAAGGACTAAATTGAAAAGGAGAAAATTAATTTTTAATTCCTCAAAACTTCCCTAAGTCTCGAAGAAAATTGTCCAAGTCAAAACCTAAGATTATTCAAATTTTTCTAAGTGATTACCAGGTCAAAACAATGATTTTTGAGTCATCGTTTCGGAATGGCCCTTAGGTGTTTCGGAACGTTTTGCAACTGTTAACCTTTGTTTCGAAACTAGCCTTCCTGTTTCGATACGGGTGTATCGAAACATTCTGCATGTTTGGAAACAAATGAAGAACAACAGAACGGTTTGAACTGTTTCGAAACAACCTCAAACGTTTCGAAATGATTTTCAAACTTGGTTTCAAAATATGACCGTTGCACTTTTATAACTAATTTTCAGAGAAACGGTTAGAGTGTATCAAAACGTTTTAAGCCGTTTCGATACAGGTTTTGGCAGTGGCAAAATGTTTCGAAACGCACTTCAGCCCGTTTTGGAACATGCTCTTATCATATCGAAACAACCGTGCCCGTTTCGGTACAGTCTTTTAATTACACCCAACGACTATTTCTATTTTGGTCTGTTTCAAAATAGGGTCGAGTGTTTCGGAACGGGTAGTTGCAGACTGCATTTATGGTGGAAAGATTGCATCCCAATGGCTATAATTATGAAGGCAACAACCCCAACGGCTAGAAGTCAATGAGAAGATATAAAAGGGAGTCCTAAAAGCACCAGCAACAACTATTGATCCTAAGAGAAACATCCAAACATCAAATTCAAGCTCTTGTGCAAAATTTCCATATTTTCTTGTAAACCCCAATTATACTTCTTTGTATTTCCCATTTTATTTTAATCGATTGGGTTGAGTGCTTTTAATAGGGCTACATTTGTATTGAGAGATACTAGCTTTTAGCCTTAAAATTCTTTGTAAACCTTGTGTGAGGATTGGGTCAATTTTTGGGTAGAAAATTGGCCATTGTGTAAAGGTTTTCTCCTAAGCCTAGAAAAGGGGAAGATCAACTAGTGGAGTTGTTGGAAAATCCTTAGTGGGAGCTAAGGTAGTGGATGTAGAGTTCAATTGGAACTTGAACCACTCTAAATCCCTTGACTTGCAAATTTTTATTTTCCCACTTCACCACCAAACTTTCTAAAAATCCAATTCATCCCCCTCTTGACTTAAATCGATTCAACGATCCACTCAACAGACTTCAATCTTTTGCCAATCGATCTTGGCAATCTCTAGTCCAACTTTGCCAACTGCGACTCGAAAATTCTCTTCTGCTTTTCCTGCGCTGCTCTGCCAAGTCTGCCTTGCTCCAATCATGCATCAGCAATAGCATAACAACCTTTCACACTAGAAGTAGAACAACTCCCTAACTCCTTAGCAAATGCATCATTTTAACAACTAAATGCAAACATATATACCTAAAGAAAAGCAAAAGCACTGTGAAATATGCATAAAATCAGTATTTTCTAGGAGTTAACAGAAGCCTTTTTCTCAAATCCACTAGGTTGGTACATGTACACATCTTCATCCAAGTCCCTTTTGAGAAAAGTATTATTGATTTCCACTTGTCGTATCTTCCAAAGATTCGAGACAACCTAAGAGATGAGAATGTTGACTTGAAGGACTTAACCATTGGGCTAAACGTTTCCACAAAAACATGGCTAGGTAATTGCGAATACCCCTTCACAACTAATCAAGTTGTCAGCTTGTTAATAAACCCATCAACATTTTGTTTGACCTTGAACAACCATTTGCATCTGATGGCCTTCCTATTGGATGGTAAAGGAACAAGCTCCTACTATGATTATCCATTAAGGCCTTATACTCAGCCATAACTGCAGCTCGTCATTCGGAATGCTGCAGAGCCTCATGTACAGATGATGGTACAATACTGAGTTGAGCCTGATATATCTTGGGATTGAAGATTCCAGCCTTGCTCCTAGTAATCGTAGAGTGTGTATTACTGAGTGTTTCAACTTGATTATACTCCTCAACCTGTGGAAACTCATCACTGTCATAACCAGATTCATTAGCAAAAGCACTCGCAGCAAGCGGCTGATCAGCACCAATAGTAGCTGATGGTGCATCACAAGAAAAACTTGGCTACTCCATAGCAACAGTAGCTGAGGGTGTATCACAAGAAAAACTTGGCTGCTCCATAGCAACAATAGCTGAGGGTGCATCACAAGAAAAACTTGGCTGCTCCAAAGAGTATCACAAGGAAAACTTGGTTGCACCATAGAAATATGCGCTGAATTTTTCGTCACAGCAGAAGGTGGTTCTTCACTTCTTGTTTCAACAGAAGGTGGTGTTACATTACTAGTGTCTCCAAGGCCATGACTATTGGGATGATCAATCAATGGTGAAAGTGGCCAAGAGAGGGGCGAATCGAAAATTTAAAAAATATGGAAGCAAATTGGAAAGTAAAAAGATTGAAACACAAAGAGTTATAGTGGTTCAACCTTCTAACAAGGTTTACATCCCCTACCTTAGCTTATCACTAAGGAATTTTCCAAATTCACTAAGAATTTCTTTCCTTTTTCTAGGCTCAAGAGGAAACCTTTACACACTCAAAGCTTCAACCCTAAAACTTTGACAAAACTCTCTTTTATAAGAAGAAATGTAGCAAACTAAAAATCCTCTCAAAGGTGATATGTTTGCCCAATTACAAGTTCACTCAAACCCAAAAACTTGAATCAAAAGATTAAAATAATGCTCACTCAAGTGGGTTACAAGATTTGACTCTAACAGCTCAAAAAATTGTTGGATATGTGCTTGAATGCTTTAGACTTTATGAATAGTTGTTGTTGTAGCTTTAGAGACTTGATTATATACATCCTCATTGATTTCTAACTGTTTGGGTAGCTGAGATCATAAATTCAGTCGTTGAACTTTATTTTTTCTTCAATAAATGCAGTATGCCAACATAGGGTATCAGTACTTGGGCTCATGTATTGGTACCTGCCATAAGAAAAATAGTCGTTATGTAAAGGGGGATCGATACGCGGGATGTCGTATCGATATGAGAAGTGTATTTTACAAAGGCATACCGGTACGGGGCGTATCGTATTGGTACCAGTTTTACTTGTTGGAATCTGAAGAAGTTATAAATGGAAAATTGTATTGATGCGCCTCTTAGGGCATCAGTACACATTAACAATTTTTCAAAGTTGGTGATTCCGATAAAATGACAAGGCAACGGTCAAATATTAATTGCAAAAGATTTGGAAAATCTAAACACCTCGTATCGGTATACATAAGGTTGTACCGGTACCTAAAAGCCTTTAAGTATAAATTGATTTCCAGTAGCTAAATATCGTATCGATACTGCTAAGGGCGTATCGTTACGTCTGGACCAAACTTGGCTATTTGAGTATAAAAAAAAACTTAGAAAAATACGGGGTTTTAGTTTTTTACTTAGAAACAATTTGAAGTTTGAATCCTTGTCATTTTGTGAGTCTTTTTGAGTACTTAAAAATTTATCTAAGTTTACAAATTGGTTCTTGAAAATCCTTGTTATATCAAAATCAAATATTAGTTTTACAATCTCTCCCTTTTGATTAACAAAACCAGAGAAAAATTTTAAATATTTTTGAAATTACTCACTCTTTCTTTAAGGCTGAAAGATAATATTTTTGAAAAACCTTTTGAAAAATTTAATCTCAATTCTTATTCCTTTTTGTTAGATCAAAATTAATAGGGCAAATATATAAAATATATAAAGCAATAAATAACTCCAAACATAATTAAACAACATAAATATTATTAAACTCAAAACAACTTAAATCCTAAAAATATAATCCAAAAAGCATAAAGAGCATAAAACAAGGAAAACAAATAAAAGAAAAAGTGCATAACACTTAAATCCTAACATGATATGATATGATATGCAAGAACCTAAGGAGCGTCTTCACCATCTTCATCCTCATCTTTATCGCCCATGCCATCATCACCAAGACAGTGACCACGCCATTCATCATGGATGCTCTGCCAATTGCGACTCGGCAATTCTCCTATGCTTTTCCTGCGCTGCTCTGCCAAGCTTGCCGGCGGCCGGTGAACCCAAAATCCCAAAAATCGCTTCTTCTCTCCAACCTAAACCTAGATCCGACCTCGTTTTTTTGAAAATCATACCCCTCTCTCTGGTTTTCTAAAAAATCAAGACTCCCTTAGATCTTAAAAGACCCCTTCTTTACAAAAGATTTCGACCCTCGTCGATTCACTCGTTCAGCCGAAACAACCGAGGGCTTGTCACCGACGTGAGCAGAGCCGAACAACGATCGGAGAAGCCAACAAACACGAAGGTAAAACTAAACCGTAAGCCCTTTCAGTTTCCCTTTTATGTCTATGCTTCAAAAATGCAAAAAAAGAGAGAAAGGAAACATACCTCTGAAATGTTTTGAGGCTGCTCTTTGCTTTCTATTCCTTGTGAAATCCAGAATTTTCCTCTCCATAAATGGTTAGGATTTTATCGTTTTTATACTCTGAATTTACATTGATTTAGGAAAAGTATAAAAACCCTAGAAATTTTGCTATTTGTTGCCTCTGAAATTCTTGCAAGTCAATGCATTTTCTGAAATGTTCCCTTGATCCTTTGCATTTGTTGATAATTTGCTTGACATTCGTCCTTTGTGTCTGCCTGTGTGACATGGATGAACGTGAGATGGAGGGGACCAGGGAGATAATCAACTTGGGCAGCAAGGCTCTGTCGTGGCCAAAACAGTGATGTTGTGGAGCTTGGCCGCTGGTTCTCCTCACTGACGTGGAAGTGAACTAGAAGGGCGACAGACCGCGGGATGCAAAGGGATGGGGTTGTAGCACACGCGTGAGTGGGGAGGATGAAGGGCCACGCGAGCTGTGCGTGCGGGATCTAAAGGGCCTTTCTCGATTGAATCTGGACCGTCAGATCTAGATTAGATCTGATGGTTGGCATGTGGCGGCTATACATATAAAGACATATTAGGGTTTTTGTGGTTATCAGATTAGGACTTTGGGTTATTGGGCCTAAAACGGGCCATACATATGTAATATATTTTTTGGGTTTTTAATGTAAGTGGACTGATAATTTTAATATGACTTGGGTTTTTATTTATTTAAATATAAATGGGCTTTTTATTTAAAATGTTTTTTAATTTTTTAGATTTATCTAATAATAATAATAATAATAAAAGATGATACTAATGATAAATAGAAATCGTTAATCAGACCACCGAACTTATAAAATCAACTTATTTTGACCACCGTCGTTAAAAACTTAATGGTGGAGTGACAGAACTGCCACGTGGCAATTAATGGAAAAATTAAAAATTACACATTTGGTCCCTGTTATTTACACATTCTTTCAATTTAATTCTAATTTTAAATTAATAAAATAATAAATTATTTAATTTAGAGGAGAAAAATAAATTTCTCTTCACCTGCACTAAGTAAGATTTGAACCTAGCTCTATCAAGTGTAAAGCCAATGGCTTTGCCACTGCACTAAGCACAACTTTGTGCTACAATTCTCCAGATATAATCTATACCTCTTATTAGTTTCTACATTTATAAGTCAAAAGCTCAAACCCTAAACAGTAATTTCACATATATAAACCTTAAACTCTAACCTTAAATATTTCAAATTAATTTCACGCTAAATATTTCAAATGAAACCACACACCCTAAACATTTCAAATTAATTTCACGCTAAATATTTTAAATTAAACCCTAAACCCCAAACCTTAAAAAATTCAAATTAATTTCACACTAAATATTTCAAATTAAACCCTAAACCCTAAATATTTAAAATTAATTTCACAGTAAATATTCCAAATTAAACCCCAAACCCTAAAATTTTCAAATTAATTCCACACTAAATATTTTAAATTAAACCATAAACCCTAAAATTTTCAAAGTAAACTCTAAACCCTAAATATTTCAAATTAATTTCATGTTAAATATTTCAAATTAAACCCTAACAATTTCAAATTAATTACATGATAAATATTTAAAATTAAACCCTAACCCTAAACCCTAAAATAGGATTTAATGTTTAATTTAAAATATTTAGCATGAAATTAATTTGAAAATTTTAGGGTTTAATTTGAACTATTTAGCGCGAAATTAATTTGAAATTTTTAGGGTTTAGGGTTTAATCTAAAATATTTAGCGTGGAATTAATTTGAAAGTTTAGGGTTTAAAGTTTGGGGTTAGGGTTTAGGGTTTAATTTGAAATATTTAGCGTGAAATTAATTTGAAAATTTTAGGGTTTGGGGTTTAGGGTTTAATTTAAAATATTTAGCGTGAAATTAATTTGAAAAGTTTAGGGTTTTGGATTTAATTTGAAATATTTAGGGTAAGAGTTTAGGGTTTTTTATTTATATATGTGAAATTAGTGTTTAGGGTTTGGGTTTTTGGCTTATAAATGTAGAACTAATAAGATGTATATATTATATCTGGAGAATTTTTGCACAATGTTGTGTTTAGTGCAATGGTAAAGCCCTTTGCTTTACAGTTGATAGACCCAAGTTCAAATCTTGCTTAGCGCAGGTGAAGAAAAATATATTTTTCTCCTCTAAATTGGTGGTGTCACGTGTCACCACCTGATTGGAGGGGGAAATAAATTAATAAAATAAAATATAAATAATTAAAGTCTTCCAATAAGGTGTTGACATGTGTCACCGCTTAATTAAATAATTATTATTTTATTAATATAAAATTAGGACTAAATTGAAAGAATGTGTAAATAACAGGGACCAAATGAGTAATTTTTAAAATTTTCCGTTAATTGCCACGTAGCAGTTTCGTCACTCCGCCGTTAGGTTTTTAACGAAGGTGGCTAAAATAGATTAATTTTATAAGTTCGGTGGTCTGATTGATGATTTCTATAGTTCGGCGGTCCAAATAAATATCCTCAATTTATTTGGTGGTCAGTGGTGTAGTTTTCCCTAAATAATAAAACCAAACTTCAAAGTTAATAGTACTTAATGGTAATACTAGTAACTATTTGTTTCTTTGATAATCAGTCACATACTATATATATATAGTAATAACATAACACATTAATAAAATAAATATATAGAATGGATAAATAAAGCACTTTATTGTAAAATATAAAAACGAGTTAACACCCTGGGAAAAATTAGTGATTACACATCCAAGTCTCCTTTGAGAAAATCATTGTTGACGTTCACTTGTTGTATCTTCCAACGATTCGAGACAACCTAAGAGGTGAGAATGTTGACTTGATGGACTTACCACTGGGCTAAACGTTTCCAAAAAATCATGGCTAGGTAATTGCGAATACCCCTTGACAACTAATCGAGCTGTCAGCTTGCTAATAGACCCATCAAAGATATTGAAAAAGAAAATAAGAGAGATGACTCAAAACAGTAATGGAGGAGTAGATGGCGTCCCATATAATCAAGTAGACCCACCTATACACGGAGAGATATCGGCTGCACCTGCTGCACCCATAGTAGACGATGCCATAGAGAGGCCTATTAGAGAGCACTTGGCACCAAATGTTGACAATTTGATGCCAGACCTAGTTGGCACATATGTAAATGCCGAGACTCTGTATGATGCTTGGGAGCGTTTCAAGGACCTGTTGAGAAGATGTCCCATGCATGGATTCCTTACTTGGACCGTAGATGGAGATCTTTTATACCGGACTCAATGCTCATTCCAAGACCATTGTAGATGCTTCAACAAATGGTTCGTTGCTGGATAAAATTTATAACGAGGCATATGGTATCCTTGAAAGGATTACCACTAATGATCTCCAATATCCTACCACCAGATTAGGAGCCTAGATGAGAGCAACTGGAAATTGGAGCTCGACACACTTTCATCAATTAATTCTCAAATTGCCAACCTCACTAATATAGTGAAGACAAATGCAAAATCCTGCTGAAGTCCGAGAAGTAAAGGCATTGGGCAAACCTAGAATCGGTAAATTTTGTTGGTAATTTTGATCGTAATATTAACCTACATTCCAAAAATTATAATGTAGGTTGGAGATAACACCCAAATTTAGCTTGGAGAAATCAATGAGGTAACCAGTACAATGCCCACCGTCAGAACAACAATGCCCAAAGGCATAATAACAATGTCATGCCATCATTCAATTAGAATGCCATGCCACAGAGTACCCAAAACAATTTCCAGCAAGGGAAAAGATATAATCGAGGAAACACTCTCACGGAGTTCATGGAGAGGAATGATGCAACAGTCCAGAGTTTAAAAGCGTCAATGAGAAATTTGGAAGCTTAGCATGGGCAGATTGCCAATTCACTCAAAAATCAACCCCAGGGAGCGTTGCCAAGTGATATAGAGGATGATCGACATAAAGACAATGAGCAATGCAAAGCTGTAACTCTTCGGAGTGGCAAGCAATGCGAGACAGAGATGGTTGCCAAGCAACCAACTAATTGCCAAACTGAAGAGCTAATGTTAGCAGATAATCCTAAAGAAGTAGAGAAGAAAGAAACAATACCTAATGCCAGACAATATTCTGATGTCAGACCAATACCTGATGCCAGACAAAATACTGATGCCAGCATCGCCTTGGCAACGCCAGTGGAGCTGGCATTTGCTTATCCACCACCACCATTTCCAGCAAGGCTTCTATAGTATCCCAACCAAGGCCTAGAAGACGATATTGTTCTAGGAGTAGACAGACTAACTTGTCTAGAGTGTTAGTGTTCGAACAAATTAGAGTAACCCATAAGGGCTTTGAAGTTTAAGTGGCCAAGAAGGAGATTGGGATCATTAAGGTAAAAATGTTTATGCAAATCCAAACTAAAGGATGTCATTCAAATGAACAAACAATCCAAATCCCAATCTATCTAAGGTAATGCAAGTACAAGCAACTAGATAAACAATAATTTCACATTTTAATGATATACATGAATGAACATAGATAAGTTACTATATGCTTATCTAACTTATAAACTTTCTTGGATTCTTATTAAGGTAAACTTGAAACTCAAAAGCTAATTGTTTATATTATTTTGGTCGAATCTTAGATTGGTTCGAAACTAAATGGTAGTGTAATTCGTTTATTTCAAGGCAAACATGAGGTTTATAAGTCAAGTTAACATTAAGTATAAGCTTCTCACTATAAAAAAGGGCCTAACATAAACCATTTCTAGTAGACAATGAAATATACCTATATTGAATTGTTTAAGGAACTATGTCTACAAGACAATTCGCATATAAAGACCCTTATAGGTAAATGATGCAAGGAATCCATGACAACTAAATCATATCACCACTTACTACTTCCATAGTCTAACATGTCTTTAAGATCATATACACAACTCATAACCAACTAACATGCCAATAGAGCACATATACTTCAAACTCACACATTTAATTACCATTCAATGATCTAAGTCAAGCTTTAACAGAATCATCTAAATTATTCGATATTACCAATCATGATAATTCAAGTATATCAACTCTTAACACACCTTAAACTAAACATGGAATTCAAATATATCAATCACACCAACACAATAAGTCAAAACATTAGCAACATTAAGCCGATCACATATTATATACAAACTTGGTGACTTAATATTTATAATACCCCCAAAGTGTTCAAAAGGTAATAAGCCTATTGCTCAACTTAGTGCCATCTTCTAGAAGTTAACATTTAACAAAATGAGACATACATTGAGCTTGTGTGACCCTTGCTTCGACTTCTCCAAACATTCTACTAGGGAATCTTTTCTGAGGATTGTAAAAGAGTGAGTGGTCAGTATAATAGACTGGTAGAATTTCTCAAAATAAAATAGGTGCAAGAAATTCACATTATCTATTAAGATAAGCTTTCCTATGAGCCACATCATATCAAAACTTAAGTTCAACTTCACTTGCAAGTTTACATTCACATTTCTATACCACCATATAGAATTCTCATAACCCAAGGCACATTTCAAAATTGGCAAGCAATCTTATATGCATATAAGTCAATCTTATAACAACTTCATAATCGAAATTATATTCAACACAAGTAACCGTAGTTGTAAACTTATAGCATTGACTAGATCTCAATCTAGAAATTTTGAGTACAAATACCTCATTAACACGCAATGGCATCTAGTGTCATTGTAACTAGGATCCTTTCTATATCCTTCAGGGGTATATTTGTACCAAACAAAGGACTTAGTCCCATGGTTCAGGTTGAGCTCAAGACATACTATTGACATGTCAATGTTACTAAACTTATCACTAACCATGACTCACCATAGAGTTCTATTAATCACTCAATTCCTAAGTCATATTACCATTGTGAAACTAGTAACAAGAGAATTACACATAGCATTCAAATAAATCACTTGCAGGCATGCTTGATTTAATAATTAACATGGACTTACCTTGGTCTTACCTTCTAAGGATTCGGACAAGCACATTCAAGCAGGGTTTTAAGTCTCATTGAGCATTTGTAAAATTTAACTAAGTATGCAACGTAATGTTCATTCAAAATTTCAGATTTCACTCACAATATTTTCTTTGCTATTCTTGATCTTGTATCACTATGCCTTTTTTCTTATCCCCTCCTTGATCAGCCTCATTTTTGTCTAAATAATGCAGCAATGGTAGTGCATTAGAATCAGCCCATTGACATAACAATTTGTATACCATTCTAACAATTCAAATGGCCTCTTATTATTTCTTTTAACTCGGAACTGCCCCGTAACATACAATTTCACTCATACATGTTCAAAATTACCCACAAATTCAAGTACTAGCATGGATGCCTTGTTTCTCCTATATGCACATCACATACTAAAAAAAGTCCCCTATGTTCCATTTTCATACAATTCTGCCCTGTTAAAATTGTTCACTCACTCATGCTTCAAAACAGTCCCTGAAGTCCTATTTGTATAAAACAGTTCTTGAACAAACATATGAACACTTGGAGCAGCCTTAAACTTATAATTTAAATCTCCATATAGCTCAAAAACCATTAAAATAGTCCCTCCTCTGAATTTAATTGACAAAACAATCCAATTAAGCAATTCATTCAATTTCGTTTTGAGTTCAACTAACTTCCTAATTCAATTCATCATTTCCAGAAACAAGGACAACATTCGAACATCACTTAACATGCATTTCCAATTGTTCATACCCTCAATTATAACTCAATTGCTCCTAGAAGGTCATGCACACATTCATTCTTCCACAATTGAGTACTAAAAATTCTATCACAATTCCAACAATTCAGCATTAGGATCATGAGCAAGCATTCGAATGAATTCCAATTCTAACAACAATTTCATAAAAGTAAGACCTTATGACCTTCTAATTCAAGTTGCAAGAAGAGCATGTTGCTTACCTCTCTTAGTAACTAAGCAAATCCAAGCATGAAAATGGTTAGACAAAGCTCCAAAACCAGGCTCCCATGGAAGTTCTCTCTCTCTCTCACTCTCTCTAAGGTTTGGCCAAGTTAGGGAAAATGAAGAAGATGACAAGAGTTTTGTCTCCCATGAAGATCAATCTCATACACGTGGAACATCTTAAGCAAGGCCACACAATCAAGGCTTGTTTAATCTTATAATTTAGCATGCAAACTTTATATTTTATATGTTAATCTTTGTAGTCACTTACATTTAGT
This sequence comes from Hibiscus trionum, assembly GCA_030270665.1. Taxonomy (NCBI): domain Eukaryota; kingdom Viridiplantae; phylum Streptophyta; class Magnoliopsida; order Malvales; family Malvaceae; genus Hibiscus; species Hibiscus trionum. The sequence goes on along the minus strand of BSYR01000020.1, from coordinate 52,177,885 downwards.
TCTTCAATTCTCAAATTTTCTAATTCGGTCCGACTATTCACAATTGTGGTCACTTTTTAAATCTCTTTAAGAACCATAACAAGGCATTTTATCTTAGTTCGGAATTTAGGTTGTTACAAATCCCTCCCCTTAAAGAAATTCGTCCTCGAATTTACCTAAAGGGAAAAGATACGGGTATTGCTCTCTCATGATTGACCCAGGCTCCCAAGAAGGGAAAATTCAACAAGGGGTAGAGATTTCTCCCAAGTTCCACCAAAGTCAATAATGCATGCCCGAAGCATGTCTTCCAAGATCTGTATAGGAAGGTTCAATAACAATGCAAATTTCTAATGTTTCAATGGACAAGCTTTTCAATGATTTAGCTGGATTACCCTTTCTGACTGGTCGTCAGATTGAGGGTGAAAGGTTGTGCTAAGATTAACTTTGGTGCCTAGAGCTCCTTGTAAGGTTCTCCAAAACCGAGATACAAATCGAGGATCCCGATCAGAAATAATAGACTTAGGTACTTTGTGGAGTTGGATTACTTCCTTGATATACAAGTCAGCTAATTTAGGAAGACCGTAGTCCATTCTAACCGGTATAAAATGAGCTGATTTCGTGAAACGATCTACAATGACCCAAATGGCATCATACTTCGTGGGAGTTAATGGTAGATCACTAACAAAATCCATAGTGATCTTTTCCCATTTCCATTTTGGTGGATCAATAGGCTGCAATAATCCGGTAGGAGCACAATGTTCTGTCTTAACACATTGACACGTGAGACATTTAGAAATGTAGTCAACTATAGCCTCCTTCATGCCTGGCCACCAATAGAGTTCACATAGGTCCTTATATATCTTCACATACCCGAGGTGAACGGAAAAAGAACTCAAATGAGATTCAGAGAGAATATCAGTGTAAGAAGTTCATCATTAGGTACACAGACTCGGTCGTGAAAACACAAGAGCCTTTCAGAATTAATCCTGAAGTCAGGGTTGTCTGATAGCTTAGAGACAATGGATTGAAGCTCAGGATCTTGCTCTTGCAAACTTTTGATTCGCAAAATGATGGTAGACTGAACTTGAAGTTCAGCTACAAGACATTGATGCTTCTGAAGTCGGGAGTGAGCGTTAATTGCTCGAGGGGCTACAATATAGCGATATTACAATAAGTTAATGTACCATATAATGCGTATAACTCAAAATTTACTGTCAATTCTTACTAGGAAAAGGTTTGCGGCTGAGTGCATCAACTACAAAGTTGGCCTTGCCCGGATGGTAATCAATGACAAGATAGTAATCTTTAAGAAGTTCCATCCACCTTCGTTGCCGAAGGTTTAACTCCTTTTGGGTTAATAGGTACTTAAGGATTTTATGATCGGTAAAGAGATGACATTTTTTTTTGTAGAGGTAATGTCTCCAGATTTTCAATACAAAGACAACTGTAGCCGATTCAAGGTCATGGGTGGGATAATTCATTTCATGTGGCTTAATTTGTCTCGAAGCATAAGCGATGACCTTGCCTTCTTGCATCAATACACATCCTAACCCGAGGTGAGATGCATCACTGTAAACTGTGCAGTCCTTTCCGAACTCAGGTTGGGTTAGGACTGGTGCATGGGTCAATACTTGCTTCAATTGATCGAAACTCCATTGTTGAACCTCGGTCCAAACAAAAGGAGCTTCTTTCCTCAATAACTTGGTTAAAGGAGCGGCTATCATAGAAAATCCTTTCACAAATCTACAATAATAGCCAACAAGCCCAAGGAAGCTTCTAACTTCACCAATGTTCTTCGGTGGGTGCCAATCTACAATAGCTTGAATTTTATTCGGGTCCACTTGAATACCCGAAGCTGACACAATATGTCCCAAAAAGGAAACTTCGGTGAGCCAAAACTCACACTTAGAGAACTTCTCGTACAACTCCTTCTCTCTTAAGGTCTGAAGAACAATATAAAGATGATCTCGGTGTTCCGCTTCATTCTTGGAATAAATCAATATGTCATCTATAAACACCACTACGAATTTATCAAGATAGGGTCTAAAAACCCGATTCATCAAGTTAATGAAGGATGTCAATGCACTGGTTAACCCAAAAGACATCACCAAGAATTTGTAGTGTCCATATCTTGTACGGAAGGTAGTCCTCGGTACATCACACTCCTTAATTCTCATATGATAATAGCCCAACCTTAAATCGATCTTGGAAAACACAGAGACATCCTTTAGTTGATCGAACAGGTCGTCTATTCTAGGCAATGGATACTTGTTCTTGATGGTTACTTTATTCAATTATCGGTAGTCAATACACAACTGCATAGAACCATATTTCTTCTTAACAAAGAGAACCGGAGCTCCTCAAGGCGAAGAGCTCGGTTGAATAAAACACTTTCTTAACAACTCTTGAATCCGAGTCTTTAATTCTTTTAATTCCACAACTGCCATGCGATATGGTGCAATGGAAACTAGAGCAGTCCCAGGTTGCACCTTGATGCCAAACTCCACTTCACGGGTTGAGGGCAATCCTGGAAGTTCATCAGGGAAGACATCAGGAAATTCGCATACGGTGTAAATGTCTCACAATTGTGATTCACCTTTTGTCTCCAACATCAAAGCATACAATGATGGAGTCTTTACGTTCATCAGTACAACACTTTCCTTCCTTAGACCTCGAAGGTACAATTTCCTCTTACATCAGTACAACCCTTACCGAGATGCAATCTCCTAAGGGGTTGGTTACATAAATTCTTGATGCTATTGGTTCGTAAGACATATTATACTTCTTAACTACAATGGTACTTATAAAAGAATGAGTAGAACCAAGGTCAATCAATGAATATAAAGAATGTGAATATAGCTCGATGGTACCTGCAATGACATCAAGTTCATCATCTTCTTCTCTGCTCCTCCCTCACATGATACATTTGGGCAGAGGCTTTTGAATCTTGCTTATTAAAGGGTTTCCCTGGACCACTCGATCGTCCATAAGTTCCTGATGATCCTTGCTTCAATCCTTTACCTCGAAAGGATTGAGCAGGAGAAGTAGCAGTAGTCGGTGTTGCGGTAGTGTAACCCCCTTAACCCGGTCTAGACGGTTGAACCGAATTAAGAAGTTTACACGGGGAAAACCAAAGTCAACCTGAAAGTCAACCTTGATTAACGACCCTTTTTTTCTTTTTAATCTTATCTAAATGCACATTAACCCTAGATATGTTCATACAATCGGCATACTCAAAGATCAGCGCATTCGGAAAACATTCAAGGACTTAATTGCACAAAACACGAATTTAGGGACCAAAATGTAAATTCTGGAAATTTTAAGGACTTAACCCACTTTTGAGTTACCATTATGAAATTAGTCATGTTTCATGCTTCTCTGTCAAATTTCAACTCAAACGGACATCTCAAACTCATTCAATTGCATTCACAAAGTTCAGGACCAAAACGCAAAGGTTTCAAAACATTTAACCATCAAATTCAGTGCCCAACGGTCGGGTGTTTCGGAACAGGGATGATCCGTTCCGAAACGCGGGACCGTTCCGAAACGCGTTGCGCAACATGGCCTGGCAGTAGCAAAACTGTTCCGGAACGGCTCTGCCCGTTTCGAAACGCCTAGGCCATTTCAGGCCCTCTGTTCCGAAACGGCAGCACCTGTTCCGAAACAGGCTGCCCAGATTGCAGAATTTTAACTGATTTATCACACAATTGACCCATCAAACATGCTCCAAAGGCAACCAAATTATATCAGCAAGACATTACATGCATAAGGAACATAATGGCATCAACAATTCATAAACATGGCATCAAACAAGGAAAGCCCCAATTCTATAGGCATGCATCCTATATTGAAAGACCATCAAACACCAAATCATCAAACAATCCTCATAATGGCCATTTACAAGTTCCACAATATAAAAGGCATAAAACCAACTTAAGGTGTCCAAAACATCTCCCAAAACAACAACATAGGTTCCCCATTGCCAAATGCCAAAAGCTAATAGTGTTAAGAAACTTTCACCATACATGAGCTTAATTCTTCACTTGGATTCTTGACCACTTGTTGTCCTTAAAAGCACTTCAATGCTCTGCATTATTGGTTTAAGAAAGAGAGGGAGCGTAAGCACAAAGCTTAGTGAGGAATGCTCATTTAAAACAACTCAATAATGCATTTATAAAACACTTTTATAACCTTAGTTCAAAACAACCTTTATCCATGCACAAAAGCATTTAAAACAAGCATACATGCTTCAAATTATTAACATGTCATATTGGCCACAAGTGATAATCATAATCTTTCCATTTCACAATACAATCAACATAAGATCCACACATGGACTTTTAAACACCATTGTGATCTTACAATTCACAAGGACCACACATGGACTTTTAACCACCATTGTGTCCTTAGCACAAGAATCACCCATGGACTTTTAACCACCATGGTGTTCTTAAAATACACAAGGCTCACACAAGGACTTTTAACCACCTTTGTGACCTTAACACAAGAATCACCCATGGACTTTTAACCACCATGGTGTTCTTAAAATACACAAGGCTCACACAAGGACTTTTAACCACCTTTGTGACCTTACAATACACAAGGCTCACACAAGGACTTTTAACCACCTTTGTGACCTTAGCACAAGAACCAATCATTGACTTTTAACCACCATGTTGTTCTTAACACAAGAACCACCTATGGACTTTTAACCACCATAGTGTTCTTAACCTTTCTCAAAACATCACTTGCCAATATGCATCATTTAACAACAATAATCCACAGTTTTAAAGCATTTAACAAAGCCATTAATCATCATGCATCCTTATGCAACAAAACCACATTTTATCAAATGTTTAAAACAAGGATCTCTTACCTTGAGCATCCTTCAACACATGGCTTATAAAACCAGCAAATAAACATGCTAAGTATGCTTTCAAAACAGAATTTAAAACATGCAAACAATCACATTGCACTCAACCAACTCATGGTTCATCAACAAGAGAGTTTTTCCGAAAACTTACTCTTGAGCTTAGCAAAGTTGTTTAGACTTAAACTAAGCTCCCAAACCTTCAAAACATTGGTTTCAAAGCTGAAAACCAAAATCCACTCACCGATTCTGTTTCGCCACTTGCCGAAACACCAATCAAGCTTCCGGATCAACACCACAAGGATCCGATGATGTCTCCCCTGTTTTAAACACATCAAAACAGTAGATTAATGCACCATCATGCATTACTATCCTCAACCAAGACATCTAAACTCGCTGCTCACATCAACACTCACATTTCGGCTACCAAACACAACCGAAATCACATCCAAACATCTCCACAACACTACCCAGCCAAGATCCATCAATTCCAAACATTCATAAACCTCAATTAACATCCAAAATGGATCTCATCACGTCCTTATACCTCCAGCTATAGCAGAACATCAAGATCACTCCAAAAACCACCAAAAACTTAAACAAAACTTAGAAAAATAAACCTATTCGGGATTGCATTGATTAAACCTCACTTTCTCATCAATTATACATCCATTTTACATCAAAAACACATCTCAAAACAATGCCCAATTAGATCATACGAATTTCATCAAAATTAAAGCAAATCTTGCATTTTAAAGCCAAGATCAAGAACTCAATTACAAAACCTTTAATAAAACATAATTCAAGGATTGAGAACTTGGGAATTTCAGTAAAGAACTGAGAATTTAGAGGAGAAGGACGTTCATACCTCTAAACTTGAGTTTCTCCCTTTTTGGAACCAAGATTCTTGAAAATCCAATAAGCAAATGCTAAGGTTTTGTTGTAGAAATGATTAGAGATCAAATGAGGATTGAAATCTCATCTTTTGTTGTCAAAATCAGAGGGAAATTTGCTGGAGAAAAGTGTTTGGGTTGAGAGAAAAGTTGAGAGAAAAGAAAATGGAAAATTTGAGAAAGTTAGTTAAAATGACAAAATATCTTCTTCCCTCCTTTTTTACTTTTATTAAAACCATTAATAAAATTGATTAATATTCAGAAAAATCTGGAGAAACTCTTTTGGGTAAATAGCTCCTTAAAGATTCAAAGTTTCAATCCTTTTTAAAATAGTCACCCAGTTTTCAAAAATTACATTTTGGTCACTAACCCAAAATGTCACTCTTCCAAACCTCATTTTGTAAAATTGATTTCACCTTTCTCTTATATATAATAAAAGAGGATTTTAAGACATTTTTCCATATTTTTAATGCAACCCGAACTAGGCTTTCCTAAATTCACCCTTTTATATTCGAACCGCAACCCGACCGGTCCGGTCCAAACCTAAAACTTCTAAGCCCAAAATTGGGGTGTTACAACTCTCCCCCCCCCCTTAAGAAATTTCGTCCTCGAAATTTACCTGAAGGAAAGAGGTACGGAAACTGCTTCAACATGTCATCCTTCCGCTCCCACGTGGCTTCTTCAACACCACGATGTTTCCACAACACCTTTACTAACTCGATGGTCTTGCCACGAAGAACCTTACTATCCGAATCCAGAATCCTCACCGGTTCCTCATCATAGGTCAAATCTGGATTCAATTCCACTTCTTCCACAGGCATCACATGTGAAGGATCCGATCTATACTTCCGAAGCATAGAAACATGAAACACATCATGAATCTTCTCCAACTCTTGCGGTAACCTCAACTTGTACGCAACAGGACCCACACGCTCAACCACCTCGTATGGTCCAATGTACCTAGGGCTCAACTTACCCTTTCGGCCAAACCTCATCACCTTTTTCCAAGGCGAAACCTTCAAAAACACACGCTCACCCACCGCATACTCAATCTCCTTACGCTTCAAATCCGCGTAAGACTTTTGCCGATCAGAAGCTGCCTTCAAGCGCTCACAAATGAGCTTCACCTTCTCGGTGGTTCCTTTCAACATAGCTGGCATCGAAACCAACTTCTGACCCGTTTCAGCCCAACACAGAGGAGTCCTACACTTCCTCCCGTACAAAGCCTCATAAGGTGCCATTTGAATACTCGCCTGATAACTATTGTTATAGGCAAACTCCACCAAAGGCAAATGTTTCTCCCATGAGCCCTGAAACTCAATCACGCAACACCTCAACATATCCTCCAAAACCTGGATAACACGCTCGGACTGACCATCCGACTGAGGATGATAAGATGTACTGAAATTCAACCGTGTACCCAAAGCTTGATGCAAACACTGCCAGAAACGCGATGTAAACCTCGGATCCCTATCCGACACAATCGACTTAGGCACACCATGCAGCCGCACAATCTCAGCAATGTACAGCTCCGCAAACTTATCCAAAGAATACGTAGTATGCACAGGCAAGAAATGCACACACTTCGTCAAGCGATCCACAATCACCCACACCGAATTCTTCTTCGATGGCGACAAAGGTAAACTAGATACAAAATCCATGGTAATCCTTTCCCACTTCCACTCAGGAATCCTCAACGATTGCAACAAACCTGACGGAAACTGATGCTCAGCCTTAACTCGCTGACACACCATGCACTTGCTCACAAACTCACCAACATCCTTCTTTAGACCCACCCAATAGTACTCATCACGAAGATCACGGTACATCTTAGTACTACCAGGGTGCATAGCAAAAGGACTACTATGACCTTCAGTCAGAATAGCACGCCACAAATCAACATCATTGGGCACTACTATCCGACTCCCAAAACACAACACTCCATCATCACTAAAACAGAAATCCGAAGGCCTACCCTCCGCAATATCCTGAACATGCGGTACCAAGGAATCATCCAACAACTGCTTTTCCTTGATCAACTGAACCAAAGATGGTTTCACTTGCAATTCAGCCACAAGACCACCATCACGCGAAATACTCAAACTGGCAAACATAGCCCTCAACTCAACAGCTACCTTCCTACTCAAGGCATCCGCTACAACATTAGCTTTTCCAGGGTGATACTCAATCGTCAAATCATAATCCTTGAGCAACTCCACCCAACGTCGCTGTCTAAGATTCAACTCCTTCTGGGACATCAGATACTTCAAACTCTTGTGATCTGTGTACACAGTACACTTCTCACCATACAGATAATGTCTCCAGATCTTCAAAGCAAAAACCACCGCAGCCAACTCGATGTCATGCGTAGGATAATTGCGCTCATGCACCTTCAACTGCCGTGATGCATAAGCCACCACCTTACCCTCCTGCATCAACACACATCCCAAACCAACATAGGACGCATCACTATACACCACAAACTCTTTCCCTGATTCAGGTTGAACCAAGATAGGAGCTTGTGTCAAGGCTGCCTTAAGCTTCTCAAAAGCCTGATGTCTCGCTTCCTTCCACTCATACTTAACATCCTTCTGCAACAACTTTGTCAAACGTGCAGCAATCTTCGAAAACCCATCCACAAACCTTCGGTAGTATCCTGCCAAACCAAGGAAACTACGAACTTCATGAACAGACTTAGGAACCTTCCAACTCATCACCGCCTCAATCTTCTGAGGATCGACACGAATCCCTTCAGCCGAAACCACATGACCAAGAAACACCACTTCTCTAAGCCAGAACTCACACTTGCTCATCTTAGCATAAAGCTGATTCTCCAACAAAGCTTGCAGCACAATTCTCAGATGCCCTTCATGCTCCTCCTCAGTACGTGAGTACACGAGGATATCATCAATGAATACCACCACAAACTTATCCAGGTATTCATGAAATACGCGATTCATCATGTCCATGAAAGCTGCTGGAGCATTTGTCAAACCAAACGGCATCACAAGGAACTCATAATGCCCATACCTCGTCCTGAAAGCTGTCTTTGGCACATCCACATCCTTCACCTTCAACTGATAATACCCTGACCTTAAGTCAATCTTAGAGAACACAGCTGCTCCCCGAAATTGATCAAAAAGATCATCAATTCTCGGCAATGGATATCGATTCTTGATAGTCAACTTGTTAAGCTGACGGTAATCAATGCACATTCTCATAGTGCCATCCTTCTTCTTCACAAACAAGACCGGCGCACCCCAAGGTAACACACTCGGCCGAATGAAACCACGGTCAAGCAACTCTTGCAATTGCGTCTTCAGCTCTTTCAACTCTTTAGGTGTCATTCGATAAGGAGTAATGGACACAGGAGTTGTGTTTTCATACAGCTCAATCCCAAACTCCACCTCACGATTAGGAGGCAATCCAGGCAACTCCTCCGGAAACACACCAGGAAACTCTCGCACAGTCCTGATATCTTGCACACGCAACTCCTTAGAGCTAGGATTCATCACAAAGGCTAGATAAGCTTCACAACCTTGCCTCAGCATCCGGCTCGCCTCCAATGTAGACACCACATTGGCAAGAAACTTCACATTCTCACCAACCACAACCACCTCATAATCATCCGCAAGCTTCAACGAAACTCGCTTATTCTCACAATCCACTACAGCATGATGCTCAGCAAGCCAATCCATACCAAGGATTACATCAAAACCATAGAAAGGAAACTCCATAAGATCAACATGAAAAACATGATCTTGCACAACCAAAGGACATCTTCTATAAAGCTTTCGAGTCACAACAGTCTCACCAAAAGAACTAGTGACACGCATACCAACATCCAAAGACTCAACAGGCAAACCAAGCAATTCAGCATGCTCACGCAAAATGTATGAGTGCGTAGATCCAGAATCAATCAAGGAAAGTAATGACAAGGACTGCAAAGTAAAAGTACCTGCGATCACATCCGCGTCATTCCTCTCCTCCCTTTGAGCAAACACTCTAGCCTGGCCACCACCCTCAGGCTGAACAGCTACAACATGAGCCACATTCCGACCACCCTCTTCTCTCCGCTGGAAGTTACCACGGCCGCGCCCACGACCTCTCTGTGGTGCAACAACTACAGGAGCACGCCCTTGGCCACCAGCCAACATAGGACACTCTCTCCTCATGTGATCCGTAGATCCACAGTTCCAGCACGAATTACCAGCTACCACAACAGGAGCTTGCACCTCCCTCACAGCTCGAGGACAATCACGTTTCATATGGCCACGCGATCCACATGTCCAACATGCGTTCGGTTCAGATCTTGCCTTGCCTCCCTGAGCAGGCACACCACCACCTCGCTTAGCCGAAGGCTGATACTTCTGATCACGTCCCCTCTTGTTCCGTCCACCACCGGAACTATACTCAGCAACTCGCTTACCAGCACCAGAACCAGCACCTTTAGATGATAAACCCAAATTCATCTCAATGTCCTTTGCTCTCCCAACCAGCACATCAAAATCATTATACTCAGCAGCTAGCATATACGTCTTTACTTCTGTCACCAAACCATAACGGAACCTTTCACACCTCTCCCGCTCATCAGGAACAAGCTCAGGTGCGTATTGACTGAGTCGGACAAACTGAACCTCGTACTCAGCTACAGACATGCTCCCTTGGGTAAGAGACATAAATTCTCTCTTCTTCTCATCTAGGTACCTCACACCCAGATATCTCCTCTTGAACGCATTCTGAAAGAACGTCCAAGTTACATCAGCTTCCTCCATTCCAGAGATAAAGGTTGTCCACCAAGTGTAAGCATCGTTCTGCAACAACGATACCACACAGCCCAGCTTCTGCACATCAGTGCAATTCATTTGCCCCAATATTCTCTTGGTACTTTCCAGCCAAGACTCGGAACCTTCAGCAGACAAACCCCTGAACTCAGTCCCTCCCAGACTGCGCAAACGCTCCAAAGGTAGTCTAACACCAGCATCTCCCTGATGCCCAGCTCCTTGAGCTCCAGCTACCGCTGCTCGAAAAGCTCCAGCAATGGCTTGAATCAACACTGTCATGTCAGGAACAGCCTGTCCCTGACCAGCTTCAGGTCCAGCGACCCTAGCACCAGCTGCAACACCAGCTCCTTCACCCCCAGCACCACCACCACCAGGTGGAGGAGGTAAATCCACCATATTTTCAGCATTCTCCTCATTCTCATTTTGAGCCATAGCTCGCGTATTAACCCTCAATTCTCTACGAGGTGCCATTCACTAAACAATGCAATCACAATGCAATAAACAAAGTCAGGCTCAGCAAGGTAAGAAATCCAAGTACTCAAGCTCATTTCCAATTAAAAACAACATCATTTCATTAGCTTTGATTTGGCAATGGGTCCCTCTATCATGCTTCACCATAGCATACATCATAATTGTAACATACTTACAATTCACACAGCATGCTTTCATTCAACAAGCATACAAAGCATACATACATTAATCACCCACATAATCATTCCCAATTACCCGAGAACTCAGCTCTGATACCACCAAATGTAACCCCCTTAACCCGGTCTAGACGGTTGAACCGAATTAAGAAGTTTACACGGGGAAAACCAAAGTCAACCCGAAAGTCAACCTTGATTAATGACCTTTTTTTTCTTTTTAATCTTATCTAAATGCACATTAACCCTAGATATGTTCATACAATCGGCATACTCAAAGATCAGCGCATTCGGAAAACATTCAGGGACTTAATTGCACAAAACACGAATTTAAGGACCAAAATGTAAATTCTGGAAATTATAAGGACTTAACCCACTTTTGAGTTACCATTATGAAATTAGTCATGTTTCATGCTTCTCTGTCAAATTTCAACTCAAACGGACATCTCAAACTCATTCAATTGCATTCACAAAGTTCAGGACCAAAACACAAAGGTTTCAAAACATTTAACCATCAAATTCAGTGCCCAACGGTCGGGTGTTTCGGAACAGGGATGATCCGTTCCGAAACGCGGGACCGTTCCGAAACGCGTTGCGCAACATGGCCTGGCAGTAGCAAAACTGTTCCGGAACGGCTCTGCCCGTTTCGAAACGCCTAGGCCATTTCAGGCCCTCTGTTCCGAAACGGCAGCACCTGTTCCGAAACAGGCTACCCAGATTGCAGAATTTTAACTGATTTATCACACAATTGACCCATCAAACATGCTCCAAAGGCAACCAAATTATATCAGCAAGACATTACATGCATAAGGAACATAATGGCATCAACAATTCATAAACATGGCATCAAACAAGGAAAGCCCCAATTCTATAGGCATGCATCCTATATTGAAAGACCATTCAAACACCAAATCATAAAAAAATCCTCATAATGGCCATTTACAAGTTCCATAATATCAAAGGCATAAAACCAACTTAAGGAGTCCAAAACATCTCCCAAAACAACAACATAGGTTCCCCATTGCCAAAAGCCAAAAGCTAATAGTGTTAAGAAACTTTCACCATACATGAGCTTAATTCTTCACTTGGATTCTTGACCACTTGCTGTCCTTAAAAGCACTTCAATGCTCTGCATTATTGGTTTAAGAAAAGAGAGGGAGCGTAAGCACAAAGCTTAGTGAGGAATGCTCATTTAAAACAACTCAATAATGCATTTATAAAACACTTTTATAACCTTAGTTCAAAACAACCTTTATCCATGCACAAAAGCATTTAAAACAAGCATACATGCTTCAAATTATTAACATGTCATATTGGCCACAAGTGATAATCATAATCTTTCCATTTCACAATACAATCAACATAAGATCCACACATGAACTTTTAAACACCATTGTGATCTTACAATTCACAAGGACCACACATGGACTTTTAACCACCATTGTGTCCTTAGCACAAGAATCACCCATGGACTTTTAACCACCATGGTGTTGTTAAAATACACAAGGCTCACACAAGGACTTTTAACCACCTTTGTGACCTTAACAAAAGAATCACCCATGGACTTTTAACCACCATGGTGTTCTTAAAATACACAAGGCTCACACAAGGACTTTTAACCACCTTTGTGACCTTACAATACACAAGGCTCACACAAGGACTTTTAACCACCTTTGTGACCTTAGCACAAGAACCAATCATGGACTTTTAACCACCATGTTGTTCTTAACATAAGAACCACCTATGGACTTTTAACCACCATAGTGTTCTTAACCTTTCTCAAAACATCACTTGCCAATATGCATCATTTAACAACAATAATCCACAGTTTTAAAGAATTTAACAAAGCCATTAATCATCATGCATCCTTATGCAACAAAACCACATTTTATCAAATGTTTAAAACAAGGATCTCTTACCTTGAGCATCCTTCAACACATGGCTTATAAAACCAGCAAATAAACATGCTAAGTATGCTTTCAAAACAGAATTTAAAACATGCAAACAATCACATTGCACTCAACCAACTCATGGTTCATCAACAAGAGAGTTTTTCCGAAAACTTACTCTTGAGCTTAGCAAAGTTGTTTAGACTTAAACTAAGCTTCCAAACCTTCAAAACATTGGTTTCAAAGCTGAAAACCAAAATCCACTCACCGATTCCGTTTCGCCACTTGCCGAAACACCAATCAAGCTTCCGGATCAACACCACAAGGATTCAAAGATGTCTCCCCTATTTTAAACACATCAAAACAGTAGATTAATGCACCATCATGCATTACTATCCTCAACTAAGACATCTAAACTCGCTGCTCACATCAACACTCACATTTCGGCTACCAAACACAACCGAAATCACATCCAAACATCTCCACAACACTACCCAGCCAAGATCCATCAATTCCAAACATTCATAAACCTCAATTAACATCCAAAATGGATCTCATCACGTCCTTATACCTCCAGCTATAGCAGAACATCAAGATCACTCCAAAAACCACCAAAAACTTAAACAAAACTTAGGAAAATCAACCTATTCGGGATTGCATTGATTAAACCTCACTTTCTCATCAATTATACATCCATTTTACATCGAAAACACATCTCAAAACAATGCCCAATCAGATCATACGAATTTCATCAAAATTAAAGCAAATCTTGCATTTTAAAGCCAAGATCAAGAACTCAATTACAAAACCTTTAATAAAACATAATTCAAGGATTGAGAACTTGGGAATTTCAGTAAAGAACTGAGAATTTAGAGGAGAAGGACGTTCATACCTCTAAACTTGAGTTTCTCCCTTTTTGGAACCAAGATTCTTGAAAATCCAATAAGCAAATGCTAAGGTTTTGTTGTAGAAATGATTAGAGATCAAATGAGGATTGAAATCTCATCTTTTGTTGTCAAAATCAGAGGGAAATTTGCTGGAGAAAAGTGTTTGGGTTGAGAGAAAAGTTGAGAGAAAAGAAAATGGAAAATTTGAGAAAGTTAGTTAAAATGACAAAATATCTTCTTCCCTCCTTTTTTACTTTTATTAAAACCATTAATAAAATTGATTAATATTCAGAAAAATCTGGAGAAACTCTTTTGGGTAAATAGCTCCTTAAAGATTCAAAGTTTCAATCCTTTTTAAAACAGTCACCCAGTTTTCAAAAATTACATTTTGGTCACTAACCCAAAATGTCACTCTTCCAAACCTCATTTTGTAAAATTGATTTCACTTTTCTCTTATATATAATAAAAGAGAATTTTTAAGACATTTTTCCATATTTTTAATGCAACCCGAACTAGGCTTTCCTAAATTCACCCTTTTATATTCGAACCGCAACCCGACCGGTCCGGTCCAAACCCAAAACTTCTAAGCCCGAAATTGGGGTGTTACAGGTAGATTTAGATGCATTCAAAGGACATTCACGTATAAAGTGACCCTGCTCACCACAATAGTAACAAGCTCCATTATGCTTACGACATTGACCCGTTGGATGCCTATTCTAACAATAATTGCAAAGTAGATTCTGGTTGCCTCGTGTGAAACCAAAATTGATTTTGATATAACATATAAGCTTATGGACCAATTTGCAAAACAATAAATTTTTAAGTACTCCTTAAAGTCTCAATATTGACAAGTATTTTAAACAAAATAATATCTCAAGACAAGTTATTAAAATGATAAAAAAAAATTCTAAGTCTTTTCCTATGTGTTTTCAAGCCAAAATACACAAAAACGCCCAGGCGTATCGATACCCTTAGGCGTATCGATACGGTTTTTAGCCACTAGAATTTTAATGGACATAGCGTACCGATACAGTATTACCCCGTATCGATACGATATTCATCTGGGCAACACTTTCAATGATACCGTATGGATACACTTTGTAACTGTATCGATACGATAAGCTTATCTTTGCATTTAATTTTCGACCGTTGACTTGTCAGTTGGATGGTATCCCAATTTTTAAATACCATTATACCGTACCGATATGCTAAGTATGTGTATCGATAAGATTTTTATAAAACCCAAACTTGGGATTCTAGTGAGCAAATCTCGTATCGATACGCTCTTCCGTATCGATACGCCCCTTAAAACCGTACTGGTACGCCTTCTATGCGTATCGATACGAGATGTTTTCAGTCACAACGGCTCTTTCCTCTTTGATACATGTATCGATACGCCCCCTACCCGTACCAATACGGTAGGCAGCAGAGCTGCATTTATTGCGGGAAAAATGCTCTCAGCGGCTCTATTGATGATCCCAACTACCCAAACGGCTAGAATTCAATACAAGGGTATAAAAACAAGTCTCAATTGAACAAGCAACAACTATTTGAACCTACAAGCATCATCAAAGCACCCAAATCCAAACTTTGCACCCTTAGAGTCAAATTCTTGTACCAAACTCTTGTGTTCTCAATTGTTATCTTTTTATTGTGAGTTTGGGAAGTGTAAGATTGTAATTGGGTAAAAAATTATCCTTTGAGAGGAATTTGTAGAGTTTACCAAAAAATTCTCTCTGTAAAAGTAAGTGGATTAAGCTTTGGGTAGAAAGCTTAATCAATTTATAAGGTTACCTCCTCATCCACGAAAAGGGGAAGAATTCAAGTAGTGAATTGGTTGAAAATCCTTAGTGGGAACTAAGGTAGTGGATGTAGAGTTCATTTGGAGAACTTGAACCACTCTAACTTCTTGTGTCACATTTTTTTCCCTTTTATCACCTACTAAAATTTTTATTGCCAATTCACCCCCCTCTTTGCCCTTTTCAATTGTGTGATCAACTCAACAATTAGTATCAGAGCTACACTCATTGGAAGGATTACAACCCTCTTGAGTCGATTCTAGGAGAGTTTGATCAACAACTAGTCAAGCAATGGCATCCACCTCCAACTCCAGCCTCTACGAGTCTCAATCTACTACCAAGCCACCATTCTTCAATGGGAATAACTACCCATATTGGAAGAATAGGATGAGGCTCTTCATCAAGTCTACCGACTACATGGTGTGGGATGTGGTTGAAGAAGGTCCATTCATACCAATGAAGAGAGATGGTGAAGGAAGACTTGTCCCAAAGGTCAAAGCCGAAATGACGGAAGATGATCGAAGAAGGATGCAAGTAAATGATAAAGCTCTTCATGTCATCTTTTGTGCACTTGGTCCAGATATCTACTCCAAGGTGTCTTCGATCGAGAATGCCAAGGAAGTTTGGGACACCCTCCAGACAACATATGAGGGAACTACCGATGTCAAGGAAACAAAAATAGGGCTACTCAATCTAAGCTACGAAAATTTCAAAATGGATCCCGATGAGAGTGTTTCCAAGATGTTTGATCGATTCTTGGTCATTGTCAACGGATTGAAGGGTTTCGGTGATATCATCCCCGAAGACAAGCTAGTGAGGAAATTGTTGTACTCTCTTCCGGAATCATGGGATAGCAAGAGAACGGCTATTATTGAAGCTCGAGATTTGAAGACTCTCAAGCTAGGTGCTCTTGTTGGATCTCTACTCACCCATGAGATCATGAGGAAGGGAAGAGAAGAAGAAAAGAAAATGGAGGAGAAGAAGGATGTTGAGAAGAAGAAGATTGGAATCGCCCTTAAAGCTTCATACCATGAAAGCGATTCTAGTGAAGATGAAGATGAGGAGATGGCCATGTTGGCCAAACGATTCACTCGCATCATGAAGTCTAACCATGGGAGAAAATTCATTAGAAAATAAGACTTCAAGAGCAAGAGTAAAGAAGAGGAGAAGGACCAAATCATTTGTTATGAGTGCAAAAAATCTGGCCATATCCGCTTCGAATGTTCTCAATTGAAGAGGAAGAGCTTTGGGAAGAAGAACAAGCTCAAAGCTCAAGTAGCAACTTGGAGTGACGAGGAGTCATCCGAGGAAGAGGAGGAAGTGGCCAATCTTTGTCTTATGGCCATTGATGATGAACCAAAGGTAAACCTTAACTCATCTAATTTTGATTTTACCTTTGATGAACTTTAAGATGCTTATGATGAATTGCAAGAGGTTTATGATGAGTTAGTTGGAAAATATAAGGAGTCTATTTTGAGAAACAAGAAAAACATTTCCGATTTGAAAACTAAAAATGAATCTATTTCAAAAACTAACTCCGAATTGGAAAAGAAGGTTTTGTACTTAGTAAATCTTTCAAATGATCTTAAAAAGAAAAATCTTGAACTTGAAAAGCTTATTTCCGATTTTCAAGATTATCACACAAAGGAAGTGGATAATCTTAAAACATCTATTGCAATTGGGAAAACCATTTTAAAAAGGGAAATTCTTCTAAATCCCAATATGTAAAAAGAAAACCTTTTATTCCTAAACAAAGAAATTTTCATAAGCAATCTAGAGGTCAAAGGATTATGAGTCTTTGGGTTCCTAAGGAACTCATTATTTCTAATAACATGAATGTTGTTGCTTCTTGGATCCCTAAGGGAACCAAAGTTTTGAGGGATAACACATATGGACCCAAAATGATTTGGATACCAAAAATCAAGGCCTAATTTCTTTGTTTGTAGGGGGCATTGCTACAAGGCCAAAGCTTCAAGCCAAAACTCATGGTACCTAGATAGTGGATGCTCAAGACATATGACCGGTGACAAGAGTAGATTCATGGAACTAAAGCCAAAGAGTGGTGGAGTGGTAACTTTCGGTGACAACTCCAAAGGCCACATTGAAGGAATAAGCTCCATTGGTAATCACTCTTCTATTTTCATTGAAAATGTTTTGTATGTCAGTGGTCTTAAACACAACTTATTGAGTATTAGTTAATTATGTGATAAGGGTTTTAATGTTTTATTTGATAAAAGTGGTTGCAAAATTGTGAACATTAAAACAAATCAACTAATGCTCATAGGACATAGAATAGGCAATATTTACATGGTGCATTTAGATGACATCCATTCATCTCATACATGCTTAGTTGCACATGATGAACATGACTCATGGCTTTGGCATAGAAAATTAGGACATGCTAGCATGAGTGTTTTAGAAAAATTGATTTCCCTTAATCTAGTTAGAGGTTTACCCAAACTTAAGTTCTCTAATGATAAAATTTGTGATGCATATTCTAAGGGTAAACAACATAGAACTTCATTTAAATCCATTAATGATGTTTCTACTAGTAGATGTTTACAATTGATTCATATGGATCTTTTTGGGCCTATTAGAACAATGAGCTTGCGTGGTAAATCATATGCCTTTGTACTTGTAGATCATTATTCTAGGTTTACTCGGGTTCTATTCTTAAGTACAAAAATGAGGCTTTAGAAAAATTCATCACATTTTCTAAAATAACTCAAAATGATCTTGAACTTAAAATTTCTCACATTAGAAGTGATCATGGAACCGAATTTCAAAATCTAGGTTTTGAAGAGTTTTTAAATGAAAATGGGATTAGCCATAATTTTTCCGCACCTCGCACTTCTCAACAAAATAGGGTAGTTGAGAGGACAAATCGAACTTTAGAAGAAATGGCTAGAACCATGCTTTGTGAAAATAATTTACCTAAATATTTTTTGGCGGAAGCCACAAATACCGCTTGCTATATTATAAATCGAGTAATGATTAGGCCAATTTTGAAGAAAACACCTTATGAGATTTTAAAATCTAAGAAGCCTAACATTAGCTATTTTCATTCTTTTGGTTGCAAGTGTTTTGTCTTGAATAATGGTAAAGAAAACTTAGGTAAATTTGATGCTAAAAGTGATGAAGCTATTTTCTTAGGGTACTCTTTAAACTCTAAAGCCTATCGTGTATTTAATAAAAGAACTTTAGTAGTTGAAGAGTCTATACATGTTGTTTTCGATGATAACCTTCTTTCGAGGAAGGAATCTTGTGATGATGATGATGTAGGAATTCTTGATGCCATTGATGGAGGACAAACGTCAAAGGTGGATGAGATTCCAACTAAGGATGAAGATGCACAAGATCCACCTCTTGAAGCCTTGAAGGACTTGGCTCTTGAGGAAAAGGAGGTATCTTACCCAAGGGAGTTCAACTATGTCAAAGGTGGTGAAATCTTGGGTGATCCATTCAAGGGGGTAACTACTAGATCCTCTCTCAAATTAATGAACTGTGTTGTATTTCTTTCATGCATTGAGCCTAAAAATATCAAAGAAGCATTAAAAGATGATTTTTGGATTTTGGTCATGCAAGAGGAATTAAATCAATTTGAGAGAAGTAAAGTTTGGACATTAGTTGAAAGGCCTAGTAATCAATCTACTATAGGTACTAAATGGGTCTTTAGGAATAAACTAGATGAAAATGGTAATATAGTGAGAAACAAGGCTAGGCTAGTTGCTCAAGGCTATACCCAAGAAGAGCGAATTGATTTTGATGAAACATATGCACTCGTAGCTAGGATGGAAGCCATTAGGATGCTTTTGGCATTTGCATGTTATAATGATTTCAAGCTTTTTCAAATAGATGTGAAAAGTGCTTTTCTAAACGGTTTTATAAATAAAGAAGTGTATGTTGAAAAACCACCGGGTTTTGAAGATTCAAAATTTCCAAATCATGTGTTTAAACTAACTAAAGCTCTTTATGGTTTAAAACAAGCTCCTAAAGCTTGGTATGAAAGACTTTCAAAAATTTTAATTGAAAAGGGTTTTGAAAAAGGTAAGGTGGACACTACACTCTTCAGAAAAAGATATAATAATGACATCTTAGTAGTACAAATTTATGTTGATGATATCATTTTTGGTTCTACCAATGAATGTTATTGCAAAGAATTTTCTAAGCTAATGCAAGGTGAGTTCGAGATGAGCATGATGGGGGAGCTCTCATTCTTTTTGGGACTCCAAATCAAACAAAGGAAAGATGGCACCTTCATAAATCAAGCTAAGTACATGAACGATATGCTCAAAAAGTTCGGCTTGGAGAATGTAAAGCATCAAGCCACGCCTATGAGCTCTTCCATAAAGCTTGACAAAGATGAAGGAGGTAAGTTTGTTGATTCTAAGCTTTATAGATCCATTATAGGTTCTTTGCTTTACCTTACCGCAAGTAGACCATATATCATGTTTAGTGTTTTCTTGTGTGCTAGGTTTCAAGCTAGTCCTAGAGAATCACACTTAGTTGCCATTAAGAGAATTTTTAGATACCTTAGAGATACACCTAACTTAGGCCTTTGGTATCCTAAAGATTCCTCCTTTAGCCTTCATGCTTATTCGGATGCGGATTATGGGGGTTGTAAGATAGATAGGAAAAGTACTTCCGGGACATGTCAATTCTTAGGTAGTATGCTCGTATCTTGGTTCTCTAAGAAACAAAATACTGTAGCCTTATCTACCACCGAAGCGAAGTACATATCCTTAGGGAGTTGTTGTGTCAAGTCCTTTGGATGAAACAACAACTCTTAGATTATGGTGTTGAAGTAGAAACCATACCCCTTAGGTGTGACAACACTAGTGCCATTTGTCTCACTAAGAATCCCATCCAACACTCTAGAACTAAACACATAGAAATTAGACATCATTTTATTAGAGATCATGTGTTGAAAAATGATGTTGTTTTAGAGTATGTTGATACCTTGAACCAATTAGCGGATATATTCACAAAACCTTTGGATAAAGAACGTTTTTGGACCCTTAGAAGAGAGTTAGGTTTAACTAGCTTCTCTTGACCCTTTTTAGGTCCCAAAATGTCAAAATTTTGCTTGAAATTGGTTGTGATTCATGCTTATGTTAATTTGCCTCTTTTTTCTTCTATGCATGTTGCTAGGGGGAGTATACACTAAGTTTAGCCATTAAAACTTGTTCATATGTCATTTACATGCATTATGAGACGTTTAAAGTTGGATTTTTGGACTTAAATCTGTCAAAAATGCCTTATCTAGTAATAGTGTATCGATACGGCTGAAGAGTATCGATACGGGTTCATCAAAGGGACATCTTACACAATAATTGCGTATCGATACGACCCCGTGTATCGATACGGATAAGTCAAGGGAAGTAATGCAGGTCAAATCATACCGATACGGTCCCGCGTATCGATACGGTAATAACGCCAAATAAAAAATTAGGTCAAAAGCGTATCGATACGCTATACAAGCGTACCGATACGGTCTCGACGAAGAGGCTATTTAGGGTTGCTTTTACAAAATACTTTAAAAAATAAAAACCCCTCTTTTTCTCTTAAAACCCTAGTCGCACACCTCTATAAAAATCCCCCCTCAATCCTTCATTTTTTTCCATCAAACTTCAAAATTCGTTGAGGGTTTTTGATCTCCACATCAAAGCTAAGCTTTGTCAACAATCTAGTGCACTAACATCAACACATTCATCCAATCTAACAATTCAAGGTATAAAACTTTTCTCTTTTATTTTCTTTTATTTTTGTTTGATTTTTATAATTGTTCCAACTTAGTTTTTGTACAAAACATACATTTATAACATGGGTTTCAAAATTTTCATCAAAAAAATTCAAAAATCAAAATTTTTTCATTCGAATATATTTTCTAATCGTATTTTTTAATCTGTTTTTTTTAATAATTAAAAAACTCTTTCTAAAAATATGTATATATATTTTTCAAATAAAATTGTCTTTTACAATTACCTTGAATTATTAGAATTTATTGGTTTGAATAAGATGTTAATTGCATACATATTCGAATCGTTTTGATGTGTTTTCAGGGATATGGCACCGAAAAAGAGAGCTAAATGTCAGCTTGCCACTTCCGATCCTAGTGAGGATGAAGAGGGTAACCCTAAACCTAATCTTTCTTATATTATCCAATTTAGTTTTCCCGACCCATCTGATATGTCTCGTTATAAACTATTTCATGGTTTCACCCTTAGGGAAGAACGCATTGTGTCTATACCATTTTTAAACTTTGCCCGTTTCAAATTTCAATACCTCTTTTTAATTAGGCAATGGAAATTTCTAACCTTTTTAAGCATTCCTCCTATTCTATATAGGAATTTGGTCATCATATTCTTTTCAAATGCTATATGTGTTCATGATGAACCTAGAGAACATGTCATTGTTATCGAGTCATTTGTTATGGGCAAAACCATTAAAATTGATCAAGAGGTTCTTTTTAAAGCTTTTGGTTTTGAAAACGTAGGAATTGATGATGAGAAGTCCTTAGGTACGGGTTCTTTAGGCTCAGTCAAAGTCTTAAATGCTCATGATCGTATTCTTCATCTTCTCATTACTTGGTTTTTGCATCCATCGGGAGGGAAGTTTTCTACTATACGTCAAGTAGATAATTTTTGGCTTAGGTGTTTTAGGGAGGGTCACCGTCCAAATCTTTGTCAACTTATGTTTGCCGACCTTGTCTATCTAGTCCAACATCGTCACACCGAACAAGTCAAATTTTTTTACTATTTTACGGCATTGAGTCACCTCCTCCACTCCCTTGAAATTGATTGTTCCTATCATTATCCTGAACCCCATGGCCAACCCATAGATTAGCGTTCTCTATCTCGTGCCCACTTTTCTTATGTTGACAATTAATGGGTTCGTGTCCCTCATGCTCCTCAACAAGATGCTCTGGTTGATGCTCTTCGTGCTTCTTCAAGCTCTCAACGAGCTCTGATTGAGTCCTCTTCCATGGGCACCCTTACGACATTCCTCAATGAGAAATTCACTTACATGGAAGCTGGATTTACCGCCATTGACACTCAATTCACCTCCTTGGAAGATCGTGTAAAAGGTAAGGAGAATCAAATGAAAGCCATAGCTCTTCAACAAAACTCCATGGATATCTCTCTCACCGCCTTCCATGGTGCTTGGCTCAACCAAAATAGGAGGAATCAACCTACTCGAGACGATGTAGATGAAGAGGACGAGGAAGATGATGATTATGAGGCGGACGAGTAGTTTTTGCATACCATGTCATGACATTTAGTTTTTGCACCTATGATTAGTACTTTATGCCTTTTATCTATGTTTTAGGATCTAAGTTTGGATTATTATGTTGCTTTTCCTTTGAAGTTTCATTTGAACTATTATGTTTGCTTTAATTTGAAGTTTGCTTTGAACTTTATGATATGATTGTTGCTATTATCCTTGTGTTTATGTTTGATCTAACAAAAAGGGGAGAAGGATTATAGAGTCAATTTTTTTTATTTTGAAAATCTATCTTAAATTAAGGGGGAGAAATCTTTTCAAAAGTTTCAAAAACTTAAAAATTTATATATGGTTTTGTTATATCAAAAAGGGGGAGATTGTGAAACCAAAATTGATTTTGATATAACATCTAAACTTATGGACCAATTTGCAAAACAATAAATTTTTAAGTACTCCTTAAAGTCTCACTATTGACAAGTATTTTAAACAAAATAATATCTCAAGACAAGTTCTTAAAATGATAAATTTTTTCTAAGTCTTTTCCTATGTGTTTTCAAGCCAAACTACACAAAAACGCCCAGACGTATCGATACCCTTATGCGTATCGATACGGTTTTTAGCCACTGGAATTTTAATGGACATAGCATACCGATACGGTATTACCTCGTATCGATACGATATTCATCTGGGCAACACTTTCAATGATATTTTACCGATACGCTTTGCAACTGTATCGATACGATAAGCTTATCTTTGCAAAATCTTTGCATTTAATTTTCGACCGTTGACTTGTCAGTTGGTTGGTATCCCAATTTTTAAATGATCGTTATATCGTATCGATACGCTAAGTATGCGTATCGATACGATTTTTATAAAACCCAAACTTGGGATTCCAGTGAGCAAATCCCGTATCGATATGCCCTTCCGTATCGATACGCCCCTTAAAACCGTACTGGTACGCCTTCTATGCGTATCGATACGCGATGTTTTCAGTCACAACGACTCTTTCCTCTTTGATACATGTATCGATATGCCCCCTACCTGTACCAATACGGTAGGCATTAGAGCTGCATTTATTGCGGGAAAAATGCTCTAACGGCTCTATTGATGATCCCAACTACCCAAACGGCTAGAATTTAATACAAAGGTATAAAAAACAAGTCTCAATTGAACAAGCAACAACTATTTGAACCTACAAGCATCATCAAAGCACTCAAATCCATACTTTTCACCATTAGAGTCAAATTCTTGTACCAAACTCTTGTGTTCTCAATTGTTATCTTTTTATTGTGAGTTTGGGTAGTGTAAGATTGTAACTGGGTAAACAATTATCCTTTGAGAGGAATTTGTAGAGTTTACCAAAAATTTCTCTTTGTAAAAGTGAGTGGATTAAGCATTGGGTAGAAAGCTTAATCAACTTGTAAGGTTACCTCCTCATCCAAGAAAAGGGGAAGAATTCAAGTAGTGAATTGGTTGAAAATCCTTAGTGGAAACTAAGGTAGTGGATGTAGAGTTCATTTGGAGAACTTGAACCACTCTAACTTCTTGTGTCACATTTTATTTTTCCCTTTTATCACCTACCAAAATTTTTATTGCCAATTCACCCCCTCTTGGCCATTTTCAATTGTGTGATCAACTCAACACCTCGATTTAAACCTCCGGTGCTATCAACAGATGTCGCTTTAGAAAAAGACTGCGTCACAGATTGAGGCCTCTCAAGGTTCCCAGAACGGGAGAGCTGTGGATGGACATTCTCTTTGGGGCCTTGATATCTCCCTTTCTTGTTCCATCTCGAAGGTCGAGAATCAACCCTAGACCTCTTTTCAGACTTTCCAGACCCACCAGCTCATTGAGCTTTCTGTGCAGCTTTGGTGGCCTTAACTCAATTCATAAGGTTATGGAAATTAGAAATATTGAGTGCAGTAAACATAGGGCGTAGTTCATCATTGAGCCTTGTAATGAACATTCGGCACTTCTCTTCCTCCTTCTTTATATACTCTGCACCATATCTACAGTACTTGCAAAAATCATGGATGTACTGCTCGATCGGTTGTTTGCCTTATTTAAGGTGGAGGAAGATACTTTGCTTCAGCAAGGTAAAACTCACTAATATATTTCTTACGAAATTTCTTTAAGGAAGAACTCCCAAGTCACCGTGTCTTCAAAGACTGTCAATATTGTACTTTCCCACCAATGAAGTGCCTCATCAACCAACAATGCGATAGCACACTCGAGCTTGTGCTCATCCGAGCACTGAAGTTGCTTATCCAAAATCCGCATGGTGTTGTCTAACTAGTATTCGACAACTTTAGGGTTGTCGTCATCTTGTCCAGTAAAAGTGTAAGCTTGATACTGTGAGAGCTTATCAATGGGTGCTCGAGTGTGTTGGACAGCAGGAGCGATACGTTGTATGACTTGTTCGGCCCTCATAGCAGTCATAAACTGCCTGAACATGTCGGCCGTGTTCTTATAACATTCAGCATGAGCGGTAAGTGCTGCATGCTCGGTACCCTGAGCAGAAGGATCCTACGGTTGTGGTGGGTTCGAAGGATTTCCTCCTCTAATCTCGTCTCCATGCGTCGAGGAGCCGGTGGCAAGCTCGTCAATGTGAGCTTCATTAGTTTCAGACATATCCATATGAAAGATCGGATTAGTCAACAAGTCACAGTATACGCAATATATATCTCCTAGGTGGCAAAGTAACACAATAACAATGCAACAAGCTTCGGTTTAGTCCTAGAATCGACTAAACTCTAGCTCTGATAGCACAAATGTAACACCCTCATTCTCGGTCTGGTCGAGAACCGGGTCGGAAGGTGATACCGATGATTAATATAGTGAACGATGCAACAAAGTTCTCGTTTAATATTAACATTTAAACCAATAACATACAATAACGCATTAACACAATGTATTTTAGTCCAATTGATCCATACTGTAACCCCATCATCCCGGTCTGGCCGAATGACCGGTCCGAGTAGGCTACACGGGGAAAACCGAAGCGAAACCCTTTAAGGTTCCCCCTCGGTTAGCAACCCTAAAAATTTTCTTTCGTTTTAATCTTGTCTAGAGCCATGTTAATTCCTAAGTGATCACGTCAGCGGAAAACATCAATAAAGAAGCACATTCGAACCACAACCACACTACAAACAGTCCATTTTACACTTACAGGGCAGGTCGTATCGATACACCAATCAGGGGTATCGATACGCCTTGACTAGGTCAACTCAAACAGTCAACTCAGGGAATACCGTATTGATACAGCCCTTGAGTGTATCGATATGCCCTTCTCAGTCAACACCTCGTGGTCAACGAGATAAAACCGTACCGATATGCCCCAACACCGTACCGATATGCCAAAAACTCCCCAAAATCTCAGAATTCCAGTGAGCAAAAACCGTATCGATACACCCCCGCGTATCGATACGCCCAGCCAAAACTGAGTTCTGCAGGCAAGACCGTATCGATACGGCCCTCAGGCGTACCGATACGCCCTTCTCTACAATTCTCCAATTTCAGCAATACCATCAAGACTCTAACTCTAAAAGCATATTATGACTTCCCTAGCCACAAACAATCCTCCCTACAACATACCACAACCCAGAATTAACATGTAAAACAATTAGGATGAACAAATACACATATACATCATGGCATTCACACAAGGGATAGATTTTGCATAAATGGGCATACTTAAGAGTTCAAAAAGCCATAAGGCACAAGTCAACACATATAAGGTTTGCATACACAACCAAAACAACATGAACCATCTAAGGCATAGCCTCATCAACACGAGCATTCATCAAAACAAGCATGGTTTACAAATCCAAGCCAAAACACAGTAGCCCCATTGCTAAACTACCACTTTAATTACTAAATCATACTTGAGCAACTACACTTGGAAAGCCCTTTCGCCTTGCTCCTTGCTAACACCACGCTAATGATCTGCAATGTTGAAAATGAGAGCGTAAGCTAGAAGCTTAGTGAGGATGCTCTAAAATCAAAAACAACAACAATGCAGGGTTCAAGCATGTAATCCTTAACATCGAACACAACATACATAGGCAACAACAAGGCAACCTAGCTAGTATTTCAAGAGTCATAAATATGGCATCTTACATCATATTAAGCTCAACATTTTAAACCAATATCACAACATCATAATCATCATAACAAGTTCATTGGCCACTATTAGTTTACTCGGATGTGCGGATTTACTCTCGACAATAACATTACCTCGGTGGGATTACACTCATCACCGGACCTTGCATGGGTGGGATTCCACTCATCACCACATGCCCTATGGATGGGATTCCACTCATCATCACGTATAATATAAATAAATTTCCGGTGGAATATTACATCACCGTACTCCTCCTTGATGACTCAACGCCATCAAGGCCACGCGCGTTTTGACTCAAACGTGTGCACACTAATCCTAATGATCGATCATTTACACCTGGTAAGTTAATTAGTGCCAATTTCTTTAACCACATCACATCAATCATCATTCATATCATCCAACTATCATCATACACAACAATGTATATACATTCAAGGTCAACATATACCATGCAAGATCAAGATAGGCATTAGGAAATCAAAGCTCATTTCAAACAAGAAGTCAAACTACCAATTTAACTTCTACCTTGGAATGTTCTACCAAACTCATTCCAATACCTCCACAACACACACTTGAACCAACTTTAAAACAAATTTAAAGTTTTACTCACCACCCTTCCTTAGCAAACCAAGCAAGCAAATGAAGCCTCTTCGATTCCCGGATTCGGTCCCGATGCTTCTCCGATGTCTCCTCTTGCTTCTAACCAATCAAAACACAATCATTACTCACCAATTCAATGCTAAATTCAGTCACAAACTCCAACCCATAAACACAAGCCAAACTTCACCAATTTCAAACCCAATTAACCTCAAAACCTCCATTTTCGAGCTCCCCCAAAACCCAGCTGAAAACCATGATTTCTAACACCCAAATGGCATCTAAAAGGTTCCAAAGCACTTCCCTAATACCCTTATACCATCAGCCCTTCAACTCAACCCTAAAACACACCAAAAACCCAATTTTAGACACTTCAAAAACTGCCCCAAAGACCCACTTCGGGTTTTCACCCAAATCCTACCATTTCAAGATATTAAGTGTATTTTGATGAGGTTAAACCAAAACCAAACTCAACAAATCAACCACAATTGAAAAACCCATTAAAAATTCAAACTTTCATTAAACTTGCAAAATACAAAAATGGATAGTTTTGAAATCTAAGACTATGTAAATGAAGAGGATGATGAGGAGAGTTCAAATGTGAAATTACCTTCAAAAACGCCCTTGAATTGATGGAGAAATCAAATGGAATAGTAAATAGGGGTTTGGGAGGGTTTGGTTTTGATTTCACGTTGAAGTGAAGAAAAGGGGGAAAGATGATAGGTTTTTTTGTTCTTTTAGTTACAAAAAGATGGTCTTCCTCTTTTCCCCTTATTTACAAAATTGTCACCCCTTTTATTTTAATTCTCAATTAAATCAAGGCTGAGGTCAATTTAATTAAAAATCGATTTTACCGACTCAAACCGACTCACGCATCTAACTCCTAACCCCAAAACATGAGTGTTACACATACAAAGCAATATTTAATCATTCGGGGCTAATTCCCAACTATTACAAGTTTTAGGGACCAAACTCTAAATTTGATAGTTTAGGGGGTCCTACAATGCAATTGATTATACTACATTGAAATTCACTACAATATTAACAAACATGTAAAATTTCATACAATTTGGAGTTCATTAGCTCATTTAATTTAGTCTTTCAAAATTCAGTGGCTAGTTTGTGAACATTGCAACCTGTTAAATTATGCCTTTAACTAACTTAACTAACCCCGTATCGAAATACCCTAGGGCCGTTTCAAAAACGGGTGAATGATGGTCAACCCATGTTGACTTTTCCCTTTAGTCCGTATCGATACAACAATCCCCTATATCGGAACGAGTTAACTTCTTTTGACTTTGACCCGTTTCGATACGCTATGAACCCGTATCGAAACGATGGATTCCGTTGGCAAAATGTTTTGATACGACTATAGACCGTTTTGGTACGCCTTGTTTCTTTAGGATCAATTAAGCTTACACGTATCAATACGCCATCACCTGTATCGATACGGCCTGACCTATAATAACATAATTTTGTTGGTTTTTATTCGATTTGACCTACTGAACGATGTCCAAATGCAATGAAACTTTACACACATCATTTCAATGGTATAAACTACTAGCATGCCAAGTTTCATGACCATATGAATACTTTTACTATGTTTTGACCTTTATGAGCTAAGTATGCAATTTTAAACCATTTAAGCCAAAACAAAAAGGCCATTTAGAGCAAACAACCACATTATAACATAGGCATCACACAAACATATCAAAATGGGCATAAACGACTAGTTCAACTACTTTTCCACCTTCTTATGAGTTCATAAGGTCAAAGTACATTACTTAAGGGCTTGTACTGACTTGTCTTGCCTTGACTATTCGAGCTTCAAACACACCATCTTTCAACCTGAAATGCATGAGATAAGATACGTTAGGCATACATTGCCTAGTGAGGTAGTCATAAACAATATAAACAACAACGTAACAAGTGTTTATATACAAGTTCTCATGCTCATCAATGTCAATACTATGCATCAATATACAATGATTAACATATTCATTTCATCATTAACCCTTGGATTGAATCAAGATAGTGGATACGTAAATTCCTACGCCTTGCTAAATTAATGAATGGTCTAGTCCCTCTGCCTCGCCAATATGACCAATATCAATACACATCCCTCTGCCTCACCAAATTAATATAGGTCGTAGCCTTAGGACCGTAGTCCACCCGTACACTGAGCTCATGAATTTTATGGCATGCCAACTGTATCCAGTGTCTATTCAAATCTAAGGTTTTAATGTTCATATCCATATTCAATATTAAATGAGAACTCCAATGACCAATGATTTCAATATTATCAATAAAAAACATGTCTCATCCTCAATGTTTCATGATTCAATGTCAATATCAATATCCGATGATTTCTTTACAATGTTTCAATAACAATAACTATATGAATGACAATGCACAATGACGATACCAATAACTATGTCCGATATTCAATAACAAACTTACCGACACTTACCAATGTGTCTGTTTAACAATCTGATGTAACTTCCTCAATTGTATTGTTAGCTAAATGATCGAAAACAACGATAGAAGATTCGGGAAGGCTTTTCGCCTAATCTCGAGACTCCGACTACACTCGCCTTAAAATCCGATGCTTCTATGGCTCTCAGATAACAATCCCCTTGTTCCTTAGCTTTTGATGGTGACTATAGATGCTCTTTATCAACTTCTTGAACTAGGAAATCAATAGGAGTGTGTTAAGAACGATACAACGATATCATAATCAAATTAGTGGTATCAAAATCGATATCTAAACTAGTAATAGCTATTAGATATCAATATGACCAAGAATAAGCAAACCCTAATTTGTGATGGAGCTTGATATATCCATGGAACTTAATAATTATTTGAGGGGGATAGACTTACCCGATCAATACCAATGTTTTAATAGCAACGATTCAAAGAAAACTAAGCTTTAGACCAAGATCTAATAGAGGTGTGTGCTTAGCCTTAGCAAGGAATAAGATGAAAAAGCTGCTTGCTTAAGATTTTAATCGGGTAAGATTTCTTGTTTCAATTCTTCCTTCCTTATTACCCCTAAACCGATATAGCTTTCCTTCATATGAAGGAAGCTAATTTCTATCCACTTAGGTGGTGATTTTAATTGAGGAGGAGCTAATCGCAAGGTTAGTCCCTCAACTCACACTACATTATGTTTTTGCCTTTAAGCTTCCAATATTCTCAATTTAGCCACTATTTAGGTTTCAGTATTATTCCATAGGGTCCAACAACAATGATTTAACTCAATTAGAGTCCAATATCGATGATTAACTACTCAATACTATATTTAGACTTTCGATGCAAAAAAAATCCGATCACCGGAACCCAATTCCGACTAGACCAGATTTTGGGGTGTTACAACAGAACTCGACCTTTTGCCGCGTTTTTTTAAATCGCCGCTAACTATTGCGGCGCAAGATTTAGCGGCACTTTTCCTAGCGTCGGGAGGGTTTTTAGTGGCGCTTAAAAACGCTGCTATAGAATAAAAAAACGTCGCAAAAAACCTGTTTTTGATGTAATGTTAGATCTCTTTTCAAATATCATCTCCTTTTCACTAAGATTATTCACTGACTTAACGTTTTAAAAAAAAGACTATTCGCTGAATTAGAAAAAAATTAACTTTTTTTCTACACGTTTATGATCTTCGATGGGGATTATATATTTTTACTTTTCAATTTTTATAATTTATGGATTCAGTTTTTTAATTGTATTTAATTTATTTTCTTAATCTTCAATTTTATTTGTTTCGCATATAGTTTTAAACAATTTATATATTCATATCCAAAATTTTAATCATTTGTTTTTAAATAATTTAATTAAAGTTTTTACAATCTAATTAATTAAAGCTAAATTGAATTAAAGAAGATATTGTCCATGACTGAGTGTATGCTAATATTTTTATGTTTTTAAATTTTTCTCAAAAAAATATGTTTTTAAAATTGAATGATGTAACAATTATTTTATTAGTGTCAAATCTATTATTTAACATGAAATCTGAAAAAAAAAAGATTATCCTAAGATAAGTTATATCATTTATACAATTTTCAACACAGTTGTACGTGACCTCATATTTATTTATGAATTTATATTAAATACTTTATATATTATTATTAGATTAAATGATTACATTTCATTAAAAAGTTTAAGTTTTTTTTTTAAAAAAAATTTATTAATGTTTGGAGTGTCCCTTTACCCTAGTACGCAATATTGTCATGCTTTGTTTTAATTGACTGGAATGTTGTTTTCTCTAATATTCGAAGAGAAGCGAACTTCACAGCAGATCACATGGTCAAATTTGGCGGTTCAAGGCAAATCTTGGACACTCCTCCGACTTCCTTGGGGGATATCCTGCATCGTGATATTCATGGTCCACCACATGTTTGCATGTACACTTAATGTATCGGTCTCGGCTTCACTTTCATTCGAAAAAAAATATCAATTATTTTTTTTTTTGTCAAAAAAAAATGTCAAATATAAATCATAAATTTAATTATTACTGTATTAAGCCGATTTCTGGATTTAGTTAAATGTTGCACTTTGTCTTGTTGTCTGCATTAAATAAGTGGATCAAAGCTTTTGAGTTTGGTTTGTCTCAATCAATAGCGAGGAGTACTTTTTACATTTTGAATGATAAACGATAAGATTTGAGTTCATACAAAATAGGACAATATAGTATCTTTGATTAGATGTGTGTAAAATAAATCGTAACCGTTAATCGTAACCATTAACTGGTATAACCATTAAATTTTATCGGTTAAATAACTTACCGTTAAAATTAAATGGTTTCGGTTAACCAACCGCTAAAAACGATGGTTAACAGTTAACCGTTATGAAACTATTTAGACATAAAATAAAATTTGTAATTATGTTATAGATTAACTTGTAACTGAACCGTTAAGTAGCGCTTAACCGTTATAATGTTAACTGTTTAAAAAATTTGGACACTGTTTTTCTCCTTTCGTTGTTTTAATTGAATTATGGTTTAATTGAGATAAAAAAAGAAGTTTTCAAAAAACTCGTATATCAATTTAAAAAAATCACCTTGATCAAACTATATATAAAAGATAAAAAAAAAAAGCGAATTAATTCGAAATTACCCGTACGATTAAAGATATTAACCATATTTGATTAATTTTCTTAATGATAATTCTTCCAAAACACATGTAATTAAGTAATTAACACTTGTTGTCTTGGAAGACCATGACCATATCAACTTAAAACTCGCCAACACTACATTAACATACACACACTTTTTATGGTCACCTATTCAGGCTTTAAAGTTAACAACAGATCTATAGGTCTTTCCGGGCTCCCAGCCCGCCGGAATAACACCGGCTGCCACAATGGTGTTGCCAGAGTCCAGTGACGTTAGCTTGATGGAGAACGGAGCCCGCAACTGGGAACCGGCGTCGAGTTTCCAGACTGCACCCCAGGATTGTTGCATGGGTTGCCAGGAGTCCGAGTCAAGCGCCTGTTTCAGGTCAACCGAAGCAAGGTCTCCATCTCCATTTTCGTACTCGATTAGGGTGGCGAAATAGTTGGGGTTGGAACCGGAATCAACGTGGAATGCAATGGTAGTTCCAGGATAGTTACATTCAACTCTGCAAACAAAAAACAGAATCATTAGAAATGTAGATATTTCGTCCATTAAACGTAGGTGAGGATTGAATTCTTACTTTCTGTATTGGATTTGCAAGATTCCAGCGTCACGGAGCTTCTCGTCTTGGCCTGACTTTGCCATGGCACCAAACGAAGTGCCGCTTAAATCGAAATGAACCGACTCCGAAACACAGCCAGGGCATTCGTCGGTGATTACTACGGTCGCAGGCTCTCCGGAACAGGCTGAATTACTAGTGCATTTTACCTGAAATTCAACCACATACATATAGTCATATACATATGTTTATGTAAAGTGTAAACTAACATTAACTTGGTTGCTGGAATATAAATGCACCTCATAACAGGCTCCGCAGCCTTTGCCAGATTTGTACAGAGAAGGGCCTCCGGCTGATATCAATGACGAAAATGGGGGTTGCGCCACACTACCTCCATAGCCGCAAGATCCACCTAGTTACACAAAAAAGTTGTAAAAAAAATTGAACAATTCTGAGGTAAAATAGTGTGTGGGGGAGGCATAAATGGTGTCAATCATAAATATCATTCTCCATGGTGGTCATTACCATCACTTCCAGCGCCGGTGGGGCTGCCGTACCACGTCGCTCCGGCAGGGGACCAATCGTACTCAGATGCTGCCAATGAGGTGTTAATGAGCTTAGGGTAGAATCCGTAGCAACTGTTGAGTAAAACTGAAAATGTTGCTGCAAAAGTTAAAACGGAGCACGTGGTTTGGAGAGTAGTGAAAGCCATGGAGACCAACTTAATTTGATAATAGAAAGTGAAGAAACTGGTAGGTAGCAGAAGGAGAGCAGTTTTTGGTGATGGATTTAGCGGATGGACTTGATATTTATAGAGGAAATGCTGGTGCATGGATTCTAATGCATCCATTTTGTAGATGACACGTGGACGTATAATAGAGGGGAATTAGGCATTATTTTCTTCAGGAGCAAGTCAGAAAAGGAAGATCCTTGAGATACGAAAAAAAGTATAAACTATACTACTTGATTAGACTTTTTTTTTGGTAACTTGGATTTTTATGAAAATTTACAAAGGAGAATCAGAGAATAATTTGGTTTAATATCTGGTATATGTAAAAGATTTTCTCCACATCAGCTAGAAAAAGAGGAACCCTTGCTCTTACTAAGAATAAAATGGGCATAATTAACAAAGATTAGAATTGCTTAACATGTTGACAAGTTGTAAATTAATTTAAAGTTCCATTTGTGAATATGAAGTTTTAGGAAATTTACATGTATTTCAATTTCTATGCAGATTTCACAACCGGTGCAATGCTACTTTATTTTTGGATTCTTTCTAACTTAAGTTTTTAGTCAAATGAAATTTCTTTTTAGAACGGGAAGCTTCGACACATTAAAAGGAAAATGGTTTTATCATAATTAAGTCCACAATTTTATTAGGTACACTGGTTAAAGATATATTTATTCAGGATTGTAATAGTAGTTGGTTGCTCGGATTTTATAGAAGTCACCAATGCTCTATAAGTTATATCATCCCAAAAAAAAGCTCTATAAGTTGAGTTGTTGGGTTTGCAAATTACATGGGTCTATCTATGACTTCGAATATTTGCATATTCAAACCGATCATGTCCAAGTTACATAGTTTGTGGATGATCTAGAGGCCGATAGCAGCTCACTTTTGCTGGTTTGGATAATATTCAGGTTATGTTGGACGACATATTTTCTAGCACTTTTAGATCATCATCTATGATGTTGTTCGGAAAAGATTTAAGACTTAATTGCCAGAGATATTTTTTTTATAACCACTGGTATTCGACTTACAGTCAATTAATTCAGATCGAATTTTGCAGAGGCCTATTAAAGGGTGACCCTCCTAAGTCATAACCTAGTTTTCTCCATTCATAATGTCACGATTCAAAACCTGACCTTACTTAGAGACTTAACGTCTTATCTCACTAAATCAACTAAATTGATTATAAATTATCATATATTAGTTCTATCTCCTAGGCCTCCTACAGTTAAGAAAAATAATAGCATACATAAGTTAGGTTTGCTTGTTTCCGGGCTTGGTTGCTGGTAGAAACATCACCTGATCTATAACGTACTAGTATTTTGTCTGTAATGATCTACGATGTGCATCAGGAATGATAATGATAGTGTTGGGGTATATTTGCATGTTTGTACATAGTTTATTTGCTCATTATAAATTTGGATAATATAAATGTAAATAGCATTTAATTTTTTTGAATAAATACCACATGAGGTATTTTATTAAATAGGAGAATAAAAAGACAACAAAATCCAAATTGTTCAAACTGGACATAAAGCAACAGGGAAAGGAACCTAACATTCCCAAATAAAACAAGACTAGACAGATACAAAAGTAAATAAACAACCTAACTCGATATAACCTCATCACCTCTGAAGTAGCAAACAAAAAGAAGTTGATGAGAAAATTGGGAGTTTCCTTACAAGAAAGATAGTTGGTTAAAAGCCCCAGTAAAACCAATTGAAAGAAGAGCTCAAGGCGGATCTAGATTTCTTCTATCAGAGCTGACAAAAACCATAGCTTCCGGAGGAGCTTCCTCGATCCAGAATTGATCGACGTTTAAACTCCTCGCAGCTGCAGCTACCACATAGGCAACTTAATTTCCGAAACGTGGAGTGAATTTGAATCGACATGCATCAAAGTTTCTTGCTAGACTCTTCCTATCCCAAATTGTCGAACGGACAACATGTTGGTAAAATAGAACTGCAAAACGGCTGTTAGCACTGACTGGAAAATAATAAAACAACAGTAATAAAAACTGTGAACCGTGTCGTGGTATGATGGCCACTGCCTTAGAAACAAAACTGCCCCGAACAGTGTAGTCGCTTCACAGGCAGAATGTCCCCCGAGGTGCACACGGACGCTCCAAGAATCGTACACTCGACTCAGGAGTGAACAACAGTGGTACTGCTCAAATGATGCTCGAACAATGGAGAAAAACAAGAGAGTTTTAGATGTGTTTTTCGGATGATCCAAATGGTGTATGAAGCACCTCTATTTATAGGCCGGATGTCACTGTGCAACGGTCATTTCACTGTTCAACGGTCGTTTCACTGTTCAACGGTCGTTTCACTGTTCAACGGCCGTTTCACTAAACGGTTCTGAACGTTCGAATCAAAAGCCTATAAATAAGAAAAAATTCTTTCACATATATTCTTTTGTTCATAAGAAAATTCCTACGAATTTTCTCCAAAAAGAATATATACAAGGGAGGGAGGAAGCATGGGTATAAATACCCTTCCCTAGCTATTTTCCCAACCAATGTGGGATATAGCTTTGGTAACTCTTGAAGCATTACCAACATTCCCCCACTAATGCGAAAGAATTCATCTGTATCTCAAACACAAACCTCCTCAGACGAGCAGTAGCGGAATTAGTTGCTTAAGCACTAGTGAACGTATCTTGAACTAGTACATAGTGATAATGAGCGATCCTTCTCTTAGATAAGTGAAACTAGTCTTGAACTTTCTAAGATAGGGGTAAACTCATAACACACAACTAACTCCTTCATCCACTGAAGTTCTCGATGTGTAAGATATATATACACAAGTGTATATTTGGCCATCTTACCCTCAGGATTCTAGTAAGTGTTTTAGAAAAACGGCCCAACGTTTTTCATAGAAGGTGGCTAATCCTTCTCACTTACATAGGTTATTTCATCAAGTTTATCTCAATATAAACCACCCTGAATCTGGGCTATGAAATAATTAAGAACCATTTGTAATGGCTCAACCTCTTATAGACTTATGGTGATTTCTTCAAGTCCATTTAAAATGAACCACCCAGTCTTGGGATAAGAAATCATTAAGAATAAATATTCAACCTCATTGTCGGTGAATTCAAAATGTCCTTCTCAATAGGATCATTTTAAATTTCATTAAGAGTTTCTTGAAACTCAACCTTTCTGGCGGTAAGTTCATCTTGTCCTTCTCAATAGGACAACACATTCATACTTGTGTTATGAACTTGTTAAGAATAAGTATTCAACCATGATTCGGTAAATTCATCAAGTCTTTCTC
The DNA here is from genome assembly GCA_030270665.1 of Hibiscus trionum. Taxonomy (NCBI): domain Eukaryota; kingdom Viridiplantae; phylum Streptophyta; class Magnoliopsida; order Malvales; family Malvaceae; genus Hibiscus; species Hibiscus trionum. The sequence goes on along the minus strand of BSYR01000020.1, from coordinate 52,140,519 downwards.
ACAAAGACCACCCAAAACATGGGCTTTGAATTTATTAAGAGTAATAGTACTCAACCTGGACATGTACATTATTCGTCATAGGGATAGGCAGTGAGAAATGTACACTATGAGTCTTTCCATGGTTTCGTTTGACCACATTGAACTTAGATAACTAAGTTGGGTATCCACCATGAATTCCTCAACCAATGGGCTTTAAACCCATCCCCATCGACGAATCTAGGACCAATTTCCGACTTAACCCTTTGGTAAGCGGATCTGCTAGGTTTCTTTCCAACTTCACATACTCTAAAGAAAGTACTCCATTCCTTATTAAGTGTCTAACAGATTTGTGCCTTATGCGAATGTGTCTCTTTTTACCATTGTAAACTTGACTTTTGGCTACACAAATCGCGGCTTGTGAATCACACAACAAGGAAATAGGAGGAGTCGGAGTTCCCCACAACGGAATATTGGCTAACAAACTCCTTAGCCACTCAGCTTCTTGCCCAGCTAAGTCAAGAGCTATAAACTCTGACTCCATAGTAGAGCGAGCAATACAAGTCTGTTTTGAAGACTTCCATGAAATTGCTGCTCCTCCCAAAGTAAATACATACCCACTCGTAGAGCTTACTTCATCACTATCGGAGACCCAGTTGGCGTCACAATATCCGTCTAATGTAGCAGGAAAGCCAATAAACTCAAGTCTCCAGTCCATAGTACCCTTAAGGTACTTAAGTAAGCGTCTAAGAGCAACCCAGTGCTCATTACTAGGGTTATGAGTATATCTATTGAGTCTGCTAATAGCATAGGCAATATCTGGCCGAGTATAGTTCATTAAGAACATTAGACTGCCAATTATTTTGGCATATTCCATTTGAGAAACGCTACTTCCTTCATTCTTGAAGAGATGTATGCTAGAGTCATAAGGAGTTCGAACAGGGACGACATCAAAACTGTCAAATTTCTTTAACACTTTCTCAATATAATGTGTCTGGCTTAAAGAAAATCCCTTTTCAGATTTGATTACTTTGACTCCTAAGATTACATCGACTTCTCCCAAGTCAGTCATCTCAAACTTAGTGGACAAGAAACTTTTTGTTTTGTTAATGGACTCAATGTACTGAAAATCAGCATGTCATCAACATACAAGCTTATGATGACACAATCAGTACCAAACATCCTTGAATACACGCATGCATTCGAACCATTCACAACAAAACCAAAACTAAGAATAGTTTTGTGAAATTTCTCATACCACTGTTTAGGAGCTTGCTTCAGGCCATAAAGTGACTTTTTAAGTCTACATACTTTGCCTTCCATACCAGGCGCCTCGAAGCCAAGAGGTTGCTCCATATAGATCTCTTCATCTAGATCCCCATTCAAAAATGCAGTCTTTACATCCATTTAATGTACTTGCAACTTGTGAATGGAGGCTAGTGCAAACAATGCACGGATCGTTGAGATTTTTGTGACGGGAGAGTAAGTATCAAAGAAGTCTTGACCAAATCTTTGAGTGAACCCTTTGACTACTAGCCTTGCCTTATACTTTTGGATAGAACCATCTGGTCTAAGTTTCTTTCGAAAGACCCACTTACTGTTAATGGTTTTAAATCCTCTAGGCAAGTCAACTAATTCCCAAGTATGATTAGACATTATTGATTCTAGTTCATCTTTTATAGCGCTTTTCCAGAAACTAGCATCAATAGATCGTATAGCTTCTTCATAAGTTTTAGGATCCTCATCTAACAAATATGCTTGAGCTATAGGATCAGAAAGAGTGTCTAAATCATTTATCTCAGAAATAAAGGAAGTTATGAAGTCTGGTCCAAAAGAGGTTTCAACTCTTTGTCTCTTACTTCTTCTAGGCTTAAATTCAATCTCTTGAGAAGACCTAGCAGGCACACTAGAAGAAGTGGTTGGCAAGCTTTCTATTTGTGTTTCAACATTTAATCTAGGTTTCTTTAGAGGAAAGATATCTTCAAAGAAAACTGCATCCCTAGATTCACAAATAGAGAAGTCTTGCAGAGTCATGAATCTATATGCGGCACTGTTAGAAGCATAGCCTATAAACACTGCATCAACGGTCTTAGGTCTAATGGTGGACTTCTTAAAGTCTGGTAACCCCACTTTGGCCAGACACCCCCACACTTTCAGGTATTGTATATTTGGGGCATACCCTTTCCATAATTCGTAAGGGGTAGAATCAATTTTCTTATGAGGTACTCGGTTCAGAATATGATTAGCCGATAGAATGGCTTCCCCCCACATGTTGTCAGACAACCCAGAACTTATCAATAATGAGTTCATCATCTCTTTTAAAGTTATGTTTTTCCTCTCGGCTATGCCGTTCTGTTGAGGAAAATAAGGGGCTGAAGTTTCATGTATTATGTCATTCGTCTCACAAACCTCTTTTAGAAAATTAGATCCATATTCACCACCTCTATCAGACCTAACACGTTTTATTCTCCTATCTAACTGATTTTCAACTTCTGTCTTATAAATAAGAAATAAATTTTCAGCTTCATCTTTAGTTCTTAGGAGATAAACTTTTGTATACCTAGAAAAGTCATCTACAAAAGTTATGTAGTAGTGTTTTCCTCCTTTACTTTCAGTGTTTCTAAAGTCTGCTAGATCAGTATGAATAAGTTCTAACAGTTCAGTCTTTCTTTTAGAAACACTTTTAAAGGTAGGTTTTGCATGCTTGGCTTCTACACAAACTTCACATTTATTATAGTTTGTTGTGTCTAGTTTAGGCAAAATATTCATATTCATCATTTTCTTTAAGGATTGAATATTTACGTGTCCTAATCTAGCATGCCACATATCAACAGACTCAACAATATAAGCAGAAGTGGTGGCTTTATTATTTTCATTAAGTTGAGTTTCTATGACAAATAAACCTTCGCTTAAAAAACCTTTCCCAACATAATCACCGTTACGGGAAAGTACAAGTTTATCTGCCTCAAAAACTAACTTAATGCCTGCCTTATTTAAGAGGCCACCACTAATCAAATTTCTACGCAGGGCAGGCACATATAGAACATTGTTAAGAGCCAAAGTTTTACCGGAAGTCAGCTTTAGTAAAACCTTGCCTTTGCCCATCACTTGAGAGCTGCTGGAGTTCCCCATGTACACGCGTTCACCATTTTTCGCGTCCTCGAACTCGGTGAATAGCTCCTTCTTTGCACAGAAATGTCGAGAAGCTCCAGTGTCTACGACCCACTCGGTGTTCTTCTCTACGAAGTTGACCTCCAAAACCACCGCAGCTATGACATCATCATCCATGTCCTCCGCGACATGCATGCGTGGTCTAGTCTCGTTCTAGCGGTCCAAGCGGTGCTGACATTGGTACGCCTTGTGACCGGCTTGCCCACACACGTAGCACTTCATGGTTTTCATGTCGTGCTTAGCCTTGTTGGGCTTCTTGAAATTGGTAGTCTGCTGTGGTTTTGGCCTTTTGTTCGGATGGCCTTTCTTAAAGGGCCTTTTGGACCCTAAAGCAGCACCAGACTCAACAATGTTAGATTTAAAAGATAAGTGACTAGAGTTGTTCGAAACCTTATCTTTCAACCGGTTGGCCTCCTCGATTTTCATGTGACCAATCAGCTCCTGAAGTGGTATGTCCATTTTCTTGTGTTTGAGGGAGTTGCGGTAATCGGACCATGATTTTGGCAACTTCTCGATAAGGACATTGGCTTGCAAAACTTCACACATTTGCATGCCTTCCGCTATGATGTCCGAGACAAGATTCTCATAGTCATGGACTTGGTCCATGATGGTCTTGTCGTCAGTCATTTGGAACTTCAACCATTCGCCCACGACATATTTTTTAATTCCCGCATCATCGGTGCCATACTTGGTGTCCAAGGAGTCTCATATCGCCTTTGCACTCCTCTCCTTTAGGTACATGTCAAATATTTTGTTAGACATGTGACTTAGGAGATGGCCACGGACCGTCTGGTTGTCCTTCTCATATTTGGAGAAGGTGGCAGCAGCAAGGGCATCAGCTTGTCCTTGGTTATCGGCAGGAACAGCAACTGTAGGTGGTGCAACTGGTGGTTGGTTGAGCAGTACATAGTCGAGGTCCAATTGCTCAAAGAAAATGAGTATGCGCTGGGACCATCTTCGATAGTTACTGCCATCTAAAGCATCGAGCTTGGAAAGATCGGGAATGAGCTTGCTCAGTGCGGATGAAGAAGCCATTTTGCAGAATCGGAGAAAAGTTTTGTTTCTAAATTGTTGGTAAAATAGAACTGCAAAACGGCTGTTAGCACTGACTGGAAAATAATAAAACAACAGTAATAAAAACTATGAACCGTGTCGTGGTATGATGGCCACTGCCTTAGAAACAAAACTGCCCCGAACAGTGTAGTCGCTTCACAGGCAGAATGTCCCCCGAGGTGCACACGGACGCTCCAAGAATCGTACACTCGACTCAGGAGTGAACAACAGTGGTACTGCTCAAATGATGCTCGAACAATGGAGAAAAACAAGAGAGTTTTAGATGTGTTTTTCGGATGATCCAAATGGTGTATGAAGCACCTCTATTTATAGGCCGGATGTCACTGTGCAACGGTCATTTCACTGTTCAACGGTCGTTTCACTGTTCAACGGTCGTTTCACTGTTCAACGGCCGTTTCACTAAACGGTTCTGAACGTTCGAATCAAAAGCCTATAAATAAGAAAAAATTCTTTCACATATATTCTTTTGTTCATAAGAAAATTCCTACGAATTTTCTCCAAAAAGAATATATACAAGGGAGGGAGGAAGCATGGGTATAAATACCCTTCCCTAGCTATTTTCCCAACCAATGTGGGATATAGCTTTGGTAACTCTTGAAGCATTACCAACACAACAAAGTAATCATCATCAACAGATCTCGGCTTTTGAATTACAGTCCTCGAATCACTCTCTAGGATGATTTGACGAAAGACCAGATTAGCAGCAAAGATAATACCATGAATGGCCACCCTTGCCTCTACCAAAAAATAGAGGTAAACCCATTTTGCAAATTCACACACACCCATCACTTGACCATTCTCATTTCAGACAATAACATCTGAAAACGCTGAATTGGATGCAGGAGAGCAAGAAGCATCAACATTAATCTTCACCCAACCAATTGGTGGGGGTTCCACTTAGCAGACATGGGTGATACCAAAATAGGAAGACCTTGCAAGGACTTTTCATATTCACGACCATAACTCTTTACAAAGGTAAAAATTTCAATAGCACTTTGTTGTTTACCTCCAAAAAGCATCTTATTTCTTGTAAACCAGAGTGCCCAGATTTTGTATGCTATGTCCATTTGTCTGCTCCCTTTATATTGATTAAACAACCAAAAAACTACTCTTGATACAATAGGTTTTTAGCATCTTGTGATCATGATATATCTAACATAAATCACACTTGTTTAGCAGTAAAACGGTCATGAAATACATGAGAAGTAGACTCGCAATCATGCTAACATCGAAAATATTTAGCATCAGAGGCCACTCTTCTTTGGAATAAGTTTTGTTTAGTTGGCACATAATTCAGAATAGACTTCCAAACCATAATACAAACCTTGGATGGGTAGTTGAGACTCTAATTTGTTGATAATAAACTCTTCAAAACTGGACTAATTGGCTAGCAAGAAGAAGGACTTTATAGCCACTCCTCACAGTATAAACTCCTAATTTTTCTTCTTGCCAGATTTGTTTGTCACATAGGGGATGCATAGGAAGATCAATACTCAATATGGTTGTAGCAACACTCATGGAGAATGAGTTTATTATTAGCTCATGGTCCTATATAGTTGAATTAGGAAGCATAATGTCACGGACTTAGATTGCTCCCGAGCTAATCCGTGCGAAGCTAACACTCCCGACACAATGTTAGCAAGTCTTACTCGCGCATCGCCATGGCAAATACACACACAAGTAGAGAAGACAAAGAACTTAGAAAGGAAAGCTTTGTATTAAAGCTTAAAGCACTTACAAGAGAAAGGAGACTTGAAGGATTTATGAGATGTGTTACAAATGAGAGGGGTGGTCCTATTTATAGGCTCTCACCTCCTTAATGGACGGTCGGGATCGTTTTGATCCGACGGCTATTATTTTGCCTCCAAAAATATCTACATGGCCTACTGATCTCTAGATAATTTCATACTTATCTAGTTATGTCCCTAACTATCTGTAATCTTCTAGATTACTCAGAGACATCCGGAGTTGTCCCGATCATTCCAGGGTCTTCCAGACTTGTGTGGATTCGGGTAGAAACTTCTGGAACCCCTAGATCCAAGTGAGAACATTTCAAGAGGGTTGTGGACTTCTCCAGCCCGTTTTAGAACCTTTCTTGGTTCCTGCTTGGCCTTAAAACGTCCAAGGCACTTTATTTTGCGTTGGTTCGCCTGAGTGCACCTAGGTGGGGCTCCTCGGTCTTCCTTGGCGCACCTAGGTGGGGCGTGACGATAAGGTCACTCGATGCAGGCCAGGAATTTGAGGGGAATCAGTCATATTGTTTTCTTCTCTTTGTAACCAATAGTCTTTCTATTTTGCTACCGAATGACCATTACCAATTTGCCAGCGAAGACCCTTCTTAAGTAATTCTTTTGAACTCTAAATATTGCGCCAAGTGAATAAAGGATTGGATCCTAAATTAGATTCAAGAAAACTTGAATTAGAAATGTACCTCGCCTTTAAGATTCTAGACGCAAGGGAAAGAGGATTCTCCATTATTTGCCACCCTTGTTTAGCCAAGAGGGCTATGTTGAACTTTGAAAAATCTCGAAAACTCATACCCCCATCTTCCTTCAACTCACATAAAATTAACCATGAATACCAATGAATACCCCATTTTGTACCTGATTTCTGCCTCCAGAATCGTGCAACAATCATCTCCCGTTCTCGGTAGAAAGTGGATGGTAATAAGAAATAATTAATGGTATAAATGGGATTAGATTGAAGCACGGACTTGATAAATATCTCCTTACCTCATGTAGACAAAGATCTTGTGCCTCAACTATTAGTCCCTTTATCATATTTCTCATGAAGCTGTCGAAAGGCAAGCTTTTTATTTTTACCTACGATGGCTGACAAACTAAGATATTTCTCAGGATATGTGTTGTTGTTTACATCTAAAATTCGTCAGACATCATCTCTATTATGACCGACGACATTTGTGTTGAAAAATATTCCTGATTTTTCGAAATTAATCAATTTCCCTAAATTTCCATAATATGTATTCAAATGTTCTTTGATTTTTGCAGCACCTGAAGCAGTAGCCTCTCCAAAAATCAGGCTATCATCTGCAAAAAGAAGATAAGTAACTGAAGGAGAATGTCGATTAATTTTTGCCCCCTTTATAGAGCCATTTGAGGCGGCTATTCGCAGAAGGAAAGACAATCCTTCACTGCAAATGAGGAACAAGTAGGGGGTTAATGGATCCCCTTGCCTAAGGCCTCTTGATGGAGAAAAAATAATAACATTTAAATTTAAATGCTCTACTTATTATTTAGAATATAAAATTTAATTTTATAAATAACAAAAATTCAAAATTAAGATAATGACATCAAAACTGCATATTCACGTTTTAACTCATTTATAAATTCAAAATTAAGATAATGACATATACATTCAACGGATCGACCACGAGCGGTTATGTTTCAATATGCGGGACCTAGTAGGACGGTTAACATGGGCCCCACATTGGCGATAGATAAAGAGATAGGTCCAATTAAGAGTTTTGTTATTTTGCGTATATAATGTTTTATCATGGTCTCATCGAACATTAATTTTGGGTCCTCAGTTCAAGGGATACGCTTAATTAACTCCAAATTAGCAGTCCCAACGCACACAAGATTTGCGGCTCCCGAAGAAAAATGCATGGTCGTTAATTCTGCCGTTGATGCTGGTTATGAGCGGTTCAACAATCCCGATCCAACGGTCCAGGAAATTGTAAACCCGGCCTTTCTACCTTTCAAATACCACGGCACGTAATACTTGGCGCGGATTTCGGGCCGGTAATTTTATGCCCGTTTTATTTGAAAAAAAAGAGTGGTGAGGATGAATGAATTTTGATCCAAAATTTTGTCTGACCCGGAAATTAAGATTTGTTGTCTTTATGAAATGTGTTTATACTTTTTTTTTCCTATTTTCGAATGGTTAACCAATGACGGAGTTAATTTAATAATAATGGTAAAGATTTCATCAAAAAATAATAATAATAATAATGGCAAAGAGTTTAATTTAATTAGTTGAGGGAGACGGCTCACATGGTGAGTCCTTAATTACGAACTAAAAAGGTGTCCGAAACTACACGTGGCCATCACTTTCACGCTTGCAATCTGAAGAAGCCTACTACACAAATTAAAACCTCTATACACTAATACTCTTTAAATTAAAAATTTTTATTAAATAATAAATTTCTCCGGTCTCGACTTGGGCCAATGTAAAAAATTATCAAATTCAATAAGATAATAATATAATAATTTTTTGGAGATCCCCTTTATAAATATAAATGTCCCATCAAAACTACAAATTAATAATTCATAAATATTACAAATACTACTTTGGTAACTTGCTAAAATATGAATATATTGTAATCTGTTTATTTTTAAAATTCAAATCTAATTCAATTTCTTCTCTAACTTTTCTAATTGCACTCACAAGTTCCGGCGTTGACGCCTCCAACTGCAATAAAAAGTCGTGAAGAGTTGTTGCCGCATTCAATGCTTCCTTTCGCGTGACTAGTTCAAGTGGTGTTGAATCATCTTCAACTTCATCATTAGTAGAATTTTCAACAATATTAGCCACAATTTCCTCTAAACTTTGAACTTGTAAACATTCATCATTTTCGCCTGGATAATCCAACAAGTTATTGACGTCCATTTTATTGCGATAGCCAATATCGTTGATCATATTCTCAAGTTCATGTAAGAATTTCTTCAAAAGTTGTCTCACTTAAGTCCCTTGAGGCTGCTTCATCATTTGAGCGAATTGGAATATTATGTACAATTTACAATTTATTTGCACACAATATCTTTATCAAAGTTATATTTGCTGAATTGAGAAATTTTCTTTTACTAATAAATTATTAATTTACCGATATATTAATATCTCTCTAAATTAATAAAATTTCATGGTCCCAAGAGTATTAATTTATAAAAGTTTCACTGTATATTTTATTATTATAATCGTAGGAAATCAACTGATAATACGAATATTTTAGCAAAAGAATCGAGTGTAGGGGGCAAGGACGAAAATAGGATGAAATTATAGAAGGATTACGGTGTTTATCTTTTAAAATTAACAAGGTTTTAAAAGATAATAATAAAATATAATAGGTTTAGACTTAATTTTACTAATTTCAAAATTAAAATGTCTTAAAAATAATTAAATCAAATAAATTGGCAAAATTTAATTCTATTAAATTCAAAACTGATATGACATTATCAAAAATAAACAGAAGGACTATAACTTAAATTAATAATTTTAAAACTTTCAAGATTTAAAATATATTTAAACTATACAAAGTTAGAGTGGATCAAGGATGGTGGGACTAAGGCATTGGGAGAGCCATGCCCCCGTTATCTTTGTTAAATAGAATTTTTTTTAAAAAGAATATATTAATTATTTATGCTTACCTCCTCAACTTTTAATCTTGATACTTCTCATAAGCCTACCCAATATTTCGCTCATGTGAAGGTGTTATATGTTCGTTGATAGATTAATGGAATCGTCGATGTATTGGGAAACCTATAACGAAGAGCACCAATGAATTATTATCTTTAATTCTCACCGAACCGGCTTATAAATTAGATTTATATCCTATACAATAGCGGTGGAAACTTTCACTGAAAATTTTCACAAATGTCTTAGTTTTAGGGTTTAAGGTTTTAGTTTAAGATGTACTGGTGTAGGGTTTATGAGTTTTGGTGCATGTGTTTAGAATTGAAGGTTTAGAGGTTGAGGTTTTATTTTTAGGGTAACATGGTTAGGATTTAGGCTTTAACTTATAAACCCTGAATTATGACCATAAACTCTAAATCCTTACCACTACCACTAAATTCTAAACCCCTACACCCTAAACCCTAAAACTAAGACGCTTGTGAAAACTTTTAATTTTTACCGCCAGTGTATAGGATAATTGCCCCTCCCCCGGAGAATTTTTTTCTCTCACTTTTATCCTTCTATTTAAATTTCTTTAAAAATTAATTTATTTATAAATTTACCCCACTTTCAAATATTTATAGTTTATTCTCCAACTCCAAATCATGATTCCATCCTGATAATAATCCTTATAAATTTAGTGAAACTTGAAGTTGTTGAGAATGTTGAATCATTTCTATATAAAAAAAGAAATTAATGCTGAATTAGCGGCTTATAAGCGGTGATTACATTTCATGTTAGTCAAATAAGTTATTTATGTCTGATCTCTTCGTCTCTGACGCAATTGTGGGTCTCAATATTCTTATCTCAATTCATTCAGTCCTTTCGTTTTATCTTTTGCAAGTAGATCCGAATTATTGAAGAATCGCACATGCATGGTTGAAAATTAAAATGTGTTTTAATAACATAACATGACATGATTACGTTTTTTTGACGCTGAACTGCATTATCATATAAGTTAGACATAAATACTAAGAGGAATAGAAAATAAGAAGCTTACCTCTAAACCCAGGGATGTTTCTAGGTATGGCAACGGGCGGGGTAGGGTTTTGGTTGCATCAAACTTGCCCCGATCTATAAACCCTTAAATCTGATTTTATCCCGCTCTAGATTAAAATATTAATTTATCTACCCGCCCCGATATATTAATACTTAAATTTGACCCCGACTTCATTCGATCTGAAAATTTTATAAAATTTTAATCTTCATCAACGGTAAATGTTAGATCCGATCAATCCAACATCACAATCACGAAATATGATTTCAAGAGACTTCAAACCTATATAAAAATAAAATAAAACTAATTTTAAATTAACCACATGAAAAATTACACATTTAAAAGAATAAACTTGAATAATTGGCCGTCAAAATCAGATGTATTAAAACTTGAACAACATCTAACAAACAATTACTATAAGCACAAAACCAAAAAGATAAAAACAAATAAAAAGCTTAAAAACCATAAAATATTTAAATATAGTGATATTTTTCATAAATATAATAATATATAATTAAAAATACACATATATAGAATAATTATCTATAATTTATTATAACATTTTAAAACTACATTAAAAAGTATTTTTTTGTACATATACAAGTGGCAGAAGCTTAAAAATAGGCTTCTTTGGTGAAATATTGCGGCGGAGAATTTGTTTTCCCAAGTATTGCACCCATATTTTTATTTTTAAGTCTATATCATTTGCTACAATAAAAAGTGAAGTCGGTAGAAATACAATCTGACTTCACTGTACATCATATTTGTTATCAAAAATATTGAAGACGAGTACTTATATTCCGACTTCACCACCTGGCATGTTTCCACTGGCTTCACTGTCACTAGACTTTGCTTCTTTTAATAAAAAAACCAATGAATAAATGTAACCCTATTGACCCGGCCTAGTCGTTAGACCCGAACCAAGAAGATCTTATTAGGTTTGCCGAAGCAAATCCGAACATTCTTATTCGAATTACGGTCCATTTTTTTTATTTTAACTTGTCTAGATGCATTATTAAGATCTAATGTGTGCATACCAACATTGGTTCAATTTTCATTCGATTCGAACACCGATAAAGCACTCAATTGCAAAACGAGTACTTTAGGGACCAAAATGTAAATCTCAATAATTACAGGGACTTACACAAGTTTCAGTTTACCAATTGTTAATTAATCATATTTCATGCCAGCATGTTAAATTTCAGCTTCAACGGATAATGAATAAACATCCAATTTAGCCAAATACAAAATTAAGGACTAAATCATAAAACAACCAAAATACATGGATTGACACGTTTTTAACAGCTTCTCACAACAATTAGATACATTTTAAACATGCTTACAAACACTCAAATCAAACGGACATAATTTACCTACTCAATTGATGCAACAACATACGGTGACAAAATTGCAAATAATCTAAACTCGGTAAAATCCATTAATCGAATTAACCACCAACCATTACAATACACGGGCTGCACCTAATGCATTTTTGAGAATTCGAATTCCACTTATTTACAAACAACGTTAATCACACTTCAAATATTATAACACCATTAAACATATTGACTCAAATAATTACATACCAATTAATCAACACAATTCATATTTATACAAGTAGTCTAAAGGCATGCTTCCTAACAAGATAAATCATTATCCATTAAACATCAAATTGTCAATACCTCAACATAGGCTATAGAATAATTAAGGGATTAAAGCATATGACCATAAGAACTCATTGAACACAAGTAATCAATCTAATCATTATTTAAACTATTTGATCATAACTATCATTTATAAAACGCTAAAGAACTAATGTTTTGATATAATAATTGAAAATTAGTTTTGGACTAAATTGAAAAGATTTCAAAAGTGCCTTTAAGTCCAAACAACTTGAAAATAAGTTTGTGGATATTTTTAATGGTTTTGGCAAAGTTTGAAATGTTTTTAAATAGCCAAACCAGGGTTTTCAAGGTACTCGTTTCGATACAGGGTAACCTGTTTCGAAACAGTTTGAAACTGCCAAAACCCGTATTAAAACAGGGCTTTCCCGTTTTGACACGGAGGGTCTTCGTTTCGAAACACCCCTTTGGTGTTTCGATACGCCCAACGGTCAAAACCTCCTGAATGGCTATTTTCCCAATGGCTTTTTAAATGCAGCTCAACGGTCACTCGTACCAAAACAGTTTGTAACCGTTTCGATACAACTCAATACTGTTTCGATATGGCCATAGGCGTTTCGATACGGCTTGCTGCATTAGGCTTCAATGACTAGTTCTGAAGAAGGTCGTTCTGATACGGGCTCGCCTGTTCCGAAACGGACAGCACCAGAACTGCAATTAATGAAAGAAATAAAGTCTCCAACGGCTACAAAACATCCCTAACGGCTAGTAACGACCACAAACTCAATTGAGACTTTAAATTGAAGGCTGGAACACTTGAAGAATGTAAGAGACAACATCCAAGCAACATGGTCAAGAGAATTAGAGTCTAAATCTTTATTTTACTATTCTCTTGTAAATAGTCTAAGAGAGTTCTTTATTGTAAATTCTTTGTACACTCTTGTGAGCTTAATTTGTGTAAACACCCACCTTGTGAGGTATTTAGTTTACCAAACAAACCCCTTGTAAAAGAAGAGGTTATAGTTTAGCCTTGAGAGAAAAACTAGAGTTGGTTCTATCTTAGCCAAGTCCAAAAAATAGGGTTGTACCGATTTCCTCCTAAACCAGAAAAAGGGGACGAATTCATTGTTGAGTGAATTAGGAAATCCTTAGTGGTTTGCTAAGGTAGTGGATGTAGGTGCTTGTTAGAAGGCCGAACCACTCTAAAATCATTGTGTCACTAGTCTATCTTTATTTCGATTTTAGCCAATTCAACCACAAAACATTTACAACCCTCATTGGCCGTTTCAGTGATCGATTTGAGCGTGCTATATAAAAACCCAACAATTGGTATCAGAGCCTCCTCTCCATTGAAGGACTAATATCCGAGAGTAAAGATCATTTGCTCGAAGTCCACCGTTCAAGAAAATGACAAGATTTGAAGAAGGCCACTCCATCTCGCGTCCTCCGCTCTTCGAAGGAGAAACATACTTTCAATGGAGCAATGTCATGAAATATTTCATCAAATCTCTTGATTTTGAGATTTGGGATATCATCAAAGATGGTTACTTGGAAGCTCCTAAGAAGAAGTGTAACCCCCTCGTCCTGGGCTAGACGACTGACTGGTTTGAGCAGGTTACACGGGGAAAACTGAAGCGAAACCCGTTAAGGCTCCACTCGATTAGCAACCCTAGAAAATTTTCATTAATTATCTTGTCTAAATTATTACATTCAATCCTATGTGTGAAACATCAGCGGAAACGATACAAGAAGAACGTAAGGTAACTTTGAATTTACCGAGTAACATATTAGTCCGATTTCTTGCATTCGAAACCAAAACCATTCATAAACGATGCATATAAACTTAACACGGAAGCAAACAACAAACGATACTAAAACGCAACATCCGAGAACCTTCGGAGATGCTAAAAAGCCCAATTATAGGCTTGCGTTTCGAAACAGGCTTGCTCGTTTCGATACGCGAGCTCCAGTTTAAAAGCCAGACCAGGCCGTACCGATACGGTCCACTTCATTTCGGTACAGGGGTCTCCAGTGTCGAAACGTTCCGGAATAGGTTCCGAAACGGGCACTCACAGAGGCAAACCGTATCAAAACGCGTACTGAAACAGGAGCTCACAGTGTCAAATCGCATCAAAACGGCACCACCCCCGTTCCAATATGAGTATCCTTGGAGCTACACCCGTTCCAAAACAACCACAAGCGTTTCGAAACGCCTGTACTCTGAGTGTCCCTGAAAACAGTTTTCTGCATCTCCAATCATTCCCAAACATGCTCCAAAACCACAAGAATCATGGGACAACAATCATACACATAATCTAAAGGCATTTCACCCTACTACAAACATGATCAAACATATAAACATACATGACAAGACCATTTAATTTAAAAGAACATACCTCCACATCACATAGCATAAAATAAGGTTACATACCTTCTATACAAAACATAAACATTCATAAAACAAGGTTTACATGCTTTTTCACCCAAACTCATAAACATCTCATAAAGCATGATTTACAAATCCACAACATAAAAGCATTAACAAAATAGGAGTCTAACACATGCTCCTACAACACGTAGCATCCCCATTGCTAACTACTACATTATTTCATAAAACCATACTTGAGGAAACACAAATGCGCTTGGATGCCCCTTTCTTGCTCCTTGCTAACTCCACACTAATGATCTGCATTGTCGAAAATGAGAGCGTAAGCTAGAAGCTTAGTGAGGGAGCTCAAAACAAAACATCGACAATGCAGGGTTTAAGGCATGATATCCTTAAGACACTCACAAGGCATACATTCACACCAACATATCAACATAACCAACTACTACGAGAATGCATGAACATGGCATCTTACCTCATGTTATGCTAAACACAAATGCAATGGAGCATCATATCACAACCACCACACATGAACAAGTATATTGGCAACTATATAGCTTACTCGGATATGCGGATAACTTCTGTTGGGATTTTTGTCCCAACGTACTCAAACAACAATTACCTTCCGGTGGGATTACACACATCACCGTTTTCATTTATGGATGGGATTACACTCATCATCACATACTAACATTTTCCGGTGGAATGTTACCTCACCGTACTCCTCCTTGATGACTACACGTCACCAAGGCCACGCGCGAATTTGACTCTTATCGTGTGCACACTCATCCTAATGATCGATCATTTATACCCGGTAATTATAACTAGTGCCAACATACTAAACAAGTCTCACCATGATTTCACAATCATGCAACACAACATGTCATCAACATTTTACAACATCAATATATATATCAACATGCATAACGAACACATACTACACAAGTCCACAATTATGCACATTAAGCAAGAACTCATAAAGTCAAACAAGAGATTAAGCTACCAACTTAATCCCTACCTTAGATTGGCCTACCAAGCACAATCTAACACCTCAACCACACACTTGAACTAATTTAAAACCATTTTAAATAATCTACTCACCGAACACCCTTAAGCAAACCGAGAAAGCCGATCAAGCCTCCAAATTTCCCGGAATCGAGCCTGAAGCTTCTCCAACGATTTCCCTTGATTCTAATCAATCAAAAACAATATATTACTCAACAATCATCCATAAAACCACTGTCACAAATCAGATTTCAACACAAGGCCATTTCTCTACATTTTCAAGCCATGAACTAACCCAACTAGGCACTCTTTTCCCCCAATTTAGGATTAGTGGGGGTTTTTAATGAGGCCTAATTTCTCTTCAAAAAAAAAAAACTAACCCAAAATCCCCATTTTCGGACATGAACCTAACCCAACAGAAACCCATCAATTTTTCCACTCAAACCATCATTAAACACCTTCAAAACAAATTTCAAGCATCACAATATCATCAGCCCAACTCTCCTTCCCAAAGCTACCCAAAAACCAAAGTTTTCAACCCTTTAAAACACCCACAAAAACCGATTTCGGGATTTTCACAAAACTTCACCAAATCAAGATATGATACACTTAAAGGTGAGATTAAAACATATATTACCTTTACAAATCAAAAGCGAAAAGAAAAACCATTAAAGCTCTCACCTTTTAATTAAAATTTTGAAAACATGAATAACCCAAAAATGAAGCTTATGAAAATCTAAAGCCATGGAAACGTTTGGAATGATGAGGAGAAGTCAAAAATGTAATTACCTCAATGAAAGCTCTTGGAATCGATGAAGAAATGAATAGAACAGTGATTAGGGGGTTTGAGGAGGTTTTGGTTGTGAAAAAGGGTTGAAGGAAGAAGATGATGAAGACATTTCAAAAAGGCACTTTTTACATGTTTTAATTTTTCCCATTTAGAAAATTACCACTTTACCCTTAATGATAGTCTCAAGCCCATTTTAATTTAAAACAAGCCCATGACTTAAACCCGATTCACACACTCGACTCCCGACCCCTAAACCCGGGTGTTACAAGAAGAAGAAGCAAATGAGTGCAAATGACACGAAGGCCAAGCTAAACGTAAAGGCGATACACACTCTTCTTTTTGGTCTCAATGAAGACGTTTCCAAGAAAGTCTTCACATGCAAAAGCGCCAAAGATATATGGGAGAAACTTGAGAAGCTTTATGTCAACAAGAAGAGAGAAAAGAAAGATGATCAATCATGAGCAAACCTTCTCTCCAATCCAAAGGTGGATGGTGTTTTGGCTCTCGATGAGCCTAAGGTATCTTCTAACTCAAGTGAGCTTAATTCTTACTCTTTCAATGAGTTGCAAGATGCTTTCGATGAATTATTTTTGGAATTGAAGACCATAAATTCCAAATTTAAGAAAATGATTTCAAAACTTGAATTTGAAAATGATTTTCTTTTGAAAACAAAATTGGATTTTGAAAACCGAAATAAAATTTTGAAAAATGAATTAGAGTTTTCAAAAACAAGTAAAGATGTTTTAGAAAAAGAAAATCTTGATTTGAAAGTTAAGCTTGAAAGCTTAACAAAAGAAAAAGAAATTGTTTTCAATAATTCATCTTGTCACATAATGGCAAAATCCTCACATTGCCATTATCATGGTCATTCCTCACATACTTGTCCTATAAAGAAGAGAAAATCTTATAGGATTAGACAAGTATGGGTTCCTAAGGGAACTAGAGACATTGAAATTAACGTTAATGGATCCAAAACAATTTGGATACCAAAATCCAAGTATATATCTTTTGTAGGTGTGTTGGAGCTATGACAAGCAAAGAAAAATCATGAAAATGCTCTAGTCACACAAGAGAAGAAATTGGGTAACCTCTAAAGCAAATAGCTTTCATTTTATTTATTTTGTTATCTAATTTGTGTTTAAAGTCTTAGATTATTTGTTAAGCCTAATATGATGCAATGAGTAAGAGGGAGCCATTTTAAAACCAAAATTCTTATTTGTGTCAATTTTTTTCCTCCTAAGTTATTTTGAACTTAAAGTTATTTAAATTCTTTTTGATATAACAAAAATGAGAGAAATGATTTGAAAAATTGACTTTTTCAAAAGAATAAGGGGAACTTCTTTTAATTTTTGAAATCTCTTATTTAAAATTTTAAAATACAAAGGGGGAGAATCCCAAACAATATTTCAAGGTTGTTTTATTATATCAAAAGGGGGAGATTGAAGAACTAATGTTTTGATATAATAATTGAAAAATAGTTTTGGACTAAATTGAAAAGATTTCAAAAGTTCCTTTAAGTCCAAAAAACTTGAAAATAAGTTTATGGATATTTTAAATGGTTGTGGCAAGGTTTGAAACGTTTTTAAATAGCCAAGCTAGGGTTTTCAAGGTACCCGTTTCGATACAGGGCAACCTGTTTCGAAACAGTTTGAAACTGCCAAAACCTGTACTGAAACAGGGCTTGTCTGTTTCGATACGGAGGGTCTTCATTTCGAAACATCCCTTTGGTGTTTCCATACGCCCAACGGTCAAAACCTCCCAAAAGGCTATTTTCCCAACGGCTTTTTAAATGCAGCTCAACGGTCACTTGTACCGAAATAACTTGTAATTGTTTCGATTAAACTCAATACCGTTTCGATATGACCATAGGCGTTTCGATACGGCTTGCTGCATCAGGCTTCAACGGCTAGTTCTGAAGAAGGTCGTTTCGATACGAGCTAACTTGTTTCGAAACGGACATCACCAAAACTGCAATTAATGAGGTTCTAGTTTAGCCTTGAGAGAAAAACTAGAGTTGGTTCTATCTAAGCCAAGTCCAAAAGATAAGGTTGTAACAGTTTCCTCCTAAACCGGGAAAAGGGGACGAATTCATTGTTGAGTGAATTGGGAAATCCTTAGTAGTGTGCTAAGGTAGTGGATGTAGGTGCTTGTTAGAAGGCTGAACCACTCTAAAATCATTGTGTCACTAGTCTATCTTTATTTCGATTTTAGCCAATTCAACCACCAAACATTTACAACCCTTCTTGACGGTTTCGATGATCGATTCGAGTGTGCTATATAAAAACCCATCAAAAGCATTAAGATAAAACCAACATATTATTCATTAAATACAATCATCATCTAACGTAATATTAAATCAATCAAGTTATCATTCTCTAAATAGAACAATCTATCCCAATATTCTACCCACATTGCCTTATTACAAATAATATCAATACCGTAACCATACCCTTTAAACTCGTTTGTCTTGGAATCCACCTTGCCTCAGACCACGACCCCAAACTTGCTTTTATTCACTACATTGACGGAAGAAAAGAGAGTGTAAGCATATAATGCCTAATGAGTGCACTCAAAAAGGGTAAAACGTCAACACAGTTTTAAAATCAAAACCGATATTAAAAACTCATACTAAAGCAAGTCAAATACACCATTTCCAAAGCATTTAAATAACCACACTTGTTTTATACATAAAAATCATGCTTCCATAATAAACCTTTTATTCACAAAATATTTAGTAAAAGGCTAAATGGGTTATTTTGCCTCCGAGTTCGACCCAAATTAGCAATGTTGCCCCTTGCGCGAAAACACGTTCAATTAAATCCTTCACTTCGTACATTGCAGCAAATTAGCCTCTTGACTAACGGAACCGTTAATATGGCCGTTAAATTTTAATGCGTCACCCGTCTGCGCCACATGGCATGCCATGTCAACGTTGAAAAGTCAAAATGCTGATGTGGCATAACTGCTGACGTGACAAATAAAATAAAATCTAATTTTTAAATCTTTTTTCTCTCTCTCCTTCCACCGACTCGACTTCTTCTTTGATTTCATTTCGACCTCTTTGATTCCTAGGTCCCCGCTCCTTGCTTTCTTCGACGAAGAACCGGAAGACGGGGCACTTTTAAAAGGACTCAATTGAACGTGTTTTCGTGTGAGGGACAACATTGCTAATTTGGGTCGAACTCGGGGGCAAAATAACCCCTTTAGCCTTAGTAAAACATGCTCAAACACATCTCATGCTTCATTCTCTTTCTAAAAAAAGTCGGATAAACCATTTTCTAAACATGTATCATTGATCTCTAGCATTTTTAAAAGCAAACCTCAATTTAAGTGTTCATATGCTTGTTCATCTATTAGAAAAGCTTAAAGAGCATATAAATCACATTATACAAAAACTATATACAAACTATGATACATTTAAATCTCATATATTTACATTAAAAGTGATATGGATAGACTTACCTCTATCCTTGGATAACACTACCCCTATCCGTACATGTTCGGATACTCGGATTCTCTTGATGGCACTACCCCATCAAGTCTCATGGCGGAACTACCCCCATCATAATCTCACCTCGGCCGGGAATAGAATCTACCCCTATCCCGTATGTGATAGCACTACCCTTACCACTTCACAATAGAACTACCCCTATTGTATAACCGAAGAATTTATCACGATCGATTTTACATTTTATAGTGCACTTTAATTATATGATCGACCAATTATATCCGACATCAAATAACCACTTGCCACTTGCCAATATACTCAATTAAACATGTTATCTCACTGTTTTTCATATGCATCATTCAAACCAATTTCTATCCAAATATCTCAAATACATTAAACTATGTATTTAAGCATTTTTCTCAAACATGTTGCAAACCTCTTTCTTTAAACATAATTTAATCTCATGGAATCATTTGCAACATTTCTCAATACTCAAAATATGAATAAATAATAGGTAAATTCATCCATATTTTTAAACCAAAACATGTAAATCAAGTCTCATATCAAACTGATATGCAAAAAGCGAAAATAGGGGAAACTTACTTTCGAGCTCAGCTAAGCTTTCTAGGCTTTAACTAAACTCCCAAAGCCATAATTCAAACCTCTTTATAGAACCAAAACACATTTGTACTCACCAACTTGATATCACCCCGATGCCGACGTCTCGACACAAACGCCTCGACACCTAACCTAAAAACGTCCAAACACTTGCCATCTTTCACAAAAAAAATTTAAGTGTCAATATATATTGAACCACACCAAAATAAATAATTTATTAAAATAACCCTAATCTATTCGAACTACACCCGTAGCAACCTAAAAACAACGGCAGCTGCACTATCGTGCCACTGCCCTGCTTTCACTTACAAAAATTGTCCAATCGTAAAAACCACTGGAACCATAACCCTTTACCCATTTTTATCTTTTAATCAAAAAATATAAATCAGCAAATGGGAATTAATTCTTCCCCCAAATCCCACGACAGATCACAACCTGCACAACAGGGCAGTAGCGATCCCACCACTGCTTGCCTTGGCCAAGTTGGCCCTTCGATTCTTTTTTCTTTTCTTTTCAGCTTAATTATTCCTTACTAACATTTCATCGAACAAGTTTCAAGCACACTAATATGTGATCCAAAAATTCAACCCATCATTCTACCTATTACCGCAATCTAAAAACCTAAATCTAAATTTAATCAATTAAATTAATTTCAGAATTAATTTCACAAATTCAATCGCCTCGATGAAGAACACCTAGCTACCAGAGACATAATCAAAAACATATCTTACCAATGGTAGAACCATCAATTCCCAACTTTCTCATTAAGGGACAATAAGCAAAGGGTCAAACAAACCTTGCCACAAAAAACATAGGCAACTCATCCAATGCACATTTGAGCTCAAAACCATCTTGACCCAACATGTCACAAAATCGATCTTCTCATTTATCTGCATATCGTCTACTAAAACTTGATTCGACACCCATTACAAGCTATTATCTAAAACCTTCATCCACGGAGAAACGTCGAGAAACACTCAACCACCCATATGATATCGGGTATTTCGTCGCCTCAATCCATTCAAAACCTATCTAATTCTCATACCGAAACAATGCCAAAAATACCAAAAACTGCTTTTAGCTTGCACCAATCTTTTCTAATATCCAATCATCCTTTGCAAACAATTCTCAATTCACAAACCTTCGTAAAACATCAATAATTCCTCAAAACTAAAACCAACATTAAATGCTTCACTTAACCAATTATCAATCTCAATCCATGAAGAAAAAATATCTCAACTAGACACTTAAACTAATTTCGGTTCCAAACTTGTAAAACCGATTTTTAGATTCTACCAACCAATAAGAAATTATTAGGTTTGAACAACATAACCATAATTTGTTCTTAAAACCATTACAACCCAATTAAACACAATTAAATTCATTTTACCCTCATATGTTAATAGAAATAATAGATTAAAGACACAAAGTATGTGGAATGTCAATAAGAAACCATAGCTCACCTTGCTTGATAGGAGTTTAACCAAAATAAGCTTCCCCTTGTATTCTAACGTGAAAAGCATTGTTAACCAAAAATCCACCGATTCGCTCAAGTTAAAAAATCATTTGGATGAAAAATAGATTAGAAATAAGATCGGAATATCAATTAATCATTGAAAAACATTTTAGGAAAGTAAAAGTATGAAAATAATGGTTTTTTAGTTGATATAAAATTTAGAAAACTCGTGTTTTGGAGAAAATGTTAACCATCGGTAGTTTTTTTAAAGCGAAAGAAATTTGATTTTGTTAAAATAAAAAGGGTGCAATTGCTCCCTAAAGATTCTTAGCATGTGTCCCATCTCCATTTAATTCATAAAAACCACTTATAAAACCAAATCATCTCTTCTCAAAAGTTATCAGAAACATAATTCTTGTTGTTGATAAACCAATTAAATAATCTTCCAAAACATTAACCATGTCCAATTTGTCATATTTCATTGAAAACACATTCAATTATTAACCTGAAATTAATTAACAAACTAAACTCAAGCTACGATCCCAAACGAAAACCAACAAATGTCCAAATCAACAGAACATCTTTTGCTGCAACTTCGCTAACGGTGCAACAAACTCATAAGATACCTCAACGAAATTCGATACTAAACAACCAGATTTAGAAAAAACCACGTACTTCTAACACCAAACTTGGTTGCTTCAAATCTAAAACAACTCTAACTTCTCAAAATCAATCTTTAACTCTTTATAAAAACCTTGTAACCCCAAAGAACCTCTTCACTAGAGCTAACTTACATAAGTTACCTTGCTAACACCATCACTTCGTCGGGCCTCTAAGAAGTCATCCGTAAGTGTGAACATATTTATGCATGATTACTCATACACCCTTATAGATGTCTACATGTATGTATGCAAAACCTCTAATGTCATGCCTAAATATATGCATGTACTGACATATTTAAATATATACATATAAGTGTTTATGCACTGTGCATGTTCAACTGTTCACACTTACTAATAACATTCTTAGAACCAATATTCCTCTTACCATGCCAAAAGTCGCACTTACCCAAATAAGGAACAAATAATCACTTTGCTACAAAAGCCTATTAAACCATTCATGATTATTGATTAAAAATCCTTCTCGATACATTTTTACACGAAAATGATATCACCCTTGCTAGTTGCGAAACCAAATATTCACAGAATACTCAACTTATCGCAACCTCGAATGCTACTAGAGCATTCTTCATCAACACAACATAACTTTAAACGCATGCCAACCAAGCGGTCTTAAACACCATTGTTGTTAACAACCACACTGAAGCTTCCAAAACTAGAACTTCTGATCAAAGATATCCCTAAACCAACCATTATTACCATTACGTTCTCCATTCACACACTTCCTTAATGCTCATCAACACGAAACAAAAAGGATTTCGGGAGCCACACCAAGGTAAGTCTCAACACCGAACTCAACTTCGCAAACATAGGAAAACACGAAAAACTCCCTCGAAACATGTCACAAATGAATTCCCGAGCAACACCGACATTCAAAACTTGAACATCCTCTAACCTTAGTTTACTACATAAGCCACAAGCTCATCAAACATAAATCAATCTGTTCTTGACCAACTCCATCGCAAAAATCAACTCTAGTCTTTAAAACTTTAACATACTTAAACAACTACCACCAATTAATATACAAGATTGCGTGGAATCAAAATCCACCTAAAGACACAACAGGGAAAGATAAACATACTACACAATCTTTCCTCAATCAACATATAGATTCCACAGTTCCGCTACGCACTCTGATTCTCAAAGATGAAAATCAATCCAATGCCTTACACATATTCCCTACCTTGACCATCCTCACAGAAATGACCTTAGGGACACTATAAAGTTCTCTTTAACCATCAACATCACAGGTCAGGTTTCGATTGTAACGCCCCGGTTTTGGGCCTAGATGTTTTAGGCATCAGTTTAATTTGGTCGAACCTAGAGATGGAGATTCGAGCTTTTAGAATCGGTTCAGGTAAATCATGATTAAGGATAAGGTAAAGATATGGTAAAAGTTTCTAAAATCATATGGATGGAATTGATAAAATGAATTTTATAAAATGAATTTTATAAAATGAATTTTGGGACGTGTATATTTTGAGCAGTGACCAAAATGTAAAGATTTAAAAGTATGGAAAAAGTGTGATTTTCAAAGGAGAGTCAAATTCTTAGAATCTTTAGGGAGCTTTATGGCAATTAAGCCTTTTTTTAATTGACATGTGATTTTAATGTTTTGATTAAAATGGAAGAGGGAGATTTTATTAAAAGAGATAATTAGTTTGTTAAATCATTTTTGACGTAACTTTTCTATTTCTGTTATTCTCTTCAGCCAAACATTCCTTTTTTTTCTCTCAATTCCCAGAATTCTTTTCATTCCTTTTGCTCCTTTGATCCACAACTATTTTCTAAAGATTTTCTCAAAGATTTACAAGGATTTCTTAAAGCTTCTTGAGTTGGAAAACTTGCCAATTGGAAGAAAAGCAAGGATTGGAGGTAATTTCGAGCTACTCCTCTAATCATGGTTCTTTAATGAAATTCCAAAGTGTTTGACTCTTGATTTATGTTTTTAATTAAGGTTTTGATGTTGATTTGGTGAAAATACCAAAATCTTGCAAAAAGATGAGATTAAATGTGATTTTCGTTTGGGCACTGTTTTGATTGATTTGAGAATGATTTTAAGGTTGATTTGGATGTTAGATGATGTTAATAATAAGCTTTGATCATAATAATCCCGAAATCATCGAGATCTCTAATGGTCTAGGTTGTTAGTTTTGGGTTTTGGCTTAGAAATGTGAAATCTGAGTTGCAGGAGGTATAAGGTTGATATTAGGAAGTTTTTGGATGTTGATTTATTGTTAAAATGTGATGGAAGTGTTTATTGATGGTTGGGTTTAGTTTGGTGATCAATCGAAGGTGATTTCGGTTGTTTTGGATGGGTATTTTGGTGCCTTTGGGCAGAGCTGCGGGTTTTTGGTGTTTGTTGGTGGTTTTAATGCATTGAGA
Source organism: Hibiscus trionum (assembly GCA_030270665.1). Lineage (NCBI taxonomy): Eukaryota > Viridiplantae > Streptophyta > Magnoliopsida > Malvales > Malvaceae > Hibiscus > Hibiscus trionum. The sequence goes on along the minus strand of BSYR01000020.1, from coordinate 52,115,502 downwards.
TGCATTAATCCTCTGTGTTTTTGTGGTTTAAACAATGGAGAATCCTTTGGAAGCAAACAGTGAAGATCCGGGAGCTTCGGACGCTTGATTTCGCATCGACAATTGAAGTTTCGCGAGTCGGTGAATGGTAATGGGATTTCCAGCTTTGAAACACTTTTAAAGTTGTTTTGGGAACTTAGTGTAAGCTTGTGGATGCACTTGTTTTAAATTTGTTTACCTACTGTTTTAAAGCATGTTTTGAGCGTATGATTTGCTGTTTATGATGCCATATTGCTGAAGGATGCACTAGGTAAGTGATCATTGTAAGTATGTGTTATACTTGTTATATGAAGCATGGTTTAATGCTTGGAATATGGCTTATTGTGATTGCTTTGAAAAACAACGAGGTTTGCATTAAAAGTGAATTATATTGGCTAGTGATGTTGTGTAAAGTGTTTTGCAAATGAAATCGAATATAGTTAGCCAACTATAGGATTGAGTGCACTATAAACAAGTCGCCTTGGATGTTGAGAAGTTGTGATTGTACCAAATACTCCATCGAACTACCCTAACGATCGATGAATGTTTAATTTGTCGTATCAGTGGAGGATAGCTCTCGTGTATGAACCTTGTATTGTGTCCCGTCTCTCGTTAGTGGGTTATACATCTACCGATGAGTGGTGTTGAGGGCTTGTGAGCGTACCGAATACTCCACAACATGTGTCACAACGGTGGAGGGTAGTTCCCGTGTGTGGGCCTTGAGATGCCGATAGAGTGTATGAAGTTTTTGGGTATTGATGCTTTTTGCATGGTGTATAACATGCTGATTTTAATGATGAAGTGCATGGAATTCAAAGAGAGCATGATGGTTTTCAAAAGTGTGAAAATAATTTTAAGCATTGATGGTGGTTTTGGTTTTCGAGCATTCCTCACTAAAGTATTTGCTTACGGTCTCTTTTGTCCATCAATGCAGACAACTAAGTGTTTGGAGGCAGCAACTTGCAAGGGGATCTAAGAATACTTCACTTTGAAAGTATGTTTCGGTTATGAACTAGAGTAATAAGGGCAATGAGGGATTTCAAGTTTTGTTTGGGTGGTGTGTATAAACACCCTTTGAGCATGTTTGTTATAAGCTTTTATACTTGTAAAAGGCCTTTAATTGGTGTTTGAAGTTTTGTTTTAGTTTTGACTCTTGAGTGGCTTACTTGCTAGGATGCATGCCTTTAGATTTTCCTTGATGCAATTAGCCATGCCTTGATGCTTAATATGCTGCTTATGTTTGATGAATAATGTTTATAATTTATGTATACATGTTAGAAACATGTTGGATTGGTTTAGGTTGGAATTTTGGGTGAAAAATCAGCAAAATCTTTCATTACAGGCCCAGGGGTTTCGAAACACTTGAGCCTGTATCGAAACGGGGTACCTGAAATGGCCTTAGGGTTTCGAAACGAGTAAGGCCTGTTTTGGTATGATTTGCTACTAGAAACCATGGTTTCGAAACACTTCAAAGTCGTTCCGATACGAGCCCGTGTTTTGAAACAAGGCTTTAGTATTTCGAAACAAGTGACAATTATGTTAGTTAATGGAATTTTGTGTTTCGAAACAAGGCCTTAGTGTTTTGAAACGAATGTTAGTTATATTTGTTAATGAAATGTTTTGCAGTTCTGATTCTTTGCGTTTAGTCTCTGAATGTGGAGGATGCAATTAAATGAGCATGAATGATTATTTTAAGCTGAGTTTTGAGTGACATGCATGTAATGAGACTAATTAAAAGGTGGTAACACTAAAATGGCTTAAGTCCATGCGAATCAGAAAAACTACGAAATGGTCCCTAAAAGCCGTATTGGGATGAAATTTATCTACGCTTGAGTTGTGAATGACCCGCTGCAATGTTAAACATATAAGAACCTAATTTGCATATAGAGAAGATAAAAAGAAAAAAATATAGGGAGGTAAACCTTCCCGGTTTACTACAATATTCCCCATTTGACCTGTTCGGTTCGGTCTATCGCTAGGCCGAGTCGAGGGGGTTACATTTGGTGGTATCAGAGCCAGGTTTCGAAAGAATGAGATGATGGTAAGTTAATGGTAAGTCATTGAGATGTGAATGTATGTACTTAGTGATGTTTGTTTTGCTCGGTGAATGTTATAAGCATGTTAATGTTGAATAAATGATAGTGATGCTATGTAAGATGATTGTGATATGAGTATGAGCTGTTATATATGATGATGTTGTGGGCTGAACTTTATTGGTTGTCATGCACAATGTTTGTGAGATATGTACGTTGTATGCTTTATGCTATGTTTGGGGGAAATTGGGATACCCATTGCCTTATTATTGTAGTGAAGTGTTTTTTAATTGAATTCGAAGTCTTGCATCCTTGCTAGAAGCTAGCCTGATTTCTTGTTTTGTTTTATATTCATGCTTTAATGATAATAGCATAATGAGACCGAGGAGAGAGCTACGTTCAAGATCAGTTGCTCCGACTGATGAGCAAAGGAATCAGGAGAACGAGGTTCTGCCTGGTGCAAATTTACCTCCTCCTCCACCACCGCCACCTAGGGGTGAGAAGCAAGTGCAACACGGACATGCCGATCTGGTGTTTGGTGATTTGACTCCTTTAGTACATGCGATGACTGGAGCATTCCAGAATGCTGTTGCTGGAGTGCAAGCACAAGTACAAGCACCTGAGGGTGGGCAATTGGGTTTACCGTTGGAACTGTTACGAAGTCTAGGAGGCGTTGAGTATCGTGGATTGTCTCCTGAAGCATCTGAGGCTTGGATGGCTAGTACGATCCAAATTTTGGATCAGATGGGATGTAATGATGCACGCAAGTTAGGATGTGCTGTCTTGTTATTGCATGGTGATGCATACAGTTGGTGGACGACTATGACTGCGGCCATGAAACCCAATGAGGTGGATTGGGAGTTCTTTCAGGCTACCTTTAAAAAGAAGTATATGTGAGTTAGATACTTGGATGACAAGAAGTGTAAGTTCATGTCCTTGGTGCAAGGAAACATGACAGTGGCTGAGTACGAGGTCCAATTCGTACGTTTGAGAAGTATGCTTCGGAGTTGGTGCTGAGTGATAGGCATCGAAGTGATCGCTTCCGTTATAGCTTGGTGTAGGAAGTGAAGAATTTCATGCTTGCTTCTGATTATACTGATTTTGATATGCTGGTGACGCGAGCCAAGGATATATAGTCGAGTTTGGGTTTGACCTCTCGTGTGGGTGGTTCTAGCTCGAGTAAGAGAGCTGCAGATTCTGGTCCTAGTGGTGGACAGAACAAGAGAAACCATGATCGCAGATATCGGCCTGAGGCAAGGCGAGGTAATTATGGGCGAGGTGCGCCAGTTCAGAGTAATAGGATGAGGTTTGAGCAGAATACTGGCTGGACGTATGGGTCACGAGAGCATATGAGGCGAGATTATTTTCGTATAGCTCGAGAGGCGCAGGCTCTTGTGGCTAGGGCTAATTCTTGTTGGAATTGTGGATCAGCTGATCATATGAGGTGTGAGTGTCCTTCGCTAGCTGGGGGTGGTCAAGGGAGAGCACCAGCTGTTGCACCACAGAGAGGCCGTGGGCGCGGCCGAGGTAATTTCCAATAGAGGGAGGATGGGTAGAGAGGTGTAGCTCATGTTATTGCTATTCAACCTGAGGGTGGTGGTCCTGCGAGAGTGTATGCACATCGCGAGGGACGTAACGACACTAACGTGATTGCATGTACCTTCACCTTGCAATCCTTGTCTTTGTTAGCTTTAATTGATTCTGGATCCACGCATTCATACATCTTGAGCGAGCATGCATATTTGCTTGATATCCCTGTTGAGATGCGAGCTATAGGAATGCAAGTAACAAGCTCTTTTGGTGAAACCGTTGTTACAGGAAAATTGTATAGGAGATGTCCTTTATCTGTTCAAGGCCATGTGTTCTCAGTTGATTTCATTGAGTTGCCTTTCTATGGTTTTGATGTGATACTTGGGATGGATTGGTTGTCTAAGCATATAGTTGTAGTTGATTTTGATGTTAAGCGAGTTACCTTAAAACTTGCTGATGATTACGAGGTGGTAATCGTAGGCGAGAATGTGAAATTTTTGTCCAATGCGATTTCGGCTCTTGAAGCGAGTCGGATGATAGAGTTGGGTTGCGAAGCTTTCCTAGCTTATGTGATGAACCATGGTACAAAGGAGGTGCGAGTACAAGATATACGAACAATATGTGAGTTTCTTGGTGTTTTTTCAGAAGAATTGTCTGGTTTGCCACTGAACAGAGAAGTTGAGTTTGGCATTGAGTTGTATGAAAATACGGCTCCAGTGTCGATTGCTCCATATCGTATGGCTCCTAAAGAGTTGAAGGATTTGAAAACGCAACTTCAAGAGCTGCTTGATCGGGGGTTCATAAGGCCAAGTGTTTCACCTTGGGGTGCACCGATCTTGTTTGTAAACAAGAAGGATGGCATGATGCGTATGTGTATAGATTATCAGCAACTGAACAAGTTGACGATTAAGAACAAGTACCCTTTGCCAAGGATTGATGATTTGTTTGATCAGTTCCGAGGTGCTTCAGTGTTTTCAAAAATTGATTTGAGGTCCGAATATTATCATCTGATGGTTAAGGATGTGGATGTACCTAAGATAACTTTTCGGACAAGGTACGAGCATTATGAGTTCTTAGTGATGCCGTTTGGGTTGACGAACGCATCGGATGCATTCATGGATATGATGAATCGTGTGCATGAATTTTTAGATCAGTTTGTGGTAGTGTTTATCGATGCTGTTCTCGTGTACTCGCGTACTAAGGAGGATCATGAAAAGCATATGCGAATTTTGTTGCAAGTGCTGTTGGAAATCTGGCTTTATGCTAAGCTGAGTAAGTGTGAGTTTTGGCTCAGGGAAGTAGTTTTTCTTGGACATGTAGTGTCAGTTGAGGGTATTCTGGTTGACCCACACAAGATTGAGGCGGTGATGAATTGGAAGACGCCTAAATCGGTGACGGAAGTGCGTAGTTTCCTTGGTTTGGCCGGGTATTATTGATGATTTTTGGAGGGTTTTCTAAGATTGCTGCACCGTTGACTAAATTGTTGCAAAAGAATGTTCGCTTTGAGTGGACAGATGTTAGGCAACAAGCTTTCGAGAAGTTGAAGGAAGATTTGATGCAAGCTCTTGTCTTGATTCAACCAAAATCGGGTAAGGAGTTTGTGGTTTATAGTGATGCGTCATATGTTGGTTTAGGTTGTGTGTTGATGCAAGGTGGGAAGGTTGTGGCATATGCATCTAGACAATTGAAGGTGCATGAGCGCAACTACCCTACTCATGATCTAGAGCTTGTTGTAGTTGTGTTCGCCTTGAAGATTTGGAGGCATTACCTTTACGGCGAAAAGTGTGTGGTTTACATTGATCATAAAAGTTTGAAGTACCTCATGTCTAAGAGAGAGTTGAATCTTAGGCAACGAAGATGGTTGGAATTTCTTAAGGATTATGATCTTACGATTGAGTATCATCCTGGAAAGGCCAATGTGGTGGTTGATGCCTTAAGTAGGAAAGTGGCTGTTGGTTGAGAGCGATGTTTGCCCGATTGAGTATATCAGGCTATGGTGGGTTGATAGCCGAGTTACAAGTGAAACCTTCCTTGATCCAGTTAATTAAGGATAGACAATTGCTTGATGATTCATTGGTGCCTCATGTTCAGGATATAGCTGATGGTAATGTAACAAATTTATGTTTCAATGTTGATGGTGTTTTATGCTTTAAAAGTCGGATAGTTGTGCCGGAGAATGTTGAGTTGAGGCGCACTATTTTGACTGAGGCCCATAGTAGTCCTTTTTCTATGCACCATGGTAGTACCAAGATGTATCGTGGTTTGAAAGGAGAGTACTATTGGGTGGGGTTGAAAAAGGATGTTGTTGATTTTGTGAGCAAGTGTATGGTTTGTCAGCGTGTGAAAGTTGAGCATCCGTTTCTATCTGGGTTTTTGCAACCTTTGAGGATACCAAAATGGAAGTGGGAAAGGATTAGGATGGATTTTGTGTCTGGTTTTCATTTGACACCATCAAAGAACTCTATTTGGGTGATTGTAAATCGTCTTACGAAGTGTGTGCATTTCTTGGCTGTGCATATTATGTATACGCTGGATAAGCTAGCGGAGTTGTATATTGCTGAAATTGTGCGTTTGCATGGTGTGCCTAAGTCTATAGTGTCGGACAGATATATGAGGTTTATAACGAGATTTTGGGAGAGTCTACACCAAGCGTTGGGCATGCGCTTGAACTTCAGCACCTCATATCATCCTCAGGCGGATGGACAATCGAAGTGAGTTATCCAGGTGCTAGAGGATATGTTGAGATGTTTTGTGATAGATTTCCAAGGTTCTTGGGAAAAATAGTTGCCCTTAGTGGAATTTGCCTATAATAATAGTTTCCAGACAAGTATACAAATGGCACCGTATGGAAGAAAGTGTAGACCGCCTCTTTGTTGGGTGGAGGCAGGGCAAAAGTTGGTTTCCTTGCCGGATTTGCTTAAGAGAACAACTGAGAAGGTGAAGCTCATATGTGAGCGATTGAAGGCTGCTTCGGATCGTCAAAAGTCTTACGTAGATTTAAAGCGTAATGAGATTGAGATTGCGGTTGGAGATCGCGTATTCTTGAATGTATCACCTTGGAAGAAGGTGATGAGATTGGGACGTAAGGGTAAGCTTAGTACAAGGTTTATTGGACCTTATGAGGTTGTGGAGCGAGTTGGTCCTGTTGCGTATCGGTTGAGGTTGCCTCCCGAGTTGGAGAAAATTCATGATGTGTTTCATGTTTCAATGTTGCGAAGGTATAGATCGGATCCGTCTCATGTGATGCCTGTTGAGGAGATTGAGTTGAACCCAAATTTATCTTATGATGAGGAACCAGTGGGGATCCTTGATTCTAGTAGCAAAGTTCTTCGTGGTAAGACGATTCAACTTGTGAAGGTGTTGTGGCGACATCGAGGAGTTGAGGAGGCCACGTGGGAAAGCAAGGCGGACACGTTGAAGCAGTTTCCACATCTTTCTCCTTTATGTAAAATTTCGAGGACGAAATTTCCTAAGTGGGGGAGAGTTGTAACGCCCCTGTTTTGGGCATAGATGTTCTAGGCACCGGTTTAAGTTGGTCGGACCTAGAGTTGGAGATTCGAGCTTTTAGAATCGGTTCAGGGAAATCATGATTCAGGATAAGGTAAAAATTTGGTAAAAATTTCTAAAACCATATGGATGGGCTTGGTAAAATCAACTTACAAAATGAATTTTGGGACGTGTACATTTTGAGCAGTGACCAAAATGTAAAGATTTAAAACTGTGGAAAAAGTGTGATTTTCAAAGGAGAGTCAAATTCTTAGAATCTTTAAGGAGCTTTATGGCAATTAATCCTTTTCTTTAATTGCCATGTGATTTTAATGTTTTGATTAAAACTGAGAGAGAGATTTTATTAAAAGAGATAATTAGTTTGTTAAATCATTTTTGACGTAACTTTTCTATTTCTCCATTTCTCTTCAGCCAAACATTCCCTCTTTTCTCTGAATTTCCAGAATTCTTTTCATTCCCTTTTCTCCTTTGATCCACAACTATTTTCTAAAGATTTTGTCAAAGATTTACGAGGATTTCTTAAAGTTTCTTTAGTTGGAAAACTTGCCAATTGGAAGAAAAGCAAGGATTGGAGGTAATTTCAAGCTACTACTCTAATCATGGTTCTTTAATGAAATTCCAAAGTGTTTGACTATTGATTTATGTTTTTAATTAAGGTTTTGATGTTGATTTTGGTGAAAATACCAAAATCTTGCAAAAAATGAGATTAAATGTGATTTTTGTTTGGGCACTATTTTGATTGATTTGAGAATGATTTTAAGGTTGATTTAGATGTTAATTGATGTTAATAATAAGCTTTGATCATAATAATCCCGAAATCATTGAGATCTCTAATTGTCTAGGTTGTTAGTTTGGGTTTTGGCTTAGAAACGTGAAATTTGAGTTGATGGAGGTATAATGATGATATTAGGATGTTGATTTATGGTTAAAATGTGATGGAAGTGTTTGTTGATGGCTGGGTTGAGTTTGGTGATCAATCGAAGGTGATTTTGGATGGGTATTTTGCTGCCTTTGGGCGGAGCTGCGGGTTTTTGGTGTTTGTTGGTGGTTTTAATGCATTGAGATGCATTAATCATCTGTTTTTGTGTGGTTTAAACAGGGGAGAATCCTTTGGAATCAAACGGTGAAGACCCAGGAGCTTAAGACGCTTGATTTCCCGTCGGCAATTGAAGTTTCGCGAGTCGGTGAGTGGAAATGGTTCTCCAGCTTTGAAACACTTTTAAAGTGGTTTTGGGAACTTAGTGTAAGGTTGAAATACTTTACTAAGTTTGGAAGTAAGTAAAATGATTTTCTCCCTCAGATTGTCCTATTGTAAGCTTGTGGATGCACTTGTTTTTAAATGTGTTTACCTACTATTTTAAAGCATGTATTGAGCGTATTATTTGCTGTTTATGATGCCATATTGCTGAAGGATGCACTAGGTAAGTGATCCTTGTAAGTATGTGTTATACTTGTTTTATGAAGCATGGTTTAATGCTTTGAATATGGCTTATTGTGAATGCTTTAAAAACAATGATGTTTGCATTAAAAGTGAATTATTTTGGCAAGTGATGTTGTGCAAAGTGTTTTGCAAATGAAATCGAATATAGTTAGTCGGCTATAGGATTGAGTGCACTATAAACAAGTCACCTTGGATGTGTAGGGGTTGTGATTGTACCGAATTCTCCATCCAAGTACCCTAACGATCATAGAATATTTAAGGTATCACATCAGCGGAGCATAGCTCTTGTGTGTGAACCTTGTATAGTGTCCCGTCTCTCGTTAGTGGGTTATACATCTACCGATGAGTGGTGTTGAGGGGTTGTGATCGTACCAAATACTCCACCACGGGTGTCACAACGGTGAAGGGTAGCTCCCGTGTGTGGGCCTTGAGATGCCGGTAGAGTGTATGAAGTGTTTGAGACAACTTTTGGTAATCCGTGTATCCGATACGTTTTGAGAAATGAGAATGTTATTGATCACTTGTGAGCCAATATAATTGATTAATTGCTATGGAAATATTTATGGATGCATAACATGAAAAATGCATGTTTTTCCTTTAAGCTTTGCATATGGTTGATATACATGGAAATATTTATGTGTTAGCAAATGGATTTTTGCTGTTGAGGTATTGATACTTGTTGCATGGTGTATAACATGCTGATTTTAATGATGAAGTGCATGGATTTCAAAGAGGGCATGATGGTTTTCAAAAGTGTGAAAATGATTTTAAGCATTGATGGTGGTTTTGGTTTTTGAGCATTCCTCACTAAGCTATTTGCTTACGATCTCCTTTTTCCATCAATGCAAATAACTAAGTGTTTGGAGGCAGCAACTTGCAAGGGGATCTTAGAAGACCTCACTTCGAAAGTATGTTTCGGTTATGAACTAGAATAATAAGAGCAATGAGGATTTCAAGTTTTGTTTGGGTGGTGTGTATAAACACCCTTTGAGCATGTTTTCTATAAGCTTTTATACTTGTAAAATGCCTTTAATTGATGTTTGAAGTTTTGGTTTGAGTTTTGACTCTTGAGTGACTTACTTGCTAGGATGCATGCCTTTAGATTTTTATTGATGCAATTAGCCATGCTTTGATGCCTAATATGCTGCTTATGTTTGAGGAATAATGTTTATAATTAATGTATGCATGTTAGAAACATGTTGGATTGGTTTAGGTTGGAATTTTGGGTGAAAAAGCATTAAAATCTGTCATTATAGGCCTAGGGGTTTCGAAACACTCGAGCCTGTATCGAAACGGGGTACCTGAAAAGGCCTTAGGGTTTCAAAATGAGTAAGGTCTGTTTTCGATACGATTTGCTACTGGAAACTATGGTTTCGAAACACTTCAAAGGCGTTCCGATACGAGCCCGTGTTTCAAAACATGGCTTTAGTGTTCTGAAACAGGTGACAATTATGTTAGTTAATCGAATGTTTTGTGTTTCGAAATTGATGCTAGTTATGTTAGTTAATGGAATGTTCTATAGTTCTGATTCTTTGCGTTTTAGTCCCTGAATGTGGAGGATGCAATTAAATGAGCATGAATGATTACTTTGAGCTGAGTTTTAGCTGACATGCATGTAATGAGACTAATTAAAGGGTGGTAACACTGAAATGGCTTAAGTCCCTGTGAATCGGAAAAATTACGAAATGGTCCTTAAAAGCCGTATTTGGATGAAATTGATCTATGCTTGAGTTGTTAATGACCCACTGCAATGTTAAACACATATGAACCTAATTTGCATCTAGACAAGATAAAAAGAATTATAGGGTTGTTTATTGAGGTAAGCCTTCCCGGTTTACTCTAATATTCCCCGCGTGACCTGTTTGGTTCGGTCTACTGGCTAGGCCGGGTCGAGGGGGTTACATCGATCTTGAACATCAACTCTCTTGCTTGATGCTTACATCACAAAATTACCATTTCAAACGCTCCAAAAGACTCTTTAAAATCTCAATCGACTCCATCTCGAGCATACTTTACAGAAATTGAGATTAATATCAAGCATACAACACCTTACGACATGCTCATTTCCATTTACATCACTTCACTAACTCTTATCTCCAAAATCCATATCTTTAACATCGATAGTAATAACCAATTTTAACATTCGAAACAATGGACCAACGCAACCCAAAAACTCAAGAACAAGGACAACGTCACTCAAGTTTGAAGACCATTTCTAACTATTCTCGATTGATGGCCAAGTCTACTCAAGATCGAAAACCACTTTTCTTGTACCATCAATAACCCAGACTAAGCTCGAAAGTAATTACTGAATAAATCATTTCTCAACTAAAAATCAAATTCATTACTGATGTTTAAACCTAACAGCTGGGGCGTAGGCTCGACAAGTGATCCAAGACAAACCTGCAAAAATCTTTTCAACAACATTTGTAATAGGCAATGTGCTTCCGGTTAACCCCAACATGTACAATTAACATCATAAACAGATATATAACACATTTATCAATTTCACAAAATAACCAAATTAAACTCTATCTGTCCAAGGTTTTGAAACCTGGCTCTAATACCAACAAATATAAACCCCTCGACCTGACCTAGTCGTTAGACCCGACCCAAGAAGATCATATTAGGTTTACCGAAGCAAACCCGAACATTCTTATTCGAATTACGATCTATTTTTTTTCTTTTAACTTGTCCATATGCACTATTAAGACCTAATGTGTGCATACCATCAGTGGTTCATGCAACCCCCTCGACCCGGTCTAGTTGCAAGACCGAATCGGGAGAGTTACACAGGGATAACCATCAAAAAATCCAAGAATTTCCCTCCTATTAACAACCCTAAATTTTGTTTTATCTTGTCTAGATGTATTTTAGAGATACAGTGGTGTTAAAGGTTACATCGGAAGAAACAACGTCTCAATCGGACATCAATCGGATGCCCAAAATAGAACCAAAACAGCTATGAAGGACCATTTTGTAAAATCACACTAAACATGGGCAAAAGGGTAAACTTAAACTTACCAAATAGTCATTAGTCCAATTTTAAGCACACGAGGCATAATCAACTCAAACGAGACATAAGGCGCATTTAAGAAGCCGACAAGCATTAGGGACCAAAACAACACATTTGGAAACCTTCAAAGATGCCCTTTTCCCGCTTAAACTACCTGTGTTTCGAAACAGGGGTTGCCCGTTTTGAAACACGGGCTCTCAACAAAAAGCGAAGCTAGGCCGTTCCGAAACAGCCTCACGTGGTTTCGAAACGGGAGTCTCCGGAGGCAAAACGTACCGAAACGACACCTCTTGGTTTTGAAATGAGGGTCTCCAGAGGCAAAACGTACCGAAACGGCTCTGCTCTCGTTCCGATACGAGTGCCCCAAAGGCCTGGTCGTTCCGAAACCATACCAAGTGTTTCAAAACACCTGGGCATAGATGGGTCCCAAAATGTCATTTTGGCATCCCCAAACGGTCCCGAACTCGCCCCAACATGAATCAAACAACATGGCAACACGATAAACAAGGAAACTAGAGGCAAAGCACCCTATAATTAGCATCAAACATGCATACATACACAAAATGGATATAAGGCTAAAAAGGCTAAAGGAAACATTTCATCATGACATAAACTAGCCAAAACATAAAGCATGCATCCATAAAACATAGCAACCTTTCACATAACATGGTCTCAACATTTAAAACATGTTAGTAACAATAATGACCACATAGTAGTTTGGACACCAACTCCTCAACACAAAAGTCTAGCATTCCCATTGCTTAAGTATTATTACAACCATAAAAACCATACTTGAGCTAGCAAAAGAAATCTAGGATTCTTCCTTTGCCCTACTTGCCTCTAGAAGCCACTAACGATCTGCATTGATGGAAGGGAGAACGTAAGCTTGAGAGCTTAGTGAGCGGAGCTCCAAATCACAACAACAACAATACAGTTTCAAAACATGTATCTATTTTAAAGACAAAACCATTTGGAGTGGAAAATACTAAACTGAAGACATGAGAATGAATTCATGGTGTGCACATGCATGACCATTCCCAGTGGGACTACACATCACCGTTCATAAACAACTAGCATATTTCCGGTGGGACTACACATCACCATACTCATTTACTAGTCAACTTCCGGTGGGACTACACATCAACATGTTCAAAAACACCCTTCCCATAACCATCACATGAGGCTTTGACAACAACAACAACAACAACATAATAACATTTAAAAGGACTTAAAAGCATATATGACTTCACCCAACAACATATATAACCACATGCACCAACACTTAACTAAACAAGGTGATGTTAGTTAAACTTACCGTTGAGTTTAGGTTGGCCCCAAAAGCTCAACCCAAACCCCAAGAAAACCTCTTTGAAACATTTCAAAGCTTTAGAACATTACAACTCACAAGCACAACCCGAACGATAGCAGAAACACTGATTTCAAGCCTCCGTAACACCGGGTATCGCACCCGAAGTACCCAAATCCGTTTCTGCTACTTCTAACAATCCAAAACAGAGAATTAATACCCTTTTCAACATACACACCCACTGAAATTCACAAACACAATAATCAACAATATTCGCTCATCGATTCGTAGCCGAAGTTATCTAAAATTATCACCACATCAGTTCTAACCAAAACCTAGCAATATAATCATCCAAAACACATATATTTACTCCGAAAACATCATTCCAAGGCTACAAAACCATTAGGGGTCGTTTCAACCCAAAACCAAGCCAAAAACTCTTGTTTCTCAACCTTTAAAATTACCCACCTACCTAGTTTCGGGTTTTTATGATTGAACCAGCAATTCCACATCATTTAACACAAAAACATTTCTTTTAACCAACCTAAAACACAGCAACATCAATCCACACGAAAATCCCCCCCCAAAACCCATTATTTTCAAACAATAAACTTTGAGGAAAAATAGAAAAATCATTGGGTTTTGAAGAGAATCCAACCAAAAAGAGTTCAATGAAGGAAAAAAAGCAAACGAGAGATTACCTTCGAAAATCTTCAATGGAGATGATGTTTGGTTGAAGAGAAAGTGAGAAATCTAGTTTTAGGGAAAATAACGTGATTTTCTTTCAAAGGCTTACAACTTTAAAAAAACCCCTTGTTATAATAAAAACCCATTTTAAAAGAATTTACCTCTTTACCCCTTTTTATAATATTTTCATCTCAAGACATACCCCTTTTTATTAAAATAAAAAGACCCGAAACTAGTCTAACCTGACCAACGGATTCAGTCCGACCCTCAACTCGATTCGGTAACTTCCGGCCCTAAACTCTGGGCGTTACAACTCTCCCCACTTAAGAAATTTCGTCCTTGAAATTTACCTGATGGAAAAGATACGGAAACTGTCTCTTCATGTCATCCTTCCTCTCCCACGTAGCTTCTTCCACATCCCGATGTCTCCACAAAACCTTGATTAACTCAATTGTCTTCCCACTCAAAACTTTACTATCCGTAGCAAGAATCTCAACTGGTTCTTCATTATATGACAAATCCGGATTCAATTCAATCTCTTCCACTGGCATAACATGAGTTGGATCTGATCTATACTTTCAAAGCATCGAAGCATGGAACACATCATGAATCTTCTCAAGCTCGGATGGCAATCTCAACCTATATGCTACATGACCAATCCTTTCAACTACCTCGTATGGACCAATAAATCTCGGGCTTAACTTCCCCTTTTTACCAAACCTCATTACCTTCTTCCACGGGGAAACCTTCAAGAACACTTTGTCGCCAATAGTGTCGCAACAACCTTTTTTGAGGAGGAGGCTTCGACGTTTTGGAAAACACTTTTACAAATCAACGGAGTCGCCACCAATCTTTTTGAAAAAAAATGTGATTGGATCACTTTTAAAAATAGGGTTATTTTAATAAAACATTTTTTGGTTTTAATAAAACAACGATTTTGGTCTGCAAAAAATCAGAAAATAGGTTCGGGGGTCGGTTACGCGTGGGGAAGGGTTAGCACCCCAGGACACCCAAAATTGGTACCTAATTGGTTTTAAAATCATTTTCAAAATCGGAATTTGCAAGTTCAAAAAGGTTCAACTTTATTTGTCCGTTTAATGAATATTAGTCTATTTTAACGGCCTTATCGCCCGGGAGATGAACTTTAATCACCGCCAACATTTCTGGCGCTAACCCGTCATTCCTGTTTGATAAGACACCGCATTGATTAAGTTTCACTTTTTCAAGCAACATAGAAATTTAGTGTGTTGAGCATTTTATTCATTTCTAAGTTTAATTATTTAAAAACCCTAAAAACGTCTAAGTCTTTTATTCCTAATTAAAAGTTTAAGTTTGTTTAAGTGTATTTTATTTTTATAAAGAACATTTTTCAACAAACAAGTCTCTATCTAAGCTAGAGTCCATAATCATAAGTTTTCACCTATTTCTAAAACAAGCAGGCAAACTTTTATTCTTTTGATTTTCACCCTTTTTATTATTCCTTTTAAAAAAACCTTTATTTCTTGTTTACTATTTATTTTCTAAGCTAAAACTCTTTTTATGTTTTTTACTTTTTGTGTTTTGTATTTGTGTTTTTTTACATTTTCTATTTTTTATGTTTTCTCATTTTCAAAATGAATTTTCTCTTTTTTAAACTTGTTTTCATTTTTCCACTTTTTAAAATTTTCTTTTAAAACAACCCATTTTTAAAAAATAAACTTTATTTTCCTTAAAGAACTTTTTCTTTTTTTTTTTCAAAAATTTATTTAAATATCCTAAACCCTAAATTTTACTTTAAAACCCCTTTTATTTTCCTTCCTTGAAAACTTATTTCTTTTTTTTCCTAAAAAAACACCGTTATTTATTTTTTCTTTTAAAATCATTTCCCCATCTATTATTTAAAACTCAATTTCATAAAAATCCCTTTTTTTCATAAATCAAGCCCTTTATTATCTAACAACTCTCATTATTATTTCTTCTAATTAAATCACTAATTTCAAGTTTTTTCAAATTAACCACATTTATTCATTTTTATTTCATGCATTTAAAATCTAAACACCTTTTAAATTATTTTCTACATTTCTAAAGATCAAAATCACCGTAACAACATTTTCTAAAGCATGCAAAAATTGTAAGATCAAAATAGGAATTTAAACGAAATTTAAAACAAAAAAGTTACCGAAATTGCGAACAATTTTCCAACCTTGAGAAAGCACCCTAAAAATCACAAACAACATAAGCAAAACACCAAAATTCAACCAAGAACAACAATAAAATCAACAAAAAAATAAACAAAGAAAAAATAGAAAATTTACCGAGAAATCGACGAACGGTGAACTCGAATTCAAGCTTCTCGAAATGCTCCAAACCACCTCCAGAAAATTGCTCCAAACTCGAATTTCCACTTCAAAATTTTTTAGGCAACTCAAGAAAAATTCAGATAATTTTTCGGATTTTTCTTGAACCCTTTTTAGTGATTTTTCTCTCAAAAATGGTGTGTTAAACAAGTGGGTGAATGGGGGGGGGGGGGCTTTATACTAAAATTTGAGCTTCAAAATCAAGCTAATTTCCGAATTCAATCCCCAAATTGGAGCCTAAATCAGACAAACAACTTGATACCCGGTAAACCCCCCAAGAAATCATCCATTTTGATCCAAATTCGGGATATAATTTCTCATTTAATTCGAATCTAGGGTTTATTATTTAGTTTCAGTTTTTTGCAGATTTCGGCGGTTATAGGCAATGGCGGTAAGGGGCGTCGGCGACAACCAGGCGGTCTGATCGGCACCAACCACGTCGGCTGTCGCGACCGATGGACGGAGAACGACGACCACCATTGCGCCCGACAAGGGTTTGGAGAGACCATCCCCGCGCACGTGGACTGCACGTGCCGGCTGGCTCTCTTTTCCTTTTTTTCTTTTCTTTTCTTATTGTTTTTGACTATTTTACCCCCTTTTTTGCTGTTTCTTTCCTTCTTTTTCTTTATCACACTTCATAATTATTACCTCATATTTCCCATAATTATTATTTTTTCCTTTTCCCTCTTCTTTCTTTTTTACCTTTTACTTTAAAAATGGGCTTCAACATAAAATGGGCTTTATTCTCTTTATTTAAAAGTGGACTTTTTGAAATGGGCTCTTTTTTAAAAAAATGGGTTTTTATTTTAAAAAGGTGGGTTTAAAAGGTTTTTATTATTTTATATATTTTCATTTTTTAATTTTTTCAATTATTAAAAGCTAGGGTGAAAATTTGTTGACAACAGCTGCCCCTCATTGCTTATCTCTGTAAAACAAAGATAAAGCAAAGACAAAAAAGACACAAATTTTCTCCCGATTTACTGATTGGCTCCATTCTCCGAATGCCCGAACGGATAGGCGTGCTCTATTCTCCTTATGCTCGAATAGTTGAGCTGGGTTCCATTCTCCAAATGTTCGAATAGATAGGCTGATTCTATTCTCCTTACGCTCGAATAGTTGAGCTGAGTTCCATTCTCCAAATGCCCGAACGGATAGGCGTGCTCTATTCTTCTTATGCTCGAATAGTTGAGCTAGGTTCCATTCTCCCAAAATGCCTAAGCAACTGAGTTGGGTTTTGTCCCCCCAAATGCTCAATTAGGCCAAGTCTTCTGAAAACTTTCATCCTCCCTATGCTTGGATGAATAAGCAGGCTCCATTCTTCTTTTTCTTGAACAGATAAGCGACTTTTCTTAAGCACTTCATCCTCCTTATGTTTGGATGAATAAGCAAACTCCATTCTCCTTTTGCCTAAACGGATAGGTGAATTTTCTTAAACATTTCATCCTCCTTATGCTTGGATGAATAAGAAACTCTCATTTGAACAAGTCTTCCATGTACCTGAAAAAACAAAATCCAACATGCGATATAATGTGCATGCCCCTAGGGATGTCTAAAACATGAATGCATGACATGTTTTCCTTTTTAAAAAACTCCTTTTGCTTAGACCATTTTCTTGATTTTGATGAAATTCTGGTTATCGAGGCCAACCCAATTAACCATGAACTCTCTCTCCTAAACTTGTGTGGGTCAAAATGATTTGCTTCACTCTTCTTTCAACCCTTCTTGGCTTTTTGGATGTGAATTCACCATTTGCTTTGGAAATCACTCATGAGTTATGAACTATTCTAATTCTTCCTCATTTTCTGATCTTCTGCTGATTGGTTCAATCCCATTATTACTTCATTGGAAACATTTAATCCTTGTCTATATTCTCAATTGACATTTTTGTATTCAGGGATGCACACCCTAAGTCAAGTTTTGACCATGTAAGGCCGCTCCTATCGTCATGTAAGGAAAGTTGGTGGTTAAGAAATGATGTTTAAACGCCCAAACATTCATATGGATTTTCTTCCTTTTAAAAGTTTCGCAACAAGGCTTTACTTTTCCTTCTTTAAACATTTTAACACCATATGCCCCAAATAAATAATTATGGAACACTTCATAGTCCCTGAACTTTTCAAAACATTCTCAATATAATGCTAAAAAATCTTTTGCATAAAAAAATTATTGTCAAATCCATTAATCCTTATTTCAAAGCAAGATGCTAACAAAGATAGGGAAAGAAACAAGAGAGAAAGAAAAATTCATGAATCAAATTTATTAATGTTGTGGCAAACACAAGAAGGTTTATAAAAAGGAAGGGAAACAAGTATTCAAATATCAATAGTCCAAACTTCTCCTTTTAAACGCCAGAAGTAAACTTGAATGCTGTCAGCATCGAAGAAGCCTTGAGTACAGCGCATGATCTGTGGAGCCTCAAAATCTGTCAAATTATTTGAGCCGCCCTTTACGGGTTTTCAACTCAGACCCTCCTTTGGTTTCAAAACGCCCTTTGCGGGTTTTCATTTTGAACCCCCCTTTTTCTTTCTCTCTTTTTTTCTTTTTCTTTTTCCTCTTTCTCTTTTTTCTTTTTCTTTTTTTCCTTTTTACTCTTTTATTCTTTTTCTTTAAGCATAATACTTCTTGATGATATCCAAGTTTACCGGGTTTTGAAACTCGTTTCCATCCATCTCAACTAATATCAATGCTCCACTTGAAAGAACCTTGGTCACAATGTACGGTCCTTCCCAATTAGGCGCCCATTTTCCTCGGGATCACTTTGAATTGGCAATTTCTTCTTTAAGACCAAATCGCCTTCTTGGAATTCTCTAGGGCGAACCTTCTTTTCATAAGCCCTAATCATTCTTCTTTGGTACATTTGACCATGACACACAGCTTTCAGTCTCTTTTCCTTATTTAAGTTCAACTGGTCATACCTTGCTTGAACCCATTCTGCTTCATCCAACTTGGCCTCCATCAAGACACGCAACGATGGTATCTCCACCTCGACTGGTAGCACAGCTTCAACTCCATATACTAATGAGAACAGAGTTGCCCCAGTAGATGTTCGTGTCGCTGTTCGATATGCATACAGAGCAAATGGTAACTTTTTATGCCAATCTTTATACGTATCAGTCATCTTTGCAACTATCCTCTTAATGTTCTTACTGGCTGCTTCTACTGCTCCATTCATCTTTGGGCGGTATACTACCGAATTACGATGCTTGATGTTAAATTGCTCACATACCCCAACAATCATGCGGTTGTTCAGATTAGAGTCATTGTTTGTGATTATGCTTTCTGGCAGACCATATCGACAAATGATTTCCTTCTTTAAAAACATGCATACAGTGGATCTAGTTACATTTGCATATGAGGCCGCTTCCACCCACTTTGTGAAGTAATCTATGGCTACCAAGATAAAGCGATGACCATTTGATGCTTTCGGATGAATCTGCCCAATAACATCTATGCCCCATATAGAAAAAGGCCATGGAGGCAACATGACATGAAGAGACGAAGGAGGCGCATGAACCTTGTCAGCGTATATTTGGCACTTGTGACATTTACGGGAATAATTAATACAATCCCTTTCCATTGTCGACCAATAATATCCAAAGCATATAATTCTTCTTGCCATAGTGAAACCACTAGGGTGGGTTCCACAAATTCCTTCATGTACTTCTTCCAAGATCAACTACGCTTCTTTTGCATCTACGCACCATAGTAATACATGGTCTCGACTTCGTTTGTAGAGGATCTCCCTGTCAAGGATGTATCCTGATGTCATTTTCCTGATCATTTTCTTTTCATTTTCTGAAGCATGTGCTGGGTATTGTTGCAGCTTTAAATACTGTAAGATGTCATGGAATCACGGTAAACCATCTTCCTTTTCTTCTACATTGTAATAATATGTTGGGGACTCCATGATTTGTAACTTATTGGGCATCATCTCCGAATCCTCGCTTGCTTTAAATGTGGCAGCCAAAGTAGCTAACGCATCAGCCATCTGGTTATCTTCTCTTGGGAGATGCTTAAAAGTAATTGCCTCAAATTCTTTTGCTAACTCAAGGACCAAATTGTGATATTCTATTAGTTTTGCATCTTTTGTTTCCCATTCACCACGTGTTTGGTAGATGATCAATGTTGAATCTCCATAAACTCTCAACTTTTGAATTTTTCTGTCGATGGCTTCCCTTAGGCCCAATATGCATGCCTCGTATTCTGCCATATTATTGGTGCAGAAGAATTTCAATCGGCAAGTAAAAGGATAATGATCTCCTTCTGGCAAAACCAAAATTGCCCCAATTCCTCACCCTAGAGCATTTGTAGTACCACCGAAATGCATGACCCAGGATTCTATTGGTGACTCTTCATCTTCCATAATACACATTAAGTATTCATCAGGGAAACTGAAATCCAATGCCTCATAATCATCTTGTGCGCGACTTACAAGAAAATCCGCTATGACACTTCCTTTCACTGCTTTTTGATTCACATACTGGATGTCGTACATTGAGAGCAAAATTTGCCATCCCGCTATTCTTCTTGATAGGGCTGGAGCTTCCATCATGAACTTCAATGGGTCTAACCGAGAGATCAACCATGTGGTGTGATACAACAAATATTGCCTAAGCTTCTTAGTGGCCCACACCAAAGCACAACATACCTTTTCAATTGGCGTATATCTTATTTCATAGTCTATAAACTTCTTGCTCACATAATATATCGCCCTTTCCTTCCTTCCAGTTTCGTCATGTTGACCTAGTACGCAGCTCATTGAGTTTTCAAACACCGTCAGATAGAGCATTAACACTGGAGGATTAGTTAGTTGCTCATTGATCTTCTCCAAAGCTACCTGGCATTCTTCATTCCAGGTCCCCGGGTTGTTCTTTCTAAGCAACCTGAATATTGGGTCACACTTGTTGTAAGTTGAGAGATGAAACGAGCTATGTAATTAAACCTTCCTAAGAATCCTCGAACTTGCTTCTGTGTCTGAGGAGGTGGAAGTTCTTGTATACCCTTTATCTTGTCTGGGTTAATTTCAATTCCTCTTCTACGCACTACGAAGCCTAACAATTTCCCAGATGTAACCCCAAATGTGCACTTGGCAGGATTAAGCTTTAACTGGAATTTTCTTAATCTTTGAAAAAGCTTACTCAAGTTCATCAAATGCTCTTCTTCAGTTCTGGACTTGGTAATCATATCATCTACATAAACTTCTATTTCTTTGTGCATCATGTCATGGAAAAGGGTAACCATAGCTCTCTGATACGTTGTCCCTGCGTTCTTCAATCCAAAAGGCATTACCTTATAGCAAAAGGTTCCCCAAATCGTTACAAAAGTAGTTTTCTCTATGTCCTCTGGGCATATCTTTATTTAATTGTATACGAAAAATCCATCCATAAACGAGAAAAAGGAATGGCCAGTTGTATTGTTGACCAATGTGTCGATGTGTGGAAGCGTAAAATTGTCTTTAGGGCTTGCTTTGTTAAGATCCCTGTAGTCAACGCACATTCTTACTTTTCCATCCTTCTTGGGCACTGGGACGATGTTTTCCACCCATTCTGGATACTTAGCTACTTCGAGGGATCCTGCATTGTACTGCTTCTTGACCTCGTCTCTAATTTTCAAAAGTGTATCAGCCTTCATTCTTCTAAACTTTTGTTTCACGGGCTCCCATCCTTCTCTTGTAGGAAGCATATGCATGGCAATATCTGTGTCAAGACCAGGCATATCTTGGTATGACCAGGCGTAGTAGATGTCTTTATACTCTTGTAGAAGCTCAATCAAATGATGTCGTGTCTTAACTAAGATGGCGGTACCAATCTTTACTTCACACTTTTCTTCTTCAGTTCCAAGATTCAAAACCTCTAACTCTTCCTTGTGGGGCAGAATTTGCTTTTCTTCCCCTTCTACCATTCTAAGCAAATCATTTGACAAGTTATACCCTTCTTCATCGCTAGTACTTTGAACTTCCTCTAAACATAACGGTAACTCAAAATTAACCTCGGAATCTGATTCGGAGTCATTTAGACTATTGATGTCTAAAAACCTACAAATAGAAGGAGGCAAAATATATATACCAAGAAAGAAAGAATAAATGAAATGATATGATTTGTTATGTTTTAAGTGTTTGTTTTTGCTTTTGGGTTTTAATGAACTTTTGGTGTTATTGGTTTTGTGAAAGAAAGTTTGCCACAAGATGTAATTGGAAAAAAATGTATCTTTTATTGAAATTCAAATCATGGTTTTGACAATAGACCCTTTTACATAAGATCTCTAATTACCCCAGGGTCTAAGGGTAAAAGAGTTGGTTTTGAGAATTACTCTGAGGCAGTCTTAAAAACTTCGGGGACTATTTCCGCGACCCAGTTCTTTAATTCAGCACAGAAGCAAATCTTTGATAGATATTTGTTTTCTTCTTCCTCTTTTTCAGTGATGGTGTTAATGTTAAAATTCTCAAAGACCTCGCATAGGTCATTCTTTCATTTCTCTTCCTCATCGAAGCAGACATTAGGGTCAAGAAGCCCTCCGGCCTTGAAAGTAACACTTAGGGGTGGGTACGTCATTGGCTCCCATTCAACTTCTTCTTCTTTCCACTTCATTTTCATGCTTTCCTACTGCTTCTCAACACTCTTTTCCACTTATCAAGCCTAAACCCTAAACCGAATCGATCCCTCTTCACCGGGATCAACACGGGATAAGGCCTTCCTCGTCTCTCTTCTTTAACTTCCTCTCCTTGCTTCCCAAAGGAGATTTCCTCCGTAGCACATATATTTGCTTCGTGCTCAACATCTCCCTTCTCGAAAAACACAAGCTCCTTGATATCCATCTTGGCTTGGACCACCTGCTTAAACTCTGGGCAACACTGGATCTCATGTCCTTCAACTCCATGACACTCACAGTATGGTTTTTCATCATCCTTCATCCTCGGGTTCTCATCCTTCAATATCCATGCTGCTATTAACTGACCCCACACCCAGATCATGGGCGCTTTAATTTCTTCGACATTCTCCTTGATCATCCTCTTCTCTCCCTCTAGCACTGCATTCACCTTCGTCTTTTAGTGATTTGGTAATGGGTTTCCCTTTTCCTCAGAAGTTTCAAATGATAACATGCCTGATTTTCTTAGATCGTCCACCACCCTTTTGAATGCGGTGCAATTTTCAATGGTATGCCCCCTTACTCTTGCATGATATTCACATTCGGCCTTCTCGTCAAAACACGATGGATAGGGAGGTGAGAATAGAGGAACATGTCTGGGTAGCACCATCTACGACTTGACCAGCTCGGTAAATAACTCTGCATAGGTCATTGGGTTGGGAGGAAAGTAAGGCCTCATATTTCCTTGATATCTTCGCTCTCTTTTTGGGGCATTTGCAACCGTCGAAGCTAAAGTGTTGGGCTTGTTGAAGGTATTGGACTTGTTGAACACCACGCCTGTTGAGTCATTAGGGTTATAGACATTCGTTGCATTAACCTCATTGTTATCCTCCTTCCTATATGTCCTTTTTGTTTCCCCACAGTCCAATCTTCCACTCTTCATGGTTGCAAGAATCAATTCGTCATCCATTAACATATCTGCAAAGTTCTTCGTGGTGTGGTCAAGCATACAATCATGAAAGAGACCCTTTAGTGTTTCTACAAACATCGGGGTGATCTCGTTTTCTAGCAACGGTGGCTGTACTTGTGCCGCTACATCCCTCCACCTTTCAGCATATTAGCGGAAGCTCTCGTGGTGCTTTTTCTCCATCCCTTGCAGGACAAGACGAGTTGGAACCATGTCTGAAACATGTTTGTATTGATCACTGAAGGCTTTGGACAAGTCTCTCCATGATTTGATGTTTACTCGACTTAACTGTGAATACCAACGTGCAACAGACTCTACTAGGCTATCTTGAAAGTAGTGTATGAGCAACATCTCATTGTCGAGGTACATTGACATCTTTCTGCAGTACATGGTAAGATGTGCTGATGGGCATGTGGTCCCATTGTATTTTTCAAAGTGTGTGATCTTAAATTTTGGTGGCGCAGCCAAATCGGTTACCAAGCTTAGATCCTTGGAATCCATTCCACCATAAGCAACTCCATTTTGGAAGGACTTGAACATTCTTTCTAACTTTTCGTATTTCTCTTCCAACCTCTTTTCAGTTTGAGCCTTATCAGCGACTTCATCGAGGTCAGGTACTTCGTAATTGTGGACTTCCACATTTGGAGCATGAGTGGAAGATTCAACTACATGGATGGGTGTTTTGGCCTTGGCAGCAACCTCCTTCCTAAAGGTCATCCCTGGGAATCGTGGAATAGAAAAAGTATTTCCTCTTTCTTCAACTGCATCCAGGTCCTTGAATCCAAGCATAGTAGCTATCGAGCTGACCGTTTTTTGATGGACTGCCTCAACTTGTTGTTTCATGTTAACCTTCATTTTCTCTATCTTATCTTGAATGTTCTTTTGATTCGCCTCCAAATATGCCAACCTTTCCTCAGAGTTCAAGGCTCGGGTTTGGGCTCGCGTACCATATTTATGGGTTGTCTTAGCAATTTTGGATATTCTGTCGTTTTTTATTATTAAGTTAGTTTATGAAATGAATGAATGTATGCACAAATGAATTCACAAAAAGCAAACAACAAAGAAAATAATATAATGCAAATGCATGAATGCAGATGAAGGGCCATCAATTCCATTGAAAATCTGTTCATGAAAGGAAACTCTTTATTAAATACGAAAGTTTTATTACAACTTTTTTTGAATTACAAATATTTTTATGCTTGAGTGCCTAACTCCTAGATTTCTTCAACTAGCCACACGAGTCTTGGTCTAACTTCTCCAGCGGGCTTAATGTACTGACGAAGGGCTGCAACTTCATTTGCCAATGTTGTCATATGCTTGGTCCTCCTCAATCTTTTAAGAGCTTTCCATTCATAATTGAACAATTTTCCAGAATCAACCCCTTATGATATGAAATGATGCGCATGCACAATAAACAAGATAATAAACAGAGATTTACAAGCAAGAATATATAAAACAATAAAAAACAATGCCCGATTTTCCTGTGACTTAGCACCCTAGGATTTCTGCATGGCTCTATTAAGGGTAGGCTTCAAATTCTCAAACTTGGTTTGGTTCTAAAAAAGGTACCCGAGCTGTCCTTGCTGTCCTCTACTAAGAGTATCAAGGCCCTCGATTCTCACCCATTATAGGCTACAAACGAATCGAGTTCTACTCAGGAGGACTCACCACCGAAGCCTTCTCGAAGAATCAATATTCTTAAAAAGGCAAAGTGTTTGAGTCCCGAAGGTACTTTGCGATGGTCATAAGAAGAATCAATATTCTTACATGAGCAAAACGTGTTCCCCCCACTTAAAACGAACGGGACAAAGCTCGGGAATAGAGCTTGGAATTAAGTTTTAAATGTGTAAAATAGAGCCATATTCATTTAAATGGACAAATAAATAGAACCTATGGTGAACTTGCAAATTCCATATTGATTTAAAAAAAACATTTTTTTAAAATCATTTAAAACCAATTTGTGGTTTGACCCTCTTTGTTTTTAAAAAACAAAAACACGTCCCTAGCAGAGTCGCAAAGCTGTCGCAACCGCCTTTTTTGAGGAGGAGGCTTCGACATTTTGGAAAACACTTTTACAAATCAACGGAGTCACCACCAATCTTTTTGAAAAAAAAGTGTAATTGGATCACTTTTAAAATATGGTTATTTTAATAAAACATTTTTTGGTTTTAATAAAACAACGATTTTGGCCTGCGAAAAATCAGAAAACAGGTTTGGGGGTCGGTTACGCGTGAGGAAGGGTTAGCACCCCCACGACGCCCAAAATTGGTACCTAATTGGTTTTAAAATCATTTTCAAAACTGGAATTTGAAAGTTCAAAAAGGTTCAACTTTATTTGTCCGTTTAATGAATATTAGTCTATTTTAACGGCCTTATCGCACGAGAGATGAACTTTAATCACCGCCAACATTTCTAGCGCTAACCCGTCATTCCCTTTTGATAAGACATCGCATTGATTAAGTTTCACTTTTTCAAATAACATAGAAATTTAGTGTGTTGAGCATTTTATTCATTTCTAAGTTCGATTATTTAAAAACCCTAAAAACGTCTAAGTCTTTTATTCCTAATTAAAGTTTAAGTTTGTTTAAGTGTATTTTATAGTTATAAAGAACATTTTCAACAAACAAGTCTCATTCTAAGCTTTAGCCTCTAATCCTAAGTTTTCACCTATTTCTAAAACAAGCAAGCAAACTTTTATTCTTTTGATTTTCACCTTTTTTTTATTCCTTTTAAAAAACCTTTATTTCTATTTTACTATTTATTTTCTAAGCTAAAACTCTTTTTATGTTTTTTTATTTTTTGTGTTTTTTATTTGTGTTTTTTTTACCTTTTCCATTTTTTATGTTTTCTCCTTTTCAAAATGAATTTTCTCTTTTTTAAACTTGTTTTCATTTTCCCACTTTTAAAATTTTTCTTTTAAAACAACACATTTTTAAAAAATAAACTTTATTTTCCTTAAAGAACTTTTTCTTTTTTTTAAAAAAAATTATTTAGATATCATAGACCCTAATTTTTACTTTAAAACCCTTTTTATTTTCATTCCATGAAAACTTATTTTCTTTTTTTTTTTCTTCTAAAAAGCACCTTTATTTAATTTTGTTTTAAAATCATTTTTAGCCATCTATTATTTAAAACTAAATTTCACAAAAATTCTTTTTCCCCCAAAATCAAGCCCTTTATTATCTAACACCTCACATTATTATTTCTTCTAATTAAATCCCTAGTTTCAAGTTTTTCAAATTAACCACAATTATTCATTTTTATTTCATGCATTTAAAATCTAAACACCTTTTAAATTATTTTATACATTTCTAAAGATCAAAATCACCCTAACAACATTTTCTAAAGCATGCAAAAATTTTAAGATCAAACTAGGAATTTAAACGAAATTTAAAACAAAAAAGTTACCGAAATCACGAACAATTTTTGAACCTCGAGAAAGCACCCTAAAAATCACAAACAACACAAGCAAAAACACCAAAATTCAACCAAGAACAACAATAAAATCAACATAAAAATAAACAAAGAAAAGATAGAAAATATACCGAGAAATCGACGAACGATGAACTCGAATTCAAGCTTCTCGAAATGCTCCAAACCACTTCCGGAAAATTGCTCCAAACTTGAATTTCCACTTCAAAAATTTCCAGCCAAATCAAGAAAAAATCAGAGAGTTTTTCAAATTTTTCTTGAACCCTTTTTAGTGATTTTTCTCTAAAAATGGTGTGTTGAAAAAGTGGGTGAAGAGGGGTTTTTATACTAAAATTTGAGCTTCAAAATCAAGCTAATTTCCGAATTCAATCCCCAAATTGGAGCCTAAATCAAACAAACAACTTGATACCCGGTAAAACCCCCAAGAAATCATCCATTTTGATCCAAATTCGGGATAGAATTTCTCATTTAATTCGAATCTAGGGTTTATTATTTAGTTTCGTTTTTTTGCAGATTCCGGCGGTTATAGGCAACAGCGGCAAGCGACATCGGCGGCAACCAGGCGGTCCAATCGACACCAACCATGTCGGCTGCCGTGACCGGTGGACGGAGAACGACGACCACCATTGCGCGTGACAAGGGTTTGGAGAGCCCAGCCCCGCGCGCGTGGACTGCACGCGTCGGCGCGTGACGCACGAGCTGACTTTCTTTTCCTTTTTTTTTCTTTTTTTTCTTTTTGACTATTTTGACCCCCTTTTTTGCTGTTTTTTATTCTTTTTCATTATCACATTTCATAATTATTACCTTATTTTATTTTTTCCATAATTATTAAGCACCATAATTATTATTTTTTCCTTTTTCTTTTTTTACCTTTTACTTTAAAAATGGGCTTCAACATAAAATGGGCTTTATTCTCTTTATTTAAAAGTGGGCTTTTTGAAATGGGTTCTTTTTTAAAAAAATGGGTTTTTATTTTAAAAAGGTCGGCTTTAAAAGGTTTTTATTATTTTATATTTTCATTTTTTAATTATTAAAAGCTAGGGTGAAAATTTAGTGACAACAAATAGCATACTCAATCTCCCTTCTCTTCAAATCTGCCTACGACTTCTGTCTGTCTGAACCTGCCTTCAAGCGATCACAAATCAGTTTTACCTTCTCGGTGGTTCCCTTGAGCAAGTTTGACATAGGTACAAGCTTATGTCCGGCATCGGCCCAACAAATAGGTGTTCTACATCTCCTACCATATAGAGCTTCATACGGTACCATCTGAATACTAGCAGATAATTGTTATTGTACGCAAACTCTACTACAGGTAGATGTTTTTTCCCATGAACCCTGAAACTTGATGATGCAACACCTCAACATGTCCTCTAACACCTGAATAACTCTCTCTAACTGACCATCTGACTGTGGATGATAGGAAGTACTGAAGTTCAACCTAGTCCCCAAGACACGATGCAAACACTCCCAAAATCTAGCTATAAATCTCGAATCTCTGTTTGACACAATAGAAATCAGTATACCGTACAACCTCACTAATATACAACTCGACAAACCTGTCTAAGGTGTAGGTAGTATGAACATGTATGAAATGGGCACACTTAGTGAATCTGTCAACTATCACCCATACTGAATTCTTCTTCGAAGGATTCAACGACAAACCTGACACAAAATCCATAGTAATTCGTTCCCATTTCCATTTTGGAATCTTCAACGGCTGTAACAAGCATGAAGGAAATTGATGCTCGGCCTTAACACACTGGCAAACCATACATCTACTCACATACTCGGCCACATCTTTCTTTAACCCAACCCAGAAGTACTCGTCTTTCAACACACGATACATCTTCGTACTACTCGGATGCATAGCAAAAGGACTGTTATGAGCTTCATTCAAGATAGTACGCCTCAACTCAGCATATTTTGGAACAACTACTCTATCCTTGAAACATAGGATCCCATTCTCACCAAAGCATAAATCTATGACTTTACCCTCGGTTATATCCTGTTTCTCTCAAATAAACCGGACTAACGAAGGTTTAACCTGTAGCTTGGCTATCAAACCACCATCTTGAGACACACTCAATCTAGAAAACATAGCTCGTAACTCAACTGCCTCTTTTCTACTCAAAGCATCGGCCACTACGTTTGCCTTACCCGGATGATACTATATCGTGAGGTCGTAGTCTTTAAAGAACTCTAACCACCTACGTTGTCTAAGATCCAACTCTCTTTTCGTCATAAGATACTTTAAACTCTTATGATCGGTGCACACTGTGCACCTCTCACCGTAAAGGCAGTGTCTCTAAATATTCAAAGCAAACACTACAAAAACTAACTCTATGTCATGAGTGGGGTAATTCTTCTTGTGAACCTTCAACTGTCTCGAAGCATAAGCTACAACTCTTCCTTCTTGCATAAGCACACAACCTAAACCTACATATGATGCATCACTGAAGATTACGAACTCTTTCTCCGGTTCAGGCTGAATCAAAATAGGAGCTTCCGTCAATGCTTTCTTCAACTTTTCAAACGCTTGTTGCCTTGCATCTGTCCACTCATACAGAACATTTTTCTGAAGCAATTTAGTCAAAGGTGCAACAATCTTCGAGAATTCCTCAACAAATCTTCGATAATACCTGACCAAACCTAGAAAACTATGGATTTCGGTCACTGACTTCGGTTGTTTCCAACTCACTATGGCTTCTATCTTCTAGGGATCCACATTAGTCCCATCAGCTGAGATCACATGACCTAGAAAGACTACTTCCCTAGTCCAAAACTCACATTTACTCAACTTGGCATACAACTGATTTTCAAGCAAAGTCTGAAGTATTAATCGCAAATGCTCATCATGTTCTTCCTCGTTCCTGGAGTATACTAAAATGTCATCTATGAAAACTACTACAAATCTATCCAAATACTTGTGAAACACTTTGTTCATCATGTCCATAAATGCAGTTGGGGCATTAGTTAAACCGAAAAGCATTACCAAGAACTCGTAGTGCCCATATCATGTACAGAAAACTATCTTCGGTATGTCCACATCTTTTACCTTCAACTAGTAGTAACCCTATCTCAAAATAATATTCGAAAACAATGAAGCACCTCTCAACTGGTCAAGAAAATCATCAATCCGTGGCAAATGATACTTGTTATTCACTATTACCTTGTTCAACTAGCTATAATCTATGCACATCATCATACTGCCATCCTTTTTCTTCACAAACAAGACCGGAGCACCCCACGGAGAAATACCAGGCCTAATGAAACCTCTATCTGACAGTTGCTGAAGCTATGTCTTCAACTCTTTCAACTCTTTAGGTGCCATTCTATACGGAGCAATGGATACATGAGCAGAATCTGAATACGTCTCAATAGCAAACTCAACATCTCTATTTGGAGGCAGACCCGACAACTCTTTTGGAAAGACACTCGAAAATTCACAAACTGTTCTGATGTCTTGCAGTCTAACTTCATCATGCTCGGATTCATCACATAGGCCAAATATGCTTGACAACCCAAATTCATCAATCTCTGGGCTTCTAAAGCAGAAACAACATTGGATAAGAACTTAATGTTCTCGCCAACTACTACAACCTCATAATCATCTGCAAGTCTCAAGGAAACTCTTTTGCTCTCAAAGTCTACCCTAGCTCTATGCTCTACGAGCCAATCTATGCCCAAAATCACATCGAAACCATAAAACATCAATTCCATCATATCAACCGAAAACACGTGACCCTGAATCATCAAAGGACAACTCTTGTACATCTTCCTAGCTACCACGGTCTCACCAAAAGAACTAGTAACATTCACACGTACCTCTAACCACTCATACGGTAAATCTAAAGATCTTGCATGCTCACCCAAAATGTATGAATGTGTCAAACTCGAATCTATCAAAGAAAGCAAGGATAAAGACCGTAACAAGAAATTAGCTGCGATGACATCTGTGTCATTTCTGCCCTCTCGATGTGCATACACCCTAGCCGGTCCTCCACCCTCGGGCTGAACTGCTACCACATGAGCTACATTTCTCTGACTATCATTCCTTGGCTGAAAGTTACCTCGACCGCGCCCACAACCTCTCTGATGCTCAAAACCTCGAACTGGGGCCTGTCCGCCCCCAGCCGGGTGAGGACAGTTACGCCTCAAATGATCTCGGGATCCATAGTTCCAACACACCCCAAAGGTACCCATACACTCGCCCAGATGGCGTCTTCCACATCTAATACACTCGGAAGTGTGAACAATAGCTCATTGGCCCTGATGGCCACGTCCATGGTTACCACCTCTACGCCTCAACTCAGGATGATATCTCTTATCTTTGTGCCTCTTGGCATGCTCTCTATCCCATTTCGCATGTCGCTTCCCTGAATCGAACCCACTAGCATGGGCTCTCAAGCCCAAACTCTGCTCAATATCCTTGGCCCTAGAGACCAAAACATCAAACTCGGTGTAATCAGAAGCAAGCATATATGTCTTCACATTCCTAGTCAAACCATAACAGAAGCGCTCACACTGTTCTCTCTCGTTGGGGACCAACTCATGAGCATATTGGCTCAACTTCACAAACTGTACCTCATACTCTAACATCGTCTTACCACCCTGAACCAAAGCCATAAATTCCCTCTTATTTTCATCTTGATATCGAGCTCCAAGGTACTTCTTTCGAAAGGATGTTCCAAAGAATTCTCAAGTGACATCTACCTCTGGCATACCCGAAATAACTTTAGTCCACCAAGCATATGCATCTCCCTGAAGCAAGGAGACAACACAACCCAACTTACGAGTGTCTGAGCACTCCATCTAACCTAAGATTCATGTAGTGATCTCGAGCCAAGCTTTTGAACCCTCGGGAGTCAAACCACAGAACTCAACTCTGCCCAAACTACGATGTCTCTCAAGGGGTAAACCAGTCCCCGTACCCTGAGGTGGTGGTGCAGCATGTATGCCGGCTAAAGCTGTCTACAAAGCTCCGACTATGGTCTGAATCTAATGAGTCATGTCCGCACCAGCCTGACTCTGGCCAACCTGAGGCCCATTCCCATCACCTCCAACATTTGTACCAGTCTGAGGAACATTACCTCTGACATTCGCCCGATTACCATCGGGAGCAGGAGGAACAAGAGGTACATCCTCGGGTTCCTGGTCACCCGCTCTAGGGTGTCCTCTCGATCTCACCATAAAGAAGATACAATCTAACACAACAAACATAACACGCAAGAAAACATTGGGTCAGCAAGGGCAAGGATCCAAGTGCTCAAGCTCTTTTAACCAAAACCATTTTCCAATAACAATACCTAGCAATGGGGACGCTCGACTACTCTTCAACCAACAACAAGAACGAGAATTCACGCTTTCACACTATGTGCAACAGTGAACAAACTAAATAAACCAACTTACCTGACTTACCTTCCCGGGAGACCTCGAAACCGAGGCTCTGATACCACAAAATACAACCCCCTCCACTCTGTCTAGTCGTAAGACCGAATCGGGAGAGATACACGGGGATAACTGGAGAAAAATCCGAGAATTTTCCTCCGGTTAACAACCCTAGATTTCGTTTTATCTTGTCTAGATGCATTTTAGAGTTGCAAGCAACTTTTTATTCTTTTTAGTTTTTATCCTTTCATTGTTCCTTAAAAAAAACCTTTTTTTTTACTTCTTTTATTTTTACCTTTTTTAATTTTTATGTTTTTACCATTTTATTTTTTCCTTTTTCAAAACAAAGAATTTTCTCTCTTTTTAAACTCATTTTAATTTTTTCCATTTTTTAAGTTTTTCTTTTAAAACGACCCATTTTAAAAAAATTATTTTTCCCTAAAGAACTTCTTTTTAAGTTTTTTCCCTTTAAAAAAAATACTTTTATCCTAGACCCCAAACTTTTATTTAAAACCTTTTTATTTTCTTTTTCTTGAAAACTTATTTCTTTTTCCTTTTTTTCTAAAAAACATCTTTATTATTTTTTCTTTTAAAAAAAATCACTTTGCCCATCTATTATTAACGAAAACTAAATTTCATAAAAATCTTTTTATATTTTTTTAAATATAAGCCCCTTTATTATTTTACACCTCACATTATTATTTTTCCTAATTAAATCCCTAATTTTAATTTTTTTCGATTAAACCACATATATTCATTTATTCTTGCATAAAATTTTTTAAGATCAAACTAAAATTAAAACGGAATTTTAAAACGAAAATGTTACCAAAATTGTGAACGCTTTTCCGACTTTGAGAAAGCAACCTAAAAAATCACAAACAACACAAACAACAAAAATTCGTCTAAGAACAAACATAAAAATAAACAAAAAAATAGAAATTTTACCAAGAAATCGACGAACGAAGAACCCAAATCCAGGCTTCTCGAAATGCTCCAAACCACCTCCGGAAAATTGCTCCGAAACTCAAACTTTTACTCAAAAAATTTCCAGCAAACTCTTGAAAAATTCAGAGAATTTTTCGGATTTTTCTTAAGCTTTTTTCTAGTGATTTTTCCTTCAATTTGTGCGTGATGAACAAGTGAAAAAGAAGGGTATTTATACTTGAATTTGAGCCTCAAATTCAAGCCAAATCAGGATTTAATCCTCAAATTGGAGCCTAAATCCGACCAATGGCTTGATTCTCAGTAAAACCCCTCAATCCTCATCCGATTTGGTCCAATATTCGAGCTAAATTTCCCCTTGATTCGAGCCTAGGATTTGACCTCTTGTCTTGGTTTTTTGTAGATTCCGGCGAGCACAGGCAGCGACGGTGAGCAGGGTTGGTGGCATTGGGTCGGCGACAGCGAGGCGGACCAGCCGGTACCAACAGCATCAGCAGCCATGGCCTGTAGGCGCCCCCGGCCACCGTGAAATCGCGCGACAAGGGTTTGTTGGGGAACCAGCCCGCGCGCGTGCAGCCCAAGCGCTAGCGCGTGGCGCGCGTTGGTTCCCCCTTTTTATTTATTTTTCTTTCTTTCTTTCTTTTTTTGCTGATTTTTTACTGCTATTTTTTGTATCACATTTATTTTTCCACCTCACTTTATTTCCCCCTTTTTTCCATAGTTATTATACACCATAATTATTATTATTTTTTCTTTTTTTTCTTTCTTTTTTTCCTTTTAAAAGATGGGTTTCAACATAAAAAAATGGGCTTTGTTCTCTTTATTTAAAAGTGGGTTTTTAAAATGGGCTTTTTGAAGATGGGTCTTTATTTATTTAAAAAGTGGGCCTTTAAAAGGATTTTTTCTTTTTTCTTTTCTCTTTTATATTTTCTTTATATTTTCTGTTTTTTAAACTAAGGTGAAAATCTAGTGACAACAGCTGCCCCTCTTTGCTTATCTTTGTGCAACAGAGATAAAGCAAAGACAAGAAGACACTAATTTTCGCTGATTTACTAGTTGGCTCCATTCTCCAAATTCCCGAACGGATAGGCGTGTTCTATTCTCCTAATGCTCGAATAGATGAGCTGGGTTCCATTCTCCAAATGCCTAAACGGATAAGCGTGCTCTATTCTCCTTATGCTCGAATAAGTAAGCTGGGTTCCATTCTCCAAATGCCCGAACGGATAGGCGTGCTTCTATTCTCCTTATGCTCGAATAGTTGAGCTGGGTTCTATTCTCCCAAAATGCCTAAACGGATAGGCGTGCTTCTATTCTCCTTATGCTCGAATAGTTGAGCTTGGATCTATTCTCCCGAAATGCCTAAATAGCTGAGCTGGGTTTTGTTCTCCCAAATGCTCAATTAGGCCAAGTCTTCTGAAAACTTTCACCCTCCTTATGCTTGGATGAATAAGCAAGCTCAATTTTATGTTTGCCTGAATGGATAGGTGAATCATCTAAAACACTTCGTCCTCCTTATTCTTGGATAAATAAGTAGACTACCATTTGAACAAGTCTTCCATGTACCTGAAAAAAAACAAAATGCAATACATTTATGATGTGCATGCCCCTAGGGATGTCTGAAATATGAATGCATGGCAAGTTTTTTCTTTTAGAACTCTTTTTGCTTAGACCGTTTTCTTAATGACATTCTGGTTATCGAGGCAAACCCGATTAGCTTGAACTCTCTCCTAAATTTGCATAGGTAAGACGATTTGCTTCACTCTTCTTTCAACCCTTCTTGGCTTTTTGGCTTCGAATTCACCCTTCTCTGAAATAAGGCCATCTCCTTTGCTTTGGAATTCACTCGTGAATTATGAACAACTCTGGCTTTTTCTTTATTTTCCGATCTTCTGCTGACTAGTTCAATCTTTACATCCCATTCTCAGTTCATTGAAAACATTTAATCCTTATTTATCTTTCTAATCAACATTTTCGTATTCAAGGATGCACTCCCTAAGTCAAGTTTCGACCTTGCAAGGCTACTTTTATCATCATGTAAGGAAGGCTGGTGGTTTAAGAAACGTTGTTTAAGCGCCCAGACACTCATATGGCTTTTCTTTCTTTCAAAGAAATTTGCAACAAGGCTTTACTTTTTCTTCATTAAGCATTTTAACACCATATGCCCCAAATAATAATTATGGAACACTTCATAGTCCCTGAACTTTCTAAAACATTCTCAAAGTAATGCTAAAAAATCTTTTGCATATATAAATGATTGTCAAATCCATTGATCCTTATTTCAAAGCAAGATGCTAACAAAGATAGGAAAGGAAACAAAAAGATAAATAAATTCATGAAACAAATTTATTAACATTGCGACAAACATAAAAAATGTTTATAAAAAGGAAAGGAAACAAGTATTCAAATATCAATAGTCCAAACTTCTGCTTTCAAATGCCAGAAGTAAACTTGAATGCCACCAGTATTGAGGAAGCCTTGAATGCAGTGCATGATCTGTGGAGCCTCGAAATCTATCAAATTATCTGAGACGCCCTTTACGGGTTTTCACCTAAGACCCTCCTTTGGTTTCAAAACTCCCTTTGTGGGTTTTCATTTTGAACCATCCTTTTTCTTTTTTATCTTTTTCTTCTTCAATAGTGCTTCTTGACATTATCAAAGTTTACCGAGTTTTGAAACTCGTTTCCATCCATCTCAGCTAAACTCAATGCTCCACCTGAAAGAACCTTTGTCACAATGTACGATCCTTCCCAATTAGGTGCTTATTTTCCTCGGGGATCACTTTGAATTGACAATTTCTTTTTTAAGACCAAATCACCTTCTTGGAATTCTCTAGGGCGGACCTTCTTTTCATAAGTCCTAATCATCAGTCTTTGGTACATTTGACCATGACATACAACTTTCAGTCTCTTTTCCACAATTAAATTTAACTGGTCATACCTTGCACGTACCCATTCTGCTTCATCTAACTTGGCTTCCATCAAGACTCGCAACGATGGTATCTCCACTTCGATTGGTAGCATAGTTTCAACTCCATATACTAATGAAAATGGAGTTGCCCCAGTAGATGTTCGTACCACTGTTCGATATGCATACAGAGCAAATGGTAACTTTTCATGCCAATTTTTATACCTATCAGTCATCTTTTCAACTATCTTCTTAATATTCTTATTGGATGCTTCTACTGCTCCATTCATCTTTGGGCGGTATACTACTGAGTTGCGATGCTTAATGTTGAACTGCTCACAGACCCCATCAATCATTCCGTTGTTCAAATTGGAGGCATTATCAGTAATTATGCTTTCAGGTAGACCATATCGACAAATGATTTCCTTCTTTAAGAAATTACAAACGGTAGACCTAGTTATATTTGCATATGAGGCCGCTTCCACCCACTTTGTGAAGTAATCAATAGCTACCAAAATAAAGCGATGACCATTTGACACTTTCGAATGAATTTGCCCAATAAAATTTATGCCTCCACATAGAGAACAACCATGGAGACGACACGACAAGAAGAGACTGAGGAGGCGCATAAACCTTATCAGCATAAACCTGACACTTGTGGCATTGACGGGAATAATTAATGCAATCCCTTTCATTGTTGACCAGTAATATCCAAAACACATAATTCTTCTTGCCATAGTGAAACCACTAGGATGGGTTCCACAAACTCCCTCATGGACTTCTTCCAAAATCAATTGCGCTTCTTTTGCATCCACGCATCTTAGTAGTACCTGATCTCGACTTCGTTTGTAGAGGATCTCCCCATCAAGGATGTATCATGATGCCATTTTCTTGATCATTTTCTTTTCATTTTCTGAAGCTTGTGCTGGGTATTGTTGTAGCTTTATGTACTGTAAAATGTCATGGAACCATGGTAAACCTTCTTCTTCTTCTTCTTCTACATGATAACAAAATGCTGGGGACTCCATCATTTGTAACTTAATGGGTATCATCTCTGAACCCTCGCTTGCTTTAAATGTGGCATATAAAGTAGATAATGCGTCAACCATCTGGTTATCTTCTCTCGGGAGATGCTTAAAAGTAATCGCCTCGAACTCTTTAGCTAACTCAAGGACCAAATTGTAATATTCTATCAATTTTGCATCTTTTGTTTCCCACTCGCCACGTGTTTGGTAGATGATCAAAGCTGAATCCCCATAGACTCTCAACTTTCGGATTTTTCTGTCATTGGCTTCCCTTAGGTCCAATATGCATGACTAGTATTCTTCTATATTATTGGTGCAAACAAATTTCAAATGGCAAGTAAAAGGATAATGATCTCCTTCTAGCGAAACCAAATCTGCCCCAATACATCGTCCTAAAGCATTTACAACACCATCAAAATGCATAACCTAGGATTCTGTTGGTGACTCTTCATCTTATGTAATACACATGAAGTCTTTATTAGGGAAACTAAAATCTAATGCCTCATAATCATCTTGTGCGCGGCTTGCAAGAAAATCTGCTATGGCACTTCCTTTCACTGCTTTTTGGTTCACATACTAGATGTCATATTCTGAGAGCAACATTTTCCATCACGATATTCTTCCTGATAAGGTTGGAGCTTCCATCATAAACTTCAAGGGATCTAGCCTTGAGATCAAAAATGTGGTGTGATACAACAAATACTGCTAAGCCTTTTAGTGGCCTATACCAAAGCGCAACATACCTTTTCAATTGGAGTATACCTTGTTTCACAGTTAGTAAACTTCTTGCTCACATAATATATCGCCCTTTCCTTCCTTCCAGTTTCGTCATGCTACCCTAATACACAACCCATTGAATTTTCAAATACCGTCAAATAGAGTATTAACGGTTTCCATGAAACGAGTGGCGTTAACACTGGAGGATTAGTTAGCTTCTCCTTGATCTTTTCTGAAGTTACTTGGCATTCTCCATTCCAGGTCCCTGGGCTGTTCTTTCTAAGCAACCTGAATATTGGATCACACTTATTCGTAAGTTGGGAGATGAAACGAGCTACGTAATTCAACCTTCCCAAGAATCCTCGAACTTGCTTCTATGTTTGAGGAGGTGGAAGCTCTTGTATGGCCTTTATTTTGTCTGGGTCCATTTTGATTCCTCTTCTGCTTACTACAAAGCCTAACAACTTCCTAGAAGTAACCCCAAATGTGCACTTGGCAGGATTAAGTTTTAACTGAAACTTTCTCAATCTTTGAAAAAGCTTACCCAAGTTTGTTAGATGCTCTTCTTCAGTTCTGTACTTGGGGATCATATCATCCACATAAACTTTTATTTCCTTATGCATCATGTCCTAAAAAAAGTGACCATAGCTCTCTAATACGTTGCCCCTGTGTTCGTCAATCCAAAGGGCATTACCTCATATCAAAAGGTTCCCCAAAGCGTTACAAAAGTAGTCTTCTCCATGTCCTCTAGGCACATCTTTACTTGATTGTAACCAGAAAATCCATCCATGAACGAGAAAAGGGAATGGCCAGCTGTATTGTCAACCAAGGTGTTGATATGTGGAAGCGAAAATTTGTCTTTGGGGCTTCTTTTATTAAGATACACGTAGTCGACGCACATTCTTACTTTTCCATCCTTCTTGGGCATTGGGACGATGTTTGCCACCCACTCTGGATATTTAGCTACTTCGAGGAATCCTGCATTGTACTACTTCTTGACCTCATCTCTGATTTTCAAGAGTGTATCAACCTTCATTCTTCTAAGCTTTTGTTTCACTAGCTCTCATGCTTCTCTTATTGGAAGCCTATGCATGGCAATATCTGTGTCGAGACCAGGCATATCCTGATATGACTAGGCAAAGATGTCCTTGTATTCTTGTAGAAGCTAAATTAAATGATGTCATGTCTCAACTGAGATTGTGGTACCAATCTTTACTTCTCGCTTCCCAAGATTCAAAACCTCTAATTCTTCTTTGTGGGGCATGATTTGCTTTTCCTCTTCTTCAACTATTCTAAGCAAATTATCTGGCAAGTCATACCCTTCTTCATCACTAGTACTCTCAACTTCCTCTAAACATATGGTAATTCAAAATGTAACACCCGGGTTCGTGGGTCGGGTGAAATTAAATTATTAAAATATTATTTTAGGCCTTGTATTTTCAAAACAAATAAAATGAATATGTTGGGCTTGTTTAGAATTAAACCCAATGGCCATGGATTTTACACTATTGTAATAATCTATGTTCATTAAGGGTAAAAAGGACCTTTGACTTTTTAAAAGAAACAAACAAATAAAAAATAGCTTTTTGCTCATCTTCTTCCCCCCCTCTATAAAACTAACCACATCTTCTCCCTCCCCTTGAAGTTTACTATTCCATTTCCTCCTTGCTTCATCTTTGGAGATCTTTGAAAGGTAATAACATTTTTGAGTTGTCCCCAACTTCCTCTTTCTCTCCATGTTTTTAGTTTTCAATGAAGCCCATTATTTTGTGTTTTGAGTTTAAAGAATAAAAATCTAAACTTTATTGACTTTTGATCAAGCTTTTGATTCTTTGAAGTTAGATAAGTGTTTAGTAATCCAAATGGTCCAACATATCTAATTTTTACATGGTTTTATAATGATTTTCGGATATGGGTTTTAGAGAGGTTTTAGATGGTTCAAATGTCAAGTTTTGGGGCTGTTTTGTGTGGGAAATTGATGGCCGATGTTTGTGTGTTGTTTTAAGGTTATTGTGGAAGCTTTTAGGTATGTTAAAAGTGTTGGAATCAATGGTTATTAGCTATGCAAATGGGTTGCTGGAAAATATATGTTTAAGGGTGTTCTTTGTCGGCTAAATGCTTGTTTTGTGCTCCGAGGGTTGCTACAGTGATTTGTGGGCTGATTTGAGTTTGTTTTGTTGGCTTTGATTGACTAGCATCAGGATTTGGTGTTGGAGAATCTTTGTGAATCAATCCGGAACCGTTGGGAGCTTGATCGGTTGTTTGCTTGTGTTTGGAAAGTCTAGTGAGTGGTTCTTCGATTTTAAATTGATTTTCAAATGTTGGTTCGAGCATGTGGACCTAGGTTGGGCTTGGTAAACCCACCTAGAGTTGGGATTAGATTGGTAGTCTAATCTCAAGCTTTAGTTTAGAAGACTTTGGTTGAACTTCTAAATGTTGTGTTATGCCTCACGTATTAAATGTGAATGATGTTGCTATGCATTTTGTACATATGTGTTGTGATGAGGCATGATGATTCATTTATGCACTGTGATATGCATGTGTTTGATGAAATGTGCGTGCATGATGGTAAATCATGGCGAGTACGTGCTAAGCACAGAAATTGGTAAGAATGGTGTGAGGTACAAATGATCGATCATTAGGATGTTAGTGTGCACACGAGTGTCGAAATTCGCGCGCGGTCTTGGTGATGGTAGTCATCAAGATGGAGAACGGGTACGCCTGGAAATCTTCATTTATGTTCTAGTCGGTGATGAGTGGAATCCCATCGACGGGGCGTGAGGATGAGTGGAATCCCCTCCGCGTGAAACAGTGATGAGTGTAATCCCACCGTGAGGTAATGTAATGGTTGAGTAGTTGGATGTGAGATCCAACGGTTGTTATCCGCGTATTCGGGTCATAGCTAGGTGCCAATACGTTTGTTAAATGTGTTTCCATATGGTTGTATTGTGGACATGTTGAGCATGGCATGATAATTGATGTTATGTTCATGCATCATATATATGACTCTTGTGGCTTCAAAGGTAAGAAAACATGCATTCTTCCTTGGGTTGTTGCTCGTGCTTGGACCCTGCATTGTCGAGGTTTGTTTTATGAGCTTACCCTCACTAAGCTTTACGCTTACGCTCTCTTTTGTTCGATAATGCAGATCCTTAGTTCGTGGGTTGCTTGTGCGAGGAGAAGGGCCTCCAAGTTTGCTTTTGCTATCATCAAGTATGAACATTTAAGTTAATGAATGTAATAGATAAGCAATGGGATTTGTGTTGTTGCTTGTGTTTAGGAGCTTGTTTAGACTCCTCTAGTATGTTGATGTTTGGTTGTGGTTTATTCATGCCACATATGTTGGCCTTGTGCCCTTATCTTTATGCTTTTGTGTATGTTTTGTTCTAAGGCATGAAACCTTGATATGCAATGTATGTCTTTTTATGGTGAATGCTTGATTCCCTTAAATGCAAGCCCTTTTCATGTATGTGGTGTGATGATCGTGTTTGAAGTAGGGTGGATGCCTCTAGAGTATGTAAATGCATGTTATATTTTGTTTCTTGATGTTTGAGGCTTCTTGGGAGCTTTTGGAGATGCAAAATCTGGTTTTTAGTAACACACAAACAATATGGGTTTCGGAACGGGTGTGGCTCCAGGGACACCCGTATCGGAACGCGTTCCGGTACGGTTTGTCTACTGTGAACCCCTGTTCCAATACGAGTCTCGAAACGTTTTTGCTACTGTGAGTGCCTATTCCGGAACGTGTTTCGGAACGTCTAAGCGAAATAGACCCCTGTTCCGAAATGGGGTGGATGCGTATCGAAATGGATGGTCGGGCTTTTTAAACTGTGGCCCGTGTATCGAAACGGGCAAGCCTGTTTCGAAACACATGCCTGAAAATGGGGCTTTTGACATCTCTAAAGGTTCTCAAATGTTGGGCTTAGGCCCTGTTCAGTATTCGCTTTCTTGTGAGCCTTGTTAGTAATCGTTTACGTGTGTTTGGGTCGCGTTTGCAAGGAATCAACCTAACTTGAGTACATGGTAAGTTTAAATCAAATTACATGTCGTTTGTATGGTTTAGCCTTGTTTTCTGATGTCGCTTCACACATAGGTCTAATTGAATCCATATAGACAAGATAATAAACGAAAAAGTTTTCTCGGGTTGTTAATCGAAGTGGAGCCTTAACGGGTTTCACCTCGGTTTTCCCTATGTAGCCCACTCAGACCGGTTAGTCGCCCGGACCGGGACGAGGGGGTTACACTTGTTGGTATCAGAGCCTAAGGTTTCCGAGATCTCGGGCAGGTAAGTAAGGTAAGTTAAATTCTTGTATTGCAATTGCACGGTGTTTGCTTGCCATGTAAGTATGTTTGCTTGTTTCTCAAGTATGCTTGATGCTTGTTTAGTTGACTGTCTGTGTGTTTTGTTTGAAGCATGTTGAGTAGAGTCCCATTGCTTCTATTACATCGGAAAAAGAGATTTTTAAGTGAGGGAAACATACTTGAGCCACTTAGACCCTTGCCCTTGCTAACCTGATTTTGTATGTTGTTGTTGTAGTTGTTATCTATGAGCCGTTATGTCGAGGCCTAGAGGTAGACCGAGGTTGGTTCGTCAGGAACCCCGTGTTACGGATCCTGCTGATGAGCCGGTGGTTGGAGTAGAGGCTCCTGTGGAAGAGCCTGCTGTTGGAGTCGGAGCTCCTCCACCACCACCTCCTCAACCTGATGTGGAAGGCGAGGCTAGAGCTGAGGGAGCGAGACCTCAGGTTGGCCAGGGTGGCCAAGGTCTTGCAGGGATAGACATGACTCCGCTAGTTCAAGCTATAGCGGGAGCGTTTCAGGCTGCAGTTGTCGGAGCTCAGGCTGCAACTCAGCCACAAGGAGATGATGCTAGCTTACCTTTAGAAAGGCTTCGTAGCCTCGGAGCAGATGAGTTCAGGGGATCCACGCCTGAGAGATCAGAGTTATGGCTAGAGAAGACAGTTCGTATTTTGGCTCAGATGGGATGTGTTGGGGCTCGTAAGTTGGGCTGTGTAGTTTCATTGCTTCAGGGTGATGCCTACACCTGGTGGGTCACCATTACTACCGGCGTGCCTGAGGCCGAGATCAGTTGAAATTTCTTTGAGACTGCTTTCAAAAAGAGGTATTTGGGTCCGAGATATTTAGATGAGAAGAAGAGGGAGTTCATGGCTCTTGTTTAGGGAGACACATCAGTGATAGACTATGAGATCCGCTTTGTCCGACTGAGTTAGTATGCTCCGGAGTTGGTTCCTACTGAGAGGTACCGTTGTGATCGGTTCAGGTATGGACTTCATGAGGAAGTCAAGAGGTACACCTTGGCTATTGATTATTCTGA
This sequence comes from Hibiscus trionum, assembly GCA_030270665.1. NCBI lineage: Eukaryota > Viridiplantae > Streptophyta > Magnoliopsida > Malvales > Malvaceae > Hibiscus > Hibiscus trionum. The sequence goes on along the minus strand of BSYR01000020.1, from coordinate 52,072,333 downwards.
TTTTGATGTCTTTGTCGCTAGGGCCAAGGACATCGAGCATAGCTTGGGGCTGACCAAGCGTTCGAGGGGATCCAGTTCAGGGAAGAGGCACAACAACTTTGATCATGGTGATGCCAAGAGGCATCGGGGCAGTGGACATCAGTTTGATCATAGGCGTGGAGGTGGCCACCATGGTAGAGGCCACCAGGGCCAGAGAGCTGGAGGGCGTTTGGGAGACAGCATTCAGGAGAGTGTTGGGGAAACTATCATGCTTGCTGGAACTGTGGATCGAGAGACAACTTCAGGAGAGAGTGTCCGCATCAGGCGGCACAGGCACCGATTCAAGCACAGGCTCCTACGAGAGCGATCGACTATTAGAGAGGCCGTGGGCGCGGTCCTGGTTACTTTCAGCCGAGGGCTGATGAACCTAAGATAGAGGCACCGAGGAATCTTGCTCATGTAGTGGCAGTTCAGCCAGAGGCCGGTGGACTAGCTAGAGTCTATGCACAGAGAGAGGCAGGGAATGACATAGATGTGATAGCAGGTAATTTTGAGTTACAGTCCATGTCTTTGCTTTCCTTAGTCGATTAGGGTTCCACGCATTCTTACATTTTGAGTGAGCATGCAAAGAAGTTAGACATACCTGTTGAGATTTTAGACATAGGGATGCATGTGACTAGTTCCTTCGGTGAGACAGTTGTAGTTAGACAGATGTATAGGAGGTGTCCGTTAAAGATTCAGGGTCATGTGTTTGCTGTTGATATGATTGAGCTTTTGTTCTACGGTTTGGATATCATTTTGGGTATGGATTGGTTTGTTGAGCACAAAGCTAGTGTAGATTTTGAGACAAAGAGAATTTTGTTGAAGCTTTCCGATAGCTTCGAGTTAGTGGTAGTAGGCGAGAACGTTAAGTTCTTGTCGAACATTGTGTCGGCTTTAGAGGCTCATAGGTTGATGGACTCCGGTTGTGGGGCTTATTTAGCGTATGTGATGAATCCGAATATGAGTGAGGTTAGACCAAAAGATATCAGGACGGTTTGTGATTATCCGGATGTGTTTCCAGAAGAATTACCAGGTTTGCCTCTTGACAGAGATGTAGAGTTTGTGATTGAGACTGTTTCAGGGTCTACTCCAGTTTCTATTGTTCCGTATCATATGGCTCCAAAAGAGTTGAAAGAGTTGAAAAGTCAGCTTCAGGATTTGTTAGACCGAGGTTTTATTAGGCCTAGTAGTTCGCCTTGGGGTGCTCCCGTGTTGTTTGTGAAGAAGAAGGATGGCAATATGAGGATGTGTATCGACTACAGACAGTTGAACCAGTTGACAGTGAAGAACAAGTATACGTTGCCTCGTATAGATGATCTGTTTGATCAGTTGAGGGGTGCCTCAGTATTTTCGAAGATAGATTTGAGATCAGGGTACTATCAGTTGAAGGTAAAAGAATGTGATGTTCTGAAGACAGCCTTTAGGACTAGATACGGTCATTATGAGTTTCTTGTGATGTCGTTTAGGCTCACGAATGCACTAGAAGCTTTCATGGACATGAGGAATAGAGTTTTCCGAGACTATCTAGACCGATTTGTAGTTGTTTTCATAGACGACATCCTTGTGTACTCGAGATCAGAAGAAGAACATGATGAGCACTTGAGACTTGTTTTGCAGAGATTGATGAGCAACCAATTGAATGCCAAGCTGAGTAAATGCGAGTTCTGGATCAGAGAGGTTGTGTTTCTTGGCCATGTGGTATCAGCTGAAGGTATCCGTGTTGATCCGAAGAAGATTGAAGCCATTGTTGAGTGGAAACAACATAAGTCGGTGACAGAGATTAGGAGTTTCCTAGGACTAGCTGGTTACTATAGGAGGTTCGTTGATGGTTTCTCTAGAGTAGTTGCTCCGTTGACTAAATTATTGCAAAAAGAAGTTAAGTTTGAGTGGTTAGATGCGAGACATAGTGCTTTTGAGAAATTAAAAGAAGCTTTGACGAATGATCCAGTGTTGGTACAACCAGTTTTAGGGAAAGAGTTCGTGATCTATAGCGACGCTTCCTATGTAGGTTTAGGTTGTGTTCTGATGCAAGAAAGGAGAGTTGTTGCTTATGCTTCGAGACAATTGAAGGTGCACGAGAAGAACTACCCTACGCACGACATTGAGTTAGCAGTAGTTGTGTTTGCGTTGAAGATTTGGCGTCACTATTTGTATGGTGAGAAGTGCACGGTTTACACTGATTATAAAAGCTTGAAGTATCTGATGACTTAGAGAGAGTTGAATTTGAGACAGAGAAGATGACTTGAACTGTTGAAAGACTATGATTTGACTATTGAGTACCATCCAGGTAAGGTAACTGTAGTGGCCGATGCGTTGAGCAGAAAAGTTGCAGTTGAGTTGCGAGTTATGTTTGCTAGGCTGAGTGTATCAGGGGACGGTGGTTTGATTACAGAGTTGCAAGTGAAGCCCTCGTTGATTCAGATGATCAGAGAGAAACAGTTGCAAGATGTATCTTTAGCTTCACATGTTCAGGACATTGCAGAAGGTAGACCGACGTAGTACAATTTCAGTGATGAGAATGTGTTGTGTTTCAGAGACAGACTTGTGGTACCTGATGATGTTGAATTGAGACATATGATTCTGAGCGAAGCATATTCGAGTCCTTTTTCTATGCATCTGGGAAGTACTAAGATGTACCGAGATCTGAAGAATGATTATTTCTGGGTTGGTTTGAAGAAGGATGTAGCCGAGTATGTGAGCCGTTGCATGGTTTGTCAGAGAGTTAAGGCAGAACATCAGGTTCCTTCAGGTTTGTTACAGCCTTTGAAAATTCCGGAATGGAAGTGGGAAAGAATCACTATGAAATTTGTGTCAGGGTTGTCGTTGTCTCCTTCGAAGAAGAATTCTGTCTGGGTGATAGTTGATAGATTCAATAAGTGTGCTCATTTCTTACTAGTGAACACCACTAATTTTCTAGACAAGTTGGCGGATTTGTACATCCGCGAGATTGTGAGGTTGCATGGAGTTCCGAAGTCTATTGTATCAGACAGAGATCTGAGATTCACATCGAGGTTCTGGGGTTGTTTGCATAGTGCCCTAGGTAATCATTTGCATTTCAGTACTTCATATCATCCGCAGTCAGATGGCCAGTCAGAGCGAGTGATACAGGTATTAGAGGATATGCTCTGTTGTTGTGTGATTGACTTCCAAGGTTCATGGGAGAAACATTTACCCTTAGTCGAGTTTGCTTACAACAACAGTTACCAGGCTAGTATCCAGATGGCTCCTTGTGAGGCATTGTATGGTAGGCGATGTAGGACTCCGATCTGTTAGGCCGAAACGAGTCATAAATTGTTACCTATGCCAGATTTGCTTAAGGGGACTACTGATAAAGTGAAGTTGATTTGTGACCATCTGAAAGCAGCTTCCGATCGTCAGAAATCGTACGCAGATTTGAAGAGAAAAGAGATTGAGTTTTCAGTGGGTGAGAAAGTGTTTTTGAAAGTGTCTCCGTGGAAGAAGGTAATGCGATTTGGACGGAAAGGCAAGTTGAGTCCAAGGTTTATTGGTCCGTAAGAGATAGTTGAGCGGATTGGGCCAGTAGCTTACCGTTTGAGATTGTCTTCAGATTTAGAGAAGATCCATGATGTTTTCTATGTGTCGATGCTTAGGAGATATAGATCGCATCCGTCTCATGTTATGCATGTTAAGGAGATAGAACTGAATCCAGATTTGTCATACAATGAAGAACCAGTTGAGATACTTGCTTCAGATAGCAAGATGTTGCGTGGTAAGACCATAGAGTTGGTCAAGGTGTTGTGGAGACATAGAGGTGTGGAAGAGGCCACATGGGAGAGCAAAGCGGATATGCTTGAGCAGCTTTCGTTTTTGTTTCCGTTAGGTAATTTTGGGGACGAAATTCCTTAAGTGGGGGAGAGTTGTAACACCCATGTTTGGGGGTCGGGTGAAATTAAATTATTAAATTATTATTTTGGTCCTTGTATTTTCAAAACAAATAAAATGAATATGTTGGGTTTGTTTAGAATTAAACCCAATGGCCATGGATTTTATACTATTGTAATAATCCATGTTCATTAAGGGTAAAAAGGACCTTTGACTTTTTAAAAGAAACAAACAAAAAAATTGCTTTTTGCTCATCTTCTTCCCCCTCCTCTCCAAAACTAACGACATCTTCTCCCTCCCCTTGAAGTTTACTATTCCATTTCCTCCTTGCTTCATCTTTGGAGATTTTTGAAAAGTAATAACGTTTTTGAGTTGTCCCCAACTTCCTCTTTCTCTCCATGTTTTTAGTTTTCAATGAAGCCCATTATTTTGTGTTTTGAGTTTTTGAGTTTAAAGAATAAAAATCTAAACTTTATTGACTTTTGATCGAGATTTTGATTCTTTGAAGTTAGATAAGTGTTTAATAACCCAAATGGTCCAACATATCTAATTTTTACATGGTTTTATAATGATTTTCGGATATGGGTTTCAGAGAGGTTTTAGATGGTTCAAATGTCAAGTTTTGGGGCTGTTTTGTGTGGGAAATTGATGGCCAATGTTTGTGTGTTGTTTAAGGGTTATTTTGGAAGCTTTTAGGTCTGTTAAAAGTGTTGGAATCAATGGTTATTAGCTGTGCAAATGGGCTGCTCGAAAATATATGTTTAAGGGTGTTCTTGGTCGGCTAAATGCTTGTTTTGTGCTCCGAGGGTTGATACAGTGATTTGTGGGCTGATTTGTTTTTGTTTTGTTGGCTTTGATTGACTAGCATCGGGATTTGGTGCTGGAGAATCTTTGGGAATCAATCCGGAACCGTTGGGAGCTTGATCGGTTGTTTGCTTGTGTTTGGAAAGTCCGGTGAGTGGTTCTTCGATTTTAAATTGATTTTCAAATGTTGGTTCGAGCATATGGATCTAGGTCGGGCATGGTAAACCCACCTAGAGTTGGGATTAGATTGGTAGTCTAATCTCAAGCTTTAGTTTAGAAGACTTTGGTTGAACTTCTAAATGTTGTGTTATGCCTCACGTATTAAATGAGAATGATGTTGCTATGCATTTTGTGCATATGTGTTGTAATGAGGCATGATGATTCATTTATGCACTGTGATATGCATGTGTTTGATGAAATGTGTGTGCATGATGGTAAATCATGGTGAGTACATGCTAAGCACGAAAATTGGTAAGAATGATGTGAGGTTGAGCTATGAAATGAGTTAGTATTGGCACTAGTATGCTTGGGTACAAATGATCGATCATTAGGATGTTAGTGTGCAAACGAGTGTCGAAATGCGCGCGTGGTCTTGGTGATGATAGTCATCAAGATGGTGTACGGGTACGCCCGGAAATCTTCATTTATATTCTAGTCGGTGATGAGTGGAATCCCATCGACGGGGCGTGAGGATGAGTGGAATCCCCTCCGCGTGAAACGGTGATGAGTGTAATCCCACCGCGAGGTAATGTAATGGTTGAGTAGTTGGATGTGAGTTCCAACGGTTGTTATCCACGTATTCGGGTCATAGCTAGGTGCCAATACGTTTGTTAAATGTGTTTCCATATGGTTGTATTGTGGACATGTTGAACATGGCATGATAATTGATGTTATGTTCATGCATTATATGTATGACTCTTGTGGCTTCGAAGGTAAGAAAACATGCATTCTTCCTTGGGTTGTTGCTCGTGCTTGGACCCTGCATTGTCGAGGTTTGTTTTATGAGATTACCCTCACTAAGCTTTACGCTTACGCTCTCTTTTGTTTGACAATGCAGATCCTTAGTTCGTGGGTTGCTTGTGCGAGGAGAAGGGCCTCCAAGTGTGCTTTTGCTATCATCAAGTATGAACATTTAAGTTAATGGATGTAATAGATAAGCAATGTGATTTGTGTTGTTGCTTGTGTTTAGGAGCTTGTTTAGACTCCTCTAGTATGTTGATGTTTGGTTGTGGTTTGTTCATGCCACGTATGTTGGCCTTGTGCTCTTATCTTTATGCTTTTGTGTATGTTTTGTTCTAAGGCATGAAACCTTGATACGCAATGTATGTCTTTTTATGGTGAATGCTTGATTTCCTTAAATGCATGCCCTTTTCATGTATGTGGTGTGATGATCGTGTTTGAAGTAGGATGGATGCCTCTAGAGTATGTAAATGCATGTTATATCTTGTTTCTTGATGTTTAAGGCTTGTTGGGAGCTTTTAGAGATGCAAAATCTGGTTTTTAGTAACAGACAGCAGGCGTTTCAGAACGGGTAAGGCTGTTTCGGAACAGGTGTGGCTCTAGGGACACCCGTATCGGAATGCGTTCCGGTACGGTTTGGCTACTGTGATCCCATGTTCCGATACGAGTCTCGAAACATTTTTGCTACTGTGAGTGCCTGTTCCGGAACGTATTTCTGAACGTTTAAGCGAAATAGACCCCTGTTCCGAAACGGGGTGGATGCGTATCAGAACGGATGGTCTGGCTTTTTAAACTGTGGCCCGTGTATCGAAACGGGCAAGCCTGTTTCGAAACACATGCCTGAAAATGAAGCTTTTGACATCTCTAAAGGTTCTCAAGTGTTGGGCTTAGGCCCTATTCGGTGATTGCTTTCTTGTGAGCCTTGTTAGTAATTGTTGACGTGTGTTTGGGTCGCGTTTGCAAGGAATCAACCTAACTTGAATACATGGTAAGTTTAAATCAAATTACGTGTCGTTTGTATGGTTTAGCCTTGTTTTCCGCTGTCGCTTCACACATAGGTCTAATTGAATCCATCTAGACAAGATAATAAATGAAAAAGTTTTCTCGGGTTGTTAACCAAAGTGGAGCCTTAACGGGTTTCGCCTCGGTTTTCCCCGTGTAGCCCACTCGGACCGGTCAGTTGCCTAGACCGGGACGAGGGGGTTACACAAAATTAACCTCAGAATCTAATTCGGAGTCATTTGGACCAATAATATCCAAAGACATGTAAATAAAAGGAGACAATATATATATATATATATATATATATATATATATATATATATATATATATATATATATATATATATATATATATATACCAAGAAAGAAAGATTAAATGAAATGATACGATTTGTTATGTTTTAAGGGTTTTTTTTGCTTTTGGGGTTTTTATGATCTTTTGGTTTTGTTGGTTTTGCGTTGCGAAAGAAAGTTTGCCACAAGATATAATCGGGGAAAATGCATCTTTTATTGAAATTTGAATCATGGTTTTGAAAATAAACCCTTTTACATAAGATCTCTAATTACCCCAGGGTCTAAGGGTAGAAGACTTGGTTTTGAGAATTACTCTAAGGCAGTGTTAAAAAATTTAAGGACTATTTCTACGGTCCAGTTCTTCAATTCGGTGCAGGGGAGAATCTTGGACAGAAATTTGTTTGCTTCTTCATCCCCATTTGTGATGGCGTTAATGCTCAAATTCTAAAAAACAACGCATAATTCATTTTTTCCTTTCTACTCCTTGCAAAAGCGGGCATTAGGGTCTAGAAGCCCTCCGGCCTTGAAAGTGGCGCTTAAGGGTGGGTATGTCATTGGCTGCCCTTCAACTTCTTCTTCTTCTTTCTGATTCATTTTCATGCCTTCATGCTGCTTCTCAGCTTTCCTTTGCCACTTATCGGGCCTAAAGCCCAAACCGAATCGACCCCTCTTCACCGGAATCACCACAGGATAAGGCCTTCCTCGTCTTTCTTCTTTAACCTCTTCTCCTTGCTTCACAAAGGAGATTTCCTCCGTAGCACATACATTTGTTTCGTGCTCAACATCTCCCTTCTCAAAGAACACAAGTTCCTTGCTATTCATCTTGGCTTGAATCATCAGTTTAAACTCTAGGCAACACTAGATCTCATGTCCTTCAGCTTCATGGTACTCACAATATGGTTTTTCATCATCCTTCATGTTTGAGTTCTCTTCCTTCAATATCCCTGCCGCTACTAATTGAGCCCATACCCAATTCATGGGTCCTTTTATCTCTTCAACATATTCCTTGATCACTCCATTCTCTTCCTTGTGCACAACATTCACCTCCGTCTTTTGGTGGTGTGGAAAAGGGTTTCCGTTTTCTTCTGAAGTTTCGAATGACAACATGCCTGATTTTCTTAAATCGTCTACCACCCTTTTGAATGTAGTGCAATTCTCAATGGTATGCCCCCTCACTCCTGCATGATATTCACATTGTGCCTTCTCGTCGTACCATGGTGGATAGGGAGGTGAGAACGGAGGGACATGTCTTGGCAGCACCATCTGCGATTTGACCAACTATGCATAAGTCATTGCGATGGGAGGAAAGTAAGGCCTCGAATTTCCTTAATATATTCGCTCTCCTTTTGGGGCATTTTCAACTGTCGGAGCTGAGGTGTTGGGTTTGTTGAAAGTGTTAGGCTTGTTGAACACAACACTTGTTGAATAACTGGGGTTGTAGACATTTGTTGCATTGACTTCATTGTTGTCCCTCCTTTTATATGTCTTCTTCATTTCCCCATTGTCCAATCTTCCGCTCTTTATGGCTGCTAGGATGAGTTTGCCATTCATTAACATGCCCGCAAAGTTCTTCGTAGCATGATTGAGTATGCGGTCGTAAAATGGACCCTTTAGTGTTTCTATAAACACCGGGGTGATCTCGTTTTCAGCAATGGTGGCTGCACCTGTGCCGCTACAGCCCTCCACTTTTTAGCATATTGTTGGAAGCTCTCGTGATGCTTTTGATCCATCCCTTGTAAGACCAAACGGGTTGGAACCATGTCTGAAACATGCTTGTATTGCTCACTAAAGGCTCTGGATATGTCCCTCCATGATTTGATGTTCACTCGACTTAACTATGAATACCAACGTGCAACATATCCTATTAGGCTGTCCTGAAAGCCGTGAATGAGCAACTTCTCATTATCGAGGTACATTGACATCTTTCTACAGTACATGGTAAAATGTGCTGATGGGCATGTGGCCCCATTGTATTTTTCAAAGTCTGAGATCTTGAATTTTGGTGCCGCAACTAAATCAGTTACCAGGCTCAGATCCTTGGCATCCATTCCACCATAAGCAGTTCCATCTTGGAAGGACTTAATCACCCCCTCTAAGTTTTTGTACTTTTTTCCAACTTCTTCTCAGTTCGAGCCTTATCGGCTACTTCATCGAGGTCAGGCACCTCGTAATTATTGGCCTCCAGATTTGGAACATGAGTTGAAGATTCAGCTACATGGATGGGTATTTTGGCCTTGGCAGCCGCCTCCCTTCTAAAGATCATTCTTGGGAATCGTGGAATGGTAGTAGTATTTCCTCCCTCTTCAACCGTATCTGGGTCCTTAAATCCAAGCATAGCAACTATCGAACTGACCGTCTTTTGATGAACTGCCTCAACTTGCGGTTTCATATCAACCTAAATTTTCTCTAGCTTATCTTGAATGTTCTTTTGGTTAGCCTCCAAAGTTGTCAATCTTTCTTCAGAGTTCATGGCTCGGGTTTGGGCTCGTGTACCATATTTGTGAGTTGTCTTAGCAATTTTGGATATTCTATCGTTTTTATTATTAAGTTAGTTCATGACATGAATGAATGTATGCACAAATGAATTCACAAAAAGCAAACAACAAAGCAAACAAGATAATGCAAATGCATGAATGTAGTCAAAGGGCCATCAATTCCATTGAAAATCTGTTCATGAAAGGAAACTCTTTATTGAATACGAAAGCTTTTTATTGCGTCTTTTTCTTTTTTTTCACATTACAAAAATTTCCTGCTTGAACACCTAACTCCTTGACTTCTTCAACTAGCCACATGAGCCTTGGTCCAACTTCTCGAATGGGCTTGATGTACTGACGAAGAGATGCAGCTTCGGTTGTCAGCATTGTCACGTGCTTGGTTCTCCTCCTTTTTAAGAGCTTTCCATTCATAATTGAACAATTTTCTAGAATCAGCCCCTTCTAAATATGAAATGACACACATGCAAAATAAAACAAGATAATAAACAGAGATTAATAAAAGCAAGGAAAATGAAACTGATGAAACAGTCAAAAACAACTTAAATGCACGATAAGTCTGGGCCGACATTCCAACATTTCAGGACATGTCCCTACGAATTATTCCTACGACTCAACAACCTAGGCTTTCTGCATGGCTGTATTAGGGGTAGGCTCTAAATTCTCAAACTTGGTTTGGTTCTAAAAAGGTACCCGAGTTGTCCTTGCTGTCCCCTATTAAGGGTAGATAAGCCCTCAATTCTCACCCATTATAGGCTACAAATGAATCGAGTTCAACTCGGGAGTACTCACCATCGAAACCTTCTCGAAGAATCAATATCCTTACGAAGGCAAAGGGAATGAGTCCCGAAGGTACTTGCTAAGGTCATACGAAGAATCAATATTCTTACATGAGCTAAGCGTGTTCCCCCCACTTAAACAAACGGGACAAAGCTCGGGGAAAGAGCTTGGAATTAAGTCTTAAAAGTGTAAAATAAAATTATATCCATTTAAACGGAAAAATAAATAGAACCTATCGTGAACTTGCGAATTCCATATATTTTTTTAAAAAACATTTTTTTGAAAACCATTTAAAACCAATTTGTGGCATGACCTTCTTTTGTTTTTATTTTAAAAAACAAAAACAAGTCCCCAGCGGAGTCGCCAAGCTGTTGCAACCCTTTTTAAGGAGGCTTCGACTTTTTTGGAAAACACTTAAAAAAATCAACGGAGTTGCCACCAATCTTTTTTGAAAAAAAAGTGTGATTGTATCACTTTTAATAAATAGGATTATTTTAATAAAACGTTTTTTTGATTTTAATAAAACAACAGTTTTGATCTGTGAAAATCAGAAAAATAGGTTCGGGGGTCGGTTACGCGTGGGGAAGGGTTAGCACCCCCACGACGCCCAAAATTGGTACTTAATTGGTTTTAAAATTGTTTTCAAAACTGGAATTTGCAAGTTCAAAAAGATGTTCGACTTTACTTGTCCGTTTAATGAATATTAGTATATTTTAACGGCCTTATCGCTCGAGTGATGAACTTTAATCATCCCCAACATTTCTGGCGCTAACCCGTCATTCCCGTTTGATAAGTCACCCTATTAAATTAATTTCACTTTTGCAAAAAACAAAGAGATTTAGGTGCGTTGAGCATTTTATATTTATTTCTAAGTTCAATTATTTAAAAACCCTAAAAAACGTCTAAGTCTTTTATTCCTAATCTTAAAGTTTAAGTATGCTTAAGTGTAATTTATTATTTTTTGTGAATAACATTTTTTCAACAAAACATGTCTTTATCTCAGCTTTAGTCCCTAATCCTAAATTTTCACCCATTTCTAAAACAAGCAAGCAACTTTTTATTCTTTTGAATTTTTACTATTTTATTATTCCTTTAAAAAAACTATTTTTTTACATCTTTTATTTTTATCTTTTTATCTTTTTTATTTTTTTTATTTTTTCCTATTTCAAAACAAAGAATTTTCTCTCTAACTCATTTTTATTTTTTCTATTTTTTTAAGTTTTTCTTTTAAAAGGGCCCCTTTTAAAAAAAACTTTATTTTTCCCTAAAGAACTTCTTTTTAAGTTTTTTCCCTTTTCAAAAAAAAAACTTTTATCATAGACCATAAACTTTTATTTAAAACTTTTTTATTATCTTTTTTTCTTGAAAACTTATTTTTTTTCCTTTTTTTAAAACATCTTTATTATTTTTTCTTTTAAAAAAAATCATTTTGTCCATCTATTATTAAAGAAAACTAAATTTCATAAAAATGTTTTTATATTTTTTAAAAATAATCCACTTTATTATTTTACACCTCACATTATTATTTTTCATAATTAAATCCCTAATTTTAAGTTTTTCCAATTAAACCACATTTATTCATTTTATTCTTGCATTTTTAATCTAAACACCTTTAAAAACTTATTTATTCATTCCTAAAGATCAAAATAATCCTAACAACATTTTTAAGCATGCAAAATGTTTTAAGATCAATCTAAAATTAAAATGGAATTTTAAAACGAAAATGTTACCAAAATCGTGAACGATTTTCCGACTTTGAGAAAGCAACCTAAATATTCACAAACAATACAAACACCAAAAATTCATCCAAGAACAAACATAAAAATAAACAAAAAAGATAAAAATTTTACCGAGAAATCGATGAACGAAGAATTCGAATCCGGGCTTCTCGAAATGCTCCAAACCGCCTCCAGAAAATTGCTCCCAAACTTGAACTTTTGCTCCAAAAATTTCCTGCAAACTCCTAAAAAATTCAGAGAATTTTTCGGATTTATCCTAAGCTTTTTTCTAGTGGTTTTTTCTTCAATTTGTGTGTGATGAACAAGTGAAAAAGGGGTATTTATACTTGAATTTGAGTTTCAAATTCAAGCCAAATCGGGATTTAATCCCCAAATTGGAGCCTAAATCCGACCAATGGCTTGATTCTCGGAATTTTCCCCTTGATTTGAGCCTAGGGTTTGACCCCTTCTCTCGGTTTTTTGCAGACTCCGGCAAGCACAGACAGTCGCAGAGAGCGAGGTTGGTGGCATTGGGTCGACGGCAGCATGGCGGACCGCCCGGTACCAATGGCTTCGGCGGCCGTGACCTGTAGTCACCGACCGACCACCGTGAAATCGCGCGACAAGGGTTTGCTGGGAACCAACCCGCGCGCGTGCAGTCCATGCGCTAGCGTGTGGCGCGCGCAGGTTCCCCCATTTTTTATATTTTTATATTTTTTTTGTTATCTTTCTTTCTTTTGCTGATTTTTTATTACTATTTTTTGCTGATTTTTATAACATTTATTTTCCACCTCACTTTATTTCCCCCTTTTCCCCATAATTATTATTTTTTTCTTTTCTTCTTTTCTTTTTTTTCCTTTTTTTCCTTTTAAAAGATGAGGTTCAACATAAAAAAAATGGGCTTTGTTCTCTTTATTTAAAAGTGGGCTTTTAAAATGGATTTTTTTGAAGATGAGTCTTTATTTATTTAAAAAATGGGCCTTTAAAATGATTTTTTCTTTTATATTTTATATTTTCTTTTTATTTTCTGTTTTTTTAAACTAAGGTGAAAATTTAGTGACAACACCCACCTACCTAGTTTCGGGATTTTATGATTGAACCATCAATTCCACATCATCTAACACACAAAACATTGCTTTTAACCAACCCAAAACACATCAACATCAATCCACACGAAAATCCCCAAAAACCATTATTTTCAAACAATGAACTTTGAGAAAAAAATGCAAAAATTATTGGGTTTTGAAGAGAATCCATCCGAAAAGAGTTCATTGAAAGAAAAACAAAGCAAATGAGAGATTACCTTCAAAAGTCTTCAATGGAGATGATATTTGGTTGAAGAGAAAGTGAGAAATCTAGTTTTAGGGAAAATAACGTGATTTTCTTTCAAAAGATGACGACTTTTTTTTTAAAAAAAATCCCTTTGTTGTAATTAAAAACCCCTTTTAAAAGAATTTACCTCTTTACCCCCTTTTAAAATATTTTCATCTCAAGACATACCCCTTTTTGTTAAAATAAAAAGACCCGAAACTAGTCTAACCCGGCCAACGAATTCGGTCCGACCCTCAACCCGATCCGATAACTTCTGGCCCTAAACTCTGGGCGTTACAGTTCAATTTTCATTCGATCTGAACACCGATAAGACACTCAATTACAAAATGAGTACTTTAGGGACCAAAATGTGAATCTGAATAATTACAAGGACTTACACAAGTTTCAGTTTACTAATTGTTATTTGATCATATTTCATGCCAACATGACAAATTTCATCTTCAATAGATAACGAACAAACATCCAATTTAGCCAAATACGAAATTAAGGACTAAATCATAAAACAACCAAAATACATGGACTAACACATTTTTAACAGCTTCTCACAACAATTAGATGCATTATAAATGCTTACGAAAACTCAAATCAAACTGACATCATTTACCTACTCAATTGATGCAACAGTATACGGTGACAAAATTGCAAAGAATCCAACCTCGGTAAAATCCATTAATCGAATTAACCACCATCCATTACAATAAACGGGCTGCACATAATGCATTTTTGAGAATTCGAATTCCAACACAACTTAACCACTTATTTACAAACAACGTTAATCACACTTCAAATATTATAACATCATTAAACATATTGACTCAAATAATTACATACCAATTAATCAACACAATTCATATTTATACAAGTAGTTTAGAGGCAAGCTTCCTAATAAGATAAATCGTTATCCATTAAACACCAAATGGTCAATACCTGAACATAGGCTATAGAATAATTAAGGGATTAAAGCATATGACCATAAGCACTCATTGAACACAAGTAATCAATCTAATCATTATTTAAACCATTTGATCATAACTATCATGTATACAAAGCATTAAGATAAAACCAACTTATTATTCATTAAATACAACCATCATCTAACGTAATATAAAATCAATCAAGTTATCGTTCCCTAAATAGAACAATCTATCCCAATATTTTAACCACATTGCCTTATTACAAATAATATTAATACTGTACCATACCCTTTGAACTCGTTTTTTCTTGGAATCCATCTTGCCTCGGACCACGACCCCAAACTTGCTTTTATTCACTACATTGACGAAAGAAAAGAGAACGTAAGCATATAATGCCTAGTGAGTGCATTCAAAAAGGGTAAAACGTCAATCTAATTTTCAAATTAAAATCGATATTAGAAACCCATATTAAACCAAGTCAAATACACCATTTCTAAAGAATTTAAATAAACCACGCTTGTTCGATACATAAGCATCATGCTTCCATAATAAACTTTTTTTTCACAAAACATTTAGTAAAACATGCTCAACCACAACTCATGCTTCATTCTTTTTCTAAAACAAGTTGGATAAACCAATTTCTAAACATGTATCATTGATCTCTAGCGTTTTCAAAGCAAACCTCAATTTAAGCCCTCACATGCTTATTCATCTATTAACAAAGCTTAAAGAGCATCTCATCTATAAACCACATTATACAAAAACTATATACAAACCATGATACATTTAAATTTTATATATTGACATTAAAAGTTACACGGATAGACTTACCTCTATCCTTGGATAGCACTACCCCTATCCATACATGTTCGGATACCTAAATTCCCTTGATGGTACTACCCCCATCAAGTCTCTTGGCGGAACTACCCCAACTATAATCTCACTTCCGCCTAGAATAGAATCCACCCCTATTCCGTATGTGATAACACTACCCCTATCACTTCACAATAGAACTACCCCTATTGTATAACTGAAAAATTTCTCACGATCGATTTTACATTTTATAGTACACTTTAATCTTATGGTCGACCAATTATATCCGACATCAAATAACTACTTTCCACTTGTCAATATACTCAATTAAACATGTTACGTCTTTGTTTTTCATATGCATCATTCAAACCAATTTCTATCAAAATATCTCAAATACATTCAACCATGTTTTGGGCATTTTCTCAAACATGTTGTAAACCTTTTTCTTTAAACATAATTTAATCTCATGGAATCATTTGCAACATTTCTCAATACTCAAAATATGCATAAACAGTACGTAAATTCATTCATATTTTTAACGCAAAACATGTAAGTCAAGTTTCATATCAAACAAATATTCAAAAGACGAAAATAGGGAAAACTTGCTTCCGAGCTTAGCTAAGTTTTCTAGGCTTTAACTAAACTCCCAAAGCTATAATTCAAACCTCTTTATAGTACCAAAATACATTTGCATTCACTAACTTGATATCACCCTGATACCGATGTGTCGACGCCTAACCGAAAAACGTCCAAACAATTGTCATCTTTCACAAAAAAATACAAAGGTCAATATATATTAGACCACACCAAATTAACTAATTTATTAAAATAACCCTAATCGATTCGAACTACACCCGTAGCAACCTAAAAACAACGGCAGCTGCACTATCGTGCCACTGCCCTGCTTTCACTCACCAACATTCTTCAATCGTAAAAACCACTGGAACCATAACCATTACCCATTTTTATCTTTTAATCAACAAATATAAATCAGCAAATGGGAATTATTTCTTTCCCCCAAATCCCACCACAGACCACAACCCGCACAACAGGGCAGTAGCGATCCCACCACTGCTTGCCTTGGCCCTTCGATTCTTTTTTTTTTTCCAGCTTAACTATTCCTTACTAACATTTCATCGAACAAGTTCCAAGCACACTAATATGTGATCCAAAACTTCAACCCATCATTCTACCAATTACCCCGATCTAAGAACCTAAATATAAATTCAATCAATTATATTAATTTCGAAATCAATTTTACAAAAATGATATTAGATTATATCCAACCCACAAAAATAACTTATAATCCAATTAAAACATTTAGATTTCATTTATGAAATCATGATTCACTCTTTCTCATCTAGAAATTAAATTAATCCATTAAAATTCATTTTAACATCAAAAGACAATGGAATTGATAGAAAATCAAAGCTTACCTAAATAATTTGAAACTTGAAAATCAAGATTGCTCTTCCATTCTTTCAACTTGAAATCCATTGAAGAAGATGAGAGAAATCAAAATCTCTTGTGTGGCTATTGATTAGAAATGATTTAAGAAGAAAATGAATAGAAATTGGATAAGAAAATCTAAGAAAACTATAATGGTGTTTGGAAGAATCTTGAGAGAAAATGAGATAAATTTAGACATAGCTTTCTTTCTTGAGAAAATAATAATTATCGTCAAATTCTAATTAGAATTAGATATTAAAATCCTCATTTAATAAATGGGTCAAATAATCTCATAAAACTACAATTTTTTTTGGGTCAAACCATAACTTCATTAAAATAGGAAAAGGTACATAAGGGGGAGGCCCAAGGGTCTCAACAACGAAGAACACAAGCAACTGAAAGCCAAAACAAACGGCAGCGCCAAACAAGTCCTAAAAACAAACTGAAAATACACAAATAACAGCCTATCAGCCAACAACCAGGATACAAACCGCAAGCGTAAACAACGATCAATAAACGACCACGCAGAAACCCATCAAAACCAGGACGTGGAAAAAACTGGATCGCCCAGATAGACACTTCCATCGGTACAACTGTGGATCGTGTTTTTTAAAATGAAGAAACCAGAACGATGATGGAGAGAGCCAGGACTCAAACACCATAATCTCTTCCCAGGATAAAAGACAATAGTCGTGCCTGAGAGCTCTATCCAGAGGCAGGCTTCCAACTGGAAATCGTTGGTCCTAATCAAGGCATCATCTACTGTATCCCAGATGCGAGGAGAGAATGTGTTCATCGAGACTCTTCCCAATTATGGTCCAACGAACACATGGTTACCAACCAACACTAAGAAGGGGCTCCTATAGAAAACATGCCACTGAACACCCGTTGATAATATGGGACCTGAGAACCGAAAGGCTCCTCCCGGATCCCATTTAAACCTTACTGCTGTCGAAATCCAAGTACTACCACCACTCCAAAGCTTAGCGACTTCCAAAAAACCATAAGCTGCGGGATGATACTTTGATAATAAGCTAAAACAAGTCACCCGGGTCCCACCGTGGTTGACTCCAAGTTTTGCTGAAAAGCTTTTCTACAGCAAAGACAAAGCATTTCTAAAAAGATGAAACAAGTCATCCGGGTTCCACCGTGGTCCCATCGAGGTTGACTCCAAAGAAAATTGTGGGCTATCAGTCTCTTTCGTAGAAAATAAGAAAAGCTTTTCCAATCTCGCTTCCCAAGGCTTAAACTTTGTTTCATCAGAGGAGCCTAAGACAGCTAGCAATTGGACCAACTTTCTCCTACTATCCAGATCACAGAACTCGGGACCTGTGCCGAAACCCAAAATTGCAGAAAAGACAAAACCTTGTTCTCTTCGAAAATCCTGCTGAAACACGTGAAAGCATGGATTTTCTACAGCTTTTTGCAAAGCAAAGATTTCGACACCGATGATGTCTTTTCCCCTCGACCGGAGGCTTGCCATCTTAGCCTGAGTCACCCCCAGTGTAACGCCGCCCATCACAACAGTTTGGACTATGAAACCCTCGTGCCTCGCCGGCTGGAGCATTTTAAGAGTCGATAAACAAACGAAAAACGCCGCTCTGATGTCTTTGCTCGAGAAAGAAACTGTCGCTCCGATGTCTTGGCCCGAAGGAGAAGGAGATTCTACAGACCTTTGCGGCAGCGCCACCGTTGGGCACACCAACACCTCCACCAAGAAGCTGATGCCAGAAAATCGGGCCTGAGAAATATGAACGCTTATCCTAATCTCAAGGACCAGCCTGTTAAGCGCCACCGCAACCAAAAACCAGAAGTGGCAGCGATCACGCCACAACCTCACACAACGGGGACCGACAATGTAGCGATAATTGTCCTCGTGAACCACTAGCCACGGTCAAAGACAACATCTTATGCGGAGCCATGGCGTCGGACGAAAACTCACCAGAGCCCGCTGCACACTCCAGAAGAGCCTCCCCTCTGAAGGCTGGACCAAGCCACCAACCGGCGTCGTCCACCACAAGATCGGTAACCGACGAGCTTTGGAAGGGGAGAACCACCTTCGTTCGGCACCAAACGAGTAAGCTGGATCGGACGGATCACAGCGCTGTCTGAGGGTCACAAACTTCAGGGGGCCGTGATCCTTGAGAGGCACATAGGGCGCGTACGATTTCATCCTCTGGTCGTAAATTAAAGTTTGCACATTTTTAATTATTTTTACAAAAATGTCATTAATAATATTTTACAGCCTTTTGTAAAATAGTCACCATTTAATTAATATTAAAACAACCCAATTAAAATTATTTCAAACTCAATTTCATCCTTTATGAAACTTATTAAATATATTTTTCACAAATACTCATCAGGACAAATTTCTTGGAAATCAATTTAATTACTCAAATTATTTTCCAGAATTAATTAATTAGCTAAAGCCTAACCAAAAATTCTAACCCGATTCCAGTAATTCACCCGAATCTTCTTGCCCGTTTTTCCGCGGCGTTACAACTCTCCCCCACTAAAAGAAATTTCCTCCTCGAAATTTACGAAAAAGAAACAAAACAAACACAAACATTCCTTCGTCTAACAACTTCCCAACTACACTTACGCCGCATAACTTTCACAAAAATATAATTATATTAAAAAATATAAAACTAAATTATAAAAATTAGAATATAAGGGTCAAATACGGTTTTTAAAAAATAAGGACTAAAGTGAAAAAAGATATCATCATATTAAAAATATCAGAATAAATTATAAAAACTAGAAAGATATTAGGGTTAATTTTGGGTTAAATAAAGATTTTTAGGACTAAATTGAACAATATATAATTATTTTTAAAATATTAGACTAAATTATAAATATTGGAAGGAAATTGGGGTTAATTTCGGGTTAAATAAAGATTTTGAGGACTACAATTAACAAAAATATAATTATATTTAAAGCATTGCACTAAATTATAAAGATTAGAAAGAAATTAGTGTTAATTTTGAGTTAAATAAAGATTTTTTAGGACTAAAATGAACAAAAGTATAATTATATTTAGAATCTTGGAATAAATTATGAAAATTAGAATGAATTTCGGTTTAATTTCAGGTTAAATAAATATTTTTTGGACTAATTTGAAAAAAAATGATTCTATTTAAAATATTGGACTAAATTATAAAAAATTATAACTAAATAGAGGTCAATTTCGGGTTAAATATAGAATTTAAGGAGTATATCGAACAAAAAAGAATAATTATAGTTAAAATATTTGACTAAATTATAAAAAATATATAAAAAAATAGGAGTTAATTTCGGGTTAAATAAAGATTTTAAGGACTAAATTGAACAAAAATCATCATATTAAAAATATTGAACTAAATTATAAAAAATTAGAAAGAAATTTGTGTTAATTTCAGGTTAAATAAAGATTTTAAGGACTAAATTGAACACAAATAAAAATTTGACGAAATTGACGTGCAATTTACCCCTTTCATTAGAGTCAGCTATTTTTTTGTTAATAAAGTGACATGTGGCGCGTTTTGATTGATCCAGTAAATTTTTTAAAACGTGAGTTAACGGTAGGGGCCAATTGAGGTCACGATTTAAAGTTTAGGGGATGAAATATCCTGAAAAATTCTTTAGGGGGCAACTCGGTAAAACATGTATACTTTATGGGCCATTGAAGCTTTAAAAAACTAAAGTACATTAATCACGTTAATCAACTATTTTTCTAAGACCATGAAAGAGCTCAAACTAACAACTAAATAATGAAAATCAGACTATACAAGAAAATGATATAAAATCCAACCAAACAACTCGAGAAAAAAATATAAATATACAAACAAACATCATAGTCTACGGTGAAGGATAAAACACAATGAAGACTAACATAAAAATGAAATAATGATGTCACATTAACAAATGACTTTATTGCAATTCAAACGTGACTTATTTGGGGGATTCCGAGCATGTAACACCCCAAACCTGGATGTCACATTTAGGCCTCAAGCTCAACCCGAAACCATAAAATTTTGACATAGTTTAGTCCAATCCACAATCAATTTCCAAATTTATTAGATTTTCAACCATTCAAAACATAAACAAATATTTGAAAGCGTTTATAAGGGAGCTCCTTTTAAATTACATTATAAAAGCGTTCAACTCAATCATTTTAAATCCTAATACGAGTTACAAACACATGATAGTGTCCTACGAATGCATAACCCAAATATCTCAATAATGTACTCTGGTGAGACGAGGCGCTGTAATCCTTCTCTGTAACGCCTGAGTTTGGGGCCCGGGAGATATTCGGGTTTGGTTAAGGCGGTTCGAGTTAGGCTAATTTTGGGGAAAACAAATTAAATGATTAAATTTAAAATCTTTTGAAGGAAAATAAGGTTTTTGGTAAAATGGGTATCAAAAGGGTTTTGGAGATGGATTTTTTTAAATGGAAATAAAATAATATATGTCAAAAACCCCTTTCTTCTCCCTTTTCCCATTTCCTTTTTCACGTCAATTTTTTCTAAGCCTCACAACTTTTCATTTCCACCAAACATCATAATTTTGAAGGATTTTAGGAGGTAAGGTAACTTGGTTTTATTCTTCTCTTCTCTCTAATCTTGTGAAGAACTAAGTGTTTTGATATAATATTTGAAAAATGTTTTCGACTAGATTGAAAATAATTGAAAATATGTTTTTAGTCAAAAACAACTTGAAAATATGTTTAGGGGTTTTACAAGGCTTTGGAATGATTTAAAGTACATTTAAAGTAGTCAAAACCAAGAACTTCAGGTGTCCGTACCGATATGGTCTTGGACCGTATCGATACGCCTTAGGGTTTCAACTACATGATTTTTCCAGTAGCCAAAACCCGTACCGATACGCTCAGCCGTATCGATACGGTGTGTTTTGAAATAGCCCAACGGCTAGTCGCGTACCGATACGAGTGTATTGCGTACCGATACGCCTAACTACCCCAATGACCATTTTCTCAACGGTCTTTTAATTTGCAGGACCGTACCGATACACTAGGTAAGCGTATCGATACGCATCAGCTACAGAAGCCCAACAGCTAATTCCTTATCGGGACCGTATCGATACGGTTTGACTAGTATCGATATGCCAAGCTGCAGAACTGCATTTATGGTGGGAAATAAAGGCTCCAACGACTCCAATTCAATCCCAACGGCTAGTAACGGCCACAAACTCATCAAGGAGTATAAAAGGGACCTCCAAGCATCTTGTAATGGTTAATGCTTCAATTGTTACAACATTATGATGTCAAAATTTGTCTAGAGCTTAAATTGTATATTTCTTGCTTAGACAACACTTGTGAGCTTAACATTGTTAAATTTGCTCAAGTGTTTAGGTTTTGGGTGAGTGCTTAGTATTGCAAACACATACCTATTAGAGGGATTTCTAGTTTGCTAAGTATTTCTCTTGTAAGAGAGTGTTTGATCAAGCTTTGGGTAGAAAGCTTGATCATTGAAACGGTTTCCTCCTAATCCGAGAAAAAGGGATGAAATTCTTAGTGAATTTGTTTTGGAAATCCTTAGTGGGAAGCTAAGGTAGTGGATGTAGACCTTGGTTAGAAGGTTGAACCACTATAAATCCTTGTGTAAATTGTCTATCTTTTCCTTCCCACACTTACACCCAAATTATCCAACTTCTCCACACTTGGCGAGCAAGAACGGTTGAAGGAATTGAGCCCCCTACAACCCAACAATTGGTATCAGAGCTTGGCTCATCGAAGGGTATTCACATCCTATTGAGAAGATCTGGTAAGCTCGATCATCATTTCACCAACCGGCTCAAATGGTGCAATCCATCGACAAACCGCCTTTCTTCGACGGAAATCACAATGCCCATTGGAAGATAAAGATGAAATTCTTCATGAAGTCAAGACACTACAAGCTATGGGACATAGTTGAAGATGGTCCGTTCGTGCTTCAATGAAGCAAAGCGGAATGGAGTACCGAAGATCGTAAGAAGATGGAGCTAAATTGCAAAGCCTTGCACATCCTATTTTGTGCTTTTGGCCCAACCATCTATGAGAAGATGTCTTCTTGTGAGAGTGCCAATAAGGTATGAGGCAAGCTTGAAGTCACATACGAAGGGACGAATGAAGTAAAGGAGACCAAAATCGGGCTCCTTACCTTAGAGTATGAGAACTTCAAGATGGATCCGGAAGAGAACATCGAGTAGATGTTTGATAGGTTCTCCACTATCACAAATGGACTCAAAGGTTATGGAGAAGCCATCCCGGAAGAGAAGCTTGGCCGAAAGCTCATCTACTCCCTTCTCGAGTCATGGGACTCAAAGAGGACTGCCATCATCGAAACTAAGAATCTCAAAACCTTGAAGCTTGATGAACTCATGGGGTCACTTCTCACTCACCAAATAATGAAGAAAAATAAAGAAGAGGAGAAGAAGAAGGAAGAGATTAGAGCGATGGGGAAGAAGAAGATCATGAAGCTAGGCATCAATGCAAGTGCCGTAGCTCTCAAATCCTCCACATGCCATCATGTAGATTCAAGTGAGGAGGAAAGTGAAGATGAAGAGATGGCCTATCTCTTCAACAAATTCACCTGGTTCATGAAGAGCGAAATGGATAAATCCAAGCATGAATCAAGGAAGAAGATGAAGGACTCCCACAAATCCAAAAAGAGGGGATCATCTTCAAAACAAGCATATGTGGCCACATGGAGTGATGAATACTCCACCGATGATGAAGTAGCCCACCTATGCTTGATGACCCTCAATGAGGGGGAGGTAACTTCTAACTCATCTATTTCAAATTCATATACATTTGATGAGTTGCAAGATGCCTATGATGGTCTGCTTTTGGAATTCAAGGCATCATTTTCCAAGAACAAAAAGTTGATTTCAAAAATAAAAATTGAAAATGATTTGTCTTCCAAAACAAATATTGAACTTGAAGCAAAATTGAAAGATTTTGAACAAAAATGTTTTCATTTACAAAATTTGCTTCTTAAAGTTCAAAAAGAAAAAAGATCTGATTTCCAATGAACTTGAAAAGAAAAATAGTTTTGGAAAATCAAATTTTTATGTAAGACAATCTAGTGCCCCTAGATTTGTGAATGGTAAATGTTTTAGAAGTGTTTGGGTCCTAAAAGGACTAACCACTTCAACTAAAAAGGATGAAATTGAAAAATGGATTCCTAAGGGGACTAAATTTTGTGCTAGTAATGTCTATGGATCCAAAGCAATTTGGATACCAAAAACTACTTGATTGTCTTTTGCTAGATGTGATGAAGAGTGATCAACAAGTCAAATATTGAGGGGGAGCTCCATGCACACAAAGGAAGAACACTTGAAGAAGGAAGGCTTCACATCCTCCCTTGGGTTCAAGTGTGGTAACATCTAGTTGTTTTTGTTCTTATTTGATTTATTTTCATTTATGTCAACTAGATAATCATATATGTTGAAGTAACATTCTTATGATGCTTTGAGTAAGGGGGAGCCAATTTTTAAACCAACATTTTTAAGAGTGTCAAATTTTCTTTTTACCTCCTAAGTTATTTTGAGCTCAATGTCGTTTTAAATTATTTTTGATATAACAAAAAGGGGAGAAATGGTTTGAAAATTTGATTTTTCAAGTTTTTCAAGAGAATAAGGGGGAGCCTAAATAAAATTTAAATTTTAAGTCTTTTATTCAATTTTTTAAATACAAAGGGGGAGAGAATCCCAAACAATTTTTCAAGTTGGTTTTATTATATCAAAAAGGGGGAGATTGTAGAACTACGTGTTTTGATATAATATTTGAAAAATGTTTTGGACTAAATTGAAAAGAATTTAAAATATGTTTTTAGTCAAAAACAACTTGAAAATATGTTTAAGGGTTTTACAAGGCTTTGGAATGATTTGAAGTACATTTAAAGTAGTCAAAACCAAGAACTTCAGGTGTCCATACCGATACGGTCTTGGACCGTACCGATACGCCTTAGGGTTTCAACTACATGATTTTTCCAGTAGCCAAAACCCGTACCGATACGCTCAGCCGTATCGATATGGTGTGTTTTGAAATAGCCCAACGGCTAGTCGCGTCACGATACGGGTGTATCACGTACCGATACGCCTAACTACCTCAACGGTCTTTTAATTTGCAGGACCGTACCGATACGCTAGGTAAGCGTATCGATATGCATCAGCTGGAGAAGCCCAACGACTAATTCCTTATCGGGACCGTATCGATACGGTTTGACGAGTATCAATACACCAAGCTGCAGAACTGCAATTATGGTGGGAAATAAAGGCTCCAACGGCTCCAATTCAATCCCAACGGCTAGTAACGGCCACAAACTCATCAAGGAGTATAAAAGGGACCTCCAAGCATCTTGTAATGGTTAATGCTTCAATTGTTACAACATTATGATGTCAAAATTTGTCTAGAGCTTAAATTGTATATTTCTTGCTTAGACAACACTTGTGAGCTTAACATTGTTAAATTTGCTCAAGTGTTTAGGTTTTGGGTGAGTGCTTAATATTGCAAACACATACCTATTAGAGGAATTTCTAGTTTGCTAAGTATTTCTCTTGTAAGAGAGTGTTTGATCAAGCTTTGGGTAGAAAGCTTGATCGTTGTAACGATTTCCTCCTAATCCGAGAAAAGAGGACAAAATTCTTAGTGAATTTGTTTTGGAAATCCTTAGTGGGAAGCTAAGGTAGTGGATGTAGACCTTGGTTAGAAGGTTGAACCACTATAAATCTTTGTGTAAATTGTCTATCTTTTCCTTACCACACTTACACCCAAATTATCCAACTTATCCACACTTGGCGAGCAAGAACGGTTGAAGGAATCGAGCCCCCTACAACCCAACATCTTGTTTGTAGCATTTTCTTTCCAAGGTTTTGAAGATTTCTTAAATTCCTTCATTTTGGGGAAATGGGTTTTTAGAGGGTTTAAGCGAATGCTGATAAAACAATGTTTTGGGGTGAGTTGTATATCATATTTTGGTTTAAAATGGTGTTAAGACAATGAGTTTATCATGAAATCCCGGAATTTGGAAAATGGGTAATTTTTGGTTACGGGGTATTTGGGTTTCTGGCTTGGAAATGGTGGGGAAAGATTTCTAATGGTTTGATGGTGTTAGGTTGTTGTTTTTGGAGTATTTGAACATGTTTTGGATGATAAATTGATGAAGTTATGGGTGACTTGAGGTTAGAGTAGAAATAAAGATGATTTTGGTTAGTTTCGAATAGAAATCAGAAACTTGTTGTTGTCAGATTTTGATGGGATTGATTTCAGTGGGTTTGATTATTGAAAGGTGTATTAATTCCTTGTTTTAATTTGGGTAGAAGCAGCGGATAAGGATTTGGGTTATTCAGACACTACACCGGGAGTTGAGGAAGCTTGAAGGAGGACCGTTAGCTTGTTTTGGTATTGTGTTGGTGAGTGGAAACATTTTGAAGCTTTAAAATGGTTCAAAGAGATTTTCTTGGGGTTTGGGTGGAGCCTTAGGGGCCAACCTAAACCCAAGTGTAAGCTTGTCTAATTTTTCCTTGTTTCGTTGATTGATGGAGTATGTGTGATTATACGTGTTGTTGTGTGAAATATGGATTGCTCTTACCTCCTTTTTAATGATTGTTATGTTGTCGTAGTTGTTGTCAAAGGCTCACGTGATTGTTAGTGGAAAGTGTGTTGTTGAATACGATGATGTGTAGTCCCACCGGAAGTGACTAGTAGATGAGTACTGTGATGTGTAGTCCTACCGAAAATATGCTAGTTGTTGTGAACGGTGATGTGTAGTCCCACCAGGAATGGTTGTGCATGTGCATACCATGGTTTTGTCTTAAGCTTTCAGTTTATCGTATTTCCCTTCTAAATTATTTTGTCTTTAAACTAAACACATGCTTTGAACTGCATTGTTGTTGTTGTGATTTTGAGCTCCGCTACTAAGCTTTTAAGCTTACGCTCTCTTTTCCAGCAATGCAGATCGTTAGTGGCTACGGGAGGCAAGCGGGGCAAAGGAGGAACCTTGGAGTTCATTTGCTAGCTCAAGTACGGTTTGCGTGGTTGTAGTAATACTTAGGCAATGGGAATGCTAGACTTTTGTGTTGGGGAGTTGGTGTCCAAAATCCTATGTTTTTGTTATTGTTGTTACCATGTTTAAAGTGTTGAAGTATGCTTTGGTTTGGCGTTTGACCCTTTGAGAATGTTAAGCACGTTTGGTTATTTTTTTGTTAAATCTTGCTTTGTTGACTTTTAGCCTCGTTGAATGTTTGACTTGCTTTAAATGAGTTTTCTTGGTTGCCTTGAGTTGCATGTATGCTTAGAAGTTGGTCAAAAGCTTCCTTAGATTGTTTAAGTTAGCTTCCTTGTGCTTAAAACTGCAATTTGTTGTCTTTCTGTGCAGGGCCTATCGATACGCTCATGGGTGGTATCGATACGGTCCCCTGTTTTAAGCCTATCATACCGATACGCGAGGGTGTATCAATACCCTCTTTGTCCTCTAGAAATCTGAGATTTTGACGAGAATTGGGGTTTCGGTACGGGCCTTAGGCGTATCGATATGGTCCTGGAGTTGACTTTGGGAAACTTGACCGTTAAAGGTGTATCGATACCAGCCTTGGAGGGTATTGATACAACCTCTCAAAGTTGACTTTGGGGGAGTTTGATCGTTGAAGGCGTATCGATACTGGCCTTAGGAGTATTGATACGGGCTGAAGTAAAATGGCTAAAGTTATCTTTTAATGTCCTTTCTTCTCGGTTCATATCCGTGTTTGCTTTTCCGCTGTTTGCTTTCTCACATAGGTTCAAATAAAGCATTTAGACAAGATTAATTAAAAAGAAAAAAAATAGGTTTGCTAATTGGAGTGAGGCCTTAACAGGTTTTACTTCGTTTTCCCTGTGTAACCCGTTCAGTTCGGTCTGGTGGTTGGGTCGGGACGAGGGGGTTACATTTGTTGGTATAAGAGCCTCAGTATTGAGGTCTCTTAGGAAGGTAAGTCAGGTAAGTTAGTTAGTTTGATTTGTTATCCATTGCACAGTGTGTGAAAGCATGCTTTCTCGTTCTTGTTGTTAGTTGAAGAGTAGTCGAGCGTCCCCATTGCTAAGTATTGTTATTGGAAAATGGTTTTGGTTAAAAGAGCTTGAGCACTTGGATCCTTGCCCTTGCTGACCCAATGTTTTCTTGTGTGATATGTTTGTTGTTTTAGATTTTATCTTCGTTATGGTGAGACCGAGGGGAATGCCTAGAGCGGGTGACCAGGCACCCGGGGTTGTGCCTCCTCTTGATCCCGGTGGTAATGGGGCGAATGTAGGAGTTAATGCACCTCAGGCTGGTGCGAATGTTGGAGGTGATGATAATGGACTTCAGGTTGGCCAGGGTAAGGCTGGTGCGGGCATGACTCATTTGATTCAGACCATAGCCGGGGCTTTTCAGACAGCTTTAGCCTGTATACATGCTGAACACCACCTCAGGGTGCGGGGACTGGTTTACCCCTTGAGAGACTTTGTAGTTTGGGCGGAGTTAAGTTCTGGGGTTTGTCTCCCGAGGGTTCAGAGTCTTGGCTCGAGAGTACTACACGCATCTTGTAACGCCCGAGGTTTGGCGTCCGGGAGATAACCGGGTTTGGTTAAACCGGTTTGGGTTAATTTATTTGAAAGAAAATATTATTAAATAAAACTAAAATGGGATTTTATTAAATAAGGGCAAAAGGGGAATTTGGACTTTAAAACAAAAGGGGGGTTTTTATCTCATCTCTTCTCAAAATAAAAAAGAAAGCTATCATCTTTTTTTTGAAAGCCAAAGAGCTCAAAACTTTTTCAAGAGCAAGCATTCTTCATCAAATCCTCGGTTGTGGTGATTTATTCAAGGTAAATGTCTTAATCTATCGGCCTTTACTAGATTAAGATAGATTTTAACTTAGTTTTCCATTTACCCAACGATTCTAAGTTTTTCCCTAAAACCCATTATTTCGATACATGTGTTTTTGGGTGGTTAAAAATCACATTTTGGTGTTAATAAAGTGATGAAATGAAGCTTTAAATAAAAAAACCCGAAACTAGGGCAGTGGGTGATTTTTGAAGGTGAAAAAGTGGTGTTTTTGGCTTAGTTTTGTGGTAAAACGAGGGCTGGAGGTATACAAACCTAGGATGGGTGTTTTTAGAAGATTTTTGTGTGTTTTGGATGTTTAATTTGATGGGTTATTGCTGGGCTATGCTTAAGAACGAGATTGATGATATTTTTGATTGAGTAAATGTGTCGATTGATGAGCTGTTTCTATTCAGTGAATTTATGGAAGAATAGGGGAAACGAGTTTGGCTCCCTTGGACGCGATACCAGGTGATACGGGGGCCTAAGATCGGTGTTTCGGCTTTCGGTTGGGCTCAATCGGTTAGTGGAAATGTTTTAAATTTTAAAATGATTCAAAGTGGTTTCTTGGGGGTTTGGGTGGAGCCTTAAGGGCTAACCTAAACTCAAGTGTAAGTTTTCCAAATCTATCTTGTTTCGTTAAGTGTTGGCGTGTGATTATTTGTGTTGTTGTGTAAAATGTGGATTGTCTTTACTCTCCGTTCTAATGTTGTTGTGTAGTCTTAGTTGATGTCAAACCTCACGGGATGATTGCCGTTTTTATGGTGATGTGTAGTCCGACCGGTAGTGACTAGTAGTTGAGTACGGTGATGTGTAGTCCCATCGGAAAATGCTAGTTGTTGTGTACGGTGATGTGTAGTCCCACCAGGATGGTTGTGCATGTGCAAACCATGTCTAGCCTATGCTTGTGTTGCTACATCTCTTACTTAAATGGTTTTGTTTCCAAACTAAGATTTATATTTTGAACTGCATTGTTGTCGTGTTTTAGAGCTCCGCTCACTAAGCTTTTAAGCTTACGCTCTCTTTTTCAACAATGTAGATCATTAGAGGCTCTGGGAGGCAAGTGGGAAAGGGAGGAGTTCATGGAGTTCTAGCTAAGCTCAAAGTATGGTTTATGTTTTGTAATAATGCTTAGACAATGGGAATACTAGGCTTCTGTTATGGAGTTGGTGTTCAAACTCCTAAGTCTTGTTATTGTTTTGTTGTTACCATGTTAAAATGTTGAAGCATGTCTTAATGTGGCTTTTGACCCCTTTATGGATGTTAAGCATGTTGGTTGCAAGTTAAACATTGCCTTGTTGATTTTTAGCCTTGTTGTATGTTTGATGTGCCTTAAATGAGTATTTCTTAGTTGCTTTAGGTTGTATGGATGTTTAGAGTTGGTCTTAGACTTGCTTAAGGTGTTTAAGTTAGCTCTCTTATGCTTAAAATCAAAATTTGCAGGCTCTCTGTGCAGGGCGTATCGATACGCTCAAGGGCGGTATCGATACGGTCCCTTGTTTTTTAGCCTAGCGTACCGTTACGCGGGGGCGTATCGATACCCAATTTGCTCTCTGGAAATCTGAGAAATTGACGAGAAATTGGGGTATCGGTACGAACCTCAGGCGTACCGATACGGTCTTGGGGTTGAATTTGAGAGTTTTGACCGTTGGGAGTGTACCGATACCCGCATTGTAGGGTATCGATACGGGCCTTCAGAGTTTAGGGAAGGTTGACCGTTGAAGGCGTATTGATACGGCCTTTTGGAGTATCAATACGTCCTGAACTAAATAGCTAAAAATTACCTTTTTGTCAGTTTTGCTTGGGTCGTATTCTTGGTTGTTTTTCCGCTGTTTGCTTATCTCACATAGGGATAAATAAAGCATTTAGACAAGATAAATTAAAAAAAAAGTAGGGTTGCTAATCGGAGTGAGGCCTTAGCGGGTTTCGCTTTAGTTTTTCCCATGTAACCCGTTCGGTCCGGGTCTGTCGGCTAGGCCGGGACGAGGGGGTTACATTTGGTGGTATCAGAGCCTCGGTTACGAGGTCTCTTGCGAAGGTAAGTCAGGTATGTTGGCTTGTTTGGACTGGTTGCTATTGCACGGTGTATGAAAGCATGCTTTATTGTTCTTGTTGTTGGTTGAAGTTTAGTTGAGTGTTCCCATTGCTAGGAGTTTTTATTGGAAAATGGTTTTGGTTTAAAGAGCTTGAGAACTTGAATCATTGCCCTTGCTAACCTCATGTTTTCTTGTGTGTGATGTGTTTGATGTTTTAAATTTTATCTTCGTTATGGTAAGACCAATAGGACAGCCTAGAGCGGGTGACCAGGCACTAGGGGATGTGCCTCATGTTCCTCTGCTCCCAATGGTAATGGGGTGGGTGGTGAAGGTAATGTGCCTCAGACTGGTGCGAATGGTGGAGGTGATGGTATGGACCTCAGGCCGGTGCAAATGTTGGGGGTAATGGAGCTCAGGCAGCTCAGGGTGTGGCAGGTGTGAACATGACTCATTTTATTCAGACTATAGCAGGGGCTTTTCAGACAGCTTTAGCCGGTATGCATGCTGCAGCACCACCTTAGGGTGCGGGGACTGGTTTACCCCTTTAGAGACTCCGTAGTTTGGGTGGAGTAGAGTTCTATGGTTTGACTCCCGAGGGTTCAGAGGCGTGGCTCGAGAGTACTACATGAATCCTAGGCCAGATGGAGTGCTCTGACGCTCGTAAGTTGGGTTGTGTTGTCTCTTTGCTTCAGAGAGATGCGTACGTTTAGTGGACTACCATTACTTCGGGTATGACAGAGGCGGATGTCACTTGGGAATACTTCAGAACTGCCTTTAAGAAGAAGTATATTGGATTCTGATATCAGGATGAAAAGAAGAGAGAGTTTATGGCCTTGGTTCAGGGTAGTAAGACGGTGTTCGAGTATGAGGTTCAGTTTGTGAGGTTGAGCCAGTATGCTCCCGAGTTGGTTCCCAGTGAGAGGGAAAAGTTTGAGCGCTTCCGTTATGGTTTGACTAGAGATGTAAAGACTTATATGCTTGCCTCTGACTACACCGAGTTTGATGTTTTGGTCTCTAAGGTCAAGGATATTGAGCAAAACTTGAGCTCGAGTACCCGTGCTAGTGTGTCTGATTCCAGAAAGAGACATACGGATTGAGATAGAGACCATGCCAAGAGGTATAGAGATAGGAGGTATCAGCCCGACTCGAGACATAGGGGCGGTAAGCATGGACGGGGCCATCAGGGCCAAAGAGCTGTTGTTCACACTCCTGAGTGTACTAGATGCGGTAGACGCCATCCGGGCGAGTGTATGGGTACTTTTGGGGTATGTTGGAACTGTGGTTCCCGATATCATTTGAGGCGTAACTGTCCACACTCGGCTAGGGGCGGACCGGCTCCAGCTAGGGGTTTTAAGCATCAGAGAGGTCGTGGGTGCGGCCGTGGTAACTTTCAGCCGAGGAACGATGTCAGAAGAACTTAGCTCACGTGGTGGCAGTTCAGCCCGAGGGTGGAGGACCGACTAGGGTGTATGCATAACAAAAGGTTGGGAATGACACGAATGTCATCGCAGGTAATTTCTCGTTACAGTCTTGGACTTTGCTTTCTTTGATAGATTTGGGTTTGACACATTCATATATTTTGGGTGAACATGCAAGGTCCCTAGGTCTACCGTATGAGTGGTTAGAGGTAGGTGTAAATGTTACTAGTTCTTTCAGCGATACCATGATAGTTAGGAAGATGTATAGGAGGTGTCCCTTGATGATTCTGGGCCATGTGTTTCTGGTTGACATGATGGAATTGCTGTTCTATGGTTTTGATGTGATTTTGGGCATGGATTGGCTCGTAGAGCATAGATCTATGGTAGACTTTGAGACCAAGAGAGTCTCCTTGAGGCTTGCGGATGATTTTGAAGTCGTAGTGGTGGGCGAGAACATTAAGTTCTTGTCCAATGTTGTATCTGCTTTAGAAGCTCAGAGATTGATGGATTCGGGTTGTCAGGCGTACTTGGCTTACATGATGAATCCGAATATGAATGAGGTTAGACCGCAAGACATCAAAACAGTTTGTGATTTACCGAGTGTTTTTTCGGAAAAGTTGTCGGGTTTGCCTCCAGATAGAGAAGTTGAGTTTTCTATTGAGACGTATTTCGATTCTACACCCGTTTCTACTGCTCCGTATAGAATGACACCGAATGAGTTCAAAGAGTTGAAGACACATCTTCAGGAATTTTTAGATAGAGATTTCATTAGGCCTAGTATTTCTCCGTGGGGTGCTCCGGTCTTGTTTGTGAAGAAAAAGGACGGCAATATGAGGATGTGTATAGACTATTAGCAGTTGAACAAGGTAACAGTGAAGAACAAGTATCCTTTGCCACGGATAGATGACTTGCTTGATAAATTGAGAGATGGTTCAGTGTTTTCGAAGATTGTTTTGAGATCCGGTTACTATCAGTTAAGGTGAAAGATATAGACATACCGAAGACTGCTTTCCGTGCACGTTATGGGCACTATGAGTTCT
Source organism: Hibiscus trionum (assembly GCA_030270665.1). NCBI lineage: Eukaryota > Viridiplantae > Streptophyta > Magnoliopsida > Malvales > Malvaceae > Hibiscus > Hibiscus trionum. Next base: position 52,039,598 of record BSYR01000020.1, on the reverse strand, counting down.
TGGTAATGCCTTTCGGTTTGACTACTGCTCCAGTTGCATTTATGGATATGATGAACCGAGTGTTTCAGGAATTTTTGGACATGTTTGTGGTAGTGTTCATAGATGACATCTTAGTGTACTCTAGGACCGAGGTCGAGCATGATGAGCATTTGCGGCTAGTGCTTCAGACTTTGCTTGAGAATCAGTTGTATGCCAAGTTGAGTAAATGCAAGTTTTGGATTAAGGAGGTAGTCTTCTTAGGTCATGTGATATCGGCCCATGGAATTAGTGTGGATCCCAAGAAGATAGAAGCCATAATGAGTTGGAAGCAACCGAAGTCGGTAATAGAAATCCGTAGTTTTCTAGGCTTGGCAGGGTAATATCGATGATTTGTCGAGGGGTTTTTGAAGACAGCGGCACCCTTGACTAAATTGCATCAGAAGAATGTTCCGTATGAGTAGTCAGATGCAAGACAACAAGCGTTTGAGAAGTTGAAGAAAGCTTTGACCGAAGCACCTATTTTGATTCAGCCTGAACCAGGGAAAGAGTTTGTGATTTACAGTGATGCCTCGTATGTAGGTTTAGGTTGAGTGCTTATTCAAGAGGGTAGGGTTGTAGCTTACGCTTCAGGACAATTGAAGGTTCACGAGAAGAACTACCCCACTCATGATATAGAGTTAGCCGCAATAGTGTTTGCTTTGAAGATTTGGAGACATCACCTTTATGGTGAGAAGTGCACCATTTATACCGACCATAAGAGTTTGAAATACTTGATGACTCAGAGAGAGTTAAACCTTAGACAACGTAGGTGGATAGAACTTCTTAAGGACTATGACCTTACGATAGAGTACCATCCGAGTAAGGCAAACATAGTGGCCGATGCTTTGAGTAGAAAAGTGGCAGTTGAGTTGCGAGCCATGTTTGCGAGACTGAGTGTGTCAAATGATGGCGGTTTGATAGTCGAGTTACAGGTTAAACCTTCGTTGGTTTAGTTGATTCAAGAGAAACAATTGCAAGACGAGTCTTTGGCACCTCACGTGCAAGATATAGCCGAGGGTAGACCTACCGATTTCTACTTTAGTGAGAATGGGATACTATGTTTCAAGGATAGGATAGTAGTCCCAGAAGACGCAGAGTTAAGGCGTACTATCTTGAATGAAGCCCATAACAATCCTTTTGCTATGCATCTGGGTAGTACGAAGATGTACCGTGGTTTAAAAGAAGAGTACTATTGGATTGGGTTGAAGAAAGATGTGGCCGAGTTTGTGAGTAAGTGTATGGTATGTCAACGAGTTAAGGCCGATCATCAGTTTCCTTCAGGTTTGTTACAGCTGTTGAAGATTCCCGAATGGAAGTGGGAACGTATTACCATGGACTTTATGTCGGGTTTACCGTTGACTCTTTTGAAGAAGAATTCAGTGTGGGTGATAGTCGATAGATTCACTAAGTGTGCCCATTTCATACATGTTCATACTACCTACACCTTAGATAAGTTGGTCAATCTGTACATCAGTGAGATAGTAAGATTGCATGGGGTACCTAAGTCAATTGTATCAGACCAAGATCCGATGTTTACAGCTAGATTTTGGGAGTGTTTGCATCGTGCCTTGGGTACTTGGTTGAACTTCAGTACGTCGTATCACCCGTAGTCAGATGGTCAGTCAGAGAGAGTTATTCAGGTGCTAGTGGACATGTTGAGGTGTTGCATCATCGACTTTCAGGGTTCTTGGGAAAAACATCTACCGTTAGTAGAGTTTGTATACAACAACATTTATCAGGCTAGTATTCAGATGGCACCATATGAGGTTCTGTATGGTAGGTAGTGTAGAACACCTATTTGTTGGCCTGAGGCCGGATAGAAGCTTGTACCGATGCCAGACTTGCTTAGGAGCACTACCGAGAAGGTAAAACTGATCCGTGATCACTTGAAGGCAGCTTTAGACAAACAGAAATCGTATACCGATTTGAAGAGAAAAGAGATAGAGTATGTCGTGGGCGAAAAGGTGTTCTTGAAAGTCTCACCTTGGAAGAAGGTGATGAGGTTTGATAGGAAGGGTAAATTGAGTCCGAGATTCATTGGACCTTACGAGGTAGTTGAGAGGATGGGTCTCGTTGCGTATAGATTGAGACTCCCGACCGAGTAAGAGAAGATTCACGATGTGTTCCACGTTCCTATGCTTCGGAAGTATAGATCGGATTCGTCTCACGTAATGCCAGTGGAAGGAATTGAGTTAAACCCCGACCTGTCGTATGATGAAGAGCCGATTGAAATTATTGCTACGGATAGGAAGGTGTTGTGTGGGAGATCTATCGAATTAATCAAGGTCTTTTGGAGACACCAAGGTGTGGAAGAGGCTACTTGGGAGAGGAAGGAAGACATGGAAAGACAGTTTTCGTATCTTTTTCCGTCAGGTAATTTTGGGGAAAGAATTCCTTAAGTGGGGGAGAGTTGTAACGCCCGGGGTTTGGGGCCCGAGAGATAACCGGGTTTGGTTAAACTGGTTCGGGTTAATTTATTTGAAAGAAAACATTATTAAATAACACTAAAAGTGGATTTTATTAAACAATGGCAAAAGGGGAATTTGGACTTTAAAACAAAAGGAGGTTTTATCTCATCTCTTCTCAAAATCAAAAAGAAAGCTATCATCTTTTTTTTGAAAGCTAAAATGCTCAAAACTTTTTCAAGAGCAAGCATTCTTCATCAAATCCTCAATTGTGGTGATTTATTCACGGTAAACGTCTTAATCTATCGACCTTTACTAGATTAAGATAGATTTTAACTTAGTTTTCTATTTACCCAACGATTCTAAGTTTTTCCCTAAAACCCATTATTTCAGAAATGGTGAGTTCTTGATGATTTTCGAGTGGGCTTTGATACCTGTGTTTTTGGGTGGATAAAAATCACATTTTGGTGTTAATAAAGTGATGAAATGAAGCTTTAAATCAACAAACCCGAAACTAGGGTAGTGGGTGATTTTTGAGGGTGAAAAGTGGTGTTTTTGGCTTAGTTTTGTGGTAAAACGAGGGCTGGAGGTATACGGACCTAGAATGGGTGTCTTTAGATGATTTTGGTGTGTTTTGGATGTTTAATTTGATGGATTACTGCTGGGCTATGCTTAAGAACGGGATTCATGATATTTTGATGGATTTTGGCTTTGTTTTGATTGAGTAAATGTGTTGATTGACAGGCTGTTGCTATTCAATGAATTTATGGAAGAATAAGAAAAGAATACTTTGTTTTTGGTTGATTAGAAATAGGGGAAACGATTTTTGGTCCCTTGGACGCGATACCGGGTGATACGGGGGCGTGAAATCTGTGTTTCGGCTTTCAGTTGGGCTCAATCAGTGAGTGGAAATGTTTTAAAGTTTAAAATGATTCAAAGTGGTTTCTTGGGGGTTTGGGTGGAGCCTTAAGGGTTAACCTAAACTAAAGTGTAAGTTTGCCAAATCTATCTTATTTCGTTAAGTGTTGGCGTGTGATTATTTGTGTTGTTGTGTGAAATGTGGATTGCCTTTACACTCCAATCTAATGTTGTTGTGTAGTCTTACTTGATGTCAAGCCTCACGTGATGGTTGTCGTTTTTTATGGTGATGTGTAGTCCCACCGGTAGTGACTAGTAGTTGAGTACGATGATGTGTAGTCCTATCGGAAAATGCTAGTTGTTATGTACGGTGATGTTTAGTCCCACCGGGATGGTTGTGCATGTACAAACTATGTCTAGCCTATGCTTGTGTTGTTACATCTCTTACTTAAATGATTTTGTTTCCAAACTAAGATTTATATCTTGAACTGCATTGGTGTCGTGTTTTAGAGCTCCGCTCACTAAGCTTTTATGCTTACGCTCTCTTTTTCAACAATGCAGATCGTTAGAGGCTCCGGGAGGCAAGTGGGCAAGGGAGGAGTTCTAGCTAAGCTCAAAGTATGGTTTATGTTTTGTAATAATGCTTAAACAATGGGAATACTAGGCTTCTGTTATGGAGTTTGTGTTCAAACTCCTAAGTCTTGTTATAGTTTTGTTGTTACCATGTTAAAATTTTGAAGCATGTCTTAATGTGGCTTTTGACCCCTTTATGGATGTTAAGCATGTTGGTTGCTAGTTAAACCTTTCCTTGTTGATTTTTAGCCTTGTTGTATGTTTGATATGCCTTAAATTAGTATTTCTTGGTTGCTTTAGGTTGTATGCATGTTTAGAGTTGGTCTTAGACTTGCTTAAGTTGTTTAAGTTAGCTCTCTTGTGCTTAAAATCGAAATTTACAGACTGTCTATGCAGGGCGTATCGATATGCTCAAGGGCAGTATCGATATTGTCCCTTATTTTTTAGCCTAGCCTACCGATACGTGGGGGCGTATCGATACCCAATTTGCTCTCTGGAAACCTAAGAAATTGACGAGAAATTGGCGTATCGGTACGAGCTGCAGGCGCTCCGATACAGTCTTGGGGTTGACTTTGAGATTTTTGACCGTTGGGAGCGTACCGATACCCGCCTTGGAGGGTATCAATGCCCGCTCTCAGAGTTAACTCTGGGGAAGGTTGATCATTGAAGGCGTATTGATATGGCCCTTTGGAGTATCGGTACGTCTTGAACTAAATAACTAAAAATTACTGTTTTGTCAGTTTTCCTTGGGTCGTATTCGTGGTTGTTTTTCCGCTGTTTGCTTATCTCACGTAGGGTTAAATAAAGCATTTAGACAAGAAAAAATTAAAAAAAGTAGGGTTGCTAATCGGAGTGAGGCCTTAGCGGGTTTTGCTTCAGTTTTCCCCGTGTAACCCATTCGGTTCGGGTCTGTCGGCTAGGTCGGGACGGGGGGGTTACACATCTTAGGTCAGATGGAGTGCTCAGACACTCGTAAGTTGGGTTATGTTGTCTCCTTGGTTCATGGAGATGCGTATGCTTGGTGGACTACGGTCATTTCGGGTATTCCGGAAGCGGATGTCATTTGGAAATTCTTTAGAACAACCTTTAGAAAGAAATACCCTGGAGCCCGATATCAGGATGAAAAGAAGAGGGAATTTATGGCTTTGGTTCAGGGTGGTAAGACGGTGTCAGAATATGAGTTGCAGTTTGTGAGGTTGAGCCAATATGCTCCCGAGTTGGTTCCCAATGAGAGAGAACGATGTGAGCGCTTCCATTATGGTTTGACTAGGGATGTGAAGACTTATATGCTTGCTTCTGATTACACCGAGTTTGATGTTTTGGTCTCTAGGGCCAATGATATTGTGCAGAGTTTAGGCTCGAACACTCGTGCTAGTGGGTTCAATTCAGGGAAAAGATATGCGGATTGGGACAGAGAGCATGCCAAGAGGCACAAAGATAGGAGATATCAGCCTGACTCGAGACATAGGGGTGGTAACCATGGACGTGACCATCAGGGCCAAGGAGCTATTGTTCAAACTCCTGAGTGCACTAGGTGTGGGAGACGCCATCCGGGCGAGTGTATGGGTACCTTTGGGGTATGTTGGAACTGTGGTTCCCGAGATCATTTTGAGCAATAAAGAGGTCGTGGGTGCGGTCGAGGTAATTTTCAGTCGAGGAATGATGGTCAGAGGAACGTAGCTCATGTGGTAGCAGTTCAGCCCGAGGGTGGAGGTCCGACTAAGGTGTATGCACAACGAGAGGCTAGGAATGACACGAATGTAATCTCAGGTAATTTCTTATTACAATCTTTATCCTTGCTTTCGTTGATATATTCGAGTTCGACACATTCATACATTTTGGGTGAGCATGCAAGAACTTTAGATTTATCGTATGAGTGGTTATAGGTAGGCATAAATATTACTAGTTCTTTCGGTGAGATCGTGGTAGTTAGGAAAATGTATAGGAGGTGTCCTTTGATGATTCAGGGTCATGTGTTTCCAGTCAATATGATGGAATTGTCGTTCTATGGTTTCGATGTGATTTTGGGCATGGATTGGCTCGTAAAGCATAGAGCTATGGTATACTTTGAGACCAAGAGAGTTTCCTTGAGACTTGCGGATGATCATGAGGTTGTAGTAGTTGGCGAGAACATTAAGTTCTTGTCCAATGTTTTTTCTGCTTTAGATGCTCAGAGATTGATGGATTCAGGTTGTCAAGCGTATTTGGCCTATGTAATGAATTTGAATATGAGCGAAGTTAGACCGCAAGTCATCAGAACAATTTGTGATTTTTTGAGTGTCTTTCCAAAAGAGTTGTCGGGTTTGCCTTCAGATAGGGATGTTGAGTTTGCTTTAGATTCTGCACTCGTGTCTATTTCTCCGTATGGAATGGCATCTAAGGAGTTGAAAGAGTTGAAGACACAACTTCAGGAACTATCAGATAGAGGTTTCATTAGGCCTAGTATTTCCCCGTGGGGTGCTCCGGTCTTGTTTGTGTAGAAAAAAGACGACAATATGAGGATGTGTATAGATTATAGGCAGTTGAACAAGGTAACGGTAAAGAACAAGTATCCCTTTCCGCGGATCGAGGATTTGCTTGATCAGTTGAGAGGTGCTATAGTATTTTCGAAGATTGATTTGAGATCCGGTTTTTATCAGTTGAAGGTAAAAGATGTGGACATACCGAATACAACTTTCTGTACACGATATGGGCACTACGAATTCTTGATAATGCCTTTCGGTTTGACTATTGCCCTAGCAGCATTTATGGACATGATGAACCGATTGTTCCACGAGTTTTTGGATAGATTTGTAGTAGTGTTAATAGATGACATTTTAGTGTACCCCAGGACCGATGAAGAGCATGATGAGCATTTGCGATTTGTGCTAAAGACTTTGCATGAAAATTAGTTGTATGCCAAGTTGAGTAAGTGCGAGTTTTGGATTAGGGAGATCGTCTTTTTAGGTCATGTGATCTCGGCCGATGGGATTAGTGTAGATCTCAAAAAGATAGAAGTGATAGTAAATTGGAAACAACCGAAGTCAGTGACCGAAATTCGTAGTTTCCTAGGCTTGGTGTGGTATTATCGAAGATTTGTCGAGGGATTCTTGAAAATTACGACACCTTTGACAAAATTTCTTTAGAAAAATGTTCCGTATGAGTGGACAGATGCAAGACAGCAAGCGTTCGAAAAGTTGAAGAAAGCATTGACAGAAGCTTCTATTTTTATTCAGCCTGAACCAGGAAAGAGTTCGTAATCTATAGTGATGCATCGTATGTAGGTTTAGGGTGTGTGCTTATGCAAGAGGGAAAAGTTGTAGCTTACGATTCGAGATAGTTGAAGGTTCACGAGAAGAATTACCCCACTCATGCCATAGAGTTAGCTGTTGTAGTGTTTGCTTTGACGATTTAGAGACACCACCTTTATGGTGCGAAATCCACAGTCTACACCGACCACAGGAGTTTGAAATACTTGATGACTCAGAGGGAGTTGAACCTTAGACAACGTAGGTGGTTAGAGCTTCTTAAGGACTACGACCTCACGATAGAGTACCATCAGGTTAAGGCAAACGTAGTGGCCGATGCTTTGAGTAGAAAAGTGGCAATTAAATTCTGAGCTATGATTGCGAGATTGAGCGTGTCGCGGGATGGCGGATTGATAGCCAAGCTACATGTTAAACCTTCGTTTGTTTAGTTGATTCGAGAGAAATAGTTGCAAGACGAAACTTTGACACCTCACGTGCAAGATATAGCTGAGGGTAAACCCACAAATTTCTGCTTTGGTGAGAATGGAATCCTATATTTCAAGGATAGGGTAGTTGTTCCAAATGATGCCGAGTTGAGGTGTACTATTCTGAATGAAGCTCATAATAGTCCTTTTGCTATGCATCCGGGTAGCACGAAGTTGTACCGTGAGTTGAAAGATGAGTACTACTGGATTGGGTTAAAGAAAGATGTGGCCGAGTTTGTGAGTAAGTGTATGGTTTGTCAGTGAGTTAAGGCCGAACATCAGTTTCCTTCAGGTTTGTTACAGCTGTTGAAGATTCCGGAATGGAAGTGGGAACGTATTACTATGGATTTTGTGTCAGGTTTACCGTTGAATCCTTCGAAGAAGAATTCAATATGGGTAATAGTCTATAGATTCACTAAGTGTGCCCATTTCATACATGTTCATCCTATCTACACCTTAGACAAGTTGGCCGATCTGTACATCAGTAAGATAGTGAGATTGCATGGTGTACCGAAATCGATTGTGTCAGACTGAGATTCGAGGTTTACAACTAGATTTTGGGAGTGTTTGCATTGAGCTTTGGTAACTTGGTTAAACTTCAGTACATCGTATCACCCACTGTCATATGGTTTGTCAGAGAGAGTTATTCAGGTGTTAGAGGACATGCTGAGGTGTTGCGTCATCGATTTTTAGGGTTCGTGGGAAAAACATCTACCACTAGTAGAGTTTGCGTACAATAACAATTATCAGGCTAGTATTTAGATGGCACCGTATGAAGCTCTGTATGGTAGGAAATGTAGAACACCGGTTTGTTAGGTCGAGGCCGGACAAAAGCTTGTACCTATGCCAGACTTGCTTAAGAGCACTACCGAGAGAGTGAAACTGATTTGTGATCGCTTGAAGGTAGCTTCAGACAGACATAAATCGTACGCTGACTTGAAGAGAAAATGGATAGAGTATGATGTGGGTGACAAAGTATTTTTGAAAGTCTCACCTTTGAAGAAGGTGATGAGGTTTGGTAAGAAGGGTAAGCTAAGTCTGAGATTCATTAGTCCTTACGAGGTAGTTGAGAGAATTCGTCCTGTTGCTTATAGATTGAGATTGACGACCGAGTTAGAAAAGATTCATGATGTGTTCCACGTTTCAATGCTTCGAAAGTATAGATTAGATCCTTCCCATGTGATGCCAGTGGAAGAGATCGAGTTGAACCCAGATTTGTCATATGACGAAGAACCAGTTGAGATTCTTGTTACCAATAGTAAAGTGTTGCGTGGGAGGACTATCGAGTTAGCCAAGGTTTTGTGGAGACACCGAATTGTGGAAGAGGCCACTTGGGAGAGGAAGGATGACATGGAGAAAGAGTTTACGTACCTCTTCCTATAAGGTAAATTTCGAGGACGAAATTCCTTAAGTGGGGGAGGGTTGTAACGCCCGAGTTTGGGGCCCGGGAGACATTCGGGTTTGGTTAAGCTGGTTCGAGTTAGGCTAATTTTGGGGAAAACAAATTAAATGATCAAATTTCAAAGCTTTTGAAGGAAAATGGGGTTTTTGGTAAAATGGGTATCGAAAGGGTTTTGGAGATGGATTTTTTTCTAAAATGGAAATAAAATAATATATTTCAAAAACCCCTTTCTCCTCCCTTTTCCCATTTCCTTTTTCACGTCAATTTTTCCTAGGCCTCACGACTTTTCATTTTCACCAAACTTCATCATCTTAGAGGATTTTAGGAGTTAAGGTACCTTTGTTTTATTCTTCTCTTCTCTCTAATCTTGTTTGTTGCATTTTCTTTCCAAGGTTTTGAAGATTTCTTAAATTCCTTCATTTTGGGGAAAATGGGTTTTTGGAGGGTTTAAGCCAATGTTGACAAAACAGTATTTTGGGGTGAGTTGTAAATCATATTTTGGGTGTAAAATGGTGTTAAGACAATGGGTTTATCAAGAAATCCCATAATTTGGAAAATGGGTAATTTTTTGTTAAAGGGTATTTGGGTTTTTTGGCTTGGAAATGGTGGGGAATGATATCTAATGATTTGATGGCGTTGGGTTGTTGTTTTTGGAGTATTTGAACATGTTTTGGATGATAAATTGATGAAGTTATGGGTGACTTGAGGTTAGAGTAGAGAAGATGATGGTTTTTGTTAGTTTCGGATAGAAATCAGAAACTTGTTGTTGCCGAATTTTGATGGGATTGATTTCAGTGGGTTTGATTATTGAAAGGTGTATTAATTCCTTGTTTTAATTTGGGTAGAACCAATGGATAAGGATTTGGGTTCTTCGGATGCTACACCGAGAGTTGAGGAAGCTTGAAGGAGGACCGTTAGCTTGTTTTGGTATTGTGCTGGTGAGTTGAAACGTTTTGAAGCTGTAAAATGGTTCAAAGAGATTTTCTTGGGGTTTGGGTGGAGCCTTAGGGGCCAACCTAAACCCAAGTGTAAGCTTGTCGAATTTTGCCTTGTTTCGTTGATTGATGGTGTATGTGTGTTTATACGTGTTGTTGTGTGAAATACATATTGCTCTTACCTCTTTTTTAATGATTGTTATGTTGTCGTAGTTGTTGTCAAAGCCTCACATGATGGTTAGCGGAAAGTGTGTTGCTGAATACGGTGATGTGTAGTCCCACCAGAAGTGACTAGTAGATGAGTGCGGTGATGTGTAGTCCCACCGGAAATATGCTAGTTGTTGTGAACGGTGATGTGCAGTCCCAACGGGAATGGTTGTGCATGTGCGTACCATGGTTTTGTCTTAAGCTTTCGGTTTATCGTATTTTCCTTCTAAATGGTTTTGTCTTTAAACTAAACACGTGCTTTGAACTGCATTGTTGTTGTTGTGATTTTGAGCTCCACTCACTAAGCTTTTAAGCTTACGCTCTCTTTTCCAACAATGCAGATCGTTAGTGGCTACGAGGGGCAAGCGGGGCAAAGGAGGAACCTTGGAGTTCATTTGCTAGCTCAAGTATGATTTACATGGTTGTAATAATACTTAGGCAATGAGAATGCTAGACTTTTGTGTTGGGGAGTTGGTTTCCAAACTCTCATGTTTTTTTATTGTTGTTACCATGTTTAAAGTGTTGAAGTATACTTTGGTTTGGCTTTTGACCCTTTGAGAATGTTAAGCATGTTTGGTTGTTTTTTTTGTTAAATCTTGCTTTGTTGACTTTTAGCCTTGTTGAATGTTTCACTTGCTTTAAATGAGTTTTCTTGGTTGCCTTGAGTTGCATGTATGCTTAGGAGTTCGTCAAATGCTTGCTTAGGGTGTTTAAGTTAGCTCCCTTGTGTTTAAAACTGCAATTTGTTGTCTTTCTGTGCAGGGCGTATCGATACACTCAAGGGTGATATCGATACGGTCCCCTGTTTTAAGCATATCGTATCGATACACGTGGGCGTATCGATACCCTCTTTATCCTCTGGAAATCTAGGATTTTGACGAGAAATTAGGCGTATCGATATTGTCTTAGAGTTGACTTTGGGAAACTTGACCGTTAAAGGTGTATCGATACCAGCCTTGGAGGGCATCGATACGGCCTCTCAAAGTTGACTTTGGGGGAGTTTGACCGTTGAAGGTGTATCGATACGACCTGAAGTGTTATCTTTTAATGTCCTTTCTGCTCGGATCATATCCGTGTTTACTTTTCCACTGTTTGCTTTCTCACATAGGTTCAAATAAAGCATTTAGACAAGATTAATTAAAAAGAAAAAATAGGGTTGCTAATCGGAGTGAGACTTAACGGGTTTCGATTCGGTTTTCCTGGTGTAACCCATTCGGTTCGGTCTGGTGGCTGGGCCGGGACAAGGGGCTTACATTTTCTAATGGTGCTCCTCCAAGAAACCTGCAAAACCTACTAACCTGAAAAACGAAAACAACGATTCAGAGTGCTGAGCTAACAAGTTTAGTGGATACACTTCCACTCAACCATGCTTCATGCAAATCATAAACTTGAGCATGTAGCTAGACATGATGACATGGCATATACATCAACATACGACACTACTTCTAGCTGCGTAAACACATATCAATCAACAATAGATGCATTAATCTCACAAAGAAAACATATATATCATACAAAAAAAAACCGGAGTGAGGCTCGGTGTCACACATCCTCGAAAACGTGCACCTACACTCGACATCTCTCCTCGAGTGTCTTCGAATGAGGCCCGATGTCCTCCAACCTCAAGAGTATACATTCAGTCTCTCATCTCTTAGTGTTGCAACACTCTCACTGGGTATCCGGATCCCATCAATCATAGGTGACTCGACCAACAAAGGTGTTCGAAACAACAAACAACATAGACACGAGTACCATACGACGCATAGCATCACTCGATCCACCAAGGACCTCCTATGGTTGCTATTACAACAAGTTGTCACAGCTTTTTTCAGGGTCGACGTTTTAAAAACAAAAACAACGGAGTCGCAACTAATCTTATTTTAAAAGGTGTGATTGGATCACCTAAAAATGGGTCATTTTAATAAAACCCTTTTTATTTTATTGAAACAATCATTTTTGCCTGTGAAAACACAAAATGGGCTCGAGAGTCGGTTACGCGTGGGGAAGGGTGAGCACCCCCACAACGCCAAAAAATTGGTACCTAGCCGATTACAAGATATCTTTTTGTTAGAATTTGCAAGTTCATGTGAAATTTAATTTATTGTCCATTTATGAATATGATTCCGTTTTAACGGCCCCACCATCCGGAGAGTGAACTCTAATCACCACCAACATTTCTGGCGCTAACCTGTCACCTCCTTTTGGTGGAACACTGCATTGCAATTTATGTCCCGTTATTTATATCAATAAAGATAAAAATATATACAGAAGAGATATAAATATCAAAGCGTGAAAAAAAGAGCAAATGGATGAACAAAATAAATGTTAAAGAAAATGGATACTGTTGCGTGATATAAGTGCAACGCAAACGGTGCAAGAATACATGTCGCAAGTGATAGTATAGATTAAGATCGTCTCCACAAGGATTGGAAGAAACTCGTCATTTAATTGCTTGCATTGAAAAAGAGAAATAAATTGTGATTTTAACGAAGTAAAATAAACTAAAATTAAAGAAAAGTAAATAAAGGGAGGAAGGAACCAAATTGTGATAGTAGGCCCAGTTATTGAGTTTAGTTGTGCAGTTGCCGAATGAATTTCTATGGCTAGTAATTGTTGAGGCAAGTAGGTTGCCAAACTGGGTTTAGTAGACTGCCGTGGCAACTTGGTTTTCAGTGTTCGGCAGAGTGTTCTTCAATGCCTTCATGTTATCCCTAACCGAAGAATTGGTGTTTGCGCATGCCTTGGTGATACATCCCTGCGTTAACCTTGGTTGAAAAACACCGATTTCGTACCCCTTTTAGCAGCTGAAATCCGACCCTTATTCCTAAGGCGAATTAGTTTCTACCAATCGATTGATTCAAATAGAAACCATATCTAATTCATTTCGTGAATCTAGTTCTCCCGAACTTAGATAAATAAATTCATTCAAGTCCCTCTTTAGAGTTCACTTGAAATCAAATGAAAAACCTAGAATGGATAGACACTGAAAAACTAGAATTAAAAACCAACATCAATCATTCGTCCTTAAACACACAAAACCCAACAACCCGAGGCAATTAAATCTAGTATATGGCTGGGTGAAAAGATATCACAAAGAAAACAAACTCAGACATAAAAGAGAGAATTTAAGCTTTATTTCCTTATCTAAAGATATGGAAATAATTCATGATTTATTCCTTTATGTAAAGATAAGGAAATAATTCAAACTTTACTTCATATCCTTATTTGCATACCATCCCATTTAAGAGGAGATAAATCAGGATTAATGGCGCCAAGATTCTTTCATCTTCATCTTCAATAGCTCATAAGTTGATTAATGGCTTTATCTTAGGTGATAAGGATGAATCTTGAAAAATTCTGCATTTATTTCCGACTTGTCCAGGCAACCGCTCGGCAATTTGTGCTTGCACAAAAAAGGCAAAACAACATCATTTTCTCCACAAAAACAACTAAATGCAAGGCCAAGCCCAATAAACAAAAGAATTACAAACTTATGCATGAAATACCACGAATGCAACTAAATAGGCCTAAGTCTAAACAATAATATGAGTAAGAAAGGTATAAAATATAATACTATTTTTACACTTAACACACCCCCAAAATAGAACTATTGCTTGTCCTCAAGCAATGCGAAAACCAATAATTACCTGCCAAGTCATTTACCACAAAACATGCTGCAAATCTGAATTCAATCCTCAGAACCATGGCAATAAAGAATTGATTATGTAACACCCCGAAAACTGGTCTAGTCAGAATTGGATTCCGATGATCGGGGTATTGATATTAAATATTGAAATATCGAATCCTTGATGTAGATTATATTGTTATAGGACCATAATTGAACCAATTCATTAGTTAAGATTGCCTTTAAAATGCCTTAATATGATGTTTTGAGCAAGGCGTTTCGATACAGTCAGACCCGTATCGAAACGGCCTAGGTAAGGCGTATCAAAACGGTTAAAGGGCGTTCTGATACGGTGTAATTGTATTAACTAACTTTTGGACTTTTGCTTAACCGTTTCGATACGGTTTCACTCGTTTCGAAACGGGTCTCATGTTTCGAATATATTCAAAGGAAAAATTTAAAGGAAATGATAAGGTGATGACTCACCTGCTTATTGTTGCCCTTCCCATTTGATTATCATCAGAAAAGATGACTAATAGTTATCTATACGTTTGATAGTGATAAGATAAATCAAGGATAAATAATATTTTTAAAGCTTACCCTTGGTTGAGGGAAACCTTGGCATTGGTCTTTGGTGAGGTGGGGTAGTGATTGGGGATGTAGCTAACTTTAAAATAACATTAAGGGAGCTTTTATCTCTTGTTTGAGTTACACCGAGACAAAAACCCATCTTTTGTTCAAAAGAATAAGCAAGCACCACCATTGTCATCTTCAACCTCAAGCCTTTAAGCATACACCTCTCTATTGTGAGCCATAAGCTTAGGCTTTCCTTGATTTAACAACACGAATTCATAGCTATCGATCGGGTAAGTGAAAGCCCTAAGTTAACCATCGATTCTCTTGGCTATTGAATGCTCAATTTCAAGCTTTAAGTTAAGCTTTGTCTAATAGCTAATGGCTATTCAAGTATCGGTATTGTCATATTGATTCTAATAATTGCTTATTTCTCTTCCTAGTTCAAGAAGTGAAAAAGATTAACCCATCGTCTCCATCGAAAGCTAGGAATACGGGAATCGTTGTCTGAGAGCCTTAGGAGCTTTGGATTATCGAGGTGAGGGTAGTCGGAGTCTCGGAATTAGGCAATGAGCTTTTTCGAATATATCGTCATTGATTTCGTATGAATTACTAACCATTGAATTAAAGGGGTTTTGTATAGAGCATCATTAAAAACCATATTGGTAAGTTTGGTAAGTATTGCATTAATTCATCGTCCATAGCATTATTGTCATGGAAATCATTGTAGCATTGACATGTAAAATCATTGACATGTGTTTATTGCCTATTGCTATGACCATGTGATTGATGAGATATTGTCATTGAATCATTGATATCGAACTATTGTCATTGAATCATTCATATTGAATTATTGTCATTAAACCATTGATATTGAGCTATTGTTATCGGACCTTGGGGTCGAAGTATTGGATACAATTGGCATGCCATAGAATTCATGAGCTTAGTGGTACGGAGAATATACGGTGTAGTGGAGGTATATGATGTGTGTTGGTCAAAATGGTGTAGTGGAATATTGGACCATATTGTTCATTGTTGGAGTAGTTTGTGTAATTTGCGTATCCAAATACGATTGAAATTGATCCAAGGAAGAATGTTTATTATTGACATTGTCATTGATGATATGATTATTGATACTACATTATCATGATATTGAGATATTATTGTTGGTGAATTGATTATTGATACAATGTTTCAATATGATTAAAGAATATGCCATGATCATTGTATAGTCGATGTTGTGGTTGTCATTCAAGCATGATAGTGCATCAAGTACATTCATTGTTATTGGCTACCTCACTTAGACTATATAAGTGTAATGCATTCATTGTCCATACATTTCGGGATAAGAAAAGAATCGGATCAAGATCGGGATTAGTTGGGTTGACCATCGTCCACCCATATCGAAATAGACTTGATTGTTTCGATATAGGGTTAGTTAAATTGGTTAAAAGACATAATCTGAAGGTTTGCATTGTTTACAGTTGGGTCACTATAGTTTGAAAGAATAAATTGAATGGGTTAATGGACTTCAAATTGTATGAAATTTTACAGGGTAGCTATCATTGCACTGAATTTCATTTTAGTATAACCGATTGCATCGAAGGACCTCTAATTTGGCATATTTACAGATTAGTCACTGAAACTTGTAATAACTACAAATTGGTCATAATTGGTTAATTACTGTTTTCCAATGAGTGAATTAGACTAAGATGTATATATGGCAAAGTTTTATTTGTGTAAATGTTAAGATTAAACTGAAATTTTATCACACCGATCACCGTATCGTTCATCAGTAACACGCTCTGACCCGGTTCTCGACCAGGCCGGGTAGGGGGTGTTACAGATTACCTTTCAACCTTCAAGAAGTAAAGAAAGTCACCCAAAATAAACCATGATATTGGTGCAAGTGTGTGAGCATAGTTGTTGATGAGTGTTTAAAAGTTCTATTATTTACACCCTTTTTAACCCATATTTCTGCTGCATTCAAGCATTATTCATTGCATTTAGGTCAGTTTACAGCAAAACATCACAAATATATTAAAAGGCACAGATTCTACTAAAAATGGTTGTTTTTGTAGGTATCTGCCATGGTTGACGATGAAGGCAGGCGCAGGGCAGATAAGCAGAAGAGCTGAACTGGACAAGCAGCCGAGGAAGACGAACCTGTCATGGACCTGTCGTGACAGCAGACTTATGAAGAGGAAAAGTAAAGTGGATCTCGATAGATAGAGAAAAATCTGCTCGTCTGTCGTGTGGAAGCCAAATATTTTTCCAAGCCCCGGATCAAAAGATATGTCAAGCCAAAGCTCAAGGAGAAGAAATTCCTAGAAACAAGGATGCGGCTGGAAAGTAGGAGACTTTAGAGATTTAGTCTTTATTAGAATCTTACTTTTAATTAAAGTTGTAATCCTTGTTACCTTAGATAACTTGAGCCCAAAGCTTATATAAGGGCATAGATTAAACCTAGGGCATAACCGATTACCCCATAACCGAAACCTAAACCCCCTGTCGTCCACCCGTCACCGACATGTTCTAATTTCCCCCTAGGGCTACGGGTTGTTTTGTAAAGTAGTTGCAAGGGTTGCTTTGTTTTAGGATTTTTCAAGTTCAATAAAATAAACTTCAAGTTCTTTTATCTTGGTTTTAATATCTTGCAAGAGCATCGGGAGAGCATTGTGAGGTTATCCATTTACTTAGCATCGGGAGAGTTAAGTATACGAAAGAGATAAGAGCGCGTTCTCTAGTTTATAGTTGAACCATCTCGTGCCTAGGGATAGGGCGAGGTTAAGTGGCTAAGGAAGAATTCATACACATCGATGTTCATCCTTCGATTCACGCCGGGAGGTATCATCAAAGACGTGATCATCGACAGACTTGTGCCTAGGGATAGGGCAAGGCAGATCTGGGATTCTTGCCAAGCTTGAAGTACGGAGTTAGTGTTCGCTGCCGCGACAGCTAACGGACAGCCGCCGCGACAGGTGCTGTCGGCGACGGGCGCGACGACAGAACTGGAGATCCTAAGCAATTCAATACCTGCACTACTGAGCAACTCAATACCAGTCCATTCTTTCTATCTTGATTTCTCTACTCTTTTATTTAAGTATTCTTTATTATTTTCGTGACAACCATCTTAAATATTTTCTTTCCCCTTGTGCAGATAGCGAAGGAAAGGGCTAGCCCAGTCCCTGTGGAGACGATATCCGATACTCTAGTATCACTTTACTACTTGCGTCGTGTACACTTGCACTACATTGCGATAGACACTTTTACACGCAACAAGTTTTTGGCGCCGTTGCCGGGGACTGGCAACACACTCTTACCCTAGCTTCTGCACTTTTCTTTTATTTATTTTTTTTATTTTTTTTTATTTTCTTTATTATTTTTTTAACAAAAAAAATTCAGGTGAAAATACAGGTTCAAGGGCATCAACATGCCAGGAAAAACCATTCGAGAATTGATGTGGGAAAGTTCTTGCAATTACCGTGAAGACATGCTGCCAGGGCAGCAGCCGTGGCAGCAAATGCCGATGCCGCAGCAGCAAAATTTTTTATGGTACG
Source organism: Hibiscus trionum (assembly GCA_030270665.1). NCBI lineage: Eukaryota > Viridiplantae > Streptophyta > Magnoliopsida > Malvales > Malvaceae > Hibiscus > Hibiscus trionum. The sequence goes on along the minus strand of BSYR01000020.1, from coordinate 52,021,730 downwards.
ATCAAAACCCACAAAATTTTTTATATCATGACAGTTTTGCTGCAGAACCCGACCTGCCCTGGCAATGTCATCATCCTCAAGAGCAGTCAAAATCCTTAGAAGACACACTGCAAGCCTTCTTGGCAATCTCTCAAAAAGTGTCAGCCTCTACGAAAGCAAGTATCGCCAAGATGGATGAACTCTTGAGTAGACCAGTCCTCATTCATGCCACAGATGAACCTGAAATCTTGAGGCAAGACGACGAGGATGCCCATGTGAACGAATACCCAACCTATGATGAGTCTGAGCAACAACTTGCCATGGCAATGATCGAGGAGCCGAAATGGAGCAACACCACGACAACACTGAATGAAATTCAAGAGAATGTCACGGCAGCAACCACTTCCTCGGTAGAAAAAGCCGCCTCGACAGCAACCGCCGCCTCGACAGAAACTGCCGCCTCGACAGAAATTGCCGCCTCGACAGAAACTGCCGCCTCGGCAGCAACTGCCGCCTCGACAGCAACTGATGCTGAAGCAGCAACCACATCAGAGGCAAACTCTCAACCCACGACCTCGATTATGCCTAACCAAGATTGCACACATCCATCCCTGTCATGGCACTCGTACGACCACCTAGAAGAGCTACCCAATGACAATGCCTCGCCGATGGAATATGAGCAGGTAATAAACGAACCTTTTGAATTATATGAAAACTCACCAATTCCATTGCAGGTATTAGAGGAACCAAAGCCGGTGGACATAGAATCATCAAAGTCTCTACTGATGGAGATTTACGAGTGGTCAACAGAATTTAGTATAGAGAGCGATGGCACTTACCAATGTCCCATTGACCTGCAAAGTAACCTGCCAACGGACTGTCAAAATAACTGCCTGCCGCAGCAGCAGGCACGACAGCAAGGGCAACATTCAACCACAACAACATTCAACGAAAACAAGGTAAGTTTGTGGCCGAATGTCAATTTGATTTTTTCTAATCATATATTCATGCCCTCAGAAACATTACCAAGAAGGGAGGACTTCATGGACTACAAAGGGAAGAGAAAGAAAGGAGCCCCCACCATGAAAAAAATCACCAGATGGAGGGTACAGATGGACTTCAAGAAGTACCGGAAACGACCCCTCAAGCATCGATAGAACAGGGAGTATTTTTATTACTTATTTATTATTAGGAAATAAGGTTTATTTTATTCGAATAATGTTTTTCTATTTTTATGTTTTTAGGAAATAAAGGAGTCAAGAAGAAAAGGAGAAGTGACCCAAGCCCACCGCCCATCCATCAGCCCATTGAAGCCCATTTATGGAAACCTGTCGTTTCGGCTGCCGCCGCGGACGGATATGACAGGCTGTCAACAGACTGACACGGCAGACGCAGAAGCGTGTGACAGACGCGTAGCAGACGAATAAATGCGTGTCAGACGCGTCAGACACGCTAAATCCAATCTGCCGCTCTGTTATTCACGCTTGCCGTTACAGCATTAACGGGCAGCACCTCGACCACTATAAAACCCTGTTTCATTTTCATTTTCACTCACTTCTGTCTTTCTTACTTGTTCTCCCTTTTTAGTTTTCATTTGCTTTCATTTACTTTTCACAACCCTTGCACTAATATATCTTATAGGAAAACCCGACGCAATGCTGCTTCCACTTTCTCAGAGGCAGCAGCTCCGACATCCAGGTCGTAGAGCAACCTGCCCAGCCTCCTCCACAGCCCAGACGCCGCCATCAGATCCGTGTCAGCAGCAGCAGCGAGGCAGCGACTAAAATTTAAGTTTTTACCTCTTATTGCTGCATGCCTTTATATTTTGTGATGTACTTTTTCTTTATTTTATTTTTCATATCATTTTGCATTGAGGGCAATGCAACCCTTGAGTTCGGGGGTGGCAACCCTCCATCATTAATGGAGTCTTAAATCTTTTTATTAATTGTTGTGTCTTTTATTTATTTAAGTTCTCTAAAAAAAATCAGAAAATATAAAACTGTTGGCTTAAAACTGTGAAGTTAACTTACCTGTCATGACGGCTCTGTCGTGGCAGCATCTTTAGGACATGTTAAGGAGAAGTTTAGAGCCTTTCTATAGTTCTGAAAACTTAAACACTTTTGTGACTGTTATACTGCTTAGATGTCTTTTAGCCAAACTAGAACAGGATGCTTAGTACTTGAATAGCCCCTAGAGGTGCCTAACACTGGCTCTAGGAAAGAAGTTTAGCAAAAGAAAATCAATAGCCCTAGAGGTGCCCGAAACCGGCTCTAGGAAGTTAGCTAGAGGTGCCCGAAACCGGCTCTAGGAAGTTAGCTAGAGGTGCCCGAAACCGGCTCTAGTGAAACTTTAGCTTAAAAAAAAAAGAAATTTTAAATCGAGTCAAAACAGAAAATCAAAGGAGCATAAGAAGTGCCTTCAAAAGATAAACTTGGCATAAAAATTCGAGTTAAGAGCTGAAATTTTCTAGTGAAACTAAGAGAGTCTTGGCATATAACTGTTCACAAGCATGCACACACTGCACGAGGACTATAGGGAGATTCTGGACAGATCCTAATCTTTCCGACAGGTTGCTGCCGCCATAGAGAATGAGCGACGGGTAAGGGACAGTTCACTGTTTGAAGGCCAACACAAAAATTTTCATTTTTCTTTTAAGTCTTAATTGCTTGAGGACAAGCAAAAACTTGAGTTTGGGGGTGTGATGAGTGTTTAAAAGTTCTATTATTTACACCCTTTTTAACCCATATTTCTGCTGCATTCAAGCATTATTCATTGCATTTAGGTCAGTTTACAGCAAAACATCACAAATATATTAAAAGGCACAGATTCTACTAAAAATGGTTGTTTTTGTAGGTATCTGCCATGGTTGACGATGAAGGCAGGCGCAGGGCAGATAAGCAGAAGAGCTGAACTGGACAAGCAGCCGAGGAAGACGAACCTGTCATGGACCTGTCGTGACAGCAGACTTATGAAGAGGAAAAGTAAAGTGGATCTCGATAGATAGAGAAAAATCTGCTCGTCTGTCGTGTGGAAGCCAAATATTTTTCCAAGCCCCGGATCAAAAGATATGTCAAGCCAAAGCTCAAGGAGAAGAAATTCTTAGAAACAAGGATGCGGCTGGAAAGTAGGAGACTTTAGAGATTTAGTCTTTATTAGAATCTTACTTTTAATTAAAGTTGTAATCCTTGTTACCTTAGATAACTTGAGCCCAAAGCTTATATAAGGGCATAGATTAAACCTAGGGCATAACCGATTACCCCATAACCGAAACCTAAACCCCCTGTCGTCCACCCGTCACCGACATGTTCTAATTTCCCCCTAGGGCTACGGGTTGTTTTGTAAAGTAGTTGCAAGGGTTGCTTTGTTTTAGGATTTTTCAAGTTCAATAAAATAAACTTCAAGTTCTTTTATCTTGGTTTTAATATCTTGCAAGAGCATCGGGAGAGCATTGTGAGGTTATCCATTTACTTAGCATCGGGAGAGTTAAGTATACGAAAGAGATAAGAGCGCGTTCTCTAGTTTATAGTTGAACCATCTCGTGCCTAGGGATAGGGCGAGGTTAAGTGGCTAAGGAAGAATTCATACACATCGATGTTCATCCTTCGATTCACGCCGGGAGGTATCATCAAAGACGTGATCATCGACAGACTTGTGCCTAGGGATAGGGCAAGGCAGATCTGGGATTCTTGCCAAGCTTGAAGTACGGAGTTAGTGTTCGCTGCCGCGACAGCTAACGGACAGCCGCCGCGACAGGTGCTGTCGGCGACGGGCGCGACGACAGAACTGGAGATCCTAAGCAATTCAATACCTGCACTACTGAGCAACTCAATACCAGTCCATTCTTTCTATCTTGATTTCTCTACTCTTTTATTTAAGTATTCTTTATTATTTTCGTGACAACCATCTTAAATATTTTCTTTCCCCTTGTGCAGATAGCGAAGGAAAGGGCTAGCCCAGTCCCTGTGGAGACGATATCCGATACTCTAGTATCACTTTACTACTTGCGTCGTGTACACTTGCACTACATTGCGATAGACACTTTTACACGCAACAGTTGTGAACAAGTCAATCAAAAGGATTCCAAAGAAGTTTTTTTTACATAAAAAACAATATTGCCAAAGAAATTTTTAAAAGCAAACCATGGCAAATCAAAGGTTCTATTTAGAAATAAATATTATAAGGTTTCAAGTTTACAATTATGGTCAAAACCTAAAGTCATTATAATAACAACCATTACTCTTCTCAAGAGAGTAGAATTATCTAAAATTCTGACATACCCAAAAACTATTATAATACTCAAGAAGACATTTATTTGATATTAATCATTTATACATTTAGTCTAACATGACCTAATTGTAGATATTATGACACAAGCACAAATACCATATCACAACATATTAATCTTCATGTTAATCCACTTACCACCATAAACTATGTTTAATATAACTTTTTTGCTAAAACATCCAACTAAATGGCAACATACTCGAAGAGGTGAGGCCAACATATAATTTTCTTGCTAGCTTATCTTATACTAGTCCTATATGTTCCTTAAATGGCTAAGTCACATTTTAGGTTTGATTCAAATATCTCAATGTTAGATCTAAATTTATTGATAATCAATCAATTTATTAACCACATAAGGCTTACTTAAAGATCAATCAATCATGAGGACCTCTCACCCGATTTAACTTATAAGAATATAACTATAAAAAGAATAATTAAAGCCATTTTTCGTTTTTTTACAAAACCATAACTATTACATAAAGGAGCTTATACAAAAGAGCATCTGAAATTGAAAAGCTATAAACACAAAGCATTAATGCCTAAATTAAGCCGCCATAATGAGTTAATGGAGAAGTTGAGATTATACACTGTAAATCTCGTGACTCAGACCAAGCTAGAGGGCATCCTTAACAATTTCCACCTGAAATGCATTAAGAAGAAAGTTATATAAGCTTATGCTTAGTGAGATCGTTTAATAAAACACATTAAACAATTAGGTAATTCCTTTCGAACTTAAGATTGCAGCACATGTAATGCCCTAAAACACACCCTAGAAGTATTCAAGCTAAGTAATCTAATGAAGCTAGCTCAATCAAGCTTGAACCTATGTTAATTAGAATAGTTAGTGACGTAAATGAAAGAAATGAAAGAATAGTGACCAAATTAAGATGATTAAAATGAACAAATTGAAAAGTAAAGAGAATGCATGTAAAATTCTTGGAAATATCAAATAAACCATATGTTAAAAAGATGAAGACCACAAGTGTTCATCATCTTTCACACTCGACAACTATATGGGATAAAAGATGACAACTAGTCATCTTCTTCCTTTATCCCATTCAAGCCAAATTGGAGAGAGGAAATTTTAGAGAGAGAGTGGGAGTGAAAGCTTTTAGCCATGGAAATTGAGCAGTGAAGCTAAATCTAATGTTTTTCTTGAAGCCATAGTTCGGGTAGCTTGGGGAAAAGGGGTAAGAATTCCCTTCTCTTGTTAATTACAGATCCAAATACATTGAATTTGATTTTGGTACCTCTATTTGTTTTGTAATTGTTATGACATTAGAATACTTAATTCAAATTAGAACACCCCTTGGTGATTTCGAATGGCATGCATGTTGGATTCCTTGGTTTTGATCGAATTAACACATAGATTAAAGATGATAAGTTTGCTGGGAATCAAGCCCCATTGTTGTTAGGATAGGCTGAACAATCGGGTGCACCTTAGATGTTTGTTTAGTACATTTGAAATTTAGTCAAGAACATATCGTGGAGAGATTGTTTTGCTTGAATTAGAGTATTAATGGATTAATCTTTTGCGGAAAAAAACATGAATAGGAAATGAATTGGGTTATTGAACAATTGGAAATAATGTCTAATTGTTGAAAATGGAACTAGTAACGAAATTAGTCACCTATATGGTTTAATTGGCTAATAAGGACTATTTTGAAAGAATTAGTAAATTTAGGACTAATCTGGACAGAATTAAGGGCTGGAAAGTTTAGCTAAAAATAGGGGAGAACCAAAAATGAATGCTAGATAAATTGGATTTCTTGATTAATGAGTAATTAGGTTACTTTAAAGTGTTTACTAGTACATTGATAAAACAAGGACTATTCTGAAAGAATGGTTAAATTAAGGAATGAAATGGACGGTTTTAAGGATTAAACTTGACTTGTAAAAACAAGGGAAAAACAGGGGAAACTAAGGTTTAAAAGGCTGGTGTGAATATGTAAGGGCCATGGACTAATTTTCTCACTAATGTGGACCTAAATGCAAACTTGCAGAATTGATGATGAAAAATTAACTTGTTTTTGTCTTAAAATCTGTATTAATCTATAAGGGCTAAAAATATGAGGTATATATGGTTGGAAAGATAATTAAGTTAGCTTTCTAACGGTGTAAATGGATTTAAATTCTGAAGTACAGATTAAAAGATATAAGCAATATAGCAAGTGATATGCATGTTGCCGGGCAGAAACAATTTTAATGCTTGAAATGAAATGTATGTTTAAATTGAGTTTGGTATTGGCCCTAATACATGATTATATTGTTTGAATATTAGATTAAGAAAATGATAGAAATGATGGATAAGTATCAAGATGTGAATGAGGAGTCGGGTGTCCCGTAACTTCAGGATAAGAGGTGAGTGTAGCTTTAATGTTAGGGGTAGGACTTAGGTCCTAACCAATTTTGTTTGAATCATATCTATTGTTTACAATGCCTATTATATGATATATGCAATAAATTTCTTGATACTTATAGCAAAGGAAAGAATGGCCTAATGGTAAGCTTGAAAAGAATGTTATGAAAATGCTTGAAATATCCTTGTTTGAAACTTGAAATGTATATGAGTATGTGTTTGGAATCTTGCAACTTGGGTGTCTAGTGATGCTTGCTTGTGAATCATGTATAATTTGAATGGTTTAATACCTTGATGTTTCCTTGCTTGAAACATGATTTGAGAATGTGTTTCTGGGATTGTCTTTACATAAAACTTGATATGAATACGGACATGCTTTAGTATTCTTAAATTGGCCTTGCTTGAAACTTGATATGTACATGTATGTGTGCTTGAATCTTGTTGCCTTGATATTCAAATTGATACTTGCTTATGAACCCTGTCCAATTCGAATGGTATAGGTAATCTTGTATGGCTATTGCTTGAAAATTAACTTGAACACGTATATACTTGAATCTTGCTACTTAATTTCTGTCCAATTCGAATGATATAGGTAATCTTGTATGGCTATTGCTTGAAAATTAACCTGAACATGTATATACTTGAATCTTGCTACTTAATTTCCATTAAAATCCTTGTTTGAGTATCACAATTCAATTCAAATGAAATAAATAATTTTGAAGTATCCTTACTTGAAACATGACTTGATAATGTACAAACTGTAAATGAATCTTATTAAGTGCTAAATGATATTACACGAATATTGTTAATATGAACAAGCTTGTGAGTTCTTGAACATGGTGAGCTAAGGCTTCATTGCCTAAGAGCATACTTGATCTTACTATACTTGATATGCTTTTGATAATCTTGACATGAAACTTGAATCCTTGTCTTGAACTTGAATCCTTGAAATGAGCCTTGCCTTAAATGAATCTTTCGAATGACCTTGATTGTCTAAGTGATCTTGCTTGATGTTTGAATTCATTGATTTCTTGATAAATGAACTAATGTTCAAATGGTCTAAGGGCTTAACATGATCTTGATCTTGATATGCTTGATACTTGAACACTTGAAACTTGAAAGCTTGATACTTGAATGATCTTGACTTAAACACTTGATACTTGATTGCTTGACAAGTAAAAGAATCAACAAAGCCCTTGGTTGATAGTTGGTCTTAGGTAGGAAGGCATGCCTTAGAGTCTAGAGCTCATTGTGTCAGGGTGGACTACGGTCCAGGGCTAAGGCCCTTATTTGGCGACAGACGTAGGGTACGTATGTGGTCTTTGGCGATAGTAGGACGGTTAACCAGTACTATGGTACATCTTGTGGCAACAGTTGGTTGATGACTCGATTACCTAGACATAACTAAATGCCAAGTCAAAACTATACTAAATAAGCTTGAAATGAAATAAGCTAAACTTGATTAAAGCAAATGAAATCTTGATCCTTGATGATAAGCTTGTAACTTGAATTGCTCGAATTCTTGATTTACACGAATAACACGATAATCTTGCTACTTGAATTTCTTGAATTCTTGAAATTATTTGTATAACATGACATCCTTGCCTACTTGTAATGCTTGTTACTTGAATTTCATGGTTAAAGCGATTTGTAAAGGATCCCTTGTCTTGTAAATAACTATTATGTTGGTAAATGACATCATGTCTTGTTTGTTAAACTTGTTACTCGAATGATATCTTGAATGCTTGATTTTACTTGAAATCATGTCTATGCTTGTACATGTATTAGTCGAATGATATCCAGGTTCCTTGAATATTGCCTCGTTCGAATGTCTTTAAGCATATCCTTGTTATCATGTTTGAAATTCTACCTTGTTTGTTAAGCTTTTTATTAAAATGCCTAAATCTTGATAATAGACTTGTTCTTTACTTGCAACTGCACGAAATAAAAAGATGGTTATGCCTGCTTGATTTACATGTTTCTTGAATTACATGCATAATTTCACGATCTTACCAACTTGAATTGCTTGTAAATTGTATTACATGTATAACATGACGATCATGCCTACTTAAGGATTCTTGTTACTTGGATTACATGTACAAAATGATGCTTATAACTATTTGAATTGCTTTTTACTTGATTAATAAGTTACATGCGTACATGACCTTTGTCCAAATGGATTGTATGATAATCTTGCTTGACTTGCCTAGTACTTGTAAATATAAATATACTACATGCTTGATATGTGTAATGTGATTCCTTGCAATGATCTTTGAATCATCTTGTATATTCGAATGGTCCTTGAATATAGAATATTGAATTTACTTGATTCATGTCCAAGTTCCCGTTGTTATCTAGCTTGTTTTGAATGATTACTATTCATGTATCTTGATCCTTGTTATTGTTCTTGTGTGATTCTTGATTTACATGCTAAACGATGAACCTGCCTACGAGAATTTCTTGTTACTTGATTAGTAAGCTACATGTGTACTTGATCCTTGTTCAAAAAGAATAAATGATTGAATTGCTTGTCTTGCCTTGCCCTTGTATACATGCTACTTGTTTGATATGTCAAATACCAATCCTTGAAATGTATTGCATAAGCCTTGATTTACATGGTGAATTCGAATAGAATTAGAAACTTGATAGATTAAATTACTGGAATACCTTGGCCTTGATAAGTGAACTTGATCATGTAATGTGCTTACTTGATACTTGAAACCAAGCCTTAGAACTTGAAATATGAAAGATATTTCCTTGCCTAAATTAACTTGATAATAAGGTCTTGAATAAGCTTGATAGATTCTAGGTGCTACCTCACTAAGTACATTGTTGTACTTGTCACTCTCGTTTTCGTTCTTCCCAACCTGCAAGTTATCTCATCCTTATATCCGGTTCCTTGTGTTTGAAGCAAGATACCCACAAATGTAGCTTTGTACGGTTCTCTTGAATTCCATTGTTTACTCCTAGTTGGTAGCACTTAGCTTGTATATAGATGTTAGCCATGCATTTGATTCATGAAGTTTGTATTATTTATGGTCTTGGTTTAATTATATATGTAATGTTTGTATAAAATATAAGCCTTGTTAATTTGTAATTGGTTTAAGCTAGGTGCTTGCATGGTTGAAACTATTTTGAATTCCCTGATGATACCTTGAATTGTCTTGAATCACGTAGATGATCTAATGGCTTGTGTTGCATGATTCGAATGCTTCACAATTTGTGCAAGTATACACGTCGCAAGTTATAGTATAGAAAGATATAGTCTCCACAGGGAATGGTGCCACTTCAAGAATCTATTGTCTCGCACTGAAAAGTAAAAGAAACACAAGTAATAGTTTTGGGTTGAATAATCGACTAAACTAAAGTAAATGAATAAACTAAAGAATTGAGTTGACAAAATGAGATAATAGGCCAGATTATATTGTATCGTAGTGTGGAATTCGAATGGAACAATCTTTGTTTTGCATGCAAGAGGAAGCTTGGTTGCCTCGGCAATGGGCAGAATAGTTGCCTCGGCAATGGGCAATACAATTGCCTGGGCAATGCACAAGGTGATTGCTTGGGCAATTGGCAAGGCGGTTGCCATGGCAATGAATTAAGCGACTGCATGGGCAATTTGAGCGACAACCTTCAAGGTTCGGCAAAGCGTTCTTCAATGGTTTCTTCTTATCCCTAAGTCGAAACTCTATCAATGTGCAAGCCTTGGTAATACCTTCAAGCATGAACCAAGGGTGAACGTCAACGGATCTTACGCCTCTTTTAGCCTTTGAAATTTGTACTTATTCCTAAGTTGAATTAGTCTTCACCAATTTGGGAAAAAATCATGCTTATTCATTTCTTGAATCTAACTCTCCCGATATTAGATAAATGGATGCAATCACAATTTCCTCTCCCGATTCAATTACAAGTAAGATAAACACGACAAATAAGCAAACCTTGAACTTAAATTGCATAAAAAAACCTAAACAAGATCCAAAACATTTTCTCACAACTACTTAACAAATAACCTTAGCCTAAGATAGTTTAGTTCATAGTTGGGACTAGGAACAACACAAGATAATTTCCCAACAAGAACATCAACCGAAAAACAAAGAAAAATAGAAGAATAGGGCTAACTTGATCTTCAACTTCCTTGCTGATTTTCTCCCTCAATTTGACACCCTTCTTGGCTGCGCATCTTCTTCTTTTTATAGGAGATTGGTTGGTTATACTCCTTCTAGAGGAGGAAGTTAAGTTGGAATTAAATGCTATAAAATAAAAGAAATAAATTCCTTTTTATTTTATTATTTCCCCTATAACTCCTCTTATCTTCTTGGAATTTAATCTCCTTTAAACAACTCAAGGGACTTCAACTTCACCTAGGAAATCTTGTGGCTTTCGAATTGTAAAAAAGGATTGAATCCTTGTTGAAATTGGCATCTCTTGGTTGTGAAGGGTGGCAGCTTCTTTATGTTGAAATCGACAACTTCTTCTTGTCTTAAATCAGCATCATTCTTCTTTCCTTCATTGCAGCGACAATACTATCCCGGGTTAATTAACCTGCAAATATCGAAACATATACTAGAGCATCACCTTTTCCAATGAATAATCAATTAAAGATAATCAAGCATGGCGAGGAAGAAAACAATGCAATTGTGCATGAATGACTAATAATGCAACCTAGATGAGCCTAAGTCTAACAATAATTGAGATGAAAAAGGGTAGAAAATTAGTACTTTTACACACTTAACACACCCCAAAACTCGAAGTGTTGCTTGTCCTCAAGAAATGAAAAACTATCAATTACCTTCCAATACTTTAATCAAACGAGACATGCTTAAGACTTTCCTTCAAACTTTAGAATCGTGGCACAATTTAGGGTGAATGTTCGGATAGCATGAATTTTCCTGGAACCAAACTATAATGCTCGTGATCATGTGTGTGTAGTTGTGCGCAAGTTGATTATCAAGAGTCTTATGTGAGCAATAGGTTTTTATTAATTTAATTGTCGGGGAATTTATTAATTTATAAACCATGGCGTTTTAAGAGCATCAGCTCATCAGAACTACTTTCCTAGGCTTGAAGATAAGATTGGAGCAAAAAGAACCCCGAGCCTAATGAGTACAGTCATCCCATGAAGACTTTCATTTGCTCATGCTAATTTGTCCTTCACATTTAATGTTTTTAATTTAAATGGGCATGTTATAGCAGCGGAGTATCCTAAGCACATAATTTTCATTTAATTTGACTAGAGCCTGTTTCGGGCACCTCTAGCTAGAAGCTTAACTCTTTTAATTCCCCCAATTTCTAAGCACCTAATGTTCACTAAGTCTCTATCAATCAACATGCCACAATTGTGTCAATTAACTTACAGCATTATAGTAAAATTCTAAGTCTTTTTCATGCAATCCTCAAGTTAAAGGTTCTTTCCATTAAGTGTAGTGCCAAAATTTGTCTTGAGAAATTCAACAAGTCCTAGCAATTAGATTTAATTAAAGGCATGGAAAGTACATATGCAATCTATGTGCAATTAACTAAGGATGGATGCAACTAAACATGAAACTGTACTAACCATGAAACTAAGTAAATACAATTATCCCCCCCAAACTCGAGAAGATCATTGCCTCAATGCATGAAAATAAAAAAGTACATCGAAAAAAAAAAGTGAAAATGAAAGAAACGAAATTACAATGACTCGGAGAGGTCCTCGTCTTGAATTATGAGTTTCCTTCTCGCGATTTGCTTGACTCTCTTGCTTGCTCGAGGTGGTTGATGGCGTGTAGCGGATGTAAGAGCAGGTTTGTTGGTCACCTCGTCATCATCGTCCTCCTCAATGTCGATTTCCACCATGGTGGAGGCCTTGCGTTTTTCCGTGACAGGGGATGTTGGGACTACTTTGGATCGGACGGCAGATGACTCATTCGAATCGAAGGATTCTGACCATGTCACGTTGTGGCTTGGCTCGGTTAATGGTGCCATTCCTTTGTCTTCCCGGGTTGGTGGAGCATCTTTGGTTGGAATTGCTGAGGCAGTAGAAGCTGGCATTGTCGAGGCAGTAACAACGGACATTGCTGAGACAGTTGCAGTGGGCGTTGCTGAAGCAGGGGCTATAGGCATTGCCGCGACAATTATGTCGGCTGGAAAAATTGGGAACCTCACTGATTTGTCTGGATATTTCTCTAGGATCACTCGAATTATGGCGTTTTTGTAATCCTTCATATACCTCAAAAACTCCAGCTGCCGCTTCTCCATGGTCTCTAGTCAGTGTGCAAGTGGCCGAATCATTGCCTCAAGCGTTATCATCGCCGGTTCACCCGTATTGGCGTTGGTGAGGGTTGTTACCGCGACATTGCCCTAAGATGTTGTCGGGCCAATTCCTTTGATCAGTGTGGACTGTGGCTCGACTTAGGAGAATCCCATGATCTTTAAATATTGGGATCTCGTCCATCCTTTCCTTGTCAGTGTCTTCTCGTTGGCCGGATCACTTTCCATATGTTGTTGCTCGCACAATCCGGCTATAAGGCTTGGAAATTAGAGTTTCCCCTTGTTGTTTAGACTACATCGAGACATCTCATTGCATATGATAGATTCAACATTTATAATATGGTTATGCAATATAGAATGAATTAATAATAGTCTAGGCTTGTCAACCGTGGTGTTGTGTAAGGTTAGCATTAAGCATCTTTTGACAAAAGTATTCCAAAGTTTTGCCTCGGGCTTAAGCCTTAGGCGGTTTACCATTCCTTTTGTTGTCACTAAATTTTCACCTCAATTTTAAATAATCCGAAAAATAAAGAAAAAGAAAAATATGAAAAAAGAAGAAAAAAATCTATTTTTCCTTTAAATAATAAAAGTCCCATTTTGAAAAACAAATAAAAATAACAAAGACCCACTTTTAGAAATCCATTTTCAAAGCCCATTTTAAATTCTAGCCCATCTTTAAAAAAAGAAAAAAAAAAGAGAAAATGATTCTAATAATAATGGTGTAAAATAAATGTTGGAGGAAAAGGAAATAAAATGAAGGCAAAAAATAATAATAAATGTAAAAAAACAGCTAAAAACAGCAAGGAAAAAGGGGAACCAGCGTGCGTCACGCGCCAGCGCGTGAGCCGCACGCGCGCGGGCCGGTTCCCCAGCAAACCCTCGTGCCCTGTGTTCAAGGTGGCCGGCCGGCGTCTACCGGCCACAGCTGCCGTCGCCGTTGGTATTGACCGGTCCGCGTCGCCGTCGTCGTCGTTGGTACTGGCCGGTCCGCCTCGCCGTCCCGACCTAATGTCACCAACCCCGCTCGCCGCCGCCGCCTGAGCTCGCCAGAATCTACAAAAAACCGAGACAAATGGTCAAACCCTATGGTTGAATCAAGGGGAAAATTCAGCTTTGAATCTGAACCAAATCAGATAGGGTTTGAGGGGTTTTTCCGAGAATCAAGTCCATTGTTTGATTTTAGCTTCAATTTGGGGATTGAAAACCGAATTTGGCTTGAATTTGAAGCTGAAATTCAAGTATAAATACCCCCTTTTTCACTTGTTCAACACACACCAATTCTGAAGAAAATAAACTTAAAAAAGAGAAAAGAGGCTTGGAAAAATTCCGAAAAATTCTCTAAAAATTCTCAAGGGTTTGCTGGAAATTTTGGAGTTGAAGTTCGAGTTTGGAAGCAATTTTTCGGAGGCAATTAGGAGCATTTCAAGAAGTCCGGATTCGAGTTCTTCGGTCGTCATTTCGGTAAAATTTCTTCCTTTTCTTTTACTTTTTATTTTGATTTTTATGCTTGTTCTTGGTTGAATTTTTATGTTTGTGTTTGCTTTTTGTGGATTTTAGGTTGTGTTCTTGAAATCGGAAAATCGTTCACGATTCCGGTAACGATTTCGTTTTAATTCGCCGTTTTAAATTTTGTTTGATGTTTCTTAAAATTTACATGCTTAAAAAATGTTGTTAAAGTTGTTTTGATCTTTAGAAATGTAGAAATAAAATTTTAAAGGTATTTAAATTAAATTGCAAGAATAAAATGAGTAAATGTGGTTTAATTGAAAAAACTTAAAGTTAGGGATTTAATTAGGAAAAAAACAATAATGCATGGATGGAAATAATAAAGGGGTTGATTTTAATAAAAAATATAAAAAAGGTTTTTTGAAATTTATTTTTTATAATAAATGGGTTAAGTGATTTTTTTAAAAAATAAAAATAAATAAGATGTTTTTTTAGAAAAAAGAAATAAGTAATAAAAGTATTTTTTTAAAGAAAATAAAATAAAAAGGGGTTTTAAATAAAATTTAAGGTTTTAGGAGAAAAATAAGTTTTGAAAAAGTTTAAAAGGAGATCTTCTAAAAAAAATAAAGTTTAAAAAAGGTTCATTGTAAAAGGAAAAGCTTAAAAAAGAAAAAAAATGAAAAATAAGTTTTAAAAGGGAAATTCTTTTTGAAAAGAAAAAATATAAAAAGAAAAAAAACATAAAAAATGTAAAAAGGGTCTTGGCTTTTAAAAAAAAAGAAGGATTTTCAAAAGAAATAATAAAAAAAAGAAAAACACTGAAAAGAATAAAAGGTTGCTTGCTTGTTTTAGAAATAGGTTTAAAACTTACGGCTAGGTTCTAAAGCATAGATAGAGATGTGTTTTGTTGAAATATGTTATTCACAAAAATAAAATACACTTAAGCATACTTAAACTTTAAATTAGGAATAAAAGACTTAGACGTTTTTAGTGTTTTTAAATAATCGAACTTAAAAATGAATAAAATGCTCAAGACATTAAATCTCTTTGTTGTTTGAAAAAGTGAAATTAATTTAATGCGGTGTCTTATGAAACGAAAATGAGGAGTTAGCGCCAGAAATGTTGGCGGTGATTAAAGTTCATCTCCCAAGCGATAAGGCCGTTAAAATAGACTAATATTCATTAAACGAACAAGTAAAGTCGAACCTTTTTGAACTTGCAAATTTCAATTTTGAAAACTATTTTAAAACCAATTAAGTACCAATTTTGGACGTCGTGGGGGTGCTAACCCTTCTCCACGCGTAAGCGACCCCCGAACCTGTTTTCTGGTTTTCGTAGACCAAAATCGGTGTTTTTATTAAAACAAAACGTTTTATTAAAATATCCCTAATTTAAAGTGATCCAATCACAATTTTCAAAAAGGTTGTTGGCGACTCCGTTTTTTTAAGTTTTCAAAAAAGTCGAAGCCTTCCTAAAAAGTGGTTGTGACAGCTTGGCGACTCCGTTGGGGAAGTGTTTTTGTTTTTAAAATAAAAACAGAAGAGGGTCAGACCACAAATTGGGTTTAAATGGTTTTCAAAAAAAAGTTTTTTTTAAAAAAAAATGAAATTTGCATGTTCATAATAGTTTTAATTTATTTGTCCGTTTAAATGAATTTAATTCTATTTTACGCATTTAAGACTTAATTCCAAGTTTTATCCCCGAGCTTTGTCCCGTTCGTTTAAGTGGGGGAAATACACTTTGCTCATGTAAGAATATTAATTCTTCGTATAAAAGTAGCAAGTACCTTCAGGACTCATTCCCTTGTCTTCGTAAGGATATTGATTCTTCGAGAAGGCATTGGTGGTGAGTCCTCCTGAGTTGAACTTGATTCGTTTGAAGCCTATAATGGGTGAGAATCGAGGGCCTTACTACCCTTACTAGGGGACAGCAAGGACGACTCGGGTACCTTTTTAGAACCAAACCAAGTTTGAGAATTTAGAGCCTACCCCTAATAGAGCCACGCGGAAAGCCTAGCGTGTTGAGTCACAGGAATAATATGTGGAGAGATGTCCTAAAATGTTGGAATGCCGGCCCAGAATTATCGTGCATTTACTTTTTTTTCTATTTCGTTTCCCTTTTTCTTGTTTTATTAATCTCAGCTCTTTATCTTGTTTGTTTTGCATGTGCATCATTTCATATTTAGAAGGGGTTGATTCTAGAAAATTGTTCAATTATGGACGAAAAGCTCTTGAAGAATGAGGAAGAAAATGCGAAAGTGTGTCACAGGTCTGAGGTCAATAAGAGAAAGTATGGAGACAGTTTGGGTGCAGGTCACGAAACAAAAACTTCGAAGTATGCCCATGTTAGTGTTAAGCAAAACAATGTGCAGGAGTTACGTGAGATATGAGACCATTTCGATTATAAGACCAAACAGTTGTTCCGTGAGTCTTATTGCAACATAGCATATCTTCTGTTTGTAAAGGTTGATGAGCCGTTTCTAAAGGCTTTAATTCAGTTATGGAACCATGGGTACTGTTTCTTTACGTTCAACGGAGAGGACATGATGCCTACTTTCGATGAGTACTTTGCCTTGTTCAATATGCCTGAGATGAAGGAGAATTAGGTGTATACAAAGCCACCCAAAAACAAGAAATCACACTAAAAACTTGCTTCATTTGCTAGAATGAGCGATGAATGAGTTGAAGGGTTGATACGAAAGAGAGGGTGATTTTTAATTTTTCTTGGTCACGCATTCGAAACATTATCCCGGTTCATCCAGACATTACAAAAAGGGTAGACCTCATGGCCATTGCAATTTATGGTTTAGTAATCTTTCCAAAGGTGTTGGGAAACATTGATGTGGCCATGTTAGATTTCTTTGAGAAGTTGAAGAGAAGTGTCAATCCAGTGCCTGCAGTGCTAGCTGAAACCATCATCTCCTTGAACGCTAGTCGAAAAGTGGAAGGTGTGCGTTTTGGAGGATGCGCTCCTTTACTTCAAGTTTGGGCCCTTAGTCATTTTTAGAGTGTCCAACTTTGGCCTTACAGAACGTGTTCTCCCCAAGCTTTTCCGCACTTTGGGAATTTTTGGCACAAGATTGGCCGAGTATCAAGAGAAGCAAATGGGTAAATATCTTCAGAGATCGTCGTGAAGAAGACATCAAGTGGAGGGTACCATGGATGGGACATGCTAAAGTAAGGTATAGATGTGGAGATTACAACTTTTTGATGTTCTTAGGCTTATGGGGAGGAATTGGTTGTGCACCTTTGCTAGTATCGCGCCAATATGGATCATGACAGTTTGTTCCTTTCACTTTCGAGCTTGGTACGTAAGAATTCGAGTTTCAAGGAGAGTTTAGGCGGAAGGTGCAAGAAATCAGTGATTCATGGAAGATGTGCTATTATTTGAAGATAGAGTCTGACAAGCATTGCATGTATACTCTTGATTATGATATTTGGAGGCATACAAGGATGAATGACAAGGTTATGTTACCTACTCTTGGGCCCGCCAAGTCTATAGAAGAACATCTGAAAGTGGTTCCTTCAGAGGCCGATATTCTGAGGGAAGAGCTAAGATGGGCTACGTTAGAAATCGAAGATCTCGAGGAACAAAAATTGCGAGACAAATTTGAAATCAGCCTTGACATAGAAAAACACAAGGGACAAGCCAACCGAGTGCGGAAAATGTATGAGAACCTAGAAGAAAGGTATGAGATTTAGAGGGTTGATTTCTTTAAGCTTCAAGCTACGGTTCGATATGGGGATCTTCGAAAAAGCCCAGAATAATGGAGACAAGAGATAGAACAAGCTGTGGTGAAGGAGAAGGTACGCGATAGGAAGAAGGTAGAGAAGTTCCGACGAGCCTTGGCTGAAGAAAAAAAGAAGACGAAACAAGTAAAGGAAAATAAGAAGGGTAAAAGACCTCGAGAGGAGTTAAAGGAAGATTCGTCTGCATGGATGAGGCAAGCTCATGACAACAAAATATGTTTGCTAAAGCTACAGTCTGTCTATGATGAAACCACCAAGAAGTTGAAGCAAAGCCAGACATTCATCATTGAACTAGAAGCCAAAATAGAAAGCTTGAGTCGAACAGTTCACCAGATGCAAAATGAGCATACCGTTAGGACCAATTACGTGATCTCGGGCACAACGTTTCAGGGAAGCTCTTTTCCTTACTTGTACTTGCATTTTTTACTCATTTAATAATGTTTGTGCCTTAGAAGATAGGGCTTTTAATGTCTTGCATGTTGATATGTGACCCATTTATATTATATTAATTATTAGATGTGTTTGATATGATTTATAATATTTTTATATTGGTTTAGTTTTGAATTATTATATGGTAACTTATTATTATTATACATTTGTTTGATAGGAGCCAAGTGTGACCAACTTTATTTTACATGGGCCATGCACGAATCGACCTAAAGATGACCATGTGCAGATTTGCTTTACCATTCAAAGACGATGCATAACATGTTGCATGTTGGAATTTCATTTCAAGTACACGTGGGAATTCATTTGCCTTCACTACGTGCAGCCGCTCCACTTTGCAAAAGCATGCAGCATTCCTAGCCCGTGCGCGTCCAGCATTCCTAGCTCGTGAAACTCTTGTGCGTATGCAGCAACCTTGTGCGCACACTGCCCAGCCGGTGCAGCCCATCTCTTTTCTACATGGTGCGGCATTGTGGATAAGATAATATCAAAGGGAGTTTTACTTTGAATTACAAACATTAGCACATTTTGCATGTGCTTTAATCCATTTGGCGCACAAATGTCAAACATAAGGCTGGAAATGCATGCCGCCCTTGTGTGGTTATTGTATTTAATTTTTTTATATTTCAAATGGCTTAATTACAGCCACATGTGATATAACCGGCCATTTCCTATGTATTATATAATTGGCTGAATATGATTGTAAAAAGGTTAGTCTCTTTAATGAATAAATTTTTTGAGAGATTTTCTCTCAAATTTGGTTCTTTTTAGAACTTTTTCTTTGATACTTCGGGTTCTCAATTGTTCGATAATTGAAGGGTCCAAGTCCGTATTCGAACAAATTCAAGATAAGGTTCGAGTTCGTTCAACAGATTGTTCGAGTTTTTCCTTGGAGTTTGTTCAACCTTTTCCGACTACGAAGAACAGTTTCAATTCGGGTTTGCATAACAGATTATGCAGGTTCTTTCGAGTTCATCGTGTCAAATTCCAAGAACGTCGTTGCCGTTGTTGAATGCTTGAAGAACTTCATCTTCATCGTTCAAACTATCCTTAAATTTCTGCAACTTTCTTCTCTCCCAATTCTGATTTTTTTTTTTCATTTTTTTCACTATTTAAAATATCTAACTTCAACATCATGTTTGTTTCTATTGCAGAGAAATACTTGCTATTATCCTAGATCCGCGAATGAACGAGGAATGTTGTTTTCTTCAACAACACCCCTGTATCATATGGTAATCAGAGCTTTGGTCGGATTTTAGCACTTTCGGCACTACCAGACATCAATATATATATATATACAAAAGTTAAAAAAATCGGAAAAAAAATTCTGAAAAAAAAAAGTCAAATTTTTTTTTCGAATTAAAAAAAATATATATACGGAAATTAAAAAAAAAGAAAAGAAAAATAGTGATGAATTGTGTAGAATGAAAAAAACAGCATTGTTGAAATGTTTTGATATGTTGAAGGATGTGTTTATCTTACCTTGAAATGCTTTGTAATCACCCGAAATCAACATTTCTTGTTTGTTCCGGAGATAAGATGGTGGTAAGCATTTCTACTGCGTAAGTTGTTAAATTCTTGTTCTTTTAGCATCATTTCTTTCGTTTCATTTTGTTGTTTTCTTTTTAGCCTCAATTTCTCAAACTTTCATTGTTGTTTCTTTAATTCCTAACCATTATCTTTGTTCTAACAATATTCACCAGTCACCCATTGTTTTCTTTCAATTTGACAACACTTGCAGAATCTGAACATCGGAATCAGTTCCTTTAAAGAACTAAGTACGAGAGATTGAGGGTAAAGGCAAACTGAGCGTGTGAGATCAGAAGGGGAGACAAAAAAAACCATTCAAGTTTTCTCCCGAGTGAAACACGAGCGCTGAGTGTAAATTTTTGAGTGCACTATTCTTTGGAGTGACATCTGCGAGACTTTGATTGTGTGTGCTGTGAGGTCTTTTTTGGTTTATTTTACTAACCTATAATATTGTTTTTCTTTTGTTTGTTTTGTTGTTAACTATGGCAGGTTCCGATGATCACACGGTTGACCAGGATCCACCGATTCCTCAAATGCAAGCCTTAGAGAGAATGATGCAACGAGTAGTGGCTACCGCCTTAGAGCCATTACAGTCGAGGGTGGATAGGTTTGACGGAGGATCCAACTCTGTTAATGATGTATTGAACGAAAATAAAGACGAACGGTCATCGAGGCAGCATATTCCTAGACAAGGACGTGTGCAATAGGTAGACGATAATTTGACTAACATTAAGGTTGCTATTCCTTCTTTTCAGGGACGCTCAGATCCTGATGCATACTTGGCTTGGGAAAGCAAAGTGGAGCACATTTTCGAGTGTTATAATTACTCGGAACAGAAGAAGGTTCGATTTGCAGCAGCAGAGTTTGTTGATTATGCCTTGATATGGTGGGACCAGTTACTACTTAGCCGTAGACGTACTGGTGATGACCTAGTTGCAACATGGATCGAGATGAAGCTACTAATGCGTAAAAGGTTTGTTCCTATTCACTATCATCGTGATTTGTTTCAAAAGTTGCAAAATTTGAAACAGGGAAATAGGAGCGTTGAGGATTATTTCAAGGATATGGAAATGGCTATGATGCGTGCGAATATCGAGGAAGACCGAGAAGCTACCATGGCACGTTTTCTAGCAGGGTTGAACACCGAGATTGACAACGTTGTTGAGTTACAACATTATGTCGAGGTTGATGACATGGTGCAGATGGAAATAAATATTGAACGACAGCAGCGCATGAAGTCTTCGAATCGAGGTAACCCTTCCTTTAAATCTTTTTCAAATCCATTATATACTCCTAACAATTCCAGGAAACAAGCACCGCAAACACCACTTCGGATTCGAGAGCAAGGCGAATCCAGCACACCAAAGCCTCCCGTTGCTGATAATGGGCGTGGCAAATTGCAAGTGGTGGTAAAAGAACGATCGCGAGATATCCAGTGTTTCAAGTGCCTTGGAAGAGGACATGTTGCTAGTCAATGTCATAACCGGAGGGTTATGTTGATGCGAGATGATGGTGAGATTGAGTCAGATTCTGAGGAGGAAGTGCATGATGTCCCTACTGAAGAGCAAGATGAGACCGACCTAGAGGTTCCTGAATCTGGTAAGGTAATGGAACTTTTGGTTATTAAAAGAAGTCTGAATGTGCAACAGGTACCGGATGATCTACAGCATGAAAATATCTTTCACACACGATGCAAGGTGCAAGACAAGGTATGTGTTGTGATTATTGATAGCGGTAGTTGTACTAATGTTGCCAGTTCAGTGATGGTTGACAGGTTAGGTCTGAAAACGACAAAGCATCCTCATCCATATAAGTTTTAATGGTTGAATGATGGTGGCGAGCTTAAAGTGACCAGACAGGCTATTGTACCATTTTCAATTGGAAACTACAAGGACGAGGTCCTTTGTGATGTTGTGACGATGGATGCTACTCACCTTCTTTTGGCACGCCCTTGGCAGTATGACAAGAAGGTAATGCATGATGGTTATACAAATCGTTACTCTTTTATGCATGCAGGTGAGAAGATCACTTTGGCTCCTTTGACACCGAGTCAAGTGTTTGAAGATCAGGCAAGCTTGAAAAAGAGTAAAGAGATTGCAAAAGAGAAGAAGAAGATGTCCGTGTATGCGAGCAGTAGCGAAATTAGGAAATGTCTTTCCTCTCAACAATCTGTTCTTATCTTGATATTTAAAGATTATTGTTTATTGACAGATTTTCCTACTGATCTACCTTCACCTATTTTGACACTTCTGCAGGAGTTTGAGGACGTGTTTCCAGCTGAAACACCGAGGGGATTGCCACCTCTTCATGGCATTGAGCACCAGATTGATTTCATTCCAAGTGCTACTATTCCGAACCGGCCAGCTTATCGAACCAAACCTGAAGAGACGAAAGAGCTTCAAAGACAAATTACTGAGTTGATGGACAAGGGTTACATTCGAGAGAGCTTGAGTCTGTGTGCTGTTCCGGTGCTGTTAGTGCCGAAGAAAGATGGTTCTTGGAGGATGTGCATAGATTGTCGAGCTATGAACCAGATCACGATTAAGTATCGTCATCCCATTCCAAGACTTGATGACATGTTGGACGAGCTTTACGGAGCCGTCATCTTCTCCAAAATTGATTTGAGAAGTGGTTATCATCAGATTCGCATGAGAGAAGGCGATGAGTGGAAAACAGCCTTCAAGACAAAGCTAGGTTTGTACGAATGGTTAGTAATGCCTTTTGGTTTAACTAATGCACCTAGTACTTTTATGCGTTTGATGAATCATGTTCTGCGATCTTTCATTGGTAAATTCTGTGTTGTATACTTTGATGATATCTTGATCTATAGCAAGTCTTTACAGGATAACGTAGGACATTTGCGAGCTGTTCTGCAGGTTCTGCGAGAAGAAAGATTGTTTGGTAACATGGAGAAGTGTGTATTTTGTACTGACAAACTCACATTTCTTGGTTACATTGTTAGTTCTCAGGGAGTTGAAGTTGATCCTGAGAAGATAAAGGCAATTCAGGAATGGCCACGACCGACATCGATTACTCAGGTTAGATCTTTTCATGGTTTAGCGAGTTTTTATCGACGGTTTGTTCCTAACTTCAGTTCTATTACCGCCCCCTTAACCGGGATTATAAAGAAGAATTTAGTCTTCTCATGGGGTAAAGAACAAGAAGATGCCTTTTTGAAAATTAAAGATTGTTTGACTAGAGCACCTGTGTTAGCATTACCTGATTTTGATAAAATGTTTGAAATTGAATGTGATGCTTCTGGAATTGGTATAGGTGCTGTTTTAATGCAGGAAAAGAGGCCTGTTGCTTACTTTAGCGAGAAATTGAGTGGTGCTACATTGAACTATCCGGTTTATGATAAAGAGATGTATGCACTGATTCGGGCATTGGAGACATGGCAACATTATTTGTTGCCTAAGGAGTTTGTGATCCACACCAACCACGAGGCTTTACGTTACATCACAGGTCAGCATAAATTGAATAAACGACATGCTAAGTGGATTGAATTCTTAGAATCTTTTCCTTATGTCATTCGTTACAAGAAAGGGAAAGAAAATGTCGTTGCTGATGCATTGTCACGTAGGTATGCACTTTTGAGTTATCTTGATTCACATCTGATTGGTTTTGCATATATTAGTGATTTATACCCTAATGATCCTGATTTTAGAGATAAGTTTAATGCTTGTTCGAAAGGTGCAGATGGAAAGTTTTACAGGCATGATGGCTATCTTTTCAAGGAAAACAGGATTTGCATTCCCCAGGGTTCGATGCGTGATATTCTGATTCGTTAGGCACATGAAGGTGGATTGATGGGTCATTTTGGTGTCACTAAAACGTTACATACTCTGTAATAGCATCTATTTTGGCCAAAGATGCGCAGAGACGTTGAAAGGTATTGTGAACGTTGTGTGACATGTAGGAAGGCAAAGTCGAATGTTTCACCACATGGTATGTACTTACCTCTACCTATTCCTGATTCCCCTTGGACTGATATTTCGATGGATTTTGTTTTGGGATTACCTCAAACTAGAAATGGTAGAGATAATGTATTTGTTGTGGTCGATAGGTTCTCTAAGATGGCACGTTTCATTGCATGCCATAAGACTGATGATGCTGTTAATGTGGCTAACTTGTTTTTTAGAGAAATTGTTCGTTTGCATGGTATTCCTAGGTCGATTGTTTCTGACAGGGATGTAAAGTTTTTAAGTCATTTCTGGAGGACTCTTTGGAGCAAAATAGGTACGAAACTTATGTTTTCTACTACTTGTCATCCCCAAAATGTTGGACAGACTGAGGTTGTTAATCGTGTATTATCTACTTTGTTGCGTTCCATCATTAAAAAGAATATTAAGACTTGGGAAGACTGTTTGCCACATGTTGAATTCGCTTATAATCATGCTAAACATTCTGCTACGAAAATGTCACCGTTTGAGGTTGTTTATGGTTTTAATCCTATTACGCCTCTAGATTTGTTGCCTTTGCCACAGGAACAGGTGATAAGCAAGGACGGAAAAGCGAGAGTAGATTATGTGAAGCGTTTACATCAACAGGTTAAGGAGAATCTAGAGCGGAGGACTCAGCAGTACGAAAAGCAAGCAAACAAGGGAAGAAAGCGAGTCATCTTCGATGTTGGTGATTAGGTTTGGGTTCATTTCCAAAAGGAACGATTTCCAGCCCAAAGGCGGTCCAAGTTGTTACCGCGAGGAGATGGTCCTTTTCAGGTGTTGGAGAAAGTGAATGACAACGCCTACAAGTTAGATCTACCCGGAGAATACAATGTAAGTGCCACATTTAATGTTTCTGACTTAACCCCTTATGGTGATTCTATAGATTTGAGGACAAATCCTTTTCAAGAAGGGGGGGGGATGATGTGAGCACATATTCACCAGCGCTCGATACTGATCCGGAGGTCTTACCGTTAGGACCAATTACGCGATCTCGGGCACAACGTTTCAGGGAAGCTCTTTTCCTTACTTGTACTGGCATTTTTTACTCATTTAATAATGTTTGTGCCTTAGAAGATAGGGCTTTTAATGTCTTGCATGTTGATATGTGACCCATTTATATTATATTAATTATTAGATGTGTTTGATATGATTTATAATATTTTTATATTGGTTTAGTTTTGAATTATTATATGGTAACTTATTATTATTATACATTTGTTTGATAGGAGCCAAGTGTGACCAACTTTATTTTACATGGGCCATACACGAATCGACCTAAAGATGACCATGTGCAGATTAGCTTTACCATTCAAAGATGATGCATAACGTGTTGCATGTTGGAATTTCATTTCAAGTATACGTGGGAATTCATTTGCCTTCACTACGTGCAGCCGCTCCACTTTGCAAAAGCATGCAGCATTCCTAGCCCGTGAAACTCTTGTGCGTATGCAGCAACCTTGTGCGCACACTGCCCAGCCGGTGCAGCCCATCTCTTTGCTACATGGTGTGGCATTGTGGATAAGATAATATCAAGGTGAGTTTTACTTTGAATTTCAAACATTAGCACATTTTGCATGTGATTTAATCCATTTGGCGCACAAATGTCAAACATAAGGCTGGAAATGCATGCCGCCCTTGTGTGGTTATTGTATTTTTTTATTTTTTTATTTCAAATGGCTTAATTACAGCCACATGTGATATAACCGGCCATTTCCTATGTATTATATAATTGGCTGAATATGTTTGTAAAAAGGTTAGACTCTTTAATGAATAAATTTTTTTGTGAGATTTTCTCTCAAATTTGGTTCTTTTTAGAACTTTTTCTTTGATACTTCGGGTTCTCAATTGTGCGATAATTGAAGGGTCCAAGTCCGTATTCGAACAAATTCAAGA
The DNA here is from genome assembly GCA_030270665.1 of Hibiscus trionum. Lineage (NCBI taxonomy): Eukaryota > Viridiplantae > Streptophyta > Magnoliopsida > Malvales > Malvaceae > Hibiscus > Hibiscus trionum. The sequence goes on along the minus strand of BSYR01000020.1, from coordinate 51,995,850 downwards.
TAAGGTTCGGGTTCGTTCAACAGAGTGTTCGAGTTCTTACTTGGAGTTTGTTCAACCTTTTTCGACTACGAAGAACATTTTCGATTCGGGTTTGCATAACAGATTATGCAGGTTCTTTCGAGTTCATCGTGTCAAATTCGAAGAACGTTGCTGCCATTGTTGAATGCTTGAAGAACTTCATCTTCATCGTTCAAACTATCCTTAAATTTCTGCAACTTTCTTCTCTCCCAATTCTGATTTTTTTTCATTTTTTTCACTATTTAAAATATCTAACTTCAACATCATGTTTGTTTCTATTGCAGAGAAATACTTGCTATTATCCTAGATCCGCGAATGAACGAGGAATGTTGTTTTCTTCAACAACACCCCTGTATCAGAACTAGAAGCCAAAATAGAAAGCTTGAGTCGAACAGTTCACCAGATGCAAATTGAGCATACCTATGAGGAACTCCAAGCTAGTTTGAGTGAGATTTGCTTCTTGAAAGAACGAGTTAAGGAAATGGATAATCTCCTTCAAGAGTATAGGACAAAGATCTTAGCTCTAGAAGATATCACTGAAGGAGGAAACGACTATTGGTTCACTCACCTAAGAGATAATGCTCGATGATTCCGAGAGAGGGATGAGTTCGATAGAATGGTGATGACACAGGCTCAAGATGTGGCCAATCACGTAACAATGTTGGCAACCGAAGCTGCAGCTCTTCGTCAGTACATCAAGCCCATTGGAGAAGTTGGACCAAGGCTCATATGGCTCGTTGAAGAAATTAAAGAATTAGATGTTAAAGCGGAAAAATATTTGTAATTCGAAAAGGATGTAATAAAACTTTCGTATTCAATAAAGAGTTTCCTTTCATGAGAAAATTTTCAATGGAATTGATGGCCCTTCGACTGCATTCATGCATTTGCATTGTCTTGTTTGCTTTGTTGTTTGCTTTTATGAATTCACTTGTGCATACATTCATTCATGTCATAAACTAACTTAATAATAAAAGCTACAGAATATCCAAAATTGCTAAGACAACTCATAAATTAGGTACATGAGCTCAAACCCGAGCCATGAACTCTGAGGAAATATTGACAACATTGGAGGCGAACCAAAAGAACATTCAAGACAAGCTAGAGAAAATGGAGGTCGACCTGAAACAACAAGTTGAGGCAGTTCATCAAAAGACGATCAGTTCAATAGCTGCTATGCTAAGATTCAAGGACCCAAATGCGGTTGAAGAAGAAGGAAACACCACTGCCATTCCACGATTCCCAAGAATGACCTTTTGGAAGGAGACTGCTGCTAGAGCTAAAACACCCATCCATGTTGCTGAATCTTCCACTGGCAATAATTACGAGGTGCCTGACCTCGATGAAATTGATGCTAAGGTTCGAATCAAGAAGAAGTGGGAGGATAAGTACGAGAAGTTAGAAGGAATGATCAAATCCTTCCAAGATGGAGTTGCTAATGGTGGAATGGATGCCAAGGATCTGAGCTTGGTAACTGATTTAGTCGCACCACCAAAATTTGAGATCACAGATTTTGAGAAATATAATGGGACCACATGCCCATCAGCATATCTTACTATGTATTGTAGAAAGAGGTCAATGTACCTCGGCAATGAGAAGTTGCTCATTCACTGCTTCCAGGACAGCTTAGTAAGTTCCGCTGGACGTTGGTATTCGCAATTAAGTCAGGTGAACATCAAATCATGGTAGGATTTGTCCAGAGCCTTCAGTGAGCAATACAAGCATATTTCAGACATGGTTCCAACTCGTTTGGTTTTACAAGGGATGGAACAAAAGCATCACGAGAGCTTTCGACAATATGCGCAAAGGTGGATGGATGTAGAGGCACAAGTGCAGCCACCGCTGCTAGAAAATGAGATCACTGCGATGTTCGTGGAAACTCTAAAGGGTCCTTTTTACAATAGCATGCTCAATCATGCTACGAAGAACTTTGCAGACATGCTAATGAATGGAAAACTAATCCTAGCAGCCATGAAGAGCGGAAAGTTGGATAGTGGGGAAACGAAGTAGACGTATAAGAAGAGAGATAACAATGAAGTCAATTCTACGAATGTCTACAACCCTAGTTATTCAACAGGTGTAGTGTTCAACAAGCCCAACACCTTCAGCAAACCCAACACCACAGCTCCAACGGTTGCAAATGCCCCAAAAGGAGAGCGAAGATATCAAGGAAATTTGAGACCCTACTTTCCGCCCATCCCAATGATGTATACAGAATTGTTTGCCGAGCTGGTCAAATCGTAGATGGTGCTACCATGAAATGTCCCTCCGTTCTCACTACCTTATCCACCATGGTATGACGAGAAGGCCCAATGTGAATACCATACAGGAGTGAGGGGGCATACCATTGAGAACTACACTGCATTCAAAAGGGTGGTGGATGATTTAAGGAAATTGGGCATGTTATCGTTCGAAACTCCTGAAGAAAAAGGAAATTCGTTGTCAAACCACCAGAAGAATGGAACAAATGCCATCATAGAGGGAGAAGCTCACACCAATAAGAAACACGTTTCCGAGGTTAAGGCATCCATGAAATGGGTATGGGCCCAGATAGTCAAAGCCGAGGTGATAGAAGGGAGATTTCAAGAAGCAACGATTGAAGGGTTGTATTGTGAATACCACTAGCAAGAGTGGCATGAAATTGAAAATTGCTTGGAGTTCAAGCAGTTAGTACAAGCGAAGATTGACTGCAAAGAGTTAGAATTTTATGTGCAGAAAGAACAAGGGATGGAAGTCTGCGCATCAGAAGAATCATCCTCTAAAAAGATCTATACAGGAATAAAGCCTTTGGTGATCAAGACCAAGGTAAGGGTTAGTTGACCGTTTCGGAACGCCTACTCACCGTACCGAAACACTGTATTAGAACGACGTTGACCGTTTCAGTACGCGGGTATGTTCCGAGACCAGTTCCGAAACATGTCATTCCAGTAGCCAAAATGTATCGAAATAGCTCCCTTTGTTTCGAAACGCCAAGGCCATTTCAGGCCTCCGTTCCGAAACACCATAGGGTGTTTCGATACACCCTGCCCAGAATCAGCAGCAAATGCTGGTTTTTCATCCAATAGCACACTCAAACATGCTTCAAAGACTCCCAAACCATACCAGCAATTCATCAATATAAGGAACATATTTGGGACATCCTAACACAAACATAGCATCAAACACAAAATATCAATATTCTAAAGTCATGCTTCCTATCACAAACCCAAAATGAGCAATCCAACCTCAAATCAAACAATTAAGGCCAATTACAACTCAAACAAGCTAAAGCAAACATGCCACAACCTTAGAGAGTTCAACACATCTCCCAAATACAATTCTTGGTTTCCCATTGCCAATATATCAAAACTAAAGTGTGTGAAAACTTCACCATACATGAGCTTGGACTTCCTTGGATGAACTTAACTTCCTTGACGCCCGAAAACACCTCAATTATCTGCATTATTGGTAAAAGAGAGAGCGTAAGCACAAATGCTTATTGAGACATGCTCTAAAGAAAACCAACACAATAATGCATATCTTGAAAACACTTTCTCAAAGGCTTTTAAACCACATGCTCATTCTATCTCATGCTTGGAAACCTTTCAAAGCAATTTCTCATTGAAAACACATGTACCTTCATTCTATCTCATGAATTTAAACCAATGCAAAACTCATGGCAAAGCCATACTCATGCTTGTACTCTAAAGCATTTCATAAACATATCACATATGCATTTCTCATAGCATAATTCATTTCATCAAAGGTACATGTGAATCAAAAACCATAACATATTTTATATTGGCATTTCACATCTCTTTATTACTCGGATATGCGGACATCTCACTAGACACTTCCGGTGGCATCTCTCATCACCGTACTCACTCGTCTAGCAATATAGTTTCCGGTGGAATCTCTCATCACCGTACTCACATGGCGGAATCTCTCATCGCCACAAAGCTTGGGTATTTCACCAAGTCCTACCGATGGAATGCCCATCATCGGTTCTCTCCCTTTGGCTTAACCAAATAGCACGTAAGAATTTTTAGTTTATAGTGCACTCTCATCCTATTGATCGATCAATTATATCCGGTAAGTATCTCAACATCTATGCCAATATATTATGTCAAGTCACCATCTCACCTACTGTTTTTCATGCATTAAATCTCAAATATTCTCATCTCATTTCAAAATCATAACATTTGCTATGCTTTAACATCAAAACTCAAATCTCAACCATGCAAGTTGTTACTTTATGAAATCATTTCAAGCATCATCTCATGCTATAATTCATGCATAAAAACAGTAGGAATTTATCAATCTAAAACCATGAGCATGTAAAAGCATTTTAGGGGCAATCACCACATTCAAGAGAGCAATCTAGCCAATACTTACTTTCGGACTTAGGAAGGTGTTTCAAGCCTTTCCTAAATCCCCAAACATTGTTTCTTTGTCCCTCAAGGACTTTTATAACCATACGCACTCACCGATTACGTTTCACTTGCTCGCCGAAACGCTATCTAAGCTTCCGGATCAACTCCAAAGGTGTCCGAAGATGTCTCCCCTGTTTTAAACACATAAGAGTAGAGGATTAATGCATCATCATGCATTGAAATCATCAGCCACACACCTAAACACGCTGCTCTACACAAAAGCCACATTTCGGCTACCAAACACTACCGAAATTACCTCCAAACTCTTCCAAAACCAAACCCAGCCAAGATCCCTCACTTCTGATCATTTCAAAACATCAATAATCATCAAAAAACATCACAACCACGTCCTTATACCCCCAACTATAGCAGAACACCAAAAACACCTCAAAAACCATCATTCTAGCAAGCAAAACTTAGGAAGAACAAACCTATTCGGGATTGTATTGATTAAACCTCATTTATAACATCAATTAACATCCAAAATACATTAGAAAACCATCTCAAAACAGATCCCAATCAATCACCACGAAAATCTTCAAGATCTCTTCAAAAATCTTGAGTTTTAAGCCAATTTCTTGTTTCTAACATTAAAACCTCTTAAAAATCATTAATAAAGGATTGATAACTTGGGAATTTCAGTAAAGAACTGATCATTAGAGGAGAAGGACGAAGCTTACCTCTAATGGATGATTTCTCCTTGATTTGGGCAAGTTTCCTTGAAAATTCAATGTAGAAATCAAGTGGATTTGATGAGGAATTGATTAAGAATCAAAGAGTGATTGAAATCTCATCAAATGAAGTGGAAATCAAAGTAAATTTGCTGGAGAGAAAGTGTTTGGTTGAAAGGAATTTGAGAGAAAATAAAATGAGGGAAAATTTGTGAAAAGTGGTTATGAAAAGTCAAAGGTGGTTTTCTCATTTAATCACTTTCATTTTCTTTAATTAAAACATTAATTAAATCACCCAAATTAAGGAAAAATCTGATGAAAATATTTTTGGTAAAATTAGCTCCTCAAAGATTCAACGTTTCAATCCTTTACAAAACAGTCACTACTTAACTTTGCAAAAACTACGATTTGGTCACTACCCCGATATGTAGTATTTCCAAACCTTATTTTGTAAAATTGATTTCCCCATTCTCTTTTATATATTAAATAAGGATTTTAGATATTTTTCTATATTTTTAAAGCATCCCGAACTAGGTGTTCCCTAAAACTCCCTTTTAGATTCGAACCGTTTTCCAGACCGATCCGGTTCAGACTCTAAACATCTAGACCCAAATTTGGGGTGTTACAGTTCCCATACAGATTGGGCCATCAACATTTGAGGTAGACTTCGTGGTTATGGATACAAACCCTAGTTATAGCTATTTGTTCGGGCGCCCATGGATTCACACAGCAGATGTAGTGCCCCCAACTCTTCATCAAAAATTAAAGTTTGTTATTGATGGACAATTAATCACGGTTGGTGCGGAAGAAGAAATCATTGCATCAATGATCACTGATACACCATACATTAAAGTAGATGAGGGGGCACTTGAGTGTCATTTCAGAACGTTGGAGTTAGTCAATGCAACCTTCATCACTGAAGGAAGTAAAGTGCCAGAAACAGAGCTGTCAAGTTGCACAAAGATGCAAGTGAAGCAAACACTTGGAAAAGGAGCCAAGGTTTGATTGGGGTTTGGAAGAAACCATCAGGGAAGTCTTTACTCAGTGGAGATCCCAATAAAGAAGTATCGATTCGGTTTGAGCTTCAAGCCCACCAAATGGCATAGAAAAGAGAAATTCAAAAAGCAACAAGAGAGAAGGAAGTCGAGGTTGAGTGGAGAAGAAGTTGAGTGGGAGTCGATGACGTACCAACCCCTAAGCATTACTTTCAAGGCTAGAGGGCTCCTAGACCCTAATGCTCGCTTCGACAAGTAGGAGAAAGGAAATGATGAATTATGCGAGGTTTTTGAGAATTTGAGCATTAACACCATCAATAACAAGGAGGATGAAGAAAACAAATTTCTGTCCAAAATTTGCCCCTGCGCTGAACTGAAGAACTGGACCGCGAAAGTAGTCCCTAAAGTTTTTAAGACTGCCTCAGAGTAATTCTCAAAACCAACTCTTTTATCCTTAGGCCCTAGGGTAACTAGAGATCTTATGTAAAAGTGTCTATGTCAAAACCATTATTCTGATTTCAAAAAAAGATACATATTTCCCAATTATATCATGTGGCGAACTTTCTTTTTTTCAAATCACCAAAAAACTAAAAAGATCATAAAAACCCAAAAGCAAAAGCAAACCCTTAAAAACATAATAAATCATATCATTTCATTCTTTCTTTCTTTCTTGGTATATATTTTTGTCTCTTTATTTACAGGTTTTTAGATATCAATGGTCCAAACGACTCCGAATCAGATTCCGAAGTTAATTTTGTATTACCACTATATTTAGAGGAAGTTGAGAGTACTGATGACGAAGAAGAGTATGACTTGTCTGATTATCTGCTTAGAATGGTAGAAGGAGAGGAAAACAAATTCCACCCCATAGGGAAGAGTTAGAGGTTTTGAATCTTGGAACTGAATAAGAGAAGCATGAAGTAAAGATCGGTACCACTATTTCAGTTGGGAAACGACAACATTTGATTGAGCTTCTACATGAATATAAAGACATCTTTACCTGGTCATATTAGGAAATGCCTGGTCTCGATACATATATTGTCATGCATAGACTTCCTATAAGAGAAGGATGGGAGCCAGTGAAGCAAAAGCTTAGAAGAATGAAGGCTGATACACTTTTGAAAATCAGAGATGAGGTCAAGAAGCAGTGCAATGAAAGATTCCTAGAAGTAGCTAAATATCCAGAATGGGTGGTAAACATCGTGCTAGTGCCTAAGAAGGATGGAAAAGTAAGAATGTGCATCGACTACAAGGATCTTAATAAAGCAAGCCCTAAAGACAATTTTACGCTTCCACATATCGACACTTTGGTCGACAATACAACTGGCCATTCCCTTTTCTCGATCGTGGATGGATTTTCTGGATACAATCAAATAAAGATGTGCCTAGAAGACATGGAAATGTAACCCCCTCATCCCGGTCTAGCCGACAGGACGGTCCGAACGGGTTACACGGGAAAAAACGGGGTGAAACCTGCTAAGGCATCACTCCGATTAGCAACACTATTTTTTTATTTTAATTTAATTATCTTGTCTAAATATCACATTTAGCCCTATGTGCGAAGGCGACAACGAAAAACGATAGCGAAACAAACCAAGCAGAACGTAAGTCAACTTTAAATTTACCAAGTGACATGTTAGTCCAATTGCATGCGTACGAAACAAATCCATACATAGAAGATACACGTGAACTTAATAATGGAGCAAACAAACATTAGGGACTAAAACACAACGTTCAAGAACCTTTTGAAGATGCCATTTAGCCAATTTACATGCCTCCGTTTTGAAACAGGCTTGCCCGTTCCAAAACGCGGGCTCCAGATTAAAAGCCAGACCAGGCCGTTCCGATATGGTCCACATTGTTCCAGAACGGGGGTCAACAGTGACCAAACGTTTCGGAACTAGTTCCGAAACAGGCACTTACAGTGGGAAACCGTATCGAAACGCGTACCGAAATGAGAGCTCACAGTGTCAAATCATATCGAAACGTCACCATCCCATTCTGATACAAGTATCCCTGAAGCTACAACCGTTCCGAAACCACTCCGTGCGTTTCAAAATGCCTGCACACAGAGTGACCTGAAAACAGGTTTCTGCATCCTCAAACATCCCCAAACTCGTCCCGAAACAACAAGAATCATAAAATAGCAACCATACATACAATCTAGAGGCATCATGTCCTACTACGAGCTTGATTAAACAAACAAGCATGCATAACAAACCCATTTAACCAAATGAAACATGCATCAACATAAGCATCACATAATCAAGGTTTACACTCTTCAATACAAAACATGAGCATAGCCAAACATAGGAGTCTAACAAACGCTCCTACAACACATAGCATCCCCATTGCTAGCTATTATATTATTTAAGAAAAACCATACTTGAGCAGCAACACACGCTCTTGGGTGTCCCTTCCTTGCTCCTTGCTAACTTTCACACTAATGATTTGCATTGTCGGAAATGAGAGCATAAGCTTGAAAGCTTAGTGAGGGACCTAAATAAAAAATATCGACAATGCAGGGTCCAAAGCATGGTATCCATAAAACATCCACAAGGCATACATTAACACCAACATAACAACATAGCCAAACGCTACAAGAATGCATGACCATGGCATCTTACCTCATGTTATGCTTAGCATGGATGTAACAAAACATCTTACACACCAACCACACATAAACAAGGTATATTGGCAACTATATAGCTTACTCGGATATGTGGATAACTTCCGTTGGGATTTTCGCCCAACGTACTCAAACAACAAGATTACCTTCGGGTGGGATTTCACACATCACCGTTTTCTTTTATGGATGAGATTCCACTCATCATCACACATATACACTTTTTGGTGGAATGTTACTTCACCGTAATCCTCCTTGGCGACTCCACATCACCAAGGCCACGCGCGAATTTGACTCTTACCGTGTGCACACTGTTGAGTGTGTAAAAGTTCTATTATTTACACCCTTTTTAACCCATATTTCTGCTGCATTCAAGCATCATTGCATTGCATTTAGGTTAGTTTTCAATAAAACATCACAATTATATAAAAGACACGGATTCTACTAAAAGATGGCTATTTTTGCAGGTATCTGTCATAGTTGACGATGAAGGCAGGCGCAGGGCAGAGAAGCAGGAGAGCGGAACTGGACAAGCAGCCAAAGGAGACGAACCTGTCAATGACCTGTCGTGACAGCATGGTGACAGCAGATTTATGAAGAGGAAAAGTCAAGTGGACCTCGATAGATAGAGAAAAATCTGCTCGTCTGTCGTGTGAAAGCCAAATATTTTTCCAAGCCCCAGATCAAAAGATATGTCAAGCCAAAGCTCAAGGAGAGGAAATTCCTAGAAACAAGGATGGCGGCTGCAAAGTAGGAGACTTAGAGATTAAGTCTTTATTAGAATCTTACTTCTAATTAAAGTTGTAATCCTTGTTACCTTAGATAACTTGAGCCCAAAGCTTATATAAGGGCATAGATTTAACCTAGGAGGGGAGATCCCTCATTATACCCCATAACCGATAACCTAAACCCCCCTGCCGTTTACCTGTCACCGATATGTTCTAATTTCCCCCTAGGGCTACGGGTTGTTTTGTAAAGTAGTTGCAAGGGTTGCGTTGTTTTAGGATTTTTCAAGTTCAATAAAATAAACTTCAAGTTCTTTTATCTTGGTTTTAATATCTTGCAAGAGCATCGGGAGAGCATTGTGAGGTTATCCATTTACTTAGCATCGGGAGAGTTAAGTATACGAAAGAGATAAGAGCGCGTTCTCTAGTTTATAGTTGAACCATCTCGTGCCTAGGGATAGGGCGAGGTTAAGTGGCTAAGGAAGAATTCATACACATCGGTGTTCATCCTTCGATTCACGCCGGGAGGTATCATCAAAGACGTGATCATCGACAGACTTGTGCCTAGGGATAGGGCAAGGCAGATCTGGGATTCTTGCCAAGCTTGAAGTAAGGAGTTGGTGTGTCTGCTGCCGCGACTGCCAACGGACAGACGCCGCGACAGGTGCTGTCGGCGACGGGAGCGACGACAGAACTGGAGATCCTAAGCAATTCAATACCTGCACTACTGAGCAACTCAATACCAGCCCATTCTCTCTATCTTGATTTCTCAATCCTTTATTTTACGTTTTTACCTTATTATTCTCGTGACAACTTTTAATTATTTCCTTTGCTTTCGTGCAGTAAACAAGGTGAAGTCATTAGCCCAATCCCTGTGGAGACGATATCCGATACTTCGTATCACTTTACTACTTGCGTCGTGTACACTTGCACTATAATTGCGATAGACTATTTTACACGCAACAAGTTTTTGGCGCCGTTGCCGGGGATGGTGCTGTCATGAGGCAGTTGACAGAAGCAGGAACGACATGGAGCACCAGTAAGAAGAACCCCCACTCTGTCAACAGGGGGCAGCTACTCCCGGAGGCAAAACTATGGAACGCGTTTATCAAAAAGCGTATCCTGCCCTCATCTCACCACACAACAGTCAACAGGCAGCGGTTGGCCCTCATCCACTCTATCATGCATGACAGGCCCATTAACGTGGGCAGGTACATGAGGGACAGCATCCTCGATTGTGCATTCGGCTCGGACTCGCGACTATGCCTACCGTCGACCATCACTGCCCTCTGCCGCTGTGCTGCCGTACCAGAGGAGCCATCCGACAAAATTAAGAAGGTCAGCGGCTGGACAGACAGCAACATCTCCAGCCTCATGGAGGTCGTAGCTGCATCTCCCATCAACGCCTTCGACCCAAACGCCCCTCCTGCTGAGTCTGATGATGAGCCGGCCACCGAACCTGCCCCAGAAGCTGCCACCAACACCGCTCCGACAGATCAGAACGCCCAGATCCTTGCTGCCATCCTGAGGGTAGAGGAGCGCCAGATGGGCTTAATGACTTTCATCCGTGACTTCTCCAATGCTACGGTAAATTTCATTACCAATACTTTGAATTATACGGATGTCAATTTCCCCACCTTCCCCGCCCATTATTTCAATATAAACTCCCCCACTCCCACACCACCTGTCTCTCCCCACGGAGAATCTGCCTCCTCCACACCATCCCCGACGGCAGCCGGCAGCCCCTCGGCAGACACTTCCCCTCGAGGAACAAAGCGAGCTGCCACTGATGACAGCCCTATTGTCGGGAGGAATTTGGACAGCGCCTTCACAAGAGTGAAACGAATTAAGCATGTGGCCGACAAAAGAAGGCTGTCCAAAGCCATCACGAGTGACAGCTGGGACAGCAGCAGCAGTTCCGATGTCAGACTAGTGGAGCAACCTGCCCTTCAACAGGCCGATGAACCTGTTGAGCAACCTGCTGTTGAACCTGTCCAGCCCCCTCCTCAGCGCAGGCGCCGCCATCAGATCCGCGTCAGCAGCAGCAGTGAGAGCAGCACGTGAAAATTTAAGTATTTATTGTCTCTTATTGCTGCCTGCCTTTATATTTTGTGATGTACTTTTTTTTCATGTCATTTTGCATTGAGGGCAATGCAACCCTTGAGTTTGGGGGTGGCAACCCTCCATCATTAATGGAGTCTTTAGCACATCTTTTAATTATTGTTGTGTCTTTTTATTTAAATTCTTAAAAAAAAAAAAAAAAAAAACGCAGAAAATTAAAACTGTTGGCTTAAAACTGTGAAGTTAACTTACCTGTCATGACAGCTCTGTCGTGGCAGCATCCTTAGGACAGGTTAAGGAAAAGTTTAGAGCCTTTCTATAGTTCTGACAACTTAAACACTTTTTGTGACTGTTATACTGCTTAGATTTCTTTTAGCCAAACTAGAATAGGAAAACTTAGCACTTAGAGTAGAAAAGAGACTAGAATCTCAGGAAACCTAGAGGTGCCTACCACCGGCTCTAGGCAGATAACCAGAGAAAAACTTCTAGAGGTGCCTACCACCGGCTCTAGACAGTTAACTAGAGGTGCCTGAAATACTGGCTCTAGTAAAAGAGAAGAAGTTTGAAAAAAAAAAAAAAAAAGAAATAACTAGAGGTGCCCAATTCTGGCTCTAGTAAGAAAAAAAGAAAGCAATCTCGTAGGAAAAACTCTAAACAAGCTAAAGTCAATTATTCTAGTGAAACTAAAAGAGTCTTAGCATATAACTGTTCACAAGCATGCACACACTGCACGAGGACTATAGGGAGATTCCGGACAGATCCTAACCTTTCCGACAGGTTGCTGCCGTCATAGAGAATGAGCGACGGGTAAGGGACAGTTCACTGTTTGAAGGCCAACACAAAAAAATATATATTCATTTTTTTTTCTTCATTGCTTGAGGGCAAGCAAAAACTTGAGTTTGGGGGTGTGTTGAGTGTGTAAAAGTTCTATTATTTACACCCTTTTTAACCCATATTTCTGCTGCATTCAAGCATCATTGCATTGCATTTAGGTTAGTTTTCAATAAAACATCACAATTATATAAAAGACACGGATTCTACTAAAAGATGGCTATTTTTGCAGGTATCTGTCATAGTTGACGATGAAGGCAGGCGCAGGGCAGAGAAGCAGGAGAGCGGAACTGGACAAGCAGCCAAAGGAGACGAACCTGTCAATGACCTGTCGTGACAGCATGGTGACAGCAGATTTATGAAGAGGAAAAGTCAAGTGGACCTCGATAGATAGAGAAAAATCTGCTCGTCTGTCGTGTGAAAGCCAAATATTTTTCCAAGCCCCGGATCAAAAGATATGTCAAGCCAAAGCTCAAGGAGAGGAAATTCCTAGAAACAAGGATGGCGGCTGCAAAGTAGGAGACTTAGAGATTAAGTCTTTATTAGAATCTTACTTCTAATTAAAGTTGTAATCCTTGTTACCTTAGATAACTTGAGCCCAAAGCTTATATAAGGGCATAGATTTAACCTAGGAGGGGAGATCCCTCATTATACCCCATAACCGATAACCTAAACCCCCCTGCCGTTTACCTGTCACCGATATGTTCTAATTTCCCCCTAGGGCTACGGGTTGTTTTGTAAAGTAGTTGCAAGGGTTGCGTTGTTTTAGGATTTTTCAAGTTCAATAAAATAAACTTCAAGTTCTTTTATCTTGGTTTTAATATCTTGCAAGAGCATCGGGAGAGCATTGTGAGGTTATCCATTTACTTAGCATCGGGAGAGTTAAGTATACGAAAGAGATAAGAGCGCGTTCTCTAGTTTATAGTTGAACCATCTCGTGCCTAGGGATAGGGCGAGGTTAAGTGGCTAAGGAAGAATTCATACACATCGGTGTTCATCCTTCGATTCACGCCGGGAGGTATCATCAAAGACGTGATCATCGACAGACTTGTGCCTAGGGATAGGGCAAGGCAGATCTGGGATTCTTGCCAAGCTTGAAGTAAGGAGTTGGTGTGTCTGCTGCCGCGACTGCCAACGGACAGACGCCGCGACAGGTGCTGTCGGCGACGGGAGCGACGACAGAACTGGAGATCCTAAGCAATTCAATACCTGCACTACTGAGCAACTCAATACCAGCCCATTCTCTCTATCTTGATTTCTCAATCCTTTATTTTACGTTTTTACCTTATTATTCTCGTGACAACTTTTAATTATTTCCTTTGCTTTCGTGCAGTAAACAAGGTGAAGTCATTAGCCCAATCCCTGTGGAGACGATATCCGATACTTCGTATCACTTTACTACTTGCGTCGTGTACACTTGCACTATAATTGCGATAGACTATTTTACACGCAACACACACTCATCCTAATGATCGATCATTTATATATGGTAACATAACTAGTGCCAACAAACTAAACGAGTTCTCAACATGATTTCACAAATCATGCAACACAACATACAACCCACCATCATGCAACTTAAATATATCACAACATGCATAATTGAACACATATCACACAAGTCCACATTTATGCACATTTAACAAGGAATATATAGAGCTAAACAAGAGATTAAGCTACCAACTTAATCCCCATATTAGATTGGCCTACCAAGCACAATCAAAAACTCCAACAACATACTTTGAACCAATTTAAAACCATTGAAAATAGTCCACTCACCAAACACCCTCAATAAAAGCCAAGAATATCGATCAAGCCTCCAAGTTTCCCAGAATCGAGCCCGAAGCTTCTCCAGTGATTTCTCTTTTTTCTAATCAACCAAAAACAGCGTATTACTCATCAAAACATCCACAAAATCATTGTCACAAATCAGATTACATTCTCAAGATGATTTCGCTACATTTCCAAGCGAAGAACTAACACAACTCTTCATTTTCGGACTTGAACACAACCCAATAATTAGCTATCAATTTCATCACCCAAATCATCATTAAACACGTTTAAAACAACCCCCAAGCATAACCATATCATCAGCCCAACTTTCCCTCACAAAACTACCTTAAAAACTCAAGATTTCTACCCTTAAACACACCCACAAATACCCATTTAGGGATTTCAACAAAACCACACAATTTTAAGATATGTTACACTTAAAGGCAAGACTATAACATATATTAATTTACAATTCAAAAGCTCAATGAAAAACCATTAAAGTTTCCACCTTTTACTTAAAAATTTGAACACATGAACAACTCAAAATGAAGATTAGGGAAATCTAAAACCATAGAAACGTTAAGGATTAAGAGGAGAAGTCAAAAGCATAATTACCTTGATGGAAACACTTGAAAACATGAAGAAAGTGGATGGAACAGTGTTTTGGGGTTGAAGAGAGGTTTTGTCGTGAGTTTTGTTTTGAGAAAGAAGAAGATGGTGACTTTCAAAAAGGCTCTTTTTACTTGTTTTATTTTTCTTATTAGAAAATCTCCATTTTGCTCGTAATGAAATCCCATGATCTTTTTAATTCAAAACCAAGCCCAACAACTCGAACCCAATTAACTCACCTAACACGCGACCCCTAAACCCGGGTGTTACAACTCTCCCTCACTTAAGGAATTTTGTTCCCGGAATTACCTGACTAGAAGAGATACGGAAACTACCTTTCCATATCCTCTTTACTTTCCCAAGTGTCCTCTTCCACACCTCGACGTTGCCACTTCACTTTGACCAAATCGATTTGCTTACCACGCAACACTTTGCTATTTGATGCCAAGATCTCAACTGGTTCTTTATCGTACGTCAAGTCTGGGTTCAACTCAATCTCTTCCACAGGCATAACGTGCGACAGATCTGATCTATACTTACGAAGTATCCAAACATGGAACACATTGTGTATCTTCTCTAACTCGGATGTGGATGGAAATGAGTTTCAAAACCCGATGAATTTAGATATTGTTAAGAAGTACTACGCTTGAAAATAAAGAAAAAAAAAAGAAAAAAGGAAAAAAGAAAAAAAGAAAAAGAAAGGGTAATGTTCACAAATAGTCCCTTTCGTTTGGTGTTTGTTCTAGTTTGGTCACCAGATTTCAAAATAGGTTATTGTAGTCCCTTACTTTTATAATTTGTTTTATTTTAGTCACTTTTCCGTCATTCTCCGTTAGAGGAGTAACGGCCGGCTGACATGGCAATTTTAAAATTAAAAAATTTCCACGTGTATAATACACGTGTATTATGTTTGAAAAGGGAAAAAAGGAAAAGAAAGTTCATTATTCCCTTAAGCACGACTAAAGCAAAAATTTTCACCCGATTAACTTCATCTTCTCTTCGTTTTTCCGTGGATTTTGGGTATTGATAATAATAAATTAATGAATTTTGGGTATTGATAGGATTTTGAAACTGGTCACTTAACATTTGTATAGTGAAAAAATTTGAGTTTTGAACTTCAAAACTCATACCATTGCAGAAAGGGAGAGACTGATATATCAACTCTTTCAATCATTTAACAGACAAAACAATGCCTCTAAGTCATATAAGTTGGAGAAGTATACAAGTAATACCTGTGTACGTATGAAGATAGGTAACCGCATGGGCGACATCAATTGCAATGTCTAGACGTTCAGCGATTTCAAGCCCGTTCCCCTTTACACCTGCATTAAAAGCTATGTTGAGCACCCAACCATCTGCCGTTATCTAAGCCATGAAAGCTATTTCCTCTGAAAATAAGTCTATCTAGGTTTCATATTAACTGTTATCCATTAGCTCTCTATTCTCAGCCATTATTTCCATCCTACAAATCAATACCTAAGTTTCCGGAAAACAACTCTAGTTTAGAAACTTCGGTTCAGAGTTTGAAACATGTTCCTTACCATCAAGATATTCTCGAAGATTTCTATTTGCAACATACTCAACCACGATAATTTGCTCATCTTTGTGCTCCAAAAACTCAATCAACCTTACTAAATTCAGATGTTCGATAAGGTAAGAATTTCATTCTTGAACTGCAGTGGTAAGCCTTGGTCATACTTTTCCTGTCACAGATTGGTACTGTTAACTGCAAATGTACTATATAATTGAGCATGTACTTTTCCAAGGCTATTGGCATATAGTTTTTGAAGAATTCCCCCATGCTCTTAAGATTAATGCCTATGTATGCACATTCAAAAAAAAATTAATGGCTATATATGCATGTTTGTATACCTTTTTAGCACGCTTTACAGCAACAAGAGATACATCCTTGAGCCTCCCTTTATAAACTGTTCCAAACCCACCTACCCCGATTTTATTTTTTGGAGAAAAGTTCTCAGTTGCCTTACAGATATCTTCAGAGGAGAAACCGGGTGTTGGGATATGTCCACTGGCAGAACTGGAAGAACCATATGATCCAAAGGACTTGAACCCGGCTGAGCTCCTTACCTCGCTTCCTGTGGAACGATCTGTTGAAATAGAAACTACAGAAGACATGACAAAACTTATAATCAATATAGTGGTTGAGATCTTATTGGCTTTACTAATACTAATCAAACCAGGAAAAAACTTACAGGAAATTCTTCTGATTTGAGCGTTACTGTCCATCTTGTTGACATCAGTAACAACATCTTTCTTTCTTTTCCTACGCAGAAATGGTGTGAAAATTCCAGCTAGTTTCCTTGATGCAACTTTGAAGTAGTTCTTAGTAGGTCGGGTTTTATGTTGATCATGGAGAGAACCAGAATCTTGTTGGATCATGCTTGGATGCAGTGTTTTCTTCATTTGTGGAGATTATAGGTCTTTCTCCTGAGTCAGATTGATTTTGTCTGTAGAAGCTAAAAAGGATCTTCTTTGCCTCCTTGTCCTTGTCCTCTCCAGGATGTATTGACTTCATTTTATGCCAATTGCGACCAATTGCGACCAAGATCATTGCTTATACACGTGGAAATTTTTTAATTTTAAAATTGCCATGTCAGCCGGCCGTTACTCCTCTAACGGAGAATGACGGAAAAGTGACTAAAATAAAACAAATTATAAACGTAAGGGACTACAATAACCTATTTTGAAATCTGGTGACCAAACTAGAACAAACACCAAACGAAAGGGACTATTTGTGAACATTACCCAAAAAGAAAAGGAGGGTTCAAAATGAAAACCCGCAAAGGGCGTTTTGAAACCAAAGGAGGGTCTGAGTTGAAAAGCCGTAAAGGGCGGCTCAGATAATTTAATGGATTCTGGGGCTCCACAGATCATGCATTGTATTCAAGGTTTCCTCGACAATGGTGGTGTTCAAGATTACTTCTAGTGTTTGATAGGAGAAGTTTGGACATTTGATATTTGAATACTTGTTTCCCTTTTCTTTTATAAACATTTTTGTGTTTGCCATAGCATTAATAAAATTTGTTTCGTGGAATTTTTCTTTCTTTCTTGTTTCCTTCCCTATCTTTGTTAGCATCTTGCTTTGAAATAAGGATCAATGGATTTGACAATTATTTGTGTATGCAAAAGATTTTTGAGCATTACTTTGAGAACGTTTTGAAAAGTACAGGGACAACGAAGTGTTCCATAATTATTATTTGGGGCATATGGTGTTAAAATGTTTGAAGTAGAGGTAAAGCCTTGTTGTAAAATTACTTAAAAGGAATAAAAGCCATATGAATGTATGGGCGCTTAAATAGCATTTCTTAACCACCAGCCTTCCTTACATGATGATAAGAGAAACCTTACAATGTTGAAACTTGGCTTAGGAGGTTCATCCTTGAATACAGAAATATTGACTAGAAAGGAAAATGAAGATTAAGTGCTTCCAATAAAGTGAGAGTAGGATGTAAAGATGGAACCAAAGGAGGGTCTGAGTTGAAAAGCCGTAAAGGGTGGCTCAGATAATTTAATGGATTCTGGGGCTCCACAGATCATGCATTGTATTCAAGGTTTCCTCGACACTGGTGGCGTTCAAGATTACTTCTAGCGTTTGATAGGAGAAGTTTGGACTATTGATATTTGAATACTTGTGTCCCTTTTCTTTTATAAACATTTTTGTGTTTGCCATAGCATTAATAAAATTTGTTTCGTGGAATTTTTCTTCCTTTCTTGTTTCCTTCCCTATCTTTGTTAGCATCTTGCTTTGAAATAAGGATCAATGGATTTGACAATTATTTGTGTATGCAAAAGATTTTTGAGCATTACTTTGAGAACGTTTTGAAAAGTACAGGGACTACGAAGTGTTCCATAATTATTATTTGGGGCATATGGTGTTAAAATGTTTGAAGTAGAGGTAAAGCCTTGTTGTAAAATTACTTAAAAGGAAGAAAAGCCATATGAATGTATGGGCGCTTAAATAGCATTTCTTAACCACCAACCTTCCTTACATGATGATAAGAGCAACCTTACAATGTCTAAACTTGGCTTAGGAGGTCCATCCTTGAATACAGAAATATTGACTAGAAAGGCAAATGAAGATTAAGTGCTTCCAATAAAGTGAGAGTAGGATGTAAAGATGGAACCAGTCAGCAAAAGATCAGAAAGTGAAGCAAAAGCCAGAGTTGTTCATAGCTCACAGGTGAATTCCAAGGCAAATGAGTGGGCCTTATCGCATGGAATGATGAATTCGAAGCCGAAAAGCCAAGAAGAGTTGAAAGAGAAGTGAAGCAAATCGTCTTACATACGCGAGATGAGTAGATAGTTCATATTAATTGGGATGGCCTCGATAACCAGAATTTCATCAAAATTAAGAAAACGATTTAAGAAAAAGGAGTTTTAAAATGAATAACTTGTCATGCATTCTTGTTTTAAACATCCCTAGGGGCATGCACATCATAATTATGTTGCATGTTGTATTTTGTTTTTATAGGTACATGGAAGACCTGTTCAAATGAGAGTTTGTTTATTCATCCAAGCATAAGGAGGGTGAAGTTTTTCGGAACAATCGCCTATTTGTTCAGGCAAAAGAAGAATGGAGTTTGCTTATTCATCCAAGCATAAGGAGGATGAAGTGTTTCAGAAGATTCGCCTATTCGTTCAGACATAAGGAGAATGGAGCTTGCTTATTCATCCAAGCATAAGGAGGATGGAAGTTTTCAGAGGACTTTGCCTAATTGAGCATTTGGGAGTGTAACCCCCTCATCCCGGTCCGGACGCTTGACCGATCCGAGTGGGCTATACGGGGATAACCGAGGCGAAATCCGTTAAGGCTCCACTTCAGTTACCGACCCAAGGAAAACATTTTCATTAATTATCTTCTCTAGATGATTTATTATATATCCTATGTGAATAAACGACAGCAGAAGCAACAAGCAAGGCGAACAAATGAACATAATACATAAAACAACCCATTTTACCTTTTTAAAGCAGGTCGTATCGATACACTAGAAGAGGGTATCGATACGCCTTGACTCGGTCAACAACCCAAGGTCAAACTAGGGAGACCATATCGGTACACAGGTTGACCGTACTGATACGCCCTGACTGGTCAACAACTCACGGTCAACGATACAAGACTGTATCGATACACCCTAGACCCGTACTGGTACACCAAAATCTCGTCAAAAACTCAGATTTCCATAGAGGATTTGGCGTATCGATATGCCCTCGTGTATCGGTACGCTAGGCAAAACTTGAGTCCCAAAGTGTATGACCGTATCGATACGGCCCTTGGGCGTACCGATACGCCCTGCATTGCAATACCCAAGTTTGCAGCCTAAGACTCCAAAACACAACTCTAAATGCATTTTAAGACTTCCCTAGCCACATACGAACATTCATACAACACTTAACCACCAAGATCTCAGCATACGAGGCAACTAACATGAACACGGAACATTCATTCAAGGATTCATGCATTTACTCAAAAGGAGGCATACATAGCATATATATAAGGTTCATGCCCTAAACATCCATACATAAAGCATTCATGGTAGCACTTAAACATGTTTTGCAATCCAAACATGGCATTAACAAGCCACACTAACATAAACATATAAATGAGTCTAACATGCTCCTAAACAAACCAACATCTACCACATCAAAAGCACAAATCAACATCACATATCCCATTGCTTGACCATTACATCCCATAACTAAAAAGTCCATACTTGAAAGCTAAGATAGCACCACAAAGCACACTCGGAGGCCCTCCTCTTGCACTAGCAACCCACAATCTACGGATCTGCATTGTTGAACAAAAGAGAGCATAAGCATAAAGCTTAGTGAGGGTAAGCTCATAAAACAAACCTTGACCATGCAGGGTCCAATCACGAGCACAACCAAGGTAAAATGCATGATCTTACCTTCGATTCACATGAACAAAAATATACATGATGCATGAACATATATTCAATACTATGCCACGCTCATTAAGTCCATAACCACATCATATGTAAACACATATAATAATCCATATTGGCAACATATCTCAAATCATATTGGCACACATATAATCTCATATTGACACCTAGATATGACTCGAATACGCGGATACCACGTTGGAACTCACATCCAACACAACCATTACCTTACGGTGGGATTACACTCATCACCGTTCACGCGGAGGGGATTCCACTCATCACCGACTAACATATATATAGAAGAATTTTCGGGCGAACCCGTACTCCATCTTGATGACTACCATCACCAAGACCACGCGCGCATTTGACTCAAATGTGCACACTAACATCCTAATTATCGATCATATGTACCCAAGAATACTAGTGCCAATATTAAACACAACCCACAACATTATTTCATAACATCTTCCGTGCTTAGCACGTACTCACCATGATCACCATCATGAACAATCTACATGCATATCACAATGCATCACAACCATGCCTCAACATACATGTATAACACATTATACATAGCCACCATAAACACAATTTAAACATGAGGCATAACAACAAATAGAGTTCAACCAAGGTCTCTATCTAAAGATTGGGATTAGGCTACCACTCTAATCCCAACTCTAGGTGGGTCTACCAAGCCCAACCTAGTCCACATGCTTGAACCAATATTCGAAAACCATTTAAAAACATTTAACCACTCACCGACTATTCCAAGCTTCCAACGGTTCAGGATTCGTTCCCGATGCTTCACCAACACAATTTCTTGCTTATAATCAACTCAACACAATCAAAACAACCTCAAATCAGTTCACACAACAATGTAGCAACCCGGAACACTAATCAAGCATAAAACACTAGATTTTCAAGCCAAGAACAACCCCAAAAACTCCAAACCCGAGCAGCCATCAAACCCAATCCAAAACTCTTGTTTAAAACACTTTTAACACTTCTAAAAGCTTCCAAAACAATCCTCAACCAACATACAACCAATAGCCCTCAATTTCCAACATCAAACACACCTAAAACTCAACTTAAAACCCTTCCAAAAACCCCTCAAAACCCAAATCTGGGAGTCTTTATAAAACTCATTAAAATTCACATATGTTGGACCTTTTAGGTTGTAAACAGCTTATCTAACCTTAAATAATCAAAAGCTTAGGTTAAAGACAATAAAGTTCTCATTTTTAATCTCAAGACTCAAAACCTCAAAATCCAAAAACCATGAGCTTTCTGAAAAATAAAGATACTAGCTTGAAGAGGGAAAGGAGGAAAAGTCAAAAACGAAGTTACCTTTCAAAAAGCACCAAAGATAAAGATGCAAGGTGATGGAATGGTGAAAATGGAGAGAGAGCTCTTCAATGTCGTGGAAATGCAAAATGAAATGAGGAGGAAGATGACAAAGGGGTGTTTTAACAAAAAATGGGATTTTTAATTTGAAAGTCCATTTATTTACGGTTTTTGCATTAATGAGATGGCAATTTCATTTATTTGCAAATTCCATGGAAAATGAGTTTCAAATCAATTTTGGTCCAACACAAAATGTTTGTTTTGGAAATATGAAGCACAAATAATATATTATTATTTTAATTACAAAACCGAAACTTAAAATATTATTAAATATTATTTTCACCTGACCCCCAAACCCGGGTGTTACAACTCTCCCCCACTTAAGGAATTTCATCCCTAAAATTACCTGACGGAAACAGATACGGAAACTGCTTAAGCATATCAGCTGTCCTCTCCCACGTGGCCTCTTCCACACCTCTATGTCTCCACAACACCTTGACCAACTCTATGGTCTTGCCACGCAACACCTTGCTATCAGAAGCAAGTATCTCAACAGGTTCTTCATTATAAGACAAATCCGGATTCAACTCTATCTCCTCAACGGGCATAACATGAGACGGATCTGATCTATATCTCCTAAGCATCGACACATGGAAGACATCATGGATCTTCTCTAACTCAGAAGGCAGTCTCAAATGGTAAGCTACATGTACAATCCGCTCAAATATCTCATACGGACCAATAAACCTCGGACTCAACTTGCCTTTCTGGCCAAATCGCATTACCTTCTTCCACGGAGACACTTTCAGAAACACTTTCTCACCCACGGAGAACTCAATATCTTTTCTCTTCAAATCTGCATAAGACTTCTGACGATCGGAAGATGCTTTCAAATGGTCACAGATCAACTTCACTTTATTAGTAGTCCCCTTTAGTAAATCTGGCATAGGTAACAATTTCTGTCCTGTTTCAGCCCAACAGATCGGAGTCCTACACTGTCTACCATACAAAGCCTCATAAGGAGCCATCTGTATACTAGCCTGGTAACTGTTGTTGTAAGCAAACTCAACTAAGGGTAAGTGCTTTTCCCAAGAACCCTGGAAGTCAATCACACAACAACGTAGAATATCCTCTAATATCTGTATCACTCGCTCTGACTGTCTATCGGACTGTGGATGATAAGAAGTACTGAAATGCAAACGGCTACCTAGAGCACTATGCAAACAACCACAGAACCTCGAAGTGAATCTCGGATCTCTGTCTGAAACGATAGACTTTTGAACTCCATGAAGTCTCACAATCTCGCGAATGTACAAATTCGCTAATTTGTCTAAAGAGTCTGTAGTGTTCACTGCTAAGAAGTGAGCACACTTAGTGAATCTATCAACAATTACCCAAATAGAATTCTTCTTCGAAGGAGACAACGACAACCCCGACACGAAGTCCATAGTGGTCCTCTCCCATTTCCATTCCGGAATCTTCAAAGGCTGTAACAAACCTGAAGGAGCCTGATGTTCTGCCTTCACTCTCTGACAAACCATGCAACGGCTCACATACTCGGCTACATCCTTCTTCAAACCAACCCAGAAATAAACACTCTTCAAGTCACGGTACATCTTAGTACTACCCGGATGCATAGAAAAAGGACTCGAATGTGCTTTGCTCAGAATCAGACGTCTCAACTCAACATCTTCAGGTACTACAACTCTGTCTCTGAAACACAACACATTCTCACCACTAAAGCTATACTCGGTCGGTCTACCTTCGGCTATGTCCTAAACATGCGGAACTAAAGACACATCTTGCAACTGCTTCTCTCTAATCAACTGAATCAAAGAAGGCTTCACTTGCAACTCTGTGATCAAACCACCATCCCCGGATACACTCAATCTAGCAAACATAGCTCTCAACTCGACTGCAACTTTTCTACTCAAAGCATCGGCTACTACATTTGCCTTACCCAGATGGTACTCCATGGTCAAATAATAATCTTTCAATAGCTCAAGCCATCTTCTCTGTCTCAAGTTCAACTCTCTCTGAGTCATCAAATACTTCAAGCTCTTATGATCGGTGTAAACTATGCACTTCTCACCATACAAGTAGTGACGCCAAATCTTTAATGCAAATACAACTGCGGCTAACTCAATATCGTGAGTAGGATAGTTCTTCTCATGCACTTTCAACTGTCTCGAAGCATAGGCAACAACTATTCTTTCTTGCATTAGGACACACCCTAAACCTATGTAGAAAGCATCACTATAGATCACAAACTCTTTACCTGAAACTGGTTGTACCAACACTGGAGCATTTTTCAAAGCTTCTTTCAATTTCTCAAAATCCTTCTATCTCGCATCTGACCACTCGAACTTAACTCCCTTTTGCAACAATTTAAACATGAGGCATAACAACAAATAGAGTTCAACCAAGGTCTCTATCTAAAGATTGGGATTAGGCTACCACTCTAATCCCAACTCTAGGTGGGTCTACCAAGCCCAACCTAGTCCACATGCTTGAACCAATATTCGAAAACCATTTAAAAACATTTAACCACTCACCGACTATTCCAAGCTTCCAACGGTTCCAGATTCGTTCCCGATGCTTCACCAACACAATTTCTAGCTTCTAATCAACTCAACACAATCAAAACAACCTCAAATCAGTTCACACAACAATGTAGCAACCCATAACACTAATCAAGCATAAAACACAAGATTTTCATGCCAAGAAGAACCCCAAAAACTCCAAACCCGAGCAGCCATCAAACCCAATCCAAAACTCTTGTTTCAAACACTTTTAACACTTCTAAAAGCTTCCAAAACAACCCTCAACCAACATACAACCAATAGCCCTCAATTTCCAACATCAAACATACCTAAAACTCAACTTAAAACCCTTCCAAAAACCCCTAAAAACCCAAATCCATGAATCTTTATAAAACTCATTAAAATTCACATATGTTGGACCTTTTAGGTTGTAAACAACTTATCTAACCTTAAATAATCAAAAGCTTAGGTTAAAGACAGTAAAGTTCTCATTTTTAATCTCAAGACTCAAAACCTCAAAATCCAAAAACCATGAGCTTTCTAAAAAATAAAGATACTAGCTTGAAGAGGGAAAGGAGGACAAGTCGAAAATGAAGTTACCTTTCAAAAAGCACCAAAGATGAAGATGCAAGGTGATGGAATAGTGAAAATGGAGAGAGAGCTCTTCAATGTCGTGGAAATGCAAAATGAAATGAGGAGGAAGATGACAAAGGGGTGTTTTAACAAAAAAGGATTTTTAATTTGAAAGTCCATTTATTTACGGTTTTGGCATTAATGAGATGGCAATTTCATTTATTTGCAAATTCCATGGAAAATGAGTTTCAAATCAATTTTGGTCCAACACAAAATGTTTGTTTTGGAAATATGAAGCCCAAATAATATATTATTATTTTAATTACAAAACCGAAACTCAAAATATTATTTAAATATTATTTTCACCTGACCCCCAAACCCGGGTGTTACAGGAGGGTAGAGCCCAGCTCAACTGTTTATGTAACCCCCTCGTCCCGGTCTGGTCGGATGACCGGTCCAAGTGGGCCACACGGGGAAAACTGAAGCGAAACCCGTGAAGGTTTCCCCTCGGTTAACGACCCTAAAATTTTCTTTTTTATTTTATCTTGTCTATAGGCATAATTAAAACCTATGTGAAGCACAGCAGCGGGAAAAACAAACATTGAAACATACACCGACCAACGAACACATCAAACAACTCATTTTAGCCCTTTACAGCAGGCCGTTTCGAAACGCCCTTAGGGTGTTCCGAAACGCCTTGACTAAGTCAACAGGCCAGGGTCAACCATAAGGTGATCGTTCCGAAACAGGGGTGACCCGTATCGGAACGACCTTGACGGTCAATAGACCAGGGTCAACCATAAGGTGACCATTCCGAAACAGGGGAGACCCGTATCGAAACGACCTTGACGGTCAATTTCTCGTGGTCAACGAGATTTGACCGTTTCGAAACTTCAAAGGCCCGTTTCGAAACGCCTTCATCTCGCCAATTTCTCAAAATTCCAGTAGCAAAAATGTTCCGAAACGACCCCCATCCGTTTCGAAACGGCAGGCCAATTGCAAAGGGACCGTTCCGAAACAGGATGGCCCGTTCCGAAATGCCCCCTGTCTGCAAACTCGTTTTGGCTGTTTTAAGGCACTAGGATGCCCAAAAACACCACCAAAACACCTCACAACACCACAAGACCCACAAACTAAGGCAACCCAACAATTAAAGCATGCTTCAACAAGATTAAGGCAAGTCTAACACTAAGGCAAGACCTCACAAGACATGCATTCATTCAACATAAAGGTAACCTCTTAGGCATATGACCAACATTCAAAAAGGAGCAATTTAGGCATGAGATACAAACCAACATGGCAACACAACCATACAAAAGCAAGGTACTAAGGAGTCTACACATGCTCCTAACAACCAACAACTATCCAACAAAACAATACATGTCCCATTGCTCAAACTATTACATGTCCAAACATTAAAAATCCATACTTGAAGCACTCAAGGCTAACAACCACACTTGGAGCCTTCCACTTGCGCAAGCAACCCACGAACTAAGGATCTGCAATGTTGAACAAAGAGAGCGTAAGCAATGATGCTTAGTGAGGGTAAGCTCTAAAAAAAACCTCAACATTGCAGGGTCCGAGCACGATCTAGCCAAGGCATTACACAAACATACTAAGGATCCACAAGAGCCACAAGATAAGATGCATGAGCAATATATACAAGTAAATGTCATGATCAACAAGTTCTAAATTCCTCAACATAAGTAGCCACATCAAACATCCACATAAGGATCATTTATCACAACACATTGATACGATTATCAATCAACATTGGCACCTAGCTATGACTCAAATACGTGGATAACCGTTGGAACTCACATCCAACAACACAACCATTACCTGACGGTGGGATTACACTCATCACCGGTCTCGCGGAGGGGATTCCACTCATCCTCACGCCCCGTCGATGGGATTCCACTCATCACCGACTATATTTAAATACAATTTCAGGGCGTACCCGTACTCCTCCTTGGTGACTCAACACCACCAAGGCCACGCACGACTTTTGACTCATGTGTACACACTAACATCCTAATGATCGATCATTTGTATTCAAGTATACTAGTGCCAACATTTACTCATTTCAATCAATTCCGTACTTAGCACGTACTCACCAACAACCATCATCATGCATGTCTCAAGCATCAATATTCATGTCTCATCTCACATGTATAGCACAATATACATAAACATTCATATCACATTTCATACGAGACATACACAACCATATAAATGAGTTCATCCAAAGGCTCTAGATCAAGCTTAGGATTAGGCTACCACCCCAATCCTAACTCTAGGTGGGTCTACCAAGCCCAACCTAGTCCATATACTCGAACCAACCATTTTAAAACCAAGTAAAACAATTAACCACTCACCTAAGCTTCCAAGCTCAAGACCAAGCAAGCAACAACCTTCAACTTCCCGGATTCACTTCCGATGCTTCACCGATGCCCAAACTTGATTCTAATCAATCCCAAACACAAACAAAACATCCACAATCAATATCTTGTCATCGAAACTAACCCGGAACACAATTCAAACATTAAGCTCAACATTTCAAGCCAAGAACCCTCTCAAACTCCCCATTTTCGTGCAGCCACAAAACCCAGCAAATAACTCCCAATTCCAATATCCAACTTGCCATCTAATACACTCAAAACAACCCTCAAACATCACCTAAACATCAGCCCTCAAGATTCCACCCAAAACAGCCCCAAAAGACACTTTAAAAACCCTCCAAAAACCCCAAGTTTACCCAAATCCGAAAATTGGTCGAAATCATTTGAAATTCACATATGTAGTATCATTTGGCTCCTATATTCCATAACTAACCATAACAAATCAAAATATTGAGTTTAGCTACACAAAGGCACCATTTTTAATCAAGATTTCCAAAACTTCCATTTTCCAAAACCTTTATGAAAATGAAAAAGAATAGTACTTTCATGGAGAGGGAAGTAAGGGGAAGTCAAAAATACTATTACCTTTCAAAACGGAGTTGAAATGAAGAAGAGAGGTGATGGAACAGTGTTCTTCAATGGTGGGGAGAGTATGTCGTGAGTTTTGTGGAGAGAGGGAGAAGATGAGTGAAATTTTTGGGTTTTTATTTGTTTTGTTTTAGTTTAAAAGCCCAATGACCCTTTTGCCCTTAATGAAATGAAATATTCACAAGGACATATAATCCATGGCTATTTGGGGTTTAATTCCAAAGCATAGTCTATCATCAAATTAAATAAATTTGAAAACCAAACCCGAACCATTATTTAAATCATAAAACCGAACCCAAAATAATATTAAAATATTATTTTCACCTAACCCCTAAACCCGGGGGTTACAACTCTCCCCTACTTAAGGAATTTCGTCCCCGAAATTACCTGGTGGAAACAAATACGGAAACTGCTCAACCATATCTGCTTTTCTCTCCCACGTGGCCTCTTCCACACCTCTATGTCTCCACAACACCTTGACCAACTCTATGGTCTTGCCACGCAACACCTTGCTATCAGAAGCAAGTATCTCAACGGGCTCTTCATTATAGGACAAATCTGGATTTAACTCTATTTCCTCAACGGGCATCACATGAGAAGGATCCGATCTATATCTCCTAAGCATAGACACATGAAAGACATCATGGATCTTTTCTAACTCAGAAGGTAACCTCAGACGATAAGCTACAGGCCCAACCCGCTCAACAATCTCATACGGACCAATGAACCTCGGACTCAACTTGCCCTTCCGGCCAAATCTCATTACCTTCTTCCACGGAGATACTTTCAGAAATACTTTCTCACCCACTGAGTACTCAACCTCTTTCCTCTTCAAATCTGCATAAGACTTCTGACGATCAGAAGCTGCTTTCAAGCGGTCACATATCAACTTCACTTTCTCTGTGGTTCCCTTAAGCAAGTCTGGCATAGGTAACAACCTCTGACCTGTCTCAGCCCAACAAATCGGAGTCCTACACCGTCTACCATACAAAGCCTCATAAGGTGCCATCTGAATGCTAGACTGATAACTGTTGTTGTAAGCAAACTCAACCAACGGTAAGTGCTTCTCCGAAGAACCCTGGAAGTCAATCACACAACAACGAAGCATATCCTCTAGAATCTGTATCACTCGCTCTGACTGCCCATCGGACTGCGGATGATAAGACGTGCTGAAATGCAAACGGCTACCCAAAGCACTATGCAAGCAACCCCAAAATCTCAAAGTAAATCTAGGATCCCTATCTGAAACAATAGACTTCGGAACCCCATGAAGTCTCACAATCTCGCGGATATACAAGTTTGCCAACTTGTCTAAAGAATCCGTAGTGTTCACTGCTAAGAAGTGAGCACACTTAGTGAACCTATCAACAATCACCCAAACTGAGTTCTTCTTCGAAGGAGACAAAGGCAACCCCGATACAAAGTCCATGGTGATCCTCTCCCATTTCCATTCCGGAATCTTCAAAGGCTGTAGCAAACCTGAAGGAACCTGATGTTCTGCCTTCACTCTCTGACAAACCATACAACGGCTCACATACTCGGCTACATCTCTTTTCAAACCAACCCAGAAGTAATCATTCTTCAAATATCGGTACATTTTGGTACTACCCGGATGCATAGAAAAGGGACTCGAATGTGCTTCACTCAAAATCTGACGTCTCAACTCAACATCTTCTGGTACAACAATTCTATCTCTAAAGCACAACAAGCTCTCACCACTGAAACTATACTCAGTCGGTCTTCCTTCGGCTATGTCTTGAACATGAGGAACTAGGCTCGCATCTTGCAATTGTTTCTCTCTAATCAACTGAATCAAGGAAGGCTTCACTTGCAACTCGGTGATCAAACCACCATCATCGGACACACTCAATCTAACAAACATAGCTCTCAGCTCAACGGCCACTTTTCTACTCAAAGCATCGGCTACTACATTTGCTTTACCCGGATGGTACTCAATGGTCAAATCATAATCTTTCAACAACTCTAGCCATCTTCTCTGTCTCAAATTCAACTCTTTTTGTGTCATCAAGTACTTCAAGCTCTTGTGATCGGTGTAAACAATACACTTCTCACCATACAAATAATGACGCCAAATCTTCAATGCAAACACGACTGCGGCTAGCTCTATATCATGAGTAGGATAGTTCTTCTCATGGATCTTCAATTGTCTAGAAGCATAAGCAACAACTCTTCTCTCTTGCATCAAGACACATCCTAAACCTACGTAGGAAGCATCACTGTAAATCACAAACTCCTTACCTGAAACAGGTTGCACTAATACTGGAGCATTCATCAAAGCTTCTTTCAATTTCTCGAAGGCCTTCTGTCTTGCATCTGACCATTCAAATTTGACTCCTTTTTGCAACAATTTAGTCAAAGGAGCAGCTACTCTATAGAAGCCATCAACAAACCTCCTATAGTAACCGGCTAATCCTAGGAAACTCCTAATCTCGGTCACGGACTTAGGTTGTTTCCACTCAACAATAGCCTCAATCTTCGATGGATCAACACGGATACCTTCGGCCGAAACAACATGGCCAAGAAACACAACCTCTCGAATCCAGAACTCACACTTACTAAGCTTCGCATACAACTGATCGCTCAACAATCTCTGTAAAACAAATCTCAAGTGCTCATCATGCTCTTCTTCCGTCTTCGAGTACACAAGTATGTCATCAATGAAGACAACTACAAAACGGTCTAGATAGTCTCTAAAAATTCTGTTCATCATGTCCATGAATGCTGCTGGTGCATTCGTGAGCCCAAATGGCATCACAAGAAACTCATAGTGACCATATCTAGTCCTAAAAGCTGTCTTCGGAACATCACACTCTTTCACTTTCAACTGATAGTACCCGGATCTCAAATCTATCTTCGAGAATACTGAAGCACCTCTCAACTGATCAAACAAATCATCTATACGAGGCAACGGATACTTGTTCTTCACAGTCATCTGATTCAACTTTCTATAGTCAATGCACATGCGCATGCTACCATCTTTCTTTTTCACAAATAACACTGGAGCACCCCACGGGGAACTACTAGGCCTAATAAAACCACGGTCTAATAATTCTTGCAACTGACTCTTCAATTCTTTCAACTCTTTCGGAGCCATACGATACGGTGCTATCGAAACTGGATTAGACCCTGAAACTGTCTCAATCACAAACTCAACATCTCTGTCAGGAGGCAAACCCGCCAACTCTTCAGGAAACACATCTGGAAAGTCACACACTGTTCTGATTTCCTTCGGTCTAGCTTCACTCATATCCGGATTCATAACATAAGCTAAATAAGCCCCACATCCTGAGTTCATCAACCTATGAGCCACTAAAGCTGACACCACATTAGACAAGAACTTAATGTTCTCGCCTACTACTACTACCTCGTAGTCATCAGAAAGCTTCAAAGCTGCTCCTTAACTCTGCATTGTCATCTCGGTCATGTTGATAAAAACGTCAGTCTTTTTCATGAAATTACTAGTCTCAACCATATAAGATTCAGTTTTAAGCATAAATGCATTCAAAGAAGTTTCCAGAGAACTAACTGGTGACGACTGTTGTTGTGGCAACTGTTGTCGTGGCATGTTCTATTGGAATCCTGATGCTTCTGCATTTTGGCGTTTCTGATTGTTAGAGTTATTCTGGTTACTCCACAAAAAGTTGGGGTGCTGCCGCCATGCTGGATTGTACGTGTTGGAATATGCATTGTTGTTTCGGTTGTAGTTTCCAACATAAAAACTAGACTATGGTTCTGTGGACACTTAGAAGAATCATGGTTAGCATTACAAGAATCACAAAATGGATCCACTTCTAATAAGATAGCCTCTGATGAATCAAGCTCAATTCCCGAGGCATTTTGCCTTAGTGCTCCCCTTCTAGTGGTTGGGAACTGATAATCATTGTTGGCAAGTCTGTCAAAAATTTCCAAAGCATCCTCAGGTGATTTTTCTAGGAGTGTGCCATTTACCGAGGTATCATCCATTATCATCCTCGTCGGTGCGTTTACTCCATTGTAGAGCATCATTACTTACGTCCAATCTCTGAATGCATGAGACATTAGCGTAGAAGCTCTTTGTACTGATCCCAGGCCTCATACATGGATTTGTCATTTGCTTGACGAAAAGAAGTAATGTCATTACACAATTTATCAGTCATATTTGTAAAACTAAATCTAACAAGGAAACTCTGGCATAAATCTGTACAAGATTTTTAAGATTCGAATGAGATATTATTTAACCATGATTTTTCCATATCCCTCAGTGAATAGGGAAATAATTTCAGCCTCAGGACGTCCTCATGGACTCCCTGTTGTTTGAATGAATCCCAAACTTCTAAGAACAATTTGTGTTGTTGTCTAGCATCTTCAGTTGCTGAGCCGCCAAGCTGGCCAATTGAATTAAGCATATTAAACTTCATTGCCTTTAATTTGAAGTGCGCATCTTGAATCTTAGGAGTGAAAATTCTTGGATTGAGATCTCCAAGGTCTGGAAATAAGTGATCTCGGATGGGTCTGTTTCATACACGAACAAGTTTCCCTGCTAGAGCTCCTCCTCCTACTGCCGCGACATTTTGATTGCAAACTGGATCAACATGATCTGCCATTGCTGCTCTTAGCTCTCTTCTTCTTCAGTGAAAATCTCGATCAATATCTGATTCAAGTGGGTAGTCTTGTGCTATCGGTCTCACTCTGGTCATACACAAACGCAAAACAAAAATCGTTAACCCCTTGAAACCAAACACAAAAATAAAAGAAACAAAGATGGGAGAAATTAAGTGCAACGCCGCCAAAAACTTGTTGCATGATTTAAGTGCAACGCAAATGGTCCAAGTATACACGTTGCTAGTGATAGTATATATTAAGATCGTCTCCACAGCGATTGGAAGAAACTCGTCTTTTAATCGCTTGCACTGAAAAGAGAAATAGATTGTGATGGTAGATTGTGATTTTAACGAAGTAAAATAAACTAAAATTAAAGAAAAGTAAATAAAGGGAGGAAGGAACCAAATTGTGATAGTAGGCCGGGTTATTGAGTTTAGATGTACAGTTTCCGAATGAATTGCTATGGCTAGTAATTGCTGGAGCAAGTAGGTTGTCGTGGCAACAGGGTTTAGTAAACTTCCGTAGGAACTAGTTTTTCAATGTTTGGCGGAGTGTTCTTCAATGCCTTCATGTTATCCCTAACCGAAGAACTTTGCGCATGCCTTGGTGATACATCCATGGGTTAACCTTGGGTGAACACATTGATCTTGCACTCATTTTAGCCGATAAAATTCGATCCTTATTCCTAAGGTTAATTAGTTTCTACCAATCGACTGATTCAAATAGAAACCGTATCCAATTCGTTTCGTGAATCTAGTTCTCCCGAACTTAGATAAATAAATTCATTCAAGTCCCTCTCCTGATTTCACTTGAAATCAAATGAAAAGCCAAGAATGGATAAACACACAAAACCCAACAACCCAACCCAATTAAATCTAGTATATGTCTGGGTGAAAAGAAATCACAAAGAAAATAAACTCAGACATAAAAGAGAGAAAAAAATCCTAAACTCTTCAAAGCCCGATCATGATCCAGTTCTTTTTGCCCAACTCCCTCTCTACTTTCATTTTTTCTGTAGTCCGCCTTTTATAGGAGGGGAGAGCTCCATTTGATCTTCAAAAGATGATGTTTCCCATGTATCTTGAGGAGAGAATTTAGGCTTTATTTCCTTATCTAAAAATATGGAAATAATTCATGATTTATTCACTTATCTAAAGATAAGGAAATAATTCAAACTTACTTCATATACTTATTTACATATCATCCTATTTAAGAAGAGATAAATCAAGATTAATGGCGCCAAGATTCTCTCATCTTCATCTTATACGCTAATAAGTTAATTATGGGCTTTATCTTAGGCGATAAGGATGAATCTTGAAAAGTTCTACATTTATTTCCGACTTCCCCTGGAAATCGCTCGACAATTAGCTTGGCAATTCACACCTGCACAAAAGAAGGCAAAACATCAGCATTTTCTCCACAAGACAACTAAATACAAGGCGAAGCCCAATAAACAAAACGATTACAAACTTATGCATGAAAATACCACGAATGCAACCAAATGGGTCTAAGTCCAAACTATAATATGAGTAAAAAGGGTATAAAATATATTACTTTTCACACTTAACAGGTAAAACGTGACATTTTTTAAACTTATCCTTCCATGAATTGGGTCAACATCTTAGTAATTCGAGTCAATTAAAAAATGTTGTTATTTATAAGAAGGATAAAAATGAAAGGGATTTAGTAAAAAAAAGATTTGAAAATGAACTAAAAAGGTGACTAAATTGAGATAATATCTATATCAATGGCCAAATTCACAAAAAGGGCAATGACCGTTTTTTTCCTTTTGCTAAAAAACTAGACTTTGATCTTTAAAAACATAAAACCACTTTCCCTTTGGTTTTTTCCCGATTAAAAGCTTAAAACCCCAAGAACACATTTGAATGTTTTCCCTTTTCTTTTTAAAATGTTAGAAACATGAATACGAACAAGTAAAATAAAAATAGTAAAAGAAGGAATACCTAAGGATTTGAAAGCTTGATTCTTGTATTTACTCAAAACATGTAGTACAAACTTGTAGATTGATTCCTTTGTAAATATTGTAGTGAGTATTTACGATGATGAATGTTGTGGTGGATGGTGAAGTGAATGGTGGATGTGATTATAAAGGGGGATGAGGGTTGTATTTATAGGTATTTTTCATACCTAAATTACAATGAAGAATAAAATTAAAATCTCTATTTTTGGTGATTGCTTCCAAAATCTGAGCTGATTTGGATTCCCTTCCTCTTTTGTTTTTTGACTGATTTCATTCCCCTTTAATTTCATGACCAATTGCTTGAATTGTAGGCTGGTATCCCCTTTTTTCCACTCAATTCAACTCTAATTTGGGCACTAATTTTCCCCTTAGTTTTCATATTAAATGCAATCTCTTTCCTTGTTTTTTTTATGTCGAGCTAAATATCAGTGACAACAGCTGCCCCTTTTTCTCATTTCGGTGAAATAGGAATAGAGAGAAGAATAAAGGGCACAAATTTTAGCCAAACACACTGGAATTTGGTTGATAGACATCAAAGCAAGGTTCCATTCTCCTCGCGCCTGAACGGATAAGCGGTTGCTGAAAAATAAATGTTCCATTCTCCTCGCGCCCGAATGGATAGGCATTGTGCTGAAAAATAAATGATTCATTCTTCTCGCTCCCAAACGGATAGGCGTTATGTTGAAAAATAAAGTTTCCATTCTCTTTATGCCTGAACAGATAGACGTTTTGCTTAAAAGTGGTGATCCATTCTCCTCATACCTAAACAGATAGACAATTTTTTTTAAAAAAAACAATGTTATATTCTCCTCATGCCTGAACAGATAGGAAATTTTGTTAAAAAGCAATGTTCCATTCTCCAAGAGCCTGAATGGATAAGCAGTTTGTTGAAAATGAGGTTCCACTCACCTTATGCCTGAACGGATAGGTGACTCTGTTCCTTCGAAACCGAGGATGCCGAATCGAAAAATGATCTACTCCTTCTGGGTATGGGGTGTTTTTCCCCTCATCTTTGAAGCGATATAGGGTGTCTTGGGCCTATGGCCTCTTCCAGAAAATGGTGTGGGGACGTAACCAACTATTGTCATCTTCAGAAAGTAGCAATAGTAACAGAGTCAACTGATCGCTTCAAAAGAAGGGCTTGGGGACATAACCAGCTAATGCCTTCTGCTTGATGTGACTTGGGGACAAAACCAACTACTGTCGTCATATGAAGATAGTGACAAGAACGGAGTCAACTGATCACTTTAAAAAAGCGGGGCATGGGGACGTAACCAACTAATACCTCCAGCTCGAAAACGAAGCGGCATGGAGGCGTAATCAACTAATTCCATCTCCAGTAAGTAGAGATAGGAACAGAGTTAACTGGTCACTTTAAAAGTAGGGCATGATGACATAACCAACTAATGCCTTGTGGTTGATCTGGCATGGAGACGTAACCAAATAATGCCATCATCTGAAGATATTGACAGGAACAGAGTCAATTGATCACTTTAAAAAGTTGGGCATGGGGACGTAACCAACTAATGCCTCCAACTTGAAAACGAAGCGGTATGGGGACGTAACCAACTAATGCCATCTTGGGATAATCCAAAATTCTTTAGAAAGGATAATGTTTATGATGATTATGCTTATGGGAATACCTAGTGCATTTCTTTTCTCTTTCCCATTTTCGTTTTGAAATTCCTTTTCGTTTTTAATTTTTTTCTCTTCTATTTTTCCTTTTTCCCCTTTATGGGGTTTTCCCTCTTTTCTTCTTTGCACATTTACTCACTCAACTCAAATAGATAGCCATGCTCTACCATTTTATTCTTTGCATCTCTTTGCTTCATAGAAAGCATCAGATCTTTGCACATTTGATCTAGACATTTATAAAAAATAATCTGCTTTGCTACTCAGACGTCTCTTAAAATAATATCAAGCACATTCAGCGCCTCTTGTGAGTTCTCAAATTCTTTCCCCTACTGGGCACCTTGAAGCACTTGAATGTAAATTGTTGCAGCAAAGCTTTTTTTTACCTTGATTGTTTTCGAATGATACAAGCATATTCTTCTCTTCCTCTTGCGCCTATTAACGTTAAGGGCCTTAAATCCTTAGCCAACAAAAACTTCCCCAATCCGATGACATGGTTTACTTATTATGTGTTATTTCAATGAAAGATTCCTTTAAGACCAAGATAATCCTTTTTTATAAAAAAATGGAAAATAAAATAGGATGCCCAGATATCAAGTGCATGAATGTCTCTGACTCAACCTTCCAATGATCACTTTAAGCATAGCTTAAGTCTTTGAAGACTTTGAATGTTGCGGCAATATTTTGATTTGTGAAAAGTATCGCAGACCGCTCCGTTCATCCTTATAATTCTCTCATTACTTGATCTAGTTGAAAACAACTCCTTTCTAGTTCTCATCATTCTTCGCCATTCAAAATTGTGTTCAAGCTTCTTATACTTGCTTAACCAAGGGAGTGCAAAATATCTTTCTAAGAATAGAATTCTATAAGTGCATATGTGTGTTTCTGATTGCAACTAGCCACTCTTTCTAAGAATAGAATAGAATTCTCTCAGACCGATCATTTTTACTTATCTCAGGATTTCATTTCATTAAATATTTGACTTTGTTAGGATTTGAAAACCACTCATGAAGTTAATGTATCAAATAGGTGGAACATTGCTTCTTTATTAGGGTATAGAAGACTATCATTAGAATTTCAGTTTCAAGCAACTCTTTTTGGTTAACCTTTCCCAATTCACAATTCCACATTTATGAATTTCTTAGATTTTTTTTATCATCGAACATCATCAAAGGTGTGGCAGTCGTCCGTTTCTTACTTTGCCGACCTGAATAGTCTGAGAGGCAAATCATACTTTATCGTTTTCGCAACGATCAATTGATCTTTATATTTGGAATCAACGTCACAACATGCAATTGTTATCCAGGGACCTAGATATGTATACATGTATATTCAAGGTTTCACGATCAAAGATGCATCTTTCACTACAATGAAAATCTTGCAGACCAAACATGTGCCCCTACAAAAATATCTTTGATATAGCCACAATCTGACTAACAACATCTTGCTGAGCTTCCACAATTCTATCGAGCCTATATGAAGCTGACAACTTATCTTTAATGGTCATTGGTTGGGTTTGAGTAGCGTACTTGTGTGATATTTTAGGATCTGTTTAATTAGGTTTCATTAAAGGTGTGAATGAATGCAATGATGTAAACTACTAATGCAAACAAACAAAAAGCAAACAAAAATGCAAATGCATGAATGTAGGCGAAGGCCATCAATTCCATTAAGGTAAAGCTCTAGAAGTAGTTTTTCATTGGATGTCGAAGTTCCTTTTTACAAAAGATTTTGAATTATATCACGAGTACATCTCAAATCGAGCACCCATTTCTTTTATCTCGTCGATCAGCCACAAGAGTCTTGACCCCTCTTCCCTAATTAGCTTAACATATTGGCATAGATCTGCAGCTTCTTTGGCCAAAATCATCACATGCCTGACTACATCCTGGAATTGGGTCATTATACTCTTGTCGAACTCGTCCCGCTCCTGGAATCTCATGGCATGGTCTCTAAGACTAGTAAACCAATAGTCATTGCCTCCTTCATTGATATCTTCGAGGACCAAGATCTTTGTCTTGTATTCGTGAATGATGTTCTCTATGTGCCCGTTGGTTGACCTCGGACCAGTGACGTACACTCGCATTATCTTCCTCTTTCTGAATGAGTTTTCTATCCATTGTGAAAAACTATTTTCTACTTGAACAACGTACTTTAGACTTGACCCCTTCTAGATATGAGATGTATGCAAAAAGAAGATAAGAAATAGAACATCGAAAAAGGTCAAAATAATTTAATTGTAGGAATAATAAGTGGGAAGCACATCCTAGCATTTCAGGACACGCTCTTCCTCAGACTATTCTTACAAAACAATCTTGACCAAATTCTACTTCTATGGTTTTCCACATGGCTCTAACAACGTGAGCTCCTAGACGCACACAAAAGGCTGGAATTGTGGATCACGATGACATATGAAGCGTGATTGTCCACAACCGGTTAGAGATGGACAAGTTCCGGTGCTAGTTGCTGAGCCATAGAGAGGACGTAGGCATGGTCGTGGTAATTTTCAGTGTAAAGATGATGGGCAGAGGAATGTTGCTCACGTTGTTGATGTTCATCCTGAGGGGGGTGGACAGGTTAGGGTGTATGCACATCGAGAGGGAAGGAATGACACAGATGTGATCGCAGGTACCTTTGCTTTGCAATCCTTGTCATTACTTTCTTTAATTGATTCTGGTTCTACTCATTCATACATTTTGCGTGAGCATGCACATGTGCTTGGTTTGCCTATTGAGTTGTTAGATGTTGGTTTGCGTGTAGCCTGTTCTTTTGGTGAAACGATTGTTACAAGGAAATTGTATAGGAGGTGTCCTTTGTCTGTTCAAGGTCATGTATTTGAGGTTGATCTTTTGGAGTTTCCTTTCTATGGTTTCGATGTAATTCTTAGAATGGATTGGTTAACTGGGCATAGGGGTGTGGTTGATTTTGAGACCAAGCGAGTTTCGTTGAAACTTGTCGATGATTATGAAGTGGTGGTAGTAGGTGAGAATGTGAAGTTTTTATCTAATGTGGTTTCAGCTCTTGAAGCGAGCCGGTTGATGCGTTCAGGAAGTGAAGCTTTCATGGATTATGTGATGAACCCTAGTACAAAGGAGGTGCGAGTAAAAGACATACATACAATATATGAGTTTCCGGGTGTATTTACGGAAGAGTTGCCTAGTTTGGCACAAAACAGAGAGGTTGAGTTTCGCATTGAGTTGTATGAAAATACGACTCCAGTGTCTATTGGTCCCTATCGAATGACACCTAAGGAGTTGAAGACGCAACTCCAGGAGTTGCTTGATCGAGGTTTCATTTGGCCTAGTGTTTCACCTTGGGGTGCACCGGTCTTGTTTGTGAAGAAGAAAGAGAGCACGATGCGTATGTGTATAGATTATCGTCAATTGAACAAGTTGAAAATCAAGAACATGTATCCTTTGCCAAGGATTAATGATCTCTTTGATCAATATCGAGGTGCTTTGGTGTTTTCCAAGATTGATATGAGATCCGGATATTACCAATTGGAGGTAAAGGATATGGATGTGCCTAAGACTATTTTTCATACAAGGTACGTGCATTATTAGTTTTTGATGATGCCTTTTGGATTGACTAATGCCCCTGCTGCGTTCATGGATATGATGAATCATGTGTTCCATGAGTTTTTGGATAGGTTTATGGTTTTGTTTATCAATGATATCCTCGTGTACTCTCGTACCAAGGAGGATCATGATAAGCATTTGTTGATTGTGTTGCAAGTTTTGTTGGAAAATCAGCTTTATGCCAAGTTGAGCAAGTGTGAGTTTTGGCTTAAGAAAGTTGGTTTCCTTGGTCATTTGGTGTTGGCCGAAGGGATTAGAATTGATCCTCAAAAGGTTGAAGCGATGATGAATTGGAAGTCACCTAAATCGGTTCATGAGGTGTGTAGTTTCCTTGGTTTGACGGGATACTACCGTTGGTTTTTGGATGGCTTCTCAAGGATTGCTGCTCCTTTGACAAAGTTGTTACAAAAGGATGTTAAGTTTGAATGGATGGAGGTTAGACAACAAACTTTTGAGAAGTTGAAGGAAGCGTTGACGCAAGCTCCTATCTTGATTCAACCTAAATCGGGTAAAGAGTTTGTGGTTTATAGTGATGCATCCTATGTTGGTTTGGGATGTGTGTTGATGCAAGAGGGTAGGGTGGTAGCTTATGCATCTCGACAATTGAAGGTGCGCGAGTGTAATTAGCCTACGCATGACATCGAGTTGGCTACGATAGTGTTTGCCTTGAATATTTGGAGGCATTACCTTATTGGTGAAAAGTTTATGGTGTACACATACCACAAAAGTTTGAAGTATTTGATGTCCCAAAAAGAGTTGAATCTTAGGCAACGAAGGTGGCTTGAGTTGCTAAAAGATTACGACTTGACGATCTAGTACCATTCGGGGAAGGCTAATGTTGTAGACGATGCCTTGAGTAGGAAGGTGGATGTAGAGTTAAGGGCAATGTTTGCTCAGTTAAGTATATCGCAAGATGGTGGTTTAGTGGCGGAGTTAAAAGTGAAACCCTCGTAGGTGGAGTTGATTAAGGAGAAGAAGTTGTTGGATGATTCGTTGGTACCTCCATGGGACGTCAGTATCCCTAGGACTTGATGGTTGGAACATGTTATCCATGGCATCTATGAGCCTCCTCATTCAATCTATTGAATCGCTCATGAATGCATCCAACCTAGTCATCCTTGCTTTTCATAGAATTTGATAGCTCTTGGTTGGATTCAATAAGAGATTCAGTTCTAGCAATGAAAGCTTGAAGCGTGTCCTCCAAGGATTTCGAATGCTCTTGAGGAGGACTACATTGTCCTTGCATATTTGTTGCCATGACACTAGGCTGTTGCTAAGGACTACATTGTTGAGGCATGTCTGTTGCTACAACAAAATTGTTATGGTAAAAAAATGAGCTTTTTGATCATACCATGAATGATTTTACTGTTGGTTCAATCTATGGTCCTCCATGCAGTCATATGCACCGAAATGTGAGGGCAATTTTCAAACACATGATGTTCTCAACAAAAAGTGCACAAGTTTTCCATGGTATATGCTTTTCTCGGATGGTATAGGTAATCATCGGTGAGTGTAAAAAACTCTTGATTGGATTGATTCCTATCTTCCCACATCAACTCTCGAATAGATGTACTTTTATTTCCCCACATGTTGATGTCCCTTAACTTGTAGCGCACCAGAATTATTTTTTTGCTTGATAAAACAAACTAAAAGAGGAGTTAGTAAAACTAAAAAACAAATTGCAATAACAAAAATAACTAACACCAATTGTCGATCCATGGCAATGACGCCAAAAACTTGTTGCGTGATTTAAGTGCAACACAAACGGTACAAGTATACACGTCGCAAATAATAAAGTGATAAGTATCGAGTATCGTTTCCTCAGGGATTGATTTGGGCCACTTTGCTTAAGTTACTGCGATGGAAAAGAAAAACACAAGTAAGTGATTGTAGGAGTTCTAATTAACACGTAAAATAAAAGAGCAATAAAAAATAATAGATAGAGTAATCGAATAAGAGAGAATAGGTCGGGTTATCGTGAGTTGTGGAGTAATACTTGAATGGACCATCGTTGTAATTGAGTGCAAGAGAAGCTCAATCGTCCGAAAATTGGATCCAATCGGATTTCTTGGGAACTGTGATTGCCAGGGCAATTGCTTCTACAAATGCCAGAGCAACTGGAAACGATACGATTGCCTGGGCAATTGGGTGACAACTTCAAAGTTCAGCGAAGTATTCTTCAATGGTTTCGCATTATCCCTAACTCGAAACTCTGTTAATTGGGCATGCCTTGATAATACATCCCTGCGTGAACCAAGGGTGGACAATCAACCTATCTTGCGCTCCTTTTAGCCGTTGAAATTCGTAATTTATTCCTAAGCCAAATTAGTCTTCACCATCATTCGATTGTATGAAAATGATGCTCATTCATTTCTTGAATCTAACTCTCCCGATATAAGATAAATGGATGAATTCACGAGGTCCTCTCCCAATTCACTCGCAATCAAAATTAAGAACCAAGAATGAACAAACATTGAATTAAAATTGAAAACTCAAAAACCTAAACAAATCTATCGTTTATCAAAACCACAAAACACAATAACCCAAACCAATCAACTTAGTTCATGGCTGGGTTGAAAAGATATACACAAAATAATCCCCAAACATGAATCTAACCGAAACA
Source organism: Hibiscus trionum (assembly GCA_030270665.1). Taxonomy (NCBI): domain Eukaryota; kingdom Viridiplantae; phylum Streptophyta; class Magnoliopsida; order Malvales; family Malvaceae; genus Hibiscus; species Hibiscus trionum. The sequence goes on along the minus strand of BSYR01000020.1, from coordinate 51,953,342 downwards.
ATGAAGAAGAAGAAGAATTTGAACAACCCTTTTTTTCTTCTCTCAATTCGAATCTACAGAGGCTTGCGGCTAAGCTTTGTATTTATAGGAGATTGCTAGGTCAAAGTCTTTCTTGAGGAGTATGTTAAGTTGGAATTAAACACAATATAATAAAAGAAATAGATCTATTTTATTTTATTATTTTATTCCTCCTAAAACACCTCTTAAATCTCTTGGAATTTAATCTCCTTTAAATCTCCAATTCTTTTAGGATTTATCCTTCCTTCTAGTATTTATCTCCAATTCTTGTCTTTAAGTTCTTCGGGAATTAAATCCTGCACACACGAAACAACCCAAAGCAGTATCTTTTTCCACAAAAGTAACTTAAACATGAAATCAAGCACAGCCACAAAGGAAATAATGCAAATGTATATGAATGACAAAAAATGCAACTAAAATGAACTTAAGTCTAACAATAATATGAGTAAAAAGGGTTATAAAAATAGTACTTTTGAACACTCATCACATGCGCGTAGCATGTCTTTCAAAATCTGTACAGAAGGGTTCAATAATGATGCACATTTTCAATGATTCAAAGGCAGGAATTTTTTATGATTACCTAAATTACCCTTTTCGACTGGCCGTCAGACTGAGGGTGGAAAGTAGTACTAAGGTTAACTCTACTACCCAGAGCTCCTTGCACTGTTCTCTAGATTCTAGAAGCAAATCGGGGATCTCGATCAGAAATAATAGATTTCGGTCCTCCATGAAGTCGAACAACTTCCTTGATATAGAAGTCATCTAACTTAGGAAGATCGTAGTACATTCTAACCGGTAAGAATTGTGCTGACTTGGTGAAACGGTCCACAATGACCCAAATTGCATCGAGCTTAGCAGGCGTTAAAGGCAGACCACTAACAAAGTCTATAATGATCTTCTCCCACTTCCACTACGGTAATTCAATATGTTGCAATAATCTCGTAGGAACACGGTACTCAGCCTTAATACGTCGGCACATGAGACATTTGGATACAAAGCTGATTATGGCATGTTTCATGCCTTGCCACCAATAGAGTTCACGAAGGTCCTTGTAAATCTTTACAGAACCCGAGTGAACAAAAAAGAAATTGAATGAGCCTCTTTAAGGATATCGGTGCGAAGGGTTTCATCATTGTGCACAAAGACCCGATCACAAAAACATAAGAGTCCTTCAGAATTAATTTTTAATTCAAGATTAGCTTGTAACCTAGAAACAATAGATTGGAGTTTAGGGTCTTGATTTTGCAATGCTTTAATGCTCGAGACAATGGTAGACTAAACTTGTAACTCAGCTAAAAGACAATGATGTGTTCGTAGATGGAAATGAGCTTTAATAGCTCGAAGAATTACAATACTATGAATTTGCAATGAGGTGCACAAAACAATGTACAGGATTCATAGGTCATTAACGATACATACCAGGAAAAGGTTTGTGACTGAGTGCATCAGCAACAACGTTGGCCTTGCCCGGATGGTAATTAATAACAAGATCATAATCTTTAAGGAGTTCTATCCATCTTCTTTGTCGAAGATTCAACTCCTTCTGTGTCAACAAATATTTAAGGCTCTTATGATCAGTAAAGAGATAGCATTTCTCTTCGTAGAGATAGTGCCTCCAGATTTTTAATGCGAAGACAACAACAGCCAACTACAGATCATGAGTATGGTAATTCATCTCATGTGGCTTAAGCTATCTCGAAGCATAAGCAATAACTTAGCCTTCTTGCATCAATACACATCCTGACATGAGATGCAATGCATCACTATAGACTGTATAGTGCTTTATAGACTCGGTTGGGTTAGAACCGGTGCATGAGTCAAGACTTGTTTCAATTGATCGAAACTTCTTTGTTGTTCCTCAGTCCAAACAAACGAGGCTTATTTTCTCAATTAGTCAATGGGCTTGCTATCATAAAAAATCCCTTGACGAATCTTCTATAATAACCAGCAAGACCAAGGAAACTTTTCACCTCACCAATATTCTTCGGTGGATGCCAATAAAGAATTGCTTGAATTTTCTTCGGATCTACTTGGATACCTGAACTCGATACAATATGCCCAAGGAAGGCGACTTTAGTGAGCCAAAACTCACACTTAGAAAAGTTGGCAAAAAACTACTTCTCTCGAAGAGTTTGAAGCACAACGCGGAGATGATCTTGGTGTTCCTCGGCATTCCTAGAATAGATCAGGATATCATCAATGTAATACTGCTACGAACTTATCAAAATATGATCTAAAAACCCAATTCATTAAGTCCATAAAGGCTGATGGTGCATTGATTAGCCTAAAGGGAATTACCAATATTTTGTAGTGACCGTATCTTGAACGGAAACCAATTTTGGTTATGTCACATTCTTTGACTCGCATTTGATAATACCCGAGCCTTAAATCGATCTTAGAAAACACATATCATTCAAATATGTTTAGTTATGTTATATTAAAAATTACATGATCTAATTAATATTAGTAGATATAAAATATTGATAACTAATAAATTATTCAAACATGTGTTGAATATAATCATGTCCTTAAATGTCATTTTTCTTGTTCAAATAATTAAACAACTATTAATTAATTTTTACATAACACTTTTATACAATTTCCTAAAGCAATCTGCTAGTCAAATTAGATAATGTTATACGTTACAAACTAATGCAATATGCTATCAACTATAAGTTAATTACCAAACATAAGCAATATTAAATAAAATCATATAATATCAAAAATCATAGTATGAGTACAATAAAAAAATATGGAGTTACGTGACTGAATTAAAATATTTTTATAATTAAAATTTTTCATTATTTTATTTATTTATTTTTTTGATTAAAAGGGAAAGATACTATGGCGTGCCTCGTTAAAAACCTCTCTAACCTAGATGGAGGAAAAGAGTACCCACCATAGTATTACATCAAACGAAAAATCCGACACATAGCCATAAAAGACTATCCCTAACTAGGCAATTCATCATGCAACAAACCCAGCACCGCATCTGGCGGATAACAATAATATGTCGCCTCATAGCCCTGCCAAGGCCCCAACTTAGCAAGAACATCCGCAACCCGGTTAGCCTCTCGCAGGACATGATGAAACTCACAGGTCCTGAACCTTCGTATCAAGCTACGGATCGCACTCAACAAAAAAGACTGACCAACCTTACCATCGCCTTTCTGCAGCATGCGGATCACCTAAAAGCAATCAGATTCTACGGTTACAACGTCAATATTACGATGCAAAGCATAGACCAACCCCTCATGAACCGCCCAAAGCTCCTCTTTTAAAGTACTACAACGCCCTATAAATTTTGAAAAACCACCACCCCACGTACCTGCAACGTCCCGGATAACACCTCCACATGACGCCAAACCCAACATTTTATCACAAGCTCCGTCGACATTTATTTTCCAAGCAGTAGTCGTCGGTGGCAACCATTGCCGATGATGCTGCCGGCTTATCGCTCCTTGACACGACACTGTCCGATGAATCAACAAGGCTCGTGTCGCCTCTTGTACGAGCCGCCTGCTTCGCTCCAGAACCTCATCTTCCCCCTAGCCATATCCATGAAGGTGAAGCAATTTCTAGCTAACCACAACTGCCATACAACTGAACCAAACAAAATATCCCAGCGATCAACACCTCCCCATGCAGAGTTAGCATGCTGCATATTAGTGGCAATCCACTCCACCGTCGGACCGCTGAAAAAACTCAGCCGATGCGCAGGCGGCACCAATTACAGCCAAACTGATTTCGCCATTGAGCAATGACGCAGAAGATGATCAACGTCCTCTTCACTCGCCCCACACACCAAGCACGCTGCCGACTCCGCCATATGTCTTCGAATGCGCTCACTATTTGTCAAAATCCTACCCTTGCACACCAACCACATAAAAAGCTTGATACGTTGCGGACCTTGAAAAAGCTGCAGCAATCGTCAAACCCCATTCACATGAGCTGCACCTTGCAGCTGTTTCATGAAGTATGCCGACCACACCGTAAATGATAGGTTGTCATTCCACCTCCACCCAGGCGAGTCAACCGCATCACTACCGCCTGGGGCTTTAATGGCCACAATTCGGTCGACAACATCCATAGCAAAAGCATGTTGAAACCGGCTCATGTCCCACCGACCATCACTCGTGCTCATCTCATTTAGGGGGTAAAGTAATCCGGAATCAGCTCCGGATCCGTAGCAACCAACTCGAGAGGATCGACATCACGCACCCAATCGTCGTGCCAAAAGTCAATACATTCCCCATTACCAATTCTCTAAATAATACCAGCATAATCATCTTGCCAAATCGCCGATACACCGCGCCACAAGTGAGAACACTTACTTCGAAGAATAAATGCCGGCATAATCTCATTACACTTATACTTTGCGCGTAAAAAATGCACCCAGAGCTGCCCCCGCTTATCAATTAAATTAAACGCAATTTTCATTAGAAACGCATCGTTTTGCACTCTTAGCCTTTTGAAACCCAAACCACCTAAATCAACAGGCCTGCATAACTCTTCCCAAATCACCAAATGAACACCTTTCTTATCATCACAATTTCCCCAAACAAAATTGTGTATCAAGCGTTCAATTTCATCGCACACACCTATAGGTAATCTGGTTGATTGCATGGCATAATATGGAATAGCAGATAATACTGCCTTCGCAAGAGTTACCCGACCCGCAAAGGACAAGTATTTAGCTTTCCACAATGACAATCGATCACGTAACTTCTGTACTAAATAAGAATAAGTTTATCTAGAGACTCTTCGGTGTAACATGGGAACGCCTAGGTAACGCCCAAGATCGGTCACTTCAGAGAAACCCACCACAATGCTCAAAGAATTACGCACCTCACTAGATACATTCTTGGAGAAAAAATATTTGACTTTTGCACATTCACTTTTAGACCCAAAAACTTGCAAAAGTCAATAAGGACCTCCCGAATCACATACAGCTGTTCCATAGAGGCCTCCGCAAAGAGAACCATATCATCCGCAAACATCAAATGGGATATAACCGGATTGCGCCCAGATGTGCAAAACCCTTTCCACTTACCCGATGCCACTTTCTGGTTTATCGCCTGGCTAAGCCTTTCCATACAGAGCACGAATAAATAAGGCGAAATGGGGTCACCTTGTCGGATACCTCGAGAAGGCGTGAATGAATCTGTTAATGAACCATTCCAACTAATCTGGGTCGAAACACTAAAAACACATTGTAAAATCAACTCAAGGATACCGTCAGGAAAACCAATATCACGAAGAGTGTCGTCGATAAAAGCCCACTCCAATCTATCATACGCTTTCTCCAAGTCAATCTTCAATGCCATCCACCTGTGTTTTCCTGTTTTCCGATTCATAGAGTGAACAATCTCTTGGGCAATGATGATATTATCAGAAATAGCACGCCCCAGAACAAAGCTAGTTTGGCTCTCCGAGATCCAATCTGAGAGAAAGGGCTTTATCCGATTAACCACCACCTTAGTAACAGCTTTATAAAGAACAATACAAAGGCTTATAGGCCGGAACGGCTAATCGTCTCAGGAGATGCAACCTTGGAATTAAAACAATAATAGTTCTATTAATCGCTATCGAAAACGGTTCCCCTGAAAAAATGCTCCTTATACATTGACAAACATTATTCCCTACAATGTCCCAATTTCGTTGATAGAAAGCCGCATGCAACCCATCAATGCCCGGGGCTTTCCACGGATCCATATCAAAAATAGCAGCCTTGATCTCAACATCCGCAATTGGAGCATTTAAAGACCGAAACACACCATCCCTCATTCTAGGAAACAACCCGCGAATATGGTACTGATCAGCACAACTCGGATCAGTTGTAAACAGATTCCTGTAAAAATCGATTGCCTCAGCTCGCAAAGCCCCCTGATCCGTATTCCAATACCCACTACTCGACTTGAGTCCTACGATCATATTAGCTCTTCGACGCGCCATTGTAGATGCATGAAAATACTGAGTATTCTTATCGCCAAATAGAATCCATTGACTACGTGATTTCTGAAACCACATAGACTCTTCTTGCTCAAGAATAATATCTAACTCAGCCCTCAATTTACTCCTCAAATCAATCAAAAAATTCGACTGCGATCTTTGCAATGACTTATCAATACCCTGAAGCCTCGCTAAAATCCTCTTTTTCTTCTGCTCAATATGTCCAAACACATCAACATTCCACTGTTTAACCACCTCCTGGAATCTCTGAGCGTTGTCCACCCCCGAGAACGAATCATCCCAAGTAGATGCAAGAAGAGTATGAAAATCAGGATGATCCTGCCAAGCCGCCAAAAACCGGAAAGGACGCTCTATGCTAGAAACCATAGTACCACTCGGCCTAACGAGGAGCGGACAATGGTCACTACCAACACGATCCAAGTGTACAACAATCGTCAGCGGATAATCCACAAGCCAAGCGTTATTAGCCAAACATCGATCTAGCCTCTGATACAGGTTACCCCGACACCAGGTAAACTCATCCCCTTTATAATCGATTTCCGTCAGCTCAGCTTTATCGATAATCTCCTAAAGAGCTAGCTAGTCCCTAAAACAGTACTGGACCCACCACACCGCTCCTCTTTACGAAGGATCGCATTAAAATCACCACCTAAAACCCACGGTACCTCATCCCCAGGATTAAGACAAAGTAACTTATCCCACAAATGTCGTCGAACACAAGCATTAGGACTAGCATATACAACACTAAAAAGAACCAATTCTCAGAACTAACCTCACGAGCTCTCCCATGCACTAATTGATTAGACACAGAAAGAATAACAACATCCAAACCATCCCGCCACAAAATCCAAACTCCACCACTAAAGCCTCGCGCCTCAACACGAAACAAATTCGGAAACCCAAATCTCTGAATCACTCTATCATCTTCACCATAACTCAACCGTGGCTCAAACAAAGCCACCATCTGCGGATTGTTAGAATATACAAAATTACTAAAGTGACGCCGGAATTCCGCGCTTCCTGCGCCCTGGGTATTCCAAAACACAATATTCATTATAAAACAAAACCAAGAAAAAAGAACCTTACTAAGAGGGAGGAAGATTCTCCTTCCCTACATCCATGCCATTTCCATCACTCGCCTCCATATCGAAATGCACCGCATGATCACGCACACACTTATCCGCAACCTCTGCATGCTTTTGCCCAGTATCTTGCAACTTATCAAGGTTTGAAGAGAGTGAAGAAACCCATTCCGTTAACACAAGACGTGGAGGCACTCGTGACTCTGATTTCTTCGATACCTTTATACTTTTCCGTTGCACCGCTGCTAGAACATTCCCACTCTTACCCGAGCTCAATCCGTTATGTAATCGTGCTGTTGATTTAAAGTCGTTCCTCCCTTCCTTAATGGATATAGCCCTGTGAGAACCCGACGCAATCCCAGGCGTATACGAAACCGCTTGCATATCAATTCCCACCACTGACGGCACTACAACCACCGTTTGAGCCCCCATGGTATCCGACGAACCCTGCCCAACGTCACTCTGTACCCCCTTCGATTGCATAGTCTCCGAACCCCATGCACATGCCCCATCCAAAACAACCCCCTTTCCCTTGTCGACACTCCTTTCACCACACCCTGCACCATCGAGTTTTAATCCCAACCGTCCAGCGTTAGCCGGGCTTTTATGTCTAACGTCACGAGCCACAGTCCTGCTCAACTTGGCCCCAGCAACATCACTCAATTTAGCCCCAACAACAGCACTCGGATTTGGCCTCTTGGCCTCAGTAGCAACACTCAATGTCGCATTGCCATGCACGTCCAGCCCCCTCCTTTGATGACTCCCCTCCTTATCCGTCATATTGATACCCTCAACCACGACGCCATCCTCCTCACGTAAGCCTTGCAACACACCAAACCGAGACCCACCTCGATCAACATGGCTGCCATCATCTCTTTTTCCATTCATCCGAGATGGCCGGCGACGATGCCTCTCAACCACCATCCAAGGGCCAAATAAATTCTCCTTAGATATTTCAACACTAGATGTCACTTCCGAAGTGTTATTATCCGATTGCGGCTCAGCATCCTTCTCACAACCATTATTTCCATTCGCGCACAACTCCACGAAATGTCCATACCTACCACAATTGAAGCAAATCAGATGGAGTCCCTCATACTCAAGCTTTTGTACAAAACTGTCGATCCCAATACACGATAGCAGAGGTTTGTTAAGATCCACAACCACAGCAAGCCTCGCGAAACGGCCCTTTTCACCCAACGACGTACTATAATCAATCTTGATTACACGTCCAATAACATCTGCAATCCTTCAGAATAAAGCCTTCGAATAATATCGGTAAGGGAGACCCGGCAGACGGATCCACACAACCACCTGAGAAGGATGTTTTTCTGCTGTCGAGAAACTCCTACACCATGGTTGCACTGTTAAGTAACATCCGAACAATGTCCAAGGGCCACCCGTAAGCACTTTAGTATAGTCATCATCAGATTCAAATTTATCCAGGAAATAGTTGTTGTCCAAGTTTATAACCTGAAAATTCTTCTTCGTCTTCCATATAGCATGCACCCGATTAACCAATGTCTTAAAACCTATTGTTCTCCCAAGAGGTCGATCTTTGATGGTCCTTTGCATACTATCATCAATTCACGAATGTACTCTTTCCGAAAACGAAATTCTAGGAAAAAGACCACTACGATCAACCACAAAATCCGTATCCAACACTTCAATTCCCTCATCGGAATCACCGACGATTGCACCACCCCCTCCCGTTGATGAGCCCGCCACCATGGACGCATACGACTTCCTATCACTAGCAGCACCACCGCGCTCAGCCCCTAGCCCTTCCATCGCAGCATGCTCAGCCCCATCATTCACCATATCGACGTCGAGTATAGTATGCAAGCCGTCATCCTCCCGTGATTTCTTCAAGACCGGTTGGGCCTCCATAGCAACTGGAGATCCTGGCCTCTCTAACGATGCCGGTATAAGGACGTCGACCACCCCTCCCGGCGGCTGACCGCTGGAGTCGTTATACAGAGTCACCGGCTTCGTACCATTGATTTCCGGAGAAATAGGAGGAAAGCTAAAACTCATCTTAGGGTTTTTGTTTTCGGAATGTTAAATACTTTATTTTTTTTTAAATTTTATGTTCTGGGTAAAATTTTATTTTTAAATGTTTAATTAGAGTTTTTAAAAGGTTTAAGAATTTTTTTGTTATGATGTTGCGTATAAGATAAAAAATCACATCAACCAAATTAATCATGTTTACAAAAATCATAGATGTCATTATTTCTTAATTGTCACGCCAACATCAATAGTAATTAAATGTTAATTAAATTTCATAAGAGGCGCACTTGATTGAAATAGGTCACTAGTGAATTAATTAATTTTAAAAATAATTAGAGGAATATTTAGATTTTTCTATATAAATTAAAGAAAAAATTTTGATACACAATCTGTGTAAACTTTAGTTTACACAAAAAATTTAATTTTAGTGTTAGATATTTTGTTTAGGGTTTGAAGTTTAGGGATTTTCGGTTTTAGGATTTAGAATTTAATTTTAATGTTTAAAGTTGACAGTATAGGGTTTATAATTTAGGGTTTAATTTTTTAGGGTTTAGAATTAGTAATTTAGGATTTAAGTTTTATAGTGTAAATATTTTACATTATCTGTGTATCAAAATTTTACCATATATTAAACTCAAAATGGATTTAGCAAATATCTTGCCAAAGTTTGAGGTTAACTATAAGTACATTAAACCCATTAACGTTCATTTATCTCTTCTATTTATTAATTATTTTGATTTTGCTAAGCAAATATTTTAATATGTATGTGAAAAATATTTTAGACTTGTTTAAATATTTCAAAAATAATTCGAAAGTCCTCAAAACTTGAAAAAATATGCTCTAAATGTTTTCATAATATTTTGAATCATCCCACTATGTTTATATACCTTAAAGAGTCAAAAGATAGCCAAATTTTCATGTTTTTAAAGAAGGTTTCAATACCTTTATTTGATGGTTTTGAAACTTTCGGGCAGAATGGCCTGGAAATGAAACCTTTATTAAAGGTTTCAAAATCATAGCTTTGTAACAGCTATATTTTTCAAATCTCCCTTAAGCTTTCGAAACCTCTTGTAAAGGTTTCAAAACCTCTGTGCATGTGGGATTTTAAAGCTCGACTTTATGACTTCCCAACGGCTAGAATATCATTCCACATTATAAAAGTAAGCTTGTGACACTTGAAGATGGATAGAGAACATATCCAAGTTTCACGATCAATAGAAATAACATTTAAGTCTTTTATTCTTCATTTCTATTGTATACATTGTTTGGAGAGTGTTTTCATTACACTCTTGTGAGCTTAATTATTTTAAACACCCACCTTGTGAGGTTTTCATTGTTTACACAAATTTCTTTGTAAAAGGGAGAGGTTCCAGTTTAGCCTGAGGAAAAACTAGAGTGGTTCTATCTTAGCCATCGAAAAGATAGAGTTGTAAGGTTATCCCTTTGGCCTCAAAAGGAAGAATTCATAGTAATGAATTGAGAAATCCTTAGTGGTGTGCCAAGGTAGTGGATGTAGACTCGGTTGAGTAGTGGAACCACTCTAAAATCACCGTGCAATATTGGCCACTATTTTTTCAATGTCAGCCAATTCATTTGGGAAGCAAATTCAACCCTCTTGGCAATTCGGTTGATCGATTTCGAGCCCAACAATTGGTATCAAAGCCTCGGCTCCATCAAAGGTCTCACAATCGGGAGAAAAGATCATCAAGCTTGAAGTTCACCATTCAAGAAAATGGCTAGATTTTAAGCAGGCAACTCTATATTGTGTCCTCCGCTCTTCAAAGGAGATGCATACTTCCATTGGAGAAATTTAATGAAGTATTTCATCCAAGCATTTGATCATGATGTTTGGAAGATAATTGAAGATGGTCACATGGAAGTTCCTAAGAAGAAGAAGAAAATGAGTCCAAATGACACAAGGAAGGCAAAGCTAAATGTCAAGAAAGTATCCACATGCAAAAGCGCCAAAGAGATATGAGAGAAGCTTGAGAAACTATATGGTAACAATAAGGGAGAGAAGAAATATGATGCTTCATCACGTGCAAACCTCCTCTCAATTCCTAAGGTGGATTGTTTGATGGCTCTCGATGAGCCTGGGGTATCTTCTAACTAAAGTGAATTTAATTCATATTCTTTTGATGAATTATTTTTTGAAATTGAGACCATGAATTTCAAATAGAAGAAAATAATTTCAATTTTTAAAAAAGAAAATGATATTCTTTTGAAAAAAAATGTTGATTTTGAAAGCCAAAATAAAACTTTGAAAATTGATTTAGAACTTTCAAAAATGAAGTGTGAAGATTTTGCAAAAGAAAATTTTGATTTAAAAGTTAAGTTTGAAAGTTTAACTAAAGAGAAAGAAATTATTTTTAATAATTCATCTTGTTTCATAATGGCAAAATGCTCACATTGTCATTATCATGGTCATTCTTTAGATACTTGTCCAATTAAGAAAAGAAAATCTTATAAAATAAGACAAGTGTGGTTCCTAAGGGAACTAGAGACATTGAAGTTAATGTCAATGGATCCAAAGCAATTTGGATACCAAATACCAAATAAATATCTCTTGTAGGTGTGTTGGAGCAATGGTAAGAAAAACAAGGATACTTTGAATGCTCTAGTCACACAAATGAAGAAAGATCGGTAACCTATACCTTAATTTTGATTATTTATTTGGTTGTCTATTTTTGATGTTCTAAATGTTCAAGCATATATGTTTGATATTGTTTTAAGTGCATGGAATTTTGTAATGCTTTGTGCATATATGTTCTTAACATGTTTTATTCATATTATTGCATAAATTATTTTTAAGACTTGGATATATTGAATTTCATGTGCTTTTAAATCTTTATAACCCTATGTTGAAATTCAATTTCTTAAGTGTTAAGTATTTGAGCTAAAATTTCAATGGAACCCTTTAGTAAGGGTGAGTTTTATTCTTTTAAAAATTTTTGTACTTCAATTTTTTCTTTTACTTTAACACACTCTCAATTGTTATTAAGTACTATAAAGATTCTAATTCTTTTTTATAGAACAAAAAGTGGAGAAGTAAGTGAAAAATTAAGAGGAGCTTTTGTCAAAAACAAATTTTCAAAGAAGTTTTGTTATATCAAAAAGGAGAGATTGTTGAGCAAATATTATAATATAACAAATTATGTGAAAAATATTTTGGACTTGTTTAAATATTTCAAAAATAATTCGAAAGTCCTCAAAACTTGAAAAATATATTCTAAAAGTTTTCATAATGTTTTGAATCATCCCACTATGTTTATATACCATAAAGAGTCAAAAGATAGCCAAATTTTCATGTTTTTAAAGAAGGTTTCAAAACCTTTCGGACAAAATGACCAAGAATTGAAACCTTAGCAATGGTTTCAAAACTTTTATCAAAGGTTTCGAAATCATGGCTCTGTAACAGCTATATTTCTCAAATCCTCCTTAAGGTTTCGAAGCCTATGGTAAATGTTTCAAAACTTCTGGTAAGGTTTCGAAACCTCTGTGCATGTGGGATTTTAAAGCTCGACTTTATGACTTCCAAACGGCTCCAAAACATCCCCAACGGCTAGAATATCATTCTACACTATAAAAGCAAGCTTGGGACACTTAAAGATGGTTAAAGAACATATCCAAGCTTCACGATCAAGAGAAAAACATTTGAGACTTTTATTCGTCATTTCTCTTATACATATTGTTTAAAGAGTGTTTTTCATTACATTCTTGTGAGCAGAATTCTTGTAAACACCCACCTTGTGATGTTTTCATTGTTTACACAAATTACCTTTTAAAAGGGAGAGATTCTAGTTTAGCCTAAGGAAAAACTAGAGTGGCTCTATCTTAGCCATTGAAAAGATAGGGTCGTAAGGTTTTCCCTTTGGCATAAAGGAAAAATTCATAGTAGTGAATTGGGAAATCCTTAGTGGTGTGCTAAGGTAGTGGATGTAGACTCGGTTGAGTAGTTGAACCACTCTAAAATCATCGTGCAATATTGTCCACTATTTTTTCAATTTTAGCCAATTCATTCGAGAAGCAAATTCAACCCTCTTGGCAACTCGGTTGATCGATTCCGAGCCTAACAGGTTTAATCAAAAATATTTGATTCATTGGTTGACTAATTTAGATTGAGTTTTGTAAAAATTTAACGTCAGGATTCGAACTCTTGACATTGTTTAAAAGATCTAGTGCATCATCCATTTAGACCAATTGATTATTATTATCTCTTCTATTTATTTGACCAAGTAGTTTGGATATATTTACTTGAGTGACCTACAATCTGATGTGGGCCAGAGTATGTTGCAAATCAATTCATATTCTTCAATGTGTGGGATTGACAACTTGGACAGGAAAAGCATCATTTCTAAGAAACTCGACTTTTAGGATGAGGATGAAAACCTTAATGAAATTTTCCTAAATTGGGCTAATAGAACTTGCTTAGCTGGGGGAATTTGGGCTTTCATGACAAACAAACACCATTTCTTCAACCAAAAAAAGGTCATTCTTGATTGCCAATTGGATGAACCGCCTATAAAAAGCTGTAAAATTATACCCTTTTAGTGAGCCATTGACGTAATTGCATGGCTTTGGTTTTGCACCCAATATTAGTATTTTTTTGAAATAGTCTTAATGTCGGGGTGGATTTAGAAATTTAAATTTAGTACTTTACTGATAAATAAAAATATAATTGTATGTAAATCGAGAGTAAATTAAATAAGTTATTAAAAATTATATTAAAAATTATAAAAAAAATGCATATTACAAATTACTGGGACATACTAATGAGTAATGGCTACAAATAAACTTAAATATTAAAAAAAATTAAAAATAAATAAATAATAAAATAATAGTAATATAAAAAATAATCTATATGGTGATGAAAATAATACAAGTGGTAATAATAGAAATAATCATAATAAATTTTATCAAAAAGATAATCATAATAAATATAATAAAATAGAGGGGGAAATATATTATACAATAATTATAATTATAATAATAAAAAAGCTATATTAATTATCAAAAAATATTTGTGATGTTTTATAAGAATAAAATAAAATTCTAAATGCAATAAATAAATAATAAAAATAAACATACTAAGGGATCAAATTAAAAGAAATTAGAACTTGAGAGATTCAAAATAGCATTTTTTTTGCTCAACAAATTATAATTTATTGAAGGGTTAGAAATTACAACCGAAGACCTAGATTTGGAGCCTCGTTAAAAACCTCCCTAATTCTAAATAGAGGAAAAGACTACACCCAACTAGGTAACGCTAAAATACAACGATAATTAACACAAGCGAATGTCTAAACAGACTACTTCTGCTCATGCCGTAATAAACTCTCATTGTTTGATTCCGATGACCGGAGCTCAGATGAGAATTGAAGATAAGGAGAAGATTTGAGAAGTTAGAGAAAATTGAAAAAGTCTGAGAAACTCTACTAAAATGAAGAAATACTCGTGTATTACAGCAGAATAAGGAATTGGGTTTTATAAGCCCATTCCTAACAGAGTTAGTTTCAGCCCACTAACTATCTAACAAACTTTGACTTAACAGCCCAAGTATAACTTATTGACATACTCTGATATCTTCCTGGTTTTCTCTATTTGTTGTAGAAGATACAACCCCAAGACGAGCTCTCGTTGAGTCAAAGGATGCTGGTGGAATGGGTTTGGTCAGCACATAAGCTACCTGCTCACTAGAAGGGACAAAATTAACACTAAGTTGTCCAGCAAGAACTCTTTCCCGAACAAAGTGGACATCAATCTCCACATGCTTCACTCTGGCATGAAGAGTCGGGTTGGCAGCCATACTTACAGTAGATGTGTTATCACACCACACAACATGACTACAAGTAAAAAAAAAACACCAATCACATCAAGTAGTTGTTATAGCCACATTAGTTCAGACACAGAGTTAGCCATACTCCTATATTCTACCTCCGTTGTGGATTGAGACACTACATTCTGTTTCTTGGAACACCAAGCCATGGGATAGCCTCCAAGAAAGATGCAATATCCAGTAGTAGATCTTCGATCTTCAAGAAACGTTTGTTAAGTGTGTAAATTACTATCACTTTATCCTTTTTCTATGACAATTATTGCTAAATCTATACCCATTTGAATCACATTGTAGCCCTCCATGCATCAATCACATTGACTTAATCTTTATCATGCTTGATCCTTATATTTAGTTTATTTGGTGGAAAAGATACTGCTTATATGTGTGTTTGGTGCAGGTGAAGATTTTGTTACTCACTACCTGGGCAAACACTACTGCGGTAGTGAAGGAAAGAAAGGAGCGGTGCAGAACCATCCCTCAACGGTCCAGATCAAACTAGTTGTGGATGTTAGTTTCTACTAAAGGAAGCTAAACTATGAGATAGGGCTTTATTGAGCGGAAAAGTTAGACAGACCATTGCCGAGGCAATAGCCAAGCCACTGCCAAGGCAATGACCTGACACACTCGACAATGGTGAAAATATTCAAAGTGGAACGTGTTTTGAAGAGCATGAAAAGCTGAATTTTTCTATGCACTTTGCACGAAGATCGGACTGCGAGAAAACCATGAAAATGGTAAAGGAATGTCAAGGGAAGATTCCACGCCATTGGGAGGATTTTAAGGAAGAAAGATATAATACTTTAAAAGAAGACATTTTCTTTTAATGTATTTAATTCTAACTTAACTTCCTCCACAAGAAGGACTTGACCTAGACCTCCTCTATAAATAAGAATCCAAAGATGGCCATTGAGGACAATTGGAGCTTTAGAGAGGATTTGTAGCGAGCTTTCAATGTTATTATATTCTAATTTCTTTTTAGGCTTTAGGTTGTATTGTTTAGTAGTTGTGAGAAAACGATTGAATTTTGTTTAAGTTTTTGTTAATGAAATTTTAGTTCAAGGTTTGCTTATTCTTAGCTCTTTATCTTGTTTGCGAGTGAATTGGGAGAGGATCTCGTTAACTATCTATTTGTCTAATATCGGTAGAGTTAGACTCACGAAACGGATAAGGATGGTTTTCATCCCAATCGGTGAAAAGTAACTTAGTTTAGGGATAAGTTCGAGTTTCAACGGCTAAAAGAAGCGTAAGATTGGTTGGTGTTCATCATTGGTTCACGCTGGGAGGTATTATCAAAGTTGCACATCAGCACGATTATGACTTAGGGATAAGGAGGAGCCACTGAAGGATGTTTTGCCGAACCATGACATTGTTCGTTACTGCCCAAGGAAGGGATTGTCGAGGATGTTACTTAACCCGTTGCTACGACAGTGATTTTGGTCTCTGCTGAGGCAATCCGGTGTTCGTTGCATTCAAAGATCGACACAGTCCAATTGGTTTCCACACTACGACGCAATATAATCTGGCCCATTCTCTCGTCTTGATTACTCAACTTTTAGTTTACTGACTTATTTTATTTTTGATTTTATTAGATTACTTCAAAAACCCAATCAATCACTTATGTTCTTTACTTTCATTTTCAGTGCGAGATGATAACATTGAAGGTTTCACCAATCCCTGTGGAGACGATACTCAATATTCATCACTTTATTACTTGAGACGTGTATACTTGCACAATTGCGGGGAACTTTACACACGCAACAAGTTTTTGCCGTCGTTGCCGGGGATTGGCAATAGCAACTTTTAATTTTATTTTCCTGCAATTTTTAATTTTAGTTTTTCAAGCACTAATCATATTTGGTTTTGTATTGGTTTATGACTAGGGCGAACCAAAAGAATCCATTTTACGAACTTGATCCTAAAATAGATCGCACTTGCCAAAGACTAAAACAAAGGATAAGAGAAGAGGTGGCACATATACCTGGCAATGACAATGTCGATGGCAATCGGATAGTCGACGGTGATCAAAATATCGCAGCAGGAGATGGAGAAATCCCGCTACTACAATTTGCTCCAGTACGAAACCCAACTGTTTGAGATTACTTAGAAGAAGATCTGAACGGACTGAATCCAGGAGTTGTCACACCTGAAATAGAAGCTGTCCACTTTGAACTAAAGCCCGTATTTTTCAACATGTCAATACCATGGGACAATTTGGCGGCTCTACAATTGAATATGCTATACAACACCTCAAATCCTTCCTGTAGATTTGCAATTCATTCAAAATACAATGAGTCCACGATGATATTTTGAGGCTGAAATTGTTTCCCTATTAACTGAGGGATATGGCAAAAACTTGGTTAAATAGCATTCCAACAGGGTCAATAGGATCTTGGAGTGACTTATGTCGTGATTTCCTTGCTCGTTTTAATCCTAGAAATTTAACTGATAAATTGCGTAATGAAATCACTTCTTTTCGGCAGGCTATAACTCCCCGGTTTTAGGCCTAGGTGTTGTAACCCCCTTAGCCCGACCTAGACGCCCGACCCGAACTAAGAAGATTACACAGGGAAAACCGAAGTCAAATCGTAAAGGCCAACCTCGATTAACGACCTTTTTTTTCTTTTTATCTTTTCTAGATGCACATTATTATCCTATATGACCAGCAAAGCGTTTGGGTGAAAACGGCACAGCGATCAGAGTTCAATTAGGGGTTCATTTGCGTACATTTGACTTTTAGGGACTAGAATGTAATTCCAGAAATTACGGGGACTTTACAGAATTTAAAGATACCAATCCATAATTAACTATATAACATGCCAGAATGTCAATTTCCATCACAAACGGACCATCCAAACTCAACCAATTGCACAATCATTACTCAGGGACCAAAATGCAACTTGTCAGCACTTAAAAGATTCCATTAACAGAAATAACGAACACGTATCGATACGCAAATTGACAGTAGCGACTTTTGGGAAAAGGGTATCGATACGCCCAAGCTCATATCGAAATAGTCTTCAAACATTTGCCTATGCGTATCGATACGCGGGCAAATCGTATCGGTAGGCCTAAGCTGAAATGCCTGTAAATGGCCTTGGCGTATCGATACTCAACCCCGTGTATCGATACGCATACTAGAGATGCACTTCCAAAAGCCATTTAAACACATTTAACAGCACCAAAACATACTTAAAACATGTACATATAAACATCAACAAGCAGTATAACATACTCATCAAGCACATCAAACCATGGTGGATTATTAGCTACTCAAGCATGCTTAAGAAAATAAGCCATAGCATAGTCAAAACACTATAAGCAAAACCATAAACCAAATAGAGGCCATTTACAAGTCCACAAACATAAACCAGACATGCTCCAAGTGTTTACATCACCAACCAAACCAAGAGTAGAAATCCCACCCACTGCCTCTTATTACACTAAGGTAAAACCACATACATTGATTAGTCATAAATGCTTGGACTCCACTTGCTTTCTTGCTGCCTCAATTGCTTAATTCTCTACATTGATGAAACAAATGAGCATAAGCATAAAGCTTAGTGAGGATCGCTAAAACCAAACATTCATCAATGCATTTTATAAATCCAAGATATCATCATTTGCAAACTCACGCCTTCCTTTAAAACATGCTCTCTAAAGCATCAATGCACTTTTAAAACCACATGCTCATAGCATCTTTAAAACAGCAAATTCCTTTGCTCATGCTTAAACCAAGCATCACATGCATTCTAGCATAGTTCCCAAACATCTCATGCTTAATCATTAATCATCAACATTATATTGGCTCGCAAGTGATCAATCTCAAACCATATCATAACCAACACTAAGGACACAATCGGATACGCGGATTACAAGCGTTGTCCCATATGCTTCATACACACTACCGGACTACACAAGGCTCACACACGTGATTAGACCATCAACCGTTGTGACACCCGTAGTGGAGTTTAACGGTATAATCACAACCCCTCAACACCACTCATCGGTAGTTGTATAATTCCACTAACGAGAGTACGAGACTCATACCACAAGATCCACACACGGGATTAAACCATCCACCTTTGTGATCTTAGCCTCAATCGTTAGGGTACTTGGATGGAGTATACGGTACAATCACAACCCCTCGACATCCAAGGCGACTTTATTCACGGTACACCCAATCCTATATCCGACCTACTACATCCGATTAAAGTAACCAAAACCCATTCCATCACTTGCCAATATAATCATTTAACATCATTATTTCACTATTTTACAAACATATATCACAATGCCATTTTCACAAGCTTAAACATGCTTAAACTCAAATGCATATATCTCATAAATCCAAGGATCACCTACCAAGTGCATCCTTAACAAAATGGCATTAAAACCAGCATCCTCAATGCTTAAAAACACTATTTAAAACAGTAATTAAACCACATTCAATTCAAGTGCATTTCCAACAAAAACATAGCACATTCCGAGAGAGACTTTCGAATCACTTACTCTTGAGCTTAGCTAAGTGTTTCAAACTTACACTATGCTCACAAGACCATGCTCAGAGTGTTACAAAGCTGGAAAACCAATTTCCACTCACCGATACGTGAAATTTTGCTTGCCGACGCGAAGATCACCCCTCCGAAGCCTCTGAAAATGCTTCGTTTGCTTTCAAATCAAGATCTCCTATTTTTAGATCACCAAAACAGAGCTCTTAATGCATTAAAATGCATTTCAACACCATCAACTAACCACAAACTCGTTGCTCACCAAAACTACACCAATTTACTCATCTGAAACAACCAAAAACTCAATCGATTGCTTCCTAAACCAAGCCCAGCCAACATACATCACTTCCAACCATTATTAATCATCAAAACACACCTAAAAACAACCTAAACCCTTCCTTATACTTCCAGAAAGCATAACACCATCATTACACCTCAAAAAACCCAACTAAAAGCATCAAGAAACTCAAGGATCTCAAGGATTTCGGGATCTATATTATCAAAACCCTTTTTCAACATAATAATCAACTCAAAACTCAATTAAAACCAATCCAAAACATAGCTCATCAATACCAATCCCAAAATCAAGATTTAAATCATAATTATGCAAGATTTTGATCTAAAATCAAAACTATTATCAAAACTCAGCCAAAAACAACATTTAGAAGTCAAAGATCTTGGGAATTTCAATAAAGAACCTAGATTGAAGGTTGAGAACGAGATTTACCTCCAATCCTTGCTTTCCTTAATGATTGACAAGTTTTCTCTTTCATAAAGCTTGAAGAATTGAAGAGAACTCTTGAAGATGGTTTAGAAATCAAAGAGAGAGTGTTTGGGAAAAAAGAATTCTGGAGAGAGTGTTGAAAAAAATGATTTTGCTGAATAATCAAAGTTAGTTACGTGAAAGACTTCTCATTATTCTATTTTAACTTTTTAATTAAATAAAATACTTTTTATTTAATCATCTAAAAATCATTTTAAAACACATGTCAAATTAAGGAAGGTGTAATTGCACCATAGCTCCCTAAAGATTCTAAGATTTTGACTTCTTTTTGAAATTTTGTAATTTTCCACAGTTTTGAAACTTTACATTTTGGTCACCACCCAAAATGTACCACTTCCAAAACTCTTTTTGTAAAATTGATTTGACCAACCTCTTAAACATGGTTTTAGAGGATTTTAGCAATTTTTACCATATTTTTATCCCTTCCCGGTCCTTGATTTCCATAAATCACCTAATACGATTCGAACCATTTTCGACCGGTCTGATCCGATGTCTAAAACATCTAGGCCCAAAACCAAGGCGTTACAACTCTCCCCCACTTAGGAAATTTCATCCTCAAAAATTTACCTGAAGGAAAAAGGTACGAAAATTGCTTCAACATGTCCGCCTTGCTTTCCCAAGTGGCCTCCTCAACTCCTCGGTGACGCCACAACACCTTCACAAGCTCTATCGTCTTGCCACGAAGAACTTTGTTGTTCACCTCCAGGATCCTCACCGGTTCCTCATCATAAGACAGATTCAGATTCAACTCTATCTCCTCAACAGGCATCACATGCGAAGGATCCGATCTGTACCTCTGCAACATCGAGACATGAAACACATCATGAATCTTTTCCAACTCGGAAGGCAACTTCAACCAATAAGCCACAGGACCAAAACGCTTCACAACCTCATAAGGTCCAATAAACCTTGGGCTAAGCTTACCCTTATGCCCAAACCTCATCACCCTTTTCCAAGGCGATACCTTCAAGAACACACGTTCGCCAACCGCGAATTCAATCTCCTTACGCTTCAGATCCGCGTAAGACTTTTGCCGATCCGATAATGCCTTCAAATGGTCACAAATGAGCTTCACCTTCTCAGTGGTTCCTTTTAATATAGTTGGCACCGAAATCAACTTTTTTCCAGCTTCTGCCCACCAAAGAGGGGTTCTACACTTTCTCCCATACAAAGACTCGTATGGAGCCATTTGAATACTTGCCTGGCAACTATTATTATAAGCGAACTCAACCAAAGGCAAGTGCTTCTCCAAAGAGCCCTGAAAATCTATAACGCAACATCTCAACATGTCCTCAAGATCTTGGTTAACACGTTCCGACTATCCATCCGTCTGAGGATGATAGGAAGTACTGAAATTCAACCGTGTACCCAAGGCTTGGTGCAAACATTCGCAAAATCGCGACGTAAACCTCATATCCCTATCCGACACTATGGGCTTTGGCACACCGTGCAACCGCACAATCTCAGCAATATACAACTCTGCCAGCTTATCCAAGGTATACGTAGTATGCACATGCAAGAAATTTGCACACTTCGTAAGGCGATCCACAATTACCCAAACTAAATTCTTCTTTGACGCTGACAACGGGAACCCAAACACAAAATCCATAGTAATCCTTTCCCATTTCCATTTTGGGATTCTCAAAGGTTGCAACAACCCAGAAGGTACTTGATGTTCAGCATTCACTCGCTGACACACCATGCACTTACTAATGAACTCGGCAACATCCTTTTTCAACCCCACCCAGTAGTACTCATCCTTCAAATCACGATACATCTTTGTACTACCAGGGTGCATAGCGAAAGGACTACTATGAGCTTCAGTCAAAATAGTGCGCCTCAACTCAACATCATCTGGCACCACTATTCGACTCCCAAAGCACAGAACACCATCATCATTAAAACTGAAATCCGAAGGCTTACCCTCCGCAATGTCTTGAACATGGGGAACAAGAGAATCATCAAGCAATTGCTTATCCTTGATCAACTGAATCAAAGTTGGTTTCACCCGCAATTCAGCAACAAGACCACCATCTCGTGATATGCTCAAGCGAGCAAACATCACCCTTAACTCCACAGCCACTTTCCTGCTCAAAGCATCGGCCAAAACATTGGCCTTTCCCAGGTGATACTCGATCGACAGATCATAATCCTTAAGCAACTCCACCCAACGACGTTGCCTAAGATTCAACTCTTTCTGAGACATAAGATACTTCAAGCTCTTATGATCCGTGAACACCACACACTTCTCGCCATATAGATAACGCCTCTAAATCTTCAAGGCAAACACAACAGCCGCAAGCTCAAGATCGTGAGTAGGGTAGTTACGCTCATGCACCTTCAACTACCTAGATGCATAGGCTACTACCTTACCCTTATGCATCAACCCACAACCCAAACCAACAATGGACACATCACGATAGACCACAAACTCCTTACCAGACTCAGGTTGAATCAGGACAGGAGCTTGCATCAAAGCTTCTTTCAGCTTCTCAAAAGCTTGCTGCCTCGCATCTGTCCACTTAAAGTGAACATTCTTCTGCAACAACTTGGTCAAAGGTGCAACAATCTTCGAGAAACCCTCGACAAACCTACAGTAATACCCAACTAAACCAAGAAAACTTCGCACTTTTGTCATCGACATAGGCACCTTCCAGCTCATTACTGCCTCAACCTTATGCAGATCAACACGGATATCCTTAGCCTATACAACATGCCCAAGGAAGACCACCTCTCTAAGCCAAAACTCACACTTTCTCAGCTTAGCATACAACTGGTTCTCCAGCAACGCTTGCAAAACTATCCTTAGGTGTCTATCATGATCCTCCTCGGTACGATATTACACAAGGATATCATCGATGAACACCACTACAAACTAATCCAAGAACTCATGGAACACACGATTCATCCTGTCCATGAAAGCAGCATGTGTGTTGGTCAAACTAAACGGCATCATTAAGAACTCATAATGCTCGTACCTTGTCCAAAAAGCTGTCTTTGGTACGTCCACATCCTTCACATTCAACTGGTAATACCCTGACCTCAAGTCTATCTAAGAAAACACCGAGGCTCCTCGAAACTGATCAAAGAGATCATCAACCCTTGGTAAAGGGTATTTGTTCTTGATCGTCAATTTGTTCAACTGCCGATAATCTATGCACATCTACACAGTCCCATATTTCTTCTTTACAAACAACACTGGTGCACCCCAAGGTGAAACACTCGGCCGTGTGAACCCTCAATCCAGCAACTCTTGAAGTTGAGTCTTCAACTCTTGCAGCTCTTTAGGTGCCATGCGATAAGGAGCAATGGACACCAGAGTCGTATTCTCATACAACTCGATACCAAACTCAACTTCTCTCGTTGGCGGCAACCCAGGCAGTTCTTCTGGAAAGACACCCGGAAAATCGCAAACGGTTCTGATATCCTGCACACGTACATCCTTTATACCATGATTCATCACATATTCAAGATAAGCCTCACATCCCAACCTTAGCATACGGCTTGCTTCCAAAGCCGAAATCACATTAGACAAGAACTCCATATTCTCGCCTACTATCACAACTTCATAATCATCGGCAAGCTTTAGAGTGACTCGCTTAACATCAAAGTCAAAACCATACCAAGGATCACATCAAAACCATAAAAGGGTAACTCCATCAAATCCACAAGAAAAACATGAACCTGAACAGATAAGGGACACCTCCGATACAACTTCCAACTAACTACAGTCTCACCCAAAAAAACTAGTCACTTGCATTCCTACTTCAAGCAACTCAACAGGTTTGTCAAGAAAATGTGCATGCTTACTCAATATATAAGAATGAGTGGATTCAGAATCAATCAAAGCCAACAATGATAAAGACTGTAGAACAAAGGTACATGTGATGACATCGGTATCATTGCGCTCCTCGCGCTGAGCATAGACCCTCGTAAAAGACCGCCTCTCTCAGGCTGAACTGCTACAACATGAGCAATACCTCGCTGGCCCTCATCTCTCCTCTGGAAATTCCCTCAGCCGCACCCACGGCCTTTCTGAGGTGCAGCCACAGCAGGTGCACGTCCCTGGCCTCCACCAGCAAATAGAGGACACTTACGCCTCAAATGGTCTGCTGAACCACAGTTCCAACAATAATTCCCTGTTACCACAATATGAATCTGAGCCTCTCTAGCCGCAAGAGGATAATCTCGCCACAGATGACCCCTGAACCACACGTCCAACATGTGTTCTGTTATGCCCTCATCCTGTCTCCCTGAGCCGGTGCACCATGACCAACATTACCTCGCCTAACAGTAGGCTGGTATCTTCTATCTCGACCTCTCTTGTTCCGGCCACCACCAGAACTAGACTCAGCTGCTCTCTTTCCAGAGCTAGAACCACCTCCACGAGATGACAGACCCAAATTTTGCTCGATGTCCTTAGCTCAAAAGCACATTGAAATCCATGTAGTCTGTAGCCAACATATAAGTCTTCACTTCCTGCACCAGCCCATATCGGAAGCGATCACAACGGTCCCTCTCACTCGGCATCAACTCAGGGGCGTACTGACTCAAACGTGCGAACTGAAGCTCGTACTCAACCGCCAAGAGATTCCTCTTAAAGGCACCTCGAAAAAACTCTCAATCTACCTCGTTGGGTTCCATTCCAGCAGTGATAGTCATCCACCAGCTATAAGCATCACACTGGAGCAAAGAAACGGCGCATCCCAGCTTGCGCACATCATTACATCCCATTTGATCCATAATACGGATCGTGCTAGCTAACCAGACTTCTGATGCCTCAGAAGACATCCCAAAGAACTCAACAACTCCTAAACTCCTCAGCCTTTCCAAAGGCAAACCCGCCTGCCCAGCTGCAGGGGCCTGAACATGCGCTCCGGCTACCACAGCCTGAAACGCTCCGGTGATCGCCTTAACCAGTGGCGCTAGATCACCCAATCATGAA
Source organism: Hibiscus trionum (assembly GCA_030270665.1). Taxonomy (NCBI): domain Eukaryota; kingdom Viridiplantae; phylum Streptophyta; class Magnoliopsida; order Malvales; family Malvaceae; genus Hibiscus; species Hibiscus trionum. The sequence continues at coordinate 51,928,186 of BSYR01000020.1, read as the reverse complement.
CCAGCTTGTCCTTGTTGCTCCGGCTCTCCACCTCCAGGTGGTGGTGGAGGTAAAGTCTCATCAGCTGGGTTCTCAACCCCCTGATTACCCTGATTGCGCTGCTCAGCCGCAGGCATTATCGTGTTCGACCTAAGCTCTCTCCTCGGACCCATTGTGCTATTTTTAACAAGGCATAACAACAAAAACAAATCAAACCATGATTTAGGCCATCCTCAAGCAAGGATCCAAGTTCATAAAAACATTTAACTAGTGTAATAAGGTAATGGGCACCCGATTACCCTCAAGCATAACATAGCATATCATATACATCATGTTGTACATCATCCAAAATCAGCCCACAACCTTATCACATCATCATCATACAATTATATTTAACTCACATATGATTCATAACAATCAAGCATGGCATAAGCTCCAACATTCATAAAAAACATGCTTTTTCAAACGACATACATCAAAACATTCCAATTTCACTTACCATCGTCCCCAATTCTTTCAAAACCTAACTCTAATACCAACAAAGGTAACCCCCTTAGCCTGACTTAGACGCCCGACCCAAACTAAGAAGATTACACGGGGAAAACTGAAGTCAACTCGTAAAAGTCAACCTCGATTAACGACCCTTTTTATCTTTTCTAGATGCATATTATTATCCTATATGACCAGCAAAGCGTTTGGGTGAAAACGGCACAACGATCGGAGTTCAATTAGGGGTTCAACTGCGTACATTTGACTTTTAGGGACCAGGATGTAATTCCAGAAATTACAATCCACAATTAATCATATAACATGCCAGAATGTCAATTTCCATCACAAACGGACCATCCAAACTCAACCAATTGAACAATCATTACTCATGGACCAAAATGCAACATTTCAGCACTTAAAATATTCCATTAACAGAAATAATGAACCCGTATCGATACGCCTCTCCCCTTATTGATACGCACATTGACAGCAGCAATCTTTGGGAAAAGGGTATCGATACGCCCAAGCCCGTATCGAAACGGCCTTCAAACATTTGCCTAGGCGTATCGATATGCGGGTAAATCGTATCGGTACACCTCAGCTGAAATGCATGTAAATGGCCTTGGCGTATCGATACTCAACCTCGTGTATCGATACTCATAACATAGATGCACTTCCAAAAGCCATTTAAACACATTTAACAGCACCAAAACATACTTAAAACATGCATACATGTTATAAACAACTTACCATACATATAAACATCAACAAGAAGTATAACATACTCTCAAGCACATCAAGCCATGGTGGATTGTTGAGTGTGTAAAAGTTCTATTATTTACCCCCTATTTAACCCATATTTCTGCTGCATTCAAGCATAATTCATTGCATTTAGGTTAGTTTATAGTTAGACATCACAAATATATTTAAGGGCACAGTTTCTACTGAATTTGGTTGCTTTTGCAGGTTGCTGTCGTAGCAGATGGAGAGGCAGGCGCTGGGCAGTGAAGCAGAAGAGATGGAACTGGATGAGCAGTCAAGGAGGACGATTGTCACGGACTTATTTCTTCAAACTCGATCTGTGCGGCACTAGCACTCTCGGCACGATGCTAGTCAGCCTTAATCTCGCAACGCTATGGCAAACACAAGGAGCAAGAGAGATTTACAAGGAAACTACCTTGTATTAAACAACGGAAGCTTACAAGAGAGAGCTTTACAAGTGTGAAGTGAATGACTTCTTAGGTGATTTACAAATGAGGGAGGTAGCCCTATTTATAGGCACCAACCTCCTCAACGGACGGTTAGGATCTATTTGATCTAACGGCTACAATTTTGCCTCCTAAAATATCTAAGGGATCTAAACTATTCTAGAGATTTCTATAGGATTCTACATATATCTCTAAGGACCTAAAGTATTCTAGATAACTCCTATAGATCTACACATTTCTATAGGTTTCTACAATGTTCCAGACATCTCTAGAGTAGTCCCGATTCTTCCATAGTCTTCCAGGATCTTCTATAACATTCTAGATCCTTCTAGAATGTTCTAGATGCTTCCAGCACGTTCCAGGTTCTTCTAGAATGTTCTAGAATCTTCAAGAATCTTGTAGAGTCTTCTAGAATCTTCCAGGGCATTCTAGGTGTCTCTAGACCTTTGGAGAGCCTTCCGGATCGTTCTAGACTTGTGTAGGACCTCCTGGAACCTCCTAGATTCATGTAGGGATGTCTGAAGAGGGTTGTGGGCCTCTCCAGGTCGTTCTAGATCCTTCTTTGTTTCATACTTGGCCTTAAAACGTCCAAGGCTCTTCATTTTGCCTTGGTTGGCCCGAGTGCACCTAGGGGGCACTCCTCGGTCGGTCCTGGTGCACTTTGGCGGGGCATGACATCCTCCCCTACCCGATCTCGCGACGCCCTCATCGCGTCTCGGTCGAGCTGCTGGGGTGTTGCTGTGTGCCTCCCTCGGCTCCTAGCTTTTCTCGTCTTCACCCTCGGCTTGGCAGCTTGATCCTGGGCAATCGTATCTGTTTGTGCCTTACCATCAACCCCTTTGATGAAGGCAACAAGACGCTTTCGTATCGGACACGGCCTCATCACATGAGGTCCTTCACATAGGTAGCACTTTACCCTCGTGCTGGCCTTTGGTGCGGACTTAGCCTGTGTGTTGCCACGATTCCCTCTCGTGGGCTTGTCTTTGGTGACGCCAACTTGCTTACCCCGTGCAAGCTTGGTCGGTGACTTGGCCTTACCCTCGGCCTTCGGAGATGATGGGTCGTTCTTGTGCTCCACATCGAGCCTTGACCCTGGCTTAAGTCCCTTGGTGTCTTCTACTGATTGAAGTGCTGAAATGAGTTGTATGGATCCCATTTGTGCACCCTCGTCGCCACTGTCGGTGTCACTACCTTTTCGGTGCTTGGCTAGGAGTAAATTAAGGGCTTGGCGTTGTGGGCATTCACGTGTCCAATGGTCACCATCACAAATGAAGCAACTACTTGGTGGTGACTTCCTCGTTCCTTGGAACTCCTTGGACTTACCCTTATCCTTGCCCTTCCAAGGGGACGAGTCTCGATGCCTTGGTGAGTGGCCTTCCTGATGGCCCTCCTTGTGATAGCCCTTGTCTCCCCCACCTTTGGCATGACCACCCTTCTCATCCCTCGGCTTTGGGGTGGTCTTCTTCTGGCTTGAGCAGTCAATAAGGCTCTCGGCCACGGCTATCCCATCAACAAGGGTTTGGACTCCCCTTCGCCTTAGCTCGGTTTTGGCCCAACTTTGGAGACCATCTAAGAAGTAGAAGAGCGAGTCTTTCTCGGACAAATCGGGGATCTCAAGCACCAAACTAGTGAACTCTATCACGTAGTCTTGGATGCTCCTCGTTTGCTTGAGCCTTCGTAATCGTGCCCTTGCTTCTTCCTCGGCATTTTCCGGATAGAATTGCCGTTTGAGTTCCCTTTTAAAATCGGCAAAGGTAGTGATGGTGCACGTACCTCTCTTGACATCGAGACGCCTTCTCCTCCACCAAAGCATAGCGGTGTCGGTGAGGTATAAGGTCACGGTCTGGACCTTCGAGGCATCCTCCCTGATGCCAACGGCTTCTAAGTATTGCTCCAAGCCATACAAGAAGTTGTCTACTTCTTTGGCGTTGCGTGTCCCTGAAAAGGTTTGAGGCTTGGGCACCTCGACCCTTCTAGCCTCTACGGTGGTGCTTGGCCCGGCTGCCATAGCACGTTTGCACAAGGCAAGGTCGCCTTGCAATGCTTCTAATTGGGCATGCATGTTGTCAAGTTCTCGTTGAAATGACTCACGTACCTTTGTGAGTTCTACCATTAGTGCGTCGCGTACTTCACCCATTTCCGCGCGCAGGGTCTCCTCTAGCTTGATCTTCATTGCTCTCACGGCTGTGTGGATCTCGGCATCTTCCGCCTCAAGGCCTTCTATCCGCTCATGAAGGTCGTCCACTTGGGCACCCATGCCCGAAACGCTTTCCTCCACGCGAGTCAAGCGTGATTCGAAGCTAGAGAATACGTCCTTGGATTTGGCACGAGGCCTTCCTTTCGTAAGGTCGGCCTTTACTTCAAGCCCTCCTTGGTCATGCGTGACCTCGGTCTCCGACGGGCTAGTGACTTGGCTTTTGCTGGTCTTGGCCATGCTCCCGAGCGATCGGAACTTGCTCTGATACCAACTGTCACGGACTTATTTCTTCAAACTCGATCCGTGCGGCACTAGCACTCTCGGCACGATGCTAGTCAGCCTTAATCTCGCAACGCTATGGCAAACACAAGGAGCAAGAGAGATTTACAAGGAAACTACCTTGTATTAAGCAACGGAAGCTTACAAGAGAGAGCTTTACAAGTGTGAAGTGAATGACTTCTTAGGTGATTTACAAATGAGGGAGGTAGCCCTATTTATAGGCACCAACCTCCTCAACGGACGGTTAGGATCTATTTGATCTAACGGCTACAATTTTGCCTCCTAAAATATCTAAGGGATCTAAACTATTCTAGAGATTTCTATAGGATTCTACATATATCTCTAAGGACCTAAAGTATTCTAGATAACTCCTATAGATCTACACATTTCTATAGGTTTCTAGAATGTTCCAGACATCTCTAGAGTAGTCCCGATTCTTCCATAGTCTTCCAGGATCTTCTATAACATTCTAGATCCTTCTAGAATGTTCTAGATGCTTCCAGCACGTTCTAGGTTCTTCTAGAATGTTCTAGAATCTTCAAGAATCTTGTAGAGTCTTCTAGAATCTTCCAGGGCGTTCTAGGTGTCTCTAGACCTTTAGAGAGCCTCCCGGATCGTTCTAGACTTGTGTAGGACCTCCTGGAACCTCCTAGATTCATGTAGGGATGTCTGAAGAGGGTTGTGGGCCTCTCCAGGCCATTCTAGATCCTTCTTTGTTTCATACTTGGCCTTAAAACGTCCAAGGCTCTTCATTTTGCCTTGGTTGGCCCGAGTGCACCTAGGGGGCACTCCTCGGTCGGTCCTGGTGCACTTTGGCGGGGCATGAAGCCATAGCGAAAGTTCGTCAAGCACTCGTAGCCAATGTGTCGTAGCCTCAAGTGAAGAGGGCGAGCAGGCAGGGAATTGCACACTAGATCCGGGCCAATCAAAAGAGGGAAAGAGTTTCTCCCCATGCACGAGGGCGTGCATGAATCGGGTGGGGGAGAATGTCACAGACCGTTCGTCGTGACACGCGGGACCGCGCGAGATGCTTGCTGGTTGTGCTTAATGTAGGATGCGGGATAGCATTAAGGGTGTAGTACGTGCCGTACAGCCGTCTTGTCTTCGGATGGGGCGCGTTGGTAGGCACCACACTGGTTGGGAGCTGTCCTCGCTTCCCTGATGAGCCCATGGGAGGGCGAAACCAGTGAGCATCGGAGATGGAAAAGGCTTAGCCCTTGGCTGGTAATAGCCCTGGGTTGCCGCACGGGTAGATGTCCCTGCGCCAAGACTCTGACCCCGTGACACGATGCTGCCATGGTTGCCGCCGTGACAGCAGAGGATGACAACCGTTTTGAGGAGAAGAAGCAAAGTGGACCTCGACAGAAAGAGAAAATTCAGCCCGTCTGTCGTGTAATACCACTATATTTTTCCGAGCCCTAGATCAGAATGAAGGCCAAGCCCAAGGTTCAAGGAAGATATCCCAAGAAAGAAGGAAGGACGAATTAAAGACTATTTTTCTGAAGATTTAATCTTTATTAGAATTTTACTTTAATTTAAAGTTGTATTCCTTCCATATTAGAAAACTTGAACCCAAGGCCTATATAAAGGCATGTAATTCGACCTAGGAGAGGATATCATCTATCTCTAGCCTTCTTCCCAAAACCCTAGCCGTTTTCCCCTTCTCATCATGTTCTAAATTCCCCTTAGGGCCACGGGTTGATTTGTAAAGTAGTTGCAAGGGTTGCTTTTGTTTTAGGAATTTTCAGTTCAATAAAATAAACTTCAAGTTCTCTTATTCTGGTTATTAACATCTTGCAAGAGTACCGGGAGAGCATTGCGAGGTTATTTATTTACTTAATATCGGGAGAGTTAAGTATACGAAAGGAATAAGTGCGAGTTCTCTTGTTTATAGTTGAACTATCTCGGACCTAGGGATAGACAAGGTTAAGTGGCTAAAGAAGAATTCAACAACATCGGTGTTCATCCTTCGATTCACGCCGGGAGGTATCATCAAAGATGTGTTCATCGACAGACTTGGACCTAGGGATAGGCCAATGCACAGCAGGGATTCTTGCCAAACTTGAAGTACTGAGTTGGGTAATCGCTGCTGTGATAACCAACGGACCGTTGCCGCGACAGGTGCTGCCGCGACGGGGACGACGACAGCACAGATATTCCTAAACTTAGCAATACCTACACTACTGAGCAATTCAATACCAGCCCATTCTCTCTATCTTGATTCTTTTAATCTTATTTTCCAGTATTCTTTATTATTCTCGTGACAACATCTTAAATATTCTTTTTACTTCCGTGCAGTAATTCAAGGTGAAGCTATTGGCTCAGTCCCTGTGGAGACGATATCCGATACTTCCGTATCACTTTACTACTTGCGTCGTGTACACTTGCACTACAATTGCGATAGACACTTTTATACGCAACAAGTTTTTGGCGCCGTTGTCGGGGACTGGCAACATAACTCTACCCTTTCTTTTACTGCACTTTTCTTTTTATTTTTATTTTTCTATTTTATTTTGGTTTGTTCAACTTTTGCTTTTCACAAGGTTTCTTGTTTATGCGTAGATCGAGACGAGGAGAAGAACCTGAATATCCAATAGATCCTGAAATAGAATGTTCGTTCAATCTTAGGAACTGACTTCGTCACGTACTAGCCAGGAACGAGTACCTTGAAGAACAGTTAGAAACGATGAACAACCAAGGGAACCCCCAGGTTGATAATCCTACTAGAGATGGAGAGATTATTCCTCCTGTCGGTGACCCTCCTGCCGCTGCCGCACGACGGTCCTGCCGAGACTACATGCTGAATGATCATGTAGAACTAGAAACCACGCTGTCGGATATAGATGTTGACAACTTTGAGCTGAAACCTGTTATGTTTAGCATGATCAACAACGCCGGCCAATTTAGTGGTGCTGCTACAGAGGATGCTAGGGAGCATCTAAAAACGTTCCAGGAAATATGTGGTTCGTTTAGACTACCAGGAGTTAATCCGGAGATATTGAGGCTTCGATTGTTTCCCCATTTATTGAGGGACAGAGCAAAGACTTGGTGGAATAAACTTACGCCGGGTTCAATTAGAACTTGGGCAGATTAGTCTCGTGAATTCTTATCTTGTTTTAATCCTTCACATTTATCTGAGCGATTACGTAACGAAATTGCTACTTTTCAACGGGAAGATGACGAGCCAATGCACGAGGCCTGGGACAGATTTACCACGCTTCTAAGGAACTTCCCAATGCATGGATTCCCCGTTTGGAACCAGGTAACCAAGTTTTATAATGCTGCCAATTAACAAACTCGTATCAGAATTGATTCAGCATCAAACAGATTACTGCTGGACAAAGACCCAGATGAGGCAATGGCAGTATTGAAAAATCTGGCGAAGAATGAGGAGCAGATTCCGATAGCTAGAAGAGGGGGTAAACGGGTTCTAGCTGTCAAGGATTATGAGGCCGACAGCACAATGAAATCACAGGTGGCATATCTCACTAAGGCAATGAAAAAGCTCTTGAACGAAGATTCACAGCCTGTATACGCTGCTGAAGAGGTATGCGACATTTGTGAAGGAAATCGCAGTTTGGAGGAATGTCCAATACAATTAGAAGACGGAAAGTATGTTGGAAACTACAATAAGCAGAATTATAATTCAAACAATTATAATCCCAACTGGAGAAAGGATCCCAAGTTTTCTTGGAGCAATCCTAATAATGCTCTGAATCCTCAAGCACAGAACAATCAGAACCAGGGAGGACCTAGATTGCTGACTCGGCAGCAACCGCAGCAGCAACAGCCACCAGCTGCCTCAAATAGTATTCTGGAACAGACTTTGGCTACATTTATGTCTCAAACAGGTACCTACATTGAGAACATGAATCACTTTGTCAAAAAGACAGAAACATTCATGGACAAAACAGAGATGCGGATGACAAATCATGAAGCTACTCTAAAATCATTGGAGACACAGATGGGTCAGATTTCCTAGCATGTTAAACCAAGGCATAATGGCGGATTTCCTAGCAATACTGAAAAAGCTAGACAGTCCACACATGAGCAGTGTAAAGCCATCACTACTAGGAGTGGGAAGAGATTACCAGGGCCAGAGAAGGAAGCTGAAACAGTAAAAAAAACCAGCCCTGGAGACACCTGCCGAGGAAGCTGCCCCGACAGGTAATAAACAGCCTGTTGTCGATGAGCCTGTCACGACAGCAGAAGGGACAGAGGAGAAAGATGATGAACCTAAACCTCCTCAGATCTGTATGCAGTGGGAAGGACGCATTGCTGATTATCTTCTTCCAATTCCTTTCCCTCAGCGGCTACAAAAATTAAAACAGGAATCACAGCTTAAGAAAATTTATGATATTTTTAAGCAGGTTCATATCAACATTCCACTGTTAGATGCTGTGAGGGAAATACCCGGTTATGCCAAATTTCTCAAGAAAGCCATGTCAAAGAAGTCTAGACTTGGGGAGTTTGAAACGGTAAATATGACACATGGATGCATGAGTATTTTGCACAAGTATCCACCCCAAAAGAAGAAGGATCCTGGGAGCTTCATCATACCATGCGTAATCGGAGACAAATTTGTGGGTAAGGCACTTTGTGATCTTAGTGCTAGTATAAATTTAATGCCAAAATCTGTTTTTCAGAAATTAGGTATTGGAAAAGCTCGGCCCACAACAGTAGTATTGCAGCTGGCAGACAGCTCTTACGTTCACCTAGAAGGAAAAATTGAAGATATTCTGGTAAGAGTGGATAAGTTTATTTTTCCTGCTGACTTTCTTATCTTAGATTGTGAAGCAGATGAGAACGCACCAATCATCCTGGGGCGACCCTTCTTAGCCACAGGAAGATCACTGATTGATGTGGAAAGAGGAGAACTCATTATGAGAGTGAACGATCAAGAGATCAAGTTAAACGTTCTCCAAGCAATGAAGCATGCTGATGTAGGAGAAGAGTGCAAGGCCATCACTGCAATCACCTTCGACCAACCCTGCATCAGGTTAGGCTGCCACGACATAGAAATTGGTCATTGCCTCGGCAGCCACTTAGAAGACTGTCACGACAGCACCGACGACAGCAGCTCCTCAGAATGCGATACATCTGATACTGAAGATCAGGAGGAGGTAAACTGGATAGGCAATCATCCAGGTAAGTTATTTGAGCCTTTAAATTATACCTCAGATAACCATGCAATTCAAAAGCCATCAACTGTTGAGCCCCATGTTTTAGATCTTAAGCCCCTGCCAGGGCAGTTAAAATATGTTTTTCTTGGTTTAAATGATACGTTTCCCGTAATCATCTCTTCCAAGTTGATGCAGGAACAGGAACAGCAGTTAATAGGGATGCTGCAGCAGCACAAAAAGGCTATTGGATGGACGATAGCTGATATTCAAGGCATTAGTCCGGCATTACGTATGCATAAAATCCTCCTAGAGGATGATCATAAGCCGACTATTGATGCTCAAAGACGGCTGAACCATGCGATGAAAGAGGTGGTACGAAAAGAGATAATCAAATGGCTAGATGCTGGAATAATCTACGCCATCTCGGACAGCAAATGGGTGAGCCCGGTGCAATGTGTTCCCAAGAAAGGAGGAATGACCGTGGTAACCAACGAAAACAATGAGTTAATCCCAACCAGGACTGTGACCGGTTGGAGGGTTTGTATGGACTATCAGAAGCTTAACAAAGCTACCCGAAAGGACCACTTTCCTGTACCCTTTATTGATCAAATGCTTGATAGATTAGCGGGTAAACCTTACTATTGTTTTCTTGATGGTTATTCAGGTTACAATCAAATCGCTATCGCACCGGACGATCAAGAAAAGACGACATTCACATGCCCATACGGAACTTACGCTTTTAGGAGAATGCCTTTTGGATTATGCAATGCACCAGCCACCTTTCAAAGGTGCATGATGGCCATATTCTCCGATATGGTGGAGGACTTCCTAGAGATTTTTATGGATGACTTTTCAGTCTTTGGAGATGACTTTGAAAGCTGCCTAGGCAACCTACAAAAGGTACTCGAGAGATGTGAAAAAGAAAATTTAGTGCTGAACTAGGAAAAATGTCACTTCATGGTGGATGAAGGGATAGTCCTTGGCCATAAGATTAGCTGTCGTGGCATAGAAGTCGACAGGGCGAAGATAGAAGTGATCGAAAAGCTGCCGCCGCCCACCACAGTCAAGGACATCAGAAGTTTCTTAGGACATGCTGGTTTTTATCGGAGATTCATTGCGAATTTTTCAAAAATCACCAAGCCCCTATGCCATCTTCTGGAGTAGAATCGACCCTTCGACTTTAACAATGAATGTACTGAGGCATTCAAGGTTCTGAAGGAAAAGCTGGTAACAACCCCAATAGTACAGCCACCAGACTGGACACTGCCATTTGAGATCATGTGTGATGCTAGTGACTATGCTGTCGGGGCAGCACTTGGGCAGCGAAGAGACAAACTTTTTCATGTCATATATTATGCCAGCAAAACACTAAATGATGCCCAAGTGAACTACACCACCACAGAGAAGGAACTATTAGTTGTGGTATTCTCCATTGACAAGTTTCGTTCTTATATACTTGGAACGAAGGTCATAGTCCATACAGACCACTCTGCATTGAAGTATCTGTTCACAAAGAAGGATGCAAAGCCTCGACTGATACGTTGGATCCTGCTACTGCAAGAATTCGACCTTGAAATCAAGGACAAAAAGGGGACAGAGAATCAAGTGGCAGATCACTTGTCAAGGTTGGAGAAGGGACAAAGTCTACCAATAGATGAGACAAACATATTGGAGACCTTCCCAGATGAGCAGCTGTTTGCTGCCACAGTCACTTCTGCGACAGCCATGGCGGCAGGTAAGTTTTCTGAACTCCCTTGGTACGCTGATTTCGTTAATTTTTTAGTTTGCGGAATAATTCCTCCTGACCTTAATTATCAAGCTAGGAAGAGGTTCCAAAATGATGTTAAGCATTATTATTAGGATGAACCTCTTTTTTCAAAATTTGTGCAGATCAGGTTATAAGGAGATGTGTACCGCAGGATGAACAGGAAGATATACTTCATCACTGTCATGCTTCACAGTATGGAGGACACTTAGGAGGCAACAAAACTGCTGCCAAGGTTCTGCAGTCAGGATTTTATTGGCCGTCATTGTATAAAGATGCTCAAATCTTCTACAAGAGCTGCGACAAGTGCCAACGGACAGGAAACATCTCAAGGAGACACGAGATGCCGCTGCAGAACATTCTTGAAGTCGAGATCTTCGACGTTTGGGGGATCGATTTTATGGGGCCATTCCCATCTTCATGTGGGAATTTGTACATCCTCCTGGCAGTAGATTATGTGTCCAAGTGGGTTGAAGCTATCGCCACACAAAAGAATGATGCCAAGACAGTTCAAAGATTTTTACACAAAAACATCTTTTCCAGATTCGACATCCCTAAGGCGATTATCAGTGATGAAGGGAGGCATTTCGACAATAGGGTTATAGCTGCTGCCTTGAAGAAGTATGGTGTCAAGCATCGGATTGCAACAGCATATCACCCTCAGACCAATGGACAAGCTGAAATATCCAATAGGGAAGTTAAGAACATTCTTGAAAAGATGGTTAAGCCAACTCGGAAAGATTGGTCTTTACACCTTAATGATGCGTTATGGGCCTATAGGACAGCTTTCAAAACTCCATTGGGAATGTCTCTGTACCGACTGATTTATGGGAAAACGTGCCATTTACCTGTCGAGATAGAGCACAGAGCATACTGGGCAATCAAGGCAGTAAATATGGACTTGGAAAAGGCAGGGCAGAAAAGGCTACTGGATCTGAACGAAATTGAAGAAATCCGGACAATGGCCTATAACAATGCAAGAATCTACAAAGATAAAACCAAGAAGTGGCACGACAAGAAGTTGCTGCCACGACAGTTCTGCCCAGGGCAGCTTGTATTGCTATTTAACTCTAGATTGAAACTCTTCCCAGGGAAGCTGAAATCTAGATGGTCTGGCCCATTCCAAGTTGTACAGGTTTTCCCCCATGGTGCTATCACGATTAGATCTCTAAAAGACGGGCACCAATTTAAAGTCAACAGACAGCGCTTGAAGCATTATCAGGGGACTGAAGCCCCACGAATGCAGGAAGTGGTTACCTTAGGAGATGCCCCACCTGGCATCCCTCACTTAACCTAAATTTTATTTTAATTATTTTTATAATTTAGTATTATTTATTAGGAAATTAGATTTATTTTATTTTTAAATAATGTTTTTATTTTTTAGTTTTTAGGAAATAAAGGAGACAAGAAGAACAGGAGAAGTGAATTCAGCCCACCATCCTTCCACCAGCCCAAAAAGCCTAAATTGTGGAGCCTGTCGTTTCAACTGCCGCGACAGACGCGGAAAATACAGGCTGTCGCGACAGACACGCAAACGCGTAACAGATGCGCAGCAGACACGGAAATGCGTGACAGATGTGTCAGACACGCAAACGCGTAACAGCTGGCCCCGTTATTCCCGCTTGCCGTTATAGCTCCAACGGGCAGCGAATTCTTCTCTATATAAACCCCGTTTCATTTTTTCATTTTCACTAACTTCTAGTCTTCTCATTTGCTTCCTCTAAATTTTATTTGCTTTCATTTTTCTTATCTCAACCCTTGCAACAATGTCTTCCAGAAATACCCGTAGGAATGCTGCCTCTAGCTCCACCCCGACAGCATCCACCCCACGATCTTTCCAGATCAGAGACATGTGGGAGGAAAGGGGATTCATCTACACTTCGAAGGAGGGAAATTTCGGCCTAAAACCATTCATTGCTCGCAAAATAAGGGCTCTACAGTGGCAGATCTTTGCCGAACAACCTGATGAGATGAACGTCTCTTTGGTGCGAGATTTCTACGCTGCCATCAACAGTAAGACGGCGAAAGAAGTCACCGTATGAGGGAGGGAAGTGTCGTTCGAAGCTGAATATATCAACACCTTGTACGGATTCTATGTCGGCAGCAACGACGATGGCCACCAACAGTTCCTGAACAGCCTCGACCCTGCTGCCTATGATGCCGTCATGGCAGACTAACAGATGAAGGAACTTAGTGGAATACCAACCGTAAGAACCCAAGGATAGTAAAAAGAACTCAACTCCTGCCGGAAGCCAAATTATGGAACGCTTTCATCAAAAAGTGCATCATGCCGTCGTCGCACAATACCACTGTCGACCAGCCCAGGTTAGCCTTAATTCACTCCATTTTACATGAGAGGCCCATTAACGTGGGCAGCTATATCCGTGAGAGCATTCTGGAGTGCGCACACCGGCCGACGGGACCGCTCTACCTTCCATACCTCATCACAGCCCTCTGTCGCGGCCATGGGGTACCTGAAGCTGTCACCGACCTTAGAGTCCAAGGGAAGGGATGGACGGACAAGAACATACTCAGCTTAATGGAGCTGACTGTTACCACCCCTCTATCCTCATTTGATCCAGCTGCCACGACAGCTGACACGACAGAACCGACGGAGACTGAACCTGCTGAAACAGAAGCCAGGCAGCATCCAGCAGCAGCAGCCCGGACTGACTCCTCCTCCCAGATTCTTGCTGCTATCCAGAAGATGGAGGAAAGGCAGCTCGGTCTTATGAGCTTCATCAGGAATTTCACTACATCTACGGTACACTTTATCCAAAACTCTTTAAATTTCTCTGATGTCGTATTTCCCACCTTCCCTGCACATTAATTTGTTGTACCAACCCCTGCCCACACCCCAACACTTGCTGCCACACCACGAACACCTTCTGCAGCATCCACACCAACACCTGCCACGACAGCCACCGGCAGTATCCGTGCTGAGACTTCTGCACGTGGAACAAAACGACGAATGCCCTCGGAAGAGCTTGAGGCCTTCATTGCTGGGTTCTCTTATTCCTCTGTTTGGGCAGAAAGTGACCACGAACCCTCTGTTAAGAGGAATCTCTCAAAGGAGTTTACACCGGTGAAACGGCAGAAGAGAATGGCAGATAAAAACAAGCCGGACAGCGGCAGCAGTAGTGACAGCAACAGTAGTGAGGACATCAGCAGCAGTTCAGAGGTCCAAGTTGTGGAGAAACCCCCTCACATCTCCCCAACCAGAATTCAACCCCCGAGGGAGGCTAAAACAAAGAACACATCTGCCTCCCCCATCCGCCAGCCAGCTCCGAAGGCCCGTGCCCGCCGCCAGATCCGCGTCAGCAGCAGCAGTGACGACAGCGCTTAAAAATTTGAGTTTATTAACTTATTTTGTTGTCTGCTTATATATTTTGTGATGTACTGTTTTTATTTTATTCTGTCATTTTGTATTAAGGGCAATGCAACCCTTGAGTTTGGGGGTGGCATCCCTCCATTAATGGAGTCTAATTTAGTTTTAAAATTGTGTATTTTACTTATTTTATTTTTTGTTAAAAAAATTTGAAAATTTTGGCTTAAGTCTTTGAACTGAACTTACCTGTCGTGACAGCTATGTCGTGGCAGTGCCTTTAGGATAGTTTTAGGAGCAGTTTAGAGCCTTTCTATAGTTCTGAAACTTAAACACTATTTGTGACTGTTATACTGCCTAGAACTCTTTTAGTTAACTAGAATAGGAAGCTTAGCACTTGAATAGCCCCTAGAGGTGCCTAACACTGGCTCTAGGAAAGAAGTTTAGCAAAATAGACTCAACAACCCTAGAGGTGCCCGAAACCGGCTCTAGGAAGTTAGCTAGAGGTGCCCGAAACAGACTCTAGTGAAACTTTAGCTTAAAAAAAATACAAATCGAGTCAAAACAAAAATCAAAAGAGCATAAGAAGTGCCTTCAAAAAGATAAACTTTGGCATAAAAATTCGAGTTAGAGGTTGAAATATTCTAGTGAAACTAAGAGAGTCTTGGCATATAATTGTTCACAAGCATGCACACACTGCACGAGGACTATAGTAAGACTCCGGACAAATCCTAAGTTATCCGACAGGGTGCTGCCGTCACAGAGAAGGAATGGAGGGTAAGAGAAAGTTCACTGTTTTAAGTCAAAACAAAAATATTTTATTTTAGGTCTTAGTTGCTTGAGGGCAAGCAAAAACTTGAGTTTCGGGGTGTGTTGAGTGTGTAAAAGTTCTATTATTTACCCCCTATTTAACCCATATTTCTGCTGCATTCAAGCATAATTCATTGCATTTAGGTCAGTTATAGTTAGACATCACAAATATATTTAAGGGCACAGTTTCTACTAAAATTGGTTGCTTTTGCAGGTTGCTGTCGTAGCAGATGGAGAGGCAGGCGCTGGGCAGTGAAGCAGAAGAGCTGGAACTGGATGAGCAGTCAAGGAGGATGATGCTGTCATGGTTGCCGCCGTGACAGCAGTTTTGAGGAGAAGAAGCAAAGCGGACCTCGGTAGAAAGAGAAAATTCAGCCCGCCTGTCGTGTAATACCACTATATTTTTCCGAGCCCTAGATCAGATTGAAGGCCAAGCCCAAGGTTCAAGGAAGATATCCCAAGAAAGAAGGAAGGACGAATTAAAGACTGTTTTTCTGAAGATTTAATCTTTATTAGAATTTTACTTTAATTTAAAGTTATATTCCTTCCATATTAGAAAACTTGAACCCAAGGCCTATATAAAGGCATGTAATTCAACCTAGGAGAGGATATCATCTATCTCTAGCCTTCTTCCCAAAACCCTAGCCGTTTTCCCCTTCTCATCATGTTCTAAATTCCCCTTAGGGCCACGAGTTGATTTGTAAAGTAGTTGCAAGGATTGCTTTTTTTTTAGGAATTTTCAGTTCAATAAAATAAACTTCAAGTTCTCTTATTCTAGTTATTAACATCTTGCAAGATTATCGGGAGAGCATTGCGAGGTTATTTATTTACTTAATATCGGGAGAGTTAAGTATACGAAAGGAATAAGTGCGAGTTCTCTAGTTTATAGTTGAACTATCTCGGACCTAGGGATAGGACGAGGTTAAGTGGCTAAAGAAGAATTCAACAACATCGGTGTTCATCCTTCGATTCACGCCGGGAGGTATCATCAAAGACGTCTTCATCGACAGACTTGGACCTAGGGATAGGCCAAGGCACAGCAGGGATTCTTGCCAAACTTGAAGTACTGAGTTGGGTAATCGCTGCCGCGATAACCAACAGACCGCTGCCGCGACAGGTGCTGCCGCGACGGGGACGACGACAGCACAGATATTCCTAAACTTAGCAATACCTACACTACTGAGCAATTCAATACCAACCCATTCTCTCTATCTTGATTCTTTTAATCTTATTTTCCAGTATTCTTTTTTATTCTTGTGACAACATCTAAAATATTCTTTTTATTTCCGTGCAGTAATTCAAGGTGAAGCTATTGGCTCAGTCCCTGTGGAGACGATATCCGATACTTCCGTATCACTTTACTACTTGCGTCGTGTACACGTGCACTACAATTGCGATAGACACTTTTACACGCAACATGGATTATTAGCTACTCAATCATGCTTAAGAAAATAAGCCATAACATAGTCGAAACACTATAAGCAAAACCATAAACCAAATAGAGGCCATTTACAAGTCCACAAACATAAACCAAACATGCTCCAAGTGTTTACATCACCAAAAAAACCAAGAGTAGAAATCCCACCCATTGCCTCTTATTACACTAAGGTAAAACCACATACATTGCTTAGTCAAAAATGCTTGGATTCCACTTGCTTTCTTGCTGCCTCAATTGCTTAATTCTCTGCATTGATGAAACAAATTAGCGTAAGCATAAAGCATAGTGAGGATCGTTAAAACCAAACATTCATCGATGCATTTTATAAAACCAAGATATCATCATTTGCAAACCCGTGCCTTCCTTTAAAACATGCTCCCTAAAGCATCAATGCACTTTTAAAACCACATGCTCATAGCATCTTTAAAACAACAGCAAAATCCTTTGCTCGTGCTTAAACCAAGCATCACATGTATTCTAGCATAGTTCCCAAACATCTCATGCTTAATCATTAATCATCAACACTATATTGGCTCGCAAGTGATCAATCTCAAACCATATCATAACCAACACAAAGGACACAAACAGATACGTGGATTACAAGCGTTGTCCCACACGCTTCATACACACTACCGGACTACACAAGGCTCACACACGGGATTAGACCATCAACCGTTGTGACACCCGTGGTGAATTTTAACGGTACAATCACAACCCCTCAACACCACTCATCGGTAGTTGTATAATTCAACTAACAAGCCACAAGATCCACACACGATATTAAACCATCCACCGTTGTGATCTTAGCCTCAATCGTTAGGGTACTTGGATGGAGTAAACCATCCACCGTTGTGATCTTAGCCTCAATCGTTAGGGTACTTGGATGGAGTATACGGTACAATCACAACCCCTCGACATCCAAGGCGACTTTATTCACGGTGCACCCAATCCTATATCCGGCTAACTATATCTGATTAAAGTAACCAAAACTCATTCCATCACTTGCCAATATAATCATTTAACATCATTATTTCACTATTTTACAAGCATAAATCACAATTCCATTTTCACAAGCATAAACATGCTTAAACACAAATGCATATATCTCATAAATCTAAGGATCACCTACCAAGTGCATCCTTAAAAATGGCATTAAAACCAGCATCCCCAATGCTTAAAAACATGCTTTAATACCGTAGTTAAACCACATTCAATTCAAGTGCATTTCCAACAAAAACATAGCACATTTCGAGAGATACTTTCGAATCACTAAGCTCCCAAGACCACGCTCAAAGCGTTACAAAGCTTGAAAATCCATTTCCACTCACCGATACACGAAACTTCGCTTACCGACGCGAAGATCACCCCTCTAATGCCTCAAAAAAATGCTTCATTTGCTTCCGAATCAAGATCCCCTGTTTTAGATAACCAAAACAGAGATCTAAATGCATTAAAATGCATTTCAACACCATCAACTAACCACAAACTCGTTGCTCACCAAAACTACACCAATTTACCCATTTGAAACAACCAAAAACTCAATTGATTGCTTCCTAAACCAAGCCCAGCCAACATACATCACTTCCAACCATTATTAATCACTAAAAGACACCTAAAAACAACCTAAACCATTCCTTATACTTCCAGCAAGCATAACACCATCATTAAACCTCAAAAACCCAACTAAAACTATCAAGAAACTCAAGGATATCGAGGATTTCGGGATCTATATTATCAAAACCCTTTTTCAACATAATAATCAACTCAAAACTCAATTAAAACCAATCCAAAACAGAGTTCATCAATACCAATCCGAAAATCAAGATTTAAATCATAATTTTGCAAGATTTTGATCTTAAATCAAAACTATTATCAAAACTCAACCAAAAACAATATTTTGAAGTCAAAGATCTTGGGAATTTCAATAAAGAACCTAGATTGAAGGTTGAGAACTAGATTTACCTCCAATCCTTGCCTTCCTTAATGATTAACAAGTTATTCCTTCACAAAGCTTGAAGAATTTAAGAGAACTCTTGAAGATGGTTTAGAAATCAATGGAGAGTGTTTGGGAGAAAAGAATTCTAGAGAAAGTGTTGAGAAAATGATTTTGCTGAATAATGAAAGTTAGTTACGTGAAAGACTTCTCATTACTCTATTTTAAAATTTTAATTAAATAAAATCCTTTTTATTTAATCATCTAAAAATCATTTTAAAACACATGTCAAATTAAGGAAGGTGTAATTGCACCATAGCTCCCTAAAGATTCTAAGATTTTGACTTCTTTTTGAAATTTTGAAATTTTCCACAGTTTTGAATCTTTACATTTTGGTCAACACCCAAAATATACCACTTCCAAAACTCTTTTTGTTAAATTGATTTGACCAACCTCTTAAACATGATTTTAGAGGATTTTAGCAATTTTTACCATATTTTTATCCCTTCCCGGTCCTTGATTTCCCTAAATCACCTAATACGATTAGAACCATTTTCGACCAGTCCGGTCCGATGTCTAAAACATCTAGGCCCAAAACCAGGGTGTTACTGATGTTTTGTGAGTCGGGTTTGGTCTGTGGAACCTGTAATCGGTTGTTCGAATCGTTAAGAGGTGGTTTAGGGAAATCAAGGATTGGGATGAGATAAAAATATGAAAAAAAATTCCTAAAATCCTATAAAATAATATTTAAGAGGTTGGTTAAATAAATTTTGCAAAATAGGTTTCGGAAAGTATACATTTTGGGCAGTGACCAAAATGTAAAGTTTTAAAGTTGTGGAAAAAAGTGTGTTTTTCAAAAAGAGTAAGGATCTTAGAATCTTTAGGGAGCTAATTGGAAATTAAACATTTTCTCTAATTTGGCATGTGTTTTAAATGGTCTTATAAATATTAAAATGGCTTTAATTAATTTAATTAAAGAGTTAGTTATTTTGTTAAAAGATTTTGACGATTTTTCATTCTCTTGCTTTCACTTTAGCCAAACCTTTTCCATTTGCTCTCAAATTCAATATTTTCTTCACTCTCAAATTCTCTATTGATTTCCAACTTCATCTTTGTGATTTCTCTCAATTTCCTTTAAGATTCTTTGAAACTAAACTTGCAGAATTAGAAGAGAAGCAAGGATCGGAGGTAAATTTTGTGCTAACCCTCTAATCAAGGTTCTTTAATGAAATTCCAAAGATATTCGACTCTTTATTCATGTTTTTGATTCTGGTTTTGTTATTGTTTTAATAAAATGTTGAAATCTTGTTAGAAAAGATGGTTTTAATGTGATTTTCGGAGGAATCTTGATTTGATCTATTTGAGATGATTTCTAAATGGGTTTTGAAAGGTTTATGATGTTGAAATTGAGTCTTAATCATGTTAATCTCGAAATCCTTGAGATCCTTGGTTTTTGAGGTTTTTATAGTTGGGGTTTTGGGGTGTAATGCGGAATCCGAGTTGTTGAAGGTATAAGAATGGTTTTAGGTTTCTTTTGGACGTTGATTGATGCTTAAAATGTGTTGGATGTGTTGGTAGATGGCTGGGCTGAATTTAGAGGTCAATCAATTGAGTTTTCGGTTGTATCAATTGGGTAAATTGATGTTTTATAGCAGGGTTGCGGGTTACCTTTTGAGTTCTAGTGTTTTGGATGCATTTTAATGCATTGAACCTCTGTTTTAATGTGTTGAAAATATGGGATATTGTTCTGGGATCAAACGAAGTGATTTTGGAGGCTTCAAACGGGTGATTGTTACGTTGGCAAGTGTGGTTTCGCAAGTTGGTGAGTGGAACTTGGTTTTCCAGCTTGGAAACATTTTAGAAAAGGTTTTGGGAACTTAGTAAGATCTTGAAACGCTTTACTAAGTTCGGATGTAAGTAAATTGAATTTCTCTCCCGGATTGTGCTAGTTTGAGTCTTTGGTTGCACTTGATTTTAATTGTATTTACCTATTGTTTTAAAGCATGTTCTTGAGCATATAAATGTGTTTGATGATGCCATATGGTTTAAGGATGCACTAGGAAAGTGATCCTTGTATGCATGTGTTGATGCATGAGTTGTGAAGCATAGTTTAATGCTTGAGTTATAGCTTATCATGAATGCTTTGTAAAACCAGTGAGGTATGCGTGAAATGTGGATTATATTAGCAAGTGATGTTGAATAAAGTGTTTTGTAAATGAAATCGGATATAGTTAGCCGGCTATAGGATTGAGTGAACTATAAACAAGTCGCCTTGGATGTTGAGGGGTTGTGATTATACCGAAAACTCCATCCATGTACCCTAACGATAGAGGATTGTATAAGGTTGCAACGGTTGAGGGTAGCTCCCGGGTGCGAACCTTGTGTGTGTCCCATCTCTCATTAGTTGGCTATACATCTATGGATGAGTGGTGTTGAGGGGTTGTAATTGTACCGAATACTCCACCACGGGTGTCACAACGATGGAGGGTTGCTCTCGTGTGTGAGCCTTGAGATGCACGTAGAGTGTATGAAGGGTTTGAGACAATCCTTGGTAATCCGTGTATCAGATATGTTTTTGAGAATGTTGTTTATCACTTCTGAGCCAATATAATGGAATGAGATGTTATGGAAAATGTTGTTGATGCATATTACGAAAAATGCATGTTTTACTTTAAGCTTAGCATAATGGTGTTTATGGTTGGAAGGCTTGATGATGTGTAGCAATGGTTTAATTGCTGAAAAAATGTATGAATCATGTTGCATGATGTTTAGCATGCTGATTTTTAATGGCAAGGTGCATGGTTTATCAAAAAGGCATGATGATCTTGAATATAGTGAAAAATGCTTTTGAGCATTGATGATGTTTTTGGTTTTGAGCAATCCTCACTAAGCTTGAATGCTTATGCTCTCTTTTTTCATCAATGTAGATAATTAGGCGTATTTGAGCATTGATGATGTTTTTGGTTTTGAGCAATCCTCACTAAGCTTGTATGCTTATGCTCTCTTTTTTTATCAATGTAGATAATTAGGCGTTTGGAGGCAGCATTCTACAAGGGGTTTTCCAAGGGACTTCTCTAAATGTATGTTGAGGTTTTTAACTAGTGTATAAAGGCAATGTGGGTGTCCAATACTAAGAATGTTGGTTGTGGTAATTTTCAAGTTTGGTGCAAGTTTGATATGCATTTCTAGTTTTTTAAAAGGCTTTTTAAGTGTTGGATTATGCTTGGATTGAGGTTTGAGCTTTTGGTGCTTATTTCTCTTATGAAGTATGCCTTTAGTCTCTTTGATATTGAGAATGATGCTACGATGATAGTTCTGCCATGAATCCTTGATTCTTGAAATGTATTTGAGTTGCAAGCATGTTTAGTCATATATCGGATTTGTTTCAGATGGTTGAAATCGAGTAAAAACAACAAATTTAAACATTGCAGGCCCAGGTGTTTTGAAACACCCTTGCCTGTTTTGAAACGGTGGCTTGAAAATGACTTGTGGTTTCGAAACGGTGAGGCATGTTTCGATACATTTTTCCTCTGTGA
Organism: Hibiscus trionum; assembly: GCA_030270665.1. Lineage (NCBI taxonomy): Eukaryota > Viridiplantae > Streptophyta > Magnoliopsida > Malvales > Malvaceae > Hibiscus > Hibiscus trionum. The sequence goes on along the minus strand of BSYR01000020.1, from coordinate 51,906,104 downwards.
AACCCTATTCCGAAACGAGTCTTAGATGGTTTCAAAACAAACCCGCATTTCGAAATGGTCATCAATGTTTCGATACGCCTATTCCGATACGGGGCCCACCGTTCCGAAACATTTGGCTGTTATTTCAGTTTCTAGAATATTCTGAGTTCCTGTTTCAATGCGTTTTGGTCCCCGTTTGTCATGTATACAATTAGATGAGTTCCAAAGGTAGTCTTGAGCTGAGTTTTTGCATAGAAGCATGTAGTGAACCTAATTAAAGGTTGGTAATCCTAATTTGGTAAAAACCCTTTCTAATTGTCAATTTTACAAGTGGTCCCTAAACCCGAAATTAGTGTCAATCGTTGAGCGCTCTTGTTGTCGTTTTATCCGCTGCTTTGATTGAACACATAGGAACCTAACTTGCATTTAGACAAGATAAAAAGGACAAAAAGGGTCATTTATTGAGGTAAACTTTCATGGTTTGCTTCGATATTCCCCATGTAACCTGTTCGGTTCGATCTATCGGCTAGGCTGGGTCGAGGGGTTACATTTGATGGTATCAGAGCCAGGTTACGAAATGTTGGGGTGATGGTAAGTTATTGGTAAGTGAGTTTTGATTTGAATGTGTGTTTTTGGTGATGTTGCTTTGCCCGATGAATGTTTTAAACATGTAAATGTTAAGTATGTGATGGTGATGTTATATATATGGTGATTGACTATGAATGTGAGCTGATATAAATGATGTTGGAATGGGCTGAATTTTAATGCTTGTGATGCATGATGGTTGAGACATGCATGTTGTATGCTTTATGCTATGCTGGGGGAAATTGGAATGCCCATTGCCTTATTACCTAGTGAAATGTTTTTGAATTGGATTTGAAGTCTTGGATCCTTTTTAGAAGCTGGCCTAATCTTTTGTTTTGTTTTATATTCATGCCTTAATGTTAATAGCACAATTGGACCGCGGAGAGAGTTACGATCTGGGCAGTTGCTCCTGTTGAGGAGCAACGTAATCAGGAGAATGATGTTCTACATGGTGCAAATTTACCTCCTCCATTGCCACAACCACCTGGGGGTGAGGAGCAAGAACAACAAGGACAGGTTGGTCCGGTGTTGGGGGACTTGACGCCTTTAGTACAGGCGATGACAGGAGCATTCCAGGCTGTAGTTGCTCGGGTGCATGTGTAAGCGCCTGCTACTGGGCAATTGGGTTTGCCATTGGAGCGCTTGAGAAGTTTGGGAGGAGTGGATTTTTGTGGTTTATCTCCTGAGGCATTTGAGGCTTGGATGGCCTAGCACAATCCGAATCTTGGATCAGATGGGGTGCAACGATGCACAGAAGCTGGGGTGTACAGTGTCGTTGTTCCATGGTGATGCATACACTTGGTGGACGATTGCGATACGGCTCTGTAGCCGGAAGAGGTGGATTGGACTTTCTTTTAGTCTGCTTTTAAGAGAAAGTATCTTGGAGTTAGATGCCTAGACGATAAGAAGTGGGAGTTCATGTCCCTGGTGCAAGGGAATATAATAGCGGCTGAGTACGAGGTCTAGTTCGTACGGTTGAGCTAGTACACTCCGCAGTTGGTGACGAGTGATAGGCATCATTGTGACCACTTCCGATACGGCCGGGTGTAGGATGTGAAGACGTTCATTGTAACTCCCTTAGCCTGGCCTAGACGCTCGACCCAAACTAAGAAGATTACACGGGGAAAACTAAAGTCAACTCGTTAAAGTCAACCTCGATTAACGACCTTTTTTTCTTTTTATCTTTTATAGATGTACATCAAGATCCTATGTGATCATCAAGACACTTAGAAGAAAACGACACAATGATCAAAGTTCGATTAGGGGTTCAATTGCTTAAAATACAACTTTAGGGACTAAACTGTAATTTCTAAGAATTTCATAGACTTTTCAGGTTTTAAAGTTACCAATCCTTAATTAGTTATGTAACATGCCAATAGTTCGAATTTCATCTCAAACGGATCATTCAAACTCAACCAATTGAATATACAATATTCTGGGACCAAAATGCAACAATTCAAAACTTAAAAAGATTCCATTAACTGAAATTAACGACCCCGTATCGGTACACCTTAGCCCGTATCGATACGCGGGATGACAGTGGCAAAAGATGTAAAGAGCGTATCGATACGCTTCTCCGCGTATCGATACGGCCTTCAAACTTGGCCTAGGTGTATCGATACGCAGACAATCCGTATCGATACCCCTATACCGAAAAGCCTGAAACCTGCCTTAACGTACCAATATTCAACCCCGAGTATCCATACGCTTACCAGAATTGCATTTCCAACAGCCCTCAAAACACATTCAACAACATCTAAGCAAGTTTTAATCAATCATACATGTTATAAACAACTTACCAAACACGGAGCATCAACAAACAACTTAACATAAGCAACAAGCATGATAATTCAAGGTGAGGTAATAACTACTCAAACATGCTTTTAAACTCAAAACATAGCATAGCCGAAAACCAAGTTATAAGACCATAAACCAAAATAAGGCCAATTACAAAACCAAAACATAAACCAAACATGCTCAAGGGGTTTAACATCGCCAAACAACACATGAGTGGAAATCCCTCCCATTGCCTCTTATTACACAAATGTAAAACCACATACATTGTTTAGCCAAATACTTGGATTTCACCCTTGATCTCTTGCTGCCTCAAATGCTTAATTCTCTACATTGATGAAACAAATGAGCGTAAGCATAAAGCTTAGTGAGGACCGCTAGTAACCAAACATTCATCAATGCAATTTATAGAACCAAAACATCATCATTTGCCAACATATGCCTTCCTTTAAAACATGCACTTTTTAAAGCATCAATGCCCTTTCAAAACCACAACCTCATAGCATCATTAAAATAACAGCAAAAACCATTGCTCATGCTTAAACCAAGCATTACATGCATTCAAGCATACATTCCAAGCATCACATGCTTAATTCATTTCTCAACACCATTATATTGGCTCGTAAGTGATCATTAACAATCCGTATCAAAACTAGCAATTTACACAATCGGATACGCGGATTACAAGCGTTGTCCCACACGCTTCATACACACTACCGGACCCTCAAGGCTCACACACGGGATTAAACCATCAACCGTTGTGACACCCGTGGTGGAGTTTAACGGTACAATCACAACCCCTCAATAGCACTCATCAGTAGTTGTATAATTCCACTAATGAGAGCACGGGACACATACCACAAGATCAACACACGAGATTAAACCATCCATCATTGTGATCTTAATGTCAATCGTTAGGGTACTTGGATGGAGTGTACCGTACAATTACAACCCCTCGACATCAATGACGACTATATTCACGGTGCACCCAATCCTATAGCCGGCTAACTATATCCGATTAAAGTAACCAAAAACCATTTCCATCACTTACCAATATAATCATTTAACATCATTATTTCATTGTTTTACAAGCATAAATCACAATGCCATTTACACAAGCATAAACATGCCTAAACAAAATGCACTAATCTCATAAATCGAAGGATGACTTACCATGTGCATCCTTAACAAAATGGCATTAAAAACCAGCATCATCAATGCTCAAAACATGCTTTAAAACAGTAATCAATCCACATTTAATTCAAGTGCATTTCCAACAAAAACATAGCACAGTCCGAGAGAAACTTTCGATTTAGTTACTCTTGAGCTTAGCTAAGTGTTTCAAACTTACACTAAGCTCCCAACACCACGCTCAAAGCATTACAAAGCTGGAAAGTCCATTTCCACTCATCGATACGTGAACTTCGCTTGCAGACACGAAGATCACTCATCTGAAGCCTTAAAAAACACTTCGCTTGCTTTCGGATCAAGATCCCCTATTTTTAGAGAATCAAAACAAAGATCCAAATGCATTAAAATACATTTCAACGCCAGCAACTAAACACAAACTCGTTGCTCAGCAAAACTACACCAATTTACCCATCCGAAACTACCGAAAACTCAAATGATTGCTTCCTAAACCAAGCAAGCCAACATACATCACTTCCAACCATTAACAATCATCAAAACACATCTAAAACAACATAAACCCTTCCTTATATCTCCAGCAAGCATAACATCATCAAAACACCTCAAAAACCCAACTAAAACCATCAAGAAAATCAAGGATCTCAAGGATTTTGGGATCTATATTATCAAAGCCCTTTTTCAACATAATAAACAACTCAAAACTCAATTACAATCAATCCAAAACAGAGCTCTTCAATAACACTCCGAAATTCAAGATTTAAACCATGATTTTGCAAGATTTTGATCTTAAATCAAAACTCAGCCAAAAACAACAATTAGGAGCCAAAGATCTAGGGAATTTCAATAAAGAACCTAGATTGAAGGTTGAGAATGTGGTTTACCTCCAATCCTTGCCTTCCTTAAAGAGTGACAAGTTTTTCCTTCACAAATCTTTAAAATCTTAAAGAGAATCCTTAGAAAATTATGAGAACTAAAGAGAGAGTGTTTGAGAGAAAAGAAATCTGGAGAAAAGTCTTTTAGAAAGGTGTTTGTCTAAAATGTGGATTGAAAACTAGTTACGTAAAATGAAATATCTCAAATAACCATTTAATTAATTAATATAATTAAAAAATCCATTTTAATCAATTAAAATAAACTCATTAAAAACACATGTCAATTTAAGGAAGGTGTAATTTCACCATAGCTCCCTAAAGATTCTAAGATTTTTGACTCCTCTTTTGAAATTGCATTTTTCCACAATTTTGAAACTTTACATTTTGATCACTACCCAAAATGTACCACTCCCAAAGCTTATTTTGTAAAATTGATTTAACCAACACCTTAAACATGATTTTACCATATTTTTATCCTTTCCCGATCCTTGATTTCCCTAAACCACCTAATATGATTCAAACCGTTTTCGACCGGCCCGATCCGATGTCTAAAACATCTAGGCCCAAAACCATGGCATTACAACTCTTCCCTACTTAGGAACTTTCGTCCCTGAAATTTACCTGAAGGAAAAAGGTGCAAAAATCGCTTCAGCATGTCCGCCTTGCTTTCCCAAGTGGCCTCCTCAACTCCTCGGTGTTGCCACAATACCTTCACAAGCTCTATCGTCTTGCCAAGAAGAACTTTGCTGCTCGAATATAGGATCTTCAACGGTTCCTCGTCATAAGAAAAATCCAGATTCAACCCTATCTCCTCAACAGGCATCACATGCGAAGGATCCGATCTATATCTCCGCAACATCGAAACATAGAACACGTCATGAATCTTTCCAACTCGGGAGGCAACCTCAATCGATAAGCCACAGGACCAATACGCTCCACAACCTCATATGGTCCAATAAACCTTGGGCTAAGCTTACCCTTATTCCCAAATCTCATCACCTTCTTCCAAGGCGATACCTTCAAGAACACACGTTCGCCAACCGCAAACTCAATCTCCTTACGCTTCAGATACACGTAAGACATTTACCGATCCAATGTTGCCTTCAAGCGCTCACAAATGAGCTTAACCTTCTCGGTGGTTCCTTTCAACATAGCTGGCATCGAAATCAACTTTTGCCCAACAAAGAGGGGTTCTACACTTTCTTCCATACAAAAGCCTCGTATGGAGCCATTTGGATACTTGCCTGGTAACTATTGTTGTAAGAAAACTCGACCAAGGGCAAGTGCTTCTCCCAAGAACTCTAAAAATCAATAACACAACATCTTAACATGTCCTCAAGCACCTGGATAACACGTTCTGATCGTTCATCCGTCTGAGGATGATAAGAAGTACTGAAATTCAGTCGTGTACCAAAGGCCTGATGCAAACATTCCCAAAACCTTGATGTGAACCTCGGATCTCTATCTGACACTATAGATTTCGGCACACCATGCAACCACACAATCTCAGCAATATACAGCTCTGCCAGCTTATCTAAGGTATACGTATTATGCACATGCAAGAAATGTGCACACTTCGTAAGGCGATCCACAATCACCCACACAGAATTCTTCTTTGATGGCGACAAAGGCAACCTAGACACAAAATCCATGGTAATCCTTTCCCACTTCCATTCTGGAATTATCAAAGGTTGTAACAACCCAAAAGGAACCTGATGTTCAGCCTTCACTCGCTGACACACCATACACTTGATAATGAACTCGGCAACATCCTTTTTCAATCCCACCCAATAGTACTCATCCTTCAAATCACGATACATCTTCGTACTACCAGGGTGCATAGCAAAGGGACTTCTATGAGCTTCAGTCAGAATAGTGCGCCTCAACTCAGCCCAAACCAACATAGGACGCATCACTATAGACCACAAACTCCTTACCACACTCAGGTTGAATCAGAACATGAGCTTTTGTCAAAGCTTCCTTCATCTTCTCAAAAGCTTGCTGCCTCGCATCTGTCCACTCAAAGTGAACATTCTTATGCAACAACTTGGTCAAAGGTGCAGCAATCTTCGAGAAACCCTTGAAAAACCTATGGTAATATCCAGCCAAGCCAAGAAAACTTCGGACTTCTGTCACTGACTTAAACACCTTCCAACTCATCACTGTGTCTACCTTATGCGAGTCCACACGAATACCCTCAGCCGATACAACATGTCCAAAGAAGACCACCTCCCTAAGCCAAAACTCACACTTACACAGCTTATCATAAAGCTGGTTTCCCAACAACACTTGCAACTCTATCCTTAGGTGTCTATCATGATCCTCCTCGTTACAAGAGTACACAAGGATATCATCAATGAAAACCACCACAAACTGATCCAAGAACTCATGGAATATGCGATTCATCATGTCCGTGAAAGCAGCAAGTGCGTTGGTCAAACCAAACGTCATCACCAAGAACTCATAATGCCCGTACCTCATCCAAAATGTCGTATTAGGTACGTCCACATCTTTCACCTTCAACTGGTAATACCCTGACCTCAAGTCTATCTTAGAAAACACTAAGGATCCTCGAAATTGATCAAAGAGATCATCAATTCTTGGCAAGGGGTACTTGTTCTTGATCGTCAACTTGTTCAGTTGCCGATAATCTATACACATCCGCATTGTCCCATCTTTTTTCTTCACAAACAACACTGGCGCACCCCAAGGTGAAATACTCGGCCGGATGAACCCTCGATCAAGCAACTCCTAAAGTTGCGTGTTCAACCCTTTCAACTCCTTAGGTGCAATACGATAAGGGGAAATGGACATCGGAGTCGTATTCTCATACAACTCTATACCAAACTCTACTTCTCTGTTTGGCGGTAACCCCGACAATTCTTCCGGAAAGACTCGGAAAATCGCAAACGGTTCTGATGTCCTGCACATGTACATCCTTTGTACCAGGATTCATCATATAAGCAAGATAAGCATCACAACCCATCCTTAGCATACGACTTGCTTCCATAGCTGAAACCACATTAGACAAGCATTTCACATTCTCGCCTACTATCACCACTTCATAATCATCAGCAAGCTTTAAGGTGACTTGCTTAACATCAAAGTCAACCACTGCTCTATGCTCACACAACCAATCTATACCAAGGAACACATCAAATCCATAAAAGGGTAACTCCATCAAATCTGCAAGAAAAGCATGACCCTGAACCGATAAGGGACACCTCCAATACAACTTCCTAGTGACTACAGTCTCACCAAAAAAACTAGTCAATTGCATTCCTACTTCAAGCAACTCAACAGGTATATCAAGAAAATGTGCATACTCACTCAAGATATAAGAATGCGTAGATCCAGAATCAATCAAAGCCAACAATGATAAGGACTGTAGAACGAAGGTACCTGCGATAACCTCGGTGTCGTTGGATTCCTCGCGCTGAGCATAGACCCTCGCAGGACCGCCTTCCTCAGGCCGAACTGCTATGACATGGGCGATACCATGCTGACCCTCTTCCCTCCTCTGGAAGTTACCTTGGCCGCGCCCACGGCCTCTCTGAGGAGCAGCCACGGCAGGTGCACGTCCCTGGCCTCCACCCGCCATCAGAGGACACTCACACCTCAAATGGTCTGCTGAACCATAGTTCCAACAAGAATTCCATGTCACCACAATAGGGGTCTGTGCCTCTCTAGCCGCACGTGGATAATCTCGCCTCAGATGGTCCCTCGATCCACACATCCAGCACGTGTTCTGTTCTGCCCTCATCCTATTTCCCTAAACCGGTGCACCATGCCCAATGTTACCTCACCTAGCAGCAGGCTGATACCTCTTGTCTTGGCCTCTCTTATTCTGTCCATTTCCAGAACTAGAATCAGCAGCTCTCTTCCCAAAGCTAGAACCACCTCCACGAGATGACAGACCCAAGTTCTGCTCGATGTCCTTAGCCTGACTTACGAGCACATCAAAATCCGTGTAGTCTGTAGCCAACATATAGGTCTTTACTTCCTGCACCAACCCATACCGGAAGCGATCACAACGATGCCTCTCACTCGACATCAACTCAGGTGCATACTGGCTCAGACGTACAAACTGGACCTCGTACTCATCCACAGAAAGATTTCCCTGAACAAGTGACATGAACTCGCGCTTCATCTCATCCAAGTATCTCACACCAAGATACTTCCTCTTAAAGGCACTTCTGAAGAACTCCCAATCTACCTCATTGGGTTCCATTCCAGTGGTTATAGTCGTCCACCAACTATAAGCGTCACCCTGGAGCAAAGAAAATGCGCATCCCAGCTTGCGCACATAACTGCAGCCCATCTGATCCATAATGCGGATCATACTAGCTAACCAGGCTTCCGATGCCTCAGGAGACATTCCATGGAACTCAACAGCTCCCAAACTCCTCATCCTTTCCAAAGGCAAACCCACCTGCCCAGCAGCAAGTGCCTGAACTTGCGCTCCAGCTACCGCAGCCTAAAACGCTCCGGTGATCGCCTACACTAGTGGCGCTAGATCACCCAATATTGGACCAACCTGTCCTTCTTGCTCCAGCTCTCCACCTCCAGGTGGTGGCGGAGGTAAAGTCTCATCAGCTGGGTTCTCAACCCCCTGATTACCCTCATTACCCTGCTCAGTCGCAAGCACGGTCGTATTAGACCTAAGCTCTCTCCTCATACCCATTGTGCTATTTTTAACAAGGCATAACAACAAAGACAAATCAAACCATAATTTAGGTCAGCCTCAAGCAAGGATCCAAGTTCACACAAACATTTAACTAGTGTAATAAGGCAATGAGCACCACGATTTACCTCCAGCATAATATAGCATACAATAGCATATCATCTTCATCATGCTTTTCATCATCCTCAATCAACACACATCCTCAGCACATCATCATCATACAATCATATTTTACTCCCATATGATTCATAACAACCAAGCATGGCATAAACACCAATATTCAACCAAAAACATGCTTTTTCAAACAACGTGCCGTTTAAAACTAATCAAACATCAAAACATACCAATTTCACTTACCATCACCCCAATTCTTTCGTAACCTGGCTCTAATACCAACAAATGTAACCCCCTTAGCCCGACCCGAACTAAGAAGATTACACAGGGAAAATTGAAGTCAACTCGTTAAAGTAAACCTCTATTAAGGACCCTTTTCTCTTTTTATCTTCTCTAGATGTACATCAAGATCATATGTGATCAGCAAGACACTTAGAAGAAAATGCCATAGCGATCAGAGTTTGATTAGTGGTTCAATTGCTTAAAATAAAACTTTAGGGACTGAACTGTAATTTCAAAAAATTACTAGGACATTTTAGGTTTTAAAGTTATCAATCCTTAATTAGTTATGTAACATGCCAATAGGTCAAATTTCATCTCAAACGGATCATTCAAACTCAACCAATTTAATATACAATAATCTTGGACCAAAATGCAACAATTCAAAACCTGAAAAGATTCCATTAACTTAAATTAACGACCTCGTATCGGTACACCTTAGCTCTTATCGATACGCGTGATGACTGTAGCAAAAGATGTGAAGAGCGTATCGATACGCTTCTCCGCGTATCGGTACGACCTTCAAACTTGGCCTAGGTGTATTGATACCCCTGTACCGAAAAGCCCGAAATCTGCCTTAGCGTATCGATACTCAACCCCGAGTATCGATACGCTTACCAGAATTGCATTTCCAACAACCCTCAAAACACATTCAACAACATCTAAGCAAGTTCTAATCAATCATACATGTTATAAACAACTTACCAAACACATAAGCATCAACAAACAGCTTAACATAAGCAACAAGCATGATAATTCAAGGTGAGGTAATATCTACTCAAGCATGCTTTTAAACTCAAAACACAGTATAGCCGAAATCCAAGTTATAAGACCATAAACCAAAATAAGACCAATTACAAAACCAAAACATAAACCAAACATGCTCAAGGGGTTTAACATCGCCAAACAACACATGAGTGGAAATCCCTCCCATTGCCTCTTATTACAGAAAAGTAAAACTACATACATTGCTTAACGAAATACTTGGATTTCCCCTTGCTCTCTTGCTGCCTCAAATGCTTAATTCTCTACATTGATGAAACAAATGAGCGTAAGCATAAAGCTTAGTGAGGACAGCTAGTAACCAAACATTCATCAATGCATTTTATAGAACCAAAACATTTGCATTTGCCAACATATGCCTTCCTTTAAAACATGCACTTTTTAAAGCATCAATGCACTTTCAAAACCACAAGCTCATAGCATCATCAAAATAACAACAAAAACCTTTCCTCATGCTTAAACCAAGCATGACACACATTCAAGCATACATTCCAAGCATCACATGCTTAATTCATTTATCAACATCATTATATTGGCTCGCAAGTGAACATTAACAATCCATATCAAAACCAACAATTTACACAATCGGATACACGGATTACAAGCGTTGTCCCACATGCTTCATACACACTATCGGACCCTCAAGGCTCACACATGAGATTAAACCATCAACCGTTGTGACACCCATAGTGGAGTTTAACAATACAATCACAACCCCTCAGCACCACTCATCGGTAGTTTTATAATTCCACTAACGAGAGCACGTGACACATACCACAAGATCCACACACGGGATTAAACTATCCACCGTTGTGATCTTAATCTCAATTGTTAGGGTACTTGGATGGAGTGTACGGTACAATTAGAACCACTCGACATCCAAGGCGACTTTATTCACGGTGCACCCAATCCTATAGCCGGCTAACCATATCCGATTAAAGTAACCAAAAACCATTTCCATCACTTTCCAATATAATCATTTAACATCATTATTTTACTATTTTACAAGCATAAATCACAATGCCATTTACACAAGCATAAACATGCTTAAACCAAATACACTAATCTCATAAATCCAAGGATCACTTACCATTTGCATCCTTAACAAAATGGCATTAAAAACTAGCATCATCAATGCTCAAAACATGCTTTAAAACAGTAATCAATCCACATTTAATTCAAGTGCATTTCCAACAAAAGCATAGCACAATTTGAGAGAGACTTTCGATTAACTTACTCTAGAGCTTAGCTAAGTGTTTTAAACTTACACTAAGCTCCCAACACCACGCTCAATGCATTACAAAGCTAGAAATTCCATTTCCACTCACCGATACGCGAACTTCGCTTGCCAACGCGAAGATCACCCGTCTGAAGCCTCCAAAAAAGCTTCGCTTGCTTCCGGATCAAGATCCCCTATTTTTAGAGCATCAAAACAGAGATCCAAATGCATTAAAATGCATTTCAACACCAGCAACTAAACACAAACTCGTTGCTCACCAAAACTACACCATTTTATCCATCTGAAACTACCAAAAACTCAATCGATTGCTTCCTAAACCAAGCCCGGCCAACATACATCACTTCGAACCATTAACAATCATCAAAACTCATCTAAAACAACCTAAACCCTCCCTTATACGTCCAACAAGCATAACATCATCAAAACACCTCAAAAACCCAACTAAAACCATCAAGAAACTCAAGGATTTCGGGATATATATTACCAAATCCCCTTTTCAACATAATAAACAACTCAAAATTCAAATTAAAATCAATCCAAAACAGAGCTCATCAATAACACTCCGAAAATCAAGATTTAAACCATGATTTTGCAAGATGTTGATCTTAAATAAAAACTATAATCAAAACTCAGCTAAAAACAACAATTAGGAGCCAAAGATATTGGGAATTTCAATAAAGAACCTAGATTAAAGGTTGAGAACGAGATTTACCTCCAATCCTTGCCTTCCTTAAAGAGTGACAAGTTTTTCCTTCACAAATCTTGAAAATCTTGAAGAGAATCCTTAGAAAATGATGGGAACTAAAGAGAGAGTGTTTAAGAGAAAAGAAATCCGGAGAAAAGTCTTTTAGAAAGGTGTTTGGCTGAAATTAGGATTGAAAATTAGTTACGTAAAATGAAATCTCTCAAATAACCATTTAATTAATTAATATAATTAAAAAAAATCCATTTTAATCAATTAAAATAAACTCATTTAAAACACATGTCAATTTAAGGAATGTGTAATTGCACCATAGCTCTCTAAAGATTCTAAGATTTTTTATTTCTCTTTTGAAATTGCATTTTTCCACAGTTTTGAAACTTTATATTTTGGTCACTACCCAAAATGTACCACTCCCAAAGCTTATTTTGTAAAATTGACTTGACCAACCCTTTAAACATGATTTTATAGCATTTTAGCAATTTTTACCATATTTTTATCCTTTCCCAATCCTTGATTTCCCTAAACCACCTAATACGATTCGAACCGTTTCCGACCGGCCCGATCCGATATCTAAAACATCTAGGCCCAAAACTAGGGCGTTATATTCATGCTGGCGTCTGACTATATAGATTTTGATATGCTTCTGACTCGAGCTAAGGACATAGAACAGAGTTTGGGTTTGTCATCTCGCATGGGTGGATCTAGCTTAGGAAAGAGAGCTGTTGATGCTGGCCTTAGTGGTGGGCAGAATAAGAGAAACCGTGACCATAGATATCAGCCTGTGGCTAGGTGATGTAACTTTGGGTGAGGAGCGCCGGCTCAGGGCAACAGGCTGAGGTTTGAGCAGAACATATGTTGTTCATGTGGTTGGAGATCGCGTGTTCCTTAAGGTATCGCCTTGAAAGAAGGTGATAAGGTTCGGACGTAAGGGAAAGCTCAGTCCGAGGTTTATTGGACCTTATGAGGTTGTGGAGCGAGTTGGTCTTATAGCTTATCGGTTGAGGTTGCCTCCCGAGTTGGAGAAGATCCATGATGTGTTTCATGTTTCTATGTTGCAGAGGTATATATCGGATCCATCTCATGTGATGCCTGTTGAGGAGATTGAGTTGAACCCAAATTTATCCTATGATGAGGAACCGGTGAGAATTCTAAATTTGAGTAGTAAAGTTATTCGTGGGAAGACGATTGAACTTGTGAAGGTGTTGTGGCGACACCGAGGAGTTGAGGAAGCCACGTGGGAAAGCAAGGCAAACATGTTGAGGCAGTTTCCGCAACATTTTGTTTCAGGTAAAATTTCGAGGACGAAATTTCCTAAGTGGGGGAGAGTTGTAACGCCACGGTTTTGGGCCTAGGTGTTTTGTGAGTCAGGTTGGGTCAGTGGAACCGGTAATCGGTTGTTCGAATCATTAAGAGGTGGTTTAGGGAAATTAAGGTTCGGGATGGGATAAAAATATGAAAAAATTGCTAAAATCCTATAAAATTATATTTAAGAGGTTGGTTAAATCAATTTTGCAAAACGGGTTTCGGAAAGTATACATTTTGGGTAGTGACCAAAATGTAAAGTTTTAAAGTTTTGGAAAAAGTGTGTTTTTCAAAAAGTGTCAAGATCATAGAATCTTTAAGGAGCTAATTGGAAATTATGCCTTTTCTCTAATTTGGCATATGTTTTAAATGGTATAATAAATATTGAAATGGCTTTAATTAATTTAATTAAAGAGTTTATTGCTTATTTTATATTTTATTTTATTAGATTACTCAATATTCATCACTTTATTACTTGAGACGTGTATACTTGCACAATTGCGGGGCACTTTACACACGCAAAAAGTTTTTGCCGCCGTTGACGGGGATTGGCAATAGCAACTTTTAATTTTATTTTCTTGCACTTTTTAATTTTAGTTTTTCAAGCGCTAATCAAATTTTGTTTTGCACTGGTGTATGACCAGGGCGAACAAAAAGAATCCATTATACGAATTTGATCCTAAAATCAATCGTACTTGCCAAAGACTCAAACAAAGGATAAGAGAAGAGGTGGCACATAGACGTGGCAATGACAATGTCGATGGCAATCGAATTGCCGACGGTGATCAAAATGTTGCGGCAGGAGATGGAGAAATCCCGCTACTACAATTTGCTCCAGTACGAAACTCAACCGTCCGAGATTACTTAGAAGAAGATCTGAACGGACTGAATCCAGGAGTTGTCACACCCGAAATAGAAGCTGCCCACTTTGAACTAAAGCCCATATTTTTCAACATGATCAATACCATGGGAAAATTTGTCGGCTCTGCAACTGAAGATGCTAGACAACACCTCAAATCCTTCCTGCAGATTTGCAATTCATTCAAAATACAAGGAGTCCACGATGATATTTTGAGGCTAAAATTGTTTCCCTATTCACTAAGGGATAGGGAAAAAACCTGGTTAAATAGCATTCCAACAGGGTCAAAAAAATGACTGAAAAACAAGTTTTAATCAAATTTTAGGAGTTCATATAATTGATTACGATCGTTTCAACACGATTATATTGCAAAAACTCAATTTCTGTATTTTCTACTTAGTTAAAAGTCCAACGGGTCCATTTTACGGCCCATTTAGACCCGCTCGTCCGAAACCTCTACAAAAAGGACCGCAAAACAAGTTTTAATCAAAACTTAAGAGTTCATATCGTTGATTACGAGCTTTTCAACACTATTGTATTGCAAAAATTCAATTTCTATTCTTTTTACGCAGATATAAGTTCAACGGGTCCATTTTAAGGCCCATTTAGACCCGCTCGCCCGAAACCTCTACAAAAAGGACCGAAAAACAAGTTTTGATCAAATTTTAGGAGTTCATATAATTGATTACGAGCTTTTCAACAAGATTATATTGCAAAAACTCAAATTCGGTATTTTTTACTCAGTTAAAAGTCCAACGGGTCCATTTTACGGCCCATTTATACCCGCTCGCCCGAAACCTCTTCAAAAATGACTGAAAAACAAGTTTTAATCAAATTTTAGGAGTTCATATAATTGAGTACGATCTTTTCAACACGATTATATTGCAAAAACTCAAATTTTGTACTTTTTACTCAGTTAAAAGTCCAACGGGTCCATTTTACGGCCCATTTAGACCCGCTCGCCCGAAAACTCTTCAAAAATGACCGAAAAACAAGTTTTAATCAAATTTTAGGACTTCATATCATTAATTACGATCTTTTCAACACGATTATAATGCAAAAACTCAATTATTTTACTTTTTACTCAGTTAAAAGTCCAACGGGTCCATTTTACAGCCCATTTAGACCCGCTCGTCCGAAACCTCTACAAAAAGGACCGCAAAACAAGTTTTAATCAAAACTTTAGAGTTCATATCGTTGATTGCGAGCTTTTCAACACTATTGTATTGCAAAAATTCAATTTCTGTTGTTTTTACGCAGTTATAAGTTCAACAGGTCCATTTTAAGGCCCATTTAGACCCGCTCGTCCGAAACCTCTACAAAAAGGACCGGAAAAAAGTTTTGATCCAATTTTAGGAGTTCATATAATTGATTACGAGCTTTTCAACAAGATTATATTGCAAAAACTAAAATTCGGTATTTTTTACTCAGTTAAAAGTCTAACGGGTCCATTTTGCGGCCCATTTAGACCCGCTCGCCCGAAACCTCTTCAAAAATGACCGAAAAATAAGTTTTGATCATATTTTAGGAGTTCATATAATTGATTACGATCTTTTCAACAAGATTATATTGCAAAAACACAAATTCGGTATTTTTTACTCAGTTAAAAGTCCAACGGGTCCATTTTACGGCCCATTTAGACCCGCTCGCCCGAAACCTGTTCAAAAATGACCGAAAAACAAGTTTTAATCAAATTTTAGGACTTCATATCATTGATTACGATCTTTTCAACACGATTATATTGCAAAAACTCAATTGTTGTACTTTTTATTCAGTTATAAGTTCAACGGGTCCATTTTATGGCCCATTTAGACCCGCTCGTCCGAAACCTCTACAAAAAGGACCGAAAAACAAGTTTTGATCCAAATTTAGGAGTTCATATAATTGATTACGAGCTTTTCAACAAGATTATATTCCAAAAATTCAATTTCTGTATTTTTTACTCAGGTAAAAGTTCAACGGGTCTATTTTACGGCCCATTTAGACCCGCTCGCCCGAAACCTCTTCAAAAATGATGAAAAACAAGTTTTAATTAAATTTTAGGAGTTCATATAATTGATTACGATCTTTTCAACACGATTATATTGCAAAAACTCAATTTTTGTATTTTTTACTTAGTTAATCCGTCAAGGTGACCCTTTATCACCTTTCTTATTCCTAATTTGTTCCCAAGGACTATCAGCAGCTTTGGAAACGGAGCAAAGAGAAGGACGCCTTTCCGGTCTTAGTGCTAGTCGCTATGGGCCCAGGGTTACACATCTCCTATTCGCAGATGATAGTTTGGTGTTCCTTCGCAATGAACCAGCGGAGGTGGATAGATTGCGATACGTCCTTTCCCAGTATGCCTTGTCTTCCGGTCAAACGGTAAACTTCGACAAGTCTACCGCTTACTGCAGTCGTGGGTGCTCCTCCGCCTTTCTCCATACTATGCTTTCAACTTTGGGTGTCCGCCTAGTGGATGATCCAGGCATATATTTGGGTGTTCCCCTCTTAATAAAAAGGAATCGTACTGCATCCTTAGGCTTTGTGCGAGATAAAGTCCAATCCCGTATGAGCAAATGGGATAACAGTTTCCTTTCATATAGCGGAAGAGAAATCCTCATTAAGGTTGTCGCACAAGCAATGCCACAGTATGTGATGTCCTGCTACCTCTTACCACAAAATATAATTGACGATATTACTATGTCCATACGGCGCTACTGGTGGTCCGGGCGTAGTAATAAGCGTGGCTGGCCACTTTTGTCGTGGGATACCCTCTGCACGCCTAAAAATGTGGGAGGCCTAGGTTTCCGCGACCTACGATCTTTTAATATTGCTCTGTTAGGGAAGCAAATTTGACACTTGCTGTCACACCCGGACTCTTTGTTGGCAAGGGTCCTCGGTGCTAAATACTACCCCTCAGGTGACCTCCTGCACGCCTCGGCGGACAAGCGGGCTTCTTTTGCATGGAAAGGTCTGCACCAAGCCATCCGGCTCCTAGGGCCTGGTTATTTTTGGAGACCGGGGACTAAGAGCTCGATACGTCTGCTCAGTGATACATGGGGATGGGATAACCCTTTAACTCTTTTTGGACAATATGAGGATAATGACGAACTTCCAGTGCGCTGCCGGGATTACATGTTGCGTGACGGTGCATCTTGGGATGAGCCCAAACTCCGCAATGCCTTCGATAAGGATGATGCTGAGAGTATCCTTCGGGTGCCGATTTATCAGGATAGACCGGACAAGCTGGTTTGGGGACGCCATGACTCCGGGACCTATACCGTCAGGTCGGGGTACTTTTTTCTCCACCAACCGGCGAGACCGGTAATGCGTCCCACACGTCTATGGAAAGTAATTTCCAAATCTCCGACTTTACCTAAAATTCGCTCCTTCAGCTGGCGAGCGGGCCGTGATGCCCTACCCACTGGGGAAAAGCTCCGTACAATACATCAAACGGATGGATATTGTCCTTTTTGCCCAACGGTGCTGGAATCCGCCATACATGCCCTTCGGGATTGCCCAACTGCTCAGGATGTTCTTCGCCTTGTGGGGCTTCCGTTGAGCGTCTATACCAGTCATACCAACTCCATAGTGGCTTGGCTATCAGAAGGAACTTATTGCTTGGACATTTCAGGGTTTGCCCTGCTTCTCACCACAATTTGGAATATCTGGAACTGTCGTAACGACTGGATTCATTCCCAGAGGCTTCAGCCAACATGGCTGACCGCTATGAATGCTACAGGTCTTCTACAGGAATACGCAGCCGCTAACGCACTCCCCGCCGTGTCAGCCGCCATGCCAGCAGTAGCCCCCCCGCGATGGACAACGCCTAGACCGGGCTGTATCAAGATAAACGTCGACGGAGCCTTCCATCCAGGATCTGGTGCTGCAGCCATTGGAGTCGTTGCTAGGGATGCAAATGGCTCAGTTGTTGGAGGATGCGCTGTCCATGAGGCAGGCTGTCATGATGCCACCATGGTCGAGCTTCATGCCATTGTTGCGGGTATCATGTTGACCCGAGATAGAGGGTGGGGCGAGGTGATCATTGAATCCGACTCGGCTACGGTGATCAACAAGCTCTCACGCACCGATGCGGACAATTCCCTTCTGGGACCACAGATTGCAGATACCCAGGCTTTGCTTAGGACTTCTCCTTTAATCACTTTAACTTTTGTACCTAGAACGGCCAATTTTTTGGCCCACAACTTAGCCGCTTGGGCTTTACGCTTTACCTCTTCGGAGTATTTTGATTCAGTTATTCCTGACTGTGTAAACGTTGATGTAATGGCTGACTCTCAGCCTCTTCCTTGTTATAATAATAACAATACTCAGGGTACTCTTTTCCCCTTAGGTTCACTTTGTGCTTCGGCACAAGGTGGTTTGAGGGGTTTTTAATGAGGCCCTTTCTCTTCAAAAAAAAAGTCCAACTGGTCCATTTTACGGCCCATTTAGACCCGCTCGTCCGAAACCTCTACAAAAAGGACCGCAAAAAAAGTTTTAATCAAAACGTAAGAGTTCATATCGTTGATTACGAGCTTTTCAACACTATTGTATTGCAAAAATTCAATTTATGTTTTTTTTACGCAGTTATAAGTTCAACGGGTCCATTTTAAGGCCCATTTAGACCCGCTCGCCCGAAACCTCTACAAAAAGGACCGAAAAATAAGTTTTGATCAAATTTTAGGAGTTCATATAATTGATTACGAGCTTTTCAACAAGATTATATTGCTAAAAGTCAATTTCTGTATTTTTAACTTAGTTAAAAGTCCAACGGGTCCATTTTACGGCCCATTTATACCCGCTCGCCCAAAACCTCTACAAAAAGGACCGAAAAACAAGTTTTGATCCAATTTTAGGAGTTCATATAATTGATTACGAGCTTTTCAACAAGATTATATTGCAAAAACTCAAATTTGGTATTTTTTACTCAGTTAAAAGTCCAACGGGTCCATTTTAAGGCCCATTTAGACCCGCTCGCCCGAAACCTCTTCAAAAAAGACAGAAAAACAAGTTTTAATCAAATTTTAGGAGTTCATATAATTTATTACGATCGTTTCAACACGATTATATTGCAAAAAATCAATTTCTGTATTTTTTACTCAGTTAAAAGTCCAACGGGTCCATTTTACGGCCCATTTAGACCCGCTCGTCCGAAACCTCTACAAAAAGGACCGCAAAACAAGTTTTAATCAAAACTTAAGAGTTCATATCGTTGATTACGAGCTTTTCAACACTATTGTATTGCAAAAATTCAAGTTCTGTTCTTTTTACGCAGTTATAAGTTCAACGGGTCCATTTTAAGGCCCATTTAGACCCGCTCGCCCGAAACCTCTACAAAAAGGACCGAAAAACAAGTTTTGATCAAATTTTAAGATTTCATATAATTGATTACGAGCTTTTCAACAAGATTATATTGCAAAAACTCAAATTCGGTATTTTTTACTTAGTTAAAAGTCCAACGAGTCCATTTTACGGCCCATTTAGACCCGCTCGCCCGAAACCTCTTCAAAAATGACTGAAAAATAAGTTTTAATCATATTTTAGGAGTTCATATAATTGATTACGATCTTTTCAACACGATTATATTGCAAAAACTCAATTTTTGTACTTTTTACTCAGTTAAAAGTCCAACGGGTCCATTTTACGGCCCATTTAGACCCGCTCGCCCGAAACCTCTTTAAAAATGACCGAAAAACAAGTTTTAATCAAATTTTAGGACTTCATATCATTGATTACGATCTTTTCAACACGATTATATTGCAAAA
Organism: Hibiscus trionum; assembly: GCA_030270665.1. Taxonomy (NCBI): domain Eukaryota; kingdom Viridiplantae; phylum Streptophyta; class Magnoliopsida; order Malvales; family Malvaceae; genus Hibiscus; species Hibiscus trionum. The sequence goes on along the minus strand of BSYR01000020.1, from coordinate 51,886,014 downwards.
ACTCAAATTTTGTACTTTTTACTAAGTTAAAAGTCCAACGGGTCCATTTTACGGCCCATTTAGACCCGCTCGTCCGAAACCTCTACAAAAAGGACCGCAAAACAAGTTTTAATCAAAACTTTAGAGTTCATATCGATGATTACAAGATTTTCAACACTATTGTATTGCAAAAATTCAATTTCTATTGTTTTTACGTAGTTATAAGTTCAACGGGTCCATTTTAAGGCCCATTTAGACTCGCTCGTCCGAAACCTCTACAAAAAGGACCGAAAAACAAGTTTTGATCTAATTTTAGGAGTTCATATAATTGATTACGAGCTTTTCAACAAGATTATATTGCAAAAACTCAAATTCGGTATTTTTTTCTCAGTTAAAAGTCCAACGGGTCCATTTTGCGGCCCATTTAGACCCGCTCGCCCAAAACCTCTTCAAAAATGACTAAAAAACAAGTTTTAGTCAATTTTAAGGAGTTCATATAATTGATTACGATCTTTTCAACAAGATTATATTGCAAAAACACAAATTCGGTATTTTTTACTTAGTTAAAAGTCCAACGGGTCCATTTTACGGCCCATTTAGACCCGATCGTCCGAAACCTCTACAAAAAGGACCGCAAAAAAGTTTTAATCAAAACTTAAGAGTTCATATCGTTGATTACGAGCTTTTCAACACTATTGTATTGCAAAAATTCAATTTCTATTCTTTTTACGCAGTTATAAGTTCAACGTGTTCATTTTAAGGCCCATTTAGACCCGCTCGTCCGAAACCTCTACAAAAAGGACCAAAAAACAAGTTTTGATCCAATTTTAAGAGTTCATATAATTGATTACGAGCTTTTCAACAAGATTATATTGCAAAAACTCAAATTTGGTATTTTTTACTCAGTTAAAAGTCCAACGGGTCCATTTTAGGGCCATTTAGACCCGCTCGCCCGAAACCTCTTCAAAAAAGACAGAAAAACAAGTTTTAATCAAATTTTAGGAGTTCATATAATTTATTACGATCGTTTCAACACGATTATATTGCAAAAACTCAATTTCTATATTTTTTACTCAGTTAAAAGTCCAACGGGTCCATTTTACGGCCCATTTAGACCCGCTCGTCCGAAACCTCTACAAAAAGGACCGCAAAACAAGTTTTAATCAAAACTTAAGAGTTCATATCGTTGATTACGAGCTTTTCAACACTATTGTATTGCAAAAATTCAAGTTCTGTTCTTTTTACGCAGTTATAAGTTCAACGGGTCCATTTTAAGGCCCATTTAGACCCGCTCGCCCGAAACCTCTACAAAAAGGACCGAAAAACAAGTTTTGATCAAATTTTAAGATTTCATATAATTGATTACGAGCTTTTCAACAAGATTATATTGCAAAAACTCAAATTCGGTATTTTTTACTTAGTTAAAAGTCCAACGAGTCCATTTTACGGCCCATTTAGACCCGCTCGCCCGAAACCTCTTCAAAAATGACTGAAAAATAAGTTTTAATCATATTTTAGGAGTTCATATAATTGATTACGATCTTTTCAACACGATTATATTGCAAAAACTCAATTTTTGTACTTTTTACTCAGTTAAAAGTCCAACGGGTCCATTTTACGGCCCATTTAGACCCGCTCGCCCGAAACCTCTTTAAAAATGACCGAAAAACAAGTTTTAATCAAATTTTAGGACTTCATATCATTGATTACGATCTTTTCAACACGATTATATTGCAAAAACTCAAATTTTGTACTTTTTACTCAGTTAAAAGTCCAACGGGTCCATTTTACGGCCCATTTAGACCCGCTCGTCCGAAACCTCTACAAAAAGGACCGCAAAACAAGTTTTAATCAAAACTTTAGAGTTCATATCGATGATTACAAGATTTTCAACACTATTGTATTGCAAAAATTCAATTTCTATTGTTTTTACGTAGTTATAAGTTCAACGGGTCCATTTTAAGGCCCATTTAGACTCGCTCGTCCGAAACCTCTACAAAAAGGACCGAAAAACAAGTTTTGATCTAATTTTAGGAGTTCATATAATTGATTACGAGCTTTTCAACAAGATTATATTGCAAAAACTCAAATTCGGTATTTTTTTCTCAGTTAAAAGTCCAACGGGTCCATTTTGCGGCCCATTTAGACCCGCTCGCCCAAAACCTCTTCAAAAATGACTAAAAAAAAGTTTTAGTCAATTTTAAGGAGTTCATATAATTGATTACGATCTTTTCAACAAGATTATATTGCAAAAACACAAATTCGGTATTTTTTACTTAGTTAAAAGTCCAACGGGTCCATTTTACGGCCCATTTAGACCCGCTCGTCCGAAACCTCTACAAAAAGGACCGCAAAAAAGTTTTAATCAAAACTTAAGAGTTCATATCGTTGATTACGAGCTTTTCAACACTATTGTATTGCAAAAATTCAATTTCTATTCTTTTTACGCAGTTATAAGTTCAACGTGTTCATTTTAAGGCCCATTTAGACCCGCTCGTCCGAAACCTCTACAAAAAGGACCAAAAAACAAGTTTTGATCCAATTTTAAGAGTTCATATAATTGATTACGAGCTTTTCAACAAGATTATATTGCAAAAACTCAAATTTGGTATTTTTTACTCAGTTAAAAGTCCAACGGGTCCATTTTAGGGCCATTTAGACCCGCTCGCCCGAAACCTCTTCAAAAAAGACAGAAAAACAAGTTTTAATCAAATTTTAGGAGTTCATATAATTTATTACGATCGTTTCAACACGATTATATTGCAAAAACTCAATTTCTGTATTTTTTACTCAGTTAAAAGTCCAACGGGTCCATTTTACGGCCCATTTAGACCCGCTCGTCCGAAACCTCTACAAAAAGGACCGCAAAACAAGTTTTAATCAAAACTTAAGAGTTCATATCGTTGATTACGAGCTTTTCAACACTATTGTATTGCAAAAATTCAAGTTCTGTTCTTTTTACGCAGTTATAAGTTCAACGGGTCCATTTTAAGGCCCATTTAGACCCGCTCGCCCGAAACCTCTACAAAAAGGACCGAAAAACAAGTTTTGATCAAATTTTAAGATTTCATATAATTGATTACGAGCTTTTCAACAAGATTATATTGCAAAAACTCAAATTCGGTATTTTTTACTTAGTTAAAAGTCCAACGAGTCCATTTTACGGCCCATTTAGACCCGCTCGCCCGAAACCTCTTCAAAAATGACTGAAAAATAAGTTTTAATCATATTTTAGGAGTTCATATAATTGATTACGATCTTTTCAACACGATTATATTGCAAAAACTCAATTTTTGTACTTTTTACTCAGTTAAAAGTCCAACGGGTCCATTTTACGGCCCATTTAGACCCGCTCGCCTGAAACCTCTTTAAAAATGACCGAAAAACAAGTTTTAATCAAATTTTAGGACTTCATATCATTGATTACGATCTTTTCAACACGATTATATTGCAAAAACTCAAATTTTGTACTTTTTACTCAGTTAAAAGTCCAACGGGTCCATTTTACGGCCCATTTAGACCCGCTCGTCCGAAACCTCTACAAAAAGGACCGCAAAACAAGTTTTAATCAAAACTTTAGAGTTCATATCGATGATTACAGGATTTTCAACACTATTGTATTGCAAAAATTCAATTTCTATTGTTTTTACGTAGTTATAAGTTCAACGGGTCCATTTTAAGGCCCATTTAGACTCGCTCGTCCGAAACCTCTACAAAAAGGACCGAAAAACAAGTTTTGATCTAATTTTAGGAGTTCATATAATTGATTACGAGCTTTTCAACAAGATTATATTGCAAAAACTCAAATTCGGTATTTTTTTCTCAGTTAAAAGTCCAACGGGTCCATTTTGCGGCCCATTTAGACCCGCTCGCCCAAAACCTCTTCAAAAATGACTAAAAAACAAGTTTTAGTCAATTTTAAGGAGTTCATATAATTGATTACGATCTTTTCAACAAGATTATATTGCAAAAACACAAATTCGGTATTTTTTACTTAGTTAAAAGTCCAACGGGTCCATTTTACGGCCCATTTAGACCCGCTCGTCCGAAACCTCTACAAAAAGGACCGCAAAAAAGTTTTAATCAAAACTTAAGAGTTCATATCGTTGATTACGAGCTTTTCAACACTATTGTATTGCAAAAATTCAATTTCTATTCTTTTTACGCAGTTATAAGTTCAACGTGTTCATTTTAAGGCCCATTTAGACCCGCTCGTCCGAAACCTCTACAAAAAGGACCAAAAAACAAGTTTTGATCCAATTTTAAGAGTTCATATAATTGATTATGAGCTTTTCAACAAGATTATATTGCAAAAACTCAAATTCGGTATTTTTTACTCAGTTAAAAGTCCAACGAGTCCATTTTACGGCCCATTTAGACCCGCTCGTTCGAAACCTCTACAAAAAGGACCGAAAAACAAGTTTTGATCCAATTTTAGGAGTTCATATAATTGATTACGAGCTTTTCAACAAGATTATATTGCAAAAACTCAAATTCGGTATTTTTTACTCAGTTAAAAGTCCAACGGGTCCATTTTACAGCCCATTTAGACCCGCTCGTTCGAAACCTCTACAAAAAGGACCGAAAACAAGTTTTGATCCAATTTTAGGAGTTCATATAATTGATTACGAGCTTTTCAACAAGATTATGTTGCAAAAACTCAAATTCGGTATTTTTTACTTAGTTAAAAGTCCAATGGGTCCATTTTACGGCCCATTTAGACCCGCTCGTCCGGAACCTCTTCAAAAATGACTGAAAAACAAGTTTTAATCAAATTTTAGGAGTTCATATAATTGATTACGATCTTTTCAACACGATTCTATTGCAAAAACTCAATTTTTGTACTTTTTACTCAGTTAAAAGTCCAACGGGTCCATTTTACGGCCATTTAGACCGGCTCGTCCGAAACCTCTACAAAAAGGACCGCAAAACAAGTTTTAATCAAAACTTAAGAGTTCATATCGTTGATTACGAGCTTTTCAACACTATTGTATTGCAAAAATTCAATTTATGTTCTTTTTACGTAGTTATAAGTTCAACGGGTCCATTTTAAGGCCCATTTAGACCCGCTCGTCCGAAACCTCTACAAAAAGGATCGAAAAACAAGTTATGATCCAATTTTAGGAGTTCATATAATTGATTACGAGCTTTTCAACAAGATTATATTGCAAAAACTCAAATTCTGTATTTTTTACTCATTTAAAACTCCAACGGGTCCATTTTAAGGCCCATTTAGACCCGGTCGCCCGAAACCTATACAAAAAGGACCGAAAACAAGTTTTGATAAAATTTTAGGAGTTCATATAATTGATTACGAGCTTTTCAACAAGATTATATTGCAAAAACTCAAATTCGGTATTTTTTACTCAGTTAAAAGTCCAACGGGTCCATTTTACGGCCCATTTAGACCCGCTCGCCCGAAACCTCTTCAAAAATGACCGAAAAACAAGTTTTAATCAAATTTTAGGAGTTCATATCATTGATTACGATCTTTTCAACACGATTATATTGCAAAAACTCAATTTTTGTACTTTTTACTCAGTTAAAAGTCCAACGGGTCCATTTTACGGCCCATTTAGACCCGCTCGTCCGAAACCTCTACAAAAAGGACCGAAAAACAAGTTTTGATCCAATTTTAGGAGTTCATATAATTGATTACGAGCTTTTGAACAAGATTATATTGCAAAAACTCAAATTCGGTATTTTTTCTTCAGTTAAAAGTCCAATGGGTCAAGTTTACGGCCCATTTAGACCCGCTCATTCGAAACCTCTACAAAAAGGACCGAATAACAAGTTTTGATCCAATTTTAGGAGTTCATATAATTTATTACTAGCTTTTCAACAAGATTATATTGCAAAAACTCAAATTCGGTATTTTTTACTCAGTTAAAAGTCCAACGGGTCCATTTTAAGGCCCATTTAGACCCGCTCGTTCGAAACCTCTACAAAAAGGACCGAAAAACAAGTTTTGATCCAATTTTAGGAGTTCATATAATTGATTATGAGCTTTTCAACAAGATTATATTGCAAAAACTCAAATTCGGTATTTTTTACTCAGTTAAAAGTCCAACGGGTCCATTTTACGGCCCATTTAGACCCGCTCGTTCGAAACCTCTACAAAAAGGATCGAAAAACAAGTTTTGATCCAATTTTAGGAGTTCATATAATTGATTACGAGCTTTTCAACAAGATTGTATTGCAAAAACTCAAATTCGGTATTTTTTACTCAGTTAAAAGTCCAACGGGTCCATTTTACGGCCCATTTAGACCCGCTCGCCCGAAACCTCTTCAAAAATGACCGAAAAACAAGTTTTAATCAAATTTTAGGAGTTCATATCATTGATTACGATCTTTTCAACACGATTATATTGCAAAAACTCAATTTTTGTACTTTTTACTCAGTTAAAAGTCCAACGGGTCCATTTTACGGCCCATTTAGACCCGCTCGTCCGAAACCTCTACAAAAAGGACCGCAAAACAAGTTTTGATCAAAACTTAAGAGTTCATATCGTTGATTACGAGCTTTTCAACACTATTGTATTGCAAAAATTCAAGTTCTGTTCTTTTTACGCAGTTATAAGTTCAACGGGTCCATTTTAAGGCCCATTTAGACCCGCTCGCCCGAAACCTCTACAAAAAGGACCGAAAAACAAGTTTTGATCAAATTTTAAGATTTCATATAATTGATTACGAGCTTTTCAACAAGATTATATTGCAAAAACTCAAATTCGGTATTTTTTACTTAGTTAAAAGTCCAACGAGTCCATTTTACGGCCCATTTAGACCCGCTCGCCCGAAACCTCTTCAAAAATGACTGAAAAATAAGTTTTAATCATATTTTAGGAGTTCATATAATTGATTACGATCTTTTCAACATGATTATATTGCAAAAACTCAATTTTTGTACTTTTTACTCAGTTAAAAGTCCAACGGGTCCATTTTACGGCCCATTTAGACCCGCTCGCCCGAAACCTCTTTAAAAATGACCGAAAAACAAGTTTTAATCAAATTTTAGGACTTCATATCATTGATTACGATCTTTTCAACACGATTATATTGCAAAAACTCAAATTTTGTACTTTTTACTCAGTTAAAAGTCCAACGGGTCCATTTTACGGCCCATTTAGACCCGCTCGTCCGAAACCTCTACAAAAAGGACCGCAAAACAAGTTTTAATCAAAACTTTAGAGTTCATATCGATGATTAAAGATTTTCAACACTATTGTATTGCAAAAATTCAATTTCTATTGTTTTTACGTAGTTATAAGTTCAACGGGTCCATTTTAAGGCCCATTTAGACTCGCTCGTCCGAAACCTCTACAAAAAGGACCGAAAAACAAGTTTTGATCTAATTTTAGGAGTTCATATAATTGATTACGAGCTTTTCAACAAGATTATATTGCAAAAACTCAAATTCGGTATTTTTTTCTCAGTTAAAAGTCCAACGGGTCCATTTTGCGGCCCATTTAGACCCGCTCGCCCAAAACCTCTTCAAAAATGACTAAAAAACAAGTTTTAGTCAATTTTAAGGAGTTCATATAATTGATTACGATCTTTTCAACAAGATTATATTGCAAAAACACAAATTCGGTATTTTTTACTTAGTTAAAAGTCCAACGGGTCCATTTTACGGCCCATTTAGACCCGCTCGTCCGAAACCTCTACAAAAAGGACCGCAAAAAAGTTTTAATCAAAACTTAAGAGTTCATATCGTTGATTACGAGCTTTTCAACACTATTGTATTGCAAAAATTCAATTTCTATTCTTTTTACGCAGTTATAAGTTCAACGTGTTCATTTTAAGGCCCATTTAGACCCGCTCGTCCGAAACCTCTACAAAAAGGACCAAAAAACAAGTTTTGATCCAATTTTAGGAGTTCATATAATTGATTACGAGCTTTTCAACAAGATTATATTGCAAAAACTCAAATTCGGTATTTTTTACTTAGTTAAACGTCCAACGGGTCCATTTTACGGCCCATTTAGACCCGCTCGCCCGAAACCTCTTCAAAAATAACTGAAAAACAAGTTTTAATCAAATTTTAGGAGTTCATATAATTGATTACGATCTTTTCAACACGATTATATTGCAAAAACTCAATTTCTGTATTTTTTACTCAGTTAAAAGTCCAACGGGTCCATTTTACGGCCCATTTAGACCCGCTCGTTCGAAACCTCTACAAAAAGGACCGCAAAACAAGTTTTAATCAAAACTTAAGAGTTCATATCGTTGATTACGAGCTTTTCAACACTATTGTATTGCAAAAATTCAATTTCTGTTCTTTTTACGCAGTTATAAGTTCAACGGGTTCATTTTAAGGCCCATTTAGACCCGCTCGTTCGAAACCTCTACAAAAAGGACAAAAAAACAAGTTTTGATCCAATTTTAGGAGTTCATATAGTTGATTACGAGCTTTTCAACAAGATTATATTACAAAAACTCAAATTCGGTATTTTTTTCTCAGTTAAAAGTCCAACGGGTCCATTTTGCGGCACATTTAGACCCGCTCGCCCGAAACCTCTTCAAAAATGACCGAAAAATAAGTTTTGATCAAATTTTAGGAGTTCATATAATTGATTACGATCTTTTCAACAAGATTATATGGCAAAAACACAAATTCGGTATTTTTTTACTTAGTTAAAAGTCCAACGGGTCCATTTTACGGCCCATTAATACCCGCTCGCCCGAAACCTCTTCAAAAATGACCGAAAAACAAGTTTTAATCAAATTTTAGGACTTCATATCATTGATTACGATCTTTTCAACACGATTATATTGCAAAAACTCAATTTTTGTACTTTTTACTCAGTTAAAAGTCCAACGGGTCCATTTTACGGCCCATTTAGACCCGCTCGTCCGAAACCTCTACAAAAAGGACCGCAAAACAAGTTTTAATCAAAACTTTAGAGTTCTTATCGTTGATTACGAGCTTTTCAACACTATTGTATTGCAAAAATTCAATTTATGTTCTTTTTACGCAGTTATAAGTTCAACGGGTCCATTTTAAGGCCCATTTAGACCCGATCGCCCGAAACCTCTACAAAAAGGACCGAAAAACAAGTTTTGATCAAATTTTAGGTGTTCATATAATTGATTAGAAGCTTTTCAACAAGATTATATTGCAAAAAACTCAAATTCGGTATTTTTTACTTAGTTAAAAGTCCAACGAGTCCATTTTATGGCCCATTTAGACCCGCTCGCCCAAAACCTCTTCAAAAATGACTGAAAAACAAGTTTTAGTCAATTTTAAGGAGTTCATATAATTGATTACGATCTTTTCAGCACAATTATATTGCAAAAACTCAATTTTTGTACTTTTTACTTAGTTAAAAGTCCAACGGGTCCATTTTAGAGCCCATTTAGACCCGCTCGCCCGAAACCTCTTCAAAAATGACTGAAAAACAAGTTTTAATCAAATTTTAGGAGTTCATATAACTGATTACGATCTTTTCAACCCCATTGTATTGCAAAAATTCAATTTCTGTTCTTTTTAAGCAGTTATAAGTTCAACGGGTCCATTTTAAGGCCCATTTAGACCCGCTCGTCCGAAACCTCTACAAAAAGGATCGAAAACAAGTTTTGATCAAATTTTAGGATTTCATATAATTGATTACGAGCTTTTCAACAAGATTATATTGCAAAAACTCAAATTCGGTATTTTTTACTCAGTTAAAAGTCCAACGGGTCCATTTTACGGCCTATTTATACCCGCTCGCCCGAAACCTCTTCAAAAATGACTGAAAAACAAGTTTTAATCAAATTTTAGGAGTTCATATAATTGATTACGATCTTTTCAAAACGATTATATTGCAAAAACTCAATTTTTGTACTTTTTACTCAGTTAAAAGTCCAACGGGTCCATTTTACGGCCCATTTAGACCCGCTCGCCTGAAACCTCTTCAAAAATGACCGAAAAACATGTTTTAATCAAATTTTAGGACTTCATATCATTCATTACGATCTTATCGACACAATTATTTTGCAAAAACTCAATTTTTGTACTTTTTACTCAGTTAAAAGTCCAACGGGTCCATTTTATGGCCCATTTAGACCCGCTCGTCCGAAACCTCTACAAAAAGGACCGCAAAACAAGTTTTAATCAAAACTTTAGAGCTCATATCGTTGCTTACGAGCTTTTCAACACTATTGTATTGCAAAAATTCAATTTCTGTTGTTTTTACGCAGTTATAAGTTCAACGGGCCCATTTTAAGGCCCATTTAGACCCGCTCGTCCGAAACCTCTACAAAAAGGACAGAAAAACAAGTTTTGATCGAATTTTAGGAGTTCATATAATTGATTACGAGCTTTTCAACAAGATTATATTGCAAAAACTCAAATTCGGTATTTTTTACTCAGTTAAAAGTCCAACGGGTCCATTTTGCGCCCCATTTAGACCCTCTCGCCCGAAACCTCTTCAAAAATGATTGAAAAACAAGTTTTGATCAAATTTTAGGTGTTCATATAATTGATTAGGAGCTTTTCAACAAGATTATATTGCAAAAACACAAATTCGGTATTTTTTTACTCAGTTAAAAGTCCAACGGGTCCATTTTAAGGCCCATTTAGACCCGCTCGCCCAAAACCTCTTCAAAATGACTGAAAAACAAGTTTTAGTCAAATTTAAGGAGTTCATATAATTGATTACGATCTTTTCAACACAATTATATTGCAAAAACTCAATTTTTGTGCTTTTTACACAGTTAAAAGTCCAACGGGTCCATTTTACAGCCCATTTAGACCCGCTCGCCCGAAACCTCTTCAAAAATGACTGAAAAACAAGTTTTAATCAAATTTTAGGAGTTCATATAACTGATTTCGATCTTTTCAACCCCATTGTATTGCAAAAATTCAATTTCTGTTCTTTTTAAGTAGTTATAAGTTCAACGGGTCCATTTTAAGGCCCATTTAGAACCGCTCGTCCGAAACCTCTACAAAAAGGACCGAAAACAAGTTTTGATCCAATTTTAGGAGTTCATATAATTGATTACGAGCTTTTCAACAAGATTATATTGCAAAAACTCAAATTCGGTATTTTTTACTCAGTTAAAAGTCCAACGGGTCCATTTTACGGCCCATTTAGACCCGCTCGCCCGAAACCTCTTCAAAAATGACTGAAAAACAAGTTTTAATCAAATTTTAGGAGTTCATATAATTGATTACGATCTTTTCAAAATGATTATATTGCAAAAACTCAATTTTTGTACTTTTTACTCAGTTAAAAGTCCAACGGGTCCATTTTACGGCCCATTTAGACCCGCTCGCCCGAAACCTCTTCAAAAATGACCGAAAAACATGTTTTAATCAAATTTTAGGACTTCATATCATTGATTACGATCTTTTCAACACGATTATAATGCAAAAACTCAATTTTTGTACTTTTTACTCAGTTAGAAGTCCAACGGGTCCATTTTACGGCCCATTTAGACCCGCTCGTCCGAAACCTCTACAAAAAGGACCGCAAAACAAGTTTTAATCAAAACTTTAGAGTTCATATCATTGATTACAAGCTTTTCAACACTATTGTATTGCAAAAATTCAATTTCTATTGTTTTTACGTAGTTATAAGTTCAACGGGTCCATTTTAAGGCCCATTTAGACCCGCTCGTCCGAAACCTCTACAAAAAGGACCGAAAAACAAGTTTTGATCCAATTTTAGGAGTTCATATAATTGATTACGAGCTTTTCAACAAGATTGTATTGCAAAAACTCAAATTCGGTATTTTTTTCTCAGTTAAAAGTCCAACGGGTCCATTTTGCGACCCATTTAGACCCGCTCGCCCGAAACCTCTTCAAAAATGACCGAAAAATAAGTTTTGATCAAATTTTAGGAGTTCATATAATTGATTACGATCTTTTCAACAAGATTATATTGCAAAAACACAAATTCGGTATTTTTTTACTCAGTTAAAAGTCCAACGGGTCCATTTTACGGCCCATTTAGACCCGCTCGCCCGAAACCTCTTCAAAAATGACCGAAAAACAAGTTTTAATCAAATTTTAGGACTTCATATCATTGATTACGATCTTTTCAACACGATTATAATGCAAAAACTCAATTTTTGTACTTTTTACTCAGTTAAAAGTCCAACGGGTCCATTTTACGGCCCATTTAGACCCGCTCGTCCGAAACCTCTACAAAAAGGACTGGAAAACAAGTTTTAATCAAAACTTTAGAGTTCATATCGTTGATTACGAGCTTTTCAACACTATTGTATTGCAAAAATTCAATTTCTGTTGTTTTTACGCAGTTATAAGTTCAACGGGTCCATTTTAAGGCCCATTTAGACCCGCTCGTCCGAAACCTCTACAAAAAGGACCGAAAAACAAGTTTTGATCGAATTTTAGGAGTTCATATAATTGATTACGAGCTTTTCAACAAGATTATATTGCAAAAACCCAAATTCGGTATTTTTTACTCAGTTAAAAGTCCAACGGGTCCATTTTGCGACCCATTTAGACCCGCTCGCCCGAAACCACTTCAAAAATGACCGAAAAATAAGTTTTGATCAAATTTTAGGAGTTCATATAATTGATTACGATCTTTTCAACAAGATTATATTGCAAAAACACAAATTCGGTATTTTTTTACTCAGTTAAAAGTCCAACGGGTCCATTTTACGGCCCATTTAGACCCGCTCGCCCGAAACCTCTTCAAAAATGACCGAAAAACAAGTTTTAATCAAATTTTAGGACTTCATATCATTCATTACGATCTTTTCAACACGATTATAATGCAAAAACTCAATTTTTGTACTTTTTACTCAGTTAAAAGTCCAACGGGTCCATTTTACGGCCCATTTAGACCCGCTCGTCCGAAACCTCTACAAAAAGGACTGGAAAACAAGTTTTAATCAAAACTTTAGAGTTCATATCGTTGATTACGAGCTTTTCAACACTATTGTATTGCAAAAATTCAATTTCTGTTGTTTTTACGCAGTTATAAGTTCAACGGGTCCATTTTAAGGCCCATTTAGACCCGCTCGTCCGAAACCTCTACAAAAAGGACCGAAAAACAAGTTTTGATCGAATTTTAGGAGTTCATATAATTGATTACGAGCTTTTCAACAAGATTATATTGCAAAAACTCAAATTCGGTATTTTTTCTTCAGTTAAAAGTCCAATGGGTCAAGTTTACGGCCCATTTAGACACGCTCATTCGAAACCTCTACAAAAAGGACCGAATAACAAGTTTTGATCCAATTTTAGGAGTTCATATAATTGATTACTAGCTTTTCAACAAGATTATATTGCAAAAACTCAAATTCGGTATTTTTTACTCAGTTAAAAGTCCAACGGGTCCATTTTAAGGCCCATTTAGACCCGCTCGTTCGAAACCTCTACAAAAAGGACCGAAAAACAAGTTTTGATCCAATTTTAGGAGTTCATATAATTGATTATGAGCTTTTCAACAAGATTATATTGCAAAAACTCAAATTCGGTATTTTTTACTCAGTTAAAAGTCCAACGGGTCCATTTTACGGCCCATTTAGACCCGCTCGTTCGAAACCTCTACAAAAAGGATCGAAAAACAAGTTTTGATCCAATTTTAGGAGTTCATATAATTGATTACGAGCTTTTCAACAAGATTGTATTGCAAAAACTCAAATTCGGTATTTTTTACTCAGTTAAAAGTCCAACGGGTCCATTTTACGGCCCATTTAGACCCGCTCGCCTGAAACCTCTTCAAAAATGACCGAAAAACATGTTTTAATCAAATTTTAGGACTTCATATCATTCATTACGATCTTATCAACACAATTATTTTGCAAAAACTCAATTTTTGTACTTTTTACTCAGTTAAAAGTCCAACGGGTCCATTTTACGGCCCATTTAGACCCGCTCGTCCGAAACCTCTACAAAAAGGACAGCAAAACAAGTTTTAATCAAAACTTTAGAGCTCATATCGTTGCTTACGAGCTTTTCAACACTATTGTATTGCAAAAATTCAATTTCTGTTGTTTTTACGCAGTTATAAGTTCAACGGGCCCATTTTAAGGCCCATTTAGACCCGCTCGTCCGAAACCTCTACAAAAAGGACAGAAAAACAAGTTTTGATCGAATTTTAGGAGTTCATATAATTGATTACGAGCTTTTCAACAAGATTATATTGCAAAAACTCAAATTCGGTATTTTTTACTCAGTTAAAAGTCCAACGGGTCCATTTTGCGCCCCATTTAGACCCTCTCGCCCGAAACCTCTTTAAAAATGATTGAAAAACAAGTTTTGATCAAATTTTAGGTGTTCATATAATTGATTAGGAGCTTTTCAACAAGATTATATTGCAAAAACACAAATTCGGTATTTTTTTACTCAGTTAAAAGTCCAACGGGTCCATTTTAAGGCCCATTTAGACCCGCTCGCCCAAAACCTCTTCAAAATGACTGAAAAACAAGTTTTAGTCAAATTTAAGGAGTTCATATAATTGATTACGATCTTTTCAACACAATTATATTGCAAAAACTCAATTTTTGTGCTTTTTACACAGTTAAAAGTCCAACGGGTCCATTTTACAGCCCATTTAGACCCGCTCGCCCGAAACCTCTTCAAAAATGACTGAAAAACAAGTTTTAATCAAATTTTAGGAGTTCATATAACTGATTACGATCTTTTCAACCCCATTGTATTGCAAAAATTCAATTTCTGTTCTTTTTAAGTAGTTATAAGTTCAACGGGTCCATTTTAAGGCCCATTTAGAACCGCTCGTCCGAAACCTCTACAAAAAGGACCGAAAACAAGTTTTGATCCAATTTTAGGAGTTCATATAATTGATTACGAGCTTTTCAACAAGATTATATTGCAAAAACTCAAATTCGGTATTTTTTACTCAGTTAAAAGTCCAACGGGTCCATTTTACGGCCCATTTAGACCCGCTCGCCCGAAACCTCTTCAAAAATGACTGAAAAACAAGTTTTAATCAAATTTTAGGAGTTCATATAATTGATTACGATCTTTTCAAAATGATTATATTGCAAAAACTCAATTTTTGTACTTTTTACTCAGTTAAAAGTCCAACGGGTCCATTTTACGGCCCATTTAGACCCGCTCGCCCGAAACCTCTTCAAAAATGACCGAAAAACATGTTTTAATCAAATTTTAGGACTTCATATCATTGATTACGATCTTTTCAACACGATTATAATGCAAAAACTCAATTTTTGTACTTTTTACTCAGTTAGAAGTCCAACGGGTCCATTTTACGGCCCATTTAGACCCGCTCGTCCGAAACCTCTACAAAAAGGACCGCAAAACAAGTTTTAATCAAAACTTTAGAGTTCATATCATTGATTACAAGCTTTTCAACACTATTGTATTGCAAAAATTCAATTTCTATTGTTTTTACGTAGTTATAAGTTCAACGGGTCCATTTTAAGGCCCATTTAGACCCGCTCGTCCGAAACCTCTACAAAAAGGACCGAAAAACAAGTTTTGATCCAATTTTAGGAGTTCATATAATTGATTACGAGCTTTTCAACAAGATTGTATTGCAAAAACTCAAATTCGGTATTTTTTTCTCAGTTAAAAGTCCAACGGGTCCATTTTGCGACCCATTTAGACCCGCTCGCCCGAAACCTCTTCAAAAATGACCGAAAAATAAGTTTTGATCAAATTTTAGGAGTTCATATAATTGATTACGATCTTTTCAACAAGATTATATTGCAAAAACACAAATTCGGTATTTTTTTACTCAGTTAAAAGTCCAACGGGTCCATTTTACGGCCCATTTAGACCCGCTCGCCCGAAACCTCTTCAAAAATGACCGAAAAACAAGTTTTAATCAAATTTTAGGACTTCATATCATTCATTACGATCTTTTCAACACGATTATAATGCAAAAACTCAATTTTTGTACTTTTTACTCAGTTAAAAGTCCAACGGGTCCATTTTACGGCCCATTTAGACCCGCTCGTCCGAAACCTCTACAAAAAGGACTGGAAAACAAGTTTTAATCAAAACTTTAGAGTTCATATCGTTGATTACGAGCTTTTCAACACTATTGTATTGCAAAAATTCAATTTCTGTTGTTTTTACGCAGTTATAAGTTCAACGGGTCCATTTTAAGGCCCATTTAGACCCGCTCGTCCGAAACCTCTTCAAAAATGACCGAAAAACAAGTTTTAATCGAATTTTAGGACTTCATATCATTCATTACGATCTTTTCAACACGATTATATTGCAAAAACTCAATTTTTGTGCTTTTTACTCAGTTAAAAGTCCAACGGGTCCATTTTACGGCCCATTTAGACCCGCTCGTCCGAAACCTCTACAAAAAGGACAGCAAAACAAGTTTTAATCAAAACTTTAGAGTTCATATCGTTGATTACGAGCTTTTCAACACTATTGTATTGCAAAAATTCAATTTCTGTTGTTTTACGCAGTTATAAGTTCAACGGGTCCATTTTAAGGCCCATTTAGACCCGCTCGTCCGAAACCTCTACAAAAAGGACCGAAAAACAAGTTTTGATCCAATTTTACGAGTTCATATAATTGATTACGAGCTTATCAACAAGATTATATTGCAAAAACTCAAATTCGGTATTTTTTACTCAGTTAAAAGTCCAACGGGTCCATTTTGCGGCCCATTTAGACCCGCTCGCCCAAAACCTCTTCAAAAATGACTGAAAAACAAGTTTTGATCAAATTTTAGGAGTTCATATAATTGATTACGATCTTTTCAACAAGATTATATTGCAAAAACACAAATTCGGTATTTTTTTTACTCAGTTAAAAGTCCAACGGGTCCATTTTACGGCCCATTTAGACCCGCTCGCCCGAAACCTCTTCAAAAATGACCGAAAAACAAGTTTTAATCCAATTTTAGGACTTCATATCATTCATTACGATCTTTTCAACACGATTATATTGCAAAAACTCAATTTCTGTATTTTTTACTCAGTTAAAAGTCCAACGGGTCCATTTTACGGCCCTTTTAGACCCGCTCGTCCGAAACCTCTACAAAAAGGACCGCAAAACAAGTTTTAATCAAAACTTAAGAGTTCATATCGTTGATTACGAGCTTTTCAACACTATTGTATTGCAAAAATTCAAGTTCTGTTCTTTTTACGCAGTTATAAGTTCAACGGGTCCATTTTAAGGCCCATTTAGACCCGCTCGCCCGAAACCTCTACAAAAAGGACCGAAAAACAAGTTTTGATCAAATTTTAAGAGTTCATATAATTGATTACGAGCTTTTCAACAAGATTATATTGCAAAAACTCAAATTCGGTATTTTTTACTTAGTTAAAAGTCCAACGAGTCCATTTTACGGCCCATTTAGACCCGCTCGCCCGAAACCTCTTCAAAAATGACTGAAAAATAAGTTTTAATCATATTTTAGGAGTTCATATAATTGATTACGAGCTTTTCAACAAGATTGTATTGCAAAAACTCAAATTCGGTATTTTTTTCTCAGTTAAAAGTCCAACGGGTCCATTTTGCGACCCATTTAGACCCGCTCGCCCGAAACCTCTTCAAAAATGACCGAAAAACAAGTTTTGATCAAATTTTAGGAGTTCATATAATTGATTACGATCTTTTCAACAAGATTATATTGCAAAAACACAAATTCGGTATTTTTTTACTCAGTTAAAAGTCCAACGGGTCCATTTTACGGCCCATTTAGACCCGCTCGCCCGAAACCTCTTCAAAAATGACCGAAAAACAAGTTTTAATCAAATTTTAGGACTTCATATCATTCATTACGATCTTTTCAACACGATTATAATGCAAAAACTCAATTTTTGTACTTTTTACTCAGTTAAAAGTCCAACGGGTCCATTTTACGGCCCATTTAGACCCGCTCGTCCGAAACCTCTACAAAAAGGACTGGAAAACAAGTTTTAATCAAAACTTTAGAGTTCATATCGTTGATTACGAGCTTTTCAACACTATTGTATTGCAAAAATTCAATTTCTGTTGTTTTTACGCAGTTATAAGTTCAACGGGTCCATTTTAAGGCCCATTTAGACCCGCTCGTCCGAAACCTCTACAAAAAGGACCGAAAAACAAGTTTTGATCGAATTTTAGGAGTTCATATAATTGATTACGAGCTTTTCAACAAGATTATATTGCAAAAACCCAAATTCGGTATTTTTTACTCAGTTAAAAGTCCAACGGGTCCATTTTGCGGCCCATTTAGACCCGCTCGCCCAAAACCTCTTCAAAAATGACTGAAAAACAAGTTTTGATCAAATTTTAGGAGTTCATATAATTGATTACGATCTTTTCAACAAGATTATATTGCAAAAACACAAATTCGGTATTTTTTTTACTCAGTTAAAAGTCCAACGGGTCCATTTTACGGCCCATTTAGACCCGCTCGCCCGAAACCTCTTCAAAAATGACCGAAAAACAAGTTTTAATCAAATTTTAGGACTTCATATCATTCATTACGATCTTTTCAACACGATTATATTGCAAAAACTCAATTTTTGTACTTTTTACTCAGTAAAAAGTCCAACGGGTCCATTTTACGGCCCATTTAGAACCGCTCGTCCGAAACCTCTACAAAAAGGACCGCAAAACAAGTTTTAATCAAAACTTTAGAGTTCATATCGTTGATTACGAGATTTTCAACACTATTGTGTTGCAAAACTTCAATTTCTGTTGTTTTTACGCAGTTATAAGTTCAACGGGTCCATTTTAAGGCCCATTTAGACCTGCTCGTCCGAAACCTCTACAAAAAGGACCGAAAAACAAGTTTTGATCGAATTTTAGGAGTTCATATAATTGATTACGAGCTTTTCAACAAGATTATATTGCAAAAACTCAAATTCGGTATTTTTTACTCAGTTAAAAGTCCAACGGGTCCATTTTGCGGCCCATTTAGACCCGCTCGCCCGAAACCTCTTCAAAAATGATTGAAAAACAAGTTTTAATCAAATTTTAGGACTTCATATCATTCATTACGATCTTTTCAACACGATTATATTGCAAAAACTCAATTTTTGTGCTTTTTACTCAGTTAAAAGTCCAACGGGTCCATTTTACGGCCCATTTAGACCCGCTCGTCCGAAACCTCTACAAAAAGGACATCAAAACAAGTTTTAATCAAAACTTTAGAGTTCATATCGTTGATTACGAGCTTTTCAACACTATTGTATTGAAAAAATTCAATTTATGTTTTTTTTACGCAGTTATAAGTTCAACGGGTCCATTTTAAGGCCCATTTAGACCCGCTCGCCCGAAACCTCTACAAAAAGGACCGAAAAATAAGTTTTGATCAAATTTTAGGAGTTCATATAATTGATTACGAGCTTTTCAATAAGATTATATTGCTAAAAGTCAATTTCTGTATTTTTAACTTAGTTAAAAGTCCAACGGGTCCATTTTACGGCCCATTTATACCCGCTCGCCCGAAACCTCTACAAAAAGGACCGAAAAACAAGTTTTGATCCAATTTTAGGAGTTCATATAATTGATTACGAGCTTTTCAACAAGATTATATTGCAAAAACTCAAATTTGGTATTTTTTACTCAGTTAAAAGTCCAACGGGTCCATTTTAAGGCCCATTTAGACCCGCTCGCCCGAAACCTCTTCAAAAATGACCGAAAAACAAGTTTTAATCAAATTTTAGGACTTCATATCATTCATTACGATCTTTTCAACACGATTATAATGCAAAAACTCAATTTTTGTACTTTTTACTCAGTTAAAAGTCCAACGGGTCCATTTTACGGCCCATTTAGACCCGCTCGTCCGAAACCTCTACAAAAAGGACTGGAAAACAAGTTTTAATCAAAACTTTAGAGTTCATATCGTTGATTACGAGCTTTTCAACACTATTGTATTGCAAAAATTCAATTTCTGTTGTTTTTACGCAGTTATAAGTTCAACGGGTCCATTTTAAGGCCCATTTAGACCCGCTCGTCCGAAACCTCTACAAAAAGGACCGAAAAACAAGTTTTGATCGAATTTTAGGAGTTCATATAATTGATTACGAGCTTTTCAACAAGATTATATTGCAAAAACCCAAATTCGGTATTTTTTACTCAGTTAAAAGTCCAACGGGTCCATTTTGCGGCCCATTTAGACCCGCTCGCCCGAAACCACTTCAAAAATGACTGAAAAATAAGTTTTGATCAAATTTTAGGAGTTCATATAATTGATTACGATCTTTTCAACAAGATTATATTGCAAAAACACAAATTCGGTATTTTTTACTCAGTTAAAAGTCCAACGGGTCCATTTTACGGCCCATTTAGACCCGCTCGCCCGAAACCTCTTCAAAAATGACCGAAAAACAAGTTTTAATCAAATTTTAGGACTTCATATCATTCATTACGATCTTTTCAACACGATTATATTGCAAAAACTCAATTTTTGTGCTTTTTACTCAGTTAAAAGTCCAACGGGTCCATTTTACGGCCCATTTAGACCCGCTCGTCCGAAACCTCTACAAAAAGGACATCAAAACAAGTTTTAATCAAAACTTTAGAGTTCATATCGTTGATTACGAGCTTTTCAACACTATTGTATTGCAAAAATTCAATTTATGTTTTTTTTACGCAGTTATAAGTTCAACGGGTCCATTTTAAGGCCCATTTAGACCCGCTCGCCCGAAACCTCTACAAAAAGGACCGAAAAATAAGTTTTGATCAAATTTTAGGAGTTCATATAATTGATTACGAGCTTTTCAATAAGATTATATTGCTAAAAGTCAATTTCTGTATTTTTAACTTAGTTAAAAGTCCAACGGGTCCATTTTACGGCCCATTTATACCCGCTCGCCCGAAACCTCTACAAAAAGGACCGAAAAACAAGTTTTGATCCAATTTTAGGAGTTCATATAATTGATTACGAGCTTTTCAACAAGATTATATTGCAAAAACTCAAATTTGGTATTTTTTACTCAGTTAAAAGTCCAACGGGTCCATTTTAAGGCCCATTTAGACCCGCTCGCCCGAAACCTCTTCAAAAAAGACAGAAAAACAAGTTTTAATCAAATTTTAGGAGTTCATATAATTTATTACGATCGTTTCAACACGATTATATTGCAAAAACTCAATTTCTGTATTTTTTACTCAGTTAAAAGTCCAACGGGTCCATTTTACGGCCCTTTTAGACCCGCTCGTCCGAAACCTCTACAAAAAGGACCGCAAAACAAGTTTTAATCAAAACTTAAGAGTTCATATCGTTGATTACGAGCTTTTCAACACTATTGTATTGCAAAAATTCAAGTTCTGTTCTTTTTACGCAGTTATAAGTTCAACGGGTCCATTTTAAGGCCCATTTAGACCCGCTCGCCCGAAACCTCTACAAAAAGGACCGAAAAACAAGTTTTGATCAAATTTTAAGAGTTCATATAATTGATTACGAGCTTTTCAACAAGATTATATTGCAAAAACTCAAATTCGGTATTTTTTACTTAGTTAAAAGTCCAACGAGTCCATTTTACGGCCCATTTAGACCCGCTCGCCCGAAACCTCTTCAAAAATGACTGAAAAATAAGTTTTAATCATATTTTAGGAGTTCATATAATTGATTACGATCTTTTCAACACGATTATATTGCAAAAACTCAATTTTTGTACTTTTTACTCAGTTAAAAGTCCAACGGGTCCATTTTACGGCCCATTTAGACCCGCTCGCCCGAAACCTCTTTAAAAATGACCGAAAAACAAGTTTTAATCAAATTTTAGGAGTTCATATAATTGATTACGATCTTTTCAACAAGATTATATTGCAAAAACACAAATTCGGTATTTTTTACTCAGTTAAAAGTCCAACGGGTCCATTTTACGGCCCATTTAGACCCGCTCGCCCGAAACCTCTTCAAAAATGACCGAAAAACAAGTTTTAATCAAATTTTAGGACTTCATATCATTCATTACGATCTTTTCAACACGATTATATTGCAAAAACTCAATTTTTGTGCTTTTTACTCAGTTAAAAGTCCAACGGGTCCATTTTACGGCCCATTTAGACCCGCTCGTCCGAAACCTCTACAAAAAGGACAGCAAAACAAGTTTTAATCAAAACTTTAGAGTTCATATCGTTGATTACGAGCTTTTCAACACTATTGTATTGCAAAAATTCAATTTCTGTTGTTTTACGCAGTTATAAGTTCAACGGGTCCATTTTAAGGCCCATTTAGACCCGCTCGTCCGAAACCTCTACAAAAAGGACCGAAAAACAAGTTTTGATCCAATTTTACGAGTTCATATAATTGATTACGAGCTTTTCAACAAGATTATATTGCAAAAACTCAAATTCGGTATTTTTTACTCAGTTAAAAGTCCAACGGGTCCATTTTGCGGCCCATTTAGACCCGCTCGCCCAAAACCTCTTCAAAAATGACTGAAAAACAAGTTTTGATCAAATTTTAGGAGTTCATATAATTGATTACGATCTTTTCAACAAGATTATATTGCAAAAACACAAATTCGGTATTTTTTTTACTCAGTTAAAAGTCCAACGGGTCCATTTTACGGCCCATTTAGACCCGCTCGCCCGAAACCTCTTCAAAAATGACCGAAAAACAAGTTTTAATCAAATTTTAGGACTTCATATCATTCATTACGATCTTTTCAACACGATTATATTGCAAAAACTCAATTTTTGTACTTTTTACTCAGTAAAAAGTCCAACGGGTCCATTTTACGGCCCATTTAGAACCGCTCGTCCGAAACCTCTACAAAAAGGACCGCAAAACAAGTTTTAATCAAAACTTTAGAGTTCATATCGTTGATTACGAGATTTTCAACACTATTGTGTTGCAAAACTTCAATTTCTGTTGTTTTTACGCAGTTATAAGTTCAACGGGTCCATTTTAAGGCCCATTTAGACCTGCTCGTCCGAAACCTCTACAAAAAGGACCGAAAAACAAGTTTTGATCGAATTTTAGGAGTTCATATAATTGATTACGAGCTTTTCAACAAGATTATATTGCAAAAACTCAAATTCGGTATTTTTTACTCAGTTAAAAGTCCAACGGGTCCATTTTGCGGCCCATTTAGACCCGCTCGCCCGAAACCTCTTCAAAAATGATTGAAAAACAAGTTTTGATCAAAATTTAAGAGTTCATATAATTGATTACGATCTTTTCAACAAGATTATATTGCAAAAACACAAATTCGGTATTTTTTACTCAGTTAAAAGTCCAACGGGTCCATTTTACAGCCCATTTATACCCGCTCGCCCGAAACCACTTCAAAAATGACCGAAAAACAAGTGTTAATCAAATTTTAGGACTTCATATCATTGATTATGATCTTTTCAACACGATTATATTGCAAAAACTCAATTTTTGTACATTTTACTCAGTTAAAAGTCCAACGGGTCCATTTTACGGCCCATTTAGACCCGCTCGCCCGAAACCTATTCAAAAATGACTGAAAAACAAGTTTTAATCAAATTTTAGGAATTCATATAACTGATTACGATCTTTTCAACACGATTGTATTGCAAAAACTCAATTTTTGTTCTTTTTAAGCAGTTATAAGTTCAACGGGTCCATTGTAAGGCCCATTTAGACCCGCTCGCCCGAAACCTCTACAAAAAGGACCGAAAAACAAGTTTTGATCCAATTTTAGGAGTTCATATAATTGATTACGAGCTTTTCAACAAGATTATATTGCAAAAACTCAAATTCGGTATTTTTTACTCAGTTAAAAGTCCAACGGGTCCATTTTACGGCCCATTTAGACCCGCTCGCCCGAAACCTCTTCAAAAATGACTGAAAAACAAGTTTTAATCAAATTTTAGGAGTTCATATAATTGATTACGATCTTTTCAACATGATTATATTGCAAAAACTCAATTTTTATACTTTTTACTCAGTTAAAAGTCCAACGGGTCCATTTTACGGCCCATTTAGACCCGCTCGTCCGAAACATCTACAAAAGGACCGCAAAACAAGTTTTAATCAAAACTTAAGAGTTCATATCGTTGATTACGAGCTTTTCAACACTATTGTATTGTAAAAATTCAATTTCTGTTCTTTTTACGCAGTTATAAGTTCAACAGGTCCATTTTTAGGCCCATTTAGACCCGCTCATCCGAAACCTCTACAAAAAGGACCGAAAAACAAGTTTTGATCCAATTTTAGGAGTTCATATAATTGATTACGAGCTTTTCAACAAGATTATATTGCAAAAACTCAAATTTGGTATTTTTTACTCAGTCAAAAGTCCAACGGGTCCATTTTGCAGCCCATTTAGACCCGCTCGCCCGAAACCTCTTCAAAAAAGACCGAAAAATAAGTTTTGATCAAATTTTAGTAGTTCATATAATTGATTACGATCTTTCCAACAAGATTATATTGCAAAAACACAAATTCGGTATTTTTTTACTCAGTTAAAAGTCCAACGGGTCCATTTTACGACCCATTTAGACCCGCTCGCCCGAAACCTCTTCAAAAATGACAGAAAAACAAGTTTTAATCAAATTTTAGGACTTCATATCATTGATTACGATCTTTTCAACACGATTATATTGCAAAAACTCAACTTTTGTACTTTTTAGTCTGTTAAAAGTTCAACGGGTCCATTTTACGGCCCATTTAGACCCGCTCGTCCGAAACCTCTACAAAAGGACCGCAAAACAAGTTTTGATCCAATTTTAGGAGTTCATATAATTGATTACGAGCTTTTCAACAAGATTATATTGCAAAAACTCAAATTCGGTATTTTTTACTCAGTTAAAAGTCCAACGGGTCCATTTTACGGCCTATTTAGACCCGCTCGCCCGAAACCTCTTAAAAATGACTGAAAAACAAGTTTAATCAAATTTTAGGAGTTCATATAACTAATTACTATCTTTTCAAAACGATTGTATTGCAAAAATTCAATTTCTGTTCTTTTTACGCAGTTATAAGTTCAACGGGTCCATTTTAAGGCCCATTTAGACCCGCTCGTCCGAAACCTCTTCAAAAATGACTGAAAAACAAGTTTTAATAAAATATTAGGAGATCATATAACTGATTACGATCTTTTCAACACGATTGTATTGCAAAAATTCAATTTATGTTCTTTTTACGCAGTTATAAGTTCAACGGGTCCATTTTAAGGCCCATTTAGACCCGCTCATCTGAAACCTCTTCAAAAATGACTAAAAAACAAGTTTTGATCAAATTTTAGGAGTTCATATAATTGATTACGAGCTTTTCAACAAGATTATATTGCAAAAACTCAAATTCAGTATTTTTTACCTAGTTAACAGTCCAACGGGTCCATTTTACGGCCTATTTAGACCCGCTCGCCCGAAACCTCTTCAAAAATGACCGAAAAAAAAGTTTTAATCAAATTTTAGGACTTCATATCATTGATTACGATCTTTTCAACACGATTATATTTCAAAAACTGAATTTTTGTACTTTTTACTCAGTTAAAAGTCCAACGGGTCCATTTTACGGCCCATTTAGACCCGCTCGTCCAAAAACTCTAATTTTAGGAGTTCATATAATTGATTACGAGCTTTTCAACAAGATTATATTGCAAAAACTCAAATTCGATATTTTTTACTCAGTTAAAAGTCCAACGGGTCTATTTTACGGCACATTTAGACCCGCTCGCACGAAACCTCTTCAAAAATGACTGAAAAACAAGTTTTAATCAAATTTTAGGAGTTCATATAATTGATTACGATCTCTTCAATGCGTTTATATTGCAAAAACTCAATTTTTGTACTTTTTACTCAGTTAAAAGTCCAATGGGTCCATTTTACGGCCCATTTAGACCCGCTTGTCTGAAACCTCTACAAAAAGGACCGCAAAACAAGTTTTAATCAAAACTTAAGAGTTCATATCGTTGATTACGAGCTTTTCAACACTATTGTATTGCAAAAATTCAATTTATGTTCTTTTTACGCATTTATAAGTTCAACGGGTCCATTTTAAGGCCCATTTAGACCAGCTCGTCCGAAACCTCTACAAAAAGGACCGAAAAACAAGTTTTGATCCAATTTTACGAGTTCATATAATTGATTACGAGCCTTTCAACAAGATTATATTGCAAAAACTCAAATTCGGTATTTTTTACTTAGTTAAAAGTCCAACGGGTCCATTTTACGGCCCATTTATACCCGCTCGTCCGAAACCTCTTCAAAAATGACTAAAAAACAAGTTTTGATCCAATTTTACGAGTTCATATAATTGATTACGAGCTTTTCATCAAGATTATATTGCAAAAACTCAAATTCGGTATTTTTTACTCAGTTAAAAGTCCAACGGGTCCATTTTACGGCTCATTTAGACCCGCTCGCCCAAAACCTCTTCTAAAATGACTGAAAAACAAGTTTTAATAAAATTTTTAGGAGTTCATATAATTGATTACGATCGTTTCAACACGATTATATTGCAAAAAGTAATTTTTTGTATTTTTTTACTCAATTAAAAGTCCAACGGGTCCATTTTACCGCCCATTTACACCCACTCGTCCGAAACCTCTACAAAAAGGACCGTAAAACAAGTTTTAATCAAAACTTAAGAGTTCATATCGTTGATTACGAGCTTTTCAACACGATTGTATTGCAGAAATTCTATTTCTATTCTTTTTACGCAGTTATAAGTTCAACGGGTCCATTTAGACCCGCTCGTCCGAAACATTTTCAAAAATGACTGAAAAACAAGTTTTAATCAAATTTTAGGAGTTCATATAATTTATTATGAGCTTTTCAACAAGATTATATTGCAAAAACTCAAATTCGGTACTTTTTACTCAGTTAAAAGTGAAACGGGTCCATTTTACGGCCCATTTAGACCCGCTCGCCCGAAACCTCTTCGAAAATGACTAAAAAGCAAGTTTTAATCAAATTTTAGGTGTTCATATAATTGATTACGATCGTTTCAACACGATTATATTGCAAAAACTCAATTTCTGTATTTTTACTCAGTTAAAAGTCCAACGGGTCCATTTTACGGCCCATTTACACCCGCTCGTCCGAAACATCTACAAAAACGACAGCAAAACAAGTTTTAATCAAAACTTAAGAGTTCATATCGTTGATTACGAGCTTTTCAACACTATTGTATTGCAAAAATTCAATTTTTGTTCTTTTTACGCAGTTATAAGTTCAACGGGTCCATTTTAAGGCCCATTTAGACCCGGTCGCCCGAAACCTCTACAAAAAGGACCGAAAAACAAGTTTTTATCCAATTTTAGGAGTTCATATAATTGATTACGAGCTTTTCAACAAGATTATATTGCAAAAACTCAAATTCGGTATTTTTTACTTAGTTAAAAGTCCAACGGGTCCATTTTACGGCCCATTTAGACCCGCTCGCCCGAAACCTCTTCAAAAATGACTGAAAAACAAGTTTTGATCAAATTTTAGGAGTTCATATAACTAATTACGATCTTTTCAACACGATTGTATTGCAAAAATTCAATTTCTGTTCTTTTTACGTAGTTATAAGTTCAACGGGTCCATTTAAAGGCCCATTTAGACCCGCTCGTCCGAAACCTCTACAAAAAGGACCGAAAAACATGTTTTGATCCAATTTTACGAGTTCATATAATTGATTACGAGCTTTTCAACAAGATTATATTGCAAAAACTCAAATTCGGTATTTTTTACTTAGTTAAAAGTCCAACGGGTCCATTTTACGGCCCATTTAGACCCGCTCGCCGAAACCTCTTCAAAAATGACTGAAAAACAAGTTTTAATCAAATTTTAGGAGTTCATATAATTGATTACGATCTTTTCAACAGGATTATATTGCAAAAACTCAATTTAAGTACTTTTTACTCAGATAAAAGTCCAACGGGTCCATTTTACGGCCCATTTAGACCCGCTCGTCCGAAACCTCTACAAAAAGGACCGCAAAACATGTTTTAATCAAAACTTAAGAGTTCATATCGTTGATTATGAGGTTTTCAACACTATTGTATTGCATAAATTCAATTTATGTTCTTTTTACGCAGTTATAAGTTCAACGAGTCCATTTTAAGGCCCATTTAGACCCGCTCGTTCGAAACCACTACAAAAAGGACCGAAAAACAAGTTTTGATCGAATTTTAGGAGTTCATATAATTGATTACGAGCTTTTCAACAAGATTATATTGCAAAAAGTCAATTACTGTATTTTTTACTCAGTTAAAAGTCCAACGGGTCTATTTTACGGCCCATTTAGACCCGCTCGCCCGAAACCTCTTCTAAAATGACTGAAAAACAAGTTTTAATCAAAATTTAGGAGTTCATATAATTGAGATTATATTGCAAAAAGTAAATTTTTGTATTTTTTACTCAATTAAAAGTCCATCGGGTCCATTTTACCGCCCATTTACACCCGCTAGTCCGAAACCTCTACAAAAAGGACCGTAAAACAAGTTTTAATCAAAACTTAAGAGTTCATATCGTTGATTACGAGCTTTTCAACACGATTGTATTGCAAAAATTCTATTTATGTTCTTTTTACGCAGTTATAAGTTCAATGGGTCCATTTAGTCCCGCTCGTCCGAAACATTTTCAAAAATGACTGAAAAACAAGTTTTTTATCAAATTTTAGGAGTTCATGTAATTTATTACGAGCTTTTCAACAAGATTATATTTCAAAAACTCAAATTCGGTATTTTTTTACCCAGTTAAAAGTCCAACGGGTCCATTTTACGGCCCACTTAGACCCGCTCGCCCGAAACCTCTTCAAAAATGGCCGAAAAAAAAGTTTTAACCAAATTTTAGGACTTCATATCATTGATTACGATCTTTTCAACACGATTGTATTGCAAAAACTCAATTTTTGTACTTTTTACTCAGTTAAAAGTCCAACGGGTCCATTTTACGGCCCATTTAGACCCGCTCGTCCGAAACCTCTAGAAAAAGGACCGCAAAACAAATTTTAATCAAAACTTAAGAGTTCATATCGTTGATTACGAGCTTTTCAACACTATTGTATTGCAAAAATTCAATTTTTGTTCTTTTTACGCTGTTATAAGTTCAACGAGTCCATTTTAAGGCCCATTTAGACCCGTTCGTCCGAAACCTCTTCAAAAATGACTGAAAAACAACTTTAATCAAATTTTAGGAGTTCATATAATTGATTACGATCTTTTCAACACGATTATATTGCAAAAACTCAATTTAAGTACTTTTTACTCAGTTAAAAGTCCAATGGGTCCATTTTACGGCCCATTTAGACCCGCTCGTCCGAAACGTCTACAAAAAGGACCGCAAAACATGTTTTAATCAAAACTTATGAGTTCATATCGTTGATTACGAGCTTTTCAACACTATTGTATTGCAAAAATTCAATTTATGTTCTTTTTACGCAGTTATAAGTTCATCGGGTCCATTTTAAGGCCCATTTAGACCCGTTCGTCCGAAACCACTACAAAAAGGATCGAAAAACAAGTTTTGATCCAATTTTAGGAGTTCATATAATTGATTACGAGCTTTTCAACAAGATTATATTGCAAAAAGTCAATTTCTGTATTTTTTAGTCAGTTAAAAGTCCAACGGGTCCATTTTACGGCCCATTTAGACCCGCTCGCCCGAAACCTCTTCTAAAATGACTGAAAAATAAGTTTTAATCAAATTTTAGGAGTTCATATAATTGATTATGATCGTTTCAACACGATTATATTGCAAAAAGTTAATTTTAGTATTTCTTACTCAATTAAAAGTCCAACGGGTCCATTTTACCGCCCATTTACACCCGCTCGTCCGAAACCTCTACAAAAAGGACTGTAAAACAAGTTTTAATCAAAACTTAAGAGTTCATATCGTTGATTACGAGCTTTTCAACACGATTGTATTGCAAAAATTCTATTTCTGTTCTTTTTACGCAGTTATAAGTTCAACGGGTCCATTTAGACCCGCTCGCCCGAAACATTTTCAAAAATGACTGAAAAACAAGTTTTGATCAAATTTTAGGAGTTCATATAATTTATTACGAGCTTTTCAACAAGATTATATTGTAAAAACTCAAATTCAGTACTTTTTACTCAGTTAAAAGTCCAACGGGTACATTTTACGGCCCATTTAGACTCGCTCGCCCGAAACCTCTTCGAAAATGACTGAAAAACAAGTATTAATCAAATTTTAGGAGTTCATATAATTGACTAAGATCGTTTCAACACGATTATATTGCAAAAACTCAATTTTTGTATTTTTTACTCAGATAAAAGTCCAACGGATCCATTTTACGGCCCATTTACACCCGCTCGTCTGAAACCTCTACAAAAAGGACAGCAAAACAAGTTTTAATCAAAACTTAAGAGTTCATATCGTTGATTACGAGCTTTTTAACACTATTGTATTGCAAAAATTCAATTTATGTTCTTTTTACGCAGTTATAAGTTCAACAGGTCCATTTTAAGGCCCATTTAGACCTGGTCGCCCGAAACCTCTACAAAAAAGACCGAAAAACAAGTTTTGATCCAATTGTAGGAGTTCATATAATTGATTACAAGCTTTTCAACAAGATTATATTGCAAAAACTCAAATTCGGTATTTTTTACTTAATGAAAAGTCCAACGGGTCCATTTTACGGCCCATTTAGACCCGCTCGTCCGAAACCTATACAAAAAGGACTGGAAAACAAGTTTTAATCAAAACTTAAGAGTTCATATCGTTGATTACGAGCTTTTCAACACTATTGCATTGCAAAAATTCAATTTCTGTTGTTTTTACGCAGTTATAAGTTCAACGGGTCCATTTTAAGGCCCATTTAGACCCGCTCGTCCGAAACCTCTACAAAAAGGACCGAAAAACAAGTTTTAATCCAATTTTAGGAGTTCATATAATTGATTACGAGCTTTTCAACAATATTATATTGCAAAAACTCAAATTCGATATATTTTACTTAGTTAAAAGTCCAACGGGTCCATTTTACGGCCCATTTAGACCCGCTCGCCCGAAACCTCTTCAGAAATGACTGAAAAACATGTTTTAATCAAATTTTAGGAGTTCATATAACTAATTACGATCTTTTCAACACGATTGTATTGCAAAAATTCAATTTCTGTTCTTTTTACGCAGTTATAAGTTTAACGGGTCCATTTTAAGGCCCATTTAGACCCGCTCGTCCGAAACCTCTACAAAAGGACTGCAAAACAAGTTTTAATCAAAACTTAAGAGTTCATATCGTTGATTACGAGCTTTTGAACACTATTGTATTGCAAAAATTCAATTTCTGTTGTTTTTACGCAGTTATAAGTTCAACGGGTCCATTTTAAGGCCCATTTAGACCCGCTCGTCCGAAACTTCTACAAAAAGGACCGAAAAACAAGTTTTGATCCAATTTTAGGAGTTCATATAATTGATTATGAGCTTTTCAACAAGATTATATTGCAAAAAGTCCATTTATGTATTTGTTACCAGTTAAAAGTCCAACTTGTCCATTTTACGGCCCATTTAGACCCGCTCGCCCGAAACTTCTTCAAAAATGACTGAAAATCAAGTTTTAATCAAATTTTAGGAGTTCATATAATTGATTACGATCTTTTCAACACGATTATATTGCATAAACTCAATTTTTGTACTTTTTACTCAGTTAAAAGTCCAACGGGTCCATTTTACGGCCCATTTAGACCCGCTCGTCCAAAACCTCTACAAAAAGGACCGCAAAACATGTTTTAATCAAAACTTAAGAGTTCATATAGTTGATTACGAGCTTTTCAACACTATTCTATTGCAAAAATTCAATTTATTTTCTTTTTCGGAACCACTACAAAAAGCCCCATTTAGACCCGCTCGTCCAAAACCACTGCAAAAAGGACCGAAAAACAAGTTTTGATCCAATTTTAGGAGTTCATATAATTGATTACGATCGTTTCAACACGATTATATTGGAAAAACTCAATTTATGTATTTTTTACTAAGTTAAAAGTCCAACGGGTCCATTTTACGGCTCATTTAGACCCGCTCGTCCGAAACCTCTACAAAAAGGACCGCAACACAAGTTTTAATCAAAACTTAAGAGT
Organism: Hibiscus trionum; assembly: GCA_030270665.1. NCBI lineage: Eukaryota > Viridiplantae > Streptophyta > Magnoliopsida > Malvales > Malvaceae > Hibiscus > Hibiscus trionum. Next base: position 51,854,175 of record BSYR01000020.1, on the reverse strand, counting down.
TCATATCGTTGATTACGAGCTTTTCCACACTATTGTATTGCAAAAATTCAATTTATGTTCTTTTTACGCAGTTATAACTACAACGGGTCCATTTTAAGGCCCATTTAGACCCGCTCGTCCGAAACCTCTACAAAAAGAACCGAAAAATAAGTTTTGATCCAATTTTACGAGTTCATATAATTGATTACGAGATTTTCAACAAGATTATATTGCAAAAACTCAAATTCGGTATTTTTTACTTAGTTAAAAGTCCAACGGGTCCATTTTACGGCCCATTTAGACCCGCTCGCCCGAAACCTCTTCAAAAATGACTGAAAAACAAGTTTTAATCAAATTTTAGGAGTTCATATAATTGATTACGATCTTTTCAACACGATTATATTGCCAAAACTCAATTTCTGTATTTTTTACCCAGTTAAAAGTCCAACGGGTCCATTTTACGGCCCATTTAAACCCGCTCGTCCGAAACCTCTACAAAAAGGACCGCAAAACAAGTTTTAATCAAAACTTAAGAGTTCATATCGTTGATTACGAGCTTTTCAACACTATTGTATTGCAAAAATTCAATTTCTGTTCTTTTTACGCAGGTATAAGTTCAACGGGTCCATTTTAAGGCCCATTTAGACTCGCTCGTCCGAAACCACTACAAAAAGGACCGAAAAACAAGTTTTGATCCAATTTTAGGAGTTCATATAATTGATTACGAGCTTTTCAACAATATTATATTGTAAAAAGTCAATTTCTATATTTTTTACTCAGTTAAAAGTCCAACGGGTCCATTTTACGGCCCATTTAGACCCGCTCGCCCGAAACCTCTTCTAAAATGACTGAAAAAAAGTTTTAATCAAATTTCAGGAGTTCATATAATTGATTGCGATCGTTTCAACACGATTATATTGCAAAAACTGAATTTCTGTATTTTTTACTCAATTAAAAGTCCAACGGGTCCATTTTACGGCTCATTTACACCCGCTCGTCCGAAACCTCTACAAGAATGACCGTAAAACAAGTTTTAATCAAAACTTAAGAGTTCATATCGTTGATTACGAGCTTTTCAACACGATTGTATTGCAAAAAATTCTATTTCTGTTCTTTTTACGCAATTATAAGTTCAACGGGTCCATTTTAAGGCCCATTTAGACCCGCTCGTCCGAAACATTTTCAAAAATGACTGAAAAACAAGTTTTGATCAAATTTTAGGAGTTCATATAATTTATTACGAGCTTTTCAACAAGATTATATTGCAAAAACTCAAATTCGGTATTTTTTACTTAGTTAAAAGTCCAACGGGTCCATTTTACGGCCCATGAAGACCCGCTCGTCCGAAACCTCTACAAAAAGGACCGCAAAATAAGTTTTAATCAAAACTTAAGAGTTCATATCGTTGATTACGAGCTTTTCAACACAATTTTATTGCAAAAATTCAATTTTTGTTCTTTTTACGCAGTTATAAGTTCAACGAGTCCATTTTAAGGCCCATTTAGACCCGCTCGTCCGAAACCTCTACAAAAAGGACCGAAAAACAAGTTTTGATCCAATTTTAGAGTTCATATAATTGATTACAAGCTTTTCAACAAGATTATGTTGTAAAAACTCAAATTCGGTATTTTTTACTCAGTTAAAAGTCCAACGGGTCCATTTTACGGCTCATTTATACCCGCTCACCCGAAACCTCTTCAAAAATGACTGAAAAACAGGTTTTAATCAAATTTAAGGAGTTCATATAATTGATTACGATCTTTCCAACACGATTATATTGCAAAAACTCAATTTTGTACTTTTTACTCAGTTAAAAGTCCAACGGTTCCATTTTACGTCCCATTTAGACCCGCTCGTCCAAAACCTCTACAAAAAGGACCGCAAAACAAGTTTTAATCAAAACTTTAGAGTTCATATCGTTGATTACGACCTTTTCAACACTATTGTATTGCAAAAATTCAATTTCTGTTGTTTTTACGCAGTTATAAGTTCAACGGGTCCATTTTAAGGCCCATTTAGACCCGCTCGTCCGAAACCTCTACAAAAAGCACCTAAAAACAAGTTTTGATCCAATTTTAGGAGTTCATATAATTGATTACGAGCTTTTCAACAAGATTATATTGCAAAAACTCAAATTTGGTATTTTTTACTCAGTTAAAAGTCCAACGGGTCCATTTTACGGCCCATTTAGACCCGCTCGTCCGAAACCTCTTCCAAAATTACTGAAAACAAGTTTTAATCAAATTTTAGGAGTTCATATAATTGATTACGATCTTTTCAACACGATTATATTGCAAAAACTCATTTTTTGTACTTTTTAATCTGTTAAAAGTCCAACGGGTCCATTTTACGACCCATTTAGACCCGCTCGTCTGAAACCTCTACAAAAAGGACCGCAAAACAAGTTTTAATCAAAACTTAAGAGTTCATTTCGTTGATTACGAGCTTTTCAACACTATTGTATTGCAAAAATTCAATTATGTTCTTTTTACGCAGTTATAAGTTCAACGGGTCCATTTTAAGGCTCATTTAGACCCGCTCGTCTGAAACCTCTACAAAAAAGACCGAAAAACAAGTTTTGATCCAATTTTTCGAGTTCATGTAGTTGATTACGAGCTTTTCAACAAGATTATATTGCAAAAAATCAAAATCGGTATTTTTTACCCAGTTAAAAGTCCAATGGGTCCATTTTACGGCCCATTTAGACCCGCTCGCCCGAAACCTCTTCAAAAATGACCGAAAAACAAGTTTTAATCAAATTTTAGGACTTCATATCATTGATTACGATCTTTTCTACACGATTATATTGCAAAAACTCAATTTTTGTACTTTTTATTCAGTTAAAAGTCCAACGGGTCCATTTTACGGCCCATTTAGACCCGCTCGTCCGAAACCTCTACAAAAAGGACTGGAAAACAAGTTTTAATCAAAACTTAAGAGTTCATATCGTTGATTACGAGCTTTTCAACACTATTGTATTGCAAAAATTCAATTTATGTTCTTTTTACGCAGTTATAAGTTCAACGAGTCCATTTTAAGGCGCATTTAGACTCGCTCGTCCGAAACCAGTACAAAAAGGACCGAAAAACAAGTTTTGATCCAATTTTAGGAGTTCATATAATTTATTACGAGCTTTTCAACAAGATTATATTGCTAATAGTCAATTTCTGTATTTTTAACTCAGTTAAAAGTCCAACGGGTCCATTTTACGGCCCATTTAGACCCGCTCGCCCGAAACCTCTTCAAAAATGACTGAAAAACAAGTTTTAATCAAATATTAGGAGTTCATATAATTGAATACGATCTTTTCAACACGATTATATTGCAAGAACTCAATTTTTGTACTTTTTACTTAATTAAAAGTCCAACGGGTCCATTTTACGGCCCATTTACACCCGCTCGTCCGAAACCTCTACAAAAAGGACCGCAAAACAAGTTTTAATCAAAACTTAAGAGTTCATATCGTTGATTACGAGCTTTTCAACACTATTGTATTGCAAAAATTCAATTTCTGTTCTTTTTACGCAGTTATAAGTTCAACGAGTCCATTTTATGGCCCATTTAGACCCGCTCGTCCGAAACCTCTACAAAAAGGACCGAAAAACAAGTTTTATCAAATTTTACGAGTTCATATATTTGATTACGATCTTTTCAACAAGATTATATTACAAAAACTCAAATTCGGTATTTTTTACTCATTTAAAAGTCTAACGGGTCCATTTTACGGCCCATTTAAACCCGCTCGCCCGAAACCTTTTTAAAAATGACTGAAAAATAAGTTTTAATCAAATTTTAGGAGTTCATATAATTGATTACGATCGTTTCAACATGATTATATTGCAAAAACTCAATTTCTGTATTTTTTACTCAGTTAAAAGTCCAACGGGTCCATTTTACGGCCAATTTACACCCGCTCGTCCGAAACCTCTACAAAAAGGACTGGAAAACAAGTTTTAATCAAAACTTAAGAGTTCATATCGTTGATTACGAGCTTTTCAACACTATTGTATTGCAAAAATTCTATTTATGTTCTTTTTACGCAGTTATAAGTTCAACGGGTCCATTTTAAGGCCCATTTAGACCCGGTCGCCCGAAACCTCTACAAAAAGGACCGAAAAACAAGTTTTGATCAAATTTTAGGAGTTCATATAATTGATTACGAGCTTTTCAACAAGATTATATTGCAAAAACTCAAATTCGGTATTTTTAACTCAGTTAAAAGTCCAACGGGTCCATTTTACGACCCATTCAGACCCCCTTGCCCAAAACCTCTTCAAAAATGACTGAAAAACAAGTTTTAATCAAATTTTAGGAGTTCATATAATTGAATACGATCTTTTCAACACGATTATATTGCAAAAACTCAATTTTGTACTTTTTACTCAGTTAAAAGTCCAACAGGTCCATCTTACGGCCCATTTAGACGCGCTCGCCTGAAACCTCTTCAAAAATGACTGAAAAACAAGTTTTAATCAAATTTTAGGAGTTCATATAACTGATTACGATCTTTTCAACACGATTGTATTTCAAAAATTCAATTTCTGTTCTTTTTACACAGTTATAAGTTCAACGGGTCCATTTTAAGGCTCATTTAGACCCGCTCGTCCGAATCCTCTACAAAAAGGACCGAAAAAACAAGTTTTGATCCATTTTTAGGAGTTCATATAATTGATTACGAGCTTTTCAACAAGATTATATTGCAAAAACTCAAATTCGATATTTTTTACTTAGTTAAAAGTCCAACGGGTCCATTTTACGGCCCATTTAGACCCGCTCGCACGAAACCTCTTCAAAAATGACTGAAAAACAAGTTTTAATCAAATTTTAGGAGTTCATATAATTGATTATGATCTTTTCAACACGATTATATTCCAAAAACTCAATTTAAGTACTTTTTACTAAGTTAAAAGTGCAACGGGTCCATTTTACGGCCCATTTAGACCCGCTGGTCCGAAACCTCTACAAAAAGGACCGCAAAACAAGTTTTAATCAAAACTTAAGAGTTCATATCGTTGCTTACGAGCTTTTCAACACTATTGTATTGCAAAAATTCAATTTCTTTTCTTTTTACGCAGTTATAAGTTCAACGGGTCCATTTTAAGGCCTATTTAGACCCGCTCGTCCGAAACCTCTACAAAAAGGACCGAAAAACAAGTTTTAATCAAATTTTACGAGTTCATATATTTGATTACGAGCTTTTCAACAAGATTATATTACAAAAACTCAAATTCGGTATTTTTTACTCAGTTAAAATTCTAACGGGTCCTTTTTACGGCCCATTTAGACCCGCTCGCCCGAAACCTCTTTAAAAATGACTGAAAAACAAGTTTTAATCAAATTTTAGGAGTTCATATAATTGATTACGATCGTTTCAATACGATTATATTGCAAAAACTCAATTTTTGTATTTTTTACTCAGTTAAAAGTCCAACGGGTCCATTTTACGGCCCATTTACACCCGCTCGTCCGAAACCTCTACTAAAGGACTGGAAAACAAGTTTTAATCAAAACTTAAGAGTTCATATCATTGATTACGAGCTTTTCAACACTATTGTATTGCAAAAATTCAATTTCTGTTCTTTTTACGCAGTTATAAGTTCAACGGGTCCATTTTAAGGCCCATTTAGACCCGGTCGCCCGAAACCTCTACAAAAAGGGCCGAAAAACAAGTTTTGATCAAATTTTAGGAGTTCATATAATTGATTACGAGCTTTTCAACAAGATTATATTGCAAAAACTCAAATTCGGTATTTTTTACTCAGTTAAAAGTCCAACGGGTCCATTTTACGGCCCATTTAGACCCGCTTGCCCGAAACCTCTTCAAAAATGACTGAAAAACAAGTTTTAATCAAATTTTAGGAGTTTATATAATTGAATACGATCTTTTCAACATGATTATAATGCAAAAACTCAATTTTTGTACTTTTTACTCAGTTAAAAGTCCAACGGGTCCATTTTACGGCCCATTTAGACCCGCTCGCCCGAAACCTCTTTAAAAATGACCGAAAAACAAGTTTTAATCAAATTTTAGGACTTCATATAACTGATTACGATCTTTTCAACACGATTGTATTGCAAAAATTCAATTTCTGTTCTTTATACACATTTATAAGTTCAACGGGTCCATTTAAGGCCCATTTAGACCCGCTCGTCCGAAACCTCTACAAAAAGGACCGAAAAACAAGTTTTGATCCAATTTTAGGAGTTCATATAATTGATTACGAGCTTTTCAACAAGCTTATATTGCAAAAACTCAAATTCGGTATTTTTTTACATAGTTAAAAGTCCAACGGGTCCATTTTACAGCCCATTTAGACCCGCTCGCACGAAACCTCTTCAAAAATGACTGAAAAACAAGTTTTAATCAAATTTTAGGAGTTCATATAATTGATTATGATCTTTTCAACACGATTATATTGCAAAAACTCAATTTAAGTACTTTTTACTAAGTTAAAAGTCCAACGGGTCCATTTTACGGCCCATTTAGACCCGCTCGTCCGAAACCTCTACAAAAAGGACCGCAAAACAAGTTTTAATCAAAACTTAAGAGTTCATATCGTTGCTTACGAGCTTTTCAACACTATTGTATTGCAAAAATTCAATTTTTGTTCTTATTACGCAGTTATAAGTTCAACGAGTCCATTTTAAGGCCCATTTAGACCCGCTCGTCCGAAACCTCTACAAAAAGGATCGAAAAACAAGTTTTGATCCAATTTTACGAGTTCATATAATTGATTACGAGCTTTTCAACAAGATTATATTGCAAAAACTCAAATTCCGTATTTTTTACTTAGTTAAAAGTCCAACGGGTGCATTTTACGACCCATTTAGACCCGCTCGCCCGAAACCTCTTCAAAAATGACTGAAAAACAAGTTTTAATCAAATTTTAGTAGTTCATATAATTGATTACGATCTTTTCAACATGATTATATTGCAAAAACTCAATTTGAAGTACTTTTTACTCAGTTAAAATTCCAACGGGTCCATTTTACGGCCCATTTTGACCCGCTCGTCCAAAACCTCTACAAAAAGGACCGCAAAACATGTTTTAATCAAAACTTAAGAGTTCATATCGTTGATTACGAGCTTTTCAACACTATTGTATTGCAAAAATTCAATTTATGTTCTTTTTACGCAATTATAAGTTCAACGGGTCCATTTTATAGCCCATTTAGACCCGCTCGTCCGAAACCTCTACAAAAAGGACCGAAAAACAAGTTTTGATCCAATTTTACGAGTTAATATAATTGATTACGAGCTTTTTAACAAGATTATAATGCAAAAACTCAAATTCGGTATTTTTTACTCAGTTAAAAGTCCAACGGGTCCATTTTACGGCTCATTTAGACCCGCTCACCCGAAACCTTTTCAAAAATGACTGAAAAACAGGTTTTAATCAAATTTTAGGAGTTCATATAATTGATTACGATATTTTCAACATGATTATATTGCAAAAACTCAATTTAAGTACTTTTTACTCAGTTAAAATTCCAACGGGTCCATTTTACGGCCCATTTTGACCCGCTCGTCCGAAACCTCTACAAAAAGGACCGCAAAACATGTTTTAATCAAAACTTAAGAGTTCATATCGTTGATTACGAGCTTTTCAACACTATTGTATTGCAAAAATTCAATTTATGTTCTTTTTATACAATTATAAGTTCAACGGCTCCATTTTATGGCCCATTTAGACCCGCTCGTCCGAAACCTCTATAAAAAGGACCGAAAAACAAGTTTTGATCCAATTTTACGAGTTAATATAATTGATTACGAGCTTTTCAACAAGATTATAATGCAAAAACTCAAATTCGGTATTTTTTACTCAGTTAAAAGTCCAACGGGTCCATTTTACGGCTCATTTAGACCCGCTCACCCGAAACCTTTTCAAAAATGACTGAAAAACAGGTTTTAATCAAATTTTAGGAGTTCATATAATTGATTACGATCTTTTCAACAGGATTATATTGCAAAAACTCAATTTTTGTATTTTTTACTCAGTTAAAAGTCCAATGGGTCCATTTTACGGCCCATTTAGACCCGCTCGCCCGAAACCCCTTCTAAAATGACTGAAAAACAAGTTTTAATCAAATTTTAGGAGTTCATATAATTGATTACGATCGTTTCAACACGAATATATTGCAAAAACTCAATTTCTTTATTTTTTACTCAATTAAAAGTCCAACGGATCCATTTTACGGCCCATTTACACCCGCTCGTCCGAAACCTCTACAAAAAGGACCGTAAAACAAATTTTAATCAAAACTTATGAGTTCATATCGTTGATTACGAGCTTTTCAACACGATTGTATTGCAAAAATTCTATTTTTGTTCTTTTTACGATGTTATAAGTTCAACGGGTCCATTTTTAGGCCCATTTAGACCCGCTCGTCCGAAACATTTTCAAAAATGACTGAAAAACAAGTTTGTATCAAATTTTAGGAGTTCATATAATTTATTACGAGCTTTTCAACAAGATTATATTGCAAAAACTAAAATTTGGTATTTTTTACTTAGTTAAAAGTCTAACAGGTCCATTTTACGGCCCATTTAGACCCGCTCGCCCGAAACCTCTTCAAAAATGACTGAAAAACAAGTTTTAATCAAATTTTAGGAGTTCATATAACTAATTACGATCTTTCCAACATGATTGTATTGCAAAAATTCAATTTCTGTTCTTTTTACGCAGTTATAAGTGCAACGGGTCCATTTTAAGGCCCATTTAGACCCGCTCGTCCGAAACCTCTACAAAAAGGACCGAAAAATAAGTTTTGATCCAATTTTAGGAGTTTATATAATTGATTACGAGCTTTTCAACAAGATTATATTGCAAAATCTCAAATTTGGTATTTTTTACTCAGTTAAAAGTCCAATGGGTCCATTTTACGGCCCATTTAGACCCGCTCACCCGAAACCTCTTCATAAATGACCGGAAAAAAGTTTTAATCAAATTTTAGGAGTTCATATAATTGATTACGATCTTTTCAACACTATTATATTGAAAAAACTCAATTTTTGAACTTTTTACTCAGTTAAAAGTCCAACGGGTCCATTTTACGGCCCATTTAGACCCGCTCGTCCGAAACCTTTACAAAAAGGACCGCAAAACAAGTTTTAATCAAAACTTAAGAGTTCATATCGTTGATTACGAGCTTTTCAACACTATTGTATTGCAAAAATTCAATTTCTTTTCTTTTTACGCAGTTATAAGTTCAACGGGTCCATTTTAAGGCCCATTTAGACCCGGTCGCCCGAAACGTCTACAAAAAGGACCGAAAAACAAGTTTTGATCAAATTTTAGGAGTTCATATAATTGATTACGAGCTTTTCAACAAGATTATGTTGAAAAAACTCAAATTCGGTATTTTTTACTTAGTTAAAAGTCCAACGGGTCCATTTTACGGCCCATTTAGACCCGCTTGCCCGAAACCTCTTCAAAAATGACTAAAAAACAAGTTTTAATCAAATTTTAGGAGTTCATATAATTGAATACGATCTTTTCAACACGATTATATTGCAAAAACTCAATTTTTGTACTTTTTACTCAGTTAAAAGTCCAACAGGTCCATCTTACGGCCCATTTAGACGCGCTCTCCTGAAACCTCTTCAAAAATGACTGAAAAAAAAGTTAAATCAAATTTTAGGAGTTCATATAACTGATTACGATCTTTTCAACACGATTGTATTGCAAAAATTCAATTTCTGTTCCTTTTACGCAGTTATAAGTTCAACGGGTCCATTTTAAGGCCCATTTAGACCCGCTCGTCCGAAACCTCTACAAAAAGGACCAAAAAATAAGTTTTGATCCAATTTTAGGAGTTTATATAATTGATTACGAGCTTTTCAACAAGATTATATTGCAAAAACTCAAATTTGGTATTTTTTACTCAGTTAAAATTCCAACGGGTCCATTTTACGGCCCATTTTGACCCGCTCGTCCGAAACCTCTACAAAAAGGACCGCAAAACATGTTTTAATCAAAACTTAAGAGTTCATATCGTTGATTACGAGCTTTTCAACACTATTGTATTGCAAAAATTCAATTTATGTTCTTTTTACGCAATTATAAGTTAAACGAGTCCATTTTAAGGCCCATTTAGACTCGCTCGTCCGAAACCTCTACAAAAAGGACCGAAAAACAAGTTTTGATAGAATTTTACGAGTTCATATAATTGATTACGAGCTTTTCAACAAGATTATATTGCAAAAATCCAAATTCGATATTTTTTACTCAGTTAAAAGTCCAACGGGTTCATTTTACGGCTCATTTAGACCCGCTCACCTGAAATCTCTTCAAAAACGACTGAAATATAAATTTTAATCAAATTTTAGGAGTTCATATAATTGATTACGATCTTTTCAATAGGATTATATTGCAAAAACTCAATTTTTGTACTTTTTACTCAGTTAAAAGTCCAACGGATCCATTTTACGGCCCATTTAGACCCGCTCGTCCGAAACCTCTACAAAAAGGACCGCAAAACAAGTTTTAATCAAAACTTAAGAGTTCATATCGTTGATTACGAGCTTTTCAACACTATTGTATTGCAAAAATTCAATTTCTGTTCTTTTTACGCAGTTTTAAGTTCAACGGGTCCATTTTAAGGCCCATTTAGACCTGCTCGTCCGAAACCTCTACAAAAAGGACCGAAAAACAAGTTTTATCAAATTTTACGAGTTCATATATTTGATTACGAGCTTTTCAACAAGATTATATCACAAAAACTCAAATTCGGTATTTTTTACTCAGTTAAAAGTCTAACGGGTCCATTTTACGGCCCATTTAGACCCGCTCGCCCGAAACCTCTTCAAAAATGACTGAAAAACAAGTTTTAATCAAATTTTAGGAGTTCATATAACTAATTACGATCTTTTCAACACGATTGTATTGCAAAAATTCAATTTCTGTTCTTTTTACGCAGTTATAAGTTCAACGGGTCCATTTTAAGGCCCATTTAGACCCGCTCGTCCGAAACCTCTACAAAAAGGACCGAAAAATAAGTTTTGATCCAATTTTAGGAGTTTATATAATTGATTACGAGCTTTTCAACAAGATTATATTGCAAAAACTCAAATTTGGTATTTTTTACTCAGTTAAAAGTCCAATGGGTCCATTTTACGGCCCATTTAGACCCGCTCACCCGAAACCACTTCATAAATGACCGGAAAAAAGTTTTAATCAAATTTTAGGAGTTCATATAATTGATTACGATCTTTTCAACACTATTATATTGAAAAAACTCAATTTTTGTACTTTTTACTCAGTTAAAAGTCCAACGGGTCCATTTTACGGCCCATTTAGACCCGCTCGTCCGAAACCTTTACAAAAAGGACCGCAAAACAAGTTTTAATCAAAACTTAAGAGTTCATATCGTTGATTACGAGCTTTTCAACACTATTGTATTGCAAAAATTCAATTTATGTTCTTTTTACGCAATTATAAGTTCAACGGGTCCATTTTATAGCCCATTTAGACCCGCTCGTCCGAAACCTCTACAAAAAGGACCGAAAAACAAGTTTTGATCCAATTTTACGAGTTAATATAATTGATTACGAGCTTTTCAACAAGATTATAATGCAAAAACTTAAATTCGGTATTTTTTACTCAGTTAAAAGTCCAACGGGTCCATTTTACGGCTCATTTAGACCAGCTCACCCGAAACCTTTTCAAAAATGACTGAAAAACAGGTTTTAATCAAATTTTAGGAGTTCATATAATTGATTACGATCTTTTCAACATGATTATATTGCAAAAACTCAATTTAAGTACTTTTTACTCAGTTAAAATTCCAACGGGTCCATTTTACGGCCCATTTTGACCCGCTCGTCCGAAACCTCTACAAAAAGGACCGCAAAACATGTTTTAATCAAAACTTAAGAGTTCATATCGTTGATTACGAGCTTTTCAACACTATTGTATTGCAAAAATTCAATTTATGTTCTTTTTATGCAATTATAAGTTCAACGGGTCCATTTTATGGCCCATTTAGACCCGCTCGTCCGAAACCTCTATAAAAAGAACCGAAAAACAAGTTTTGATCCAATTTTACGAGTTAATATAATTGATTACGAGCTTTTCAACAAGATTATAATGCAAAAACTCAAATTCGGTATTTTTTACTCAGTTAAAAGTCCAACGGGTCCATTTTACGGCTCATTTAGACCCGCTCACCCGAAACCTTTTCAAAAATGACTGAAAAACAGGTTTTAATCAAATTTTAGGAGTTCATATAATTGATTACGATCTTTTCAACAGGATTATATTGCAAAAACTCAATTTTTGTATTTTTTACTCAGTTAAAAGTCCAACGGGTCCATTTTACGGCCCATTTAGACCCGCTCGCCCGAAACCCCTTCTAAAATGACTGAAAAACAAGTTTTAATCAAATTTTAGGAGTTCATATAATTGATTACGATCGTTTCAACACGAATATATTGCAAAAACTCAATTTCTTTATTTTTTACTCAATTAAAAGTCCAACGGATCCATTTTACGGCCCATTTACACCCGCTCGTCCGAAACCTCTACAAAAAGGACCGTAAAACAAGTTTTAATCAAAACTTAAGAGTTCATATTGTTGATTACGAGCTTTTCAACACGATTGTATTGCAAAAATTCTATTTTTGTTCTTTTTACGATGTTATAAGTTCAACGGGTCCATTTTAAGGCCCATTTAGACCCGCTCGTCCGAAACATTTTCAAAAATGACTGAAAAACAAGTTTGTATCAAATTTTAGGAGTTCATATAATTTATTACGAGCTTTTCAACAAGATTATATTGCAAAAACTAAAATTTGGTATTTTTTACTTAGTTAAAAGTCTAACAGGTCCATTTTACGGCCCATTTAGACCCGCTCGCCCGAAACCTCTTCAAAAATGACTGAAAAACAAGTTTTAATCAAATTTTAGTAGTTCATATAACTAATTACGATCTTTTCAACATGATTGTATTGCAAAAATTCAATTTCTGTTCTTTTTACGCAGTTATAAGTTCAACGGGTCCATTTTAAGGCCCATTTAGACCCGCTCGTCCGAAACCTCTACAAAAAGGACCGAAAAATAAGTTTTGATCCAATTTTAGGAGTTTATATAATTGATTACGAGCTTTTCAACAAGATTATATTGCAAAATCTCAAATTTGGTATTTTTTACTCAGTTAAAAGTCCAATGGGTCCATTTTACGCCCCATTTAGACCCGCTCACCCGAAACCTCTTCATAAATGACCGGAAAAAAGTTTTAATCAAATTTTAGGAGTTCATATAATTGATTACGATCTTTTCAACACTATTATATTGAAAAAACTCAATTTTTGAACTTTTTACTCAGTTAAAAGTCCAACGGGTCCATTTTACGGCCCATTTAGACCCGCTCGTCCGAAACCTTTACAAAAAGGACCGCAAAACAAGTTTTAATCAAAACTTAAGAGTTCATATCGTTGATTACGAGCTTTTCAACACTATTGTATTGCAAAAATTCAATTTCTTTTCTTTTTACGCAGTTATAAGTTCAACGGGTCCATTTTAAGGCCCATTTAGACCCGGTCGCCCGAAACGTCTACAAAAAGGACCGAAAAACAAGTTTTGATCAAATTTTAGGAGTTCATATAATTGATTACGAGCTTTTCAACAAGATTATGTTGAAAAAACTCAAATTCGGTATTTTTTACTTAGTTAAAAGTCCAACGGGTCCATTTTACGGCCCATTTAGACCCGCTTGCCCGAAACCTCTTCAAAAATGACTAAAAAACAAGTTTTAATCAAATTTTAGGAGTTCATATAATTGAATACGATCTTTTCAACACGATTATATTGCAAAAACTCAATTTTTGTACTTTTTACTCAGTTAAAAGTCCAACAGGTCCATCTTACGGCCCATTTAGACGCGCTCTCCTGAAACCTCTTCAAAAATGACTGAAAAAAAAGTTAAATCAAATTTTAGGAGTTCATATAACTGATTACGATCTTTTCAACACGATTGTATTGCAAAAATTCAATTTCTGTTCCTTTTACGCAGTTATAAGTTCAACGGGTCCATTTTAAGGCCCATTTAGACCCGCTCGTCCGAAACCTCTACAAAAAGGACCAAAAAATAAGTTTTGATCCAATTTTAGGAGTTTATATAATTGATTACGAGCTTTTCAACAAGATTATATTGCAAAAACTCAAATTTGGTATTTTTTACTCAGTTAAAATTCCAACGGGTCCATTTTACGGCCCATTTTGACCCGCTCGTCCGAAACCTCTACAAAAAGGACCACAAAACATGTTTTAATCAAAACTTAAGAGTTCATATCGTTGATTACTAGCTTTTCAACACTATTGTATTGCAAAAATTCAATTTATGTTCTTTTTACGCAATTATAAGTTAAACGAGTCCATTTTAAGGCCCATTTAGACTCGCTCGTCCGAAACCTCTACAAAAAGGACCGAAAAACAAGTTTTGATAGAATTTTACGAGTTGATATAATTGATTACGAGCTTTTCAACAAGATTATATTGCAAAAATCCAAATTCGATATTTTTTACTCAGTTAAAAGTCCAACGGGTTCATTTTACGGCTCATTTAGACCCGCTCACCTGAAATCTCTTCAAAAACGACTGAAATATAAATTTTAATCAAATTTTAGGAGTTCATATAATTGATTACGATCTTTTCAATAGGATTATATTGCAAAAACTCAATTTTGTACTTTTTACTCAGTTAAAAGTCCAACGGATCCATTTTACGGCCCATTTAGACCCGCTCGTCCGAAACCTCTACAAAAAGGACCGCAAAACAAGTTTTAATCAAAACTTAAGAGTTCATATCGTTGATTACGAGCTTTTCAACACTATTGTATTGCAAAAATTCAATTTCTATTCTTTTTACGCAGTTTTAAGTTCAACGGGTCCATTTTAAGGCCCATTTAGACCTGCTCGTCCGAAACCTCTACAAAAAGGACCGAAAAACAAGTTTTATCAAATTTTACGAGTTCATATATTTGATTACAAGCTTTTCAACAAGATTATATCACAAAAACTCAAATTCGGTATTTTTTACTCAGTTAAAAGTCTAACGGGTCCATTTTACGGCCCATTTAGACCCGCTCGCCCGAAACCTCTTCAAAAATGACTGAAAAACAAGTTTTAATCAAATTTTAGGAGTTCATATAACTAATTACGATCTTTTCAACACGATTGTATTGCAAAAATTCAATTTCTGTTCTTTTTACGCAGTTATAAGTTCAACGGGTCCATTTTAAGGCCCATTTAGACCCGCTCGTCCGAAACCTCTACAAAAAGGACTGAAAAATAAGTTTTGATCCAATTTTAGGAGTTTATATAATTGATTACGAGCTTTTCAACAAGATTATATTGCAAAAACTCAAATTTGGTATTTTTTACTCAGTTAAAAGTCCAATGGGTCCATTTTACGGCCCATTTAGACCCGCTCACCCGAAACCACTTCATAAATGACCGGAAAAAGTTTTGATCAAATTTTAGGAGTTCATATAATTGATTACGATCTTTTCAACACTATTATATTGAAAAAACTCAATTTTTGTACTTTTTACTCAGTTAAAAGTCCAACGGGTCCATTTTACGGCCCATTTAGACCCGCTCGTCCGAAACCTTTACAAAAAGGACCGCAAAACAAGTTTTAATCAAAACTTAAGAGTTCATATCGTTGATTACGAGCTTTTCAACACTATTGTATTGCAAAAATTCAATTTCTGTTCTTTTTACGCAGTTATAAGTTCAACGAGTCCATTTTAAGGCTCATTTAGACTCGCTCGTCCGAAACCTCTACAAAAAGGACCGAAAAACAAGTTTTGATCCAATTTTACGAGTTCATATAATTGATTACGAGCTTTTCAACAAGATTATAATGCAAAAACTCAAATTCGATATTTTTTACTCAGTTAAAAGTCCAACGGGTTCATTTTACGGCTCATTTAGACCCGCTCACCTGAAACCTCTTCAAAAACGACTGAAATACAGGTTTTAATCAAATTTTAGGAGTTCATATAATTGATTACGATCTTTTCAATAGGATTATATTGCAAAAACTCAATTTTTGTACTTTTTACTCAGTTAAAAGTCCAACGGGTCCATTTTACGGCCCATTTAGACCCGCTCGTCCGAAACCTCTACAAAAAGGACCGCAAAACAAGTTTTAATCAAAACTTAAGAGTTCATATCGTTGATTACGAGCTTTTCAACACTATTGTATTGCAAAAATTCAATTTCTGTTCTTTTTACGCAGTTATAAGATCAACGGGTCCATTTTAAGGCCCATTTAGACCTGCTCGTCCGAAACCTCTACAAAAAGGACCGAAAAACAAGTTTTATCAAATTTTACGAGTTCATATATTTGATTACGAGCTTTTCAACAAGATTATATTACAAAAACTCAAATTCGTTATTTTTTACTCAGTTAAAAGTCTAACGGGTCCATTTTACGGCCCATTTAGACCCGCTCGCCCGAAACCTCTTTAAAAATGACTGAAAAACAAGTTTTAATCAAATTTAAGGAGTTCATATAATTGATTACGATCGTTTCAACACGATTATATTGCAAAAACTCAATTTCCGTATTTTTTACTCAGTTAAAAGTCCAACGGGTCCATTTTACGGCCCATTTACACCCGCTCGTCCGAAACCTCTACAAAAAGGACTGGAAAACAAGTTTTAATCAAAACTTAAGAGTTCATATCATTGATTACGAGCTTTTCAACACTATTGTATTGCAAAAATTCAATTTCTGTTCTTTTTACGCAGTTATAAGTTCAACGGGTCCATTTTAAGGCCCATTTAGACCTGGTCGCCCGAAACGTCTACAAAAAGGACCGAAAAACAAGTTTTGATCCAATTTTATGAGTTAATATAATTGATTACGAGCTTTTCAGCAAGATTATATTGCAAAAACTCAATTTAAGTACTTTTTACTCAGTTAAAATTCCAACGGGTCCATTTTACGGCCCATTTTGACCCGCTCGTCCGAAACCTCTACAAAACGGACCGCAAAACATGTTTTAATCAAAACTTAAGAGTTCATATCGTTGATTACGAGCTTTTCAACACTATTGTATTGCAAAAATTCAATTTATGTTCTTTTTACGCAATTATAAGTTCAACGGGTCCATTTTATGGCCCATTTAGACCCGCTCGTCCGAAACCTCTACAAAAAGGACTGAAAAACAAGTTTTGATCCAATTTTACGAGTTAATATAATTGATTACGAGCTTTTCAACAAGATTATATTGCAAAAACTCAAATTCGGTATTTTTTCTTCAGTTAAAAGTCCAACGGGTCCATTTTTGGCTCATTTAGACCCGCTCACCTGAAACCTTTTCAAAAATTACTGAAAAACAGGTTTTAATCAAATTTTAGGAGTTCATATAATTGATTACGATCTTTTCAACGGGATTATATTGCAAAAACTCAATTTTTGTATTTTTTACTCAATTAAAAGTCCAACGGATCCATTTTACGGCCCATTTACACCCGCTCATCCGAAACCTCTACAAAAAGGACCGTAAAACAAGTTTTAATCAAAACTTAAGAGTTCATATCGTTGATTACGAGCTTTTCAACACGATTGTATTGCAAAAATTCTATTTTTGTTCTTTTTACGATGTTATAAGTTTAACGGGTCCATTTTAAGGCCCATTTAGACCCGCTCGTCCGAAACATTTTCAAAAATGACTGAAAAACAAGTTTTAATCAAATTTTAGGAGTTCATATAACTAATTACGATCTTTTCAACACGATTGTATTGCAAAAATTCAATTTCTGTTCTTTTTACGCAGTTATAAGTTCAACGGGTCCATTTTAAGGCCCATTTAGACCCGCTCGTCCGAAACCTCTACAAAAGGATCGAAAAATAAGTTTTGATCCAATTTTAGGAGTTTATATAATTGATTACGAGCTTTTCAACAAGATTATATTGCAAAAACTCAAATTTGGTATTTTTTACTTAGTTAAAATTCCAACGGGTCCATTTTACGGCCCATTTTGACCCGCTCGTCCGAAACCTCTACAAAAAGGACCGCAAAACATGTTTTAATCAAAACTTAAGAGTTCATATCGTTGATTACGAGCTTTTCAACACTATTGTATTGCAAAAATTCAATTTATGTTCTTTTTACGCAATTATAAGTTCAACGAGTCCATTTTAAGGCCCATTTAGACTCGCTCGTCCGAAACCTCTACAAAAAGGACCGAAAAATAAGTTTTGATCCAATTTTACGAGTTCATATAATTGATTACGAGCTTTTCAACAAGATTATATTGCAAAAATCCAAATTCGATATTTTTTACTCAGTTAAAAGTCCAACGGGTTCATTTTACGGCTCATTTAGACCCGCTCACCTGAAACCTCTTCAAAAACGACTGAAATATAAGTTTTAATCAAATTTTAGGAGTTCAAATAATTGATTACGATCTTTTCAATAGGATTATATTGCCAAAACTCAATTTTTGTACTTTTTACTCAGTTAAAAGTCCAACGGATCCATTTTACGGCCCATTTAGACCTGCTCGTCCGAAACCTCTACAAAAAGGACCGCAAAACAAGTTTTAATCAAAACTTAAGAGTTCATATCGTTGATTACGAGCTTTTCAACACTATTGTATTGCAAAAATTCAATTTCTGTTCTTTTTACGCAGTTTTAAGTTCAACGGGTCCATTTTAAGGCCCATTTAGACCTGCTCGTCCGAAACCTCTACAAAAAGGACCGAAAAACAAGTTTTATCAAATTTTACGAGTTCATATATTTGATTACGAGCTTTTCAACAAGATTATATTACAAAAACTCAAATTCGGTATTTTTTACTCAGTTAAAAGTCTAACGGGTCCATTTTACGGCCCATTTAGACCCGCTCGCCCGAAACCTCTTTAAAAATGACTGAAAAACAAGTTTTAATCAAATTTAAGGAGTTCATATAATTGATTACGATCGTTTCAACACGATTATATTGCAAAAACTCAATTTCTGTATTTTTTACTCAGTTAAAAGTCCAACGGGTCCATTTTACGGCCCATTTACACCCGCTCGTCCGAAACCTCTACAAAAAGGACTGGAAAACAAGTTTTAATCAAAACTTAAGAGTTCATATCGTTGATTACGAGCTTTTCAACACTATTGTATTGCAAAAATTCAATTTCTGTTCTTTTTACGCAGTTATAAGTTCAACGGGTCCATTTTAAGGCCCATTTAGACCCGGTCGCCTGAAACGTCTACAAAAAGGACCGAAAAACAAGTTTTGATCAAATTTTAGAAGTTCATATAATTGATTACGAGCTTTTCAACAAGATTATATTGCAAAAACTCAAATTCGGTATTTTTTACTCAGTTAAAAGTCCAACGGGTCCATTTTACGGCCCATTTAGACCCGCTTGCCCGAAACCTCTTCAAAAATGACTTAAAAACAAGTTTTAATCAAATTTTAGGAGTTCATATAATTGAATACGATCTTTTCAACACGATTATATTGCAAAAACTCAATTTTTGTACTTTTTACTCAGTTAAAAGTCCAACAGGTCCATCTTACGGCCCATTTAGACGCGCTCGCCTGAAACCTCTTCAAAAATGACTGAAAAAAAAGTTAAATCAAATTTTAGGAGTTCATATAACTGATTACGATCTTTTCAACACGATTGTATTGCAAAAATTCAATTTCTGTTCTTTTTACACAATTATAAGTTCAACGGTTCCATTTTAAGGCCCATTTAGACCCGCTCGTCCGAAACCTCTACAAAAAGGACCGAATAACAAGTTTTGATCCAATTTTAGGAGCTCATATAATTGATTATGAGCTTTTCAACCAGATTATATTACAAAAACTCAAATTCGGTATTTTTTACAATGACTGAAAACTAAGTTTTAATCAAATTTTAGGAGTTCATATAATTGATTATGATCTTTTCAACATGATTATATTGCAAAAACTCAATTTAAGTACTTTTTACTAAGTTAAAAGTCCAACGGGTCCATTTTACGGCCCATTTAGACCCGCTCGTCCGAAACCTCTACAAAAAGGACCGCAAAACAAGTTTTAATCAAAACTTAAGAGTTCATATCGTTGATTACGAGCTTTTCAACACTATTGTATTGCAAAAATTCAATTTCTGTTCTTTTTACGCAGTTATAAGTTCAACGGGTCCATTTTAAGGCCCATTTAGACCCGCTCGTCCGAAACCTCTACAAAAAAAACCGAAAAACAAGTTTTGATCCAATTTTACGAGTTCATATAATTGATTACGAGCTTTTCAACAAGATTATAATGCAAAAAATCAAATTCGATATTTTTTACTCAGTTAAAAGTCCAACGGGTCCTTTTTACGGCTCATTTAGACCTGCTCGCCCGAAACCTCTTCAAAAATAACTGAAAAACAGGTTTTAATCAAATTTTAGGAGTTCATATAAATGATTTTGATCTTTTCAACACGATTATATTGCAAAAACTCAATTTAAGTAGTTTTTACTCAGTTAAAAGTCCAACGGGTCCATTTTACGGCCCACTTAGACCCGCTCGTCCGAAACCTCTACAAAAAGGACCACAAAACATGTTTTAATCAAAACATAAGAGTTCATATCGTTGATTACGAGCTTTTCAACACTATTGTATTGCAAAAATTCAATTTGTGTTCTTTTTACGCAATTATAAGTTCAACGAGTCCATTTTAAGGCCCATTTAGACCCGCTCGTCCGAAACCTCTACAAAAAAGACCGAAAAACAAGTTTTGATCCAATTTTACGAGTCAATATAATTGATTACGAGCTTTTCAGAAAGATTATATTGCAAAAACTCAAATTCGGTATTTTTTACTCAGTTAAAAGTCCAACGAGTCCATTTTACGGCTCATTTAGACCCGCTCACCCGAAACCTCTTCAAAAATGACTGAAAAACAGGTTTTAATCAAATTTTAGGAGTTCATATAATTGATTACGATCTTTTCAACATGATTATATTGCAAAAACTAAATTTTTGTATTTTTTTACTCAGTTAAAAGTCCAACGGGTCCATTTTACGGCCCATTTAGACCCGCTCGCCCGAAACCTCTTCTAAAATGACTGAAAAACAAGTTTTAATCAAATTTTAGGAGTTCATATAATTGATTACGATCGTTTCAACACGATTATATTGCAAAAACTCAATTTCTGTATTTTTTACCAACTAAAAGTCCAACGGGTCCATTTACACCCGCTCGTCCGAAACCTCTACAAAAAGGACCGTAAAACAAGTTTTAATCAAAACTTAAGAGTTCATATCGTTGATTACGAGCTTTTCAACACGATTGTATTGCAAAAATTCTATTTTTGTTCTTTTTACGCTGTTATAAGTTCAACGGGTCCATTTTAAGGCCCATTTAGACCCGCTCGTCCGAAACATTTTCAAAAATGCCTGGAAAACAAGTTTTGATCAAATTTTAGGAGTTCATATAATTTATTACGAGCTTTTCAACAAGATTATATTGCAAAAACTCAAATTCTATATTTTTTACTTAGTTAAAAGTCCAACGGGTCCATTTTACGGCCCATTTAGACCCGCTCGCCCGAAACCTCTTCAAAAATGACTGAAAAACAAGTTTTAATCAAATTTTAGGAGTTCATATAACTTATTACGATCTTTTAAACACGATTGAATTTCAAAAATTCAATTTCTGTTCTTTTTACGCAGTTATAAGTTCAACGGGTCCATTTTAAGGCCCATTTAGACCCGCACGTCCGAAACCTCTACAAAAAGGACCGAAAAATAAGTTTTGATCCAATTTTAGGAGTTTATAAAATTGATTACGAGCTTTTCAACAAGATTATATTGCAAAAACTCAAATTTGGTATTTTTTACTCAGTTAAAAGTCCAACGGGTCCATTTTGCGGCCCATTTAGACCCGCTCACCCGAAACCTCTTCATAAATGACCGGAAAAAAGTTTTAATCAAATTTTAGGAGTTCATATAATTGATTACGATCTTTTCAACACTATTATATTGAAAAAACTCAATTTTTGTACTTTTTACTCAGTTAAAAGTCCAACGGGTCCATTTTACGGCCCATTTAGACCCGCTCGTCCGAAACCTTTACAAAAAGGACCGCGAAACAAGTTTTAATCAAAACTTAAGAGTTCATATCGTTGATTACGAGATTTTCAACACTATTGTATTGCAAAAATTCAATTTCTGTTCTTTTTACGCAGTTATAAGTTCAACGGGTCGATTTTAAGGCCCATTTAGACCCGCTCGTCCGAAACCACTACAGAAAGGACCGAAAAACAAGTTTTGATCCAATTTTACGAGTTTATATAATTGATTACGAGCTTTTCAACAAGATTATATTGCAAAAACTCAAATTCGGTATTTTTTACTCAGTTAAAATTCCAACGGGTCCATTTTACGGCTCATTTAGACCCGCTCGTCCGAAACCTCTACAAAAAGGACCGCAAAACAAGTTTTAATCAAAAATTAAGAGTTCATATCGTTGATTACGAGCTTTTCAACACTATTGTATTGCAAAAATTCATGTTCTATTGTTTTTACGCGGTTATAAGTTCAACAGATCCATTTTAAGGCCCATTTAGACCCGCTCGTCCGAAACCTCTAAAAAAAGGACCGAAAAACAAGTTTTGATCCAATTTTAGGAGTCCATATAATTGATTACGAGCTTTTCAACAAGATTATATTGCAAAAACTCAAATTTGGTATTTTTTACTCAGATAAAAGTACAACGGGTCCATTTTACGGCCCATTTAGACCCGCTCGCCCGAAACCTCTTCAAAAATTACTGAAAAACAAGTTTTAATCAAATTTTAGGAGTTAATATAATTGATTACGATATTTTCAACAGGATTATATTGCAAAAGCTCAATTTTTGTACTTTTTACTTAGTTAAAAGTCCAACGGGTCCATTTTACAGCCCATTTAGACCCGCTCGTCCGAAACCTCTACAAAAAGGACCGCAAAACAAGTTTTAATCAAAACTTAAGAGTTCATTTCTTTGATTACGAGCTTTTCAACACTATTGTATTGCAAAAATTCAATTTCTGTTCTTTTTACGCAGTTATAAGTTCAACGGGTCCATTTTAAGGCCCATTCAGACCCGCTCGTCCGAAACCTCTACAAAAAGGACCGAAAAACAAGTTTTGATCCAATTTTACGAGTTAATATAATTGATTACGAGTTTTTCAGCAAGATTATATTGCAAAAACTCAAATTCGGTATTTTTACTCAGTTAAAAGTCCAACGAGTCCATTTTACGGCTCATTTAGACCCGCTCACCCGAAACCTCTTCAAAAATGACTAAAAAACAGGTTTTAATCAAATTTTAGGAGTTCATATAATTGATTACGATCTTTTCAACAGGATTATATTGCAAAAACTCATTTTTTGTAATTTTTACTCAGTTAAAAGTCCAACGGGTCCATTTTACGGCCCATTTAGACCCGCTCGCCCGAAACCTCTTCTAAAATGACTGAAAAACAAGTTTTAATCAAATTTTAGGAGTTTGTATAATTGATTATGATCGTTTCAACACGATTATATTGCAAAAACTCAATTTCTGTATTTTTTACTCAACTAAAAGTCCAACGGGTCCATTTACACCCGCTCGTCCGAAACCTCTACAAAAAGGACCATAAAACAAATTTTAATCAAAACTTAAGAGTTCATATCGTTGATTACGAGCTTTTCAACACGATTGTATTGCAAAAATTCTATTTTTGTTCTTTTTACGCAATTATAAGTTCAACGAGTCCATTTTAAGGCCCATTTAGACCCGCTCGTCCGAAACCTCTACAAAAAGGACCGAAAAACAAGTTTTGATCCAATTTTACGAGTTCATATAATTGATTACGAGCTTTTGAACAAGATTATATTGCAAAAACTCATATTCGGTATTTTTTACTCAGTTAAAAGTCCAACGGGTCCATTTTATGGCCCTTTTAGACCCGCTCGCCCGAAACCTCTTCAAAAATGACTGAAAAACAAGTTTTAATCAAATTTTAGGAGTTCATATAATTTATTACAAGCTTTTCAACAAGATTATATTGCAAAAACTCAAATTCGATATTTTTTACTTAGTAAAAAGTCCAACGGGTCCATTTTACGGCCCATTTAGACCCGCTCGCCCGAAACCTCTTAAAAAATGACTGAAAAACAAGTTTTAATCAAATATTAAGAGTTCATATAACTCATTACGATCTTTTCAACACGATTGTGTTGCAAAAATTCAATTTATGTTGTTTTTACGTAGTTATAAGTTCAACAGGTCCATTTTAAGGCCCACTTAGACCCGCTCGTCCGAAACCTCTACAAAAAGGACCGAAAAACAAGTTTTGATCCAATTTTAGGAGTTCATATAATTGATTACGAGCTTTTCAACAAGATTATATTGCAAAAACTCAAATTTGGTATTTTTTACTCAGATAAAAGTACAACGGGTCCATTTTACGGCCCATTTAGACCCGCTCGCCCGAAACCTCTTCAAAAATTACTGAAAAACAAGTTTTAATCAAATTTTAGGAGTTCATATAATTGATTACGATCTTTTCAACACGATTATATTGCAAAAACTCAATTTTTGTACTTTTTACTCAGTTAAATGTCCAACGAGTCCATTTTACGGCCCATTTAGACCCGCTCGTCCGAAACCTCTAAAAAAAGGACAGGAAAACAAGTTTTAATCAAAACTTAAGAGTTCATTTCGTTGATTACGAGCTTTTCAACACTATTGTATTGCAAAAATTCAATTTCTGTTCTTTTTACGCAGTTATAAGTTCAACGGGTCCATTTTAAGGCCCATTTAGACCCGCTCGTCCGAAACCTCTACAAAAAGGACCGAAAAACAAGTTTTGATCCAATTTTACGAGTTCATATAATTGATTACGAGCTTTTCAACAAGATTATATTGCAAAAACTCAAATTCGGTATTTTTTACTCAGTTAAAAGTCCAACGGGTCTATTTTATGGCCCATTTAGACCCGCTCGCCCGAAACCTTTTCAAAAATGACTGAAAAACAAGTTTTAATCAAATTTTAGGAGTTCATATAATTTATTACGAGCTTTTCAACAAGATTATATTGCAAAAACTCAAATTCGGTATTTTTTACTTACTAAAAAGTCCAACGGGTCCATTTTACGGCCCATTTAGACCCGCTCGCCCGAAACCTCTTCAAAAATGACTGAAAAACAAGTTTTAATCAAATATTAGGAGTTCATATAACTGATTACGATCTTTTCAACACGATTGTATTGCAAAAATTCAATTTCTGTTTTTTTACGGAGTTATAAGTTCAACGGGTCCATTTTAAGGTCCATTTAGACCCGCTCGTTCGAAACCTCTTAAAAAATGATTGAAAAATAGGTTTTGATCAAATTTTAGGAGTTCATATAATTGATTACGAGCTTTTCAACAAGATTATATTGCAAAAACTCAAATTCGGCATTTTTTACTCAGTTAAAAGTCCAACGGGTCCATTTTACGGCCCATTTAGACTCGCTCGCCCGAAATCTCTTCAAAAATGACCGAAAAAAAGTTTTAATCAAATTTTAGGACTTCATATCATTGATTATGATCTTTTCAACACGATTATATTGAAAAAACTCAATTTTTGTACTTTTTACTCAGTTAAAAGTCCAACGGGTCCATTTACGGCCCATTTAGACCCGCTCGTCCGAAACCTCTACAAAAAGGACGGCAAAACAAGTTTTAATCAAATCTTAAGAGTTCATATCGTTGATTACGAGCTTTTCAACACTATTGTATTGCAAAAATTCAATTTCTGTTCTTTTTACGCAGTTATAAGTTCAACGAGTCCATTTTAAGGCCCATTTAGACCCACTCGTCCGAAACCTCTACAAAATGGACCGAAAAACAAGTTTTGATCCAATTTTACGAGTTCATATAATTGATTACGAGCTTTTCAACAAGATTATAATGCAAAAACTCAAATTCGGTATTTTTTACCCAGTTAAAAGTCCAACGGGTCCATTTTACGGCTCATTTAGACCCGCTCGCTCGAAACCTCTTCAAAAATGACTGAAAAACAGGCTTTAATCAAATTTTAGGAGTTCATATAAATGATTTTGATCTTTTCAACACGATTATATTGCAAAAACTCAATTTTTGTACTTTTTACTCATTTAAAATTCCAACGGGTCCATTTTACGGCCCATTTAGACCCGCTCGTCCGAAACCTCTACAAAAAGGACCGCAAAACATATTTTAATCAAAACTTAAGAGTTCATATCGTTGATTATGAGCTTTTCAACACTATTCTATTGCAAAAATTCAATTTATGTTCTTTTTACGCAATTATAAGTTCAACGGGTCCATTTTAAGGCCCATTTAGACCCGCTCGTCCGAAACCTCTACAAAAAGGACCGAAAAACAAGTTTTGATCCAATTTTAAGAGTTAATATAATTGATTACGAGCTTTTCAACAAGATTATATTGCAAAAACTCAAATTCAGTATTTTTTACTCAGTTAAAAGTCCAACGGGTCCATTTTACGGCTCATTTAGACCCGCTCACCCAAAACCTCTTCAAAAATGACTGAAAAACAGGTTTTAATCAAATTTTAGGAGTTCATATAATTGATTACGATCTTTTCAACAGGATTATATTGCAAAAACTCAATTTTTGTATTTTTTACTCAGTTAAAAGTCCAACGGGTCCATTTTACGGCCCATTTAGACCCGCTCGCCCGAAACCTCTTCTAAAATGACTGAAAAACAAGTTTTAATCAAATTTTAGGAGTTCATATAATTGATAACGATCGTTTCAACACGATTATATTGCAAAAACTCAATTTCTATATTTTCTACTCAATTAAAAGTCCAACGGGTCCATTTTACGAACCATTTACACCCGCTCGTCCGAAACCTCTACAAAAAGGACCGTAAAACAAGTTTTAATCAAAACTTAAGAGTTCATATCGTTGATTACGAGCTTTTCAACACGATTGTATTGCAAAAATTCTATTTTTGTTCTTTTTACGCTGTTATAAGTTCAACGGGTCCATTTTAAGGCCCATTTAGACCCGCTTGTCCGAAACATTTTCAAAAATGAATGAAAAACAAGTTTTGATCAAATTTTAGGAGTTCATAAAATTTATTACAAGCTTTTCAACAATATTATATTGCAAAAACTCAAATTCGGTATTTTTTACTTAGTTAAAAGTCCAACGGGTCCATTTTACGGCCCATTTAGACCCGCTCGCCCGAAACCTCTTCAAAAATGACTGAAAAACAAGTTTTAATCAAATTTTAGGAGTTCATATAACTAATTACGATCTTTTCAACACGATTGTATTGCAAAAATTCAATTTCTGTTCTTTTTACGCAGTTATAAGTTCAACGGGTCCATTTTAAGGCCCATTTAGACCCGCTTGTCCGAAACCTCTACAAAAAGGACCGAAAAATAAGTTTTGATCCAATTTTAGGAGTTTATATAATTGATTACGAGCTTTTCAACAAGATTATATTGCAAAAACTCAATTTGGTATTTTTTTACTCAGTTAAAAGTCCAACGGGTCGATTTTACGGCCCATTTAGACCCGCTCACCCGAAACCTCTTCCTAAATGACCGAAAAAAAGTTTTAATCAAATTTTAGGAGTTCATATAATTGATAACGATCTTTTCAACACTATTATATTGAAAAAACTCAATTTTTGTACTTTTTACTCAGTTAAAAGTCCAACGGGTCCATTTTACGGCCCATTTAGACCCGCTCGTCCGAAACTTTTACAAAAAGGACACAAAACAAGTTTTAATCAAAACTTAAGAGTTCATATCGTTGATTACGAGCTTTTCAACACTATTGTATTGCAAAAATTCAATTTATGTTCTTTTTACGCAGTTATAAGTTCAACGAGTCCATTTTAAGGCCCATTTAGACTCGCTCGTCCGAAACCTCTACAAAAAGGACCGAAAAACAAGTTTTGATCCAATTTTACGAGTTCATATAATTGATTACGAGCTTTTCAACAAGATTATATTGCCAAAACTCAAATTCGGTATTTTTACTCAGTTAAAAGTCCAACGGGTCCATTTTCGGCTCCTTTAGACCCGCTAACCCGAAACCTCTTCAAAAATGATTGAAAAATAGGTTTTAATTAAATTTTAGGAGTTCATATAATTGATTACGATCTTTTCAACATGATTATATTGCAAAAACTCAATTTTTTGTACTCTTTACTCAGTTAAAAGTTCAACGGGTCCATTTTACGGCCCATTTAGACCCGCTCGTCCGAAACCTCTACAAAAAGGACCGCAAAACAAGTTTTAATCAAAACTTAAGAGTTCATATCGTTTATTACGAGCTTTTCAACACTATTGTATTGCAAAAATTCAATTTATGTTGTTTTTACGCAGTTATAAGTTCAAAAGATCCATTTTAAGGCCCATTTAGACCCGCTCGTCCGAAACCTCTACAAAAAGGACCGAAAAACAAGTTTTGATCCAATTTTAGGAGTTCATATAATTGATTACGAGCTTTTCAACAAGATTATATTGCAAAAACTCAAATTTGGTATTTTTTACTCAGATAAAAGTACAACGGGTCCATTTTACGGCCCATTTAGACCCGCTCGCCCGAAACCTCTTCAAAAATTACTGAAAAACAAGTTTTAATCAAATTTTAGGAGTTCATATAATTGATTACGATCTTTTCAACACGATTATATTGCAAAAACTCAATTTTTGTACTTTTTACTCAGTTAAAAGTCCAACGGGTCCATTTTACGGCCCATTTAGACCCGCTCGTCCGAAACTACTACAAAAAGGACCGCAAAACAAGTTTTAATCAAAAATTAAGAGTTCATTTTGTTGATTACGAGCTTTTCAACACTATTGTATTGCAAAAATTCAATTTCTGTTCTTTTTACGCAGTTATAAGTTCAACGGGTCCATTTTAAGGCCCATTTAGAACCGCTCGTCCGAAACCTCTACAAAAAGGACCGAAAAACAAGTTTTGATCCAATTTTACGAGTTCATATAATTGATTACGAGCTTTTCTACAAGATTATATTGCAAAAACTCAAATTCGGTATTTTTTACTCAGTTAAAAGTCCAACGGGTCCATTTTATGGCCCATTTAGACCCGTTCGCCCGAAACCTCTTCAAAAATGACTGAAAAACAAGTTTTAATCAAATTTTAGGAGTTCATATAATTTATTACGAGCTTTTCAACAAGATTATATTGCAAAAACTCAAATTCGGTATTTTTACTTAGTAAAAAGTCCAACGGGTCCATTTTACGGCCCATTTAGACCAGCTCGCCCGAAACCTCTTCAAAAATGACTGAAAAACAAGTTTTAATCAAATATTAGGAGTTCATATAACTGATTACGATCTTTTCAACACGATTGTATTGCAAAAATTCAATTTTTGTTCTTTTTACGGAGTTATAAGTTCAACGGGTCCATTTTAAGGTCCATTTAGACCCGCTCGTTCGAAACCTCTTAAAAAATGATTGAAAAACAGGTTTTGATCAAATTTTAGGAGTTCATATAATTGATTACGAGCTTTTCAACAAGATTATATTGCAAAAACTCAAATTCGGCATTTTTTACTCAGTTAAAAGTCCAACGGGTCCATTTTACGGCCCATTTAGACCCGCTCGCCCGAAACCTCTTCAAAAATTACTGAAAACAAGTTTTAATCAAATTTTAGGAGTTCATACAATTGATTTCGATCGTTTCAACACGATTATATTGCAAAAACTCAATTTCTGTATTTTTTACTCAGTTAAAAGTCCAACGGGTCCATTTTACGGCCCATTTAGACCCGCTCGTCCGAAACCTATACAAAAAGGACCGCAAAACAAGTTTTAATCAAAACTTAAGCGTTCATATCGTTGATTACGAGCTTTTCAACACTATTGTATTGCAAAAATTCAATTTCTGTTGTTTTTACGCAGTTATAAGTTCAACGGGTCCATTTTAAGGCCCATTTAGACCCGCTCGTCCGAAACCTCTACAAAAAGGACCGAAAAACAAGTTTTGATCCAATTTAAGGAGTTCATATAATTGATTACGAGCTTTTCAACAAGATTATATTGCAAAAAGTCCATTTCTGTATTTGTTACTCAGTTAAAAGTCCAACTTGTCCATTTTACGGCCCATTTAGACCCGCTCGCCCGAAACTTCTTCAAAAATGACTGAAAAACAAGTTTTAATCAAATTTTAGGAGTTCATATAATTGATTACGATCTTTTCAACACGATTATATTGCAAAAACTCAAATTTTGTACTCTTTACTCAGTTAAAAGTCCAACGGGTCCATTTTACGGCCAATTTAGACCCGCTCGTCCGAAACCTCTACAAAAAGGACCGCAAAACAAGTTTTAATCAAAACTTAAGAGTTCATATCGTTGATTACGAGCTTTTCAACACTATTGTATTGCAAAAATTCAATTTATGTTTTTTTTACGCAGTTATAAGTTCAACAAATCCATTTTAAGGCCCATTTAGACCCGCTCGTCCGAAACCTCTACAAAAAGGACCGAAAAACAAGTTTTGATCCAATTTTAAGAGTTCATATAATTGATTACGAGCTTTTCAACAAGATTATAATGCAAAAACTCAAATTCGGTATTTTTTACTCAGTTAAAAGTCCAACGGGTCCATTTTACGGCCCATTTAGACCCGCTCGCCCGAAACCTCTTCAAAATTTACTGAAAAACAAGTTTTAATCAAATTTTAGGAGTTCATATAATTGATTACGATCTTTTCAACACGATTATATTGCAAAAACTCAATTTTTGTACTTTTTACTCAGTTAAAAGTCCAACGGGTCCATTTTACGGCCCATTTAGACCCGCTCGTCCGAAACCTCTACAAAAAGCACCGCAAAACAACTTTTAATTAAAACTTAAGAGTTCATATCGTTGATTACGAGCTTTTCAACACTATTGTATTGCAAAAATTCAATTTCTGTTCTTTTTACGCAGTTATAAGTTCAATAGGTATATTTTAAGGCCCATTTAGACCCGCTCGTCCGAAACCTCTACAAAAAGGACCGTTTCATATCATTGATTACGATCGTTTCAACACGATTATATTGCAAAAACTCAATTTCTGTATTTTTTACTCAGTTAAAAGTCCAACGGGTCCCTTTTACGGCCCATTTAGACCCGCTCGCCCGAAACCTCTTCAAAAATGACTGAAAAACAAGTTTTAATCAAATTTTAGGAGTTCATATAAGTGATTACGATCGTTTCAACACGATTATATTGCAAAAACTCAGTTTCTGTATTTTTTACTCAGTTAAAAGTCCAACGGGTCCATTTTACGGCCCATTTAGACCCGCTCGTCCGAAACCGATACAAAAAGGACCGCAAAACATGTTTTAATCAAAAATTAAGAGTTCATATCGTTGATTACGAGCTTTTCAACACTATTGTATTGCATAAATTCAATTTGTTCTTTTTACGCAGTTATAAGTTCAACGGGTCCATTTTAAGGCCCATTTAGACCCGCTCGTCCGAAACCACTACAAAAAGGACCGAAAAACAAGTTTTGATCCAATTTTAGGAGTTCATATAATTGATTACGAGCTTTTCAACAAGATTATATTGCCAAAAGTCCATTTCTATTTTTTTACTCAGTTAAAAGTCCAACGGGTCCATTTTACGGCCCATTTAGACCCGCTCGTCCGAAACCACTACAAAAAGGACCGAAAAACAAGTTTTGATCCAATTTTAGGAGTTCATATATTTGATTACGAGCATTTCAACAAGATTATATTGCCAAAAGTCCATTTCTATTTTTTTACTCAGTTAAAAGTCCAACGGGTCCATTTTACGGCCCATTTAGACCCGCTCGCCCGAAAACTCTTCAAAAATGACTGAAAAACAAGTTTTAATCAAATTATAGGAGTTCATATAATTGATTACGATCGTTTCAACACGATTATATTGCAAAAACTCAATTTCTGTATTTTTTACTGAGTTAAAAGTCCAACGGGTCCATTTTACGTCCCATTTAGACCCGCTCGTCCGGAACCTCTACAAAAGGACCGCAAAACAAGTTTTAATCAAAACTTAAGAGTTCATATCGTTGATTACGAGCTTTTCAACACTATTGTATTGCAAAAATTCAATTTATGTTCTTTTTACGCAGTTATAAGTTCAACGGGTCCATTTTAAGGCCCAATTGGACCTGCTCGTCCGAAGCCTCTACAAAAAGGACCGAAAAACAGGTTTTGATCCAATTTTAGGAGTTCATATAATTGATTACGAGCTTTTTAACAAGATTATATAGCAAAAACTCAAATTTGATATTTTTTACTCAGATAAAAGTCCAACGGGTCCATTTTACGGCCCATTTAGACCCGCTCGCCCGAAACCTCTTCAAAAATTACTGATAAACAAGTTTTAATCAAATTTTAGGACTTCATATAATTGATTACGATCTTTTCAACACGATTATATTGCAAAAACTCAATTTTTGTACTTTTTACTCAATTAAAAGTCCAACGGGTCCATTTTACGGCCCATTTAGACCTGCTCATCCGAAACCTCTACAAAAAGGACCGTAAAACAAGTGTTAATCAAAACTTAAGAGTTCATTTCGTTGATTACGAGATTTTCAACACTATTGTATCGCAAAAATTCAATTTCTGTTCTTTTTACGCATTTATAAATTCAACGGGTCCATTTTAAGGCCCATTTAGACCCGCTCGTCCGAAACCTCTACAAAATTGACCGAAAAACAAGTTTTGATCCGATTTTACGAATTCATATAAATGATTACGAGCTTTTCAACAAGATTATATTGCAAAAACTCAAATTCGGTATTTTTTACTCAGTTAAAAGTCCAACGGGTCCCTTTTACGGCCCATTTAGACCCGCTCGCCCGAAACCTCTTCAAAAATGACTGAAAAACAAGTTTTAATCAAATTTTAGGAGTTCATATAATTGATTACGATCTTTTCAACACGATTATATTGCAAAAACTCAATTTATGTACTTTTTACTCAGTTAAAAGTCCAACGGGTCAATTTTACGGCACATTTAGACCCGCTCGTCCGAAATCTCTAAAAAAAGGACCGCAAAACAAGTTTTAATCAAAACTTAAGAGTTCATATCGTTGATTACGAGCTTTTCAACACTATTGTATTGCATAAATTCAATTTGTTCTTTTTACGCAGTTATAAGTTCAACGGGTCCATTTTAAGGCCCATTTAGACCCGCTCGTCCGAAACCACTACAAAAAGGACCGAAAAACAAGTTTTGATCCAATTTTAAGAGTTCATATAATTGATTACGAGCTTTTCAACACGATTATATTGCAAAAACTCAATTTAAGTACTTTTTACTCAGTTAAAAGTCCAATGGGTCCATTTTACGGCCCATTTAGACCCGCTCGTCCTAAACTTCTACAAAAAGGACCGCAAAACAAGTTTTAATCAAAACTTAAGAGTTCATATCGTTGATTACGAGCTTTTCAACACTATTGTATTGCAAAAATTCAATTTATGTTGTTTTTACGCAGTTATAAGTTCAACAAATCCATTTTAAGGCCCATTTAGACCCGCTCGTCCGAAACCTCTACAAAAAGGACCGAAAAACAAGTTTTGATCCAATTTTAAGAGTTCATATAATTGATTACGAGCTTTTCAACAAGATTATAATGCAAAAACTCAAATTCGGTATTTTTTACTCAGTTAAAAGTCCAACGGGTCCATTTTACGGCCCATTTAGACCCGCTCGCCCGAAACCTCTTCAAAATTTACTGAAAAACAAGTTTTAATCAAATTTTAGGAGTTCATATAATTGATTACGATCTTTTCAACACGATTATATTGCAAAAACTCAATTTTTGTACTTTTTACTCAGTTAAAAGTCCAACGGGTCCATTTTACGGCCCATTTAGACCCGCTCGTCCGAAACCTCTTCAAAAAGCACCGCAAAACAACTTTTAATTAAAACTTAAGAGTTCATATCGTTGATTACGAGCTTTTCAACACTATTGTATTGCAAAAATTCAATTTCTGTTCTTTTTACGCAGTTATAAGTTCAATGGGTATATTTTAAGGCCCATTTAGACCCGCTCGTCCGAAACCTCTACAAAAAGGACCGTTTCATCTCTTTGATTACGATCGTTTCAACACGATTATATTGCAAAAACTCAATTTCTGTATTTTTTACTCAGTTAAAAGTCTAACGGGTCCATTTTACGGCCCATTTAGACCCGCTCGTCCGAAACCTCTTCAAAAATGACTGAAAAACAAGTTTTAATCAAATTTTAGGAGTTCATATAATTGATTACGATCGTTTCAACACGATTATATTGCAAAAACTCAATTTGTGTATTTTTTACTCAATTAAAAGTCCAACGGGTCCATTTTACGGCCCATTTACACCCGCTCGTCCGAAACCTCTACAAAAAGGACCGTAAAACAAGTTTTAATCAAAACTTAAGAGTTCATATCGTAGATTACGAGCTTTTCAACACGATTGTTTTGCAAAAATTCTATTTTTGTTCTTTTTACGTAGTTATAAGTGCAACGGGTCCATTTTAAGGCCAATTTAGACCCGCTCGTCCGAAACATTTTCAAAAATGGCTGAAAAACAAGTTTTGATCAAATTTTAGGAGTTCATATAATTTATTACGAGCTTTTCAACAAGATTATATTGCAAAAACTAAAATTCGGTATTTTTTATTTAGTTAAAAGTCCGACGGGTCCATTTTACGACCCATTTAGACCCGCTCGCCCGAAACCTCTTCAAAAATGACTGAAAAACAAGTTTTAATCAAATTTTAGGAGTTCATATAACTAATTACGATCTTTTCAACACGATTGTATTGCAAAAATTCAATTTTTGTTATTTTTACGTAGTTATAAGTTCAACGGGTCCATTTTAAGGCCCATTTAGACCCGCTCGTCCGAAACCTCTACAAAAAGGACCGAAAAATAAGTTGTGATCCAATTTTAGGAATTTATATACTTGATTACGAGCTTTTCAACAAGATTATATTGCAAAAAATTAAATTCGGTATTTTTTACTTAGTTAAAAGTCCAACGGGTTCATTTTACGGCCCATTTAGACCCGCTCGTCCGAAACCTTTACAAAAAGGATCGCAAAACAAGTTTTAATCAAAACTTAAGAGTTCATATCGTTGATTACGAGCTTTTCAACACTATTGTATTGCATAAATTCAATTTATGTTCTTTTTACGTAGTTATAAGTTCAACGAGTCCATTTTAATGCCCATTTAGACCCGCTCGTCCGAAACTACTACAAAAAGGACCGAAAAACAAGTTTTGATCCAATTTTAGGAGTTCATATAATTGATTACGAGCTTTTCAAAAATATTATATTGCCAAAAGTCCATTTCTATTTTTTTACTCAGTTAAAAGTCCAACGGGTCCATTTTACGGCCCATTTAGACCCGCTCGTCCGAAACCACTACAAAAAGGACCGAAAAACAAGTTTTGATCCAATTTTAGGAGTTCATATATTTATTACGAGCATTTCAACAAGATTATATTGCCAAAAGTCCATTTCTATTTTTTTACTCAGTTAAAAGTCCAACGGGTCCATTTTACGGCCCATTTAGACCCGCTCGCCCGAAAACTCTTCAAAAATGACTGAAAAACAAGTTTTAATCAAATTATAGGAGTTCATATAATTGATTACGATCGTTTCAACACGATTATATTGCAAAAACTCAATTTCTGTATTTTTTACTGAGTTAAAAGTCCAACGGGTCCATTTTACGTCCCATTTAGACCCGCTCGTCCGGAACCTCTACAAAAGGACCGCAAAACAAGTTTTAATCAAAACTTAAGAGTTCATATCGTTGATTACGAGCTTTTCAACAGTATTGTATTGCTAAAATTCAATTTATGTTCTTTTTACGCAGTTATAAGTTCAACGGGTCCATTTTAAGGCCCAATTGGACCTGCTCGTCCGAAGCCTCTACAAAAAGGACCGAAAAACAGGTTTTGATCCAATTTTAGGAGTTCATATAATTGATTACGAGCTTTTTAACAAGATTATATAGCAAAAACTCAAATTTGATATTTTTTACTCAGATAAAAGTCCAACGGGTCCATTTTACGGCCCATTTAGACCCGCTCGCCCGAAACCTCTTCAAAAATTACTGATAAACAAGTTTTAATCAAATTTTAGGACTTCATATAATTGATTACGATCTTTTCAACACGATTATATTGCAAAAACTCAATTTTTGTACTTTTTACTCAATTAAAAGTCCAACGGGTCCATTTTACGGCCCATTTAGACCTGCTCATCCGAAACCTCTACAAAAAGGACCGTAAAACAAGTGTTAATCAAAACTTAAGAGTTCATTTCGTTGATTACGAGATTTTCAACACTATTGTATCGCAAAAATTCAATTTCTGTTCTTTTTACGCAGTTATAAATTCAACGGGTCCATTTTAAGGCCCATTTAGACCCGCTCGTCCGAAACCTCTACAAAATTGACCGAAAAACAAGTTTTGATCCAATTTTACGAATTCATATAAATGATTACGAGCTTTTCAACAAGATTATATTGCAAAAACTCAAATTCGGTATTTTTTACTCAGTTAAAAGTCCAACGGGTCCCTTTTACGGCCCATTTAGACCCGCTCGCCCGAAATCTCTTCAAAAATGACTGAAAAACAAGTTTTAATCAAATTTTAGGAGTTCATATAATTGATTACGATCTTTTCAACACGATTATATTGCAAAAACTCAATTTATGTACTTTTTACTCAGTTAAAAGTCCAACGGGTCAATTTTACGGCACATTTAGACCCGCTCGTCCGATATCTCTAAAAAAAGGACCGCAAAACAAGTTTTAATCAAAACTTAAGAGTTCATATCGTTGATTACGAGCTTTTCAACACTATTGTATTGCATAAATTCAATTTGTTCTTTTTACGCAGTTATAAGTTCAACGGGTCCATTTTAAGGCCCATTTAGACCCGCTCGTCCGAAACCACTACAAAAAGGACCGAAAAACAAGTTTTGATCCAATTTTAAGAGTTCATATAATTGATTACGAGCTTTTCAACACGATTATATTGCAAAAACTCAATTAAAGTACTTTTTACTCAGTTAAAAGTCCAATGGGTCCATTTTACGGCCCATTTAGACCCGCTCGTCCTAAACGTCTACAAAAAGGACCGCAAAACAAGTTTTAATCAAAACTTAAGAGTTCATATCGTTGATTACGAGCTTTTCAACACTATTGTATTGCAAAAATTCAATTTATGTTGTTTTTACGCAGTTATAAGTTCAACAAATCCATTTTAAGGCCCATTTAGACCCGCTCGTCCGAAACCTCTACAAAAAGGACCGAAAAACAAGTTTTGATCCAATTTTAAGAGTTCATATAATTGATTACGAGCTTTTCAACAAGATTATAATGCAAAAACTCAAATTCGGTATTTTTTACTCAGTTAAAAGTCCAACGGGTCCATTTTACGGCCCATTTAGACCCGCTCGCCCGAAACCTCTTCAAAATTTACTGAAAAACAAGTTTTAATCAAATTTTAGGAGTTCATATAATTGATTACGATCTTTTCAACACGATTATATTGCAAAAACTCAATTTTTGTACTTTTTACTCAGTTAAAAGTCCAACGGGTCCATTTTACGGCCCATTTAGACCCGCTCGTCCGAAACCTCTACAAAAAGCACCGCAAAACAACTTTTAATTAAAACTTAAGAGTTCATATCGTTGATTACGAGCTTTTCAACACTATTGTATTGCAAAAATTCAATTTCTGTTCTTTTTACGCAGTTATAAGTTCAATGGGTATATTTTAAGGCCCATTTAGACCCGCTCGTCCGAAACCTCTACAAAAAGGACCGTTTCATCTCATTGATTACGATCGTTTCAACACGATTATATTGCAAAAACTCAATTTCTGTATTTTTTACTCAGTTAAAAGTCTAACGGGTCCATTTTACGGCCCATTTAGACCCGCTCGTCCGAAACCTCTTCAAAAATGACTGAAAAACAAGTTTTAATCAAATTTTAGGAGTTCATATAATTGATTACGATCGTTTCAACACGATTATATTGCAAAAACTCAATTTGTGTATTTTTTACTCAATTAAAAGTCCAACGGGTCCATTTTACGGCCCATTTACACCCGCTCGTCCGAAACCTCTACAAAAAGGTCCGTAAAACAAGTTTTAATCAAAACTTAAGAGTTCATATCGTAGATTACGCGCTTTTCAACACGATTGTTTTGCAAAAATTCTATTTTTGTTCTTTTTACGTAGTTATAAGTGCAACGGGTCCATTTTAAGGCCAATTTAGACCCGCTCGTCCGAAACATTTTCAAAAATGGCTGAAAAACAAGTTTTGATCAAATTTTAGGAGTTCATATAATTTATTACGAGCTTTTCAACAAGATTATATTGCAAAAACTAAAATTTGGTATTTTTTATTTAGTTAAAAGTCCGACGGGTCCATTTTACGACCCATTTAGACCCGCTCGCCCGAAACCTCTTCAAAAATGACTGAAAAACAAGTTTTAATCAAATTTTAGGAGTTCATATAACTAATTACGATCTTTTCAACACGATTGTATTGCAAAAATTTAATTTTTGTTATTTTTACGTAGTTATAAGTTCAACGGGTTCATTTTAAGGCCCATTTAGACCCGCTCGTCCGAAACCTCTACAAAAAGGACCGAAAAATAAGTTGTGATCCAATTTTAGGAATTTATATAATTGATTACGAGCTTTTCAACACGATTATATTGCAAAAAATTAAATTCGGTATTTTTTACTTAGTTAAAAGTCCAACGAGTTCATTTTACGGCCCATTTAGACCCGCTCGTCCGAAACCTTTACAAAAAGGATCGCAAAACAAGTTTTAATCAAAACTTAAGAGTTCATATCGTTGATTACGAGCTTTTAAACACTATTGTACAGCAAAAATTCAATTTATGTTCTTTTTACGTAGTTATAAGTTCAACGAGTCCATTTTAAGGCCCATTTAGACCCGCTCGTCCGAAACCACTACAAAAAGGACCTAAAAACAAGTTTTTATCCAATTTTACGAGTTCATATAATTGATTACGAGCTTTTCAACAAGATTATACTGCAAAAAGTCCATTTCTGTATTTTTTACTCAGTTAAAAGTCCAACGGGTCCATTTTACGGCCCATTTAGACCCGCTCGCCCGAAAACTTTTCAAAAATGACTGAAAAACAAGTTTTAATCAAATTATAGGAGTTCATATAATTGATTACGATCGTTTCAACACGATTATATTGCAAAAACTCAATTTATGTATTTTTTACTGAGTTAAAAGTCCAACGGGTCCATTTTACGGCCCATTTAGACCCGCTCGTCCGACACCTCTACAAAAGGACCGCAAAACGAGTTTTAATCAAAACTTAAGAGTTCATATCGTTCATTACGAGCTTTTCAACACTATTTTATTGCAAAAATTCAATTTATGTTCTTTTTACGTAGTTATAAGTTCAACGGGTCCATTTCAAGGCCCAATTGGACTCGCTCGTCCGAAACCTCTACAAAAAGGACCGAAAAACAGGTTTTGATCCAATTTTAGGAGTTCATATAATTGATTACGAGCTTTACAACAAGATTATATTGCAAAAACTCAAATTTGATATTTTTTACTCAGATAAAAGTCCAACGGGTCCATTTTACGGCCCATTTAGACCCGCTCGCCCGAAACCTCTACAAAAAGGACCGTAAAACAAGTGTTAATCAAAACTTAAGAGTTCATTTCGTTGATTACGAGCTTTTCAACACTATTGTATCGCAAAAATTCAATTTCTGTTCTTTTT
This sequence comes from Hibiscus trionum, assembly GCA_030270665.1. Classification (NCBI taxonomy): domain Eukaryota; kingdom Viridiplantae; phylum Streptophyta; class Magnoliopsida; order Malvales; family Malvaceae; genus Hibiscus; species Hibiscus trionum. The sequence continues at coordinate 51,814,425 of BSYR01000020.1, read as the reverse complement.
ACGTAGTTATAAATTCAACGGGTCCATTTTAAGGCCAATTTAGACCCGCTCGTCCGAAACCTCTACAAAAAGGACCGAAAAACAAGTTTTGATCCAATTTTACGAATTCATATAAATGATTACGAGCTTTTCAACAAGATTATATTGCAAAAACTCAAATTCGGTATTTTTTACTCAGTTAAAAGTCCAACGGAACCCTTTTACGGCCCATTTAGACCCGCTCGCCCGAAACCACTTCAAAAATGACTGAAAAACAAGTTATAATCAAATTTTAGGAGTTCATATAATTGATTACGATCTTTTCAACACGATTATATTGCAAAAACTCAATTTATGTACTTTTTACTTAGTTAAAAGTCCAACGGGTCCCTTTTACGGCCCATTTAGACCCGCTCGCCCGAAACCTCTTCAAAAATGACTGAAAAACAGGTTTTAATCAAATTTTAGGAGTTCATATAATTGATTACGATCGTTTCAACACGATTATATTGCAAAAACTCAGTTTCTGTATTTTTTACTCAGTTAAAAGTCCAACGGGTCCATTTTACGGCCCATTTAGACCCGCTCGTCCGAAACCTATACAAAAAGGACCGCAAAACAAGTTTTAATCAAAACTTAAGAGTTCATATCGTTGATTACGATCTTTTCAACACTATTGTATTGCATAAATTCAATTTGTTCTTTTTACGCAGTTATAAGTTCAACGGGTCCATTTTAAGGCCCATTTAGACCCGCTCGTCCGAAACCACTACAAAAAGGACCGAAAAACAAGTTTTGATCCAATTTTAGGAGTTCATATATTTGATTACGAGCATTTCAACAATATTATATTGCCAAAAGTCCATTTCTATTTTTTTTACTCAGTTAAAAGTCCAACGGGTCCATTTTACGGCCCATTTAGACCCGCTCGCCCGAAAACTCTTCAAAAATGACTGAAAAACAAGTTTTAATCAAATTATAGGAGTTCATATAATTGATTACGATCGTTTCAACACGATTATATTGCAAAAACTCAATTTCTGTATTTTTTACTGAGTTAAAAGTCCAACGGGTCCATTTTACGTCCCATTTAGACCCGCTCGTCCGGAACCTCTACAAAAGGACCGCAAAACAAGTTTTAATCAAAACTTAAGAGTTCATATCGTTGATTACGAGCTTTTCAACACTATTGTACTGCAAAAATTCAATTTATGTTCTTTTTACGCAGTTATAAGTTCAACGGGTCCATTTTAAGGCCCAATTGGACCTACTCGTCCGAAGCCTCTACAAAAAGGACCGAAAAACAGGGTTTGATCCAATTTTAGGAGTTCATATAATTGATTACGAGCTTTTTAACAAGATTATATAGCAAAAACTCAAATTTGATATTTTTTACTCAGATAAAAGTCCAACGGGTCCATTTTACGGCCCATTTAGACCCGCTCGCCCGAAACCTCTTCAAAAATTACTGAAAAACAAGTTTTAATCAAATTTTAGGACTTCATATAATTGATTACGATCTTTTCAACACGATTATATTGCAAAAACTCAATTTTTGTACTTTTTACTCAATTAAAAGTCCAACGGGTCCATTTTACGGCCCATTTAGACCTGCTCGTCCGAAACCTCTACAAAAAGGACCGTAAAACAAGTGTTAATCAAAACTTAAGAGTTCATTTCGTTGATTACGAGCTTTTCAACACTATTGTATCGCAAAAATTCAATTTCTGTTCTTTTTACGCAGTTATAAATTCAACGGGTCCATTTTAAGGCCCATTTAGACCCGCTCGTCCGAAACCTCTACAAAATTGACCGAAAAACAAGTTTTGATCCAATTTTACGAATTCATATAAATGATTACGAGCTTTTCAACAAGATTATATTGCAAAAACTCAAATTCGGTATTTTTTACTCAGTTAAAAGTCCAACGGGTCCCTTTTACGGCCCATTTAGACCCGCTCGCCCGAAACCTCTTCAAAAATGACTGAAAAACAAGTTTTAATCAAATTATAGGAGTTCATATAATTGATTACGATCTTTTCAACACGATTATATTGCAAAAACTCAATTTATGTACTTTTTACTCAGTTAAAAGTCCAACGGGTCAATTTTACGGCACATTTAGGCCCGCTCGTCTGAAATCTCTAAAAAAAGGACCGCAAAACAAGTTTTAATCAAAACTTAAGAGTTCATATCGTTGATTACGAGCTTTTCAACACTATTGTGTTGCATAAATTCAATTTGTTCTTTTTACGCAGTTATAAGTTCAACGGGTCCATTTTAAGGCCCATTTAGACCCGCTCGTCCGAAACCACTACAAAAAGGACCGAAAAACAAGTTTTGATCCAATTTTAGGAGTTCATATAATTGATTACGAGCTTTTCAACAAGATTATATTGCAAAAAGTCCATTTCTATATTTTTTACTCAGTTAAAAGTCCAACGGGTCCATTTTACGGCCCATTTAGACCCGCTCGCCCGAAAACTCTTCAAAAATGACTGAAAAACAAGTTTTAATCAAATTATAGGAGTTCATATAATTGATTACGATCGTTTCAACACGATTATATTGCAAAAACTCAATTTCTGTATTTTTTATTGAGTTAAAAGTCCAACGGGTCCATTTTACGGCCCATTTAGACCCGCTCGTCCGGAACCTCTACAAAAGGACCGCAAAACAAGTTTTAATCAAAACTTAAGAGTTCATATCGTTGATTACGAGCTTTTCAACACTATTTTATTGCAAAAATTCAATTTATGTTATTTTTACGCAGTTATAAGTTCAACGGGTCCATTTTAAGGCCCATTTAGACCCGCTCGTCCGAAACCTCTACAAAAAGGACCGAAAAACAAGTTTTGATCCAATTTTAGGAGTTCATATAATTGATTACGAGCTTTTCAACAAGATTATATTGCAAAAACTAAAATTCGGTATTTTTTTACTAAGTTAAAAGTCCAACGAGTCCATTTTACGGCCCATTTAGACCCGCTCGTTCGAAAACTCTACAAAATGGACCGAAAAACAAGTTTTGATCAAATTTTAGGAGTTCATATAATTGATTACGAGCTTTTCAACAAGATTATATTGCAAAAACTCAAATTTGATATTTTTTACTCAGATAAAAGTCCAACGGGTCCATTTTACGGCCCATTTAGACTCGCTCGCCCGAAACCTCTTCAAAAATGACAGAAAAACAAGTTTTAATCAAATTATAGGAGTTCATATAATTGATTACGATCGTTTCAACATGATTATATTGCAAAAACTCAATTTCTGTATTATTTACTGAGTTAAAAGTCCAACGGGTCCATTTTACGGCCCATTTAGACCCGCTCGTCCGAAACCTCAAAAAGAAGGACCGTAAAACAAGTTTTAATCAAAACTTAAGAGTTCATATCGTTGATTACGAGCTTTTCAACACTATTGTATTGCATAAATTCAATTTGTTCTTTTTACGCAGTTATAAGTTCAACGGGTCCATTTTAAGGCCCATTTAGACCCGCTCGTCCGAAACCACTACAAAAAGGACCGAAAAACAAGTTTTGATCCAATTTTAGGAGTTCATATAATTGATTACGAGCTTTTCAACAAGATTATATTGCAAAAAGTCCATTTCTATATTTTTTACTCAGTTAAAAGTCCAACGGGTCCATTTTACGTCCCATTTAGACCCGCTCGCCCGAAACCTCTACAAAAGGCACCGCAAAACAAGTTTTAATCATATTTTACGGCCCATTTAGACCCCCTCGCCCGAAACCTCTTCTAAAATGACTGAAAAACAAGTTTTAATCAAATTTTAGGAGTTCATATAATTGATTACGATCGTTTCAACACGATTATATTGCAAAAACTCAATTTCTGTATTTTTTACTAACTAAAAGTCCAACGGGTCCATTTTACGGCCCATTTACACCCGCTCGCCCGAAACCTCTTCAAAAATGACGGAAAAACAGGTTTTAATCAAATTTTAGGACTTCATATAATTGATTACGATCTTTTCAACACGATTATATTGCAAAAACTCAATTTTTGTACTTTTTACTCAATTAAAAGTCCAACGGGTCCATTTTACGGCCCATTTAGACCCGCTCGTCCGAAACTTCTACAAAAAGGACCGTAAAAAAGTGTTAATCAAAACTTAAGAGTTCATTTCGTTGATTACGAGCTTTTTCAACACTATTGTATCGCAAAAATTCAATTTCTGTTCTTTTTACGCAGTTATAAATTCAACGGGTCCATTTTAAGGCTCATTTAGACCCGCTCGTCCGAAACCTCTACAAAAAGGACCGAAAAACAAGTTTTGATCCAATTTTACGAATTCATATAAATGATTACGAGCTTTTCAACAAGATTAAATTGCAAAAACTCAAATTCGGTATTTTTTACTCAGTTAAAAGTCCAACGGGTCCCTTTTACGGCCCATTTAGACCCGCTCGCCCGAAACCTCTTCAAAAATGACTGAAAAACAAGTTATAATCAAATTTTAGGAGTTCATATAATTGATTACGATCTTTTCAACACGATTATATTGCAAAAACTCAATTTATGTACTTTTTACTCAGTTAAAAGTCCAACGGGTCAATTTTACGGCCCATTTAGACCCGCTCGTCCGAAATCTCTAAAAATAGGACCGCAAAACAAGTTTTAATCAAAACTTAAGAGTTCATATCGTTGATTACGAGCTTTTCAACACTATTGTATTGCATAAATTCAATTTGTTCTTTTTACGCAGTTATAAGTTCAACGGGTCTATTTTAAGGCCCATTTAGACCCGCTCGTCCGAAACCACTACAAAAAGGACCGAAAAACAAGTTTTGATCCAATTTTAGGAGTTCATATAATTGATTACGAGCTTTTCAACAAGATTATATTGCAAAAAGTCCATTTCTATATTTTTTACTCAGTTAAAAGTCCAACGGGTCCATTTTACGGCCCATTTAGACCCGCTCGCCCGAAAACTCTTCAAAAATGACTGAAAAACAAGTTTTAATCAAATTATAGGAGTTCATATAATTGATTACGATCGTTTCAACACGATTATATTGCAAAAACTCAATTTCTGTATTTTTTACTGAGTTAAAAGTCCAACGGGTCCATTTTACGTCCCATTTAGACCCGCTCGTCCGGAACCTCTACAAAAGGACCGCAAAACAAGTTTTAATCAAAACTTAAGAGTTCATATCGTTGATTACGAGCTTTTCAACACTATTGTACTGCAAAAATTCAATTTATGTTCTTTTTACGCAGTTATAAGTTCAACGGGTCCATTTTAAGGCCCAATTGGACCTACTCGTCCGAAGCCTCTACAAAAAGGACCGAAAAACAGGGTTTGATCCAATTTTAGGAGTTCATATAATTGATTACGAGCTTTTTAACAAGATTATATAGCAAAAACTCAAATTTGATATTTTTTACTCAGATAAAAGTCCAACGGGTCCATTTTACGGCCCATTTAGACCCGCTCGCCCGAAACCTCTTCAAAAATTACTGAAAAACAAGTTTTAATCAAATTTTAGGACTTCATATAATTGATTACGATCTTTTCAACACGATTATATTGCAAAAACTCAATTTTTGTACTTTTTACTCAATTAAAAGTCCAACGGGTCCATTTTACGGCCCATTTAGACCTGCTCGTCCGAAACCTCTACAAAAAGGACCGTAAAACAAGTGTTAATCAAAACTTAAGAGTTCATTTCGTTGATTACGAGCTTTTCAACACTATTGTATCGCAAAAATTCAATTTCTGTTCTTTTTACGCAGTTATAAATTCAACGGGTCCATTTTAAGGCCCATTTAGACCCGCTCGTCCGAAACCTCTACAAAATTGACCGAAAAACAAGTTTTGATCCAATTTTACGAATTCATATAAATGATTACGAGCTTTTCAACAAGATTATATTGCAAAAACTCAAATTCGGTATTTTTTACTCAGTTAAAAGTCCAACGGGTCCCTTTTACGGCCCATTTAGACCCGCTCGCCCGAAACCTCTTCAAAAATGACTGAAAAACAAGTTTTAATCAAATTATAGGAGTTCATATAATTGATTACGATCTTTTCAACACGATTATATTGCAAAAACTCAATTTATGTACTTTTTACTCAGTTAAAAGTCCAACGGGTCAATTTTACGGCACATTTAGGCCCGCTCGTCTGAAATCTCTAAAAAAAGGACCGCAAAACAAGTTTTAATCAAAACTTAAGAGTTCATATCGTTGATTACGAGCTTTTCAACACTATTGTGTTGCATAAATTCAATTTGTTCTTTTTACGCAGTTATAAGTTCAACGGGTCCATTTTAAGGCCCATTTAGACCCGCTCGTCCGAAACCACTACAAAAAGGACCGAAAAACAAGTTTTGATCCAATTTTAGGAGTTCATATAATTGATTACGAGCTTTTCAACAAGATTATATTGCAAAAAGTCCATTTCTATATTTTTTACTCAGTTAAAAGTCCAACGGGTCCATTTTACGGCCCATTTAGACCCGCTCGCCCGAAAACTCTTCAAAAATGACTGAAAAACAAGTTTTAATCAAATTATAGGAGTTCATATAATTGATTACGATCGTTTCAACACGATTATATTGCAAAAACTCAATTTCTGTATTTTTTATTGAGTTAAAAGTCCAACGGGTCCATTTTACGGCCCATTTAGACCCGCTCGTCCGGAACCTCTACAAAAGGACCGCAAAACAAGTTTTAATCAAAACTTAAGAGTTCATATCGTTGATTACGAGCTTTTCAACACTATTTTATTGCAAAAATTCAATTTATGTTATTTTTACGCAGTTATAAGTTCAACGGGTCCATTTTAAGGCCCATTTAGACCCGCTCGTCCGAAACCTCTACAAAAAGGACCGAAAAACAAGTTTTGATCCAATTTTAGGAGTTCATATAATTGATTACGAGCTTTTCAACAAGATTATATTGCAAAAACTAAAATTCGGTATTTTTTTACTAAGTTAAAAGTCCAACGAGTCCATTTTACGGCCCATTTAGACCCGCTCGTTCGAAAACTCTACAAAATGGACCGAAAAACAAGTTTTGATCAAATTTTAGGAGTTCATATAATTGATTACGAGCTTTTCAACAAGATTATATTGCAAAAACTCAAATTTGATATTTTTTACTCAGATAAAAGTCCAACGGGTCCATTTTACGGCCCATTTAGACTCGCTCGCCCGAAACCTCTTCAAAAATGACAGAAAAACAAGTTTTAATCAAATTATAGGAGTTCATATAATTGATTACGATCGTTTCAACATGATTATATTGCAAAAACTCAATTTCTGTATTATTTACTGAGTTAAAAGTCCAACGGGTCCATTTTACGGCCCATTTAGACCCGCTCGTCCGAAACCTCAAAAAGAAGGACCGTAAAACAAGTTTTAATCAAAACTTAAGAGTTCATATCGTTGATTACGAGCTTTTCAACACTATTGTATTGCATAAATTCAATTTGTTCTTTTTACGCAGTTATAAGTTCAACGGGTCCATTTTAAGGCCCATTTAGACCCGCTCGTCCGAAACCACTACAAAAAGGACCGAAAAACAAGTTTTGATCCAATTTTAGGAGTTCATATAATTGATTACGAGCTTTTCAACAAGATTATATTGCAAAAAGTCCATTTCTATATTTTTTACTCAGTTAAAAGTCCAACGGGTCCATTTTACGTCCCATTTAGACCCGCTCGCCCGAAACCTCTACAAAAGGCACCGCAAAACAAGTTTTAATCATATTTTACGGCCCATTTAGACCCCCTCGCCCGAAACCTCTTCTAAAATGACTGAAAAACAAGTTTTAATCAAATTTTAGGAGTTCATATAATTGATTACGATCGTTTCAACACGATTATATTGCAAAAACTCAATTTCTGTATTTTTTACTAACTAAAAGTCCAACGGGTCCATTTTACGGCCCATTTACACCCGCTCGCCCGAAACCTCTTCAAAAATGACGGAAAAAAAGGTTTTAATCAAATTTTAGGACTTCATATAATTGATTACGATCTTTTCAACACGATTATATTGCAAAAACTCAATTTTTGTACTTTTTACTCAATTAAAAGTCCAACGGGTCCATTTTACGGCCCATTTAGACCCGCTCGTCCGAAACTTCTACAAAAAGGACCGTAAAAAAGTGTTAATCAAAACTTAAGAGTTCATTTCGTTGATTACGAGCTTTTTCAACACTATTGTATCGCAAAAATTCAATTTCTGTTCTTTTTACGCAGTTATAAATTCAACGGGTCCATTTTAAGGCTCATTTAGACCCGCTCGTCCGAAACCTCTACAAAAAGGACCGAAAAACAAGTTTTGATCCAATTTTACGAATTCATATAAATGATTACGAGCTTTTCAACAAGATTAAATTGCAAAAACTCAAATTCGGTATTTTTTACTCAGTTAAAAGTCCAACGGGTCCCTTTTACGGCCCATTTAGACCCGCTCGCCCGAAACCTCTTCAAAAATGACTGAAAAACAAGTTATAATCAAATTTTAGGAGTTCATATAATTGATTACGATCTTTTCAACACGATTATATTGCAAAAACTCAATTTATGTACTTTTTACTCAGTTAAAAGTCCAACGGGTCAATTTTACGGCCCATTTAGACCCGCTCGTCCGAAATCTCTAAAAATAGGACCGCAAAACAAGTTTTAATCAAAACTTAAGAGTTCATATCGTTGATTACGAGCTTTTCAACACTATTGTATTGCATAAATTCAATTTGTTCTTTTTACGCAGTTATAAGTTCAACGGGTCTATTTTAAGGCCCATTTAGACCCGCTCGTCCGAAACCACTACAAAAAGGACCGAAAAACAAGTTTTGATCCAATTTTAGGAGTTCATATAATTGATTACGAGCTTTTCAACAAGATTATATTGCAAAAAGTCCATTTCTATATTTTTTACTCAGTTAAAAGTCCAACGGGTCCATTTTACGGCCCATTTAGACCCGCTCGCCCGAAAACTCTTCAAAAATGACTGAAAAAACAAGTTTTAATCAAATTATAGGAGTTCATATAATTGATTACGATCGTTTCAACACGATTATATTGCAAAAACTCAATTTCTGTATTTTTTACTGAGTTAAAAGTCCAACGGGTCCATTTTACGGCCCATTTAGACCCGCTCGTCCGAAACCTCTACAAAAGGACCGCAAAACAAGTTTTAATCAAAACTTAAGAGTTCATATCGTTGATTACGAGCTTTTCAAAACTATTGTATTGGAAAAATTCAATTTATGTTCTTTTTACGCAGTTATAAGTTCAACGGGTCCATTTTAAGGCTCATTTAGACCCGCTCGTCCGAAACCTCTACAAAAAGGACCGAAAAATAGGTTTTGATCCAAATTTAGGAGTTCATATAATTGATTACGAGCTTTTCAACAAGATTATATTGCAAAAACTCAAATATGGTATTTTTTACTCAGATAAAAGTCCAACGGGTCCATTTTACGGCCCATTTAGGCCCGCTCGCCCGAAACCTCTTCAAAAATGACTGAAAAACAAGTTTTAATCAAATTATAGGAGTTCATATAATTGATTACGTTCGTTTCAGCACGATTATATTGCAAAAACTCAATTTCTGTATTTCTTACTGAGTTAAAAGTCCAACGGGTCCATTTTACGGCCCATTTAGACCCGCTCGTCCGAAACCTCTACAAAAGGACCGCAAAACAAGTTTTAATCAAAACTTAAGAGTTCATATCGTTGATTACGAGCTTTTCAACACTATTGTATTGCAAAATTTCAATTTATGTTCTTTTTACGTAGTTATAAGTTCAACGGGTCCATCTTAAGGCCCAATTGGACCTGCTCGTCCGAAACCTCTACAAAAAGGACCGAAAAACAGGTTTTGATCCAATTTTAGGAGTTCATATAATTGATTACGAGCTTTTCAACAAGATTATATAGCAAAAACTCAAATTTGATATTTTTACTCAGATAAAAGTCCAACGGGTCCATTTTACGACCCATTTAGACCCGCTCGCCCGAAACCTCTTCAAAAATTACTGAAAAACAAGTTTTAATCAAATTTTAGGACTTCATATAATTGATTACGATCTTTTCAACACGATTATATTGCAAAAACTCAATTTTTGTACTTTTTACTCAATTAAAAGTCCAACGGGTCCATTTTACGGCCCATTTAGACCCGCTCGTCCGAAACCTCTACAAAAAGGACCGTAAAACAAGTGTTAATCAAAACTTAAGAGTTCATTTCGTTGATTACGAGCTTTTTCAACACTATTGTATTGCAAAAATTCAATTTCTGTTCTTTTTACGCAGTTATAAATTCAACGGGTCCTTTTTAAGGCCCATTTAGACCCGCTCGTCTGAAACCTCTACAAAAAGGACCGAAAAACAAGTTTTGATCCAATTTTACGAATTCATATAAATGATTACGAGCTTTTCAACAAGATTATATTGCAAAAACTCAAATTCGGTATTTTTTACTCAGTTAAAAGTCCAACGGGTCCCTTTTACGGCCCATTTAGACCCGCTCGCCCGAAACCTCTTCAAAAATGACTGAAAAACAAGTTTTAATCAAATTTTAGGATTTCATATAATTGATTACGATCTTTTCAACACGATTATATTGCAAAAACTCAATTTATGTACTTTTTACTCAGTTAAAAGTCCAACGGGTCAATTTTACGGCCCATTTAGACCCGCTCGTCCGAAATCTCTAAAAAAAGGACCGCAAAACAAGTTTTAATCAAAACTTAAGAGTTCATATCGTTGATTACGAGCTTTTCAACACTATTGTATTGCATAAATTCAATTTGTTCTTTTTACGCAGTTATAAGTTCAACGGGTCCATTTTAAGGCCCATTTAGACCCGCTCGTCCGAAACCACTACAAAAAGGACCGAAAAACAAGTTTTGATCCAATTTTAGGAGTTCATATAATTGATTACGAGCTTTTCAACAAGATTATATTGCAAAATTCCATTTCTATATTTTTTACTCAGTTAAACGTCCAACGAGTCCATTTTACGGCCCATTTAGACCCGCTCGCCCGAAAACTCTTCAAAAATGACTGAAAAAACAAGTTTTAATCAAATTATAGGAGTTCATATAATTGATTACGATCGTTTCAACACGATTATATTGCAAAAACTCAATTTCTGTATTTTTTACTGAGTTAAAAGTCCAACGGGTCCATTTTAGGGCCCATTTAGACCCGCTCGTCCGAAACCTCTACAAAAGGACCGCAAAACAAGTTTTAATCAAAACTTAAGAGTTTATATCGTTGATTACGAGCTTTTCAACACTATTGTATTGCAAAAATTCAATTTATGTTCTTTTTACGCAGTTATAAGTTCAACGGGTCCATTTTAAGGCCCATTTAGACCCGCTCGTCCGAAACCTCTACAAAAAGGACCGAAAAATAGGTTTTGATCCAATTTTAGGAGTTCATATAATTGATTACGAGCTTTTCAACAAGAATCTATTGCAAAAACTCAAATTTGATATTTTTTACTCAGATAAAAGTCCAACGGGTCCATTTTACGGCCCATTTAGACCCGCTCGCCTGAAACCTCTTCAAAAATTACTAAAAAACAAGTTTTAATCAAATTTTAGGAGTTCATATAATTGATTACGATCTTTTCAACACGATTATATTGCAAAAACTCAATTTTTGTAGTTTTTACTACGTTAAAAGTCTAACGGGTCCATTTTACGGCCCATTTAGACCCGTTCGTCCGAAACCTCTACAAAAAGGACGGCAAAACAAGTTTTAATCAAAACTTAAGAGTTCATTTCGTTGATTACGAGCTTTTCAACACTATTGTATTGCAAAAATTCAATTTCTGTTCTTTTTACGCAGCTATAAATTCAACGGGTCCATTTTAAGGCCCATTTAGACCCGCTCGTCCGAAACCTCTACAAAAAGGACCGAAAAACAAGTTTTGATCCAATTTTACGAATTCATATAAATGATTAAGAGCTTTTCAACAAGATTATATTGCAAAAATCAAATTCGGTATTTTTTACTCAGTTACAAGTCCAACGGGTCCATTTTACGGCCCATTTAGACCCGCTCGTCCGAAACCTCTACAAAAGGACCGCAAAACAAGTTTTAATCAAAACTTAAGAGTTCATATCGTTGATTACGAGCTTTTCAACACTATTGTATTGCAAAAATTCAATTAATGTTCTTTTTACGCAGTTATAAGTTCAACGAGTCCATTTTAAGGCCCATTTAGACCCGCTCGTCCGAAACCTCTACAAAAAGGACCGAAAAACAAGTTTTGATCCAATTTTACGAGTTCATATAATTGATTACGAGCTTTTCAACAAGATTATATTGCAAAAACTAAAATTCGGTATTTTTTACTCAGTTAAAAGTCATACGGGTCCATTTTACGGCCCATTTAGACCCGCTCGCCCGAAACCTCTTCAAAAATGACTGAAAAACAAGTTTTAATCAAATTTTAGGAGTTCATATAATTGATTACGATCGTTTCAACAGGATTATATTGCAAAAACTCAATTTTTGTATTTTTTACTCAGTTAAAAGTCCAAGGCGTCCATTTTACGGCCCATTTAGACCCGCTCGTCCGAAACCTCTACAAAAAGGACCGCAAAACAAGTTTAATCAAAACTTAAGAGTTCATATCGTTGATTACGAGCTTTTCAACACTATTGTATTGCAAAAATTCAATTTCTGTTCTTTTTACGCAGTTATAAGTTCAACGGGTCCATTTTAGGGCCCATTTAGACCCGCTCGTCCGAAACTTCTACAAAAAGGATCGAAAAACAAGTTTTGATGCAATTTTACGAGTTCATATAATTGATTACAATCTTTTTAACAAGATTATATTGTAAAAACTCAAATTCGGTATTTTTTTACTTAGTTAAAATTCCAACGGGTCCATTTTATGGCCCATTTAGACTCGCTCGCCCGAAACCTCTTCAAAAATGACTGAAAAAAAAGTTTTAATCAAATTTTAGGAGTTCATATAATTGATTACGATCTTTTCAACACGATTATATTGCAAAAACTCAATTTTTGTACTTTTTACTCAGTTAAAAGTCCAACGGGTCCATTTTACGGCCTATTTAGACCCGCTCGCCCGAAACCTCTTCAAAAATGACTGAAAAACAAGTTTTAATCAAATTTTAGGAGTTCATATAACTGATTACGAGCTTTTCAACACTATTGTATTGCAAAAATTCAATTTATGTTCTTTTTACGCAGTTATAAGTTCAACAGGTCCATTTTAAGGCCCATTTAGACCCGCTCGTACGAAACCTCTACAAAAAGGACCAAAAAACAAGTTTTGATCCAATTTTACGAGTTCATATAATTGATTACGAGCTTTTCAACAAGATTATAATGCAAAAACTCAAATTCAGTATTTTTTACTCAGTTAAAAGTCCAACGGGTCCATTTTACGGCCCATTTAGACCCGCTCGCCCGAAACCTCTTCAAAAATGACTGAAAAACAAGTTTTAATCAAATTTTAGGAGTTCATATAATTGATTACGATCTTTTCAACACGATTATATTGCTAAAACTCAATTTATGTACTTTTTACTCAGTTAAAAGTCCAACGAGTCCATTTTACGGCCCATTTAGACCCGCTCGTCCGAAACCTCTACAAAAAGGACCGCAAAAGAAGTTTTAATCAAAACTTAAGAGTTCATATCTTTGATTACGAGCTTTTCAACACTATTTTATTGTAAAAATTCAATTTCTGTTCTTTTTACGCAGTTATAAGTTCAACGAGTCCATTTTAAGGCCCATTTAGACCCGCCCGTCCGAAACCTCTACAAAAAGGACCAAAAAACAAGTTTTGATCCAATTTTACGAGTTCATATAATTGATTACGAGCTTTTCAACAAGATTATAATGCAAAAACTCAAATTCGGTATTTTTACTCAGTTAAAAGTCCAACGGGTCCATTTTACGGCCCATTTAGACCCGCTCGCCCGAAACATCTTCAAAAATGACTGAAAAACAAGTTTTAATCAAATTTTAGGAGTTCATATAATTGATTACGATCTTTTCAACACGATTATATTGCAAAAACTCAATTTCTGTATTTTTTACTTAGTTAAAAGTCCAACGGGTCCATTTTATGGCCCATTTAGACCGGCTCATCCGAAACCTCTACAAAAAGGACCGCAAAACAAGTTTTAATCAAAACTTAAGAGTTCATATCGTTGATTACGAGCTTTTCAACACTATTGTATTGCAAAAATTCAATTTTTGTTCTTTTTACGCAGTTATAAGTTCAACGGGTCCATTTTAGGGCCCATTTAGACCCGCTCGTCCGAAACTTCTACAAAAAGGACCGAAAAACAAGTTTTGATCCAATTTTACGAGTTCATATACTTGCTTACGATCTTTTCAACAAGATTATATTGCAAAAACTCAAATTCGATATTTTTTACTTAGTTAAAATTCCAACGGGTCCATTTTACGGCCCATTTAGACCCGCTCGCCCGAAACCTCTTCAAAAATGACTGAAAAACAAGTTTTAATCAAAATTTAGGAGTTCTTATAATTGATTACGATCTTTTCAACACAATTATATTGCAAAAACTCAATTTTTGTTCTTTTTACTCAGTTAAAAGTCCAACGGGTCCATTTTACGGCCCATTTAGACCCGCTCGTCCGAAACCTCTACAAAAAGGACCGAAAAATAAGTTTTGATCCAATTTTAGGAGTTTATATAATTGATTACGTGCTTTTCAACAAGATTATATTGCAAAAACTCAAATTTGGTATTTTTTACTCAGTTAAAAGTCCAACGGGTCCATTTTACGGCCCATTTAGAGCCGCTCGCCCGAAACCTCTTCAAAAATGACCGAAAAAAAGTTTTAATCAAATTTCAGGACTTCATATCATTGATTACGATCTTTTCAACACGATTATATTGCAAAAACTCAATTTTTGTACTTTTTACTCAGTTAAAAGTTCAACGGGTCCATTTTACGGCCCATTTAGACACGCTCGTCCGAAACCTCTACAAAAAGGACCGCAAAACAAGTTTTAATCAAAACTTAAGAGTTCATATCATTGATTAAGAGCTTTTCAACACTATTGTATTGCAAAAATTCAATTTCTGTTCTTTTTACGCAGTTATAAGTTCAACGAGTCCATTTTAAGGCCCATTTAGACCCGCTCGTCCGAAACCTCTACAAAAAGGACCGAAAAACAAGTTTTGATCCAATTTGACGAGTTCATATAATTGATTACGAGCTTTTCAACAAGATTATAATGCAAAAACTCAAATTCGGTATTTTTTACTCAGTTAAAAGTCCAACGGGTCCATTTTACGGCCCATTTAGACCCGCTCGCCCGAAACATCTTCAAAAATGACTGAAAAACAAGTTTTAATCAAATTTTAGGAGTTCATATAATTGATTACGATCTTTTCAACACGATTACATTGCAAAAACTCAATTTATGTACTTTTTACTCAGTTAAAAGTCCAACGGGACTATTTTACGGCCCACTTAGACTCGCTCGTCCGAAACCTCTTCAAAAAGGACCGCAAAACAAGTTTTAATCAAAACTTAAGAGTTCATATCGTTGATTACGAGCTTTTCAACACTATTGTATTGCATAAATTCAATTTATGTTCTTTTTACGCAGTTATAAGTTCAACGGGTCCATTTTAAGGCCCATTTAGACCCGCTCGTCCGAAACCACTACAAAAAGGACCGAAAAACAAGTTTTGATCCAATTTTACGAGTTCATATAATTGATTACGAGCTTTTCAACAAGATTATATTGCAAAAAGTCCATTTCTGTATTTTTTACTCAGTTAAAAGTCCAACGAGTCCATTTGACGGCCCATTTAGACCCGCTCGCCCGAAACCTCTTCAAAAATGACAGAAAAACAAGTTTTAATCAAATTTTAGGAGTTCATATAACTGATTACGATCTTTTCAACACGATTGTATTGCAAAAATTCAATTTCTGTTCTTTTTACGCAGTTATAAGTTCAACGGGTCCATTTAGACCCTGTCGTCCGAAACCTCTCAAAAAAGACTGAAAAACAAGTTTTGATCAAATTTTAGGAGTTCATATAATTGATTACGAGCTTTTCAACAAGATTATATTGCAAAAACTCAAATTCGGTATTTTTTACTCAGTTAAAAGTCTAACGGGTCCATTTTACAGCCCAATTAGACCCGCTCGCCCGAAACCTCTTCAAAAATGACCGAAAAAAAGTTTTAATCAAATTTTAGGACTTCATATCATTGATTACGATCTTTTCAACACGATAATATTGCGAAAACTCAATTTTTGTACTTTTTACTCAGTTAAAAGTCCAACGGGTCCCTTTTACGGCCTATTTAGTCCCGCTCGTCCGAAACCTCTACAAAAAGGACCGCAAAACAAGTTTTAATCAAAACTTAAGAGTTCATATCGTTGATTTCAAGCTTTTCAACACTATTGTATTGCAAAAATTCAATTTCTGTTCTTTTTACGCAGTTATAAGTTCAACGAGTCCATTTTAAGGCCCATTTAGACCCGCTCGTCCGAAACCTCTACAAAAAGGACCGAAAAACAAGTTTTGATCCAATTTTACGAGTTCATATAATTGATTACAAGCTTTTCAACAAGATTATAATGCAAAAACTCAAATTCAGTATTTTTTACTCAGTTAAAAGTCCAACGGGTCCATTTTACGGCCCATTTAGACCCGCTCGCCCGAAACCTCTTCAAAAATGACTGAAAAACAAGTTTTAATCAAATTTTAGGAGTTCATATAATTGATTACGATCTTTTCAACACGATTATATTGCAAAAACTCAATTTATGTACTTTTTACTCAGTTAAAAGTCCAATGGGTACTCAGTTAAAATTCCAACAGGTGTGTGCGATGGGGTCTCTCGGTTTTCTCTCAACTTTCTTGGTTCTCTCAAGGGTTTCTGATGGGATTTGGCTTTGCGTTTTATTTTTTCCCCCTTTTCCTTTTCATCCGCCTTCTTTTTCCCTTTCCCTTCCTCTCAAAAGCCTCCGTTTTCTTTTCCAACACCACACCGTCCGCCTCCCCTCTCTCCATTCCAGCCGGCGTTCCCTCTGATGCCAAGAACCACGTGCCTCACGACAGAGAATACCAGAGAGCCACCCCTTCCTCCGTGCCGCTCGGGATATTTTATCCCTTATTTCCTTTTTACTCTTTCTGTTTCATTTCAATTTCTATTCTACTAATTTTTTTCCCTTTTTCTTGTTTCACGAGGTACATTCCCTCCATATGTTCTTCTCAGTTCGTTTCCCCATATCCATCTCTACATGCACCAGAGACGACGGCCAGATCCAGTTCTACCGTTTCTCTCGAAATCCATCGACCTAAACCCTTTTATATCCTTTTTGTTCTTTTTAATCTCTTTTTTATTTTCCTTTTACTATTTTTCTGTTTGGTTCTAATCTTAGGTTCTTTCAGTTTCCCAGATTTACCGTTTGACGTATCCGACCGCCCCTTTGTTGCCTTCGGTTTGTGGGATCCAGATCGGCAATCGATGAGCTCCATCGTGGAAAGATTTCTCTGCCGGCTATGGTGCCCCTTCCCATATCCATCTCCACATGCTTCGGAGACGACGGCCAGATCCAGATCTACCGCTTCTATCGAAATCCATCGACCTAACCCCTTTTATATCCTTTTTGTTCCTTTTAATCTCTTCTTTTTTATTTTCCTTTTACTATTTTTCTGTTTGGTTCTAATCTATGGTTCTTTCTGTTTCCTAGATCTTCCGTTTGATGTATCCCCCCCCCATTTTTCTGGATTCGATAGGGTTGTGAAACCAATATTTGCCTTCGGTTTGTGGGATCAAGTTCGGCAATCGCTGAGCTCCATCGTGGAAAGATTTATCTGCCGGCAATGGTGCCCCTTCCCTAATCGAAATTCTAAAGGTTTTTTTTCTCTTTTTCTTACTTTCAATGCACGTTTTCTCCCTTCACCAGTTTCTCCCATGGTTATCGAATTTTATGTTTTTTTTCTTATGGATTCAATTGTTTGATTTTCTATATTTTTTGGCCAATATCTTTCATGTTCCTTTATTTACCGAATATTTTCCTACTTGCACTGTCTGTTTGTACTTTAGTATCTTTTCCCTGTAAGCTTTGGTACCCAAACCTATATTCGTCTTTTCCTGTATATCTAATTGTAATTCTATTTCATGGTTTTTCTGCTGTTTGCCATTTAATTTTAATGAATCCTAGGACCTGCCTCTGCGCATTTTTTCTTAACATGCCTATTGCTTGGTTTTTCTGCCTGAATTCCTTAGTCGTTTCTGGTTCTCTAACTTTCTCTTTTTCCATCAACATTTGTATCATGTCCTCCTATATGTTGTTCCTCTTATTTTTTTGTATCTGTTCACATGCTTATTTCCCCACCTTGTTTGCCTGTTCTTTACTCATATTAACCATGTCATACTCCAAATGTTTTTTACTATTTCATTACTCTCTATTGTCTATCCCCTACAAGGGGAATCTTCGATCCCTTCTTAGGGAAAAACTTTTGAACCACCAAGTGGGTCCCCTCTTTGATTACTCCCTGCATGTTATTTGGATATGTATTGTTAGTAACACATATTCTTAGGCTGCTGCTAGATGCATCTTCTTGACCATGCTCACTGCCACTAATGTTACTTTACCTTGCTTTGTCTCCTATATTCATGTCAGAACCATCTATATGTACATGTATACTTTGCCGTCTCTCTTTAAATTTTTTTCCCTTCATATTGCTGATTATTTCTCTGATTTTAGCCACATCTTTTGTTCCATTTCTGATATCTATTTATTTCCTCTTACCTTTCTTAAGTTTTACTTCCCTTTTATTTACTTTTTGTCTTATGGTATGACACTTTCCTGGGCTCTGGGTTTCAATCTTTTTTCCTTTTACGTTATTATCTTCCTGCTTCTAACTTCTCTTATTTTTGTTTTGCATGTTATGATCTTCCCTTTGCTCGCCGGCCCTTACCGAGCTTCTCATCACAGGCCCTTGTGCGGGTCCTTCAGCTACCAACGCATTCTTACCCAGTTCTCCCATCCTTTTACTCTCTTTTTTATCTTTTATTATTTTTTACCCCCTTTTTTTGCTCCTTTGGTCTATTCTATTTTTCTTTGCCCCCCTCTTCTATCTATCCTTGGTCTGTAATTTTTTA
This sequence comes from Hibiscus trionum, assembly GCA_030270665.1. NCBI lineage: Eukaryota > Viridiplantae > Streptophyta > Magnoliopsida > Malvales > Malvaceae > Hibiscus > Hibiscus trionum. Next base: position 51,795,302 of record BSYR01000020.1, on the reverse strand, counting down.
TTTTTTTATGCTCTTTGTTTTTTCTTTTATTATGACCTTGCATGCATCTCTATCTCTTATCTTAATATCTGTCTCTATCTTTATTTTCTATGCTTATTTTCTGGTCGACTAGTTATCAATAGTTGTGCTTGTACGCCTTTGGTTTATTTTTTCTCTGCTGCTTTTATGCTATGTCACCTTATTTCTTCTCTTGTTTGCTTGATTAACTCTCTTTTCCCTCTTTCTAAATATGCCTTATATTTCCATGATTATTTTTGTATTTTTACTGCTTTCCCTGCCTTTTTGACTATGTTAGCTATACTCTTCTTTATTCTTTTACACACTACAATCCATATTAATTTACAGCCATTGCTTCTTCACCATACTTTTACTCCTTTCCAGACCTTTTTAGGTGCTCTCTCTCTATCCCCTATTGGGGAAATTACTACGATCACCTTCACGGTGAAATTATATAATCAAATAAAATGCTATTCAAAACAGCTGCTGATAAATTCTGTTAATCTCTTACCTATCACTACACACCAATTTGTAAGACCTCAATTTCCTAAGAACGACCATTTTTACCTACATATAAATAACGAACCAATTATCACTTACATAAACTTTTCTCACCAATCTTCTATCTTGATCTCCAATTCGCGGAGCCTAGCATCAACCGATTTTGACCTCCCCCTAATTGATTCCCTAGTTCGATCTCACAACCATGAATCTCTTAATTCCTACCACAATAATTTATACTATCTCTATCCAATACTACTGCTTCACTTTAACATCATTATTATTTTATTAAATTACATCAATTCACAATACTCTGCTCTACTCAATTTTACCCTTAATACAAGGGTGTTTAACCCCTTTCCTACCCCAAATTACTCTTCTTCTATCCTTAAACCTTTTTACCCAGCTTATACATATTTTACACCGCTATATTATAACAACCTAATCGTCCTAATTTGGCCAAATTGCCTTACTTCTACTACACTTCCCCCAAATTCATTACTCTTCTACACAAATCAACCCATTTTATTCCCTTATTATCATCCACATTTAACTCTCCTCTCTCTTCTGATAATAAAACCTTCCATTAACTGTACCCAATACTTACTATCTTTAGTAATTACCGGCCATCACTTCTGTATAATAAACATCAAATTTTCTTTCCTTTTCTTCCATTTACTCTTACTATTTCCATCTAACTACATGTTAACTCCTAGATTCCCTTTCCATACTATACCCAGACATATCTTTCATTTTCTATTCCCCTATATCCTCCTTTCTCTTTCCATATTTTCCCACAAGATCATCCTTCATTTTTGGAATCTGACTTCTAAATCCCCGTTTTTATGCCAAACCTTTCCTTATCTTTCTCCTCACTTTCCCTTTCACTAAACTTCCTTACTTACTCACCCCAATCTTTTGTGATTCCATTTCTCAATTAGTAAATTTCTTTCCCATTACACCGCTTAATTACTACCACCCCTTTCCTTTTTCAATTCTATTCCATTTACTTACACATATTCTACAAATAGAACTTCAATTCTTCATTCCTACTCTCTTACTTCTCCTTCCTTTGACTTCTACCTTTGCCAACTAATTCCTCTCTCCCCCCAATTTACCTCGTATGGCTTCTTCATCTTCTCTTCCCCATTATTCCAACCTTGATCTTACCAATGAAGAAGCAACCACCATCTACACACCTGACTTTGATTTCTTTGATGAAAATCCAAACACCATCCTAATCGGAAAATTCATTTCATCTAAACCCATTGATGATTGGGCAGTTCTTCAAGCTTTTGAAGGAATATGGAAAAAAAATAACCTCAAATCATTGTCTATCATTCGTAATTCATTTTTCCAGATCGAGTTTGCTACCCCAAGCGAGCGCAATGATGTTTTTGAAAGGGGACCTTGGTTATACAAAGATGAGTGGTTAGCTCTAGCTGAATACAATCCTGGCAAAAGTATGGAAGAATACTCCTTCAACCCTATGCGAATCTGGTTTCGCATTCTTGCTCTGCCCAAACCACTAATGATAAGTACAGACGAAGATCCCGACAGAACGCACCTTGTGGGCCAATCCCTTGGTGCTATGGTTGGTACAGTTCTTAGGATTGATACACGAAAAAAAGAAGGGAACATGACAGACTTTTTGCGAGTAGAAATTCTGATGGATATCACCAAACCAATTCGCCGCTTTATACTCATAGGAAAAGGTACACGCACCACCTCTTGTCGTCTCCAGTATGAACGTCTGCCTCTTTTATGCCACGGTTGTGGCCTAATTAGCCATATTTCTTAGAACTGCCCTAACAAAAATGCATATGATCCGGCCAAACTACAATATGGCGAGTGGCTCCGTTGGCTTCCCCCGCGTCGCCGGGAACAGGGACCACGGGGTCGTATCCGATCTGTTGAGGCACCTATTCCTGCTAGCCACCAACCACCGTTAGGTACTTTATCTTTGGTCATTTGGTTTCAACAATTTTTTATTTTTCACCTTGTTCATTTATGGATTCTCCCTTTTACATAGATTCCACAGACAAAGGTAAATCTACTGCAGGCCCTGCTAATGCTAACCAGCTCACACCGAAAGGTATTTTGCTATCTTTAATCTGGCAGCTCTACATTCACTATTTTCCTTTATGTCTCCTTATTGAATCTCCATCCTCCGCAGACCCAAAGGATAAGGGAAAATCCGTTGTTGAGCCCGTGGCTTCAACGCAAGATTCGGGTCTTACTCTTATTAAACATCACCATTCTCTTTTTATCCAACGCTTCCCACTTCTGCAACTCACTTCATCTTTCTCTGAATTTTTAGGGAAACTGAATGAAGGGGATGCTGCCTCTTTTGCTGATCTCCCCATGGAGGACATTAACAACAATGATGAGATGGTAGGGGAGGAATCCTCTGAGCCGCCCTCTGCTAAGACAGATTCCCAGCTGCATTCACGAGCTCCACTCTCCACTCGGGTTATATCACCACAGCCCCTGAACACTATCTACCCGGTCCTTGAGGACTCTGAACAAGGCAACTTGGAAGTCCAAGATGATGGTGTACCAAGCCGTACAGCTCAACAAGTACGGAAATTGGATGCTCAATTAAGTAAGCCCTTCCTTCAAACCGGTATTTCCCTTATTGATGCATTTGACTCATGGCTTCTTAAGAACTATCCCAATGATGCAGCATCGGCTCCTGCTACTATCCCTATTCCTCCTAACCGTGGGACCAATAGACGCTCCCTCATCCATGTGGTCCTCCAGCCCAAGAAGTCTAGGCCCTCTCCTTCTCCTACCTTGATAGCTGGGATGAGCAGCGGAAAAAACTCTCCGGCGGCGGCTGACTCACAGCCCCGCCGAGGGAAATGATCATCTTATGCTGGAACTGTCAGGGTCTTGGGAAGGTCCAGGCAGTTCAACACCTCCAGCAATATGTTCATCTTCATACTCCTGATTTACTTTTTTATGCGAAACTAAACTTAAAAATACGGCTTATAGCCGTCTTAGTTCTTTGCTAGGTATGGACCTAGTTTTTTCAGTTGATTACTCTGATGAATGCTCTGGAATTGCTTTATTTTCTTTAAAAAATTATAATATTTCTATGCTTGCTTACTCGTATGGTTTAATTCATACTTATATTAGTTGCAATTCTTCTTCGTTTTATTTCACTGGTATACATGATTTCTCTGAAACAAGTAATAAAACTAAAACTTGGGATTTAATTTATTCGCTTAACAATAATGATGGTCTGCCTTGGCTTCTCGGTGGTGATTTCAACGAAATCCTATCTGATAATGAAAAACAAGGCGGCTGCCGTCGTGCAAGATCTCAAATCAATAATTTTCGACATTGCCTCTCCCGTAATAACCTTTTCGACTGCAAACCTACTACGGGTTGGTTCACTTGGTCTAAATCTGGGCCCAAAACCCCTACTCTATTTGAGAGATTAGACCGTTTTGTAGGAAATATGACATGGAAAGCAAATAATCCCAATTATAACATTATTTCCGATTTTGATGCTAAATCTAATCACTGTTTTCTACTCTTGAATACGGAACCGCCACCTCTAACAAATCACCGTCCCCCGTTATCTAAGTTTCGATTTGAAAGTTGCTGGGCAACCAATGACGAAGGAATCTCTGTTGTCAAACAAACTTGGTCTTCTACTAAGGGCAATACCCTGGATAAAATTAAAGCTATAGGCTCCTGCCTAGGAGACTGGCAATCCCAACAAAGACTTAAGTCCACTAGTCGTATCAACATTCTCACTAAAAAAATCAACAAACTTTTACAACGAACTCTTTCGGCTACTGCTGAAAGTAGATATATTGCCGCCAAAACTGAGCTCCACAAATTACTAGATGAGCAAGAAGTGTACTGGGCTCAGCGCTCTCGCAACCTATGGTTATCTCAAGGAGATAAAAATACCCGTTACTTTCATGCCCGAGCTTCTAGCAGGAAAAAAAAGAACACCATCTCTGGCCTTTTTGATTCCAACAACAATTGGTGTACTGACGACTCCGATCTTATGTCAATTGCATCCTCATACTTCCACACTCTTTTTACTTCCTCTAATCCACCCCTGTCAGAGCAAATTCTATCAAAAATCCCTCCCTCTATTACGCCTGCTATGAATGAGTCCCTCTCTAATGAATTCACCTCAGAAGAAATTATCACTGCTTTCCGCGATATTGATCCTAGAAAAGCCCCTGGTCTTGGTGCTAGTAAGCATGGACCTAAGGTTAACCACCTCTTATTTGCTGATGATTGTATAGTTTTCCTTAACTCGAAGTCCGAGGAAGCTGCGCATCTTAAATTAGCTCTCCAAACATACGCCTCTGCTTCTGGACAAGCAGTTAATTTTGACAAGTCTACTATTTTTTACAATCCACGTACTCCCGCTTATACTCGTCATGCTATTAATTCCTACCTTCAAGTTCGTGAGGTCTCCAACCCTAGTGTCTATCTGGGAGTACCTCTTCTTATTGGCAAAAATAAGACCCTATCTTTAGGGTTTATACGTGATAAAGTTCATGATAGATTATCCAACTGGGATAAACAGCTCCTTTCCTTCAATGGTAGGGAAATTTTCATTAAAGCTGTGTTACAATCTCTACCTTAATATGTTATGTCCTGTTATTTATTACCCCAAAACATTATCGATGATATGACGTCTGCCATTCGACGCTATTGGTGGTCTGGCAAAACTAATAAGAAAGGATGGCATATGCTCCCTTGGGATCAGGTGTGCTTGCATAAATCAGTTGGCGGTATGGGATTTAGGGATCTCAATAATTTTAACATTGCGCTTCTCGGTAAACAATTATGGCGCCTTATCTGCGAACCTGACTCCCTCCTGGGTCAAATCTATAAATCCAAATACTTTCCGTCAGGCAACATTCTTAATGCATCTCGGCCTTCTCGAGGTTCTTTTGCCTCGCAAGGTCTTTTTCATGCTATGCAACACCTTTTTGGAGGTTTCCTCTATCGACCTGGTATTAACAGTAACATACGTATCCATCACGATAACTGGGGAGGCTCTTCGCCTATTCACCTTTACGGGGACTATGAGATATCGGATGAAGTCCACATTCGCTGTCGCGACTTTATGTTTCGGAACCAAGCTTCTTGGGACCCTGATAAAGTCCGTGCGTACTTTACATCGGCTGATGCCGACTCCATTCTATTCGTTCCTATCATCAATGATATTCGGGACTCCATCCTCTAGAGTCCTAACGATTCTGGTATCTATTCTGTCAGATCTGGCTATCTCTTTTTGCAACGCCCCCCTGAGCCTAGACTTCGGCCTCCTCGGATTTGGAAATTTCTTTCCAAACTCAAGGTTTTACCTAAAGTTAAAACTTTTGGCTGGTGATTGGGATCAGAGGCCCTACCTGTCGGGGTTCGCCTACAGGCTTTTGCACCAGACTCAGGGCCCTGCCCTGTTTGTCATTCAGGTTCGGAGACGATACTCCATGCTCTTCGAGATTGCTCTGGTACTTCGGAGGCCCTTCGATTGATTGGTCTTCCCATTTCGTTTATTAATAGCACTGCTTCTACTGGCCTTCAATGGCTTGAGGAAGGCGCTGCCCTCCTTTCTTCTGACCTTTTTGGGCTTTTCTTGACTACCCTCTGGAACATTTGGAACAGGCGTAATGACTGGATCCATAATCGACATCTTCAACCCCCGTGGCTAATTGCTGTCAATTCCATCAGTCTTCATCGTGACTACTTGTTGCTATATCTTCATCTACCTCTTCCATCCCTTTGTCGGCTCCTCCTTCTCGCTGGAGGCATCCCCCTCGGGGTCATATTAAAGTTAATGTTGATGGGGCTTTTGATCCTTCCACACGTGCAGCGACGGTTGGTGTTGTAGCCCGTGATGAAACAGGGATGGTTGTTGGCGGCATGGCTTTCCCTCTAGGCAGTTGCTCTGATGCTATTACATATAAAGGGAGAGGACTTCTTGCTGGTATTACTTTCGCTCAATCCCAAGGATGGAGCCACTTGATATTTGAGACAGACTATGCTTCTCTTGCGAATAGGATCAACTCTCTGGGCCCAGATCTCTCTCCTATGGGCCCGACGATTCTGCAGGCTCATGCTGCTCTGGATTGTTTTTCTTCTGCGCATATTCAGTATGTTTGCCGTGGGGCTAATATTGTTGCTCATACGTTGGCTACCCATGCCCTTAGGTCTATGTCTTCAATGTCCTTTGGCTCCATGTATCCTGATTGTATTCAAAACGATGTTCTTTGCGAGGTTTCACCTCGTTAATTTTAATATATTCTGGGTACTCTTTTACCCTTTTAGGTTTCTCCAGGTCTTGTGCCTGGGGATATTAGTAGGGGTTTTTAACGAGGCTCGCTTTGTTCAAAAAAAAAAGTCCAACGGGTCCATTTTACGGCCCATTTAGACCCGCTCGTCCGAAACCTCTACATAAAGGACCGCAAAACAAGTTTTAATCAAAACTTAAGAGTTCATATAGTTGATTACGAGCTTTTCAACACTATTGTATTGCAAAAATTCAATTTATGTTCTTTTTACGCAGTTATAAGTTCAACGGGTCCATTTTAAGGCCCATTTAGACCCGCTCGTCCAAAACCACTACAAAAAGGACCGAAAAACAAGTTTTGATCCAATTTTAGGAGTTCATATAATTGATTACGAGCTTTTCAACAAGATTATATTGCAAAAAGTCCATTTCTGTATTTTTTACTCAGTTAAAAGTCCAACGTGTCCATTTTACGGCCCATTTAGACCTGCTCGCCCGAAACCTCTTCAAAAATGACCGAAAAAAAAAGTTTTAATCAAATTTCAGGACTTCATATCATTGATTACGATCTTTTCAACACGATTATATTGCAAAAACTCAATTTTTGTACTTTTTACTCAGTTAAAAGTCCAACGGGTCCATTTTACGGCCCATTTAGACCCGCTCATCCAAAACCTCTACAAAAAGGACCGCAAAACAAGTTTTAATCAAAACTTAAGAGTTCATATCGTTGATTACGAGCTTTTCAACACTATTGTATTGCAAAAATTCAATTTCTGTTCTTTTTACGCAGTTATAAGTTCAACGACTCCATTTTAAGGCCCATTTAGACCCGCTCGTTCGAAACCTCTACAAAAAGGACCAAAAAACAAGTTTTGATCCAATTTTACGAGTTCATATAATTGATTACGAGCTTTTCAACAAGATTATAATGCAAAAACTCAAATTCGGTATTTTTTACTTAGTTAAAAGTCCAACGGGTCCATTTTACGGCCCATTTAGACCCGCTCGCCCGAAACCTCTGCAAAAATGACTGAAAAACAAGTTTTAATCAAATTTTAGGAGTTCATATAATTGATTACGATCTTTTCAACACGATTATATTGCAAAAACTCAATTTATGTACTTTTTACTTAGTTAAAAGTCCAACGGGTTCATTTTACGGTCCATTTAGACCCGCTCGTCCGAAACCTCTACAAAAAGGACCGCAAAACAAGTTTTAATCAAATTTTAGGAGTTCATATAACTGATTACGATCTTTTCAACACGATTGTATTGCAAAAATTCAATTTATGTTCTTTTTACGCAGTTATAAGTTCAACGGGTCCATTTTAAGGCCCATTTAGACCCGCTCGTCCGAAACCTCTTCAAAAATGACTGAAAAACAAGTTTTGATCAAAATTTAGGAGTTCATATAATTGATTACGAGCTTTTCAACAAGATTATATTGCAAAAACTCATATTCGGTATATTTTACTCAGTTAAAAGTCCAACGGGTCCATTTTACGGCCCATTTAGACCCGCTCGCCTGAAACCTGTTTAAAAATGACCGAAAAAAAGTTTTAATCAAATTTTAGGACTTCATATCATTGATTACGATCTTTTCAACACGATTATATTGCAAAAACTCATTTTTTGTACTTTTTACTCAGTTAAAAGTCCAACGGGTCCATTTTACGGCCCATTTAGACCCGCTCGTCCGAAACCTCTACAAAAAGGACCGCAAAATAAGTTTTAATCAAAACTTAAGAGTTCATATCGTTGATTACGATCTTTTCAACACTATTGTATTGCAAAAATTCAATTTCTGTTCTTTTAACGCAGTTATAAGTTCAACGCGTCCATTTTAAGGCCCATTTAGACCTGCTCGTCCGAAACCTCTACAAAAAGGACCGAAAAACAAGTTTTGATCCAATTTTACGAGTTCATATAATTGATTACGAGCTTTTCAACAAGATTATAATGCAAAAACTCAAATTCGATATTTTTTACTCAGTTAAAATTCCAACGGGTCCATTTTACGGCCCATTTAGACCCGCTCGCTTTAAACCTCTTCAAAAATGATTGAAAAACAAGTTTTAATCAAATTTTAGGAGTTCATATAATTGATTACGATCTTTTCAACACGATTATACTGCAAAAACTCAATTTATGTACTTTTTACTCTGTTAAAAGTCCAACGGGTCCATTTTACGGCTCATTTAGACCCGCTCGTCCGAAACCTCTACAAAAAGGACCGAAAAACAAGTTTTAATTAAAACTTAAGAGTTCATATCGTTGATTACGAGCTTTTCAACACTATTGTATTGAAAAAATTCAATTTATGTTCTTTTTACGCAGTTATATGTTCAACGGGTCCATTTTAAAGCCCATTTAGACCCGCTCGTCCGAAACCTCTACAAAACGGACCGAAAAACAAGTTTTGATCCAATTTTAGGAGTTCATATAAATGATTACGATCGTTTCAACACGATTATATTGCAAAAACTCAAATTCGGTATTTTTTTACTCAGTTAAAAGTCCAACGGGTCCATTTTACGGCCCATTTAGACCCGCTCGCCCGAAACCTCTTCAAAAATGACTGAAAAACAAGTTTTAATTAAATTATAGGAGTTCATATAACTGATTACGATCGTTTCAACACGATTATATTGCAAAAACTCAATTTCTGTATTTTTTTACTCAGTTAAAAGTCCAACGGGTCCATTTTAAGGCCCATTTAGACCCGCTTGTCCGAAACCTCTACAAAAAGGACCGCAAAACAAGTTTTAATCAAAACTTAAGAGTTCATATCGTTGATTACGAGCTTTTCAACACTATTGTATTGCAAAAATTCAATTTTTGTTCTTTTTACGCAGTTATAAGTTCAACGGGTCCATTTTAAGGCCCATTTAGACCCGCTCGTCCGAAACCTCTACAAAAAGGACCGAAAAACAAGTTTTGATCCAATTTTACGAGTTCATATAATTGATTACGAGCTTTTCAACAAGATTATAATGCAAAAACTCAAATTCGGTATTTTTTACTCAGTTAAAAGTCCAACGGGTCCATTTTACGGCCCATTTAGACTCGCTCGCCCGAAACCTCATCAAAAATGACTGAAAAACAAGTTTTAATCAAATTTTAGGAGTTCATATAATTGATTACGATCTTTTCAACACGATTATATTGCAAAAACTCAATTTATGTACTTTTTACTCAGTTAAAAGTCCAACGGGTTCATTTTACGGCCCATTTAGACCCGCTCGTCCGAAAACTCTACAAAAAGGACCGCAAAACAAGTTTTAATCAAATTTTAGGAGTTCATATAACTGATTACGATCTTTTCAACACGATTATATTGCAAAAATTCAATTTATGATCTTTTTACGCAGTTATAAGTTCAACGGGTCCATTTTAAGGCCCATTTAGACCCGGTCGTCCGAAACCTCCTCAAAAATGACTGAAAAACAAGTTTTGATCAAATTTTAGGAGTTCATATAATTGATTACGAGCTTTTCAACAAGATTATAATGCAAAAACTCAAATTCGGTATTTTTTACTCAGTTAAAAATCCAACGGGTCCATTTTACGGCACATTTAGACTCGCTCGCCCGAAACATCTTCAAAAATGACTGAAAAACAAGTTTTAATCAAATTTTAGGAGTTCATATAATTGATTACGATCTTTTCAACACGATTATATTGCAAAAACTCATTTTTTGTACTTTTTACTCAGTTAAAAGTCCAACGGGTCCATTTTACGGCCCATTTAGACCCGCTCGTCCGAAACCTCTACAAAAAGGACCGCAAAACAAGTTTTAATCAAAACTTAAGAGTTCATATCGTTGATTACGAGCTTTTCAACACTATTGTATTGCAAAAATTCAATTTCTGTTCTTTTAACGAAGTTATAAGTTCAAAGCGTCCATTTTAAGGCACATTTAGACCCGCTCGTCCGAAACCTCTACAAAAAGGACCGAAAATAGGTTTTGATCCAATTTTACGAGTTCATTTAATTGATTACGAGCTTTTCAACAAGATTATAATGCAAAAACTCAAATTCAGTATTTTTTACTCAGTTAAAAGTCCAACGGGTCCATTTTACGGCCCATTTAGACCCGCTCGCCCGAAACCTCTTCAAAAATGATTGAAAAACAAGTTTTAATCAAATTTTAGGAGTTCATATAATTGATTACGATCTTTTCAACACGATTATATTGCAAAAACTCAATTTATGTACTTTTTACTCAGTTAGAAGTCCAACGGGTCCATTTTACGGCCCATTTAGACCCGCTCGTCCGAAACCTCTACAAAAAGGACCGCAAAACAAGTTTTAATCAAAACTTAAGAGTTCATATCGTTGATTACGAGCTTTTCAACACTATTGTATTTCAAAAATTCAATTTATGTTCTTTTTACGCAGTTATAAGTTCAACGGGTCTATTTTACGGCCCATTGAGACCCGCTCGAGCGAAACCTCTACAAAACGGACCGAAAAACAAGTTTTGATCCAATTTTAGGAGTTCATATAATTGATTACGATCGTTTCAACACGATTATATTGCAAAAACTCAAATTCGGTATTTTTTTACTCAGTTAAAAGTCCAACGGGTCCATTTTACGGCCCATTTAGACCCGCTCACCCGAAACCTCTTCAAAAATGACTGAAAAACAAGTTTTAATTAAATTTTAGGAGTTCATATAATTGATTACGATCGTTTCAACATGATTATATTGCAAAAACTCAATTTATGTACTTTTTACTCAGTTAAAAGTCCAACGGGTCCATTTTACGGCCCATTCAGACCCGCTCGTCCGAAACCTCTACAAAAAGGACCGCAAAACAAGTTTTAATCAAAACTTAAGAGTTCATATCGTTGATTACGAGCTTTTCAACACTATTGTATTGCAAAAATTCAATTTATGTTTGTTTTACGCAGTTATAAGTTCAATGGGTCCATTTTAAGGCTCATTTAGACCCGCTCGTCCGAAACCTCTACAAAAAGGATCGAAAAAAAGTTTTGATCCAATTTTACGAGTTCATATAATTGATTACGAGCTTTTCAACAAGATTATATTGCAAAAACTCAAATTCTGTATTTTTTACTCAGTTAAAAGTCCAACTGGTCAATTTTACGGCCCATTTAGACCCGCTCACCCGAAACCTCTACAAAAAGGACCGAAAACAAGTTTTAATAAAATTTTAGGAGTTCATATAATTGATTACGAGCTTTTCAACAAGATTATATTGCAAAATCTCAAATTCGGTATTTTTTACTCAGTTAAAAGTCCAACGGGTCCATTTTAAGGCCCATTTAGACCCGGTCGCCCGAAACCTCTACAAAAAGGACCGAAAACAAGTTATGATCCATTTTTAGGAGTTCATATAATTGATTACGAGCTTTTCAACAAGATTATATTGCAAAAACTCAAATTCGGTATTTTTTACTCATTTAAAAGTCCAACGGGTCCATTTTACGGCCCATTTAGACCTGCTAGTCCGAAACCTCTACAAAAAGGACCGCAAAACAAGTTTTAATCAAAACTTAAGAGTTCATATCGTTGATTACGAGCTTTTCAACACTATTGTATTGCAAAAATTCATTTTCTGTTCTTTTTACGCAGTTATAAGTTCAACGAGTTCATTTTAAGGACAATTTAGACCCGCTCGTCCGAAACCTCTACAAAAAGGACCAAAAAACAAGTTTTGATCCAATTTTACGTGTTCATATAATTGATTACGAGCTTTTCAACAAGATTATAATGCAAAAACTCAAATTCGGTATTTTTTACTCAGTTAAAAGTCCAACGGGTCCATTTTACGGCCCATTTAGACCCGTTCGCCCGAAACCTCTTCAAAAATGTTTGAAAAACAAGTTTTAATCAAATTTTAGGAGTTCATATAATTGATTACGATCTTTTCAACACGATTATATTGCAAAAACTCAATTTATGTACTTTTTACTCAGTTAAAAGTCCAACGGGTCCATTTTACGGCCCATTTAGACCCGCTCGTCCGAAACCTCTACAAAAAGGACCGCAAAACAAGTTTTAATCAAAACTTAAGAGTTCATATCGTTGATAGCGAGCTTTTCAACACTATTGTATTGCAAAAATTCAATTTATGTTCTTTTTACACAGTTATAAGTTCAACGGGTCCATTTTAAGGCCCATTGAGACCCCCTCGTCCAAAACCTCTACAAAACGGACCGAAAAACAAGTTTTGATCCAATTTTACGAGTTCATATAATTGATTACGAGCTTTTCAACAAGATTATATTGCAAAAACTCAAATTCGGTATTTTTTACTTAGTTAAAAGTCCAACGGGTCCATTTTACGGCCCATTTAGACCGGCTCGCCCGAAACCTCTTCAAATATGACTAAAAAACAAGTATTAATCATATTTTTGGAGTTCATATAATTGATTACGATCTTTTCAACACGATTATATTGCAAAAACTCAATTTATGTACTTTTTACTCAGTTAAAAGTCCAACGGGTCCATTTTACGGCCCATTTAGACTCGCTCGCCCGAAACCTCTTCAAAAATGACTGAAAAACAAGTTTTAATCAAATTTTAGGAGTTCATATAATTGATTACGATCGTTTCAACACAATTATATTGCAAAAACTAAATTTCTGTATTTTTTACTGAGTTAAAAGTCCAACGGGTCCTTTTTAAGGCCCATTTAGACCCGCTCGTTCGAAACCTCTACAAAAAGGACCAAAAAACAAGTTTTGATTCAATTTTAGGAGTTCATATAATTGATTACGAGCTTTTCAACAAGATTATATTGCAAAAACTCAAATTCGGCAATTTTTTACTCAGTTAAAAGTCCAACGGGTCCATTTTACGGCCCATTTAGACCCGCTCGTCCGAAACCTCTACAAAAAGGACCGCAAAACAAGTTTTAATCAAAACTTAAGAGTTCATATCGTTGATAGCGAGCTTTTCAACACTATTGTATTGCAAAAATTCAATTTATGTTCTTTTTACACAGTTATAAGTTCAACGGGTCCATTTTAAGGCCCATTGAGACCCCCTCGTCCAAAACCTCTACAAAACGGACCGAAAAACAAGTTTTGATCCAATTTTACGAGTTCATATAATTGATTACGAGCTTTTCAACAAGATTATATTGCAAAAACTCAAATTCGGTATTTTTTACTTAGTTAAAAGTCCAACGGGTCCATTTTACGGCCCATTTAGACCGGCTCGCCCGAAACCTCTTCAAATATGACTAAAAAACAAGTATTAATCATATTTTTGGAGTTCATATAATTGATTACGATCTTTTCAACACGATTATATTGCAAAAACTCAATTTATGTACTTTTTACTCAGTTAAAAGTCCAACGGGTCCATTTTACGGCCCATTTAGACTCGCTCGCCCGAAACCTCTTCAAAAATGACTGAAAAACAAGTTTTAATCAAATTTTAGGAGTTCATATAATTGATTACGATCGTTTCAACACAATTATATTGCAAAAACTAAATTTCTGTATTTTTTACTGAGTTAAAAGTCCAACGGGTCCTTTTTAAGGCCCATTTAGACCCGCTCGTTCGAAACCTCTACAAAAAGGACCAAAAAACAAGTTTTGATTCAATTTTAGGAGTTCATATAATTGATTACGAGCTTTTCAACAAGATTATATTGCAAAAACTCAAATTCGGCAATTTTTTACTCAGTTAAAAGTCCAACGGGTCCATTTTACGGCCCATTTAGACCCGCTCGTCCGAAACCTCTACAAAAAGGACCGCAAAACAAGTTTTAATCAAAACTTAAGAGTTCATATCGTTGATAGCGAGCTTTTCAACACTATTGTATTGCAAAAATTCAATTTATGTTCTTTTTACACAGTTATAAGTTCAACGGGTCCATTTTAAGGCCCATTGAGACCCCCTCGTCCAAAACCTCTACAAAACGGACCGAAAAACAAGTTTTGATCCAATTTTACGAGTTCATATAATTGATTACGAGCTTTTCAACAAGATTATATTGCAAAAACTCAAATTCTGTATTTTTTACTCAGTTAAAAGTCCAACTGGTCAATTTTACGGCCCATTTAGACCCGCTCACCCGAAACCTCTACAAAAAGGACCGAAAACAAGTTTTAATAAAATTTTAGGAGTTCATATAATTGATTACGAGCTTTTCAACAAGATTATATTGCAAAATCTCAAATTCGGTATTTTTTACTCAGTTAAAAGTCCAACGGGTCCATTTTAAGGCCCATTTAGACCCGGTCGCCCGAAACCTCTACAAAAAGGACCGAAAACAAGTTATGATCCATTTTTAGGAGTTCATATAATTGATTACGAGCTTTTCAACAAGATTATATTGCAAAAACTCAAATTCGGTATTTTTTACTCATTTAAAAGTCCAACGGGTCCATTTTACGGCCCATTTAGACCTGCTAGTCCGAAACCTCTACAAAAAGGACCGCAAAACAAGTTTTAATCAAAACTTAAGAGTTCATATCGTTGATTACGAGCTTTTCAACACTATTGTATTGCAAAAATTCATTTTCTGTTCTTTTTACGCAGTTATAAGTTCAACGAGTTCATTTTAAGGACAATTTAGACCCGCTCGTCCGAAACCTCTACAAAAAGGACCAAAAAACAAGTTTTGATCCAATTTTACGTGTTCATATAATTGATTACGAGCTTTTCAACAAGATTATAATGCAAAAACTCAAATTCGGTATTTTTTACTCAGTTAAAAGTCCAACGGGTCCATTTTACGGCCCATTTAGACCCGCTCGCCCGAAACCTCTTCAAAAATGTTTGAAAAACAAGTTTTAATCAAATTTTAGGAGTTCATATAATTGATTACGATCTTTTCAACACGATTATATTGCAAAAACTCAATTTATGTACTTTTTACTCAGTTAAAAGTCCAACGGGTCCATTTTACGGCCCATTTAGACCCGCTCGTCCGAAACCTCTACAAAAAGGACCGCAAAACAAGTTTTAATCAAAACTTAAGAGTTCATATCGTTGATAGCGAGCTTTTCAACACTATTGTATTGCAAAAATTCAATTTATGTTCTTTTTACACAGTTATAAGTTCAACGGGTCCATTTTAAGGCCCATTGAGACCCCCTCGTCCAAAACCTCTACAAAACGGACCGAAAAACAAGTTTTGATCCAATTTTACGAGTTCATATAATTGATTACGAGCTTTTCAACAAGATTATATTGCAAAAACTCAAATTCGGTATTTTTTACTTAGTTAAAAGTCCAACGGGTCCATTTTACGGCCCATTTAGACCGGCTCGCCCGAAACCTCTTCAAATATGACTAAAAAACAAGTATTAATCATATTTTTGGAGTTCATATAATTGATTACGATCTTTTCAACACGATTATATTGCAAAAACTCAATTTATGTACTTTTTACTCAGTTAAAAGTCCAACGGGTCCATTTTACGGCCCATTTAGACTCGCTCGCCCGAAACCTCTTCAAAAATGACTGAAAAACAAGTTTTAATCAAATTTTAGGAGTTCATATAATTGATTACGATCGTTTCAACACAATTATATTGCAAAAACTAAATTTCTGTATTTTTTACTGAGTTAAAAGTCCAACGGGTCCTTTTTAAGGCCCATTTAGACCCGCTCGTTCGAAACCTCTACAAAAAGGACCAAAAAACAAGTTTTGATTCAATTTTAGGAGTTCATATAATTGATTACGAGCTTTTCAACAAGATTATATTGCAAAAACTCAAATTCGGCAATTTTTTACTCAGTTAAAAGTCCAACGGGTCCATTTCACGGCCCATTTAGACACGCTCGTCCAAAACCTCTTCAAAAATGACCGAAAAACAAGTTTTAATCAAAACTTAAGAGTTCATATCGTTGATTACGAGCTTTTCAACACAATTATATTGCAATAATTCAATTTATATTCTTTTTACGCAGTTATAAGTTTAACGGGTTCATTTTAAGGCCCATTTAGACACGCTGGTCCGAAACCTCTACAAAAAGGACCGAAAAACAAGTTTTGATCCAATTTTAAGAGTTCATATAATTGATTACGAGCTTTTCAACAAGATTATATTGCAAAAACTCAAATTCGGTATTTTTTACTCAGTTAAAAGTCCAACGAGTCCATTTTACGGCCCATTTAGACCCGCTCGTTCGAAACCTCTACAAAAAGGACCGAAAAACAAGTTTTGATCCAATTTTAGGAGTTCATATAATTGATTACGAGCTTTTCAACAAGATTATATTGCAAAAACTCAAATTCGGTATTTTTTACTCAGTTAAAAGTCCAACGGGTCCATTTTACAGCCCATTTAGACCCGCTCGTTCGAAACCTCTACAAAAAGGACCGAAAACAAGTTTTGATCCAATTTTAGGAGTTCATATAATTGATTACGAGCTTTTCAACAAGATTATATTGCAAAAACTCAAATTCGGTATTTTTTACTTAGTTAAAAGTCCAAAGGGTCCATTTTACGGCCCATTTAGACCCGCTCGTCCGGAACCTCTTCAAAAATGACTGAAAAACAAGTTTTAATCAAATTTTAGGAGTTCATATAATTGATTACGATCTTTTCAACACGATTCTATTGCAAAAACTCAATTTTTGTACTTTTTACTCAGTTAAAAGTCCAACGGGTCCATTTTACGGCCCATTTAGACCGGCTCGTCCGAAACCTCTACAAAAAGGACCGCAAAACAAGTTTTAATCAAAACTTAAGAGTTCATATCGTTGATTACGAGCTTTTCAACACTATTGTATTGCAAAAATTCAATTTCTGTTCTTTTTACGTAGTTATAAGTTCAACGGGTCCATTTTAAGGCCCATTTAGACCCGCTCGTCCGAAACCTCTACAAAAAGGATCGAAAAACAAGTTATGATCCAATTTTAGGAGTTCATATAATTGATTACGAGCTTTTCAACAAGATTATATTGCAAAAACTCAAATTCTGTATTTTTTACTCATTTAAAACTCCAACGGGTCCATTTTAAGGCCCATTTAGACCCGGTCGCCCGAAACCTATACAAAAAGGACCGAAAACAAGTGTTGATAAAATTTTAGGAGTTCATATAATTGATTACGAGCTTTTCAACAAGATTATATTGCAAAAACTCAAATTCGGTATTTTTTACTCAGTTAAAAGTCCAACGGGTCCATTTTACGGCCCATTTAGACCCGCTCGCCCGAAACCTCTTCAAAAATGACCGAAAAACAAGTTTTAATCAAATTTTAGGAGTTCATATCATTGATTACGATCTTTTCAACACGATTATATTGCAAAAACTCAATTTTTGTACTTTTTACTCAGTTAAAAGTCCAACGGGTCCATTTTACGGCCCATTTAGACCCGCTCGTCCGAAACCTCTACAAAAAGGACCGCAAAACAAGTTTTAATCAAAACTTAAGAGTTCATATCGTTGATTATGAGCTTTTCAACACTATTGTATTACAAAAATTCAATTTATGTTCTTTTTACGCATTTATAAGTACAACGGGTCCATTTTAAGGCCCATTTAGACCCGCTCGTCCGAAACCTCTACAAAAAGGACCGAAAAACAAGTTTTGATCCAATTTTAGGAGTTCATATAATTGATTACGAGCTTTTGAACAAGATTATATTGCAAAAACTCAAATTCGGTATTTTTTCTTCAGTTAAAAGTCCAATGGGTCAATTTTACGGCCCATTTAGACCCGCTCATTCGAAACCTCTACAAAAAGGACCGAAAAACAAGTTTTGATCCAATTTTAGGAGTTCATATAATTGATTACTAGCTTTTCAACAAGATTATATTGCAAAAACTCAAATTCGGTATTTTTTACTCAGTTAAAAGTCCAACGGGTCCATTTTAAGGCCCATTTAGACCCGCTCGTTCGAAACCTCTACAAAAAGGACCGAAAAACAAGTTTTGATCCAATTTTAGGAGTTCATATAATTGATTATGAGCTTTTCAACAAGATTATATTGCAAAAACTCAAATTCGGTATTTTTTACTCAGTTAAAAGTCCAACGGGTCCATTTTACGGCCCATTTAGACCCGCTCGTTCGAAACCGCTACAAAAAGGATCGAAAAACAAGTTTTGATCCAATTTTAGGAGTTCATATAATTGATTACAAGCTTTTCAACAAGATTGTATTGCAAAAACTCAAATTCGGTATTTTTTACTCAGTTAAAAGTCCAACGGGTCCATTTTACGGCCCATTTAGACCCGCTCGCCCGAAACCTCTTCAAAAATGACCGAAAAACAAGTTTTAATCAAATTTTAGGAGTTCATATCATTGATTACGATCTTTTCAACACGATTATATTGCAAAAACTCAATTTTTGTACTTTTTACTCAGTTAAAAGTCCAACGGGTCCATTTTACGGCCCATTTAGACCCGCTCGTCCGAAACCTCAACAAAAAGGACCGCAAAACAAGTTTTGATCCAATTTTAAGAGTTCATATTATTGATTACGAGCTTTTCAACAAGATTATATTGCAAAAACTCAAATTCGGTATTTTTTACTCAGTTAAAAGTCCAACGGGTCCATTTTACGGCCCATTTAGACCCGCTCGTTCGAAACCTCTACAAAAAGGACCGAAAAACAAGTTTTGATCCAATTTAAGGAGTTCATATAATTTATTACGAGCTTTTCAACAAGATTATATTGTAAAAACTCAAATTCGGCATTTTTTACTTAGTTAAAAGTCCAGCGTGTCCATTTCGCGGCCCATTTAGACCCGCTCGTCCAAAACCTCTACAAAAAGGACCGCAAAACAAGTTTTAATCAAAACCTAAGAGTTCATACCGTTGATTACGAGCTTTTCAACACTATTGTATTGCAAAAATTCAATTTCTGTTCTTTTTACGCAGTTATAAGTTCAACGGGTCCATTTTAAGGCCCATTTAGACCCGCTCATCCGAAACCACTACAAAAAGGACCGAAAAACAAGTTTTGATCCAATTTTAGGAGTTCATATAATTGATTACGAGCTTTTCAACAAGATTATATTGCAAAAAGTCCATTTATGTATTTTTTACTCAGTTAAAAGTCCAACGTGTCCATTTTACGGCCCATATAGACCCGCTCGCCCGAAACCTCTTCAAAAACGACTAAAAAAAAAGTTTTAATCAAATTTCAGGACTTCATATCATTGATTACGATCTTTTCAACACGATTATGCAAAAACTCAATTTTTGTACTTTTTACTCAGTTAAAAGTCCAACGGGTCCATTTTACGGCCCATTTAGACCCACTCGTCCGAAACCTCTACAAAAAGGACCGCAAAATAAGTTTTAATCAAAACTTAAGAGTTCATATCGTTGATTACGAGCTTTTCAACACTATTGTATTGCAAAAATTCAATTTATGTTCTTTTTACGCAGTTATAAGTTCAACGAGTCCATTTTAAGGCCTATTTAGACCCGCTCGTCCGAAACCTCTACAAAAAGGACCGAAAAACAAGTTTTGATCCAATTTTACGAGTTCATATAATTGATTACGAGCTTTTCAACAAGATTATAATGCAAAAACTCAAATTCGATATTTTTTACTCAGTTAAAAGTCCAACGGGTCCATTTTACGGCCCATTTAGACCCGCTCGCCCGAAACCTCTTCAAAAATGACTGAAAAACAAGTTTTAATCAAATTTTAGGAGTTCATATAATTGATTACGATCTTTTCAACACGATTATATTGCAAAAACTCAATTTCTGTACTTTTTACTCATTTAAAAGTCTAACGGGTTCATTTTACGGCCCATTTAGACCCGCTCGTCCGAAACCTCTACAAAAAGGACCGCAAAACAAGTTTTAATCAAATTTTAGGAGTTAATATAACTGATTACGATCTTTTCAACATGATTGTATTGCAAAAATTCAATTTATGTTCTTTTTACGCAGTTATAAGTTCAACGGGTCCATTTTAAGGCCTATTTAGAACCGGTCGTCCGAAACCTCTTCAAAAATGACTGAAAAACAAGTTTTGATCAAATTTTAGGAGTTCATATAATTGATTACGAGCTTTTCAACACGATTATATTGCAAAAACTCATTTTTTGTACTTTTTACTCAGTTAAAAGTCCAACGGGTCCATTTTACGGCCCATTTAGACCCGCTCGTCCGAAACCTGTTTAAAAATGACCGAAAAAAAGTTTTAATCAAATTTTAGGACTTCATATCATTGATTACGATCTTTTCAACACGATTATATTGCAAAAACTCATTGTTTGTACTTTTTACTCAGTTAAAAGTCCAACGGGTCCATTTTACGGCCCATTTAGACCCGCTCGTCCGAAACCTCTACAAAAATGTGAAACAAATATTTTAATTTTGATATAACTAAAAACCTAAGGACTAAATTGAAAAAGTCAAAACGAATTTTAAGTCCTCAAAATATCCCTATATAAGTTTAAGATTATGCCTAAGTTAAAAACATGCTTTTCAAATACTCTTTTCTAAGTGTTTCAAGCTAAAAACAGTGATTTTCAGAGTCCTGTTTCGAAACGGACCTCAGGCGTTTCGAAACGTTTTCATCACTGTCTACCATCGTTCCGAAACGTGTATCGAAACACTTTAACTCGTTTCGAAACGGTATCACTCGTTTCGAAACTGTTCTTCATATTTGATTTGAAAAGGACCAACGGTTCAAATATTTGCTGAGTTTTTTAAAGATTAAAAGGGTGTTTCGAAACAGATCAAGCCCATTCCGAAACGACCCTTGACAGTAGCAAATCCGTTTCGAAACGGATCCAAATCGTTTCGAAACAGGTGCTAGGTTTAATTTGAAAATATGACCGTTATGAGTTTTTAACTGATTTTCTGAAAGTAGTTAAGGCGTTTCGAAACGGGATAAGACCGTTCCGAAACGACCCTTGACAGTGGCAAAATCATTCCGAAACGGCCCTAAGGCGTTTCGAAACGGGCTCTTAAATGCACCCCAACGGCTCTTTCTATTTTAGTCCGTTCCGAAACAGGTACCCCGTGTTCCGAAACGGGTTGGTGCAGACTGCATTTATGGTGGCAAGAGAGGGTTCCAACGGCTCCATTTATGTTCCCAACCACCCAAAAGGCTAGAAATCAATGAGAAGGTATAAAAGAGACATCCAAAAGCATCAGCAATAACTATTGATCCTAAAGCAAACATCCAAACATCAAATTCAAGCAATTGTGCAAAAATCCCACTTTGTGTAGAAATCCCAATTTGTAATCTTCATTCATACTTTGTCAAATTGGGTTGAGTGCTTGTATTGGGGCTATCATTTGTATTGAGAGATACCTTATTAGCCTACAAATTTCTTTGTTCTCTTGTGTGAGGGTTGAGTTGATTTTTGGGTAGAAAAATCAACCGAAATTGTAAAGGGTTGCCTTCTTGTCCTAGAAAAAGGGAAGAACGATTTAGTGGAATTGTTGCAAATCCTTAGTGAAGCTAAGGTAGTGGATGTAGAGTTCATTTGGAACTTGAACCACTCTAAATCTCTTGTCCATCAATTTTTAATTTGCCAATTTCCACCACAAACCTTTAAATTTTCAATTCACCCCCCCCTCTTGGTCAATTTCGATCTTGCGATCCACTCAACAATTGGTATCAGAGCTTAACTCTTTGAGGATTAACAACCACAAGAGGAGATCCTTGGAAGAGTGTGATCATCAAATTATCAAGAGATGGCTTCTACCTCCGGTTCCGGCATGTACGAGTCACAATCGACCACAAAGCCTCCCTTCTTCAACGGTGATAACTATTCTTTTTGGAAGAATAGAATGCGTCTATTCATCAAGTCAAATGACTATCTTGTGTGGGATGTCATTGAGGATGGGCCATACATTCCATTGAAGCAAGACGGTGAAGGCAAGATGGTGTTGAAGAAGAAAGCCGAAATGAGTGAAGAGGAGAGGAAAAAGATTCAAGTCAATGATAAAGCTCTCCACATGCTATTTTGTGCTTTCGGTCCGGACATCTACTCAAAAGTCTCATCAATTGAAAGTGCCAAGGAAGTGTGGGACACTCTTGAGACCACTTATGAAGGCACCAATGATGTCAAGGAAACTAAGATTGGAATTCTCAATCTTAGTTATGAAAATTTCAAGATGGAGTCCGATGAGACGGTGTCAAAGATGTTCGATCGATTCTCCACGATCGTCAATGGTCTAAAGGGATTTGGAGAGATCATACCGGAAGACAAGCTTGTCCGGAAGCTACTCTATTCACTTCCCGAGTCTTGGGATGGGAAGAGAACCGCTATCATCGAAGCAAAGAACTTGAAGACTTTGAAGCTTGATGAGCTTGTGGGTTCTCTCCTTACTCATGAGATCATGAAGCAATGAAGGGAAGATGAGAAGAAGAAAGAAGAGAAAAGGGTAGAGAAGCTTGAGGTAGAGAAGAAGAAGAAGATGGGAATAGCTCTCAAGGCTAAAGCTTCACAACATGATGAGAGCTCATCTAGTGATGAGGATGAACTTGAAGAATTGGCTATGATAGCCAAACGATTCTCACGTTTTATGAGGTCCAACCGGGGAAGAAAAATCCAAAGGAAGATGGACTTCAAAAGCAAGAACAAGGAATATGGAAAGGATCCAGTCATTTGCTTTGAGTGCAATAAACCCGGTCACATACGTTCGGAGTGCCCTCAACTCAAGAAGAAGGGCTTTGAGAAGAAGAAAAAGCTCAAAGCCAAGCTTGCTACTTGGAGTGATGAGGAGTCATCGGAGGATGACGAACAAGAAGTGGCTAACCTTTGCCTCATGGCACTTGAGGAAGATTCCTCCATGGTAACCTCTAACTCATCTACTTTAGATTTTTCATATGAAGAATTAAATGATGCATATGATGGGTTACAAGAGGTATATGATGAATTAGTTGAGAAGTATAAGGAGTCGGTCATTAGGAATAAAAAGATTATTCTGGAACTAAATGAGAAAAATGACTCACTTACTCAAGTTAATTCTAAATTTGAGAAAAAGATCATAGGATTAAAAGATGAACTTAAATTTTTTCAAGATGAAAATGTTGATCTTAATAATCTTTTATCTCAATGTAATTGTGAACACCAAAAGGTGTTGGGTGAGATAAATGAGCTCAAAAAGTCTTTAAAAAATATTGGTAGTGTCAAGCATGAAGTAGGAGAACCCTCTAGAACACACCAACCTAAGAAAAAGACTAACTACTACAAACAAGGTAGCTACCCTAGACATAGTAGAACTAAAAGAATTAGAAGTGTATGGGTTCCTAAGGAACTTGTAAAATCTAATAATTTTATTGCTGTCATCTTGGATTCCTAAGGGAACCAAGGTTTTGGGAGCTAACACTCATGGACCCAAAATGATTTGGGTACCAAAAACCAAAGTTTAATATCTTTGTTTGTAGGGGGAGCATTGCTACAAGGCCAAGGCACAAAGTCAAAACTCATGGTACCTTGATAGTGGATGCTCGAGACACATGACCGGAGACAAGAGTCGATTCATGGATCTAAAGCCAAAAAGTGGAGGAGTAGTAACATTTGGTGACAACTCCAAAGGCCACATTAAAGGTATTGGATCCATAGGTAATCACTCTACCATTCTTATTGAAAATGTCTTATATGTCGATGGTCTTAAACACAATTTATTGAGCATAAGTCAACTATGTGATAAAGGATTTAATGTTTTATTTGATAAAAATGGATGCAAAATTGTAGACATTAAATTTAATAACATTATGCTCATAGGTCATCGCATAGGAAACATATACATGGTGCATTTAGATGACATACATACATCTCATGCATGCTTAGTTGCTCAAAATGAAAATGATGCATGGTTGTGGCATAGGAAGCTAGGACATGATAGCATAAGTGTTTTAGAAAAACTAGTCTCTCTAAACCTAGTTAGAGGTTTACCCAAAATAAAGTTCTCAAATGATAAAATTTGTGATGCATGCTCAAAGGGTAAACAACATAGGTCTTCCTTTAAATCCATTAATGATGTTTCTACTAGTAGATGCTTACAATTAATTCACATGGATTTATTTGGGCCAATTAGGACTATGAGCTTGGGTGCTAAGTCTTATGCTTTTGTGCTAGTTGATGATTTTTCTAGATTTACTTGGGTTCTCTTTTTAAGTACTAAAGATGAGGCTTTGGAAAAATTCATCACATTTTCAAAACTAACCCAAAATGATCTTGAACTTAGAATTTCACATATTAGAAGTGATCATGGAACCGAGTTTCAAAATTTAGGGTTTGAAGATTTTTTAAATGAAAATGGTATTAGCCATAATTTTTCGGCTCCTCGAACTCCTCAACAAAATGGGGCAGTTGAGAGGAAAAATAGAACTTTACAAGAAATGGCTAGAACTATGCTTTGTGAAAACAATTTACCTAAATATTTTTGGGCGGAAGCCACAAACACCGCTTGTTATATTGTAAATCGAGTAATGATTAGGCCAATTTTAAAGAAAACACCTTATGAGATTTTAAAATCTAAAAAGCCTAACATTAGCTATTTCCACCCTTTTGGGTGCAAGTGTTTTGTTTTAAATAATGGAAAAGACAACTTAGGTAAATTTGATGCAAAAAGTGATGAAGCCATTTTTATAGGTTACTCTTTAACCTCTAAAGCCTATCGAGTATTTAACAAAAGAACTTTAGTAGTAGAAGAATCCATTCATGTTGTATTCGATGATAACCTCCTTCCTAGGAAGGATTCTTGTGATGATGATGATGTAGGGATCATAAATGCCTTTGATGGAGGTCAAACTTCAAAGGAGGATGAGATTCCAACAAAGGAAGAGGACTCACAAGATCCACCTCTTAAAGCCTTGAAGGACTTGGCCATTGAGGAAAAGGAAGTGAGCTACCCAAGGGAGTTGAACTATGTCAAAGATGGTGAAATCTTGGGTGATCCATCCAAGGGGGTAACCACTCGTTCTTCTCTTAGATTAATGAACCATGTTGCATTTATCTCATGCATAGAGCCTAAAAATATAAAAGAAGCATTGAAAGATGACTTTTGGATTATGGCTATGCAAGAAGAGTTAAATCAATTTGAGAGAAGTAATATATGGACATTAGTTGATAGGCCTAGTAATCAATCTACAATAGGAACTAAATGGGTCTTTAGGAACAAACTAGATGAGAGTGGTAACATTGTGAGAAATAAAGCTAGACTTGTAGCACAAGGTTACACTCAAGAAGATGGAATAGATTTTGATGAAACCTATGCACCCGTAGCTAGAATGGAAGCCATTAGGATGT
The DNA here is from genome assembly GCA_030270665.1 of Hibiscus trionum. Lineage (NCBI taxonomy): Eukaryota > Viridiplantae > Streptophyta > Magnoliopsida > Malvales > Malvaceae > Hibiscus > Hibiscus trionum. Next base: position 51,769,344 of record BSYR01000020.1, on the reverse strand, counting down.
TGCTTGCATATGCATGTTATCATAATTTCAAGCTCTTTCAAATGGATGTTAAAAGCGCATTTTTAAATGGTTTTATAAATGAAGAAGTGTATGTGGAACAACCACCAGGTTTTGAAGATTCAAAATTTCCAAATCATGTTTTCAAACTTACCAAAGCACTTTATGGTTTAAAACAAGCTCCTAGAGCTTGGTATGAAAGGCTTTCAAATTTTTTGATTGAAAAAGGATTTGAAAAAGGTAAGGTGGACACTACACTCTTTATAAAAATGTATAAAAATGACATCTTAGTAGTTCAAATTTATGTTGATGATATCATTTTTGGTTCTACTAATGAATGTCATTGTCAAGAGTTTGCTAAGTTAATGCAAGGTGAATTTGAGATGAGCATGATGGGGGAGCGCTCATTCTTTTTGGGACTCCAAATCAAGCAAAAGAAGGATGGCACCTTCATCAACCAAGCAAAATACATAAAGGATATGCTCAAGAAGTTTGGCTTGGAGAATGCAAAGCCTCAAGCCACTCCTATGAGCTCATCTACAAAGCTTGACAAAGATGAAGGAGGTAAGTGTGTTGACTCTAAGCTTTATCGTTCTATGATTGGATCATTGCTTTACCTTACCGCAAGTAGACCGGATATCTTGTTTAGTGTTTGCTTGTGTGCTAGGTTTCAAGCTAGTCCTAGAGAGTCACACCTTATAGCCGTTAAAAGGATCTTTAGGTATCTTAGAGACACTCCTTGTTTAGGTCTTTGGTACCCTAGAGACTCTACCTTCAACCTTCATGCTTACTCGGATGCGGATTATGGGGGTTGTAAAATTGATAGGAAAAGTACTTCGGGAACTTGTCAATTCTTAGGTAGTATGCTCATATCTTGGTTCTCTAAGAAACAAAATAGTGTAACCTTATCTACCACCGAAGCCGAGTACATATCCTTAGGGAGTTGTTGTGCTCAAGTCCTTTGGATGAAGCAACAACTCTTAGATTATGGAATTAAAGTTGAAACTATACCCCTAAAATGTGACAACACTAGTGCTATTTGTTTAACAAAAAATCCCATCCAACACTCTAGAACCAAACATATAGAAATAAGGCATCATTTCATTAGAGATCATGTCCTTAAGGAAGATGTGGTTATAGAGTATGTAGACACCTTGAATCAATTAGCGGACATATTTACAAAACCCTTAGACAAAGAGCGTTTTTGGTCCCTTAGGAGAGAGTTAGGTCTAGCTAGCCTATCTTGACCTTTTAGGACCTCTTTTGTGCTTAAATATGCTTGATCTTGTGAAATGCCATGTTTGTATGTTTAAACTCCTAATTTCATCCATGCCTATAGTTAGGGGGAGTATGTTTATGCTTAAATATGTTTTGCCTGCTCATTCATAACATTTATGCATGTTAGGCCTCCTAAAACTTCAATTTTCTGCACTTTTAGAGCCTCATCTGCACTTCTAGGCCCAGGTGTATCGAAACGGGTGACCCTGTTTCGATACGGATACCTTAAATTCTGCTCTGAGAGAAGGGCGTTTCGAAACGCCTCAAAAGCGTTCCGAAACGTTTTTGCTACTGCCAAGGGGTGTATCGCAACGCGTTCCGATACGGGTCAAAAGGGTTTCGATACAGTCAACATCGTATCGAAACGGTCAGCCTATGGTCTCAAAATGGTCAAAACCCTAGCCGCCCCGTTTCGAAACGGCCTTGACCGTTCCGAAACGGCATCGCGAATTGCTTTATTTAGGGCTTTTAATGACACAATTCACTTTTCATTAAAACTCTTAAAACCCTAACCGCCTCCCTCTCTATAAATACCCTCTCAAACTCATTGATTTTCACAAAATTGTGAGGGGTTTTACTCTAAAGCTCAAGTCTAAGCAAGTTTCATCAATCTTGTGCAAGGATTTTAATCAAATCATCCAAAATCCCAAACTAAGGTAATTTTTTTTCCTTTTTCTTTCTCTTGCAATTTATGTTCGAATCTTAGGTTAGAAAATTTTATTTTTGTATACATTATATGTTTTTAGTTGTGGGTTTTCCATATCTTGTAAAAAAATTTCCAAATCTCAAAATTTTTGATTCGAATATAAAATTTTTCAGTCGTATTTTTTTACTGTTTTTTTATTTTAATTTTGTTTTCAAAAACCTAAGTGGAATTTATTATTGGATTGATTTTAAATATCAATGCATACACTTAATTTTAAAACACTTGCTTAATGGTTTTAGATGGCGGATCAAGCTAACAAGAAGCGCAAGGCCGTTCAATCCGGTGATTCGAGCATTCGTCCGAATCTCACTATGCTTTTTTAGAAATCTCTTAAAACTCCGGACCAGCGTGCTCGCTTCTCTTTTGTCAAGGTTTTCGCGGTTCGTAAAGAACGTGTCATTGATCTTGAGTTCCTCAATTCCGAGCGATTCCTTTTCCGTTATCTCGATCGTTTGGATGAGTGGAATCTTCTCTTTTTCTTGAGCATTCCGGATGTTCGCTACAAAAACATGGTACTCCTTTTCTACTCTAATGCTCGTTTTATATATGATGAGACCAAAACCGAGATTGTTGGAATTGAGTCATCCTTATTGGGCAAAAAGTTTGTTGTTAATGTTGCTCTTTTGGAGTCTGCTCTTAAACTTAAGGATGAGGGTCTTGAGGATGAACGCCACTTTGGCAATTTCACCGGCAAAGCACTTTTCTTGGATGTGCACGATCGAGTTCTTCACTTGATGGTTTCTTGGTTTATTCGGCCTTCCGGAGGTAAATACTCTCATATCCGTCAAACCGATCATTTTTGGCTTGAGTGTTTCCGTAGAGGTGAGCGCCCTAATGTGCCTAAGATAATCTTTGCCGAGATAGTCAATAATATTAAGCTTATTTACACAAGTGAGTTGAAGTCGTTTACCTATGGTATTGTCTTAAGTTACCTCTTCAATGATCTTGGTATTGATTGTACCTACGACTCTCCGGAACCTCGCAAGACCACAATTGGTGAGTCATCCATTCGCAAGTCCGGGTTCACATATGTGAATGGTGTTTGGGAAAGAGTTGATAGAGAAGCGGTTCCTCCTCCAGTTGCTCCTCCACCGCAAGTTCAAATGGCAAACAATGATGCTCTCACGGCCTTCCTTACCGAGCGATTCAATGCTTTGGACTCTCGATTCGATGCTTTGGACACTCGCATTGCTTCGGGTTTTGAATCTATGGGCAATCGGTTGAAGAATGTCGAGGATCGTCTTCAAACTCTTGAGACTTCGCATTCCAACTTGGATCTCTCCTTCTCTACTCTTTATGGGCAATGGACGAAGTTTCACCGTTCTCAAGCCAAGAGCGATGATGATACTTCGGATGATGATGACGAGGCTTAGGAACTCCATATCATACCATATCATATTATCTATGCTTTTTAGGATTAAGATTGCATCTTTATGTTTTCTCATGTTTTAGGAACCTATGCTTATGGCTTTTTATTTGGGATTTTATGTTTGAACTTAATGTTTGATTTATGTTTTGGATATTTTGATATTATGAATTAATATTATGGTTGCTTATTATTGCTTATTGGTACTAATCCTTTATCTTCTCTATGAGCTTTTATTGTTCTTTTTGATCTAACAAAAAGGGGGAGAAGAAATTTAAGAGCCACACTAAAATTCGTTTTAAATTTTAAAAGGTTTTTTAAAGGTTTACAACTTGGATTTCAAATCTTTTAACTTTAAAAACCTATCTTAAATTAAGGGGGAGTTAGAATATTTTCAAAACTTTCAAAATTCTCAAAAATTCTAACTTTGGTTTTGTTATATCAAAAAGGGGGAGATTGTGAAACAAATATTTTAATTTTGATATAACTAAAAACCTAAGGACTAAATTGAAAAAGTCAAAACGAATTTTAAGTCCTCAAAATATCCCTATATAAGTTTAAGATTATGCCTAAGTTAAAAACATGCTTTTCAAATATTCTTTTCTAAGTGTTTCAAGCTAAAAACAGTGATTTTCAGAGTCCTGATTCGAAACGGCCCTCAGGCGTTTCGAAACGTTTTCATCACTGTCGACCATCGTTCCGAAACATGTATCGAAACACTTTAACTCGTTTCGAAACGGTATCACTCGTTTCGAAACTGTTCTTCATATTTGATTTGAAAAGGACCAACGGTTCAAATATTTGCTGAGTTTTTTAAAGATTAAAAGGGTGTTTCGAAACGGATCAAGCCCGTTCCGAAACGACCCTTGACAGTAGCAAATTCGTTTCGAAACGGATCCAAATCGTTTCGAAACAGGTGCTAGGTTTAATTTGAAAATATGACCGTTATGAGTTTTTAACTGATTTTCTGAAAGTAGTTAAGGCGTTTCGAAACGGGATAAGACCATTCCGAAACGACCCTTGACAGTGGCAAAATCGTTCCGAAACGGCCCTAAGGCGTTTCGAAACGGGCTCTTAAATGCACCCCAATGGCTCTTTCTATTTTAGTCCGTTCCGAAACAGGTACCCCGTGTTCCGAAACGGGTTGGTGCAGACTGCATTTATGGTGGCAAGAGAGGGTTCCAACGGCTCCATTTATGTTCCCAACCACCCAAACGGCTAGAAATCAATGAGAAGGTATAAAAGAGACATCCAAAAGCATCAGCAATAACTATTGATCCTAAAGCAAACATCCAAACATCAAATTCAAGCAATTGTGCAAAAATCCCACTTTGTGTAGAAATCCCAATTTGTAATCTTCATTCATACTTTGTCAAATTGGGTTGAGTGCTTGTATTGGGGCTATCATTTGTATTGAGAGATACCTTATTAGCCTACAAATTTCTTTGTTCTCTTGTGTGAGGGTTGAGTTGATTTTTGGGTAGAAAAATCAACCGAAATTGTAAAGGGTTGCCTCCTTGTCCTAGAAAAGGGGAAGAACGATTTAGTGGAATTGTTGCAAATACTTAGTGAAGCTAAGGTAGTGGATGTAGAGTTCATTTGGAACTTGAACCACTCTAAATCTCTTGTCCATCAATTTTTAATTTGCCAATTTCCACCACAAACCTTTAAATTTCCAATTCACCCCCCCTCTTGGTCAATTTCGATCTTGCGATCCACTCAACAAAAAAGGACCGCAAAACAAGTTTTAATCAAAACTTAAGAGTTCATATCGTTGATTACGAGCTTTTCAACACTATTGTATTGCAAAAATTCAATTTCTGTTCTTTTAACGCAGTTATAAGTTCAACGCGTCCATTTTAAGGCCCATTTAGACCCGCTCGTCCGAAACCTCTACAAAAAGGACCGAAAAACAAGTTTTGATCCAATTTTACGAGTTCATATAATTGATTACGAGCTTTTCAACAAGATTATAATGCAAAAACTCAAATTCGGTATTTTTTACTCAGTTAAAAGTCCAACGGGTCCATTTTACGGCCCATTTAGACCCGCTCGCCCGAAACCTCTTCAAAAATGATTGAAAAACAAGTTTTAATCAAATTTTAGGAGTTCATATAATTGATTACGATCTTTTCAACACGATTATATTGCAAAAACTCAATTTATGTACTTTTTACTTAGTTAAAAGTCCAACGGGTCCATTTTACGGCCCATTTAGACCCGCTCGTCCGAAACCTCTACAAAAAGGACCGCAAAACAAGTTTTAATCAAAACTTAAGAGTTCATATCGTTGATTACGAGCTTTTCAACACTATTGTATTGCAAAAATTCAAATTATGTTCTTTTTACGCAGTTATAAGTTCAACGGGTCCATTTTAAGGCCCATTTAGACCCGCTCGTCCGAAACCTCTACAAAACGGACCGAAAAACAAGTTTTGATCCAATTTTAGGAGTTCATATAATTGATTACGATCGTTTCAACACGATTATATTGCAAAAACTCAAATTCGGTATTTTTTTACTCAGTTAAAAGTCCAACGAGTCCATTTTACGGCCTATTTAGACCCGCTCGCCCGAAACCTCTTCAAAAATGACTGAAAAACAAGTTTTAATTAAATTTTAGGAGTTCATATAATTGATTAAGATCGTTTCAACACGATTATATTGCAAAAACTCAATTTCTGTATTTTTTACTCAATTAAAAGTCCAACGGGTCCATTTTACGGCCCATTTAAACCCGCTCGCCCGAAACCTCTACAAAAAGGACCGCAAAATAAGTTTTAATCAAAACTTAAGAGTTCATATCGTTGATTACGAGCTTTTCAACACTATTGTATTGCAAAAATTCAATTTATGTTCGTTTTACGCAGTTATAAGTTCAACGGGTCCATTTTAAGGCCCATTTAGACCCGCTCGTCCGAAACCTCTACAAAAAGGATCGAAAAACAAGTTTTGATCCAATTTTACAAGTTCATATAATTGATTACGAGCTTTTCAACAAGATTATATTGCAAAAACTCAAATTCTGTATTTTTTACTCAGTTAAAAGTCCAACGGGTCCATTTTACGGCCCATTTAGACCCGCTCGCCCGAAACCTCTTCAAAAATGATTGAAAAAAAAGGTTTAATTAAATTTTAGGAGTTCATATAATTGATTACGATCGTTTCAACACGATTATATTGCAAAAACTCAATTTATGTATTTTTTACTCAGTTGAAAGTCCAACGGGTCCATTTTACGGCCCATTTACACTCGCTCATCCAAAACCTCTACAAAAAGGACCGCAAAACAAGTTTTAATCAAAATTTAAGAGTTCATATCGTTGATTACGAGCTTTTCAACACTATTGTATTGCAAAAATTCAATTTCTGTTCTTTTTACGCAATTATAAGTTCAACGGGTCCATTTTAAGGCCCATTTAGACCCGGTCGCCCGAAACATCTACAAAAAGGACCGAAAAACAAATTTTGATCAAATTTTAGGAGTTCATATAATTGATTATGAGCTTCTCAACAAGATTATATTGCAAAAACTCAAATTCGGTATTTTTTACTCAGTTAAAAGTCCAACGGGTCCATTTTACGGCCCATTTAGACCCGCTCGCCCGAAGCCTCTTCAAAAATGACTGGAAAACAAGTTTTAATCAAATTTTAGGAGTTCATATAATTGATTACGATCTTTTCAACACAATTATATTGCAAAAACTCAATTTTGTATTTTTTACTCAGTTAAAAGTCCAACGGGTCCATTTTACGGCCCATTTAGACCCGCTCGCCCGAAACCTCTTCAAAATGACTGAAAAACAAGTTTTAATCAAATTTTAGGAGTTCATATAATTGATTGCGATCTTTTCAACACGATTATATTGCAAAAACTCAAGTTTTGTACTTTTTACTGAGTTAAAAGTCCAACGGGTCCATTATACGACCCATTTAGACCCGCTCGTCCGAAACCTCTACAAAAAGGACCGCAAAACAAGTTTTAATCAAAACTTAAGAGTTCATATCGTTGATTACGAGCTTTTCAACACTATTGTATTGCAAAAATTCAATTTATGTTATTTTTACACAGTTATAAGTTCAACGGGTCCATTTTAAGGCCCATTGAGACCCGCTCGTCCGAAACCTCTTCAAAACGGACCGAAAAACAAGTTTTGATCCAATTTTACGAGTTCATATAATTGATTACGAGCTTTTCAACAAGTGTATATTGCAAAAACTCAAATTCGGTATTTTTTACTTAGTTAAAAGTCCAACGGGTCCATTTTACGTCCCATTTAGACCGGCTCGCCCGAAACCTCTTCAAAAATGACTAAAAAACAAGTATTAATCATATTTTTGGAGTTCATATAATTGATTACGATCTTTTCAACACGATTAATTTGCAAAAACTCAATTTATGTACTTTTTACTCAGTTAAAAGTCCAACGGGTCCATTTTACGGCCCATTTAGACCCGCTCGCCCGAAACCTCTTCAAAAATGACTGAAAATCAAGTTTTAATCAAATTTTAGGAGTTCATAAAATTGATTACGATCGTTTCAACACAATTATATTGCAAAAACTCAATTTCTGTATTTTTTACTGAGTTAAAAGTCCAACGGGTCCTTTTTACGGCCCATTTAGACCCGCTCGTCCAAAACCTCTACAAAAAGGACCGCAAAACAAGTTTTAATCAAAACTTAAGAGTTCATATCGTTGATTACCAGCTTTTCAACACTATTGTATTGCAAAAATTCAATTTCTGTTCTTTTTACGCAGTTATAAGTTCAACGGGTCCATTTTAAGGCCCATTTAGACCCGCTCGCCCGAAACCTCTACAAAAAGGATCAAAAAATAAGTTTTGATTCAATTTTAGGAGTTCATATAATTGATTACGAGCTTTTCAACAAGATTATATTGCAAAAACTCAAATTCGGTATTTTTACTTAGTTAAAAGTCCAACGGGTCCATTTTAAGGCCCATTTAGACCCGGTCGCCCGAAACCTCTACAAAAATGACTGAAAAACAAGTTTTGATAAAATTTTACGAGTTCATATAATTGATTACGAGCTTTTCAACAAGATTATATTGCAAAATCTCAAATTCGGTATTTTTTACTCAGTTAAAAGTCCAACGGGTCCATTTTACGGTCCATTTAGACCCGCTCGCCCGAAACCTCTTCAAAAATGACCGAAAAACAAGTTTTAATCAAATTTTAGGAGTTCATATCATTGATTACGATCTTTTCAACACGATTATATTGCAAAAACTCAATTTTTGTACTTTTTACTCAGTTAAAAGTCCAACGGGTCCATTTTACGGCCCATTTAGACCCGCTCGTCCGAAACCTCTACAAAAAGGACCGCAAAACAAGTTTTAATCAAAACTTAAGAGTTCATATCGTTGATTACGAGCTTTTCAACACTATTGTATTGCAAAAATTCAATTTATGTTCTTTTAACGCAGTTATAAGTTCAACGGGTCCATTTTAAGGCCCATTTAGACCCGCTCGTCCGAAACCTCTACAAAAAGGACCTAAAAACAAGTTTTGATCCAATTTTAAGAGTTCATATAATTGATTACGAGCTTTTCAACAAGATTATATTGCAAAAACTCAAATTCGGTATTTTTTACTCAGTTAAAAGTCCAACGGGTCCATTTTACGGCCCATTTAGACACGCTCGTTCGAAACCTCTACAAAAAGGACCGAAAAACAAGTTTTGATCGAATTTTAGGAGTTCATATAATTGATTACGAGCTTTTGAACAAGATTATATTGCAAAAACTCAAATTCGGTATTTTTTATTCAGTTAAAAGTCCATCGGGTCAATTTTACGGCCCATTTAGACCCGTTCGTTCGAAACCTCTTCAAAAAGGACCGAAAAACAAGTTTTGATCCAATTTGAGGAGTTCATATAATTGATTACTAGCTTTTCAACAAGATTATATTGCAAAAATTCAAATTCGGTATTTTTTACTCAATTAAAAGTCCAACGGGTCCATTTTACGTCCCATTTAGTCCCGCTCGTTCGAAACCTCTACAAAAAGGACCGAAAAACAAGTTTTGATCCAATTTTAGGAGTTCATATAATTGATTATGAGCTTTTCAAAAAGATTATATTGCAAAAACTCAAATTCGGTATTTTTTACTCAGTTAAAAGTCCAACGGGTCCATTTTACGGCCCATTTAGACCCGCTCGTTCGAAACCTCTACAAAAAGGACCGAAAAACAAGTTTTGATCCAATTTTAGGAGTTCATATAATTGATTACGAGCTTTTCAACAAGATTATATTGCAAAAACTCAAATTCGGCATTTTTTTACTTAGTTAAAAGTCCAACGGGTCCTTTTCACGGCCCATTTAGACACGCTCGTCCAAAACCTCTACAAAAAGGACCGCAAAACAAGTTTTAATCAAAACTTAAGAGTTCATATCGTTGATTACGAGCTTTTCAACACTATTGTATTGCAAAAATTCAATTTACGTTATTTTTACGCAGTTATAAGTTCAACGGGTCCATTTTAAGGCCCATTTAGACCCGCTCATCTGAAACCTCTACAAAAAGGACCGAAAAACAAGTTTTGATCCATTTTTAAGAGTTCATATAATTGATTACGAGCTTTTCAACAAGATTATATTGCAAAAACTCAAATTCGGTATTTTTTACTTAGTTAAAAGTCCAACGGGTCCATTTTACGGCCCATTTAGACCCGCTCGTTCGAAACCTCTACAAAAAGGAGCGAAAAACAAGTTTTGATCCAATTTTAGGAGTTCATATAATTGATTACGAGCTTTTCAACAAGATTATATTGCAAAAACACAAATTCGGCATTTTTTACTTAGTTAAAAGTCCAACGTGTCCATTTCGCGGCCCATTTAGACCCGCTCGTCCAAAACCTCTACAAAAAGGACCGCAAAACAAGTTTTAATCAAAAATTAAGAGTTCATATCGTTGATTACGAGCTTTTTAACACTATTGTATTGCAAAAATTCAATTTCTGTTCTTTTTACGCAGTTATAAGTTCAACGGGTCCATTTTAAGGCCCATTTAGACCCGCTCGCCCGAAACCTCTATAAAAAGGACCGAAAAATAAGTTTTGATCCAATTTTAGGAGTTCATATAATTTATTACGAGCTTTTCAACAAGATTATATTGCAAAAACTCAAATTCGGTATTTTTTACTCAGTTAAAAGTCCAACGGGTCCATTTTACGGCCCATTTAGACCCGCTCGCCCGAAACCTCTTCAAAATGACTGAAAACAAGTTTTAATCAAATTTTAGGAGTTCATATAATTGATTACGATCTTTTCAACACGATTCTATTGCAAAAACTCAATTTTTGTACCTTTTACTCAGTTAAAAGTCCATCGGGTCCATTTTACGGCCCATTTAGACCCGCTCGCCCGAAACCTCTTCAAAAATGACTGAAAAACTAGTTTTAATCAAATTTTAGGAGTTCATATAATTTATTACGAGCTTTTCAACAAGATTATATTGCAAAAACTCAAATTCGGTATTTTTTACTCAGTTAAAAGTCCAACGGGTCCATTTTACGGCCCATTTAGACCCGCTCGTTCGAAACCTCTACAAAAAGGACCGAAAAACAAGTTTTGATCCAATTTTAGGAGTTCATATAATTGATTACGAGCTTTTCAAAAAGATTATATTGCAAAAACTCAAATTCGGTATTTTTTACTCAGTTAAAAGTCCAACGGGTCCATTTTACGGCCCATTTAGACCCGCTCGTTCGAAACCTCTACAAAAAGGACCGAAAAACAAGTTTTGATCCAATTTTAGGAGTTCATATAATTGATTACGAGCTTTTCAACAAGAATATATTGCAAAAACTCAAATTTGGTATTTTTTACTCAGTTAAAAGTCCAACGGGTCCATTTTACGGCCCATTTAGACCCGCTCGTTCGAAACCACTACAAAAAGGACCGAAAAACAAGTTTTGATCCAATTTTAGGAGTTCATATAAATGATTACGAGCTTTTCAACAAGATTATATTGCAAAAACTCAAATTCGGCATTTTTTTACTTAGTTAAAAGTCCAACGGATCCATTTCACGGCCCATTTAGACTCGCTCGTCCAAAACCTCTACAAAAAGGACCGCAAAACAAGTTTTAATTAAAACTTAAGAGTTCATATCTTTGATTACGAGCTTTTCAACAGTATTGTATTGCAAAAATTCAATTTAAGTTCTTTTTACGCAGTTATAAGTTCAACGGGTCCATTTTAAGGCCCATTTAGACCCGCTCGTCCGAAACCTCTACAAAAAGGATCGAAAAACAAGTTTTGATCCAATTTTAGGAGTTCATATAATTGATTACGAGCTTTTCAACAAGATTATATTGCAAAAACTCAAATTCGGTATTTTTTTTACTCAGTTAAAAGTCTAACGGGTCCATTTTACGGCCCATTTAGACCCACTCGTCCGAAACCTCTTCAAAAATGACTGAAAATCAAGTTTTGATCAAATTTTAGGAGTTCATATAATTGTTTACGAGCTTTTCAACAAGATTATATTGCAAAAACACAAATTCGGTATTTTTTACTCAGTTAAAAGTCTAACGGGTCCATTTTACAGCCCATTTAGACCCGCTCGCCCGAAACCTCTTCAAAAATGACCGAAAAACAAGTTTTAATCAAATTTTAGAACTTCATATCATTGATTACGATCTTTTCAACATGATTATATTGCAAAAACTCAATTTTTGTACTTTTTCTCAGTTAAAAGTCCAACGGGTCCATTTTACGGCCCATTTAGACCAGCTCGTCCGAAACCTCTACAAAAAGGACCGCAAAACAAGTTTTAATCAAAACTTAAGAGTTCATATCGTTGATTACGAGCTTTTGAACACTATTGTATTGCAAAAATTCAATTTCTGTTCTTTTTACGCAGTTATAAGTTCAACGGGTCCATTTTAAGGCCCATTTAGACCCGCTCGTCCGAAACCTCTACAAAAATGACCGAAAAACAAGTTTTGATCAAATTTTAGGAGTTCATATAATTGATTACGAGCTTTTCAACAAAATTATATTGCAAAAACTCAAATTCGGTGTTTTTACTTAGTGAAAAGTCCAACGGGTCCATTTTACGGTCCATTTAGACCCGCTCGCCCGACACCTCTTAAAAAATGACTGAAAAACGAGTTTTAATCAAATTTTAGGAGTTCATATAATTGATTACGATCGTTTCAACATGATTATATTGCAAAATCTCAATTTTTGTACTTTTTACTCAGTTAAAAGTCCAACGGGTCCATTTTACGGCCCATTTAGACCCGCTCGTCCAAAACCTCAACAAAAAGGACCAAAAAACAAGTTTTGATCCAATTTTAGGAGTTTATATAATTGATTACGAGCTTTTCAACAAGATTATATTGCAAAAACTCAATTTCTGTATTTTTTACTTAGTTAAAAGTCCAACGGGACCATTTTACGGCCCATTTAGACCCGCTCGTCCGAAACCTCTACAAAAAGGACCACAAAACAAGTTTTAATCAAAACTTAAGAGTTCATATCGTTGATTACGAGCTTTTTAACACTATTGTATTACAAAAATTAAATTTCTGTTCTTTTTACGCAGTTATAAGTTCAACGGGTCCATTTTAAGGCCCATTTAGACCCGCTCGTCCGAAACCTCTACAAAAAGGATCGAAAAACAAGTTTTGATCAAATTTTAGGAGTTCATATAATAGATTACGAGCTTTTCAACAAGATTATATTGCAAAAACTCAAATTCTGTATTTTTTACTCAGTTAAAAGTCCAACGGGTCCATTTTACGGCCCATTTACACCCACTCGTCCGAAACCTCTTCAAAAATTACTGAAAAACAAGTTTTGATCAAATTTTAGGAGTTCATATAATTGATTACGAGCTTTTCAACAAGATTATATTGCAAAAACACAAATTCGGTATTTTTTACTCAGTTAAAAGTCCAACGGGTCCATTTTACAGCCCATTTAGACCCGCTCGCCCGAAATATCTTCAAAAATGACCGAAAAACAAGTTTTAATCAAATTTTAGGACTTCATATCATTGATTACGATCTTTTCAACACGATTATATTGCAAAAACTAAATTTTTGACTTTTTACTCAGTTAAAAGTCCAACGAGTCCATTTTACGGCCCATTTAGACCCGCTCGTCTGAAACCTCTACAAAGGGACCGCAAAACAAGTTTTAATCAAAACTTAAGAGTTCATATCGTTCATTACGAGCTTTTGAACACTATTGTATTGCAACTATTCGATTTCTGTTCTTTTTACGCAGTTATAAGTTCAATGGGTCCATTTTAAGGCCCATTTAGACTCGCTCGTTTGAAACCTCTACAAAAAGGACAGAAAAACAAGTTTTTATCCAATTTTAGGAGTTCATATAATTGATTACGAGCTTTTCAACAAGATTATATTGCAAAAACTCAAATTCGGTGTTTTTTACTCAGTTAAAAGTCCAACTGGTCCATTTTACGGCCCATTTAGACCCGCTCGCCCGACACCTCTTCAAAAATGACTGAAAAACAAGTTTTAATCAAATTTTAGGGGTTCATATAATTGATTACGATCGTTTCAACACGATTATATTGCAAAAACTCAAATTCGACATTTTTTACTTAGTTAAAAATCCAACGGGTCCATTTTACGGCACATTTAGACTCGCTCGCCCGAAACCTCTTCAAAAATGACTGAAAAACAAGTTTTAATCATATTTTAGGAGTTCATATAATATTATTACGATCTTTTCAACACGATTATATTGCAAAAACTCAATTTATGTACTTTTTATTCAGTTAAAAGTCCAACGGGTCCATTTTACGGCCCTTTTAGACCCGCTGGTCCGAAACCTCTACAAAAAGGACCGCAAGACAAATTTTAATCAAAACTTAAGAGTTCATATCGTTTATTACGAGCTTTTCAACACTATTGTATTGCAAAAATTCAATTTATGTTCTTTTTAAGTAGTTATAAGTTCAACGGGTCCATTTTAAGGCCCATTTAGACCCGCTCGTCCGAAACCACTACAAAAATGACCGAAAAACAAGTTTTGATCCAATTTTAAGAGTTCATATAATTGATTACGATCGTTTCAACACGATTATATTGCAAAAACTCAAATTCGGTATTTTTTACTCAGTTAAAAGTCCAACGGGTCTATTTTACGGCGCATTTAGACCCGCTCGTTCGAAACCTCTACAAAAAGGACCGCAAAACAAGTTTTAATCAAAACTTAAGAGTTCATATCGTTGATTACGAGATTTTCAACACTATTATATTGCAAAAATTCAATTTATGTTCTTTTTACGCAGTTATAAGTACAACAGGTCCATTTTAAGGCCCATTTAGACCCGCTCGTCCGAAACCTCTACAAAAAGGACCGAAAAACAAGTTTTGATCCAATTTTAGGAGTTCATATAATTGATTACGAGCTTTTGAACAAGATTATATTGAAAAAACTCAAATTCGGTATTTTTTATTCAGTTAAAAGTCCAACGGGTCCATTTTACGGCCCAAATAGACCCGCTCGTTCGAAACCTCTACAAAAAGGACCGAAAAACAAGTTTTGATCCAATTTTAGGAGTTCATATAATTGATTACGAGCTTTTCAACAAGATTATATTGCAAAAACTCAAATTCGGTATTTTTTACTCAGTTAAAAGTCCAACGCGTCCATTTTACGGCCCATTTAGACCCGCTCGTTCGAAACTTCTACAAAAAGGACCGGAAAACAAGTTTTGATCCAATTTTAGGAGTTCATATAATTGATTACGAGCTTTTCAAAAAGATTATATTGCAAAAACTCAAATTTGGTATTTTTTTACTCAGTTAAAAGTCCAACGGGTCCATTTTACGGCCCATTTAGACCCGCTCGTCCGAAACCTCTACAAAAAGGACCGAAAAACAAGTTTTGATCCAATTTTAGGAGTTCATATAATTGAATACGAGCTTTTGAACAAGATTATATTGCAAAAACTCAAATTCGGCATTTTTTTACTTAGTTAAAAGTCCAACGGGTCCATTTCACGGCCCATTTAGACCCGCTCGTCCAAAACCTCTACAAAAAGGACCGCAAAACAAGTTTTAATCAAAACTTAAGAGTTCATATCTTTGATTACGAGCTTTTCAACATTATTGTATTGAAAAAATTCAATTTATGTTCTTTTTACGCAGTTATAAGTTCAACGGGTCCATTTTAAGGCCCATTTAGACCCGCTCGTCCGAAACCTCTACAAAAAGGACCGAAAAACAAGTTTTGATCCAATTTTAGGAGTTCATATAATTGATTACGAGCTTTTCAACAAGATTGTATTGCAAAAACTCAAATTCGGTATTTTATACTCAGTTAAAAGTCCAACGGGTCCATTTTACGGCCCATTTAGACCCGCTCGTTCGAAACCTCTACAAAAAGGATCGAAAAACAAGTTTTGATCCAATTTTAGGTGTTCATATAATTGATTACGAGCTTTTCAACAAGATTATATTGCAAAAACTGAAATTCAGCATTTTTTACTTAGTTAAAAGTCCAACGGGTCCATTTCCCGGCCCATTTAGACCCGCTCGTCCAAAACCTCTACAAAAAGGACCGCAACACAAGTTTTAATCAAAACTTAAGAGTTCATATCCTTGATTACGAGCTTTTCAACACTATTGTATTGCAAAAATTCAATTTATGTTCTTTTTACGCAGTTATAAGTTCAACGGGTCCATTTTAAGGCCCATTTAGACCCGCTCGTCCGAAACCTCTACAAAAAGGATCGAAAAACAAGTTTTGATCCAATTTTAGGAGTTCATATAATTGATTACGAGCTTTTCAACAAGATTATATTGCAAAAACTCAAATTCGGTATTTTTTACTCAGTTAAAAGTCCAACAGGTCCATTTTACGGCCCATTTAGACCCGCTCGCCCGAAACCTCTTCAAAAATGACTGAAAAACAAGTTTTAATCAAATTTTAGGAGTTCATATAATTGATTACGATCGTTTCAACACAATTATATTTCAAAAACTCAATTTCTGTATTTTTTACTAAGTTAAAAGTCCAACGGGTCCATTTTACGGCATATTTAGACCCGCTCGTCCGAAACCTCTGCAAAAAGGACTACAAAACAAGTTTTAATCAAAACTTAAGAGTTCATATCGTTGATTACGAGCTTTGCAACAATATTGTATTGCAAAAATTCAATTTATGTTCTTTTTACGCAGTTATAAGTTCAACGGGTCCATTTTAAGGCCCATTTAGACCCGCTCATCCGAAACCTCTACAAAAAGGATCGAAAACAAGTTTTGATCCAATTTTAGGAGTTCATATAATTGATTACGAGCTTTTCAACAAGATTATCTTGCAAAAACTCAAATTCGGTATTTTTTACTCAGTTATAAGTTCAACGGGTCCATTTTACGGCCCATTTAGACCCGCTCGTCCGAAACCTCTTCAAAAAGGACCGAAAAACAAGTTTTGATCAAATTTTAGGAATTCATATAATTGATTACGATCTTTTCAACAAGATTATATTGGAAAAACACAAATTCAGTATTTTTTACTCAGTTAGAAGGCCAACGGGTCCATTTTACAGCCCATTTAGACCCGCTCGCCCGAAACCTCTTCAAAAATGACTGAAAAACAAGTTTTAATCAAATTTTAGGAGTTCATATAATTGATTACCATCTTTTCAACACGATTATATTGCAAAAACTCAATTTTTGTACTTTTTACTGAGTTAATAGTCCAACATGTCCATTTTACGGCCCATTTAGACCCGCTCGTCCGAAACCTCTACAAAAAGGACCGCAAAACAAGTTTTAATCAAAACTTAAGAGTTCATATCGTTGATTACGAGCTTTTGAACATTATTGTATTGCAAAAATTCAATTTATGTTCTTTTTACGCAGTTATAAGTTCAACGGGTCCATTTTAAGGCCCATTTAGACTCGCTCATCCGAAACCTCTACAAAAAGTACCAAAAAACAAGTTTTGATCCAATTTTAGGAGTTCATATAATTGATTACGAGCTTTTCAACAAGATTATATTGCAAAAATTCAAATTCGGTTTTTTTTACTCAGTTAAAAGTCCAACGGGTCCATTTTACGGCCCATTTAGACCCGCTCGCCCGAAACCTCTTCAAAAATGACTGAAAAACAAGTTTTAATCAAATTTTAGAGGTTCATATAATTGATTACGATCGTTTCAACACGACTATATTGCAAAAACTCAATTTCTATATTTTTTACTCAGTTAAAAGTCCAACGGGTCCATTTTACGGCCCATTTAGACCCGCTCGTCCGAAACCTCTACAAAAAGGACCGCAAAACAAGTTTTAATCAAAACTTAAGAGTTCATATCGTTGACTACGAGCTTTTCAACACTATTGTATTGCAAAAATTCAATTTCTGTTCTTTTTACGCAGTTATAAGTTCAACGGGTCCATTTTAAGGCCCATTTAGACCCGCTCGTCCGAAACCTCTACAAAAAGGATCGAAAAACAAGTTTTGATCCAATTTTAGGAGTTCATATAATTGATTACGAGCTTTTCAACAAGATTATATTGCAAAAACTCAAATTCGGTATTTTTTACTCAGTTAAAAGTCCAACGGGTCAGTTTACGGCCCATTTAGACCTACTCGTTCAAAACCTCTACAAAAAGGACCGAAAAACAAGTTTTGATCCAATTTTAGGAGTTCATATAATTGATTACGGGCTTTTCAACAAGATTATATTGCAAAAACTCAAATTCGGCATTTTTTACTTAGTTAAAAGTCCAACGGGTCCATTTTACGACCCATTTAGACCCGCTCGCCCGAAACCTCTTCAAAAATGACTGAAAAACAAGTTTTAATCAAATTTTAGGAGTTCATATAATTGATTAGGGTCTTTTCAACACGATTATATTGCAAAAACTCAATTTATGTACTTTTTACTCAGTTAAAAGTCCAACGGGTCCATTTTACGGCCCATTTAGACCCGCTCGTCCGAAACCTCTACAAAAAGGACCGCAAGACAAGTTTTAATCAAAACTTAAGAGTTCATATCGTTGATTACGAGCTTTTCAACACTATTGTATTACAAAAATTCAATTTATGTTCTTTTTCTGCAGTTATAAGTTCAACGGGTCCATTTTAAGGCCGATTTAGACCCGCTCGTCCGAAACCAATACAAAAAGGACCGAAAAACAAGTTTTGATCCAATTTTAGGAGTTCATATAATTGATTACGATTGTTTCAACACGATTATATTGCAAAAACTCAAATTCGATATTTTTTACTCAGTTAAAAGTCCAACGGGTCCATTTTACGGCTCATTTAGACCCGCTCGTCCGAAACCTCTACAAAAAGGACCGCAAAACAAGTTTTAATCAAAACTTAAGAGTTCATATTGTTGATTACAAGCTTTTCAACACTATTGTAATGCAAAAATTCAATTTCTGTTGTTTTTACGAAGTTATAAGTTCAACGGGTCCATTTTAAGGCCCATTTAGACCCGCTCGTCCGAAACCTCTACAAAAAGGACCGAAAAACAAGTTTTAATCCAATTTTAGGAGTTCATATAATTGATTATGAGCTTTTCAGAAAAATTATATTGCAAAAACTCAAATTCGGTATTTTTTACTTAGTTAAAAGTCCAATGAGTCCATTTTACGGCCCATTTAGACCCGCTCGTTCGAAACCTCTTCAAAAATGACTGAAAAACAAGTTTTGATCCAATTTTAGGAGTTCATATAATTGATTACGATCTTTTCAACATGATTATATTGCAAAAACTAAGTTTTTGTACTTTTTACTCAGTTAAAAGTCCAACGGGTCCATTTTACGGCCCATTTAGACCCGCTCGCCCGAAACCTCTTCAAAAATGACTGAAAAACAAGTTTTAATCAAATTTTAGGAGTTCATATAATTGATTACCTTCTTTTCAACACGATTATATTGCAAAAACTCAATTTTTGTACTTTTTACTCAATTAAAAGTCCAACGGGTCCATTTTACGGCCCATTTAGACCCGCTCGCCCGAAACCTCTTTAAAAATGACTGAAAAACAAGTTTTAATCAAATTTTAGGAGTTCATATAACTGATTACGATCTTTTCAACACGATTGTATTACAAAAATTCAATTTCTGTTCTTTTTACGCAGTTATAAGTTCAACGGGTCCATTTAGACCCGCTCGTCCGAAACCTCTTCAAAAATGACTGAAAAACAAGTTTTGATCACATTTTAGGGGTTCATATAATTGATTACGAGCTTTTCAACAAGATTATATTGCAAAAACTCAAATTCGGTATTTTTTACTCAGTTAAAAGTCCAACGGGTCCATTTTACGGCCCATTTAGACCCGCTCGCCCGAAACCTCTTCAAAAATGACTGAAAAACAAGTTTTAATCAAATTTTAGGAGTTGATATAATTGATTACCATCTTTTCAACACGATTATATTGCAAAAACTCAATTTTTGTACGTTTTACTAAGTTAAAAGTCCAACGGGTCCATTTTACGGCCCATTTAGACCCGCTCGTCCGAAACCTCTACAAAAAGGACCACAAAACAAGTTTTAATCAAAACTTAAGAGTTCATATCATTGATTACGAGCTTTTCAACACTATTGTATTGCAAAAATTCAATTTATGTTCTTTTTACGCAGTTATAAGTACAATGAGTCCATTTTAAGGCCCATTTAGACCTGCTTGTCCGAAACCTCTACAAAAAGGACCGAAAAACAAGTTTTGATCCAATTTTAGGAGTTCATATAATTGATTACGAGCTTTTCAACAAGATTATATTGCAAAAACTCAAATTCGGTATTTTTTACTTAGTTAAAAGTCTAACGGGTCCATTTTACGGCCCATTTAGACCCGCTCGTTCGAAACCTCTTCAAAAAATGACTGAAAAACAAGTTTTGATCCAATTTTAGGAGTTCATATAATTGATTACGATCTTTTCAACACGATTATATTGCAAAAACTAAATTTTTGTACTTTTTACTCAATTACAAGTCCAACGGGTCCATAATCACCATTTGCAACCATCTTGGCTTACAGTCGTTAACTCCATTAGTTTACATAATGACTTCTGTAATGCCTCCTCTCCTTCTACCCCAACACCCTCTATTCTATCTCCTCCATGCAGGAACCCTCCTCCACCTAACTTTATAAAAATAAATGTAGATGGAGCTTTTAACCCCTCAACTCGTGCAGCAGCTGTTGGGCCATTTGCACGTGACTCTACAGGTACAGTTGTGGGTGGCCTTGCATTTCCGCTAGGTAGCTGTCTGGATGCAGTTACTTGTGAGGGTGAAAGCCTTCGTGCAGGAATCACCTTCGCCCGTTCTCAAGGATGGACTCGGATCTTGCTTGAAACTGATTGTGCTTCTTTTGCAAATAGGATTAACAATCCTGGACTGGATCTTTCTACCTCGGGGCCTCTTCTTCATCAGATTCGAGAGTCTCTCCATGATTTTGATTCAGCATCTGTTTCCTTTGTACGCCGTGAGGCAAATCATGTGGCCCATACTCTGGCTACATTTTCGCTTCGTTTTATGTCTTCTATGTCTTTTCATTCTGATATTCCTCATTGTATCAAACATCTTGTAACAAATTTCTCTTGATATAATAAAACTTAGGCACTCTTTTCCCCTTTTTAGGGTCCTCTAGCTCTGCTTGAAGGACATTAGTAGGGGTTTTTAACGAGGCATTTTCCTTCAAAAAAAAAGTCCAACGGGTCCATTTTACGGCCCATTTAGACCCGCTCGTCCGAAACCTCTACAAAAAGGACCGCAAAACAAGTTTTAATCAAAACTTAAGAGTTCATATCGTTGATTACGAGCTTTTCAACACTATTGTACTGCAAAAATTCAATTTATGTTGTTTTTACGCAGTTATAAGTTCAACGGGTCCATTTTAAGGCCCATTTAGACCCGATCGTCCAAAACCTCTACAAAAAGGACCGAAAAACAAGTTTTGATCCAATTTTAGGAGTTCATATAATTGATTACGAGCTTTTCAACAAGATCATATTGCAAAATCTCAAATTCGGTATTTTTTACTCAGTTAAAAGTCCAACGGGTCCATTTTATGGCCCATTTAGACCCGCTCGCCCGAAACCTCTTCAAAAATGACTGAAAAACAAGTTTTAATCAAATTTTAGGAGTTCATATAATTGATTACCATCTTTTCAACACGATTATATTGCAAAAACTCAATTTTTGTACTTTTTACTCAGTTAAAAGTCCAATGGGTCCATTTTACGGCCCATTTAGACCCGCTCGACCGAAACCTCTTCAAAAATGACTGAAAAACAAGTTTTAATCAAATTTTCGGAGTTCATATAACTGATTACGATCTTTTCAACATGATTATATTACAAAAATTCAATTTATGTTCTTTTTACGTAGTTACAAGTTCAACGGGTCCATTTAGACCCGCTCGTCCGAAACCTCTTCAAAAATGACTGAAAAACAAGTTTTGATCACATTTTAGGGGTTCATATAATTGATTATGAGCTTTTCAACAAGATTATATTGCAAAAACTCAAATTCGGTATTTTTTACTCAGTTAAAAGTCCAACGGGTCCATTTTACGGCCCATTTAGACCCGCTCGCCCGAAACCTCTTCAAAAATGACCGAAAAATAAGTTTTAATCATATTTTAGGACTTCATATCATTGATTATGATCTTTTCAACACGATTATATTGCAAAAACTCAAATTCGGTATTTTTTACTCAGTTAAAAGTCCAACGGGTCCATTTTACGGCCCATTTAGACTCGCTCGCCCGAAACCTCTTCAAAAATGACTGAAAAACAAGTTTTAATCAAATTTTAGGAGTTCATATAATTGATTACGATCTTTTCAACAAGATTATATTGCAAAAACTCAATTTATGTACTTTTTACTCAGTTAAAAGTCCAACGGGTCCATTTTACGGCCCATTTAGACCCGATCGTCCGAAACATCTACAAAAAGGACAGCAAAACAAGTTTTAATCAAAACTTAAGAGTTCATATCGTTGATAACGAGCTTTTCAACACTATTGCATTGCAAAAATTTAATTTATGTTCTTTTTACGCAGTTATAAGTTCAACGGGTCCATTTTAAGGCCCATTTAGACCTGCTCGTCCAAAACCTATACAAAAAGGACCGAAAAACAAGTTTTGATCCAATTTTAGGAGTTCATATAATTGATTACGTGCTTTTCAACAAGATTATATTGCAAAAACTCAAATTCGGTATTTTTTTACTCAGTTAAAAGTCCAACGGGTCCATTTTAAGGCCCATTTAGACCCGCTCATCTGAAACCTCTAAAAAAGGACCGAAAAACAAGTTTTGATCCAATTTTAGGAGTTATATAATTGATTAAGAGCTTTTCAACAAGATTAAATTGCAAAAACTCAAATTCGGTATTTTTTACTCAGTTAAAAGTCCAATGGGTCCATTTTACGGCCCATTTAGACCCTCTCACCCGAAACCTCTTCAAAAATGACCGAAAAGAAAGTTTTAATCAAATTTTAGGACTTCATATCATTGATTACGATCTTTCAACACGATTATATTGCAAAAACTCAATTTTTGTACTTTTTACTCAGTTAAAATTCCAACGGGTCCATTTTACGGCCCATTTAGACCCGCTCGTCCAAAACCTCTACAAAAGGACCGCAAAACAAGTTTTAATCAAAACTTAAAGAGTTCATATCGTTGATCACGAGCTTTTCAACAATATTGTATTGCAAAAATTCAATTTATGTTCTTTTTACGCTGTTATGAGTTCAACGGGTCTATTTTAAGGCCCATTTAGACCCGCTCGTCCGAAACCTCTACAAAAAGGACCGAAAAATAAGTTTTGATCCAATTTTAGGATTTCATATAATTAATTACGAGCTTTTCAACAAGATTAAATTGCAAAAACTCAAATTCGGTATTTTTTACTCAGTTAAAAGTCCAACGGGTCCATTTTACGGCCCATTTAAACCCGCTCGCCCGAAACCTCTTCAAAAATGACCGAAAAGAAAGTTTTATTCAAATTTTAAGACATCTTATCATTGATTACGATCTTTTTAACACGATTATATTGCAAAAACTCAATTTTTGTACTTTTTACTCAGTTAAAAGTCCAACGGGTCCATTTTACGGACCATTTAGACCCGCTCGTCCGAAACCTCTACAAGAAGGACCGCAAAACAAGTTTTAATCAAAACTTAAGAGTTCATATCGTTGATCACGAGCTTTTTAACACCATTGTATTGCAAAAATGCAATTTATGTTCTGTTTACGCAGTTATAAGTTCAACGGGTCCATTTTAAGGCCCATTTTGACCCGCACGTCCAAAACCTCTACAAAAAGGACCGAAAAACAAGTTTTGATCCTATTTTAGGAGTTCATATAACTGATTACGAGCTTTTCAACAAGATTATATTGCAAAAACTCAAATTCGATATTTTTTACTTAGTTAAAAGTCCAACGGGTCCATATTACGGCCCATTTAGACCCACTCGCCCGAAACCTCATCAAAAATGACTGAAAAACATGTTTTAATCAAATTATAGGACTTCATATCATTGATTACAATCTTTTCAACACGATTACATTGCAAAAACTCAATTTTTGTACTTTTTACTCAATTAAAAGTCAAACGGGTCCATTTTACGGACCATTTAGACCCGCTCGTCCGAAACCTCTACAAAAAGGACCGCAAAACAAGTTTTAATCAAAACTTAAGAGTTAATATCCTTGATTACGAGCTTTTGAACACTGTTGTATTGAAAAAATTCAATTTATGTTCTTTTTACACAGTTATAAGTTCAACGGGTCCATTTTAAGGCCCATTTAGACTCGCTCGTCCGAAACCTGTACAAAAAGGACCGAAAAACAAGTTTTGATCCAATTTTTGGAGTTCATATAATTGATTACGAGCTTTTCAACAACACTATATTGCAAAAACTCAAATTCGGTATTTTTTACACAGTTAAAAGTCCAACGGGTCCATTTTACGGCCCATTTAGACCGCTCGCCCGAAACCTCTTAAAAAATGACTGAAAAACAAGTTTTAATCAAATTTTAGGACTTCATATAATTGATTACGATCTTTTCAACATGATTATATTGCAAAAACTAAATTTTTGTACTTTTTACTCAGTTAAAGGTCCAACGGGTCCATTTTACGGCTCATTTAGACCCGCTCGTCCGAAACCGCTACAAAAAGGACCGCAAAACAAGTTTTAATCAAAACTTAAGAGTTCATATCGTTGTTTACGAGCTTTTCAACACTATTGTATTGCAAAAATTCAATTTCTGTTCTTTTTACGCAGTTATAAGTTCAACGGGTCCATTTTAAGGCCTATTTAGACTCGCTCGTCCGAAACCTCTACAAAAAGGACCGAAAAACAAGTTTTGATCCAATTTTAGGAGTTCATATAATTGATTACGAGCTTTTCAATAAGATTATATTGCAAAAACTCAAATTCGGTGTTTTTTACTCAGTTAAAATTCCAACGGGTCCATTTTACGGCCCATTTAGACCCGCTCGCCCGAAACCTCTTCAAAAATGACTGAAAAACAAGTTATAATCAAATTTTAGGAGTTCATATAATTGATTACGATCTTTTCAACACGATTATATTGCAAAATCTCAATTTCTGTATTTTTTACTCAGTTAAAAGTCCAAGGGTCCATTTTACGGCCCATTTAGACCCGCTCGTCCGGAACCTCTACAAAAAGGACCGCAAAACAAGTTTTAGTTAAAACATAAGAGTTCATATCGTTGATTACGAGCTTTTCAACACTATTGTATTGCAAAAATTCAATTTCTGTTGTTTTTACGCAGTTATAAGTTCAACGGGTCCATTTTAATGCCCATTTAGACCCGCTCGTCCGAAACCTCTACAAAAAGGACCGAAAAACAAGTTTTGATCCAATTTCAGGAGTTCATATAATTGATTACGAGCTTTTCAACAAGATTATATTGCAAAAACTCAAATTTGGTATTTTTTACTTAGTTAAAAGTCCAACGGGTCCATTTTACGGCCCATTTAGACCCACTTGCCCGAAACCTCTTCAAAAATGACTGAAAAACAAGTTTTGATCAAATTTTAGGAGTTCATATAATTGATTATGAGCTTTTCAACAAGATTATATTGCAAAAACACAAATTCGGTATTTTTTACTCAGTTAAAAGTCCAACGGGTCCATTTTATGGCCCATTTAGACCTGCTTGCCCGAAACCTCTTAAAAATGACCGAAAAACAAGTTTTAATCAAATTTTAGGACTTCATATCATTGATTACGATCTTTTCAACACGATTATATTGCAAAGACTCAATTTTTGCACTTTTTACTCAGTTAAAAGTCCAACGGGTCCATTTTCGGCCCATTTAGACCCGCTCGTCCAAAACCTCTACAAAAAGGACCGCAAAACAAGTTTTAATCAAAACCTAAGAGTTCATATCGTTGATTACGATCTTTTGAACAATATTGTATTGCAAAAATTCAATTTATGTTCTTTTTACGCAGTTATAAGTTCAACGGGTCCATTTTAAGGCCCATTTAGACTCGCTCGTCCGAAACCTCTACAAAAGGACCGAAAAACAAGCTTTGATCCAATTTTAGGAGTTCATATAATTGATTACAAGCTTTTCAACAAGATCATATTGCAAAAAGTCAATTTCTGTATTTTTTACTCAGTTAAAAGTGTAACGGGTCCATTTTACGACCCATTTAGACCTGCTCGCCCGAAACCTCTACAAAAAGGATCGAAAAACAAGTTTTGATCCAATTTTAGGAGTTCATATAATTGATTACGAGCTTTTCAACAAGATTATATTGCAAAAACTCAAATTCGGTATTTTTTACTTAGTTAAAAGTCCAACGGGTCCATTTTAAGGCCCATTTAGACCAGGTCACCCGAAACCTCTACAAAAAGGACCGAAAAACAAGTTTTGATAAAATTTTAGGAGTTCATATAATTGATTACGAGCTTTTCAACAAGATTATATTGCAAAATCTCAATTTCGGTATTTTTTACTCAGTTAAAAGTCCAACGGGTCCATTTTACGGCCCATTTAGACCCGCTCGCCCGAGACCTCTTCAAAAATGACCGAAAAACAAGTTTTAATCAAATTTTAGGAGTTCATATAATTGATTACGGTCTTTTCAACACGATTATATTGCAAAAACTCAATTTATGTACTTTTTACTCAGTTAAAAGTCCAACGGGTCCATTTTACGGCCCATTTAGACCCTCTCGTCCGAAACCTCTACAAAAAGGACCGCAAGACAAGTTTTAATCAAAACTTAAGAGTTCATATCGTTGATTACGAGCTTTTCAACACTATTGTATTACAAAAATTCAATTTATGTTCCTTTTCTGCAGTTATAAGTTCAACGGGTCCATTTTAAGGCCCATTTAGACCCGCTCGTCCGAAACCACTACAAAAAGGACCGAAAAACAAGTTTTGATCCAATTTTAGGAGTTCATATAATTGATTACGATTGTTTCAACACGATTACATTGCAAAAACTCAAATTCGATATTTTTTACTCAGTTAAAAGTCCAATGGGTCCATTTTACGGCCCATTTAGACCCGCTCGTCCGAAACCTCTACAAAAAGGAACGCAAAACAAGTTTTAATCAAAACTTAAGAGTTCATATTGTTGATTACGAGCTTTTCAACACTATTGTATTGCAAAAATTCAATTTCTGTTGTTTTTACGCAGTTATAAGTTCAACGGGTCCATTTTAAGGCCCATTTAGACCCGCTCGTCCGAAACCTCTACAAAAAGGACCGAAAAAACAAGTTTTAATCCAATTTTAGGAGTTCATATAATTGATTATGAGCTTTTCAGAAAAATTATATTGCAAAAACTCAAATTCGGTATTTTTTACTAGGTTAAAAGTCCAACGAGTCCATTTTACGGCCCATTTAGACCCTCTCGTTCGAAACCTCTTCAAAAATGACTGAAAAACAAGTTTTGATCCAATTTTAGGAGTTCATATAATTGATTACGATCTTTTCAACACGATTATATTGCAAAAACTAAATTTTTGTACTTTTTACTCAGTTAAAAGTCCAACGGGTCCATTTTACGGCCCATTTAGACCCGCTCGCCCGAAACCTCTTTAAAAATGACTGAAAAACAAGTTTTAATCAAATTTTAGGAGTTCATATAATTGATTACCATCTTTTCAACACGATTATATTGCAAAAACTCAATTTTTGTACTTTTTACTCAATTAAAAGTCCAACGGGTCCATTTTACGGCCCATTTAGACCCGCTCGCCCGAAACCTCTTTAAAAATGACTGAAAAACAAGTTTTAATCAAATTTTAGGAGTTCATATAACTGATTACGATCTTTTCAACACGATTGTATTACAAAAATTCAATTTCTGTTCTTTTTACGCAGTTATAAGTTCAACGGGTCCATTTAGACCCGCTCGTCCGAAACCTCTTCAAAAATGACTGAAAAACAAGTTTTGATCACATTTTAGGGGTTCATATAATTGATTACGAGCTTTTCAACAAGATTATATTGCAAAAACTCAATTTTTGTACTTTTTACTAAGTTAAAAGTCCAACGGGTCCATTTTACGGCCCATTTAGACCCGCTCGTCGGAAACCTCTACAAAAAGGACCACAAAACAAGTTTTAATCAAAACTTAAGAGTTCATATCATTGATTACGAGCTTTTCAACACTATTGTATTGCAAAAATTCAATTTATGTTCTTTTTACGCAGTTATAAGTACAACGAGTCCATTTTAAGGCCCATTTAGACCTGCTCGTCCGAAACCTCTACAAAAAGGACCGAAAAACAAGTTTTGATCCAATTTTAGGAGTTCATATAATTGATTACGAGCTTTTCAACAAGATTATATTGCAAAAACTCAAATTCGGTATTTTTTACTTAGTTAAAAGTCTAACGGGTCCATTTTACGGCCCATTTAGACCCGCTCGTTCGAAACCTCTTCAAAAATGACTGAAAAACAAGTTTTGATCCAATTTTAGGAGTTCATATAATTGATTACGATCTTTTCAACACGATTATATTGCAAAAACTAAATTTTTGTACTTTTTACTCAATTACAAGTTCAACGGGTCCATAATCACCATTTGCAACCATCTTGGCTTACAGCCGTTAACTCCATTAGTTTACATAATGACTTCTGTAATGCCTCCTCTCCTTCTACCCCAACACCCTTTATTCTATCTCCTCCATGCAGGAACCCTCCTCCACCTAACTTTATAAAAATAAATGTAGATGGAGCTTTTAACCCCTCAACTCGTGCAGCAGCTGTTGGGCCATTTGCACGTGACTCTACAGGTACAGTTGTGGGTGGCCTTGCATTTCCGCTAGGTAGCTGTCTGGATGCAGTTACTTGTGAGGGTGAAAGCCTTCGTGCAGGAATCACCTTCGCCCGTTCTCAAGGATGGACTCGGATCTTGCTTGAAACTGATTGTGCTTCTTTTGCAAATAGGATTAACAATCCTGGACTGGATCTTTCTACCTCGGGGCCTCTTCTTCATCAGATTCGAGAGTCTCTCCATGATTTTGATTCAGCATCTGTTTCCTTTGTACGCCGTGAGGCAAATCATGTGGCCCATACTCTGGCTACATTTTCGCTTCGTTTTATGTCTTCTATGTCTTTTCATTCTGATATTCCTCATTGTATCAAACATCTTGTAACAAATTTCTCTTGATATAATAAAACTTAGGCAATCTTTTCCCCTTTTTAGGGTCCTCTAGCTCTGCTTGAAAGACATTAGTAGGGGTTTTTAACGAGGCATTTTCCTTCAAAAAAAAAGTCCAACGGGTCCATTTTACGGCCCATTTAGACCCGCTCGTCCGAAACCTCTACAAAAAGGACCGCAAAACAAGTTTTAATCAAAACTTAAGAGTTCATATCGTTGATTACGAGCTTTTCAACACTATTGTACTGCAAAAATTCAATTTATGTTGTTTTTACGCAGTTATAAGTTCAACGGGTCCATTTTAAGGCCCATTTAGACCCGATCGTCCAAAACCTCTACAAAAAGGACCGAAAAACAAGTTTTGATCCAATTTTATGAGTTCATATAATTGATTACGAGCTTTTCAACAAGATCATATTGCAAAATCTCAAATTCGGTATTTTTTACTCAGTTAAAAGTCCAACTGGTCCATTTTACGGCCCATTTAGACCCGCTCGCCCGAAACCTCTTCAAAAATGACTGAAAAACAAGTTTTAATCAAATTTTAGGAGTTCATATAATTGATTACCATCTTTTCAACACGATTATATTGCAAAAACTCAATTTTTGTACTTTTTACTCAGTTAAAAGTCCAATGGGTCCATTTTACGGCCCATTTAGACCCGCTCGACCGAAACCTCTTCAAAAATGACTGAAAAACAAGTTTTAATCAAATTTTCGGAGTTCATATAACTGATTACGATCTTTTCAACATGATTATATTACAAAAATTCAATTTCTGTTCTTTTTACGTAGTTACAAGTTCAACGGGTCCATTTAGACCCGCTCGTCCGAAACCTCTTCAAAAGTGACTGAAAAACAAGTTTTGATCACATTTTAGGGGTTCATATAATTGATTACGAGCTTTTCAACAAGATTATATTGCAAAAACTCAAATTCGGTATTTTTTACTCAGTTAAAAGTCCAACGGGTCCATTTTACGGCCCATTTAGACCCGCTCGCCCGAAACCTCTTCAAAAATGACCAAAAAATAAGTTTTAATCATATTTTAGGACTTCATATCATTGATTATGATCTTTTCAACACGATTATATTGCAAAAACTCAAATTCGGTATTTTTTACTCAGTTAAAAGTCCAACGGGTCCATTTTACGGCCCATTTAGACTCGCTTGCCCGAAACCTCTTCAAAAATGACTGAAAAACATGTTTTAATCAAATTTTAGGAGTTCATATAATTGATTACGATCTTTTCAACAAGATTATATTGCAAAAACTCAATTTATGTACTTTTTACTCAGTTAAAAGTCCAACGGGTCCATTTTACGGCCCATTTAGACCCGATCGTCCGAAACATCTACAAAAAGGACAGCAAAACAAGTTTTAATCAAAACTTAAGAGTTCATATCGTTGATAACGAGCTTTTCAACACTATTGCATTGCAAAAATTTAATTTCTGTTCTTTTTACGCAGTTATAAGTTCAACGGGTCCATTTTAAGGCCCATTTAGACCCGCTCGTCCAAAACCTATACAAAAAGGACCGAAAAACAAGTTTTGATCCAATTTTAGGAGTTCATATAATTGATTACGTGCTTTTCAACAAGATTATATTGCAAAAACTCAAATTCGGTATTTTTTTACTCAGTTAAAAGTCCAACGGGTCCATTTTAAGGCCCATTTAGACCCGTTCGTCTGAAACCTCTAAAAAAGGACCGAAAAACAAGTTTTGATCCAATTTTAGGAGTTATATAATTGATTAAGAGCTTTTCAACAAGATTAAATTGCAAAAACTCAAATTCGGTATTTTTTACTCAGTTAAAAGTCCAATGGGTCCATTTTACGGCCCATTTAGACCCTCTCACCCGAAACCTCTTCAAAAATGACCGAAAAGAAAGTTTTAATCAAATTTTAGGACTTCATATCATTGATTACGATCTTTCAACACGATTATATTGCAAAAACTCAATTTTTGTACTTTTTACTCAGTTAAAATTACAACGGGTCCATTTTACGGCCCATTTAGACCCGCTCGTCCAAAACCTCTAAAAAAGGACCGCAAAACAAGTTTTAATCAAAACTTAAGAGTTCATATCGTTGATCACGAGCTTTTCAACAATATTGTATTGCAAAAATTCAATTTATGTTCTTTTTACGCTGTTATGAGTTCAACGGGTCTATTTTAAGGCCCATTTAGACCCGCTCATCCGAAACCTCTACAAAAAGGACCGAAAAATAAGTTTTGATCCAATTTTAGGATTTCATATAATTAATTACGAGCTTTTCAACAAGTTTATATTGCAAAAACTCAAATTCGGTATTTTTTACTCAGTTAAAAGTCCAACGGGTCCATTTTACGGCCCATTTAAACCCGCTCGCCCGAAACCTCTTCAAAAATGACCGAAAAGAGAGTTTTAATCAAATTTTAGGACATCTTATCATTGATTACGATCTTTTTAACACGATTATATTGCAAAAACTCAATTTTTGTACTTTTTACTCAGTTAAAAGTCCAACGGGTCCATTTTACGGACCATTTAGACCCGCTCGTCCGAAACCTCTACAAGAAGGACCGCAAAACAAGTTTTAATCAAAACTTAAGAGTTCATATCGTTGATCACGAGCTTTTTAACACCATTGTATTGCAAAAATGCAATTTATGTTCTTTTTACGCAGTTATAAGTTCAACGGGTCCATTTTAAGGCCCATTTTGACCCGCACGTCCAAAACCTCTACAAAAAGGACCGAAAAACAAGTTTTGATCCAATTTTAGGAGTTCATATAATTGATTACGAGCTTTTCAACAAGATTATATTGCAAAAACTCAAATTCGGTATTTTTTACTTAGTTAAAAGTCCAACGGGTCCATTTTAAGGCCCATTTAGACCAGGTCACTCGAAACCTCTACAAAAAGGACCGAAAAACAAGTTTTGATAAAATTTTAGGAGTTCATATAATTGATTACGAGCTTTTCAACAAGATTATATTGCAAAATCTCAAATTCGGTATTTGTTACTCAGTTAAAAGTCCAACGGGTCCATTTTACGACCCATTTAGACCCGCTCGCCCGAGACCTCTTCAAAAATGACCGAAAAACATGTTTTAATCAAATCTTAGGAGTTCATATCATTGATTACGATCTTTTCAACACGAATATATTGCAAAAACTCAAATTTTTGTACTTTTTACTCAGTTTAAAGTCCAACGGGTCCATTTTACGGCCCATTTAGACCCGCTCGTCCGAAACCTCTACAAAAAGGACCGCAAAACAAGTTTTAATCAAAACTTAAGAGTTAATATCGTTGATTACGAGCTTTTGAACACTGTTGTATTGAAAAAATTCAATTTATGTTCTTTTTACACAGTTATAAGTTCAACGGGTCCATTTTAAGGCCCATTTAGAATCGCTCGTCCGAAACCTCTACAAAAAGGACCGAAAAACAAGTATTGATACAATTTTAGGAGTTCATATAATTTATTACGAGCTTTTCAACAACATTATATTGCAAAAACTCAAATTCGGTATTTTTACACAGTTAAAAGTCCAACGGGTCCATTTTACGGCCCATTTAGACCGCTCGCCCGAAACCTCTTAAAAATAGACTGAAAAACAAGTTTTAATCAAATTTTAGGAGTTCATATAATTGATTACGATCTTTTCAACACGATTATATTGCAAAAACTAAATTTTTGTACTTTTTACTCAGTTAAAGGTCCAACGGGTCCATTTTACGGCTCATTTAGACCCGCTCGTCCGAAACTGCTACAAAAAGGACCGCAAAACAAGTTTTAATCAAAACATAAGAGTTCATATCGTTGTTTACGAGCTTTTCAACACTATTGTATTGCAAAAATTCAATTTTTGTTCTTTTTACGCAGTTATAAGTTCAACGGGTCCATTTTAAAGCCCATTTAGACTCGCTCGTCCGAAACCTCTACAAAAAGGACCGAAAAACAAGTTTTGATACAATTTTAGGAGTTCATATAATTGATTACGAGCTTTTCAACAAGATTATATTGCAAAAACTCAAATTCGGTGTTTTTTACTCAGTTAAAATTCCAACGGGTCCATTTTACGGCCCATTTAGATCCGCTCGCCCGAAACCTCTTCAAAAATGACTGAAAAACAAGTTTTAATCAAATTTTAGGAGTTCATATAATTGATTACAATCTTTTCAACACGATTATATTGCAAAAACTCAATTTCTGTATTTTTTACTCAGTTAAAAGTCCAAGGGTCCATTTTACGGCCCATTTAGACCCGCTCGTCCGGAACCTCTATAAATAGGACCGCAAAACAAGTTTTAATTAAAACATAAGAGTTCATATCGTTGATTACGAGCTTTTCAACACTATTGTATTGCAAAAATTCAATTTCTGTTGTTTTTACGCAGTTATAAGTTCAACGGGTCCATTTTAAGGCCCATTTAGACCCGCTCGTCCGAAACCTCTACAAAAAGGACCGAAAAACAAGTTTTGATCCAATTTCAGGAGTTCATATAATTGATTACGAGCTTTTCAACAAGATTATATTGCAAAACCTCAAATTTGGTATTTTTTACTTATTTAAAAGTCCAACGGGTCCATTTTACGGCCCATTTAGACCCACTTGCCCAAAACCTCTTCAAAAATGACTGAAAAACAAGTTTTGATCAAATTTTAGGAGTTCATATAATTGATTACGAGCTTTTCAACAAGATTATATTGCAAAAACACAAATTCGGTATTTTTTACTCAGTTAAAAGTCCAACGGGTCCATTTTACGGCCCATTTAGACCTGCTTGCCCGAAACCTCTTCAAAAATGACCGAAAAACAGGTTTTAATCAAATTTTAGGACTTCATATCATTGATTACGATCTTTTCAACACGATTATATTGCAAAGACTCAATTTTTGCACTTTTTACTCAGTTAAAAGTCCAACGGGTCCATTTTCGGCCCATTTAGACCCGCTCGTCCAAAACCTCTACAAAAAGGACCGCAAAACAAGTTTTAATCAAAACTTAAGAGTTCATATCGTTGATCACGAGCTTTTCAACACTATTGTATTGCAAAAATTCAATTTATGTTGTTTTTACACAGTTATAAGTTCAACGGGTCCATTTTAAGGCCCATTTAGACCCGCTCGTCCGAAACCTCTACAAAAAGGATCGAAAAATAAGTTTTGATCCAATTTTAGGAGTTCATATAATTGGATACGAGCTTTTCAACAAGATTATATTACAAAAACTCAAATTCGGTATTTGTTACTCAGTTAAAAGTGCAACGGGTCCATTTTACGGCCCATTTAGACCCGCTCGCCCGAAACCTCTTCAAAAATGATTGAAAAACAAGTTATAATCAAATTTTAGGAGTTCATATAATTGATTACGATCGTTTCAACACAATTATATTGCAAAAACTCAATTTTTGTATTTTTTACTTAGTTAAAAGTCCAACGGGTCCATATTACGACTCATTTAGACCCGCTCGTCCGAAGCCTCTACAAAAAGGACCGCAAAACAAGTTTTAATCAAAACTTAAGAGTTCATATCGTTGATTACGAGCTTTTCAACACTATTGTATTGCAAAAATTCAATTTCTGTTCTTTTTACGCAGTAATAAGTTCAACAGGTCCATTTTAAGGCCCATTTAGACCCGCTCGCCCAAAACCTCTACAAAAAGGACCGAAAATTAAGTTTTGATCCAATTTTAGGAGTTCATATAATTGATTATGAGCTTTTCAACAAAATTATATTGGAAAAACTCAAATTCGGTATTTTTTACTCAGTTAAAAGTCCAACGGGTCCATTTTACGGCCAATTTAGACCCGCTCGCCCGAAACCTCTTCAAAAATGACTGAAAAACAAGTTTTAATCAAATTTTAGGAGTTCATATAATTGATTACGATCGTTTCAACACGATTATATTGCAAAAACTCAATTTCTGTATTTTTTACTCAGTTAAAAGTCCAAGGGTCCATTTTACGGCCCATTTAGACCCGCTCGTCCGGAACCTCTATAAATAGGACCGCAAAACAAGTTTTAATTAAAACATAAGAGTTCATATCGTTGATTACGAGCTTTTCAACACTATTGTATTGCAAAAATTCAATTTCTGTTGTTTTTACGCAGTTATAAGTTCAACGGGTCCATTTTAAGGCCCATTTAGACCCGCTCGTCCGAAACCTCTACAAAAAGGACCGAAAAACAAGTTTTGATCCAATTTCAGGAGTTCATATAATTGATTACGAGCTTTTCAACAAGATTATATTGCAAAACCTCAAATTTGGTATTTTTTACTTATTTAAAAGTCCAACGGGTCCATTTTACGGCCCATTTAGACCCACTTGCCCAAAACCTCTTCAAAAATGACTGAAAAACAAGTTTTGATCAAATTTTAGGAGTTCATATAATTGATTACGATCGTTTCAACACAATTATATTGCAAAAACTCAATTTCTATATTTTTTACTCTGTTAAAAGTCCAACAGGTCCATTTTACAGCCCATTTAGACTCGCTCGTTCGAAACCTCTACAAAAAGGACCGCAAAACAAGTTTTAATCAAAACTTAAGAGTTCATATCGTTGATTACGAGCTTTTCAACACTATTGTATTGCAAAAATTCAATTTCTGTTCTTTTTACGCAGTTATAAGTTCAACGGGTCCATTTTGAGGCCCATTTAGACCCGCTCGTCCGAAACCTCTACAAAAAGGACCGAAAAACAAGTTTTGATCCAATTTTAGGAGTTAATATAATTGATTACGAGCTTTTCAACAAGATTATATTGCAAAAACTCAAATTCGGTATTTTTTACTTAGTTAAAAAACCAACGGGTCCATTTTACGACCCATTTAGACCCACTCGTCCGAAACCTCTTCAAAAATGACTGAAAATCAAGTTTTGATCAAATTTTAGGAGTTCATATAATTGATTATGAGCTTTTCAACAAGATTATATTGCAAAAACACAAATTCGGTATTTTTTACTCAGTTAAATGTCCAACGGGTCCATTTTACAGCCCATTTAGACCCGCTCGCGCGAAACCTTTTCAAAAATGACCGAAAAACAAGTTTTAATCAAATATTAGGACTTCATATCATTGATTACGATCTTTTCAACATGATTATATTGCAAATACTCAATTTTTGTACTTTTTACTCAGTTAAAAGTCCAACGGGTCCATTTTACAGCCCATTTAGACCCTCTCGTCCGAAACCTCTACAAAAAGGACCGCAAAACAAGTTTTAATCAAAACTTAAGAGTTCATATCGTTGATTACGAGCTTTTGAACACTATTGTATTGCAAAAATTCAATTTCTGTTCTTTTTACGCAGTTATAAGTTCAACGAGTCCATTTTCAGGCCCATTTAGACTCGCTCGTCCGAAACCTCTACAAAAATGACCGGAAAACAAGTTTTGATCCAATTTTAGGAGTTCATATAATTGATTACGAGCTTTTCAACAAGATTATATTGCAAAAACTCAAATTCGGTGTTTTTTACTTAGTGAAAAGTCCAACGGGTCCATTTTACGGCCCATTTAGACCCGCTCGCCCGACACCTCTTCAAATATGACTGAAAAACGAGTTTTAATCAAATTTTAGGAGTTCATATAATTGATTACGATCGTTTCAACATGATTATATTGCAAAATCTCAATTTTTGTACTTTTTACTCAGTTAAAAGTCCAACGGGTCCATTTTACGGCCCATTTAGACCCGCTCGTCCGAAACCTCTACAAAAAGGACCAAAAAACAAGTTTTGATCCAATTTTAGGAGTTTATATAATTGATTACGAGCTTTTCAACAAGATTATATTGCAAAAACTCAAATTCGGTATTTTTAACTCAGTTAAAAGTCTAACGGGTCAATTTTACGGCCCATTTAGACCCGCTCGTTCGAAACCTCTACAAAAAGGACCGAAAAACAAGTTTTGATCCAATTTTAGGAGTTCATATAATTGATTACGAGCTTTTCAACAAGATTATATTGCAAAAACTCAAATTCAGCATTTTTTACTTAGTTAAAAGTCCAACGGGTCCGTTTTACGGCCCATTTAGACCCGCTCGCACGAAACCTCTTCAAAAATGACTGAAAAACAAGTTTTAATCAAATTTTAGGAGTTCATATAATTCATTACAATCTTTCCAACACGATTATATTGCAAAAACTCAATTTATGTACTTTTTACTCAGTTAAAAGTCCAACGGGTCCATTTTACGGCCCATTTAGACCCGCTCGTCCGAAACCTCTACAAAAAGGACCGAAAAAAAAAGTTTTGATCCAATTTTAGGAGTTCATATAATTGATTACGATCGTTTCAACAGGATTATATTGCAAAAACTCAAATTCTGTATTTTTTTACTCAGTTAAAAGTCCAACGAGTCCATTTTACGGCCCATTTAGACCCGCTCGTCCGAAACCTTTACAAAAAGGACCGCAAAACAAGTTTTAATCAAATCTTAAGATTTCATATTGTTGATTACGTGATTTTCAACACTATTGTATTGCAAAAATTCAATTTCTGTTCTTTTTACGCAGTTATAAGTTCAACGGGTCCATTTTAAGGCCCATTTAGACCCGCTCGTCCAAAACCTCTATAAAAAGGAACAAAAAGGAAGTTTTGATCCAATTTTAGGAGTTCATATAATTGATTACGATCTTTTCAACACGATTATATTGCAAAAACTCAATTTATGTACTTTTTACTCAGTTAAAAGTCCAACGGGTCCATTTTACGGCCCATTTAGACCCGCTCGCCCGAAACCTCTTCAAAAATGACTGAAAAACAAGTTTTAATCAAATTTTAGGAGTTCATATAATTGATTACGATCGTTTCAACACAATTATATTGCAAAAACTCAATTTCTATATTTTTTACTTAGTTAAAAGTCCAACGGCTCCATTTTACGGCCCATTTAGACCCGCTCGTCCAAAACCTCTACAAAAAGGACCGCAAAACAAGTTTTAATCAAAACTTAAGAGTTCATATCGTTGATTACGAGCTTTTCAACACTATTGTATTACAAAAATTCAATTTCTGTTCTTTTTATGCAGTTATAAGTTAAACGGGTCCATTTTAAGGCCCATTTAGACCCGGTCGCCCGAAACCTCTACAAAAAGGACCGAAAAATAAGTTATGATTCAATTTTAGGAGTTCATATAATTGATTACGAGCTTTTCAACAATATTATATTGCAAAACTAAAATTCGGTATTTTTTACTCAGTTAAAAGCCAACGGGTCCATTTTACGGCCCATTTAGACCCGCTCGCCTGAAACCTCTTCAAAAATGACTGAAAAACAAGTTTTAATCAAATATTAGGAGTTCATATAATTGATTACGATCTTTTCAACACGATTATATTGCAAAAACTCAATTTTTGTACTTTTTACTTGGTTAAAAGTCCAACGGGTCCATTTTACGGCCCATTTAGACCTACTCGTCCGAAACCTCTACAAAAAGGATCGAAAAACAAGTTTTGATCCAATTTTAGGAGTTCATATAATTGATTACGAGCTTTTCAACAAGATTATATTGCAAAAACTCAAATTCGGTATTTTTTACTTAGTTAAAAGTCCAACTGGTCCATTTTAAGGCCCATTTAGACCAGGTCACCCGAAACCTCTACAAAAAGGACCGAAAAACAAGTTTTGATAAAATTTTAGGAGTTCATATAATTGATTACGAGCTTTTCAACAAGATTATATTGCAAAATCTCAAATTCGGTATTTGTTACTCAGTTAAAAGTCCAACGGGTCCATTTTACGGCCCATTTAGACCCGCTCGCCCGAGACCTCTTCAAAAATGACCGAAAAACAAGTTTTAATCAAATCTTAGGAGTTCATATCATTGATTACGATCTTTTCAACACGATTATATTGCAAAAACTCAAATTTTTGTACTTTTTACTCAGTTAAAAGTCCAACGGGTCCATTTTACGGCCCATTTAGACCCGCTCGTCCGAAACCTCTATAAAAAGGACCGCAAAACAAGTTTTAATCAAAACTTAAGAGTTCATATCGTTGATTACGAGCTTTTCAACACTATTGTATTGCAAAAATTCAATTTCTGTTGTTTTTACGCAGTTATAAGTTTAACGGGTCCATTTTAATGCCCTTTTAGACCCGCTCGTCCGAAACCTCTACAAAAAGGACTGAAAAACAAGTTTTGATCCAATTTTAGGAGTTAATATAATTGATTACGAGCTTTTCAACAACATTATATTGGAAAAACTCAAATTCGGTATTTTTTACACAGTTAAAAATCCAACGGGTCCATTTTACGGCCCATTTAGACCGCTCGCCCGAAACCTCTTAAAAAATGACTGAAAAACAAGTTTTAATCAAATTTTAGGAGCTCATATAATTGATTACGATCTTTTCAACACGATTATATTGCAAAAACTAAATTTTTGTACTTTTTACTCAGTTAAAGGTCCAACGGGTCCACTTTACGGCTCATTTAGACCCGCTCGTCCGAAACCGCTACAAAAAGGACCACAAAACAAGTTTTAATCAAAACTTAAGAGTTCATATCGTTGTTTACGAGCTTTTCAACACTATTGTATTGCAAAAATTCAATTTCTGTTCTTTTTACGCAGTTATAAGTTCAACGGGTCCATTTTAAGGCCCATTTAGACCCGCTCGTCCGAAACCTCTACAAAAAGGACCGAAAAACAAGTTTTGATCCAATTTTAGGAGTTCATATAATTGATTACGAGCTTTTCAACAAGATTATATTGCAAAAACTCAAATTCTGTGTTTTTTACTCAGTTAAAATTCCAACAGGTTCATTTTACGGCCTATTTAGACCCGCTCGCCCGAAACCTCTTCAAAAATGACTGAAAAACAAGTTTTAATCAAATTTTAGGAGTTCATATAATTGATTACGATCTTTTCAACACGATTATATTGCAAACACTCAATTTCTGTATTTTTTACTCAGTTAAAAGTCCAAGGGTCCATTTTACTGCCCATTTAGACCCGCTCGTCCGGAACCTCTACAGATAGGACCGCAAAACAAGTTTTAACTAAAACATAAGAGTTCTTATCGTTGATTACGAGCTTTTCAACACTATTCTATTGCAAAAATTCAATTTCTATTGTTTTTACGCAGTTATAAGTTCAACGAGTCCATTTTAAGGCCCATTTAGACCCGCTCGTCCGAAACCTCTACAAAAAGGACCGAAAAACAAGTTTTGATCCAATTTCAGAAGTTCATGTAATTGATTACGAGCTTTTCAACAAGATTATATTGCAAAAACTCAAATTTGGTATTTTTTACTTAGTTAAAAGTCCAACGGGTCCATTTTACGGCCCATTTAGACCCACTTGCCCGAAACCTCTTCAAAAATGACTGAAAAACAAGTTTTGATCAAATTTCAGGAGTTCATATAATTGATTACGAGCTTTTCAACAAGATTATATTGCAAAAACACAAATTCGGTATTTTTTACTTAGTTAAAAGTCCAACGGGTCCATTTTACGGCCCATTTAGACCTGCTTGCCCGAAACCTCTTCAAAAATGACTGAAATACAGGTTTTAATCAAATTTTAGGACTTCATATCATTGATTACGATCTTTTCAACACGATTATATTGCAAAGACTCAATTTTTGCACTTTTTACTTAGTAATAAGTTCAACAGGTCCATTTTACGGCCCATTTAGACCCGCTCGCCCGAAACCTCTTCAAAAATGATTGAAAAACAAGTTATAATCAAATTTTAGGAGTTCATATAATTGATTACGATCGTTTCAACACAATTATATTGCAAAAACTCAATTTTCGTATTTTTTACTTAGTTAAAAGTCCAACGGGTCCATATTACGACTCATTTAGACCCGCTCGTCCGAAGCCTATACAAAAAGGACCGCAAAACAAGTTTTAATCAAAACTTAAGAGTTCATATCGTTGATTACGAGCTTTTCAACACTATTGTATTGCAAAATTCAATTTATGTTCTTTTTACGCAGTAATAAGTTCAACAGGTCCATTTTAAGGCTCATTTAGACCCGCTCGCCCGAAACCTCTACAAAAAGGACCGAAAAATAAGTTTTAATCCAATTTTAGGAGTTCATATAATTGATTACGAGCTTTTCAACAAAATTTTATTGCAAAAACTCAAATTCGGTATTTTTTACTCAGTTAAAAGTCCAACGGGTCCATTTTACGGCCAATTTAGACCCGCTCGCCCGAAACCTCTTCAAAAATGACTGAAAAACAAGTTTTAATCAAATTTTAGGAGTTCATATAATTGATTACGATCGTTTCAACACCATTATATTGCAAAAACTCAATTTCTGTATTTTTTACTCAGTTAAAAGTCCAACGGGTCCATTTTACGGCCCATTTAGACTCGCTCGTCCGAAACCTCTACAAAAAGGACCGCAAAACAAGTTTTAATAAAAACTTAAGAGTTCATATCGTTGATTACAAGCTTTTCAACACTATTGTATTGCAAAAATTCAATTTTTGTTCTTTTTACGCAATTATAAGTTCAACAGGTCCATTTTAAGGCCCATTTAGACCCGCTCGCCCGAAACCTCTACAAAAAGGACCGAAAAATAAGTTTTGATCTAATTTGAGGAGTTCATATAATTGATTAGGAGCTTTTCAACAAGATTATATTGCAAAAACTCAAATTCGGTATTTTTTACTCAGTTAAAAGTCCAACGTGTCCATTTTAGGGCCCATTTAGACCCGCTCGCCCAACACCTCTTCAAAAATGACCGAAAAACATGTTTTAATCAAATTTTAGGAGTTCATATAATTGATTACAATCTTTTCAACACAATTATGTTGCACAAACTCAATTTCTGTGTTTTTTACTCAGTTAAAAGACCAACAGGTCCATTTTACGGCCCATTTAGACCCGCTCATCCGAAACCTCTACAAAAAGAACCGCAAAACAAGTTTTAATCAAAACTTAAGAGTTCATATCGTTAATTACGATCTTTTGAACACTATTGTATTGCAAGAATTCAATTTTTGTTCTTTTTACGCAGTTATAAGTTCAACGGGTCCATTTTAAGGCCCATTTAGACTCGCTCGTCCGAAACCTCTACAAAGGGACCGAAAAACAAACTTTGATCCAATTTTAGGAGTTCATATAATTGATTACGAGCTTTTCAACAAGATCATATTGCAAAAAGTCAATTTCTGTATTCTTTAGTTAGTTAAAAGTCCAACGGGTCCATTTTACGGCCCAT
Organism: Hibiscus trionum; assembly: GCA_030270665.1. Classification (NCBI taxonomy): domain Eukaryota; kingdom Viridiplantae; phylum Streptophyta; class Magnoliopsida; order Malvales; family Malvaceae; genus Hibiscus; species Hibiscus trionum. The sequence continues at coordinate 51,727,157 of BSYR01000020.1, read as the reverse complement.
TTAGACCCGCTCGTCCGAAACCTCTACAAAAAGGATCGAAAAACAAGTTTTGATCCAATTTTAGGAGTTCATATAATTGATTACGAGCTTTTCAACAAGATTATATTGCAAAAACTCAAATTCGGTATTTTTTACTCAGTTAAAAGTCCAACGGGTCCATTTTACGGCCCATTTAGACCCGCTCGCCCGAAACCTCTTCAAAAATGACTGAAAAACAAGTTTTAATCAAATTTTAGGAGTTCATATAATTCATTACGATCTTTTCAACACGATTATATTGCAAAAACTCAATTTATGTACTTTTTACTCATTTAAAAGTCCAACGGGTCCATTTTACGGCCCATTTAGACCCGCTCGTCCGAAACCTCTACAAAAAGGACCGAAAAAACAAGTTTTGATCCAATTTTAGGAGTTCATATAATTGATTACGACCGTTTCAACACGATAATATTGCAAAAACTCAAATTCGGCATTTTTTACTCAGTTAAAAGTCCAACGGGTCCATTTTACGGCCCATTTAGACCCGCTCGTCCGAAACCTCTACAAAAAGGACCGAAAAAACAAGTTTTGATCCAATTTTAGGAGTTCATATAATTGATTACGTGCTTTTCAACAAGATTATATTGCAAAAACTCAAATTCGGTATTTTTTTACTCAGTTAAAAGTCCAACGGGTCCATTTTAAGGCCCATTTAGACCCGTTCGTCTGAAACCTCTAAAAAAGGACCGAAAAAAGAGTTTTGATCCAATTTTAGGAGTTATATAATTGATTAAGAGCTTTTCAACAAGATTAAATTGCAAAAACTCAAATTCGGTATTTTTTACTCAGTTAAAAGTCCAATGGGTCCATTTTACGGCCCATTTAGACCCTCTCACCCGAAACCTCTTCAAAAATGACCGAAAAGAAAGTTTTAATCAAATTCTAGGACTTCATATCATTGATTACGATCTTTCAACAGGATTATATTGCAAAAACTCAATTTTTGTACTTTTTACTCAGTTAAAATTACAACGGGTCCATTTTACGGCCCATTTAGACCCGCTCGTCCAAAACCTCTAAAAAAGGACCGCAAAACAAGTTTTAATCAAAACTTAAGAGTTCATATCGTTGATCACGAGCTTTTCAACAATATTGTATTGCAAAAATTCAATTTATGTTCTTTTTACGCTGTTATGAGTTCAACGGGTCTATTTTAAGGCCCATTTAGACCCGCTCATCCGAAACCTCTACAAAAAGGACCGAAAAATAAGTTTTGATCCAATTTTAGGATTTCATATAATTAATTACGAGCTTTTCAACAAGTTTATATTGCAAAAACTCAAATTCGGTATTTTTTACTCAGTTAAAAGTCCAACGGGTCCATTTTACGGCCCATTTAAACCCGCTCGCCCGAAACCTCTTCAAAAATGACCGAAAAGAGAGTTTTAATCAAATTTTAGGACATCTTATCATTGATTACGATCTTTTTAACACGATTATATTGCAAAAACTCAATTTTTGTACTTTTTACTCAGTTAAAAGTCCAACGGGTCCATTTTACGGACCATTTAGACCCGCTCGTCCGAAACCTCTACAAGAAGGACCGCAAAACAAGTTTTAATCAAAGCTTAAGAGTTCATATCGTTGATCACGAGCTTTTTAACACCATTGTATTGCAAAAATGCAATTTATGTTCTTTTTACGCAGTTATAAGTTCAACGGGTCCATTTTAAGGCCCATTTTGACCCGCACGTCCAAAACCTCTACAAAAAGGACCGAAAAACAAGTTTTGATCCTATTTTAGGAGTTCATATAATTGATTACGAGCTTTTCAACAAGATTATATTGCAAAAACTCAAATTCGGTATTTTTTACTTAGTTAAAAGTCCAACGGGTCCATTTTAAGGCCCATTTAGACCAGGTCACTCGAAACCTCTACAAAAAGGACCGAAAAACAAGTTTTGATAAAATTTTAGGAGTTCATATAATTGATTACGAGCTTTTCAACAAGATTATATTGCAAAAACTCAAATTCGGTATTTTTTACTTAGTTAAAAGTCCAACGGGTCCATTTTAAGGCCCATTTAGACCAGGTCACTCGAAACCTCTACAAAAAGGACCGAAAAACAAGTTTTGATAAAATTTTAGGAGTTCATATAATTGATTACGAGTTTTTCAACAAGATTATATTGCAAAATCTCAAATTCGGTATTTGTTACTCAGTTAAAAGTCCAACGGGTCCATTTTACGACCCATTTAGACCCGCTCGCCCGAGACCTCTTAAAAAATGACCGAAAAACATGTTTTAATCAAATCTTAGGAGTTCATATCATTGATTACGATCTTTTCAACACGAATATATTGCAAAAACTCAAATTTTTGTACTTTTTACTCAGTTTAAAGTCCAACGGGTCCATTTTACGGCCCATTTAGACCCGCTCGTCCGAAACCTCTACAAAAAGGACCGCAAAACAAGTTTTAATCAAAACTTAAGAGTTAATATCGTTGATTACGAGCTTTTGAACACTGTTGTATTGAAAAAATTCAATTTATGTTCTTTTTACACAGTTATAAGTTCAACGGGTCCATTTTAAGGCCCATTTAGAATCGCTCGTCCGAAACCTCTACAAAAAGGACCGAAAAACAAGTATTGATCCAATTTTAGGAGTTCATATAATTGATTACGAGCTTTTCAACAACATTATATTGCAAAAACTCAAATTCGGTATTTTTACACAGTTAAAAGTCCAACGGGTCCATTTTACGGCCCATTTAGACCGCTCGCCCGAAACCTCTTAAAAATAGACTGAAAAACAAGTTTTAATCAAATTTTAGGAGTTCATATAATTGATTACGATCTTTTCAACACGATTATATTGCAAAAACTAAATTTTTGTACTTTTTACTCAGTTAAAGGTCCAACGGGTCCATTTTACGGCTCATTTAGACCCGCTCGTCCGAAACTGCTACAAAAAGGACCGCAAAACAAGTTTTAATCAAAACTTAAGAGTTCATATCGTTGTTTACGAGCTTTTCAACACTATTGTATTGCAAAAATTCAATTTTTGTTCTTTTTACGCAGTTATAAGTTCAACGGGTCCATTTTAAAGCCCATTTAGACTCGCTCGTCCGAAACCTCTACAAAAAGGACCGAAAAACAAGTTTTGATACAATTTTAGGAGTTCATATAATTGATTACGAGCTTTTCAACAAGATTATATTGCAAAAACTCAAATTCGGTGTTTTTTACTCAGTTAAAATTCCAACGGGTCCATTTTACGGCCCATTTAGATCCGCTCGCCCGAAACCTCTTCAAAAATGACTGAAAAACAAGTTTTAATCAAATTTTAGGAGTTCATATAATTGATTACAATCTTTTCAACACGATTATATTGCAAAAACTCAATTTCTGTATTTTTTACTCAGTTAAAAGTCCAAGGGTCCATTTTACGGCCCATTTAGACCCGCTCGTCCGGAACCTCTATAAATAGGACCGCAAAACAAGTTTTAATTAAAACATAAGAGTTCATATCGTTGATTACGAGCTTTTCAACACTATTGTATTGCAAAAATTCAATTTCTGTTGTTTTTACGCAGTTATAAGTTCAACGGGTCCATTTTAAGGCCCATTTAGACCCGCTCGTCCGAAACCTCTACAAAAAGGACCGAAAAACAAGTTTTGATCCAATTTCAGGAGTTCATATAATTGATTACGAGCTTTTCAACAAGATTATAATGCAAAACCTCAAATTTGGTATTTTTTACTTATTTAAAAGTCCAACGGGTCCATTTTACGGCCCATTTAGACCCACTTGCCCAAAACCTCTTCAAAAATGACTGAAAAACAAGTTTTGATCAAATTTTAGGAGTTCATATAATTGATTACGAGCTTTTCAACAAGATTATATTGCAAAAACACAAATTCGGTATTTTTTACTCAGTTAAAAGTCCAACGGGTCCATTTTACGGCCCATTTAGACCTGCTTGCCCGAAACCTCTTCAAAAAAGACCAAAAACAGGTTTTAATCAAATTTTAGGACTTCATATCATTGATTACGATCTTTTCAACACGATTATATTGCAAAGACTCAATTTTTGCACTTTTTACTCAGTTAAAAGTCCAACGGGTCCATTTTCGGCCCATTTAGACCCGCTCGTCCAAAACCTCTACAAAAAGGACCGCAAAACAAGTTTTAATCAAAACTTAAGAGTTCATATCGTTGATCACGAGCTTTTCAACACTATTGTATTGCAAAAATTCAATTTATGTTGTTTTTACGCAGTTATAAGTTCAACGGGTCCATTTTAAGGCCCATTTAGACCCGCTCGTCCGAAACCTCTACAAAAAGGATCGAAAAATAAGTTTTGATCCAATTTTAGGAGTTCATATAATTGGATACGAGCTTTTCAACAAGATTATATTACAAAAACTCAAATTCGGTATTTGTTACTCAGTTAAAAGTGCAACGGGTCCATTTTACGGCCCATTTAGACCCGCTCGCCCGAAACCTCTTCAAAAATGATTGAAAAACAAGTTATAATCAAATTTTAGGAGTTCATATAATTGATTACGATCGTTTCAACACAATTATATTGCAAAAACTCAATTTTTGTATTTTTTACTTAGTTAAAAGTCCAACGGGTCCATATTACGACTCATTTAGACCCGCTCGTCCGAAGCCTCTACAAAAAGGACCGCAAAACAAGTTTTAATCAAAACTTAAGAGTTCATATCGTTGATTACTAGCTTTTCAACACTATTGTATTGCAAAAATTCAATTTCTGTTCTTTTTACGCAGTAATAAGTTCAACAGGTCCATTTTAAGGCCCATTTAGACCCGCTCGCCCAAAACCTCTACAAAAAGGACCGAAAATTAAGTTTTGATCCAATTTTAGGAGTTCATATAATTGATTACGAGCTTTTCAACAAAATTATATTGGAAAAACTCAAATTCGGTATTTTTTACTCAGTTAAAAGTCCAATGGGTCCATTTTACGGCCAATTTAGACCCGCTCGCCCGAAACCTCTTCAAAAATGACTGAAAAACAAGTTTTAATCAAATTTTAGGAGTTCATATAATTGATTACGATCGTTTCAACACAATTATATTGCAAAAACTCAATTTCTGTATTTTTTACTCTGTTAAAAGTCCAACAGGTCCATTTTACAGCCCATTTAGACTCGCTCGTTCGAAACCTCTACAAAAAGGACCGCAAAACAAGTTTTAATCAAAACTTAAGAGTTCATATCGTTGATTACGAGCTTTTCAACACTATTGTATTGCAAAAATTCAATTTATGTTCTTTTTACGCAGTTATAAGTTCAACGGGTCCATTTTAAGGCCCATTTAGACCCGCTCGTCCGAAACCTCTACAAAAAGGACCGAAAAACAAGTTTTGATACAATTTTAGGAGTTCATATAATTGATTACGAGCTTTTCAACAAGATTATATTGCAAAAACTCAAATTCGGTGTTTTTTACTCAGTTAAAATTCCAACGGGTCCATTTTACGGCCCATTTAGATCCGCTCGCCCGAAACCTCTTCAAAAATGACTGAAAAACAAGTTTTAATCAAATTTTAATAGTTCATATAATTGATTACAATCTTTTCAACACGATTATATTGCAAAAACTCAATTTCTGTATTTTTTACTCAGTTAAAAGTCCAAGGGTCCATTTTACGGCCCATTTAGACCCGCTCGTCCGGAACCTCTATAAATAGGACCGCAAAACAAGTTTTAATTAAAACATAAGAGTTCATATCGTTGATTACAAGCTTTTCAACACTATTGTATTGCAAAAATTCAATTTCTGTTGTTTTTACGCAGTTATAAGTTCAACGGGTCCATTTTAAGGCCCATTTAGACCCGCTCGTCCGAAACCTCTACAAAAAGGACCGAAAAACAAGTTTTGATCCAATTTCAGGAGTTCATATAATTGATTACGAGCTTTTCAACAAGATTATATTGCAAAACCTCAAATTTGGTATTTTTTACTTATTTAAAAGTCCAACGGGTCCATTTTACGGCCCATTTAGACCCACTTGCCCAAAACCTCTTCAAAAATGACTGAAAAACAAGTTTTGATCAAATTTTAGGAGTTCATATAATTGATTACGAGCTTTTCAACAAGATTATATTGCAAAAACACAAATTCGGTATTTTTTACTCAGTTAAAAGTCCAACGGGTCCATTTTACGGCCCATTTAGACCTGCTTGCCCGAAACCTCTTCAAAAATGACCGAAAAACAGGTTTTAATCAAATTTTAGGACTTCATATCATTGATTACGATCTTTTCAACACGATTATATTGCAAAGACTCAATTTTTGCACTTTTTACTCAGTTAAAAGTCCAACGGGTCCATTTTCGGCCCATTTTCGGCCCATTTAGACCCGCTCGTCCAAAACCTCTACAAAAAGGACCGCAAAACAAGTTTTAATCAAAACTTAAGAGTTCATATCGTTGATCACGAGCTTTTCAACACTATTGTATTGCAAAAATTCAATTTATGTTGTTTTTACGCAGTTATAAGTTCAACGGGTCCATTTTAAGGCCCATTTAGACCCGCTCGTCCGAAACCTCTACAAAAAGGATCGAAAAATAAGTTTTGATCCAATTTTAGGAGTTCATATAATTGGATACGAGCTTTTCAACAAGATTATATTACAAAAACTCAAATTCGGTATTTGTTACTCAGTTAAAAGTGCAACGGGTCCATTTTACGGCCCATTTAGACCCGCTCGCCCGAAACCTCTTCAAAAATGATTGAAAAACAAGTTATAATCAAATTTTAGGAGTTCATATAATTGATTACGATCGTTTCAACACAATTATATTGCAAAAACTCAATTTTTGTATTTTTTACTTAGTTAAAAGTCCAACGGGTCCATATTACGACTCATTTAGACCCGCTCGTCCGAAGCCTCTACAAAAAGGACCGCAAAACAAGTTTTAATCAAAACTTAAGAGTTCATATCGTTGATTACGAGCTTTTCAACACTATTGTATTGCAAAAATTCAATTTCTGTTCTTTTTACGCAGTAATAAGTTCAACAGGTCCATTTTAAGGCCCATTTAGACTCGCTCGCCCAAAACCTCTACAAAAAGGACCAAAAATTAAGTTTTGATCCAATTTTAGGAGTTCATATAATTGATTACGAGCTTTTCAACAAAATTATATTGGAAAAACTCAAATTCGGTATTTTTTACTCAGTTAAAAGTCCAACGGGTCCATTTTACGGCCAATTTAGACCCGCTCGCCCGAAACCTCTTCAAAAATGACTGAAAAACAAGTTTTAATCAAATTTTAGGAGTTCATATAATTGATTACGATCGTTTCAACACAATTATATTGCAAAAACTCAATTTCTGTATTTTTTACTCTGTTAAAAGTCCAACAGGTCCATTTTACAGCCCATTTAGACTCGCTCGTTCGAAACCTCTACAAAAAGGACCGCAAAACAAGTTTTAATCAAAACTTAAGAGTTCATATCGTTGATTACGAGCTTTTCAACACTATTGTATTGCAAAAATTCAATTTCTGTTCTTTTTACGCAGTTATAAGTTCAACGGGTCCATTTTGAGGCCCATTTAGACCCGCTCGTCCGAAACCTCTACAAAAAGGACCGAAAAACAAGTTTTGATCCAATTTTAGGAGTTAATATAATTGATTACGAGCTTTTCAACAAGATTATATTGCAAAAACTCAAATTCGGTATTTTTTACTTATTTAAAAAACCAACGGGTCCATTTTACGACCCATTTAGACCCACTCGTCCGAAACCTCTTCAAAAATGACTGAAAATCAAGTTTTGATCAAATTTTAGGAGTTCATATAATTGATTATGAGCTTTTCAACAAGATTATATTGCAAAAACACAAATTCGGTATTTTTTACTCAGTTAAATGTCCAACGGGTCCATTTTACAGCCCATTTAGACCCGCTCGCGCGAAACCTTTTCAAAAATGACCGAAAAACAAGTTTTAATCAAATTTTAGGACTTCATATCATTGATTACGATCTTTTCAACATGATTATATTGCAAATACTCAATTTTTGTACTTTTTACTCAGTTAAAAGTCCAACGGGTCCATTTTACGGCCCATTTAGACCCGCTCGTCCGAAACCTCTACAAAAAGGACCGCAAAACAAGTTTTAATCAAAACTTAAGAGTTCATATCGTTGATTACGAGCTTTTGAACACTATTGTATTGCAAAAATTCAATTTCTGTTCTTTTTACGCATTTATAAGTTCAACGAGTCCATTTTCAGGCCCATTTAGACTCGCTCGTCCGAAACCTCTACAAAAATGACCGGAAAACAAGTTTTGATCCAATTTTAGGAGTTCATATAATTGATTACGAGCTTTTCAACAAGATTATATTGCAAAAACTCAAATTCGGTGTTTTTTACTTAGTGAAAAGTCCAACGGGTCCATTTTACGGCCCATTTAGACCCGCTCGCCCGACACCTCTTCAAATATGACTGAAAAACGAGTTTTAATCAAATTTTAGGAGTTCATATAATTGATTACGATCGTTTCAACATGATTATATTGCAAAATCTCAATTTTTGTACTTTTTACTCAGTTAAAAGTCCAACGGGTCCATTTTACGGCCCATTTAGACCCGCTCGTCCGAAACCTCTACAAAAAGGACCAAAAAACAAGTTTTGATCCAATTTTAGGAGTTTATATAATTGATTACGAGCTTTTCAACAAGATTATATTGCAAAAACTCAAATTCGGTATTTTTAACTCAGTTAAAAGTCTAACGGGTCAATTTTACGGCCCATTTAGACCCGCTCGTTCGAAACCTCTACAAAAAGGACCGAAAAACAAGTTTTGATCCAATTTTAGGAGTTCATATAATTGATTACGAGCTTTTCAACAAGATTATATTGCAAAAACTCAAATTCAGCATTTTTTACTTAGTTAAAAGTCCAACGGGTCCGTTTTACGGCCCATTTAGACCCGCTCGCACGAAACCTCTTCAAAAATGACTGAAAAACAAGTTTTAATCAAATTTTAGGAGTTCATATAATTGATTACAATCTTTTCAACACGATTATATTGCAAAAACTCAATTTATGTATTTTTTACTCAGTTAAAAGTCCAAGGGTCCATTTTACGGCCCATTTAGACCCGCTCGTCCGGAACCTCTATAAATAGGACCGCAAAACAAGTTTTAATTAAAACATAAGAGTTCATATCGTTGATTACGAGCTTTTCAACACTATTGTATTGCAAAAATTCAATTTCTGTTGTTTTTACGCAGTTATAAGTTCAACGGGTCCATTTTAAGGCCCATTTAGACCCGCTCGTCCGAAACCTCTACAAAAAGGACCGAAAAACAAGTTTTGATCCAATTTCAGGAGTTCATATAATTGATTACGAGCTTTTCAACAAGATTATAATGCAAAACCTCAAATTTGGTATTTTTTACTTATTTAAAAGTCCAACGGGTCCATTTTACGGCCCATTTAGACCCACTTGCCCAAAACCTCTTCAAAAATGACTGAAAAACAAGTTTTGATCAAATTTTAGGAGTTCATATAATTGATTACGAGCTTTTCAACAAGATTATATTGCAAAAACACAAATTCGGTATTTTTTACTCAGTTAAAAGTCCAACAGGTCCATTTTACGGCCCATTTAGACCTGCTTGCCCGAAACCTCTTCAAAAAAGACCAAAAACAGGTTTTAATCAAATTTTAGGACTTCATATCATTGATTACGATCTTTTCAACACGATTATATTGCAAAGACTCAATTTTTGCACTTTTTACTCAGTTAAAAGTCCAACGGGTCCATTTTCGGCCCATTTAGACCCGCTCGTCCAAAACCTCTACAAAAAGGACCGCAAAACAAGTTTTAATCAAAACTTAAGAGTTCATATCGTTGATCACGAGCTTTTCAACACTATTGTATTGCAAAAATTCAATTTATGTTGTTTTTACGCAGTTATAAGTTCAACGGGTCCATTTTAAGGCCCATTTAGACCCGCTCGTCCGAAACCTCTACAAAAAGGATCGAAAAATAAGTTTTGATCCAATTTTAGGAGTTCATATAATTGGATACGAGCTTTTCAACAAGATTATATTACAAAAACTCAAATTCGGTATTTGTTACTCAGTTAAAAGTGCAACGGGTCCATTTTACGGCCCATTTAGACCCGCTCGCCCGAAACCTCTTCAAAAATGATTGAAAAACAAGTTATAATCAAATTTTAGGAGTTCATATAATTGATTACGATCGTTTCAACACAATTATATTGCAAAAACTCAATTTTTGTATTTTTTACTTAGTTAAAAGTCCAACGGGTCCATATTACGACTCATTTAGACCCGCTCGTCCGAAGCCTCTACAAAAAGGACCGCAAAACAAGTTTTAATCAAAACTTAAGAGTTCATATCGTTGATTACTAGCTTTTCAACACTATTGTATTGCAAAAATTCAATTTCTGTTCTTTTTACGCAGTAATAAGTTCAACAGGTCCATTTTAAGGCCCATTTAGACCCGCTCGCCCAAAACCTCTACAAAAAGGACCGAAAATTAAGTTTTGATCCAATTTTAGGAGTTCATATAATTGATTACGAGCTTTTCAACAAAATTATATTGGAAAAACTCAAATTCGGTATTTTTTACTCAGTTAAAAGTCCAATGGGTCCATTTTACGGCCAATTTAGACCCGCTCGCCCGAAACCTCTTCAAAAATGACTGAAAAACAAGTTTTAATCAAATTTTAGGAGTTCATATAATTGATTACGATCGTTTCAACACAATTATATTGCAAAAACTCAATTTCTGTATTTTTTACTCTGTTAAAAGTCCAACAGGTCCATTTTACAGCCCATTTAGACTCGCTCGTTCGAAACCTCTACAAAAAGGACAGCAAAACAAGTTTTAATCAAAACTTAAGAGTTCATATCGTTGATTACGAGCTTTTCAACACTATTGTATTGCAAAAATTCAATTTATGTTCTTTTTACGCAGTTATAAGTTCAACGGGTCCATTTTAAGGCCCATTTAGACCCGCTCGTCCGAAACCTCTACAAAAAGGACCGAAAAACAAGTTTTGATACAATTTTAGGAGTTCATATAATTGATTACGAGCTTTTCAACAAGATTATATTGCAAAAACTCAAATTCGGTGTTTTTTACTCAGTTAAAATTCCAACGGGTCCATTTTACGGCCCATTTAGATCCGCTCGCCCGAAACCTCTTCAAAAATGACTGAAAAACAAGTTTTAATCAAATTTTAGGAGTTCATATAATTGATTACAATCTTTTCAACACGATTATATTGCAAAAACTCAATTTCTGTATTTTTTACTCAGTTAAAAGTCCAAGGGTCCATTTTACGGCCCATTTAGACCCGCTCGTCCGGAACCTCTATAAATAGGACCGCAAAACAAGTTTTAATTAAAACATAAGAGTTCATATCGTTGATTACAAGCTTTTCAACACTATTGTATTGCAAAAATTCAATTTCTGTTGTTTTTACGCAGTTATAAGTTCAACGGGTCCATTTTAAGGCCCATTTAGACCCGCTCGTCCGAAACCTCTACAAAAAGGACCGAAAAACAAGTTTTGATCCAATTTCAGGAGTTCATATAATTGATTACGAGCTTTTCAACAAGATTATATTGCAAAACCTCAAATTTGGTATTTTTTACTTATTTAAAAGTCCAACGGGTCCATTTTACGGCCCATTTAGACCCACTTGCCCAAAACCTCTTCAAAAATGACTGAAAAACAAGTTTTGATCAAATTTTAGGAGTTCATATAATTGATTACGAGCTTTTCAACAAGATTATATTGCAAAAACACAAATTCGGTATTTTTTACTCAGTTAAAAGTCCAACGGGTCCATTTTACGGCCCATTTAGACCTGCTTGCCCGAAACCTCTTCAAAAATGACCGAAAAACAGGTTTTAATCAAATTTTAGGACTTCATATCATTGATTACGATCTTTTCAACACGATTATATTGCAAAGACTCAATTTTTGCACTTTTTACTCAGTTAAAAGTCCAACGGGTCCATTTTCGGCCCATTTTCGGCCCATTTAGACCCGCTCGTCCAAAACCTCTACAAAAAGGACCGCAAAACAAGTTTTAATCAAAACTTAAGAGTTCATATCGTTGATCACGAGCTTTTCAACACTATTGTATTGCAAAAATTCAATTTATGTTGTTTTTACGCAGTTATAAGTTCAACGGGTCCATTTTAAGGCCCATTTAGACCCGCTCGTCCGAAACCTCTACAAAAAGGATCGAAAAATAAGTTTTGATCCAATTTTAGGAGTTCATATAATTGGATACGAGCTTTTCAACAAGATTATATTACAAAAACTCAAATTCGGTATTTGTTACTCAGTTAAAAGTGCAACGGGTCCATTTTACGGCCCATTTAGACCCGCTCGCCCGAAACCTCTTCAAAAATGATTGAAAAACAAGTTATAATCAAATTTTAGGAGTTCATATAATTGATTACGATCGTTTCAACACAATTATATTGCAAAAACTCAATTTTTGTATTTTTTACTTAGTTAAAAGTCCAACGGGTCCATATTACGACTCATTTAGACCCGCTCGTCCGAAGCCTCTACAAAAAGGACCGCAAAACAAGTTTTAATCAAAACTTAAGAGTTCATATCGTTGATTACGAGCTTTTCAACACTATTGTATTGCAAAAATTCAATTTCTGTTCTTTTTACGCAGTAATAAGTTCAACAGGTCCATTTTAAGGCCCATTTAGACTCGCTCGCCCAAAACCTCTACAAAAAGGACCGAAAATTAAGTTTTGATCCAATTTTAGGAGTTCATATAATTGATTACGAGCTTTTCAACAAAATTATATTGGAAAAACTCAAATTCGGTATTTTTTACTCAGTTAAAAGTCCAACGGGTCCATTTTACGGCCAATTTAGACCCGCTCGCCCGAAACCTCTTCAAAAATGACTGAAAAACAAGTTTTAATTAAATTTTAGGAGTTCATATAATTGATTACGATCGTTTCAACACAATTATATTGCAAAAACTCAATTTCTGTATTTTTTACTCTGTTAAAAGTCCAACAGGTCCATTTTACAGCCCATTTAGACTCGCTCGTTCAAAACCTCTACAAAAAGGACCGCAAAACAAGTTTTAATCAAAACTTAAGAGTTCATATCGTTGATTACGAGCTTTTCAACACTATTGTATTGCAAAAATTCAATTTCTGTTCTTTTTACGCAGTTATAAGTTCAACGGGTCCATTTTGAGGCCCATTTAGACCCGCTCGTCCGAAACCTCTACAAAAAGGACCGAAAAACAAGTTTTGATCCAATTTTAGGAGTTAATATAATTGATTACGAGCTTTTCAACAAGATTATATTGCAAAAACTCAAATTCGGTATTTTTTACTTATTTAAAAAACCAACGGGTCCATTTTACGACCCATTTAGACCCACTCGTCCGAAACCTATTCAAAAATGACTGAAAATCAAGTTTTGATCAAATTTTAGGAGTTCATATAATTGATTATGAGCTTTTCAACAAGATTATATTGCAAAAACACAAATTCGGTATTTTTTACTCAGTTAAATGTCCAACGGGTCCATTTTACAGCCCATTTAGACCCGCTCGCGCGAAACCTTTTCAAAAATGACCGAAAAACAAGTTTTAATCAAATTTTAGGACTTCATATCATTGATTACGATCTTTTCAACATGATTATATTGCAAATACTCAATTTTTGTACTTTTTACTCAGTTCAAAGTCCAACGGGTCCATTTTACGGCCCATTTAGACCCGCTCGTCCGAAACCTCTACAAAAAGGACCGCAAAACAAGTTTTAATCAAAACTTAAGAGTTCATATCGTTGATTACGAGCTTTTGAACACTATTGTATTGCAAAAATTCAATTTCTGTTCTTTTTACGCATTTATAAGTTCAACGAGTCCATTTTCAGGCCCATTTAGACTCGCTCGTCCGAAACCTCTACAAAAATGACCGGAAAACAAGTTTTGATCCAATTTTAGGAGTTCATATAATTGATTACGAGCTTTTCAACAAGATTATATTGCAAAAACTCAAATTCGGTGTTTTTTACTTAGTGAAAAGTCCAACGGGTCCATTTTACGGCCCATTTAGACCCGCTCGCCCGACACCTCTTCAAATATGACTGAAAAACGAGTTTTAATCAAATTTTAGGAGTTCATATAATTGATTACGATCGTTTCAACATGATTATATTGCAAAATCTCAATTTTTGTACTTTTTACTCAGTTAAAAGTCCAACGGGTCCATTTTACGGCCCATTTAGACCCGCTCGTCCGAAACCTCTACAAAAAGGACCAAAAAACAAGTTTTGATCCAATTTTAGGAGTTTATATAATTGATTACGAGCTTTTCAACAAGATTATATTGCAAAAACTCAAATTCGGTATTTTTAACTCAGTTAAAAGTCTAACGGGTCAATTTTACGGCCCATTTAGACCCGCTCGTTCGAAACCTCTACAAAAAGGACCGAAAAACAAGTTTTGATCCAATTTTAGGAGTTCATATAATTGATTACGAGCTTTTCAACAAGATTATATTGCAAAAACTCAAATTCAGCATTTTTTACTTAGTTAAAAGTCCAACGGGTCCGTTTTACGGCCCATTTAGACCCGCTCGCACGAAACCTCTTCAAAAATGACTGAAAAACAAGTTTTAATCAAATTTTAGGAGTTCATATAATTCATTACAATCTTTCCAACACGATTATATTGCAAAAACTCAATTTATGTACTTTTTACTCAGTTAAAAGTCCAACGGGTCCATTTTACGGCCCATTTAGACCCGCTCGTCCGAAACCTCTACAAAAAGGACCGAAAAAACAAGTTTTGATCCAATTTTAGGAGTTCATATAATTGATTACGATCGTTTCAACAGGATTATATTGCAAAAACTCAAATTCTGTATTTTTTTACTCAGTTAAAAGTCCAACGAGTCCATTTTACGTCCCATTTAGACCCGCTCGTCCGAAACCTTTACAAAAAGGACCGCAAAACAAGTTTTAATCAAATCTTAAGATTTCATATTGTTGATTACGTGATTTTCAACACTATTGTATTGCAAAAATTCAATTTCTGTTCTTTTTACGCAGTTATAAGTTCAACGGGTCCATTTTAAGGCCCATTTAGACCCGCTCGTCCAAAACCTCTATAAAAAGGACCAAAAAGGAAGTTTTGATCCAATTTTAGGAGTTCATATAATTGATTACGATCTTTTCAACACGATTATATTGCAAAAACTCAATTTATGTACTTTTTACTCAGTTAAAAGTCCAACGGGTCCATTTTACGGCCCATTTAGACCCGCTCGCCCGAAACCTCTTCAAAAATGACTGAAAAACAAGTTTTAATCAAATTTTAGGAGTTCATATAATTGATTACGATCGTTTCAACACAATTATATTGCAAAAACTCAATTTCTATATTTTTTACTTAGTTAAAAGTCCAACGGCTCCATTTTACGGCCCATTTAGACCCGCTCGTCCAAAACCTCTACAAAAAGGACCGCAAAACAAGTTTTAATCAAAACTTAAGAGTTCATATCGTTGATTACGAGTTTTTCAACACTATTGTATTACAAAAATTCAATTTCTGTTCTTTTTATGCAGTTATAAGTTAAACGGGTCCATTTTAAGGCCCATTTAGACCCGGTCGCCCGAAACCTCTACAAAAAGGACCGAAAAATAAGTTATGATTCAATTTTAGGAGTTCATATAATTGATTACGAGCTTTTCAACAATATTATATTGCAAAAACTAAAATTCGGTATTTTTTACTCAGTTAAAAGCCAACGGGTCCATTTTACGGCCCATTTAGACCCGCTCGCCTGAAACCTCTTCAAAAATGACTGAAAAACAAGTTTTAATCAAATATTAGGAGTTCATATAATTGATTACGATCTTTTCAACACGATTATATTGCAAAAACTCAATTTTTGTACTTTTTACTTGGTTAAAAGTCCAACGGGTCCATTTTACGGCCCATTTAGACCTGCTCGTCCGAAACCTCTACAAAAAGGATCGAAAAACAAGTTTTGATCCAATTTTAGGAGTTCATATAATTGATTACGAGCTTTTCAACAAGATTATATTGCAAAAACTCAAATTCGGTATTTTTTACTTAGTTAAAAGTCCAACTGGTCCATTTTAAGGCCCATTTAGACCAGGTCACCCGAAACCTCTACAAAAAGGACCGAAAAAAAAGTTTTGATAAAATTTTAGGAGTTCATATAATTGATTACGAGCTTTTCAACAAGATTATATTGCAAAATCTCAAATTCGGTATTTGTTACTCAGTTAAAAGTCCAACGGGTCCATTTTACGGCCCATTTAGACCCGCTCGCCCGAGACCTCTTCAAAAATGACCGAAAAACAAGTTTTAATCAAATCTTAGGAGTTCATATCATTGATTACGATCTTTTCAACACGATTATATTGCAAAAACTCAAATTTTTGTACTTTTTACTCAGTTAAAAGTCCAACGGGTCCATTTTACGGCCCATTTAGACCCGCTCGTCCGAAACCTCTATAAAAAGGACCGCAAAACAAGTTTTAATCAAAACTTAAGAGTTCATATCGTTGATTACGAGCTCTTCAACACTATTGTATTGCAAAAATTCAATTTCTGTTGTTTTTACGCAGTTATAAGTTTAACGGGTCCATTTTAATGCCCTTTTAGACCCGCTCGTCCGAAACCTCTACAAAAAGGACCGAAAAACAAGTTTTGATCCAATTTTAGGAGTTAATATAATTGATTACGAGCTTTTCAACAACATTATATTGGAAAAACTCAAATTCGGTATTTTTTACACAGTTAAAAATCCAACGGGTCCATTTTACGGCCCATTTAGACCGCTCGCCCGAAACCTCTTAAAAAATGACTGAAAAACAAGTTTTAATCAAATTCTAGGAGTTCATATAATTGATTACGATCTTTTCAACACGATTATATTGCAAAAACTAAATTTTTGTACTTTTTACTCAGTTAAAGGTCCAACGGGTCCACTTTACGGCTCATTTAGACCCGCTCGTCCGAAACCGCTACAAAAAGGACCGCAAAACAAGTTTTAATCAAAACTTAAGAGTTCATATCGTTGTTTACGAGCTTTTCAACACTATTGTATTGCAAAAATTCAATTTCTGTTCTTTTTACGCAGTTATAAGTTCAACGTGTCCATTTTAAGGCCCATTTAGACCCGCTCGTCCGAAACCTCTACAAAAAGGACCGAAAAACAAGTTTTGATCCAATTTTAGGAGTTCATATAATTGATTACGAGCTTTTCAACAAGATTATATTGCAAAAACTCAAATTCGGTGTTTTTTACTCAGTTAAAATTCCAACAGGTTCATTTTACGGCCTATTTAGACCCGCTCGCCCGAAACCTCTTCAAAAATGACTGAAAAACAAGTTTTAATCAAATTTTAGGAGTTCATATAATTGATTACGATCTTTTCAACACGATTATATTGCAAACATTCAATTTCTGTATTTTTTACTCAGTTAAAAGTCCAAGGGTCCATTTTACTGCCCATTTAGACCCGCTCGTCCGGAACCTCTACAGATAGGACCGCAAAACAAGTTTTAACTAAAACATAAGAGTTCTTATCGTTGATTACGAGCTTTTCAACACTATTCTATTGCAAAAATTCAATTTCTGTTGTTTTTACGCAGTTATAAGTTCAACGAGTCCATTTTAAGGCCCATTTAGACCCGCTCGTCCGAAACCTCTACAAAAAGGACCGAAAAACAAGTTTTGATCCAATTTCAGAAGTTCATATAATTGATTACGAGCTTTTCAACAAGATTATATTGCAAAAACTCAAATTTGGTATTTTTTACTTAGTTAAAAGTCCAACGGGTCCATTTTACGGCCCATTTAGACCCACTTGCCCGAAACCTCTTCAAAAATGACTGAAAAACAAGTTTTGATCAAATTTCAGGAGTTCATATAATTGATTACGAGCTTTTCAACAAGATTATATTGCAAAAACACAAATTCGGTATTTTTTACTCAGTTAAAAGTCCAACGGGTCCATTTTACGGCCCATTTAGACCTGCTTGCCCGAAACCTCTTCAAAAATGACTGAAATACAGGTTTTAATAAAATTTTAGGACTTCATATCATTGATTACGATCTTTTCAACACGATTATATTGCAAAGACTCAATTTTTGCACTTTTTACTTAGTAATAAGTTCAACAGATCCATTTTACGGCCCATTTAGACCTGCTCGCCCGAAACCTCTTCAAAAATGATTGAAAAACAAGTTATAATCAAATTTTAGGAGTTCATATAATTGATTACGATCGTTTCAACACAATTATATTGCAAAAACTCAATTTTTGTATTTTTTACTTAGTTAAAAGTCCAACGGGTCCATATTACGACTCATTTAGACCCGCTCGTCCGAAGCCTATACAAAAAGGACCGCAAAACAAGTTTTAATCAAAACTTAAGAGTTCATATCGTTGATTACGAGCTTTTCAACACTATTGTATTGCAAAATTCAATTTATGTTCTTTTTACGCAGTAATAAGTTCAACAGGTCCATTTTAAGGCTCATTTAGACCCGCTCGCCCGAAACCTTTACAAAAAGGACCGAAAAATAAGTTTTAATCCAATTTTAGGAGTTCATATAATTGATTACGAGCTTTTCAACAAAATTTTATTGCAAAAACTCAAATTCGGTATTTTTTACTCAGTTAAAAGTCCAACGGGTCCATTTTACGGCCAATTTAGACCCGCTCGCCCGAAACCTCTTCAAAAATGACTGAAAAACAAGTTTTAATCAAATTTTAGGAGTTCATATAATTGATTACGATCGTTTCAACACCATTATATTGCAAAAACTCAATTTCTGTATTTTTTACTCAGTTAAAAGTCCAACGGCTCCATTTTACGGCCCATTTAGACCCGCTCGTCCAAAACCTCTACAAAAAGGACCGCAAAACAAGTTTTAATCAAAACTTAAGAGTTCATATCGTTGATTACGAGCTTTTCAACACTATTGTATTACAAAAATTCAATTTCTGTTCTTTTTATGTAGTTATAAGTTAAACGGGTCCATTTTAAGGCCCATTTAGACCCGGTCGCCCGAAACCTCTACAAAAAGGACCGAAAAATAAGTTATGATTCAATTTTAGGAGTTCATATAATTGATTACGAGCTTTTCAACAATATTATATTGCAAAAACTAAAATTCGGTATTTTTTACTCAGTTAAAAGCCAACGGGTCCATTTTACGGCCCATTTAGACCCGCTCGCCTGAAACCTCTTCAAAAATGACTGAAAAACAAGTTTTAATCAAATATTAGGAGTTCATATAATTGATTACGATCTTTTCAACACGATTATATTGCAAAAACTCAATTTTTGTACTTTTTACTTGGTTAAAAGTCCAACGGGTCCATTTTACGGCCCATTTAGACCTGCTCGTCCGAAACCTCTACAAAAAGGATCGAAAAACAAGTTTTGATCCAATTTTAGGAGTTCATATAATTGATTACGAGCTTTTCAACAAGATTATATTGCAAAAACTCAAATTCGGTATTTTTTACTTAGTTAAAAGTCCAACTGGTCCATTTTAAGGCCCATTTAGACCAGGTCACCCGAAACCTCTACAAAAAGGACCGAAAAAAAAGTTTTGATAAAATTTTAGGAGTTCATATAATTGATTACGAGCTTTTCAACAAGATTATATTGCAAAATCTCAAATTCGGTATTTGTTACTCAGTTAAAAGTCCAACGGGTCCATTTTACGGCCCATTTAGACCCGCTCGCCCGAGACCTCTTCAAAAATGACCGAAAAACAAGTTTTAATCAAATCTTAGGAGTTCATATCATTGATTACGATCTTTTCAACACGATTATATTGCAAAAACTCAAATTTTTGTACTTTTTACTCAGTTAAAAGTCCAACGGGTCCATTTTACGGCCCATTTAGACCCGCTCGTCCGAAACCTCTATAAAAAGGACCGCAAAACAAGTTTTAATCAAAACTTAAGAGTTCATATCGTTGTTTACGAGCTTTTCAACACTATTGTATTGCAAAAATTCAATTTCTGTTCTTTTTACGCAGTTATAAGTTCAACGTGTCCATTTTAAGGCCCATTTAGACCCGCTCGTCCGAAACCTCTACAAAAAGGACCGAAAAACAAGTTTTGATCCAATTTTAGGAGTTCATATAATTGATTACGAGCTTTTCAACAAGATTATATTGCAAAAACTCAAATTCGGTGTTTTTTACTCAGTTAAAATTCCAACAGGTTCATTTTACGGCCTATTTAGACCCGCTCGCCCGAAACCTCTTCAAAAATGACTGAAAAACAAGTTTTAATCAAATTTTAGGAGTTCATATAATTGATTACGATCTTTTCAACACGATTATATTGCAAACATTCAATTTCTGTATTTTTTACTCAGTTAAAAGTCCAAGGGTCCATTTTACTGCCCATTTAGACCCGCTCGTCCGGAACCTCTACAGATAGGACCGCAAAACAAGTTTTAACTAAAACATAAGAGTTCTTATCGTTGATTACGAGCTTTTCAACACTATTCTATTGCAAAAATTCAATTTCTGTTGTTTTTACGCAGTTATAAGTTCAACGAGTCCATTTTAAGGCCCATTTAGACCCGCTCGTCCGAAACCTCTACAAAAAGGACCGAAAAACAAGTTTTGATCCAATTTCAGAAGTTCATATAATTGATTACGAGCTTTTCAACAAGATTATATTGCAAAAACTCAAATTTGGTATTTTTTACTTAGTTAAAAGTCCAACGGGTCCATTTTACGGCCCATTTAGACCCACTTGCCCGAAACCTCTTCAAAAATGACTGAAAAACAAGTTTTGATCAAATTTCAGGAGTTCATATAATTGATTACGAGCTTTTCAACAAGATTATATTGCAAAAACACAAATTCGGTATTTTTTACTCAGTTAAAAGTCCAACGGGTCCATTTTACGGCCCATTTAGACCTGCTTGCCCGAAACCTCTTCAAAAATGACTGAAATACAGGTTTTAATCAAATTTTAGGACTTCATATCATTGATTACGATCTTTTCAACACGATTATATTGCAAAGACTCAATTTTTGCACTTTTTACTTAGTAATAAGTTCAACAGATCCATTTTACGGCCCATTTAGACCTGCTCGCCCGAAACCTCTTCAAAAATGATTGAAAAACAAGTTATAATCAAATTTTAGGAGTTCATATAATTGATTACGATCGTTTCAACACAATTATATTGCAAAAACTCAATTTTTGTATTTTTTACTTAGTTAAAAGTCCAACGGGTCCATATTACGACTCATTTAGACCCGCTCGTCCGAAGCCTATACAAAAAGGACCGCAAAACAAGTTTTAATCAAAACTTAAGAGTTCATATCGTTGATTACGAGCTTTTCAACACTATTGTATTGCAAAATTCAATTTATGTTCTTTTTACGCAGTAATAAGTTCAACAGGTCCATTTTAAGGCTCATTTAGACCCGCTCGCCCGAAACCTCTACAAAAAGGACCGAAAAATAAGTTTTAATCCAATTTTAGGAGTTCATATAATTGATTACGAGCTTTTCAACAAAATTTTATTGCAAAAACTCAAATTCGGTATTTTTTACTCAGTTAAAAGTCCAACGGGTCCATTTTACGGCCAATTTAGACCCGCTCGCCCGAAACCTCTTCAAAAATGACTGAAAAACAAGTTTTAATCAAATTTTAGGAGTTCATATAATTGATTACGATCGTTTCAACACCATTATATTGCAAAAACTCAATTTCTGTATTTTTTACTCAGTTAAAAGTCCAACGGCTCCATTTTACGGCCCATTTAGACCCGCTCGTCCAAAACCTCTACAAAAAGGACCGCAAAACAAGTTTTAATTAAAACTTAAGAGTTCATATCGTTGATTACGAGCTTTTCAACACTATTGTATTACAAAAATTCAATTTCTGTTCTTTTTATGCAGTTATAAGTTAAACGGGTCCATTTTAAGGCCCATTTAGACCCGGTCGCCCGAAACCTCTACAAAAAGGACCGAAAAATAAGTTATGATTCAATTTTAGGAGTTCATATAATTGATTACGAGCTTTTCAACAATATTATATTGCAAAAACTAAAATTCGGTATTTTTTACTCAGTTAAAAGCCAACGGGTCCATTTTACGGCCCATTTAGACCCGCTCGCCTGAAACCTCTTCAAAAATGACTGAAAAACAAGTTTTAATCAAATATTAGGAGTTCATATAATTGATTACGATCTTTTCAACACGATTATATTGCAAAAACTCAATTTTTGTACTTTTTACTTGGTTAAAAGTCCAACGGGTCCATTTTACGGCCCATTTAGACCTGCTCGTCCGAAACCTCTACAAAAAGGATCGAAAAACAAGTTTTGATCCAATTTTAGGAGTTCATATAATTGATTACGAGCTTTTCAACAAGATTATATTGCAAAAACTCAAATTCGGTATTTTTTACTTAGTTAAAAGTCCAACTGGTCCATTTTAAGGCCCATTTAGACCAGGTCACCCGAAACCTCTACAAAAAGGACCGAAAAAAAAGTTTTGATAAAATTTTAGGAGTTCATATAATTGATTACGAGCTTTTCAACAAGATTATATTGCAAAATCTCAAATTCGGTATTTGTTACTCAGTTAAAAGTCCAACGGGTCCATTTTACGGCCCATTTAGACCCGCTCGCCCGAGACCTCTTCAAAAATGACCGAAAAACAAGTTTTAATCAAATCTTAGGAGTTCATATCATTGATTACGATCTTTTCAACACGATTATATTGCAAAAACTCAAATTTTTGTACTTTTTACTCAGTTAAAAGTCCAACGGGTCCATTTTACGGCCCATTTAGACCCGCTCGTCCGAAACCTCTATAAAAAGGACCGCAAAACAAGTTTTAATCAAAACTTAAGAGTTCATATCGTTGATTACGAGCTCTTCAACACTATTGTATTGCAAAAATTCAATTTCTGTTGTTTTTACGCAGTTATAAGTTTAACGGGTCCATTTTAATGCCCTTTTAGACCCGCTCGTCCGAAACCTCTACAAAAAGGACCGAAAAACAAGTTTTGATCCAATTTTAGGAGTTAATATAATTGATTACGAGCTTTTCAACAACATTATATTGGAAAAACTCAAATTCGGTATTTTTTACACAGTTAAAAATCCAACGGGTCCATTTTACGGCCCATTTAGACCGCTCGCCCGAAACCTCTTAAAAAATGACTGAAAAACAAGTTTTAATCAAATTTTAGGAGTTCATATAATTGATTACGATCTTTTCAACACGATTATATTGCAAAAACTAAATTTTTGTACTTTTTACTCAGTTAAAGGTCCAACGGGTCCACTTTACGGCTCATTTAGACCCGCTCGTCCGAAACCGCTACAAAAAGGACCGCAAAACAAGTTTTAATCAAAACTTAAGAGTTCATATCGTTGTTTATGAGCTTTTCAACACTATTGTATTGCAAAAATTCAATTTCTGTTCTTTTTACGCAGTTATAAGTTCAACGGGTCCATTTTAAGGCCCATTTAGACCCGCTCGTCCGAAACCTCTACAAAAAGGACCGAAAAACAAGTTTTGATCCAATTTTAGGAGTTCATATAATTGATTACGAGCTTTTCAACAAGATTATATTGCAAAAACTCAAATTCGGTGTTTTTTACTCAGTTAAAATTCCAACAGGTTCATTTTACGGCCTATTTAGACCCGCTCGCCCGAAACCTCTTCAAAAATGACTGAAAAACAAGTTTTAATCAAATTTTAGGAGTTCATATAATTGATTACGATCTTTTCAACACGATTATATTGCAAACACTCAATTTCTGTATTTTTTACTCAGTTAAAAGTCCAAGGGTCCATTTTACTGCCCATTTAGACCCGCTCGTCCGGAACCTCTACAGATAGGACCGCAAAACAAGTTTTAACTAAAACATAAGAGTTCTTATCGTTGATTACGAGCTTTTCAACACTATTCTATTGCAAAAATTCAATTTCTGTTGTTTTTACGCAGTTATAAGTTCAACGAGTCCATTTTAAGGCCCATTTAGACCCGCTCGTCCGAAACCTCTACAAAAAGGACCGAAAAACAAGTTTTGATCCAATTTCAGAAGTTCATATAATTGATTACGAGCTTTTCAACAAGATTATATTGCAAAAACTCAAATTTGGTATTTTTTACTTAGTTAAAAGTCCAACGGGTCCATTTTACGGCCCATTTAGACCCACTTGCCCGAAACCTCTTCAAAAATGACTGAAAAACAAGTTTTGATCAAATTTCAGGAGTTCATATAATTGATTACGAGCTTTTCAACAAGATTATATTGCAAAAACACAAATTCGGTATTTTTTACTCAGTTAAAAGTCCAACGGGTCCATTTTACGGCCCATTTAGACCCGCTTGCCCGAAACCTCTTCAAAAATGACTGAAATACAGGTTTTAATCAAATTTTAGGACTTCATATCATTGATTACGATCTTTTCAACACGATTATATTGCAAAAACTCAATTTATGTACTTTTTACTCATTTAAAAGTCCAACGGGTCCATTTTACGGCCCATTTAGACCCGCTCGTCCGAAACCTCTACAAAAAGGACCGAAAAAACAAGTTTTGATCCAATTTTAGGAGTTCATATAATTGATTACGACCGTTTCAACACGATTATATTGCAAAAACTCAAATTCGGCATTTTTTTACTCAGTTAAAAGTCCAACGGGTCCATTTTACGGCCCATTTAGACCCGCTCGTCCGAAACCTCTACAAAAAGGACCGAAAAAACAAGTTTTGATCCAATTTTAGGAGTTCATATAATTGATTACGATCGTTTCAACACGATTATATTGCAAAAACTCAAATTCAGTATTTTTTTACTCAATTAAAAGTCCAACGGGTCCATTTTACGGCCCATTTAGACCCGCTCGTCCGAAACCTTTACAAAAAGGACCGCAAAACAAGTTTTAATCAAAACTTAAGAGTTCATATTGTTGATTACGTGCTTTTCAACACTATTGTATTGCAAAAATTCAATTTCTGTTCTTTTTACGCAGTTATAAGTTCAACGGGTCCATTTTAAGGCCCATTTAGACCCGCTCGTCCGAAACCTCTACAAAAAGGACCAAAAAGGAAGTTTTGATCCAATTTTAGGAGTTCATATAATTGATTACGAGCTTTTCAACAATATTATATTGCAAAATCTCAAATTCGGTATTTTTTTACTCAGTTAAAAGTCCAACGGGTCCATTTTACGGCCCATTTAGAGCCGCTCGCCCGAAACCTCTTCAAAAATGACTGAAAAACAAGTTTTAATCAAATTTTTGGAGTTCATATAATTGATTACGATCTTTTCAACACGATTATATTGCAAAAACTCAATTTATGTACTTTTTACTCAGTTAAAAGTCCAACGGGTCCATTTTACGGCCCATTCAGACCCGCTCGCCCGAAACCTCTTCAAAAATGACTGAAAACAAGTTTTAATCAAATTTTAGGAGTTCATATAATTGATTACGATCGTTTCAACACAATTATATTGCAAAAACTAAATTTCTATATTTTTTACTTAGTTAAAAGTCCAACGGGTCCATTTTTCGGCCCATTTAGACCCGCTCGTCCGAAACCTCTACAAAAAGGACCGCAAAACAAGTTTTAATCAAAACTTAAGAGTTCATATCGTTGATTACGAGCTTTTCAACACTATTGTATTACAAAAATTCAATTTCTAGTCTTTTTACGCAGTTATAAGTTCAACGGGTCCATTTTAAGGCCCATTTAGACCCGGTCACCCGAAACCTCTACAAAAAGGAACGAAAAATAAGTTTTGATTCAATTTTAGGAGTTCATATAATTAATTACAAGCTTTTCAACAATATTATATTGCAAAAACTCAAATTCGGTATTTTTTACCTAGTTAAAAGTCCAACGGGTCCATTTTACGGCCCATTTAGACCCGCTCGCCTGAAACCTCTTCAAAAATGACTGAAAAACAAGTTTTAATCAAATATTAGGAGTTCATATAATTGATTACAATCTTTTCAACACGATTATATTGCAAAAACTCAATTTTTGTACTTTTTACTTAGTTAAAATTCCAACGGGTCCATTTTACGACCCATTTAGACCCGCTCGTCCGAAACCTCTACAAAAAGAATCGAAAAACAAGTTCTGATCCAATTTTAGGAGTTCATATAATTGATTACGAGCTTTTCAACAAGATTATCTTGCAAAAACTCAAATTCGGTATTTTTTACTCAGTTATAAGTTCAACGGGTCCATTTTACGGCCCATTTAGACCCGCTCGTCCGAAACCTCTTCAAAAAGGACCGAAAAACAAGTTTTGATCAAATTTTAGGAGTTCATATAATTGATTATGAGCTTTTCAACAAGATTATATTGGAAAAACAAAAATTCAGTATTTTTTACTCAGTTAAAAGGCCAACGGGTCCATTTTACAGCCCATTTAGACCCGCTCGCCCGAAACCTCGTCAAAAATGACTGAAAAACAAGTTTTAATCAAATTTTAGGAGTTCATATAATTTATTACCATCTTTTCAACACGATTATATTGCAAAATCTCAATTTTTGTACTTTTTAATCAGTTAATAGTCCAACGGGTCCATTTTACGGCCCATTTAGACCCGCTCATCTGAAACCTCTAAATAAAGGACCGCAAAACAATTTTTAATCAAAACTTAAGAGTTTATATCGTTGATTACGAGATTTTGAACATTATTGTATTGCAAAAATTCAATTTCTGTTCTTTTTACGCAGTTATAAGTTCAACGGGTCCATTTTAAGGCCCATTTAGACCCGCTCGTCCGAAACCTCTACAAAAAGGACCGAAAAACAAGTTTTGATCCAATTTTAGGAGTTCATATAATTGATTACGAGCTTTTCAACAAGATTATATTGCAAAAACTCAAATTCAGTATTTTTTACTTAGTTAAAAGTCCAACGGGTCCATTTTACGGCCCATATAGACCCGCTCGTTCGAATCCTCTACAAAAAGGACCGAAAAAAAGTTTTGATCCAATTTTAGGAGTTCATATAATTGATTACGAGCTTTTCAACAAGATTTTATTGCAAAAACTCAAATTCGGTATTTTTTTACTCAGTTAAAAGTCCAACGCGTCCATTTTACGGCCCATTTAGACCCGCTCGTTCGAAACTTCTACGAAAAGAACCGGAAAACAAGTTTTGATCCAATTTTAGGAGTTCATATAATTGATTACGAGCTTTTCAAAAAGATTATATTGCAAAAACTCAAATTCGGTATTTTTTACTTAGATAAAAGTCCAACGGGTCCATTTTACGGCCCATTTAGACCCGCTCGTCCGAAACCTCTACAAAAAGGACCGAAAACAAGTTTTGATCCAATTTTAGGAATTCATATAATTGAATACGAGCTTTTCAACAAGATTATATTGCAAAAACTCAAATTCGGCATTTTTTTACTTAGTTAAAAGTCCAACGGGTCCATTTCACGGCCCATTTAGACCCGCTCGTCAAAACCTCTACAAAAAGGACCGCAAAACAAGTTTTAATCAAAACTTAAGAGTTCATATCGTTGATTACGAGCTTTTCAACACTATTGTATTGAAAAAATTCAATTTATGTTCTTTTTACGCAGTTATAAGTTCAACGGGTCCATTTTAAGGCCCATTTAGACCCGCTCGTCCGAAACCTCTACAAAAAGGACCGAAAAACAAGTTTTGATCCAATTTTAGGAGTTCATATAATTGATTACGAGCTTTTCAACAAGATTATATTGCAAAAACTCAAATTCGGTATTTTTTACTTAGTTAAAAGTCCAACGGGTCCATTTTACGGCCCATTTATACCCGCTCGTTCGAAACCTCTACAAAAAGGACCGAAAAACAAGTTTTGATCCAATTTTAGGTGTTCATATAATTGATTACGAGCTTTTCAACAAGATTATATTGCAAAAACTGAAATTCGGTATTTTTTACTTAGTTAAAAGTCCAACGGGTCCATTTCCCGGCCCATTTAGACCCGCTCGTCCAAAACCTCTACAAAAAGGACCACAAAACAAGTTTTAATCAAAACTTAAGAGTTCATATCCTTGATTACGAGCTTTTCAACACTATTGTATTGCAAAAATTCAATTTATGTTCTTTTTACGCAGTTATAAGTTCAACGGGTCCATTTTAAGGCCCATTTAGACCCGCTCGTCCCAAACCTCTACAAAAAGGACCGAAAAATAAGTTTTGATCCAATTTTAGGAGTTCATATAATTGATTACGAGCTTTTCAACAAGATTTTATTGCAAAAACTCAAATTCGGTATTTTTTACTCAGTTAAAAGTCCAACGGGTCCATTTTACGGCCCATTTAGACCCGCTCGCCCGAAACCTCTTCAAAAATGACTGAAAAACAAGTTTTAATCAAATTTTAGGAGTTCATATAATTGATTACGATCGTTTCAACACAATTATATTGCAAAAACTCAATTTCTGTATTTTTTACTAAGTTAAAAGTCCAACGGGTCCATTTTACGGCATATTTAGACCCGCTCGTCCGAAACCTCTACAAAAAGGACCACAAAACAAGTTTTAATCAAAACTTAAGAGTTCATATCGTTGATTACGAGCTTTTCAACAATATTGTATTGCAAAAATTCAATTTCTGTTCTTTTTACGCAGTTATAAGTTCAACGGGTCCATTTTAAGGCCCATTTAGACCCGCTCGTCCGAAACCACTACAAAAAGGATCGAAAAACAAGTTTTGATCCAAATTTAGGAGTTCATATAATTGATTACGATTGTTTCAACACGATTATATTGCAAAAACTCAAATTCGGTATTTTTTACTCAGTTAAAAGTCCAACGGGTCCATTTTACGGCCCATTTAGACCCGCTCGTCCGAAACCTCTACAAAAAGGACCGCAAAACAAGTTTTAATCAAAATTTAAGAGTTCATATTGTTGATTACGAGCTTTTCAACACTATTGTATTGCAAAAATTCAATTTCTGTTGTTTTTACGCAGTTATAAGTTCAACGGGTCCATTTTAAGGCCCATTTAGACTCGCTCGTCCGAAACCTCCACAAAAAGGACCGAAAAACAAGTTTTGATCCAATTTTAGGAGTTCATATAATTGATTATGAGCTTTTCAACAAAATTATATTGCAAAAACTCAAATTCGGTATTTTTTACTTAGTTAAAAGTCCAACGAGTCCATTTTACGGCCAATTTAGACCCGCTCGTTCGAAACCTCTTCAAAAATGACTGAAAAACAAGTTTTGATCCAATTTTAGGAGTTCATATATTTGATTACGATCTTTTCAACACGATTATATTGCAAAAACAAATTTTTTGTACTTTTTACTTAGTTAAAAGTCCAACGGGTCCATTTTACGGCCCATTTAGACCCACTCGTCCGAAACCTCTACAAAAAGGACCGCAAAACAAGTTTTAATTAAAACTTAAGAGTTCATATCGTTGATTACGAGCTTTTCAACACTATTGTATTGCAAAAATTCAATTTCTGTTGTTTTTACGCAGTTATAAGTTCAACGGGTCCATTTTAAGGCCCATTTAGACCCGCTCGTCCGAAACCTCTACAAAAAGGACCGAAAAACAAGTTTTGATCCAATTTTAGAAGTTCATATAATTGATTACGATCTTTTCAACAAGATTATATTGCAAAATCTCAAATTCGATATTTTTTACTCAGTTAAAAGTTCAACGTGTCCATTTTAAGGCCCACTTAGACTCGCTCGTCCGAAACCTCTACAAAAAGTACCGAAAAACAAGTTTTGATACAATTTTAGGAGTTCATATAATTGATTACGAGCTTTTCAACAAGATTATATTGCAAAAATTCAAATTCGGTGTTTTTTACTCAGTTAAAAGTCCAACGGGTCCACTTTACGGCCCACTTAGACCCGCTCGCCCGAAACCTCTTCAAAAATGACTGAAAAACAAGTTTTGATCAAATTTTAGAGTTTCATATAATTGATTACGATCGTTTCAACATGATTATATTGCAAAAACTCAATTTCTATATTTTATACTCAGTTAAAATTCCAACGGGTCCATTTTACGGCCCATTTAGACCCGCTCGTCCGAAACCTCTACAAAAAGGACCGCAAAACAAGTTTTAATCAAAACTCAAGAGTTCATATCGTTGACTACGAGCTTTTCAACATTATTGTATTGCAAAAATTCAATTTCTGTTCTTTTTACGCAGTTATAAGTTCAACGGGTCCATTTTAAGGCCCATTTAGACCCGCTCGTCCGAAACCTCTACAAAAAGGACCGAAAAACAAGTTTTGATCCAATTTTAGGAGTTCATATAATTGATTACGAGCTTTTCAACAAGATTATATTGCAAAAACTCAAATTCGGTATTTTTTACTCAGTTAAAAGTCCAACAGGTTAATTTTACGGCCCATTTAGACCTACTCCTTCGAAACTTCTACAAAAAGGACCGAAAAACAAATTTTGATCCAATTTTAGGAGTTCATATAATTGATTACGAGCTTTTCAACAAGATTATATTGCAAAAACTCAAATTCGGCATTTTTTACTTAGTTAAAAGTCCAACGGGTCCATTTTACGGCCCATTTAGACCCGCTCACCCGAAACATCTTCAAAAATGACTGAAAAACAAGTTTTAATCAAATTTTAGGAGTTCATATAATTGATTACGATCTTTTCAACACGATTATATTGCAAAAACTCAAATTATTTACTTTTTACTCAGTTAAAAGTCCAACGGGTCCATTTTACGGCCCATTTAGACCCGCTCGTCCGAAATCTCTACAAAAAGGACCGCAAGACAAGTTTTAATCAAAACTTAAGAGTTCATATCGTTGATTACGAGCTTTTCAACACTATTGTATTACAAAAATTCAATTTATGTTCTTTTTCCGCAGTTATAAGTTCAACGGGTCCATTTTAAGGCCCATTTAGACCCGCTCGTCCGAAACCACTACAAAAAGGACCGAAAAACAAGTTTTGATCCAATTTTAGGAGTTCATATAATTGATTACGATTATTTCAACACGATTATATTGCAAAAACTCAAATTCGGTATTTTTTACTCAGTTAAAAGTCCAACGGGTCCATTTTACGGCCCATTTAGACCCGCTCGTCCGAAACCTCTACAAAAAGGACCGCAAAACAAGTTTTAATCAAAATTTAAGAGTTCATATTGTTGATTACGAGCTTTTCAACACTATTGTATTGCAAAAATTCAATTTCTGTTGTTTTTACGCAGTTATAAGTTCAACGGGTCCATTTTAAGGCCCATTTAGACTCGCTCGTCCGAAACCTCCACAAAAAGGACCGAAAAACAAGTTTTGATCCAATTTTAGGAGTTCATATAATTGATTATGAGCTTTTCAACAAAATTATATTGCAAAAACTCAAATTCGGTATTTTTTACTTAGTTAAAAGTCCAACGAGTCCATTTTACGGCCAATTTAGACCCGCTCGTTCGAAACCTCTTCAAAAATGACTGAAAAACAAGTTTTGATCCAATTTTAGGAGTTCATATATTTGATTACAATCTTTTCAACACGATTATATTGCAAAAACAAATTTTTTGTACTTTTTACTTAGTTAAAAGTCCAACGGGTCCATTTTACGGCCCATTTAGACCCACTCGTCCGAAACCTCTACAAAAAGGACCGCAAAACAAGTTTTAATTAAAACTTAAGAGTTCATATCGTTGATTACGAGCTTTTCAACACTATTGTATTGCAAAAATTCAATTTCTGTTGTTTTTACGCAGTTATAAGTTCAACGGGTCCATTTTAAGGCCCATTTAGACCCGCTCGTCCGAAACCTCTACAAAAAGGACCGAAAAACAAGTTTTGATCCAATTTTAGAAGTTCATATAATTGATTACGATCTTTTCAACAAGATTATATTGCAAAATCTCAAATTCGATATTTTTTACTCAGTTAAAAGTTCAACGTGTCCATTTTAAGGCCCACTTAGACTCGCTCGTCCGAAACCTCTACAAAAAGTACCGAAAAACAAGTTTTGATACAATTTTAGGAGTTCATATAATTGATTACGAGCTTTTCAACAAGATTATATTGCAAAAATTCAAATTCGGTGTTTTTTACTCAGTTAAAAGTCCAACGGGTCCACTTTACGGCCCACTTAGACCCGCTCGCCCGAAACCTCTTCAAAAATGACTGAAAAACAAGTTTTGATCAAATTTTAGAGTTTCATATAATTGATTACGATCGTTTCAACATGATTATATTGCAAAAACTCAATTTCTATATTTTATACTCAGTTAAAATTCCAACGGGTCCATTTTACGGCCCATTTAGACCCGCTCGTCCGAAACCTCTACAAAAAGGACCGCAAAACAAGTTTTAATCAAAACTCAAGAGTTCATATCGTTGACTACGAGCTTTTCAACATTATTGTATTGCAAAAATTCAATTTCTGTTCTTTTTACGCAGTTATAAGTTCAACGGGTCCATTTTAAGGCCCATTTAGACCCGCTCGTCCGAAACCTCTACAAAAAGGACCACAAAACAAGTTTTAATCAAAACTTAAGAGTTCATATCCTTGATTACGAGCTTTTCAACACTATTGTATTGCAAAAATTCAATTTATGTTCTTTTTACGCAGTTATAAGTTCAACGGGTCCATTTTAAGGCCCATTTAGACCCGCTCGTCCCAAACCTCTACAAAAAGGACCGAAAAATAAGTTTTGATCCAATTTTAGGAGTTCATATAATTGATTACGAGCTTTTCAACAAGATTTTATTGCAAAAACTCAAATTCGGTATTTTTTACTCAGTTAAAAGTCCAACGGGTCCATTTTACGGCCCATTTAGACCCGCTCGCCCGAAACCTCTTCAAAAATGACTGAAAAACAAGTTTTAATCAAATTTTAGGAGTTCATATAATTGATTACGATCGTTTCAACACAATTATATTGCAAAAACTCAATTTCTGTATTTTTTACTAAGTTAAAAGTCCAACGGGTCCATTTTACGGCATATTTAGACCCGCTCGTCCGAAACCTCTACAAAAAGGACCACAAAACAAGTTTTAATCAAAACTTAAGAGTTCATATCGTTGATTACGAGCTTTTCAACAATATTGTATTGCAAAAATTCAATTTCTGTTCTTTTTACGCAGTTATAAGTTCAACGGGTCCATTTTAAGGCCCATTTAGACCCGCTCGTCCGAAACCACTACAAAAAGGACCGAAAAACAAGTTTTGATCCAAATTTAGGAGTTCATATAATTGATTACGATTGTTTCAACACGATTATATTGCAAAAACTCAAATTCGGTATTTTTTACTCAGTTAAAAGTCCAACGGGTCCATTTTACGGCCCATTTAGACCCGCTCGTCCGAAACCTCTACAAAAAGGACCGCAAAACAAGTTTTAATCAAAATTTAAGAGTTCATATTGTTGATTACGAGCTTTTCAACACTATTGTATTGCAAAAATTCAATTTCTGTTGTTTTTACGCAGTTATAAGTTCAACGGGTCCATTTTAAGGCCCATTTAGACTCGCTCGTCCGAAACCTCCACAAAAAGGACCGAAAAACAAGTTTTGATCCAATTTTAGGAGTTCATATAATTGATTATGAGCTTTTCAACAAAATTATATTGCAAAAACTCAAATTCGGTATTTTTTACTTAGTTAAAAGTCCAACGAGTCCATTTTACGGCCAATTTAGACCCGCTCGTTCGAAACCTCTTCAAAAATGACTGAAAAACAAGTTTTGATCCAATTTTAGGAGTTCATATATTTGATTACGATCTTTTCAACACGATTATATTGCAAAAACAAATTTTTTGTACTTTTTACTTAGTTAAAAGTCCAACGGGTCCATTTTACGGCCCATTTAGACCCACTCGTCCGAAACCTCTACAAAAAGGACCGCAAAACAAGTTTTAATTAAAACTTAAGAGTTCATATCGTTGATTACGAGCTTTTCAACACTATTGTATTGCAAAAATTCAATTTCTGTTGTTTTTACGCAGTTATAAGTTCAACGGGTCCATTTTAAGGCCCATTTAGACCCGCTCGTCCGAAACCTCTACAAAAAGGACCGAAAAACAAGTTTTGATCCAATTTTAGAAGTTCATATAATTGATTACGATCTTTTCAACAAGATTATATTGCAAAATCTCAAATTCGATATTTTTTACTCAGTTAAAAGTTCAACGTGTCCATTTTAAGGCCCACTTAGACTCGCTCGTCCGAAACCTCTACAAAAAGTACCGAAAAACAAGTTTTGATACAATTTTAGGAGTTCATATAATTGATTACGAGCTTTTCAACAAGATTATATTGCAAAAATTCAAATTCGGTGTTTTTTACTCAGTTAAAAGTCCAACGGGTCCACTTTACGGCCCACTTAGACCCGCTCGCCCGAAACCTCTTCAAAAATGACTGAAAAACAAGTTTTGATCAAATTTTAGAGTTTCATATAATTGATTACGATCGTTTCAACATGATTATATTGCAAAAACTCAATTTCTATATTTTATACTCAGTTAAAATTCCAACGGGTCCATTTTACGGCCCATTTAGACCCGCTCGTCCGAAACCTCTACAAAAAGGACCGCAAAACAAGTTTTAATCAAAACTCAAGAGTTCATATCGTTGACTACGAGCTTTTCAACATTATTGTATTGCAAAAATTCAATTTCTGTTCTTTTTACGCAGTTATAAGTTCAACGGGTCCATTTTAAGGCCCATTTAGACCCGCTCGTCCGAAACCTCTACAAAAAGGACCGAAAAACAAGTTTTGATCCAATTTTAGGAGTTCATATAATTGATTACGAGCTTTTCAACAAGATTATATTGCAAAAACTCAAATTCGGTATTTTTTACTCAGTTAAAAGTCCAACAGGTTAATTTTACGGCCCATTTAGACCTACTCCTTCGAAACTTCTACAAAAAGGACCGAAAAACAAATTTTGATCCAATTTTAGGAGTTCATATAATTGATTACGAGCTTTTCAACAAGATTATATTGCAAAAACTCAAATTCGGCATTTTTTACTTAGTTAAAAGTCCAACGGGTCCATTTTACGGCCCATTTAGACCCGCTCACCCGAAACCTCTTCAAAAATGACTGAAAAACAAGTTTTAATCAAATTTTAGGAGTTCATATAATTGATTACGATCTTTTCAACACGATTATATTGCAAAAACTCAAATTATTTACTTTTTACTCAGTTAAAAGTCCAACGGGTCCATTTTACGGCCCATTTAGACCCGCTCGTCCGAAATCTCTACAAAAAGGACCGCAAGACAAGTTTTAATCAAAACTTAAGAGTTCATATCGTTGATTACGAGCTTTTCAACACTATTGTATTACAAAAATTCAATTTATGTTCTTTTTCCGCAGTTATAAGTTCAACGGGTCCATTTTAAGGCCCATTTAGACCCGCTCGTCCGAAACCACTACAAAAAGGACCGAAAAACAAGTTTTGATCCAATTTTAGGAGTTCATATAATTGATTACGATTATTTCAACACGATTATATTGCAAAAACTCAAATTCGGTATTTTTTACTCAGTTAAAAGTCCAACGGGTCCATTTTACGGCCCATTTAGACCCGCTCGTCCGAAACCTCTACAAAAAGGACCGCAAAACAAGTTTTAATCAAAATTTAAGAGTTCATATTGTTGATTACGAGCTTTTCAACACTATTGTATTGCAAAAATTCAATTTCTGTTGTTTTTACGCAGTTATAAGTTCAACGGGTCCATTTTAAGGCCCATTTAGACTCGCTCGTCCGAAACCTCCACAAAAAGGACCGAAAAACAAGTTTTGATCCAATTTTAGGAGTTCATATAATTGATTATGAGCTTTTCAACAAAATTATATTGCAAAAACTCAAATTCGGTATTTTTTACTTAGTTAAAAGTCCAACGAGTCCATTTTACGGCCAATTTAGACCCGCTCGTTCGAAACCTCTTCAAAAATGACTGAAAAACAAGTTTTGATCCAATTTTAGGAGTTCATATATTTGATTACGATCTTTTCAACACGATTATATTGCAAAAACAAATTTTTTGTACTTTTTACTTAGTTAAAAGTCCAACGGGTCCATTTTACGGCCCATTTAGACCCACTCGTCCGAAACCTCTACAAAAAGGACCGCAAAACAAGTTTTAATTAAAACTTAAGAGTTCATATCGTTGATTACGAGCTTTTCAACACTATTGTATTGCAAAAATTCAATTTCTGTTGTTTTTACGCAGTTATAAGTTCAACGGGTCCATTTTAAGGCCCATTTAGACCCGCTCGTCCGAAACCTCTACAAAAAGGACCGAAAAACAAGTTTTGATCCAATTTTAGAAGTTCATATAATTGATTACGATCTTTTCAACAAGATTATATTGCAAAATCTCAAATTCGATATTTTTTACTCAGTTAAAAGTTCAACGTGTCCATTTTAAGGCCCACTTAGACTCGCTCGTCCGAAACCTCTACAAAAAGTACCGAAAAACAAGTTTTGATACAATTTTAGGAGTTCATATAATTGATTACGAGCTTTTCAACAAGATTATATTGCAAAAATTCAAATTCGGTGTTTTTTACTCAGTTAAAAGTCCAACGGGTCCACTTTACGGCCCACTTAGACCCGCTCGCCCGAAACCTCTTCAAAAATGACTGAAAAACAAGTTTTGATCAAATTTTAGAGTTTCATATAATTGATTACGATCGTTTCAACATGATTATATTGCAAAAACTCAATTTCTATATTTTATACTCAGTTAAAATTCCAACGGGTCCATTTTACGGCCCATTTAGACCCGCTCGTCCGAAACCTCTACAAAAAGGACCGCAAAACAAGTTTTAATCAAAACTCAAGAGTTCATATCGCTGACTACGAGCTTTTCAACATTATTGTATTGCAAAAATTCAATTTCTGTTCTTTTTACGCAGTTATAAGTTCAACGGGTCCATTTTAAGGCCCATTTAGACCCGCTCGTCCGAAACCTCTACAAAAAGGACCGAAAAACAAGTTTTGATCCAATTTTAGGAGTTCATATAATTGATTACGAGCTTTTCAACAAGATTATATTGCAAAAACTCAAATTCGGTATTTTTTACTCAGTTAAAAGTCCAACGGGTTAATTTTACGGCCCATTTAGACCTACTCCTTCGAAACTTCTACAAAAAGGACCGAAAAACAAGTTTTGATCCAATTTTAGGAGTTCATATAATTGATTACGAGCTTTTCAACAAGATTATATTGCAAAAACTCAAATTCGGCAT
This sequence comes from Hibiscus trionum, assembly GCA_030270665.1. Taxonomy (NCBI): domain Eukaryota; kingdom Viridiplantae; phylum Streptophyta; class Magnoliopsida; order Malvales; family Malvaceae; genus Hibiscus; species Hibiscus trionum. The sequence continues at coordinate 51,689,869 of BSYR01000020.1, read as the reverse complement.
TTTTTACTTAGTTAAAAGTCCAACGGGTCCATTTTACGGCCCATTTAGACCCGCTCGCCCGAAACCTCTTCAAAAATGACAGAAAAACAAGTTTTAATCAAATTTTAGGAGTTCATATAATTGATTACGATCTTTTCAACACGATTATATTGCAAAAACTCAAATTATTTACTTTTTACTCAGTTAAAAGTCCAACGGGTCCATTTTACGGCCCATTTAGACCCGCTCGTCCGAAATCTCTACAAAAAGGACCGCAAGACAAGTTTTAATCAAAACTTAAGAGTTCATATCGTTGATTACGAGCTTTTCAACACTATTGTATTACAAAAATTCAATTTATGTTCTTTTTCCGCAGTTATAAGTTCAACGGGTCCATTTTAAGGCCCATTAAGACCCGCTCGTCCGAAACCACTACAAAAAGGACCGAAAAACAAGTTTTGATCCAATTTTAGGAGTTCATATAATTGATTACGATTATTTCAACACGATTATATTGCAAAAACTCAAATTCGGTATTTTTTACTCAGTTAAAAGTCCAACGGGTCCATTTTACGGCCCATTTAGACCCGCTCGTCCGAAACCTCTACAAAAAGGACCGCAAAACAAGTTTTAATCAAAATTTAAGAGTTCATATTGTTGATTACGAGCTTTTCAACACTATTGTATTGCAAAAATTCAATTTCTGTTGTTTTTACGCAGTTATAAGTTCAACGGGTCCATTTTAAGGCCCATTTAGACTCGCTCGTCCGAAACCTCCACAAAAAGGACCGAAAAACAAGTTTTGATCCAATTTTAGGAGTTCATATAATTGATTATGAGCTTTTCAACAAAATTATATTGCAAAAACTCAAATTCGGTATTTTTTACTTAGTTAAAAGTCCAACGAGTCCATTTTACGGCCAAATTAGACCCGCTCGTTCGAAACCTCTTCAAAAATGACTGAAAAACAAGTTTTGATCCAATTTTAGGAGTTCATATATTTGATTACGATCTTTTCAACACGATTATATTGCAAAAACAAAATTTTTGTACTTTTTACTTAGTTAAAAGTCCAACGGGTCCATTTTACGGCCCATTTAGACCCACTCGTCCGAAACCTCTACAAAAAGGACCGCAAAACAAGTTTTAATTAAAACTTAAGAGTTCATATCGTTGATTACGAGCTTTTCAACACTATTGTATTGCAAAAATTCAATTTCTGTTGTTTTTACGCAGTTATAAGTTCAACGGGTCCATTTTAAGGCCCATTTAGACCTGCTCGTCCGAAACCTCTACAAAAAGGACCAAAAACAAGTTTTGATCCAATTTTAGAAGTTCATATAATTGATTACGAGCTTTTCAACAAGATTATATTGCAAAATCTCAAATTCGGTATTTTTTACTCAGTTAAAAGTCCAACGGGTCCATTTTTTGGCCCATTTAGACCCGCTCGCCCGAAACCTCTTCAAAAATGACTGAAAAATAAGTTTTAATCAAATTTTAGGAGTTCATATAATTGATTACCATCTTTTCAACACGATTATATTGCAAAAACTCAATTTTTGTACTTTTTACTCAGTTAAAAGTCCAACGGGTCCATTTTACGGCCCATTTAGACCCGCTCGCCCGAAACCTCTTTAAAAATGACTGAAAAACAAGTTTTAATCAAAATTTAGGAGTTCATATAACTGATTACGATCTTTTCAACACGATTGTATTACAAAAATTCAATTTCTGTTCTTTTTACGCAGTTATAAGTTCAACGGGTCCATTTAGACCCGCTCGTCCGAAACCTCTTCAAAAATGACTGAAATACAAGTTTTGATCACATTTTAGGGGTTCATATAATTGATTACGAGCTTTTCAACAAGATTATATTGCAAAAACTCAAATTCGGTATTTTTTACTTAGTTAAAAGTCCAACGGGTCCATTTTACGGCCCATTTAGACCCGCTCGCCCGAAACCTCTTCAAAAATGACTGAAAAACAAGTTTTAATCAAATTTTAGGAGTTGATATAATTGATTACCATCTTTTCAACACGATTATATTGCAAAAACTCAATTTTTGTACTTTTTACTAAGTTAAAAGTCCAACGAGTCCATTTTACGGCCCATTTAGACCCGCTCGTTCGAAACCTCTTCAAAAATGACTGAAAAACAAGTTTTGATCCAATTTTAGGAGTTCATATAATTGATTACAATCTTTTCAACACGATTATATTGCAAAAACAAAATTTTTGTACTTTTTACTCAGTTAAAAGTCCAACGGGTCCATTTTACGGCCCATTTAGACCCGCTCGTCCGAAACCTCTACAAAAAGGACCGCAAAACAAGTTTTAATTAAAACTTAAGAGTTCATATCGTTGATTACGAGCTTTTCAACACTATTGTATTGCAAAAATTCAATTTCTGTTGTTTTTACGCAGTTATAAGTTCAACGGGTCCATTTTAAGGCCCATTTAGACCTGCTCGTCCGAAACCTCTACAAAAAGGACCGAAAAACAAGTTTTGATCCAATTTTAGAAGTTCATATAATTGATTACGAGGTTTTCATCAAGATTATATTGCAAAATCTCAAATTCGGTATTTTTTACTCAGTTAAAAGTCCAACGGGTCCATTTTACGGCCCATTTAGACCCGCTCGCCCGAAACCTCTTCAAAAATGACCGAAAAATAAGTTTTAATCATATTTTAGGACTTCATATCATTGATTACGATCTTTTCAACACGATTATATTGCAAAAACTAAAATTCGATATTTTTTACTCAGTTAAAAGTCCAACGGGTCCATTTTACGGCCCCTTTAGACTCGCTCGCCCGAAACCTCTTCAAAAATGACTGAAAAACAAGTTTTAATCAAATTTTAGGAGTTCATATAATTGATTACGATCTTTTCAACAAGATTATATTGCAAAAACTCAATTTATGTACTTCTTACTCAGTTAAAAGTCCAACGAGTCCATTTTACGGCCCATTTAGACCCGATCGTCCGAAACATCTACAAAAAGGACAGCAAAACAAGATTTAATCAAAACTTAAGAGTTCATATCGTTGATAACGAGCTTTTCAACACTATTGCATTGCAAAAATTTAATTTCTGCTCTTTTTACGCAGTTATAAGTTCAACGGGTCCATTTTAAGGCCCATTTAGACCCGCTCGTCCAAAACCTCTACAAAAAGGACCGAAAAACAACTTTTGATCCAATTTTAGGAGTTCATATAATTGATTAGGAGCTTTTCAACAAGATTAAATTGCAAAAACTCAAATTCGGTATTTTTTACTCAGTTAAAAGTCCAACGGGTCCATTTTACGGCCCATTTAGACCCGCTCACCCGAAACCTTTTCAAAAATGACCGAAAAGAAAGTTTTAATCACATTTTAGGACTTCATATCATTGATTACGATCTTTCAACACGATTATATTGCAAAAACTCAATTTTTGTACTTTTTACTCAGTTAAAATTCCAACGGGTCCATTTTACGGCCCATTTAGACCCGCTCGTCCAAAACCTCTACAAAAGTACCGCAAAACAAGTTTTAATCAAAACTTAAGAGTTCATATCGTTGATCACGAGCTTTTCACAACTATTGTATTGCAAAAATTCAATTTATGTTCTTTTTACGCAGTTATAAGTTCAACGGGTCCATTTTAAGGCCCATTTAGACCCGCTCGTCCGAAACCTCTACAAAAAGGACCGAAAAATAAGTTTTGATACAATTTTAGGATTTCATATAATTAATTACGAGCTTTTAAACAAGATTATATTGCAAAAACTTAAATTCGGTATTTTTTACTCAGTTAAAAGTCTAACGGGTATATTTTACGGCCCATTTAAACCCGCTCGCCCGAAACCTCTTCAAAAATGACCGAAAAGAAAGTTTTAATCAAATTTTAGGACTTCATATCATTGATTACGATCTTTTTAACACGATTTTATTGCAAAAACTCAATTTTTGTACTTTTTACTCAGTTAAAAGTCCAACGGGTCCATTTTACGGCCCATTTAGACCCGCTCGTCCATAACCTCTACAAAAAGGACCGCAAAACAAGTTTTAATCAAAACTTAAGAGTTCATATCGTTGATCACGAGCTTTTTAACACTATTGTATTGCAAAAATTCAATTTATGTTCTTTTTACGCAGTTATAAGTTCAACGGGTCCATTTTAAGGCCCATTTTGACCCGTACGTCGAAAACCTCTACAAAAAGGACCGAAAAACAAGTTTTGATCCTATTTTAGGAGTTCATATAATTGATTACGAGCTTTTCAACAAGATTATATTGCAAAAACTCAAATTCGATATTTTTTACTTAGTTAAAAGTCCAACGGGTCCATATTACGGCCCATTTAGACCCACTCGCCCGAAACCTCATCAAAAATGACTAAAAACAAGTTTTGATCAAATTTTAGGAGTTCATATAATTGATTACGAGCTTTTCAACAAGATTATATTGCAAAAACACAAATTCGGTATTTTTTACTCAGTTAAAAGTCCAACGGGTCCATTTTACAACCCATTTTACGGCTCATTTAGACCCGCTCGTCCGAAACCGCTACAAAAAGGACCGCAAAACAAGTTTTAATCAAAACTTAAGAGTTCATATCGTTGATTACGAGCTTTTCAACACTATTGTATTGCAAAAATTCAATTTTTGTTCTTTTTACGCAGTTATAAGTTCAACGGGTCCATTTTAAGGCCCATTTAGACTCGCTCGTCCGAAACCTCTACAAAAAGGACCGAAAAACAAGTTTTGATCCAATTTTAGGAGTTCATATAATTGATTACGAGCTTTTCAACAAGATTATATTGCAAAAACTCAAATTTGGTGTTTTTTACTCAGTTAAAATCCCAACGGGTCCATTTTACGGCCCATTTAGACCCGCTCGCCCGAAACCTCTTCAAAAATGACTGAAAAACAAGTTTTAATCAAATTTTAGGAGTTCAAATAATTGATTACGATCTTTTCAACACGATTATATTGCAAAAACTCAATTTCTGTATTTTTTACTTACTTAAAAGTCCAAGGGTCCATTTTACGGCCAATTTTAGGAGTTCATATAATTGATTATGAGCTTTTCAACAAAATTATATTGCAAAAACTCAAATTCGGTATTTTTTACTTAGTTAAAAGTCCAACGAGTCCATTTTACGGCCAATTTAGACCCGCTCGTTCGAAACCTCTTCAAAAATGACTGAAAAACAAGTTTTGATCCAATTTTAGGAGTTCATATATTTGATTACGATCTTTTCAACACGATTATATTGCAAAAACAAAATTTTTGTACTTTTTACTTAGTTAAAAGTCCAACGGGTCCATTTTACGGCCCATTTAGACCCACTCGTCCGAAACCTCTACAAAAAGGACCGCAAAACAAGTTTTAATTAAAACTTAAGAGTTCATATCGTTGATTACGAGCTTTTCAACATTATTGTATTGCAAAAATTCAATTTCTGTTGTTTTTACGCAGTTATAAGTTCAACGGGTCCATTTTAAGGCCCATTTAGACCCGCTCGTCCGAAACCTCTACAAAAAGGACCGAAAAACAAGTTTTGATCCAATTTTAGAAGTTCATATAATTGATTACGAGCTTTTCAACAAGATTATATTGCAAAATCTCAAATTCGGTATTTTTTACTCAGTTAAAAGTCCAACGGGTCCATTTTTTGGCCCATTTAGACCCGCTCGCCCGAAACCTCTTCAAAAATGACTGAAAAATAAGTTTTAATCAAATTTTAGGAGTTCATATAATTGATTACCATCTTTTCAACACGATTATATTGCAAAAACTCAATTTTTGTACTTTTTACTCAGTTAAAAGTCCAACGGGTCCATTTTACGGCCCATTTAGACCCGCTCGCCCGAAACCTCTTTAAAAATGACTGAAAAACAAGTTTTAATCAAAATTTAGGAGTTCATATAACTGATTACGATCTTTTCAACACGATTGTATTACAAAAATTCAATTTCTGTTCTTTTTACGCAGTTATAAGTTCAACGGGTCCATTTAGACTCGCTCGTCCGAAACCTCTTCAAAAATGACTGAAATACAAGTTTTGATCACATTTTAGGGGTTCATATAATTGATTACGAGCTTTTCAACAAGATTATATTGCAAAAACTAAAATTCGGTATTTTTTACTTAGTTAAAAGTCCAACGGGTCCATTTTACGGCCCATTTAGACCCGCTCGCCCGAAACCTCTTCAAAAATGACTGAAAAACAAGTTTTAATCAAATTTTAGGAGTTGATATAATTGATTACCATCTTTTCAACACGATTATATTGCAAAAACTCAATTTTTGTACTTTTTACTAAGTTAAAAGTCCAACGAGTCCATTTTACGGCCCATTTAGACCCGCTCGTTCGAAACCTCTTCAAAAATGACTGAAAAACAAGTTTTGATCCAATTTTAGGAGTTCATATAATTGATTACGATCTTTTCAACACGATTATATTGCAAAAACAAAATTTTTGTACTTTTTACTCAGTTAAAAGTCCAACGGGTCCATTTTACGGCCCATTTAGACCCGCTCGTCCGAAACCTCTACAAAAAGGACCGCAAAACAAGTTTTAATTAAAACTTAAGAGTTCATATCGTTGATTACGAGCTTTTCAACACTATTGTATTGCAAAAATTCAATTTCTGTTGTTTTTACGCAGTTATAAGTTCAACGGGTCCATTTTAAGGCCCATTTAGACCTGCTCATCCGAAACCTCTACAAAAAGGACCGAAAAACAAGTTTTGATCCAATTTTAGAAGTTCATATAATTGATTACGAGGTTTTCATCAAGATTATATTGCAAAATCTCAAATTCGGTATTTTTTACTCAGTTAAAAGTCCAACGGGTCCATTTTACGGCCCATTTAGACCCGCTCGCCCGAAACCTCTTCAAAAATGACCGAAAAATAAGTTTTAATCATATTTTAGGACTTCATATCATTGATTACGATCTTTTCAACACGATTATATTGCAAAAACTCAAATTCGATATTTTTTACTCAGTTAAAAGTCCAACGGGTCCATTTTACGGCCCCTTTAGACTCGCTCGCCCGAAACCTCTTCAAAAATGACTGAAAAACAAGTTTTAATCAAATTTTAGGAGTTCATATAATTGATTACGATCTTTTCAACAAGATTATATTGCAAAAACTCAATTTATGTACTTCTTACTCAGTTAAAAGTCCAACGAGTCCATTTTACGGCCCATTTAGACCCGATCGTCCGAAACATCTACAAAAAGGACAGCGAAACAAGTTTTAATCAAAACTTAAGAGTTCATATCGTTGATAACGAGCTTTTCAACACTATTGCATTGCAAAAATTTAATTTCTGCTCTTTTTACGCAGTTATAAGTTCAACGGGTCCATTTTAAGGCCCATTTAGACCCGCTCGTCCAAAACCTCTACAAAAAGGACCGAAAAACAAGTTTTGATCCAATTTTAGGAGTTCATATAATTGATTAGGAGCTTTTCAACAAGATTAAATTGCAAAAACTCAAATTCGGTATTTTTTACTCAGTTAAAAGTCCAACGGGTCCATTTTACGGCCCATTTAGACCCGCTCACCCGAAACCTTTTCAAAAATGACCGAAAAGAAAGTTTTAATCACATTTTAGGACTTCATATCATTGATTACGATCTTTCAACACGATTATATTGCAAAAACTCAATTTTTGTACTTTTTACTCAGTTAAAATTCCAACGGGTCCATTTTACGGCCCATTTAGACCCGCTCGTCCAAAACCTCTACAAAAGTACCGCAAAACAAGTTTTAATCAAAACTTAAGAGTTCATATCGTTGATCACGAGCTTTTCACAACTATTGTATTGCAAAAATTCAATTTATGTTCTTTTTACGCAGTTATAAGTTCAACGGGTCCATTTTAAGGCCCATTTAGACCCGCTCGTCCGAAACCTCTACAAAAAGGACCGAAAAATAAGTTTTGATACAATTTTAGGATTTCATATAATTAATTACGAGCTTTTCAACAAGATTATATTGCAAAAACTTAAATTCGGTATTTTTTACTCAGTTAAAAGTCTAACGGGTATATTTTACGGCCCATTTAAACCCGCTCGCCCGAAACCTCTTCAAAAATGACCGAAAAGAAAGTTTTAATCAAATTTTAGGACTTCATATCATTGATTACGATCTTTTTAACACGATTTTATTGCAAAAACTCAATTTTTGTACTTTTTACTCAGTTAAAAGTCCAACGGGTCCATTTTACGGCCCATTTAGACCCGCTCGTCCATAACCTCTACAAAAAGGACCGCAAAACAAGTTTTAATCAAAACTTAAGAGTTCATATCGTTGATCACGAGCTTTTTAACACTATTGTATTGCAAAAATTCAATTTATGTTCTTTTTACGCAGTTATAAGTTCAACGGGTCCATTTTAAGGCCCATTTTGACCCGTACGTCGAAAACCTCTACAAAAAGGACCGAAAAACAAGTTTTGATCCTATTTTAGGAGTTCATATAATTGATTACGAGCTTTTCAACAAGATTATATTGCAAAAACTCAAATTCGATATTTTTTACTTAGTTAAAAGTCCAACGGGTCCATATTACGGCCCATTTAGACCCACTCGCCCGAAACCTCATCAAAAATGACTGAAAAACAAGTTTTGATCAAATTTTAGGAGTTCATATAATTGATTACGAGCTTTTCAACAAGATTATATTGCAAAAACACAAATTCGGTATTTTTTACTCAGTTAAAAGTCCAACGGGTCCATTTTACAACCCATTTTACGGCTCATTTAGACCCGCTCGTCCGAAACCGCTACAAAAAGGACCGCAAAACAAGTTTTAATCAAAACTTAAGAGTTCATATCGTTGATTACGAGCTTTTCAACACTATTGTATTGCAAAAATTCAATTTTTGTTCTTTTTACGCAGTTATAAGTTCAACGGGTCCATTTTAAGGCCCATTTAGACTCGCTCGTCCGAAACCTCTACAAAAAGGACCGAAAAACAAGTTTTGATCCAATTTTAGGAGTTCATATAATTGATTACGAGCTTTTCAACAAGATTATATTGCAAAAACTCAAATTCGGTATTTTTTACTCAGTTAAAATTCCAACGGGTCCATTTAGACCCGCTCGCCCGAAACCTCTTCAAAAATGACTGAAAAACAAGTTTTAATCAAATTTTAGGAGTTCAAATAATTGATTACGATCTTTTCAACAGGATTATATTGCAAAAACTCAATTTCTGTATTTTTTACTCAGTTAAAATTCCAACGGGTCCATTTTACGGCCCATTTAGACCCGCTCGTCCGGAACCTCTACAAAAAGGACCGCAAAACAAGTTTTAATCAAAACTTAAGAGTTCATATCGTTGATTACGAGCTTTTCAACACTATTGTATTGCAAAAATTCAATTTTTGTTCTTTCTACGCAGTGATAAGTTCAACAGGTCCATTTTGAGGCCCATTTAGACCCGCTCGCCCGAAACCTCTAAAAAAATGACCGAAAAATAAGTTTTGATCCAATTTTAGGAGTTCATATAATTGATTAGGAGCTTTTCAACAAGATTATATTGCAAAAACTCAAATTCGGTATTTTTTACTCAGTTAAAAGTCCAACGGGTCCATTTTACGGCCCATTTAGACCCGCTCGCCCGAAATCTCTTCAAAAATGACCGAAAAACAAGTTTTAATCAAATTTTAGGAGTTCATATAATTGATTACGATCTTTTCAACACAATTATGTTGCACAAACTCAATTTCTGTATTTTTTACTCAGTTAAAAGACCAACGGGTCCATTTCACGGCCCATTTAGACCCGCTCATCCGAAACCTCTACAAAAAGGACCGCAAAACAAGTTTTAATCAAAACTTAAGAGTTCATATCGTTGATTACGATCTTTTGAACACTATTGTATTGCAAAAATTCAATTTCTGTTCTTTTTACGCAGTTATAAGTTCAACGGGTCCATTTTAAGGCCCATTTTGACCCGTACGTCGAAAACCTCTACAAAAAGGACCGAAAAACAAGTTTTGATCCTATTTTAGGAGTTCATATAATTGATTACGAGCTTTTCAACAAGATTATATTGCAAAAACTCAAATTCGATATTTTTTACTTAGTTAAAAGTCCAACGGGTCCATATTACGGCCCATTTAGACCCACTCGCCCGAAACCTCATCAAAAATGACTGAAAAACAAGTTTTGATCAAATTTTAGGAGTTCATATAATTGATTACGAGCTTTTCAACAAGATTATATTGCAAAAACACAAATTCGGTATTTTTTACTCAGTTAAAAGTCCAACGGGTCCATTTTACAACCCATTTAGACCTGCTCGCCGGAAACCTCTTCAAAAATGACCAAAAACATGTTTTAATCAAATTTTAGGACTTCATATCATTGATTACGATCTTTTCAACACGATTACATTGCAAAAACTCAATTTTTTTACTTTTTACTCAATTAAAAGTCCAACGGGTCCATTTTACGGACCATTTAGACCCGCTCGTCCGAAACCTCTACAAAAAGGACCGCAAAACAAGTTTTAATCAAAACTTAAGAGTTAATATCGTTGATTACGAGCTTTTGAACACTGTTGTATTAAAAAAATTCAATTTATGTTCTTTTTACACAGTTATAAGTTCAACTGGTCCATTTTAAGGCCCATTTAGACTCGCTCGTCCGAAACCTCTACAAAAAGGACCGAAAAACAAGTTTTGATCCAATTTTAGGAGTTCATATAATTGATTACGAGCTTTTCAACAACATTATATTGCAAAAACTCAAATTCGGTATTTTTTACACAGTTAAAAGTCCAACGGGTCCATTTTACGGCCCATTTAGACCGCTCGCCCGAAACCTCTTCAAAAATGACTGAAAAACAAGTTTTAATCAAATTTTAGGAGTTCATATAATTGATTACGATCTTTTCAACACGTTTATATTGCAAAAACTAAAATTTTGTACTTTTTACTCAGTTAAAGGTCCAACAGGTCCATTTTACGGCTCATTTAGACCCGCTCGTCCGAAACCGCTACAAAAAGGACCGCAAAACAAGTTTTAATCAAAACTTAAGAGTTCATATCGTTGATTACGAGCTTTTCAACACTATTGTATTGCAAAAATTCAATTTTTGTTCTTTTTACGCAGTTATAAGTTCAACGGGTCCATTTTAAGGCCCATTTAGACTCGCTCGTCCGAAACCTCTACAAAAAGGACCGAAAAACAAGTTTTGATCCAATTTTAGGAGTTTATATAATTGATTACGAGCTTTTCAACAAGATTATATTGCAAAAACTCAAATTTGGTGTTTTTTACTCAGTTAAAATTCCAACGGGTCCATTTTACGGCCCATTTAGACCCGCTCGCCCGAAACCTCTTCAAAAATGATTGAAAAACAAGTTTTAATCAAATTTTAGGAGTTCAAATAATTGATTACGATCTTTTCAACACGATTATATTGCAAAAACTCAATTTCTGTATTTTTTACTTACTTAAAAGTCCAAGGGTCCATGTTACGGCCCATTTAGACCCGCTCGTCCGGAACCTCTACAAAAAGGACCGCAAAACAAGTTTTAATCAAAACTTAAGAGTTCATATCATTGATTACGAGCTTTTCAACACTATTGTATTGCAAAAATTCAATTTTTGTTCTTTCTACGCAGTGATAAGTTCAACAGGTCCATTTTGAGGCCCATTTAGACCCGCTCGCCCGAAACCTCTAAAAAAATGACCGAAAAATAAGTTTTGATCCAATTTTAGGAGTTCATATAATTGATTAGGAGCTTTTCAACAAGATTATATTGCAAAAACTCAAATTCGGTATTTTTTACTCAGTTAAAAGTCCAACGGGTCCATTTTACGGCCCATTTAGACCCGCTCGCCCGAAATCTCTTCAAAAATGACCGAAAAACAAGTTTTAATCAAATTTTAGGAGTTCATATAATTGATTACGATCTTTTCAACACAATTATGTTGCACAAACTCAATTTCTGTATTTTTTACTCAGTTAAAAGACCAACGGGTCCATTTCACGGCCCATTTAGACCCGCTCATCCGAAACCTCTACAAAAAGGACCGCAAAACAAGTTTTAATCAAAACTTAAGAGTTCATATCGTTGATTACGATCTTTTGAACACTATTGTATTGCAAAAATTCAATTTCTGTTCTTTTTACGCAGTTATAAGTTCAACGGGTCCATTTTAAGGCCCATTTTGACCCGTACGTCGAAAACCTCTACAAAAAGGACCGAAAAACAAGTTTTGATCCTATTTTAGGAGTTCATATAATTGATTACGAGCTTTTCAACAAGATTATATTGCAAAAACTCAAATTCGATATTTTTTACTTAGTTAAAAGTCCAACGGGTCCATATTACGGCCCATTTAGACCCGCTCGCCCGAAACCTCTAAAAAAATGACCGAAAAATAAGTTTTGATCCAATTTTAGGAGTTCATATAATTGATTAGGAGCTTTTCAACAAGATTATATTGCAAAAAACAAATTCGGTATTTTTTACTCAGTTAAAAGTCCAACGGGTCCATTTTACAACCCATTTAGACCTGCTCGCCGGAAACCTCTTCAAAAATGACCAAAAACATGTTTTAATCAAATTTTAGGACTTCATATCATTGATTACGATCTTTTCAACACAATTACATTGCAAAAACTCAATTTTTGTACTTTTTACTCAATTAAAAGTCCAACGGGTCCATTTTACGGACCATTTAGACCCGCTCGTCCGAAACCTCTACAAAAAGGACCGCAAAACAAGTTTTAATCAAAACTTAAGAGTTAATATCGTTGATTACGAGCTTTTGAACACTGTTGTATTAAAAAAATTCAATTTATGTTCTTTTTACACAGTTATAAGTTCAACGGGTCCATTTTAAGGCCCATTTAGACTCGCTCGTCCGAAACCTCTACAAAAAGGACCGAAAAATAAGTTTTGATCCAATTTTAGGAGTTCATATAATTGATTAGGAGCTTTTCAACAAGATTATATTGCAAAAACTCAAATTCGGTATTTTTTACTCAGTTAAAAGTCCAACGGGTCCATTTTACGGCCCATTTAGACCCGCTCGCCCGAAATCTCTTCAAAAATGACCGAAAAACAAGTTTTAATCAAATTTTAGGAGTTCATATAATTGATTACGATCTTTTCAACACAATTATGTTGCACAAACTCAATTTCTGTATTTTTTACTCAGTTAAAAGACCAACGGGTCCATTTCACGGCCCATTTAGACCCGCTCATCCGAAACCTCTACAAAAAGGACCGCAAAACAAGTTTTAATCAAAACTTAAGAGTTCATATCGTTGATTACGATCTTTTGAACACTATTGTATTGCAAAAATTCAATTTCTGTTCTTTTTACGCAGTTATAAGTTCAACGGGTCCATTTTAAGGCCCATTTTGACCCGTACGTCGAAAACCTCTACAAAAAGGACCGAAAAACAAGTTTTGATCCTATTTTAGGAGTTCATATAATTGATTACGAGCTTTTCAACAAGATTATATTGCAAAAACTCAAATTCGATATTTTTTACTTAGTTAAAAGTCCAACGGGTCCATATTACGGCCCATTTAGACCCACTCGCCCGAAACCTCATCAAAAATGACTGAAAAACAAGTTTTGATCAAATTTTAGGAGTTCATATAATTGATTACGAGCTTTTCAACAAGATTATATTGCAAAAACACAAATTCGGTATTTTTTACTCAGTTAAAAGTCCAACGGGTCCATTTTACAACCCATTTAGACCTGCTCGCCGGAAACCTCTTCAAAAATGACCAAAAACATGTTTTAATCAAATTTTAGGACTTCATATCATTGATTACGATCTTTTCAACACAATTACATTGCAAAAACTCAATTTTTGTACTTTTTACTCAATTAAAAGTCCAACGGGTCCATTTTACGGACCATTTAGACCCGCTCGTCCGAAACCTCTACAAAAAGGACCGCAAAACAAGTTTTAATCAAAACTTAAGAGTTAATATCGTTGATTACGAGCTTTTGAACACTGTTGTATTAAAAAAATTCAATTTATGTTCTTTTTACACAGTTATAAGTTCAACGGGTCCATTTTAAGGCCCATTTAGACTCGCTCGTCCGAAACCTCTACAAAAAGGACCGAAAAACAAGTTTTGATCCAATTTTAGGAGTTCATATAATTGATTACGAGCTTTTCAACAACATTATATTGCAAAAACTCAAATTCGGTATTTTTTACACAGTTAAAAGTCCAACGGGTCCATTTTACGGCCCATTTAGACCGCTCGCCCGAAACCTCTTCAAAAATGACTGAAAAACAAGTTTTAATCAAATTTTAGGAGTTCATATAATTGATTACGATCTTTTCAACACATTTATATTGCAAAAACTAAAATTTTGTACTTTTTACTCAGTTAAAGGTCCAACAGGTCCATTTTACGGCTCATTTAGACCCGCTCGTCCGAAACCGCTACAAAAAGGACCGCAAAACAAGTTTTAATCAAAACTTAAGAGTTCATATCGTTGATTACGAGCTTCTCAACACTATTGTATTGCAAAAATTCAAATTTTGTTCTTTTTACGCAGTTATAAGTTCAACGGGTCCATTTTAAGGCCCATTTAGACTCGCTCGTCCGAAACCTCTACAAAAAGGACCGAAAAACAAGTTTTGATCCAATTTTAGGAGTTCATATAATTGATTACGAGCTTTTCAACAAGATTATATTGCAAAAACTCAAATTTGGTGTTTTTTACTCGGTTAAAATTCCAACGGGTCCATTTTACGGCCCATTTAGACCCGCTCGCCCGAAACCTCTTCAAAAATGACTGAAAAACAAGTTTTAATCAAATTTTAGGAGTTCAAATAATTGATTACGATCTTTTCAACACGATTATATTGCAAAAACTCAATTTCTGTATTTTTTACTTAGTTAAAAGTCCAAGGGTCCATTTTACGGCCCATTTAGACCCGCTCGTCCGGAACCTCTACAAAAAGGACCGCAAAACAAGTTTTAATCAAAACTTAAGAGTTCATATCGTTGATTACGAGCTTTTCAACACTATTGTATTGCAAAAATTCAATTTTTGTTCTTTCTACGCAGTGATAAGTTCAACAGGTCCATTTTGAGGCCCATTTAGACCCGCTCGTCCGAAACCTCTACAAAAAGGACGGAAAAACAAGTTTTGATCCAATTTTAGGAGTTCATATAATTGATTACGAGCTTTTCAACAAGATTATATTGCAAAAACTCAAATTTGGTATTTTTTACTCAGTTAAAAGTCCAATGGGTCCATTTTACGGCCCATTTAGACCCACTCGCCCGAAACCTCTTCAAAAATGACTGAAAAACAAGTTTTGATCAAATTTTAGGAGTTCATATAATTGATTACGAGCTTTTCAACAAGATTATATTGCAAAAACACAAATTCGATATTTTTTACTCAGTTAAAAGTCCAACGGGTCCATTTTACGGCCCATTTAGACTCGCTCGTCCGAAACCTCTACAAAAAGGACCGCAAAACAAGTTTTAATCAAAACTTAAGAGTAAATATCGTTGATTACGAGCTTTTCAACACTATTGTATTGCAAAAATTCAATTTTTGTTCTTTTTACGCAGTTATAAGTTCAACAGGTCTATTTTAAGGCCCATTTAGACCCGCTCGCCCGAAACCTCTACAAAAAGGACCGAAAAATAAGTTTTGATCCAATTTTAGGAGTTCATATAATTGATTAGGAGCTTTTCAACAAGATTATATTGCAAAAACTCAAATTCGGTATTTTTTACTCAGTTAAAAGTCCAACGGGTCCATTTTACGGCCCATTTAGACCCGCTCGCCCGAAACCTCTTAAAAAATGACCGAAAAACAAGTTTTAATCAAATTTCAGGAGTTCATATAATTGATTACGATCTTTTCAACACAATTATGTTGCAAAAACTCAATTTCTGTATTTTTTACTCAGTTAAAAGACCAACGAGTTCATTTTACGGCCTATTTAGACCCGCTCATCCGAAACCTCTACAAAAAGGACCGCAAAACAAGTTTTAATCAAAACTTAAGAGTTCATATCGTTGATTATGATCTTTTGAACACTATTGTATTGCAAAAATTCAATTTCTGTTCTTTTTACGCAGTTATAAGTTCAACGGGTCCATTTTAAGGCCCATTTAGACTCGCTCGTCCGAAACCTCTTCAAAAAGGATAGAAAAACAAGTTTCGATCGAATTTTAGGAGTTCATATAATTGATTACGAGCTTTTCAACAAGATTATATTGCAAAAACTCAAATTCGGTGTTTTTTACTCAGTTAAAAGTCCAACGGGTCCATTTTACGGCCCATTTAGACCCGCTCGCCCGAAACCTCTTCAAAAATGACTGAAAAACAAGTTTTAATCAAATTCTAGGAGTTCATATAATTGATTACGATCTTTTCAGCACGATTATATTGCAAAAACTCAATTTTTGTACTTTTTACTCAGTTAAAAGTCCAACGGGTCCATTTTACGGCCCATTTAGACCCGCTCGTCCGAAACCTCTACAAAAAGGACCGAAAAACAAGTTTTGATCCAATTTTAGGAGTTCATATAATTGATTACGAGCTTTTCAACAAGATTATATTGCAAAAACTCAAATTCGGTATTTTTTACTCAGTTAAAAGTCCAACGGGTTAATTTTACGGCCCATTTAGACCTACTCCTTCGAAACTTCTACAAAAAGGACCGAAAAACAAGTTTTGATCCAATTTTAGGAGTTCATATAATTGATTACGAGCTTTTCAACAAGATTATATTGCAAAAACACAAATTCGGCATTTTTTACTTAGTTAAAAGTCCAACGGGTCTATTTTAAGGCCCATTTAGACTCGCTCGTCCGAAACCTCTTCAAAAATGACTGAAAAACAAGTTTTAATCAAATTTTAGGAGTTCATATAATTGATTACGATCTTTTCAACAAGATTATATTGCAAAAACTCAATTTATGTACTTCTTACTCAGTTAAAAGTCCAACGGGTCCATTTTACGGCCCATTTAGACCCGATCATCCGAAACATCTACAAAAAGGACCGCAAAACAAGTTTTAATCAAAACTTAAGAGTTAATATCGTTGATTACGAGCTTTTGAACACTGTTGTATTAAAAAAATTCAATTTATGTTCTTTTTACACAGTTATAAGTTCAACGGGTCCATTTTAAGGCCCATTTAGACTCGCTCGTCCGAAGCCTCTACAAAAAGGACCGAAAAACAAGTTTTGATCCAATTTTAGGAGTTCATATAATTGATTAGGAGCTTTTCAACAAGATTAAATTGCAAAAACTCAAATTCGGTATTTTTTACTCAGTTAAAAGTCCAACGGGTCCATTTTACGGCCCATTTAGACCCGCTCACCCGAAACCTCTTAAAAAATGACCGAAAAGAAAGTTTTAATCACATTTTAGGACTTCATATCATTGATTACGATCTTTCAACACGATTATATTGCAAAAACTCAATTTTTGTACTTTTTACTCAGTTAAAATTCCAACGGGTCCATTTTACGGCCCATTTAGACCCGCTCGTCCAAAACCTCTACAAAAGTACCGCAAAACAAGTTTTAATCAAAACTTAAGAGTTCATATCATTGATTACGATCTTTTGAACACTATTGTATTGCAAAAATTCAATTTCTGTTCTTTTTACGCAGTTATAAGTTCAACGGGTCCATTTTAAGGCCTATTTAGACTCGCTCGTCCAAAACCTCTACAAAAAGGACCGAAAAACAAGTTTTGATCCAATTTTAGGAGTTCATATAATTGATTAAGAGCTTTTCAACAAGATTATATTGCAAAAACTCAAATTCGGTGTTTTTTACTCAGTTAAAATTCCAACGGGTCCATTTTACGGCCCATTTAGACCCGCTCGCCCGAAACCTCTTCAAAAATGACTGAAAAACAAGTTTTAATCAAATTTTAGGAGTTCAAATAATTGATTACGATCTTTTCAACACAATTATATTGCAAAAACTCAATTTCTGTATTTTTTACTTAGTTAAAAGTCCAAGGGTCCATTTTACGGCCCATTTAGACCCGCTCGTCCGGAACCTCTACAAAAAGGACCGCAAAACAAGTTTTAATCAAAACTTAAGAGTTCATATCGTTGATTACGAGCTTTTCAACACTATTGTATTGCAGAAATTCAATTTCTGTTGTTTTTACGCAGTTATAAGTTCAACGGGTCCATTTTAAGGCCCATTTAGACCCGCTCGTCCGAAACCTCTACAAAAAGGACGGAAAAACAAGTTTTGATCCAATTTTAGGAGTTCATATAATTGATTACGAGCTTTTCAACAAGATTATATTGCAAAAACTCAAATTTGGTATTTTTTACTCAGTTAAAAGTCCAATGGGTCCATTTTACGGCCCATTTAGACCCACTCGCCCGAAACCTCTTCAAAAATGACTGAAAAACAAGTTTTGATCAAATTTTAGGAGTTCATATAATTGATTACGAGCTTTTCAACAAGATAATATTGCAAAAACACAAATTCGGTATTTTTTACTCAGTTAAAAGTCCAACGGGTCCATTTTACGGCCCATTTAGACTCGCTCGTCCGAAACCTCTACAAAAAGGACCGCAAAACAAGTTTTAATCAAAACTTAAGAGTAAATATCGTTGATTACGAGCTTTTCAACACTATTGTATTGCAAAAATTCAATTTTTGTTCTTTTTACGCAGTTATAAGTTCAACAGGTCCATTTTAAGGCCCATTTAGACCCGCTCGCCCGAAACCTCTACAAAAAGGACCGAAAAATAAGTTTTGATCCAATTTTAGGAGTTCATATAATTGATTAGGAGCTTTTCAACAAGATTATATTGCAAAAACTCAAATTCGGTATTTTTTACTCAGTTAAAAGTCCAACGGGTCCATTTTACGGCCAATTTAGACCCGCTCGCCCGAAACCTCTTCAAAAATGACCGAAAAACAAGTTTTATTCAAATTTCAGGAGTTCATATAATTGATTACGATCTTTTCAACACAATTATGTTGCAAAAACTCAATTTCTGTATTTTTTACTCAGTTAAAAGACCAACGAGTCCATTTTACGGCCCATTTAGACCCGCTCATCGGAAACCTCTACAAAAAGGACCGCAAAACAAGTTTTAATCAAAACTTAAGAGTTCATATCGTTGATTATGATCTTTTGAACACTATTGTATTGCAAAAATTCAATTTCTGTTCTTTTTACGCAGTTATAAGTTCAACGGGTCCATTTTAAGGCCCATTTAGACTCGCTCGTCCGAAACCTCTACAAAAAGGACAGAAATACAAGTTTCGATCGAATTTTAGGAGTTCATATAATTGATTACGAGCTTTTCAACAAGATTATATTGCAAAAACTCAAATTCGGTGTTTTTTACTCAGTTAAAAGTCCAACGGGTCCATTTTACGGCCCATTTAGACCCGCTCGCCCGAAACCTCTTCAAAAATGACTGAAAAACAAGTTTTAATCAAATTCTAGGAGTTCATATAATTGATTATGATCTTTTCAGCACGATTATATTGCAAAAACTCAATTTTTGTACTTTTTACTCAGTTAAAAGTCCAACGGGTCCATTTTACGGCCCATTTAGACCCGCTCGTCCGAAACCTCTACAAAAAGGACCGCAAAACTAGTTTTAATCAAAACTTAAGAGTTCATATCGTTGTTTACGAGCTTTTCAACACTATTGTATTGCAAAAATTACATTTCTGTTCTTTTTACGCAGTTATAAGTTCAACGGGTCCATTTTAAGGCCCATTTTGACCCGCTCGTCCGAAACCTCTACAAAAAGGACCGAAAAACAAGTTTTGATCCAATTTTAGGAGTTCATATAATTGATTACGAGCTTTTCAACAAGATTATATTGCAAAAACTCAAATTCGATATTTTTTACTCAGTTAAAAGTCCAACGGGTCCATTTTACGGCCCATTTAGACCCGCCCGCCTAAAACCTCTTCAAAAATGACCGAAAAGAGAGTTTTAATCAAATTTTAGGACTTCATATCATTGATTACGATCTTTTCAACACGATTATATTGCAAAAACTCAATTTTTGTACTTTTTACTTAGTTAAAAGTCCAACGGTTCCATTTTACGGCCCATTTAGACCCGCTCGTCCGAAACCTCTACAAAAAGGAGCGCAAAACAAGTTTTCATCAAAACTTAAGAGTTCATATCGTTGATTATGTGCTTTTCAACACTATTGTATTGCAAAAATTCAATTTCTGTTCTTTTTACGCAGTTATAAGTTCAACGGGTCCATTTTAAGGCTCATTTAGACCCGCTCGTCCGAAACCTCTACAAAAAGGACCGAAAAACAAGTTTTGATCCATTTTTAGGAGTTCATATAATTGATTACAAGCTTTTCAACAAGATTATATTGCAAAAACTCAAATTCGGTATTTTTTACTCCGTTAAAAGTCCAACGAGTTAATTTTACGGTCCATTTAGACCCGCTCGTTCGAAACCTCTACAAAAAGGACCGAAAAACAAGTTTTGATCCAATTTTTGGAGTTCATATGATTGATTACGAGCTTTTCAACAAGATTATATTGCAAAAACTCAAATTCAGTATTTTTTACTCAGTTAAAAGTCCAACGGGTCCATTTTAAGGCCCATTTAGACCCGCTTGTTCGAAACCTCTACAAAAAGGACCGAAAACAAGTTTTGATCCAATTTTAGGAGTTCATATAATTGATTACGAGCTTTTCAACAAGATTATATTGCTAAAACTCAAATTCGGCATTTTTTACTCAGTTAAAAGTTCAACAGGTCCATTTTACGGCCCATTTTGACCCGCTCGCCCGAAACCTCTTCAAAAATGACTGAAAACAAGTTTTAATCAAATTTTAGGAGTTCATATAATTGATTACGATCTTTTCAACACGATTATATTGCAAAAACTCAATTTAAGTAGTTTTTACTCAGTTAAAAGTCCAACGGGTCCATTTTACGGCCCATTTAAACCCGCTCGTCCGAAACCTCTACAAAAAGGACCGCAAAACAAGTTTTAATCAAAACGTAAGAGTTCATATCGTTGATTACGATCTTTTCAACACGATTATATTGCAAAAGCTCAATTTTTGTACTTTTTACTCAATTAAAAGTCCAACGGGTCCATTTTACGGCCCATTTAGACCCGCTCGTCCAAAACCTCTACAAAAAGGACCGCAAAACAAGGTTTAATCAAAACTTAAGAGTTCATATCGTTGATCACGAGCTTTTTAACACTATTTTGAACTGCAAAAAGGACCGAAACCTCTACAAAAAGGACCGAAAAATAAGTTTTGATCCAATTTTAGGAGTTGATATAATTGGTTACGAGCTTTTCAACAAGATTATATTGCAAAAACTCAAATTCGGTATTTTTTTACTCTGTTAAAACTGCAACGGGTCCATTTTAAGGCCCATTTAGACCCGCTCGCCCGAAACCTCTTCAAAAATGACTGAAAAACAAGTAATAATCAAATTTTAGGAGTTCATATAATTGATTACGATCGTTTCAACACAATTATATTGCAAAAACTCAATTTCTGTATTTTTTACTCAGTTAAAAGTCCAACGGGTCCATTTTACGGCCCATTTAGACCCGCTCGTCCGAAACCTCTACAAAAAGGACCGCAAAACAAGTTTTAATAAAAAATTAAGAGTTCATATCGTTGATTACGAGCTTTTCAACACTATTGTATTTCAAAAATTCAATTTATATTCTTTTTACGCAGTTATAAGTTCAACAGGTCCATTTTAAGGCCCATTTAGACCCGCTCGCCCGAAACCTCTAGAAAAAGGACCGAAAAATAAGTTTTGATCCAATTTTAGGAGTTCATATAATTGATTACGAGCTTTTCAACAAGATTATATTGCAAAAACTCAAATTCGGTATTTTTTACTCAGTAAAGAGTCCATCGGGTCCATTTTACGGCCCATTTAGACCCGCTCGCCCGAAACCTCTTCAAAAATGACTGAAAAACAAGTTTTAATCAAATTTTACAAGTTCATATAATTGATTACGATCGTTTCAACACAATTATATTGCAAAAATTCAATTTATGTATTTTTTACTTAGTTAAAAGTCCAACGGGTCCATTTTACGGCCCATTTAGACCCGCTCGTTCTAAACCTTTACAAAAAGGACCGCAAAACAAGTTTTAATCAAAACTTAAGAGTTCATATTGTTGATTACGAGCTTTTGAACACTATTGTATTGCAAAAATTCAATTTCTGTTCTTTTTTGGCAGTTATAAGTTCAAACGGGTCCATTTTAAGGCCCACTTAGACTCGCTCGTCCGAAACCTCTACAAAAAGGAACGAAAAACAAGTTTAGATACAATTTTATGAGTTCATATAATTGATTACGAGCTTTTCAACAAGATTATATTGCAAAAACTCAAATTCGCTGTTTTTTACTCAGTTAAAGGTCCAACGGGTCCATTTTACGGCCCATTTAGACCCGCTCGCCCGAAACCTCTTCAAAAATGACTGAAAAACAAGTTTTAATCAAATTTTAGGAGTTCATATAATTGATTACGATAGTTTCAACACGATTATATTGCAAAAACTCAATTTCTGTATTTTTTACTTAGTTAAAAGTCCAACGGGTCCATTTTACGGCCCATTTAGACCCGCTCGTTCGAAACCTGTACAAAAAGGAACGCAAAACAAGTTTTAATCAAAACTTAAGAGTTCATATCGTTCATTACGAGCTTTTCAACACTATTGTATTGCAAAAATTCAATTCCTGTTCTTTTTACGTAGTTATAAGTTCAAAGGGTCCATTTTAAGGCCCATTTAGACACGCTCACCCGAAAACTCTACAAAAAGGACCGAAAAATAAGTTTTGATCCAATTTTAGGAGTTCATGTAATTGATTACGAGCTTTTCAACAAGATTATATTGCAAAAACTCAAATTCAGTATTTTTTACTCAGTTAAAAGTCTAACGGGTCCATTTTACGGCACATTTAGACCCGCTCGCCCGAAACCTCTTCAAAAATGACTGAAAAACAAGTTTTAATCAAATTTTAGGAGTTCATATAATTGATTACGATCTTTTCAACACGATTATATTGCAAAAACTCAATTTTTGTACTTTTTACTTAGTTAAAAGTCCAACGGTTCCATTTTACGGCCCATTTAGACCCGCTCGTCCAAAACCTCTACAAAAAGGAGCGCAAAACAAGTTTTCATCAAAACTTAAGAGTTCATATCGTTGATTATGAGCTTTTCAACACTATTGTATTGCAAAAATTCAATTTCTGTTCTTTTTACGCAGTTATAAGTTCAACGGGTCCATTTTAAGGCTCATTTAGACCCGCTCGTCCGAATCCTCTACAAAAGGACCGAAAAACAAGTTTTGATCCATTTTTAGGAGTTCATATAATTGATTACAAGCTTTTCAACAAGATTATATTGCAAAAACGCAAATTCGGTATTTTTTACTCAGTTAAAAGTCCAACGAGTTAATTTTACGGCCCATTTAGACCCGCTCGTTCGAAACCTCTACAAAAAGGACTGAAAAACAAGTTTTGATCCAATTTTTGGAGTTCATATGATTGATTACGAGCTTTTCAACAAGATTATATTGCAAAAACTCAAATTCAGTATTTTTTACTCAATTAAAAGTCCAACGGGTCCATTTTAAGGCCCATTTAGACCCGCTTGTTCGAAACCTCTACAAAAAGGACCGAAAACAAGTTTTGATCCAATTTTAGGAGTTCATATAATTGATTACGAGCTTTTCAACAAGATTATATTGCTAAAACTCAAATTCGGCATTTTTTACTCAGTTAAAAGTTCAACGGGTCCATTTTACGGCCCATTTTGACCCGCTCGCCCGAAACCTCTTCAAAAATGACTGAAAACAAGTTTTAATCAAATTTTAGGAGTTCATATAATTGATTACGATCTTTTCAACACGATTATATTGCAAAAACTCAATTTAAGTAGTTTTTACTCAGTTAAAAGTCCAACGGGTCCATTTTACGGCCCATTTAAACCCGCTCGTCCGAAACCTCTACAAAAAGGATCGCAAAACAAGTTTTAATCAAAACGTAAGAGTTCATATAATTGATTACGAGCTTTTCAACAAGATCATATTGCAAAAAGTCAATTTCTGTATTTTTTACTTAGTTAAAAGTCCAACGGGTCCATTTTACGGCCCATTTAAACCGCTCGCCTGAAACCTCTTCAAAAATGACTGAAAAACAAGTTTTAATCAAATTTTAGGAGTTCATATAATTGATTACGATCGTTTCAACGCGATTATATTGCAAAAACTCAATTTTTGTATTTTTTACTCAGTTCAAAGTCCAACGGGTCCATTTTACGGCCCATTTAGACCCGCTCGTCCGAAACCTATACAAAAAGGACCGCAAAACAAGTTTTAATCAAAACTTAAGAGTTCATATCGTTGATTACGAGCTTTTGAACACTATTGTATTGCAAAAATTCAATTTCTATTCTTTTTACCCAGTTATAAGTTCAACGGGTCCATTTTAAGGCCCATTTAGACTCGCTCGTCCGAAACCTCTACAAAAAGGACCGAAAAATAAGCTTTGATCCAATTTTAGGAGTTCATATAATTGATTACGAGCTTTTCAACAAGATCATATTGCAAAAAGTCAATTTCTATATTTTTACTTAGTTAAAAGTCCAACGGGTCTATTTTAGGGCCCATTTAACCCGCTCGCCTGAAACCTCTTCAAAAATGACTGAAAAACAAGTTTTAATCAAATTTTAGGAGTTCATATAATTGATTACGATCGTTTCAACGCGATTATATTGCAAAAACTCAATTTCTGTATTTTTTACTCAGTTCAAAGTCCAACGGGTCCATTTTACGGCCCATTTAGACCCGCTCGTCCGAAACCTATACAAAAAGGACCGCAAAACAAGTTTTAATCAAAACTTTAGAGTTCATATCGTAGATTACGTGCTTTTGAACACTATTGTATTGCAAAAATTCAATTTCTATTCTTTTTACCCAGTTATAAGTTCAACGGGTCCATTTTAAGGCCCATTTAGACTCGCTCGTCCGAAACCTCTACAAAAAGGACCGAAAAACAAGTTTTGATCCAATATTAGGAGTTCATATAATTGATTACGAGCTTTTCAACAAGATTATATTGCAAAAACTCAAATTCAGTGTTTTTTACTCAGTTAAAAGTCCAACAGGTCCATTTAGACCCGCTCGCCCGAAACCTCTTAAAAAATGAATGAAAAACAAGTTTTAATCAAATTTTAGGAGTTCATATAATTGATTACGATCGTTTCAACACGATTATATTGCAAAAACTCAATTTCTGTCTTTTTTACTCAGTTAAAAGTCCAACGAGTCCATTTTACGGCCCATTTTGACTCGCTCGTCCGAAACCTCTACAAAAAGGACCGCAAAACAAGTTTTAATCAAAACTTAAGAGTTCATATCGTTGATTACGAGCTTTTCAACACTATTATATTGCAAAAATTCAATTTCTGTTCTTTTTACGCAGTTTTAAGTTCAACGGGTCCATTTTAAGGCCCATTTAGACCCGCTCGTCCGAAACCTCTACAAAAAGCACCGAAAAACAAGTTTTGATCCAATTGTAGGAGTTCCTATAATTGATTACGAGCTTTTCAAAAAGATTATATTGCAAAGACACAAATTCGGTATTTTTTACTCAGTTAAAAGTCCAATGGGTCCATTTTACGGCCCATTTAGACCCGCTCGCCCGAAACCTCTTCAGAAATGACTGAAAAACAAGTTTTAATCAAATTTTAGGAGTTCATATAATTGATTACGATCTTTTCAACACGATTATATTGCAAAAACTCAATTTTTTTACTTTTTACCCAGTTAAAAGTCCAACGGGTCCATTTTACGGCCCATTTAGACCCGCTCGTCCGAAACCTCTACAAAAAGGACCGCAAAACAAGTTTTAATCAAAACTTAAGAGTTCATATCGTTGATTACGATCTTTTGAACACTATTGTATTGCAAAAATTCAATTTCTGTTCTTTTTACGCAGTTATAAGTTCAACGAGTCCATTTTAAGGCCCATTTAGACTCGCTCGTCCGAAACCTCTACAAAAAGGACAGAAAAACAAGCTTTGATCCAATTTTAGGAGTTCATATAATTGATTACGAGCTTTTCAACAAGATCATATTGCAAAAAGTCAATTTCTGAATTTTTTACTTAGTTAAAAGTCCAACGGGTCCAATTTACGGGCCATTTAACCCGCTCGCCTGAAACCTCTTCAAAAATGACAGAAAAACAAGTTTTAATCAAATTTTAGGAGTTCATATAATTGATTACGATCGTTTCAACGCGATTATATTGCAAAAACTCAATTTCTGTATTTTTTACTCAGTTCAAAGTCCAACGGGTCCATTTTACGGCCCATTTAGACCCGCTCGTCCGAAACCTATACAAAAAGGACCGCAAAACAAGTTTTAATCAAAACTTAAGAGTTCATATCGTTGATTACGAGCTTTTGAACACTATTGTATTGCAAAAATTCAATTTCTATTCTTTTTACCCAGTTATAAGTTCAACGAGTCCATTTTAAGGCCCATTTAGACTCGCTCGTCCGAAACCTCTACAAAAAGGACCGAAAAATAAGCTTTGATCCAATTTTACGAGTTCATATAATTGATTACGAGCTTTTCAACAAGATCATATTGCAAAAAGTCAATTTTTGTATTTTTACTTAGTTAAAAGTCCAACGGGTCTATTTTAGGGCCCATTTAACCCGCTCGCCTGAAACCTCTTCAAAAATGACTGAAAAACAAGTTTTAATCAAATTTTAGGAGTTCATATAATTGATTACGATCGTTTCAACGCGATTATATTACAAAAACTCAATTTCTATATTTTTTACTCAGTTCAAAGTCCAACGGGTCCATTTTACGGCCCATTTAGACCCGCTCGTCCGAAACCTATACAAAAAGGACCGCAAAACAAGTTTTAATCAAAACTTTAGAGTTCATATCGTAGATTACGTGCTTTTGAACACTATTGTATTGCAAAAATTCAACTTCTATTCTTTTTATCCAGTTATAAGTTCAACGGGTCCATTTTAAGGCCCATTTAGACTCGCTCGTCCGAAACCTCTACAAAAAGGACCGAAAAACAAGTTTTGATCCAATAATAGGAGTTCATATAATTGATTACGAGCTTTTCAACAAGATTATATTTTAAAAACTCAAATTCAGTGTTTTTTACTCAGTTAAAAGTCCAACGGGTCCATTTAGACCCGCTCGCCCGAAACCTCTTCAAAAATGACTGAAAAATAAGTTTTAATCAAATTTTAGGAGTTCATATAATTGATTACGATCGTTTCAACACGATTATATTGCAAAAACTCAATTTCTGTCTTTTTTACTCAGTTAAAAGTCCAACGAGTCCATTTTACGGCCCATTTTGACTCGCTCGTCCGAAACCTCTACAAAAAGGACCGCAAAACAAGTTTTAATCAAAACTTAAGAGTTCATATCGTTGATTGCGAGCTTTTCAACACTATTATATTGCAAAAATTCAATTTCTGTTCTTTTTACGCAGTTTTAAGTTCAACGGGTCCATTTTAAGGCCCATTTAGACCCGCTCGTCCGAAACCTCTACAAAAAGCACGAAAAACAAGTTTTGATCCAATTGTAGGAGTTCCTATAATTGATTACGAGCTTTTCAACAAGATTATATTGCAAAGACACAAATTCGGTATTTTTTACTCAGTTAAAAGTCCAACGGGTCCATTTTACGGCCCATTTAGACCCGCTCGCCCAAAACCTCTTCAAAAATGACTGAAAAACAAGTTTTAATCAAATTTTAGGAGTTCATATAATTGATTACGATCTTTTCAACACGATTATATTGCAAAAACTCAATTTATGTACTTTTTACTCATTTAAAAGTCCAACGGGTCCATTTTACGGCCCATTTAGACCCGCTCGTCCGAAACCTCTACAAAAAGGACCGTAAAACAAGTTTTAATCAAAACTTAAGAGTTCATATCGTTGATTACGAGCTTTTCAACACTATTGTATTGCAAAAATTTAATTTATGTTATTTTTACGCAGTTATAAGTTCAACGGGTCCATTTTAAGGCCCATTTAGACCCTCTCGTCTGAAACCACTACAAAAAGGACCGAAAACAAGTTTTGATCCAATTTTATGAGTTCATATAATTGATTACGAGCTTTTCAACAAGATTATATTGCAAAAAGTCAATTTTTGTATTTTTTACTCAGTTAAAAGTCCAACGGGTCCATTTTACGGCCCATTTAGACCTGCTCGCCCGAAACCTCTTCAAAAATGACTGAAAAATAAGTTTTAATCAAATTTTAGGACTTCATATCATTGATTACTATCTTTTCAACACGATTATATTGCAAAAACTCAATTTTTGTACTTTTTACCCAGTTAAAAGTCCAACGGGTCCATTTTACGGCCCATTTAGACCCGCTCGTTCGAAACCACTCCAAAAAGGACCGCAAAACAAGTTTTAATCAAAACTTAAAAGTTCATATCGTTGATTACGAGCTTTTGAACACTATTGTATTGCAAAAATTCAATTTCTATTCTTTTTACCCAGTTATAAGTTCAACGGGTCCATTTTAAGGCCCATTTAGACTCGCTCGTCCGAAACCTCTACAAAAAGGACCGAAAAATAAGCTTTGATCCAATTTTAGGAGTTCATATAATTGATTACGAGCTTTTCAACAAGATCATATTGCAAAAAGTCAATTTCTGTATTTTTACTTAGTTAAAAGTCCAACGGGTCTATTTTAGGGCCCATTTAACCCGCTCGCCTGAAACCTATTCAAAAATGACTGAAAAACAAGTTTTAATCAAATTTTAGGAGTTCATATAATTGATTACGATCGTTTCAACGCGATTATATTGCAAAAACTCAATTTCTGTATTTTTTACTCAGTTCAAAGTCCAACGGGTCCATTTTACGGCCCATTTAGACCCGCTCGTCCGAAACCTATACAAAAAGGACCGCAAAACAAGTTTTAATCAAAACTTTAGAGTTCATATCGTAGATTATGTGCTTTTGAACACTATTGTATTGCAAAAATTCAATTTCTATTCTTTTTACCCAGTTATAAGTTCAACGGGTCCATTTTAAGGCCCATTTAGACTCGCTCGTCCGAAACCTCTACAAAAAGGACCGAAAAACAAGCTTTGATCCAATTTTAGGAGTTCATATAATTGATTACGAGCTTTTCAACAAGATCATATTGCAAAAAGTCAATTTTTGTATTTTTTACTCAGTTAAAAGTCCAACGGGTCCATTTTACGGCCCATTTAGACCCGCTCGCCCGAAACCTCTTCAAAAATGACTGAAAAACAAGTTTTAATCAAATTTTAGGACTTCATATAATTGATTACGATCTTTTCAACACGATTATATTGCAAAAACTCAATTTATGTACTTTTTACTCAGTTAAAAGTCCAACGGGTCCATTTTACGGCCCATTTAGACCCGCTCGTCCGAAACCTCTACAAAAAGGACCGTAAAACAAGTTTTAATCAAAACTTAAGAGTTCATATCGTTGATTACGAGCTTTTCAACACTATTGTATTGCAAAAATTCAATTTATGTTCTTTTTACGCAGTTATAAGTTCAACGGGTCCATTTTAAGGCCCATTTAGACCCTCTCGTCCGAAACCACTACAAAAAGGACCGAAAACAAGTTTTGATCCAATTTTAGGAGTTCATATAATTGATTACGAGCTTTTCAACAAGATTATATTGCAAAAAGTCAATTTTTGTATTTTTTACTTAGTTAAAAGTCCAACGGGTCCATTTTACGGCCCATTTAGACCCGCTCGCCCGAAACCTCTTCAAAAATGACTGAAAAACAAGTTTTAATCAAATTTTAGGACTTCATATCATTGATTACGATCTTTTCAACACGATTATATTGCAAAAACTCAATTTTTGTACTTTTTACCCAGTTAAAAGTCCAACGGGTCCATTTTACGGCCCATTTAGACCCGCTCGTCCGAAACCTCTACAAAAAGGACCGCAAAACAAGTTTTAATCAAAACTTAAGAGTTCATATCGTTGATTACGAGCTTTTGAACACTATTGTATTGCAAAAATTCAATTTCTATTCTTTTTACCCAGTTATAAGTTCAACGGGTCCATTTTAAGGCCCATTTAGACTCGCTCGTCCGAAACCTCTACAAAAAGGACCGAAAAATAAGCTTTGATCCAATTTTAGGAGTTCATATAATTGATTACGAGCTTTTCAACAAGATCATATTGCAAAAAGTCAATTTCTGTATTTTTACTTAGTTAAAAGTCCAACGGGTCTATTTTAGGGCCCATTTAACCCGCTCGCCTGAAACCTCTTCAAAAATGACTGAAAAACAAGTTTTAATCAAATTTTAGGAGTTCATATAATTGATTACGATCGTTTCAACGCGATTATATTGCAAAAACTCAATTTCTGTATTTTTTACTCAGTTCAAAGTCCAACGGGTCCATTTTACGGCCCATTTAGACCCGCTCGTCCGAAAACTATACAAAAAGGACCGCAAAACAAGTTTTAATCAAAACTTTAGAGTTCATATCGTAGATTACGTGCTTTTGAACACTATTGTATTGCAAAAATTCAATTTCTATTCTTTTTACCCAGTTATAAGTTCAACGGGTCCATTTTAAGGCCCATTTAGACTCGCTCGTCCGAAACCTCTACAAAAAGGACCGAAAAACAAGTTTTGATCCAATATTAGGAGTTCATATAATTGATTACGAGCTTTTCAACAAGATTATACTGCAAAAACTCAAATTCAGTGTTTTTTACTCAGTTAAAAGTCCAACGGGTCCATTTAGACCCGCTCGCCCGAAACCTCTTAAAAAATGACTGAAAAACAAGTTTTAATCAAATTTTAGGAGTTCATATAATTGATTACGATCGTTTCAACACGATTATATTGCAAAAACTCAATTTCTGTCTTTTTTACTCAGTTAAAAGTCCAACGAGTCCATTTTGACTCGCTCGTCCGAAACCTCTACAAAAAGGACCGCAAAACAAGTTTTAATCAAAACTTAAGAGTTCATATCGTTGATTATGAGCTTTTCAACACTATTATATTGCAAAAATTCAATTTCTGTTCTTTTTACGTAGTTTTAAGTTCAACGGGTCCATTTTAAGGCCCATTTAGACCCGCCCGTCCGAAACCTCTACAAAAAGGACCAAAAAACAAGTTTTGATCCAATTGTAGGAGTTCCTATAATTGATTACGAGCTTTTCAACAAGATTATATTGCAAAGACACAAAATTCGGTATTTTTTACTCAGTTATAAGTTCAACGGGTCCATTTTAAGGCCCATTTAGACTCGCTCGCCCGAAACCTCTTCAAAAATGACTGAAAAATAAGTTTTAATCAAATTTTAGGAGTTCATATAATTGATTACGATCTTTTCAACACGATTATATTGCAAAAAGTCAATTTCTGTACTTTTTACTCAGTTAAAAGTCCAACGGGTCCATTTTACGGCCCATTTAGACTCGCTCGTCCGAAACCTCTACAAAAAGGACCGTAAAACAAGTTTTAATCAAAACTTAAGAGTTCATATCGTTGATTACGAGCTTTTCAACACTATTGTATTGCAAAAATTCAATTTATGTTCTTTTTACGCAGTTATAAGTTCAACGGGTCCATTTTAAGGCCCATTTAGACCCTCTCGTCCGAAACCACTACAAAAAGGACCGAAAACAAGTTTTGATCCAATTTTAGGAGTTCATATAATTGATTACGAGCTTTTCAACAAGATTATATTGCAAAAAGTCAATTTTTGTATTTTTTACTCAGTTAAAAGTCCAACGGGTCCATTTTACGGCCCATTTAGACCCGCTCGCCCGAAACCTCTTCAAAAATGACTGAAAAACAAGTTTTAATCAAATTTTAGGACTTCATATCATTGATTACAATCTTTTCAACACGATTATATTGCAAAAACTCAATTTTTGTACTTTTTACCCAGTTAAAAGTCCAACGGGTCCATTTTACGGCCCATTTAGACCCGCTCGTCCGAAACCTCTACAAAAAGGACCGCAAAACAAGTTTTAATCAAAACTTAAGAGTTCATATCGTTGATTACGAGCTTTTGAACACTATTGTATTGCAAAAATTCAATTTCTGTTCTTTTTACGCAGTTATAAGTTCAACGGGTCCATTTTAAGGCCCATTTAGACTCGCTCGTCCGAAACCTCTACAAAAAGGACCGAAAAACAAGCTTTGATCCAATTTTAGGAGTTCATATAATTGATTACGAGCTTTTCAACAAGATCATATTGCAAAAAGTCAATTTTTGTATTTTTTACTCAGTTAAAAGTCCAACGGGTCCATTTTACGGCCCATTTAGACCCGCTCGCCCGAAACCTCTTCAAAAATGACTGAAAAACAAGTTTTAATCAAATTTTAGGACTTCATATCATTGATTACGATCTTTTCAACACGATTATATTGCAAAAACTCAATTTTTGTAATTTTTACCCAGTTAAAAGTCCAACGGGTCCATTTTACGGCCCATTTAGACCCGCTCGTCCGAAACCTCTACAAAAGGACCGCAAAACAAGTTTTAATCAAAACTTAAGAGTTCATATCGTTGATTACGAGCTTTTGAACACTATTGTA
Organism: Hibiscus trionum; assembly: GCA_030270665.1. Taxonomy (NCBI): domain Eukaryota; kingdom Viridiplantae; phylum Streptophyta; class Magnoliopsida; order Malvales; family Malvaceae; genus Hibiscus; species Hibiscus trionum. Next base: position 51,657,261 of record BSYR01000020.1, on the reverse strand, counting down.
TTGCAAAAATTCAATTTCTATTCTTTTTACGCAGTTATAAGTTCAACGGGTCCATTTTAAGGCCCATTTAGACTCGCTCGTCCGAAACATCTACAAAAAGGACCGAAAAACAAGCTTTGATCCAATTTTAGGAATTCATATAATTGATTACGAGCTTTTCAACAAGATCATATTGCAAAAAGTCAATTTCTGAATTTTTTACTTAGTTAAAAGTCCAACGGGTCCAATTTACGGGCCATTTAACCCGCTCGCCTGAAACCTCTTCAAAAATGACAGAAAAACAAGTTTTAATCAAATTTTAGGAGTTCATATAATTGATTACGAGCTTTTCAACACTATTATATGACAAAAATTCAATTTCTGTTCTTTTTATGTAGTTTTAAGTTCAACGGGTCCATTTTAAGGCCCATTTAGACCCGCTCGTCCGAAACCTCTACAAAAAGGACCAAAAAACAAGTTTTGATCCAATTGTAGGAGTTCCTATAATTGATTACGAGCTTTTCAACAAGATTATATTGCAAAGACACAAATTCGGTATTTTTTACTCAGTTAAAAGTCCAACGGGTCCATTTTACGGCCCATTTAGACCCGCTCGCCCGAAACCTCTTCAAAAATGACTGAAAAACAAGTTTTAATCAAATTTTAGGAGTTCATATAATTGATTACGATCTTTTCAACACGATTATATTGCAAAAACTCAATTTATGTACTTTTTACTCAGTTAAAAGTCCAACGGGTCCATTTTACGGCCCATTTAGACCCGCTCGTCCGAAACCTCTACAAAAAGGACCGTAAAACAAGTTTTAATCAAAACTTAAGAGTTCATATCGTTGATTACGAGCTTTTCAACACTATTGTATTGCAAAAATTCAATTTATGTTCTTTTTACGCAGTTATAAGTTCAACGGGTCCATTTTAAGGCCCATTTAAACCCTCTCGTCCGAAACCACTACAAAAAGGACCGAAAACAAGTTTTGATCCAATTTTAGGAGTTCATATAATTGATTACGAGCTTTTCAACAAGATTATATTGCAAAAAGTCAATTTTTGTATTTTTTACTCAGTTAAAAGTCCAACGGGTCCATTTTACGGCCCATTTAGACCCGCTCGCCCGAAACCTCTTCAAAAATGACTGAAAAACAAGTTTTAATCAAATTTTAGGACTTCATATCATTGATTACGATCTTTTCAACACGATTATATTGCAAAAACTCAATTTTTGTACTTTTTACCCAGTTAAAAGTCCAACGGGTCCATTTTACGGCTCATTTAGACCCGCTCGTCCGAAACCTCTACAAAAAGGACCGCAAAACAAGTTTTAATCAAAACTTAAGAGTTCATATCGTTGATTACGAGCTTTTGAACACTATTGTATTGCAAAAATTCAATTTCTGTTCGTTTAACGCAGTTATAAGTTCAACGGGTCCATTTTAAGGCCCATTTAGACTCGCTCGTCTGAAACCTCTACAAAAAGGACCGAAAAACAAGCTTTGATCCAATTTTAGGAGTTCATATAATTGATTACGAGCTTTTCAACAAGATCATATTGCAAAAAGTCAATTTCTGTATTTTTTACTTAGTTAAAAGTCCAACGGGTCCATTTTACGGCCCATTTAACCCGCTCGCCTGAAACCTCTTCAAAAATGACTGAAAAACAAGTTTTAATCAAATTTTAGGAGTTCATATAATTGATTACGATCGTTTCAACGTGATTATATTGCAAAAACTCAATTTCTGTATTTTTTACTCAGTTCAAAGTCCAACGGGTCCATTTTACGGCCCATTTAGACCCGCTCGTCCGAAACCTATACAAAAAGGACCGCAAAACAAGTTTTAATCAAAACTTAAGAGTTCATATCGTTGATTACGAGCTTTTGAACACTATTGTATTGCAAATATTCAATTTCTATTCTTTTTACCCAGTTATAAGTTCAACGGGTCCATTTTAAGGCCCATTTAGACTCGCTCGTCCGAAACCTCTACAAAAAGGACCGAAAAATAAGCTTTGATCCAATTTTAGGAGTTCATATAATTGATTACGAGCTTTTCAACAAGATCATATTGCAAAAAGTCAATTTCTATATTTTTACTTAGTTAAAAGTCCAACGGGTCTATTTTAGGGCCCATTTAACCCGCTCGCCTGAAACCTCTTCAAAAATGACTGAAAAACAAGTTTTAATCAAATTTTAGGAGTTCATATAATTGATTACGATCGTTTCAACGCGATTATATTGCAAAAACTCAATTTCTGTATTTTTTACTCAGTTCAAAGTCCAACGGGTCCATTTTACGGCCCATTTAGACCCGCTCGTCCGAAACCTATACAAAAAGGACCGCAAAACAAGTTTTAATCAAAACTTTAGAGTTCATATCGTTGATTACGTGCTTTTGAACACTATTGTATTGCAAAAATTCAATTTCTATTCTTTTTACCCAGTTATAAGTTCAACGGGTCCATTTTAAGGCCCATTTAGACTCGCTCGTCCGAAACCTCTACAAAAAGGACCGAAAAACAAGTTTTGATCCAATATTAGGAGTTCATATAATTGATTACGAGCTTTTCAACAAGATTATATTGCAAAAACTCAAATTCAGTGTTTTTTACTCAGTTAAAAGTCCAACGGGTCCATTTAGACCCGCTCGCCCGAAACCTCTTAAAAAATGACTGAAAAACAAGTTTTAATCAAATTTTAGGAGTTCATATAATTGATTACGATCGTTTCAACACGATTATATTGCAAAAACTCAATTTCTGTCTTTTTTACTCAGTTAAAAGTCCAACGAGTCCATTTTACGGCCCATTTTGACTCGCTCGTCCGAAACCTCTACAAAAAGGACCGCAAAACAAGTTTTAATCAAAACTTAAGAGTTCATATCGTTGATTACGAGCTTTTCAACACTATTATATTGCAAAAATTCAATTTCTGTTCTTTTTATGTAGTTTTAAGTTCAACGGGTCCATTTTAAGGCCCATTTAGACCCGCTCGTCCGAAACCTCTACAAAAAGGACCAAAAAACAAGTTTTGATCCAATTGTAGGAGTTCCTATAATTGATTACGAGCTTTTCAACAAGATTATATTGCAAAGACACAAATTCGGTATTTTTTACTCAGTTAAAAGTCCAACGGGTCCATTTTACGGCCCATTTAGACCCGCTCGCCCGAAACCTCTTCAAAAATGACTGAAAAACAAGTTTTAATCAAATTTTAGGAGTTCATATAATTGATTACGATCTTTTCAACACGATTATATTGCAAAAACTCAATTTATGTACTTTTTACTCAGTTAAAAGTCCAACGGGTCCATTTTACGGCCCATTTAGACCCGCTCGTCCGAAACCTCTACAAAAAGGACCGTAAAACAAGTTTTAATCAAAACTTAAGAGTTCATATCGTTGATTACGAGCTTTTCAACACTATTGTATTGCAAGAATTCAATTTATGTTCTTTTTACGCAGTTATAAGTTCAACGGGTCCATTTTAAGGCCCATTTAGACCCTCTCGTCCGAAAACAAGTTTTGATCCAATTTTAGGAGTTCATATAATTGATTACGAGCTTTTCAACAAGATTATATTGCAAAAAGTCAATTTTTGTATTTTTTACTCAGTTAAAAGTCCAACGGGTCCATTTTACGGCCCATTTAGACCCGCTCGCCCGAAACCTCTTCAAAAATGACTGAAAAACAAGTTTTAATCAAATTTTAGGACTTCATATCATTGATTACGATCTTTTCAACACGATTATATTGCAAAAACTCAATTTTTGTACTTTTTACCCAGTTAAAAGTCCAACGGGTCCATTTTACGGCCCATTTAGACCCGCTCGTCCGAAACCTCTACAAAAAGGACCGCAAAACAACTTTTAATCAAAACTTAAGAGTTCATATCGTTGATTACGAGCTTTTGAACACTATTGTATTGCAAAAAATCAATTTCTGTTCTTTTTACGCAGTTATAAGTTCAACGGGTCAATTTTAAGGCCCATTTAGACTCGCTCGTCCGAAACCTCTACAAAAAGGACCGAAAAACAAGCTTTGATCCAATTTTAGGAGTTCATATAATTGATTACGAGCTTTTCAACAAGATCATATTGCAAAAAGTCAATTTCTGTAGTTTTTACTTAGTTAAAAGTCCAACGGGTCCATTTTACGGCCCATTTAACCCGCTCGCCTGAAACCTCTTCAAAAATGATTGAAAAACAAGTTTTAATCAAATTTTAGGAGTTCATATAATTGATTACGATCGTTTCAACGCGATTATATTGCAAAAACTCAATTTCTGTATTTTTTACTCAGTTCAAAGTCCAACGGGTCCATTTTACGGCCCATTTAGACCCGCTCGTCCGAAACCTATACAAAAAGGACCGCAAAACAAGTTTTAATCAAAACTTAAGAGTTCAAATCGTTGATTACGAGCTTTTGAACACTATTGTATTGCAAAAATTCAATTTCTATTCTTTTTACCCAGTTATAAGTTCAACGGGTCCATTTTAAGGCCCATTTAGACTCGCTCGTCCGAAACCTCTACAAAAAGGACCGAAAAATAAGCTTTGATCCAATTTTAGGAGTTCATATAATTGATTAAGAGCTTTTCAACAAGATCATATTGCAAAAAGTCAATTTCTGTATTTTTACTTAGTTAAAAGTCCAACGGGTCTATTTTAGGGCCCATTTAACCCGCTCGCCTGAAACCTCTTCAAAAATGACTGAAAAACAAGTTTTAATCAAATTTTAGGAGTTCATATAATTGATTACGATCATTTCAACGCGATTATATTGCAAAAACTCAATTTCTGTATTTTTTACTCAGTTCAAAGTCCAACGGGTCCATTTTACGGCCCATTTAGACCCGCTCGTCCGAAACCTATACAAAAAGGACCGCAAAACAAGTTTTAATCAAAACTTTAGAGTTCATATCGTTGATTACGTGCTTTTGAACACTATTGTATTGCAAAAATTCAATTTCTATTCTTTTTACCCAGTTATAAGTTCAACGGGTCCATTTTAAGGCCCATTTAGACTCGCTCGTCCGAAACCTCTACAAAAAGGACCGAAAAACAAGTTTTGATCCAATATTAGGAGTTCATATAATTGATTACGAGCTTTTCAACAAGATTATATTGCAAAAACTCAAATTCAGTGTTTTTTACTCAGTTAAAAGTCCAACGGGTCCATTTAGACCCGCTCGCCCGAAACCTCTTAAAAAATGACTGAAAAACAAGTTTTAATCAAATTTTAGGAGTTCATATAATTGATTACGATCGTTTCAACACGATTATATTGCAAAAACTCAATTTCTGTCTTTTTTACTCAGTTAAAAGTCTAACGAGTCCATTTTACGGCCCATTTTGACTCGCTCGTCCGAAACCTCTACAAAAAGGACCGCAAAACAAGTTTTAATCAAAACTTAAGAGTTCATATCGTTGATTACGAGCTTTTCAACACTATTATATTGCAAAAATTCAATTTCTGTTCTTTTTACGTAGTTTTAAGTTCAACGGGTCCATTTTAAGGCCCATTTAGACCCGCTCGTCCGAAACCTCTACAAAAAGGACCAAAAAACAAGTTTTGATCCAATTGTAGGAGTTCCTATAATTGATTACGAGCTTTTCAACAAGATTATATTGTAAAGACACAAATTCGGTATTTTTTACTCAGTTAAAAGTTCAACGGGTCCATTTTAAGGCCCATTTAGACCCTCTCGTCTGAAACCACTACAAAAAGGACCGAAAACAAGTTTTGATCCAATTTTAGGAGTTCATATAATTGATTACGAGCTTTTCAACAAGATAATATTGCAAAAAGTCAATTTTTGTATTTTTTACTCAGTTAAAAGTCCAACGGGTCCATTTTACGGCCCATTTAGACCCGCTCGCCTGAAACCTCTTCAAAAATGACTGAAAAACAAGTTTTAATCAAATTTTAGGACTTCATATCATTGATTACGATCTTTTCAACACGATTATATTGCAAAAACTCAATTTTTGTACTTTTTACCAGTTAAAAGTCCAACGGGTCCATTTTACGGCCCATTTATACCCGCTCGTCCGAAACCTCTACAAAAAGGACCACAAAACAAGTTTTAATCAAAACTTAAGAGTTCATATCGTTGATTACGAGCTTTTGAACACTATTGTATTGCAAAAATTCAATTTCTGTTCTTTTTACGCAGTTATAAGTTCAACGGGTCCATTTTAAGGCCCATTTAGACTCGCTCGTCCGAAACCTCTACAAAAAGAACCGAAAAACAAGCTTTGATCCAATTTTAGGAGTTCATATAATTGATTACGAGCTTTTCAACAAGATCATATTTCAAAAAGTCAATTTCTGTATTTTTTACTTAGTTAAAAGTCCAACGGGTCAATTTTACAACCCATTTAACCCGCTCGCCTGAAACCTCTTCAAAAATGACTGAAAAACAAGTTTTAATCAAATTTTAGGAGTTCATATAATTGATTACGATCGTTTCAACGCGATTATATTGCAAAAACTCAATTTCTGTATTTTTTACTCAGTTCAAAGTCCAACGGGTCCATTTTACGGCCCATTTAGACCCGCTCGTCCGAAACCTATACAAAAAGGACCACAAAACAAGTTTTAATCAAAACTTAAGAGTTCATATCGTTGATTACGAGCTTTTTAACACTATTGTATTGCAAAAATTCAATTTCTACTCTTTTTACCCAGTTATAAGTTCAACGGGTCAATTTTAAGGCCCATTTAGACTCGCTCGTCCGAAACCTCTACAAAAAGGACCGAAAAATAAGCTTTGATCCAATTTTAGGAGTTCATATAATTGATTACGAGCTTTTCAACAAGATCATATTGCAAAAAGTCAATTTCTGTATTTTTTACTTAGTTAAAAGTCCAACGGGTCTATTTTACGGCCCATTTAACCCGCTCGCCTGAAACCTCTTCAAAAATGACTGAAAAACAAGTTTTAATCAAATTTTAGGAGTTCATATAATTGATTACAATCGTTTCAACGCGATTATATTGCAAAAACTCAATTTCTGTATTTTTTACTCAGTTCAAAGTCCAACGGGTCCATTTTACGGCCCATTTAGACCCGCTCGTCCGAAACCTATACAAAAAGGACCGCAAAACAAGTTTTAATCAAAACTTTAGAGTTCATATCGTTGATTACGTGCTTTTGAACACTATTGTATTGCAAAAATTCAATTTCTATTCTTTTTACCCAGTTATAAGTTCAACGGGTCCATTTTAAGGCCCATTTAGACTCGCTCGTCCGAAACCTCTACAAAAAGGACCGAAAAACAAGTTTTGATCCAATATTAGGAGTTCATATAATTGATTACGAGCTTTTCAACAAGATTATATTGCAAAAACTCAAATTCAGAGTTTTTTACTCAGTTAAAAGTCCAACGGGTCCATTTAGACCCGCTCGCCCGAAACCTCTTAAAAATGACTGAAAAACAAGTTTTAATCAAATTTTAGGAGTTCATATAATTGATTACGATCGTTTCAACACGATTATATTGCAAAAACTCAATTTCTGTCTTTTTTACTCAGTTAAAAGTCCAACGAGTCCATTTTACGGCCCATTTTGACTCGCTCGTCCGAAACCTCTACAAAAAGGACCGCAAAACAAGTTTTAATCAAAACTTAAGAGTTCATATCGTTGATTACGAGCTTTTTAACACTACTATATTGCAAAAATTCAATTTCTGTTCTTTTTACGTAGTTTTAAGTTCAACGGGTCCATTTTAAGGCCCATTTAGACCCGCTCGTCCGAAACCTCTACAAAAAGGACCAAAAAACAAGTTTTGATCCAATTGTAGGAGTTCCTATAATTGATTACGAGCTTTTCAACAAGATTATATTGCAAAGACACAAATTCGGTATTTTTTACTCAGTTAAAAGTCCAACGGGTCCATTTTACGGCCCATTTAGACCCGCTCGCCCGAATCCTCTTCAAAAATGACTGAAAAACAAGTTTTAATCAAATTTTAGGAGTTCATATAATTGATTACGATCTTTTCAACACGATTATATTGCAAAAACTCAATTTATGTACTTTTTACTCAGTTAAAAGCCCAACGGGTCCATTTTACGGCCCATTTAGACCCGCTCGTCCGAAACCTCCACAAAAAGGACCGCAAAACAAGTTTTAATCAAAACTTAAGAGTTCATATCGTTGATTACGAGCTTTTCAACACTATTGTATTGCAAAAATTCAATTTATATTCTTTTTACGCAGTTATAAGTTCAACGGGTCCATTTTAAGGCCCATTTAGACCCTCTCGTCCGAAACCACTACAAAAAGGACCGAAAACAAGTTTTGATCCAATTTTAGGAGTTCATATAATTGATTACGAGCTTTTCAACAAGATTATATTGCAAAAAGTCAATTTTTGTATTTTTTACTCAGTTAAAAGTCCAACAGGTCCATTTTACAGCCCATTTAGACCCGCTCGCCCGAAACCTCTTCAAAAATGACTGAAAAACAAGTTTTAATCAAATTTTAGGACTTCATATCATTGATTACGATCTTTTCAACACGATTATATTGCAAAAACTCAATTTTTGTACTTTTTACCCAGTTAAAAGTCCAACGGGTCCATTTTACGGCCCATTTAGACGCGCTCGTCCGAAACCTCTACAAAAAGGACCGCAAAACAAGTTTTAATCAAAACTTAAGAGTTCATATCGTTGATTACGAGCTTTTGAACACTATTGTATTGCAAAAATTCAATTTCTGTTCTTTTTACGCAGTTATAACTTCAACGGGTCCATTTTAAGGCCCATTTAGACTCGCTCGTCCGAAACCTCTACAAAAAGGACCGAAAAACAAGCTTTGATCCAATTTTAGGAGTTCATATAATTGATTACGAGCTTTTCAACAAGATCATATTGCAAAAAGTCAATTTCTGTATTTTTTACTTAGTTAAAAGTCCAACGGGTCCATTTTACGGCCCATTTAACCCGCTCGCCTGAAACCTCTTCAAAAATGACAGAAAAACAAGTTTTAATCAAATTTTAGGAGTTCATATAATTGATTACGATCGTTTCAACGCGATTATATTGCAAAAACTCAATTTCTGTATTTTTTACTTAGTTCAAAGTCCAACGGGTCCATTTTACGGCCCATTTAGACCCGCTCGTCCGAAACCTATACAAAAAGGACCGCAAAACAAGTTTTAATCAAAACTTAAGAGTTCATATCATTGATTACGAGCTTTTGAACACTATTGTATTGCAAAAATTCAATTTCTATTCTTTTTACCCAGTTATAAGTTCAACGGGTCCATTTTAAGGCCCATTTAGACTCGCTCGTCCGAAACCTCTACAAAAAGGACCGAAAAACAAGTTTTGATCCAATATTAGGAGTTCATATAATTGATTACGAGCTTTTCAACAAGATTATATTGCAAAAACTCAAATTCAGTGTTTTTTACTCAGTTAAAAGTCCAACGGGTCCATTTAGACCCGCTCGCCCGAAACCTCTTAAAAAATGATTGAAAAACAAGTTTTAATCAAATTTTAGGAGTTCATATAATTGATTACGATCGTTTCAACACGATTATATTGCAGAAACTCAATTTCTGTATTTTTTACTCAGTTCAAAGTCCAACGGGTCCATTTTACGGCCCATTTAGACCCGCTCGTCCGAAACCTATACAAAAAGGACCACAAAAGAAGTTTTAATCAAAACTTACGAGTTCATATCGTTGATTACGAGCTTTTGAACACTATTGTATTGCAAAAATTCAATTTCTACTCTTTTTACCCAGTTATAAGTTCAACGGGTCAATTTTAAGGCCCATTTAGACTCGCTCGTCCGAAACCTCTACAAAAAGGACCGAAAAATAAGCTTTGATCCAATTTTAGGAGTTCATATAATTGATTACGAGCTTTTCAACAAGATCATATTGCAAAAAGTCAATTTCTGTATTTTTTACTTAGTTAAAAGAACAACGGGTCTATTTTACGGCCCATTTAACCCGCTCGCCTGAAACCTCTTCAAAAATGACTGAAAAACAAGTTTTAATCAAATTTTAGGAGTTCATATAATTGATTACAATCGTTTCAACGCGATTATATTGCAAAAACTCAATTTCTGTATTTTTTACTCAGTTCAAAGTCCAACGGGTCCATTTTACGGCCCATTTAGACCCGCTCGTCCGAAACCTATACAAAAAGGACCGCAAAACAAGTTTTAATCAAAACTTTAGAGTTCATATCGTTGATTACGTGCTTTTGAACACTATTGTATTGCAAAAATTCAATTTCTATTCTTTTTACCCAGTTATAAGTTCAACGGGTCCATTTTAAGGCCCATTTAGACTCGCTCGTCCGAAACCTCTACAAAAAGGACCGAAAAACAAGTTTTGATCCAATATTAGGAGTTCATATAATTGATTACGAGCTTTTCAACAAGATTATATTGCAAAAACTCAAATTCAGTGTTTTTTACTCAGTTAAAAGTCCAACGGGTCCATTTTACGGCCCATTTAGACCCGCTCGCCCGAAACCTCTTAAAAAATGACTGAAAAACAAGTTTTAATCAAATTTTAGGAGTTCATATAATTGATTACGATCGTTTCAACACGATTATATTGCAAAAACTCAATTTCTGTCTTTTTTACTCAGTTAAAAGTCCAACGAGTCCATTTTACGGCCCATTTTGACTCGCTCGTCCGAAACCTATACAAAAAGGACCGCAAAACAAGTTTTAATCAAAACTTAAGAGTTCATATTGTTGATTACGAGCTTTTGAACACTATTGTATTGCAAAAATTCAATTTCTATTCTTTTTACCCAGTTATAAGTTCAACGGGTCCATTTTAAGGCCCATTTAGACTCGCTCGTCTGAAACCTCTACAAAAAGGACCGAAAAACAAGTTTTGATCCAATATTAGGAGTTCATATAATTGATTACGAGCTTTTCAACAAGATTATATTGCGAAAACTTAAATTCAGTGTTTTTTACTCAGTTAAAAGTCCAACGGGTCCATTTTACGACCCATTTAGACCCGCTCGCCCGAAACCTCTTAAAAATGACTGAAAAACAAGTTTTAATCAAATTTTAGGAGTTCATATAATTGATTACGATCTTTTCAACACGATTATATTGCAAAAACTCAATTTATGTACTTTTTACTCAGTTAAAAGTCCAACGGGTCCATTTTACGGCCCATTTAGACCCGCTCGTCCGAAACCTCTACAAAAAGGACCGCAAAACAAGTTTTAATCAAAACTTAAGAGTTCATATCGTTGATTACGAGCTTTTCAACACTATTGTATTGCAAAAATTCAATTTATGTTCTTTTTACGCAGTTATAAGTTCAACGAGTCCATTTTAAGGCCCATTTAGACCCTCTCGTCCGAAACCACTACAAAAGGACCGAAAACAAGTTTTGATCCAATTTTAGAAGTTCATATAATTGATTACGAGCTTTTCAACAAGATTATATTGCAAAAAGTCAATTTTTGTATTTTTTACTCAGTTAAAAGTCCAACGGGTCCATTTTACGGCCCATTTAGACCCGCTCGCCCGAAATCTCTTCAAAAATGACTGAAAAACAAGTTTTAATCAAAACGTAAGAGTTCATATCGTTGATTACGATCTTTTCAACACGATTATATTGCAAAAACTCAATTTATGTACTTTTTACTCAGTTAAAAGTCCAACGGGTCCATTTTACGGCCCATTTAGACCCGCTCGTCCGAAACCTCTACAAAAAGGACCGCAAAACAAGTTTTAATCAAAACTTAAGAGTTCATATCGTTGATTACGAGCTTTTGAACACTATTGTATTGCAAAAATTCAATTTCTGTTCTTTTTACGCAGTTATAAGTTCAATGGGTCCATTTTAAGGCCCATTTAGACTCGCTCGTCCGAAACCTCTACAAAAAGGACCGAAAAATAAGCTTTGATCCAATTTTAGGAGTTCATATAATTGATTACGAGCTTTTCAACTAGATCATATTGCAAAAAGTCAATTTCTGTATTTTTTACTTAGTTAAAAGTCCAACGGGTCCATTTTACGGCCCATTTAACCCGCTCGCTTGAAACCTCTTCAAAAATGACTGAAAAACAAGTTTTAATCAAATTTTAGGAGTTCATATAATTGATTACGATCGTTTCAACGCGATTATATTGCAAAAACTCAATTTCTGTATTTTTTACTCAGTTCAAAGTCCAACGGGTCCATTTTACGGCCCATTTAGACCCGCTCGTCCGAAACCTATACAAAAAGGACCGCAAAACAAGTTTTAATCAAAACTTAAGAGTTCATATCGTTGATTACGAGCTTTTGAACACTATTGTATTGCAAAATTTCAATTTCTATTCTTTTTACCCAGTTATAAGTTCAACGGGTCCATTTTAAGGCCCATTTAGACTCGCTCGTCCGAAACCTCTACAAAAAGGACCGAAAAATAAGCTTTGATCCAATTTTAGGAGTTCATATAATGGATTACGAGCTTTTCAACAAGATCATATTGCAAAAAGTCAATTTCTGTATTTTTACTTAGTTAAAAGTCCAACGGGTCTACTTTAGGGCCCATTTAACCCGCTCGCCTGAAACCTCTTCAAAAATGACTGAAAAACAAGTTTTAATCAAATTTTAGGAGTTCATATAATTGATTACGATCGTTTCAACGCGATTATATTGCAAAAAGTCAATTTCTGTATTTTTTACTCAGTTCAAAGTCCAACGGGTCCATTTTACGGCCCATTTAGACCCGCTCGTCCGAAACCTATACAAAAAGGACCGCAAAACAAGTTTTAATCAAAACTTTAGAGTTCATATCGTTGATTACGTGCTTTTGAACACTATTGTATTGCAAAAATTCAAATTCTATTCTTTTTACCCAGTTATAAGTTCAACGGGTCCATTTTAAGGCCCATTTAGACTCGCTCGTCCGAAACCTCTACAAAAAGGACCGAAAAACAAGTTTTGATCCAATATTAGGAGTTCATATAATTGATTACGAGCTTTTCAACAAGATTATATTGCAAAAACTCAAATTCAGTGTTTTTTACTCAGTTAAAAGTCCAACGGGTCCATTTAGACCCGCTCGCCCGAAACCTCTTAAAAAATGACTGAAAAACAAGTTTTAATCAAATTCTAGGAGTTCATATAATTGATTACGATCGTTTCAACACGATTATATTGCAAAAACTCAATTTCTGTCTTTTTTACTCAGTTAAAAGTCCAACGAGTCACTTTTACGGCCCATTTTGACTCGCTCGTCCGAAACCTCTACAAAAAGGACCGCAAAACAAGTTTTAATCAAAACTTAAGAGTTCATATCGTTGATTACGAGCTTTTCAACACTATTATATTGCAAAAATTCAATTTCTGTTCTTTTTACGTAGTTTTAAGTTCAACGGGTCCATTTTAAGGCCCATTTAGACCCGCTCGTCCGAAACCTCTACAAAAAGGACTGAAAAACAAGTTTTAATCAAATTTTAGGACTTCATATCATTGATTACGATCTTTTCAACACGATTATATTGCAAAAACTCAATTTTTGTACATTATACCCAGTTAATAATCCAACGGGTCCATTTTACGGCCCATTTAGACCCGCTCGTCCGAAACCTCTACAAAAAGGACCGCAAAACAAGTTTTAATCAAAACTTAAGAGTTCATATCGTTGATTATGAGCTTTTGAACACTATTGTATTGCAAAAATTCAATTTCTGTTCTTTTTACGCAGTTATAACTTCAACGGGTCCATTTTAAGGCCCATTTAGACTCGCTCGTCCGAAACCTCTACAAAAAGGACCGAAAAACAAGCTTTGATCCAATTTTAGGAGTTCATATAATTGATTACGAGCTTTTCAACAAGATCATATTGCAAAAAGTCAATTTCTGTATTTTTTACTTAGTTAAAAGTCCAACGGGTCCATTTTACGGCCCATTTAATCCGCTCGCCTGAAACCTCTTCAAAAATGACAGAAAAACAAGTTTTAATCAAATTTTAGGAGTTCATATAATTGATTACGATCGTTTCAACGCGATTATATTGCAAAAACTCAATTTCTGTATTTTTTACTTAGTTCAAAGTCCAACGGGTCCATTTTACGGCCCATTTAGACCCGCTCGTCCGAAACCTATACAAAAAGGACCGCAAAACAAGTTTTAATCAAAACTTAAGAGTTCATATCGTTGATTACGAGCTTTTGAACATTATTGTATTGCAAAAATTCAATTTCTATTCTTTTTACCCAGTTATAAGTTCAACGGGTCCATTTTAAGGCCCATTTAGACTCGCTCGTCCGAAACCTCTACAAAAAGGACCGAAAAACAAGTTTTGATCCAATATTAGGAGTTCATATAATTGATTACGAGCTTTTCAACAAGATTATATTGCAAAAACTCAAATTCAGTGTTTTTTACTCAGTTAAAAGTCCAACGGGTCCATTTTATGGCCCATTTAGACCCGCTTGCCCGAAACCTCTTAAAAAATGACTGAAAAACAAGTTTTAATCAAATTTTAGGAGTTCATATAATTGATTACGATCGTTTCAACACGATTATATTGCAAAAACTCAATTTCTATCTTTTTTACTCAGTTAAAAGTCCAACGAGTCCATTTTACGGCCCATTTTGACTCGCTCGTCCGAAACCTATACAAAAAGGACCGCAAAACAAGTTTTAATCAAAACTTAAGAGTTCATATTGTTGATTACGAGCTTTTGAACACTATTGTATTGCAAAAATTCAATTTCTATTCTTTTTACCCAGTTATAAGTTCAACGGGTCCATTTTAAGGCCCATTTAGACTCGCTCGTCTGAAACCTCTACAAAAAGGACCGAAAAACAAGTTTTGATCCAATATTAGGAGTTCATATAATTGATTACGAGCTTTTCAACAAGATTATATTGCGATTACTCAAATTCAGTGTTTTTTACTCAGTTAAAAGTCCAACGGGTCCATTTTACGACCCATTTAGACCCGCTCGCCCGAAACCTCTTAAAAATGACTGAAAAACAAGTTTTAATCAAATTTTAGGAGTTCATATAATTGATTACGATCTTTTCAACACGATTATATTGCAAAAATTCAATTTATGTACTTTTTACTCAGTTAAAAGTCCAACGGGTCCATTTTATGGCCCATTTAGACCCGCTCGTCCGAAACCTCTACAAAAAGGACCGCAAAACAAGTTTTAATCAAAACTTAAGAGTTCATATCGTTGATTACGAGCTTTTCAACACTATTGTATTGCAAAAATTCAATTTATGTTCTTTTTACGCAGTTATAAGTTCAACGGGTCCATTTTAAGGCCCATTTAGACCCTCTCGTCCGAAACCACTACAAAAAGGACCGAAAACAAGTTTTGATCCAATTTTAGGAGTTCATATAATTGATTACGAGCTTTTCAACAAGATTATATTGCAAAAAGTCAATTTTTGTATTTTTTACTCAGTTAAAAGTCCAACGGGTCCATTTTACGGCCCATTTAGACCCGCTCGCCCGAAATCTCTTCAAAAATGACTGAAAAACAAGTTTTAATCAAAACTTAAGAGTTCATATCGTTGATTACGATCTTTTTAACACGATTATATTGCAAAAACTCAATTTATGTACTTTTTACTCAGTTAAAAGTCCAACGGGTCCATTTTACGGCCCATTTAGACCCGCTCGTCCGAAACCTCTACAAAAAGGACCGCAAAACAAGTTTTAATCAAAACTTAAGAGTTCATATCATTGATTACGAGCTTTTGAACACTATTGTATTGCAAAAATTCAATTTCTATTCTTTTTATGCAGTTATAAGTTCAATGGGTCCATTTTAAGGCCCATTTAGACTCGCTCGTCCGAAACCTCTACAAAAGGACCGAAAACAAGTTTTGATCCAATTTTAGGAGTTCATATAATTGATTACGAGCTTTTCAACAAGATTATATTGCAAGAACTCAAATTCGGTGTTTTTTACTCAGTTAAAATTCCAACGGGTCCATTTTACGGCCCATTTAGACCCGCTTGCCCGAGACCTCTTCAAAAATGACTGAAAAACAAGTTTTAATCAAATTTTAGGAGTTCATATAATTGATTACGATCGTTTCAACACGATTATATTGCAAAAACTCAATTTCTGTATTTTTTACTCAGTTCAAAGTCCAACGGGTCCATTTTACAGCCCATTTAGACCCGCTCGTCCGAAACCTCTACAAAAGGACCGCAAAACAAGTTTTAATCAAAACTTAAGAGTTCATATCGTTGATTACGAGCTTTTCAACACTATTGTATTGCAAAAATTCAATTTCTGTTCTTTTTACGCAGTTATAAGTTCAACGGGTGCATTTTAAGGCCCATTTAGACCCGCTCACCCGAAACCTCTACAAAAAGGACCGAAAAATAAGTTTTGATCCAATTTTAGGAGTTCATATAATTGATTACGAGCTTTTCAACAAGATTATTTTGCAAAAACTCAAATTCAGTATTTTTTACTTAGTTAAAAGTTCAACGGGTCCATTTTACGGCCCATTTAGACCCGCTCGCCCGAATCCTCTTCAAAAATGACTAAAAAACAAGTTTTAATCAAATTTTAGGAGTTCATATAATTGATTACGATCTTTTCAACACGATTATATTGTAAAAACTCAATTTTTGTACTTTTTACTTAGTTAAAAGTCCAACGGGTAACGGGTGTGGGATGACTCTCGGAATTCTCTCTCTCTCTCTCGGGTTTCTCTCGGTTTGGTGTGAGGTTTTTTGCTTTTGCGTTTTCCCATCATTTTCTCTTTCCCCCGTGCTCTTTCCCCTTCCCCCTTTCTTTTGTCTTTGGCCTCTCTGCCGCTTCATTCCCCTTTACCAAGCCGACCACCTGCTCTCACTCCTCCTCACCAGACGGCGGTCCCCATGAGAACCCAGCACTTTATGGTAAGAATCTCTCGAAAAGCCATCCCACCCTTCCCCTGTTTTATATATTCTTTGATTTTCTCCTTTATTTTCTTCTTTATATTCTTTATTCTATTTTTTATAGATTTTTTTGCCCCGATCGTTTTATATTCTTGCTAATCCCCAACTTTTTGTGGTTTGTTGCGAGATACATATATGGTTCCCTCAGATCTGCCATCTACCCTGTGCCACTGGTCTCTCCAGCAGCCAGATTTCCCACCCTTTCCTTGTTTTATCTTTTCTTTCATTTTCTTTTTCATATTTTTTATTCTGAATTTTTTGGGTCTTTTTGCTCCGATCGTTTTGTGTTCTTGCTAACCCCAAATATTTGGTGGTTTTTGCGAGATACAAATATGGGCTTCACAGATCTGCCATCTATCAAGAGCCACCAGATTTTCCAGCCGTCAGATATCTATCCGCCATCGGACACCAGGCCACAAGCCGCACACCCCTTTTTCAATCTCCCTTCTCTCTTCCTCTACTTTTAACATTGTCTTATGTTTTCTTTCACGTTTGCAGGATCTCCAATCCAGTTTCAATTACATGCGCTGTATACCGTCTTCTAGGGCTTCCCAGCCACCGCTGCTCAGCGGAAAATTGGGAGAAATCCCCTTCTCCCAATTTTATTATGCAAATTTTTATAGGGCTTTATTTCATTCGATATTCCCTGTTGCGCTTCTCACTCTTTGTATATTTTCAGATATTTCCTTGGGTTTTCCCCCTTCCCTAACGGCCGTAAGAAGGATTGCAACCCCAACTACATCTGGTAATATCCTTTCACTCCCACATTTCAATTTTCGATTTTCCTTTTTTTTACCCCCTGCTTCTTGTTACAATTACAATCATTCAATTTTCGTTTGCTGCCATTGTTTCATCCCACCATTATATCCAATTACTCTGTTTCAATTTTTCCCTATTAGTATTTTTTTACTCTGTTTCTATATTTTGTTTACATGTATGCTCTCAATTACATTATATCCAACTATGTTTTCTCCTCTCTATTATATTTAATGATATGGTTAATTTTGATTTTTGCTGGGATCTACCCCCATTTTTTTCTACTATTGTATGTTTCTTCACTGCTGCCTACCGATCCCATCTTGGGAAACTTCTATCGACCCTCCATGTGGGAATATTTTTCAATCCTTTTGGGAATACACTTTTTCTCTGTAACTATTTTAATTTTAGGCATATACTACTATTGCACCACAGGTTTGGCCTCAATATTACACCTCCATGTCAATTTGATTTTTTCTCTTTACAATTTTTACTATCACTACTGTTATTTTGTTTTATTCTATTCATCAATACTTATGGTCTTTCACATACTGGTTCTTTCATTTTTCACTTATTAATATCAATTCTTTATCTGATTTTCCCCCTATTGTATTTGGTTTATTATGGCTTACACACCATCTTTTTTTGCTTCGAGCTTTTATTCACCAGACTTTCGATGTATCTTTGTGATCTTCTGATATTGTATGGCCACTTTATGTTTTGGGGCAATCCCCTTGTTTTATATATATTTGCTCTCGATTCTAAGTCTTTCTTACCTGTTTCTTTGGTTAAATATGCTCTTACCATCCTTTCAACAGCGGGTCGTTGTTTAACTAACCTCCTCAGGGTTTTGTTTTCTTTTTATATTCATTATTATGCTAAATGTTCTATCCATCATTTTCCTATTTGGGGTTTTACCAATTTTACATATCCTAAGATTATGATTTGTGTGTTTAATTTCTTATTGTTTTTAGTGTGCAACTTATCTTCCTATATTGTTAATATCACCATGATCATTGGTCTCTTTCGATCCCTCAAAGGGAATTTTGCTACGTCCCACCACGTGGGAACCTTCATAACTATTCATCTCTATCCTACTTTTATGTACAATATGTTCACTGATGATCCCTCCTATTCTGCACATATCATCCTCATCAGGCCTTTTGGCTCTTTGTGGTGTTGCATCATATTGCTTTGCTTTTTTGGCTCCCTTACCTTCATTCTGCTTCTCTTTGTTTACCGAGTTTTCTCTACTTTTTATAAGAACGGTTCCCTTTCGTTACATGCTCCACATTATAATGTTATGCTTACCTCTTCATATTTACCACACCATATTTCTTTGCCTCCTTTTATTTTTGCTATAATGGTTGGATTGTTTCATTACTTTTATCACTCTATCATACCATGCTTATCCACCCTCTTTACTATGAGACTTTGGAACCCTCTGTTTCCTATTATATTTTGTACCACTGTATGGCCTTTTCTATACTACAATATTTTTTCGTCATCTTACGCCTTTCTTCTTGTCTTGCAAGTTACATACCCCCACCCATGTGGCTGCCGTTCTACAAAGCTGGTCGCATAGCTGCGTCTGCTGCCTCTACCCATGTCTAGCTGCCTTTATTTTTTATATGTTCCTCTTTTATTGCTTATGGGCCTGTAATTATTCTTTTACCCCCTTTCCTTTGCTCATTTGGTATGTACTAAGTTTCTTCTCCCCTCTTCTCTCTATCCCATGGTTTGTAATCCTTATTTTTTGTGTGTGCCTTTTCTCTGCTTGCTTCTTCCTTTACTCTTGCTTTCTACGTTCTTTTTTACTCTTATTTCATGCTTAGTTTCTTTACTTGATGATATGCTTCCTGGTATTATTTTCTTCTTGTTTAGTTTCTCCAATACCAATACCAATACCACATCCTCTATTTATTTTTGGCCTTATTTGTTATCTACGTATAGTATGTCTTTTACCCTCATCATGCATTTATTCTATGGTTGGTTCGTTAGTTTTTTTGATGGTTTTATTTTTCCTCGTACACTTAAGATCTTCAATTACGTTATTCATATCTTTTTTAACCTTAATCTGTTCTTGTTGTGTTCTCCTGTTACCCACTACACCTATTCTGGTGCCATTAATCGAACCCTTTTAAAGGGGCTTACTACGATCTCCTCCCAGGTGAAAACAATCTATTACACAAAACTATTATACAGTAATATCCCCAATCCTTTTATCATTCTTTCTCTCCAATCTTCTCCCGGCAAAATTTACAAAATTTTATCAAAATTTGTTAAAATTGCAAAGCCGTACTCAGACATTTCATTAATATGGTCTCAAGTTTCATCAAAATTATATGCTCTCAATCAGACTCTGCCCTCTTTATTTGTTAGACAAAAGGTCAAACGCTACCCAATCCTTCAAATTCAATCCCTGATATTTAGGCTTTTGAATGCTATCAATTTTAAAGTCAGCTCTCCTTACGTAACACATCCTTCCCTCTTTCACCTTATGGTGCCAACCTGTGACTCACTAACACCCTCTTACAACAATTACTATTTTTCGTTTCTTCCACCAATGCCTACATTTACCCCCCATCCCTTAATTATCTTCATAATTTATTTCCTACTTTATCTCATGCCTCTAGTGATCCTCACTATTACCATAAATACAAATATCTTATCTGTCAAAGCTGTGAATCTACTTGCCTTTTGGAATATTTTTCCTTTTACCTTATTTGTCCTACACAATTACTTGGATATCTCTCTTCCCAGATTCTATTATAATTTCAAATTGTATACAGCACTTACCTTAATTATTTCTTACACTTCCCCCATTTATGAATTTCCTTCCTCAAATTATCCCCTATTATTTTTCTTCACACTATCCTTTTATACGTTCCCCCATTATTTAAGGGGCTTCTTTCCATACCACACCTTATATGATTTCCCAATTGAACTTTCTTTCTTTACCATATTCACCCTCATACTTTTCTTTCTTTCCTTATCGATATATCCTATACCCCAGATTCTTAATTCCATCCGTCCAATCCCCACGATTATCCCTTCTTTCCTTATTTGCATACGATCTTCATATCCAAATTTTGGAAACTTTCCCTCCTCTTATTCCACAATCCAGCTCATTAATTTCACATGTCAATTTCCCACGATTCTCTCTCCTATCAATCTTAATCTACGAACTTCATTTCTAAATTATGGAAACCTTTTCTCCTCTCATTCCAATTACATTTCTTTCCCTTCCCTTAACTCCATAGTTACCTTCTTTCTGTATGCAATTTTTCTTTATAAGGTACCTTTCTTCCTCATTTTCCTTTTCCCAGTCTTCCACTATTCGTCAACCTTAACTTCTCACTCTCCTTTCTTCGACCAAATGGCTTCTTCATCCTCTCTTCCCCACTACATCAACCTCGACCTTACAAATGAGGAAGCAAATGTTGTCTATACTCCAGATTTTGACTTCTTTGAGGAGGATCCGAAAAAAATTCTAATTGGTAAATTCATCTCCACAAAGCCGATTGATGACTGGGCTGTTCTCTCCGCTTTTGAAGGTATTTGGAAAAAGAATAATCTCAAGTCAATTTCCATTATTAGAGATTCTTTTTTCAGAATTGAGTTTGCCACAATTAGTGATCGAGATGATGTTTTTGAACGAGGCCCCTGGCTTTATAAAGATGAATGGATGGCTCTTGCTGAATATAACCCTGGAAAAAGCATGGATGAATATTCCTTCAATCCTATGCGGATCTGGTTCCGTATACTTGCTCTACCCAAACCTTTTTTGGAAGATCCCGATAGAATTCACCTAGTGGGTCAATCTCTTGGTGCTATGGTTGGCACTGTCCTCAGAACTGACACACGAAGAGAAAGAGGAAATATGACCGAATTTTTACGAGTTGAAATTCTCATGGACATCTCTAAGCATGTCCGTCGATTTCTACTTATTGTGAAAGGTACACGTACTACTTCTTGTCGTATCCAATTTGAGCGTCTTCCTCTACTTTGCCACGGGTGTGGCCTCATTAGTCATATCTTCGAACACTGTCCCAACAAAGCCACGATTGATCCGACTAAACTTCAATATGGTGATTGGCTCCGTTGGCTTCCCCCGCGTCGCTGGGATCAGGGAACATGTGGTCGTATCCAAACTGTCGAGCCCTCTACTAATGCTAGTCGCCACCCACCGATAGGTATTTTATCAATTGTTTTCTAGATCCAACAACTTATCTATTTTTCACCTTGTTCATATACGGATTCTCTTTTTTATACAGATTTAACGGACAAGTGTAAATCTGTTGAGGCCCCTGCTAATGCTAACCAGCACCCACCGATAGGTATTTTGCCACCTTTATTCTGGCACCTACAAATTCTCTATTTTCTTTTATGTTTTTTTATTGATTCCCCCTTCTCTACATACCCAAAGGACAAGGGTAAATCTGTTGTTGAACCCTTGGCCTCTGCGCAAGATTCGGGTCTGACTCTTATAAAACACCATCATTTACTTTTATCCAACGATTCCCACAATTGAAACTCATTTCCTCTTTCTCTGAATTCTTAGGGAAACTCAACGAAGGGGATGCTGCCACTTTTGCAGATCTTCCTACTGAGGATATTAACAATAATGATGAGATAATAGGGGAGGAATCTTCTGAGCCGCCCACTACTAAACTGGAAGCCCAGATTCCATCACGAGCTCCACTCCCTCCTCGGGTTATATCACCATAACCCTTGAATACCATATACCCTATCCCTGAGGACTCTGAGCAAGGCGACTTGGAAGGCCAAGATGATGGTGTGCCAAGCCCTACTGCTCAACAAGTACAGAAACTGAATGCTCAATTAAGTAAGCCTTTTCTTCAAACCGGTATTTCTCTTTTTGATGCATTTGACTCTTGGCTTCTTAAGAACTATCCCAATGATGCAGCATCGGCTCTTGCTCCTATCCCTATCCCTCCCAACCGTGGCACTAAGAGACACTCCCCTATCCATGTGATCCTCCAGCCAAAGAAGTCCAGGCCCTCTCATTCTCTAACCCCGAAAGCTGGGATGAGCAGCGGAAAAAACTCTCCAGCGGCGGCTGACTCACAGCCCCGCCGAGGGAAATGATCATCTTATGCTGGAACTGTCAGGGTCTTGGGAAGGTCCAGGCAGTTCAACACCTCCAGCAATATGTTCGTCTTCATTCTCCTGATTTACTTTTTTTATGTGAAACTAAACTTAAAAATACGGCTTGTAGTCGTCTTAGTTCTTTGCTAGGTATGGATTTGGTTTTTTCGGTTGATTACTCTGATAACTGCTCTGGTATTGCTTTATTTTCCTTGAATAATTATGATATTTCTATGCTTGCTTATTCGGATCGTTTCATTCATACTTATGTTAGATGCAATTCTTATTCGTTTTATTTCACTGGAATACATGGTTATTCTGAAACAAGTAATAAAACTAAAACTTGGGATTTAATTGATTCACTAAACAACAACGATGGTCTACCTTGGCTTCTCGGTGGTGAATTCAACGAAATCCTATCTGATAATGAGAAACAAGGCGGCTGTCGTCGTGCAAGATCTCAAATCAATAATTTCCGACAATGCCTCTCCCGTAATAACCTTTTTGACTGCAAACCTTCCAAGGGTTGGTTCACTTGGTCTAAACTTGGGCCTAAAACTCCTACTTTATTTGAGAGATTAGACCGTTTTGTAGGAAATATGGCATGGAAAGCTAATAATCCCAATTATAACATTATTTCCGATTTTGATGCTAAATCTGATCACTGCTTTCTACTCTTGAATACGGAACCACCATCACTAACAAACCACCGACCCCCGCCATCTAATTTCTGTTTTGAAAATTGCTGGGCAACCAATGACGATGGCATCTCTGTTTTCAAACAAACTTGGACTTCTACTAAGGGCAATACCCTTGATAAAATTAAAGCTATTGGCTCCTGCTTAGGAGATTGGCAATCCCAACAAAGATTTAAGTCCACTGGTCGTATCAATATTCTCACTAAGAGAAACAAATTTTTACAGCGACCTCTCTCGGCTACTGCTGAAGGTAAATACATTGCTGCCAAAACTGAGCTCCACAAATTACTAAATGAGCAGGAAGTGTACTGGGCGCAGCGCTCTCACAACCTATGGTTATCTCAAGGAGACAAAAATACCCATTTTTTTCATGCCCGCGCTACTAGCAGGAAAAAAAAGAATACCATCACTAGCCTTTTTGATGCCAACAACAATTGGTGTACTGCCGACTCCGATCTTATGACAATTGCATCCTCATACTTCCACACTCTTTTTACTTCCTCTAACCCCTCCTTATCAGATCAAATTCTATAAAAAATCCCTCCCTCCATTACGCCTGCTATGAATGAGTCCCTCTCTAGGGAATTCACAACGGAGGAGATCATCACCGCTTTCCGCGATATTGATCCAAGAAAAGCTCCTGGCATTGATGGCTTGCCTAGCGGTTTCTTTCGACAACACTGGGATACAGTAGGGTCAGATGTCACCACGCTCTGCCTTAATCTTCTCAATGGGTCAGCATATATGGCTTCGATAAACCAAACAATTTTGGTACTCATACCTAAGATTAAGGATCCAACTTCTATGAGGCATCTCAGGCCCATTAGTCTGCACAGTAATATACAAAATTATTGCCAAGGTTTTAGTTAATAAGATGAAACATACTATCCCCTTTTGCATTAGTTCCAACCAAGTTGCCTTCGTTCAGGGACGTAATATCACAGATAATATTCTTATTGCTCACGAAATAATTCACTCTATTAACACTGGTACTTCTAAGTCTACTCAAGGTGCTGCTCTTAAGCTTGATATGGAAAAGGCCTTTGATAGGGTTGAATGGTCTTTCCTTGAAAATGTCATGAACCGTATGGGCTTTGCACCATCATGGGTATCTCTTTTAATGCGATGTATCTCCTCAGTTTCTTTTACGGTTAAGGTCAACAACTCCTTATCCCCCTTTTTTCAGCCTCAACGGGGTCTCCGCCAAGGTGACCATTTATCCCCTTTTCTATTCCTTTTTTGCACTCAAGGGCTTTCAGTTTTTTTTGTCTGATGCTAAACAACATGGTCTGCTTCCTGGCCTTGGTGCCAGCAAGCATGGACCCAAGGTTAACCACCTTCTATTTGCAGATGATTGTATAGTTTTTCTCAACTCGAAACCAGAGGAAGCCGCTCATCTTAAATTAGCTCTCCAAACATACGCTTCTGCCTCTGGACAAGCAGTTAATTTTGATAAGTCCACTATTTTTTACAATCCACACACTCCCAGTTCGACTCGCCATGCTATTAATTCCTACCTTCAAGTTTGTGAGGTCTCCAACCCTGGTGTCTATCTGGGGGTACCTCTTCTTATTGGTAAAAATAAGACCTTATCCTTAGGGTTTATACGAGATAAAGTTCATGAAAGATTGTCCAAATGGGACAAACAACTCCTTTCCTTCAGTGGTAGGGAAATCTTTATTAAAGCTGTGTTACAATCTCTACCTCAATATGTTATGTCATGTTATTTATTACCCCAAAACATTATTGATGATATGACCTCTGCCATTCGACGATATTGGTGGTCTGGAAAAACTAATAAGAAAGGTTGGCACATGCTCCCTTGGTAACAGGTGTGCTTGCCTAAATCAGTAGGAGGTATGGGATTTAGGGATCTCAATAACTTTAACATTGCGCTTCTTGATAAACAATTATGGCGCCTTATCTGCGAACCAGATTCCCTTCTGGGTCAAATTTATAAATCCAAATACTTTCCTTCAGGCAACATTCTTAATGCATCTCGGCCTTCTCGTGGATCTTTTGCCTGGCAAGGTCTTTATCATGCTATGCAACATCTTTTTGGACGTTTCCTCTATCGACCTGGTATTAATAGTAACATACGACTCCATCAAGACAACTGGGGAGGCTCCTCGCCTATACACCTTTATGGGGATTATGAGATATCGGATGAAGTCCACATTCGTTGTCGCGACTTTATGATTCGGAACCAAGCATCTTGGGACCCTACTAAAGTCCGTGCCGACTCAGTTTTACCAATTCCTATTATCAATGATACTCGTGACTCTATCCTATGGAGCCCTAATGATTCTGGTATTTATTCAGTTAGATCTGGCTATCTCTTTTTGCAACGCCCCCCAGAACCTATAATTCGCCCTCCACGGATTTGGAAGTTTCTCTCCAAACTCAAGGTCTTACCTAAAGTCAAAACTTTTGGCTGGCGCTTGGGATCTGAGGCTCTACCTTTCGGGGTTCGCCTACAGGCTTTTGCACCAGACTCAGGTCCCTGCCCCGTTTGTTATTCCGGTGCGGAATCGATTCTCCATGCTCTCCGTGATTGCTCTGGTGCCTCGGAGGCCCTTCGTTTGATTGGCCTTCCTATCTCTCTAATCAACAGCACTGCTTCCACCGGCCTTCAATAGCTAGAGGAAGGTGCTGGCCTCCTTTCCTCTAACCTCTTCGGGCTTTTCTTGACTACTCTGTGGAACATTTGGAACAGGCGCAACGACTGGATCCATAACCGACATCTTCAACCCCCGTGGTTAATTGTTGTCAATTCCATTAGTCTTCATCGTGACTACTCTGAAGCTATATCTTCACCTACATCTCCTACCCCCTTGACGGTCTCTCCTTCTCGTTGGAGACATCCCCCTCGGGGTCACATTAAAGTTAATGTGGATGGGGCTTTCGACCCTTCCACACGTGCAGCGGCGGTTGGTGTTGTAGCCCGTGATGAGTTAGGGATGGTTGTCGGCAGTCTGGCTTACCCTTTAGGCAGTTGCTCAGATGCTATTACGTCCGAAGGGAAAGGTCTTCTTGCTGGTAGTACTTTTGCTCAATCCCAAGGATGGAGCCACTTGATTTTCGAGACAGACTGTGCTTCTCTCGCGAATAAGATCAACTTTATGGGCCCAGATCTTTCTTCTATGGGTCCGACGATTCTGCAAGCTCGTGCAGATTTGAATTGTTTTTCTTTTGCTCATGTTCAGTTTGTTTGCCGTGAGGCTAATATTGTTGCACATACTTTGGCTACCCATGCCCTTAGGACCATGACTTCTAGGTCTTTTGGGTCTATGTATCCTGATTGTATTCACAACGTTGTACTTTGCGAGGTTTCACCTCGTTCTTTATAAATAAATTCTGGGTACTCTTTTCCCCCTTTAGGGTTTCTCCAGGTCTTGTGCTTGGGGATATTAGTAGGGGTTTTTAACGAGGCCCGCTTTCTTCAAAAAAAAGTCCAACGGGTCCATTTTACGGCCCATTTAGACCTGCTCCTCCGAAACCTCTACAAAACTAACCGCAAAACAAGTTTTAATCAAAACTTAAGAGTTCATATCGTTGATTACGATCTTTTCAACACTATTGTATTGCAAAAATTCAATTTATGTTCTTTTTACGCAGTTAAAAGTTCAACGGGTCCATTTTAAGGCCCATTTAGACCCGCTCGTCCGAAACCTCTACAAAAAGGACCGAAAAACAAGTTTTGATCCAATTTTAGGAGTTCATATAAATGATTACGAGCTTTTCAACAAGATTATATTGCAAAAACTCAAATTCGGTATTTTTTACTCAGTTAAAAGTCCAACGGGTCCATTTTACGGCCCATTTAGACCCGCTCGTTCGAAACCTCTACAAAAAGGACCAAAAAACAAGTTTTGATCCAATTTTAGGAGTTCATATAATTGATTACGAGCTTTTCAACAAGATTATATTGCAAAAACTCAAATTCGACATTTTTTACTGAGTTAAAAGTCCAACGAGTCCATTTTACGGCCCATTTAGACCCGCTCGCCCGAAACCTCTTCAAAAATGACTGAAAAACAAGTTTTAATCAAATTTTAGGAGTTCATATAATTGATTACGATCTTTTCAACACGATTATATTGCAAAAACTCAATTTATGTACTTTTTTAATCAGTTAAAAGTCCAACGAGTCCATTTTACGGCCCATTTAGACCCGCTCGTCCGAAACCTCTACAAAAAGGACCGCAAAACAAGTTTTAATCAAAACTTAATAGTTCATATCGTTGATTACGAGCTTTTCAACACTATTGTATTGCAAAATTCAATTTATGTTCTTTTTACGCAGTTATAAGTTCAACGGGTCCATTTTAAGGCCCATTTAGGCCCGCTCATCCGAAGCCACAACAAAAAGGACCGAAAAACAAGTTTTGATCCAATTTTAGGAGTTCATATAATTGATTATGAGCTTTTCAACAAGATTATATTGCAAAAAGTCAATTTCTGTATTTTTTACTCAGTTAAAAGTCTAACGGGTCCATTTTACGGCCCATTTAGACACGCTCGCCCGAAACCTCTTCAAAAATGACTGAAAAACAAGTTTTAATCAAATTTTAGGAGTTCATATAATTGATTACGATCGTTTCAACACGATTATATTGCAAAAACTCAATTTCTGTATTTTTTTACTCAGTTCAAAGTCCAACGGATCCATTTTACGACCAATTTAGACCCGCTCGTCCGAAACCACTACAAAAAGGACCGCAAAACTAGTTTTAATCAAAACTTAAGAGTTCATATCGTTGATTACGAGCTTTTGAACACTATTGTATTGCAAAAATTCAATTTCTGTTCTTTTTACGCAGTTATAAGTTTAACGGGTCCATTTTAAGGCCCATTTAGACTCGCTCGTCCGAAACCTCTACGAAAAGGACCGAAAAACAAGTTTTGATCCAATTTTAGGAATTCATATAATTGATTACGAGCTTTTCAACAGGATTATATTGCAAAAACTCAAATTCGGTGTTTTTTACTCAATTAAAAGTCAAACGGGTCCATTTTACGGCCCATTTAGACCCGCTCGCCCAAAACCTCTTCAAAAATGACTGAAAAACAAGTTTTAATCAAATTTTAGGAGTTCATATAATTGATTACGATCGTTTCAACACGATTATATTGAAAAAACTCATTTTCTGTATTTTTTAATCAGTTAAAAGTCCAACGGGTCCATTTTACGACCCATTTAGACCCGCTCGTCCGAAACCTCTACAAAAAGGACCGCAAAACAAGTTTTAATCAAAACTTAAGAGTTCATATCGTTGATTACGAGCTTTTCAACACTATTGTATTGCAAAAATTCAATTTCTGTTCTTTTTACGCAGTTATAAGTTCAACGGGTCCATTTTATGGCCCATTTAGACCCGCTCGTTCGAAACCTCTACAAAAGGACCGAAAAACAAGTTTTGATCCAATTTTAGGAGTTCATATAATTGATTACGAGCTTTTCAACAAGATTATATTGCAAAAACTCAAATTCGGTATTTTTTTACTTAGTTAAAAGTCCAGGGGGTCCATTTTACGGCCCATTTAGACCCGCTCGCGCGAAACCTCTTCAAAAATGACCGAAAAAATAGTTTTAATCAAATTTTGGGACTTCATATCATTGATTACGATCTTTTCAACACGATTATATTGCAAAAACCCAATATTTGTACTTTTTACTCAGTTAAAAGTCCAACGGGTCCATTTTACGACCCATTTAGACCCGCTCGTCCGAAACCTCTACAAAAAGGACCGCAAAACAAGTTTTAATCAAAAATTAAGAGTTCATATCGTTGATTACGAGCTTTTCAACACTGTTGTATTGCAAAAATTCAATTTCTGTTGTTTTTACGCAGTTATAAGTTCAACGGGTCCATTTTAAGGCCCATTTAGACCTGCTCGTCCGATACCTCTACAAAAAGGACCGAAAAACAAGTTTTGATCCAATTTTAGGAGTTCATATAATTGATTACGAGCTTTTCACAAGATTATATTGCAAAAACTCAAATTCGTTATTTTTTACTCAGTTAAAAGTCCAACGGGTCCATTTTACGGCACATTTAGACCCGCTCGCCCGAAACCTCTTCAAAAATGACTGAAAAACAAGTTTTAATCAAATTTTAGGAGTTCATAAAATTGATTACGATCGTTTACACACGATTATATTGCAAAAACTCAATTTCTGTATTTTTTACTTAGTTCAAAGTCCAACGGGTCCATTTTACGGCCCATTTAGACCCGCTCGTCCGAAACCTCTACAAAAAGGACCGTAAAACAAGATTTAATCAAAACTTAAGAGTTCATATCGTTGATTATGAGCTTTTGAACACTATTGTATTGCAAAAATTCAATTTATGTTCTTTTTACGCAGTTATAAGTTCAACGGGTCCATTTTAAGGCCCATTTAGACTCGCTCGTCCGAAACCTCTACAAAAAGGACCGAAAAACAAGTTTTGATCCAATTTTAGGAGTTCATATAATTGATTACGAGCTTTTCAACTAGATTATATTGAAAAAACTCAAATTTGTGGTTTTTTACTCAGTTAAAAGTCCAACGGGTCCATTTTACGGCCCATTTAGACCCGCTCGCCCGAAACCTCTTCAAAAATGACTGAAAAAAAAGTTTTAATCAAATTTTAGGAGTTCATATAATTGATTACGATCGTTTCAACATGATTATATTGCAAAAACTCAATTTCTGAATTTTTTACTTAGTTAAAAGTCCAACGGGTCCATTTTACGGCCCATTTAGACCCGCTCTTCCGAAACCTCTACAAAAAGGACCGCAAAACAAGTTTTAATCAAAACTTAAGAGTTCATATCGTTGATTACGAGCTTTTCAACACTATTGTATTGCAAAAATTCAATTTCTATTCTTTTTACGCAGTTATAAGTTCAACGGGTCCATTTTAAGGCCCATTTAGACTCGCTCGTCCGAAACCTCTACAAAAGGACCGAAAAACAAGTTTTGATCCAATTTTAGGAGTTCATATAATTGATTACGAGCTTTTCAACAAGATTGTATTGCAAAAACTCAAATTCGGTATTTTTTACTCAGTTAAAAGTCCAACGGGTCCATTTTACGACCCATTTAGACCCGCTCGTTCGAAACCTCTACAAAAAGGACCGAAAAACAAGTTTTGATCCAATTTTAGGAGTTCATATAATTGATTACGAGCTTTTCAACAAGATTATATTGCAAAAACTCAAATTCGGTATTTTTTACTCAGTTAAAAGTCAAACGGGTCCATTTTACGACCCATTTAGACCCGCTCGTTCGAAACCTCTACAAAAACGACCGAAAAACAAGTTTTGATCCAATTTTAGGAGTTCATATAATTTATTACAAGCTTTTCAACAAGATTATATTGCAAAAACTCAAATTCGGCATTTTTTACTTAGTTAAAAGTCCAACGGGTCCATTTTACGGCCCATTTAGACCCGCTCGCCCGAAACCTCTTCAAAAATGACTGGAAAAAGGTATTAATCAAATTCTAGGAGTTCATATAATTGATTACCATCGTTTCAACACGATTATATTGCAAAAACTCAATTTCTGTATTTTTTACTCAGTTCAAAGTCCAACAGGTCCATTTTACGGCCCATTTAGACCCGCTCGTCCGAAAACTCTACAAAAAGTACCGCAAAACAAGTTTTAATCAAAACTTAAGAGTTCATATCGTTGATTACGAGCTTTTGAACACCATTGTATTGCAAAAATTCAATTTATGTTCTTTTTACGCAGTTATAAGTTCAACGGGTCCATTTTAAGGCCCATTTAGACCCGCTCGTCCGAAACCACTACAAAAAGGACCGAAAAACAATTTTTGATCCAATTTTAGGAGTTCATATAATTGATTACGAGCCTTTCCAAAAGATTATATTGCAAAAAGTCAATTTCTATATTTTTTTACTCAAGTAAAAGTCTAACGGGTCCATTTTCCGGCCCATTTAGACCCGCTCGCCCGAAACCTCTTCAAAAATGACTAAAAAACAAGTTTTAATCAAAATTTAGGAGTTCATATAATTGATTACGATCGTTTCAACACGATTATATTGCAAAACCTCAATTTTTGTATTTTTTACTTAGTTCAAAGTGCAACGGGTCCATTTTACGGCCCATTTAGACCCGCTCGTCTGAAACCTCTACAAAAAGGACCACAAAAATAGTTTTAATCAAAACTTAAGAGTTCATATCGTTGATTACGAGCTTTTGAACACTATTGTATTGCAAAAATTCAATTTCTGTTCTTTTTACGCAGTTATAAGTTCAACGGGTCCATTTTAAGGCCCATTTAGACTCGCTCGTCCGAAACCTTTACAAAAAGGACCGAAAAACAAGTTTTGATCCAATTTTAGGAGTTCATATAATTGATTACGAGCTTTTCAACAAGATTATATTGCAAAAACTCAAATTCGGTGTTTTTTACTCAGTTAAAAGTCCAACGGGTCCATTTTACGGCCCATTTAGACCCGCTCGCCCGAAACCTCTTCAAAAATGACCGAAAAACAAGTTTTAATCAAATCTTAGGACTTCATATCACTGATTACGATCGTTTCAACACGATTGTATTGCAAAAACTCAATTTCTGTATTTTTTACTCAGTTAAAAGTCCAACGGGTCCATTTTACGGCCCATTTAGACCCGCTCGTCCGAAACCTCTACAAAAAGGACCGCAAAACAAGTTTTAATCAAAACTCAAGAGTTCATATCGTTGATTACGAGCTTTTCAACACTCTTGTATTGCAAAAATTCAATTTCTGTTCTTTTTACGCAGTTATAAGTTCAACGGGTCCATTTTAAGGCCCATTTAGACCCGCTCACCCGAAACCTCTACAAAAAGGACCGAAAAATAAGTTTTGATCCAATTTTAGGAGTTCATATAATTGATTACGAGCTTTTCAACAAGATTATATTGCAAAAACTCAAATTCAGTATTTTTTACTCAGTTAAAAGTCCAACGGGTCCATTTTACGGCCCATTTAGACCCGTTCGCACGAAACCTCTTCAAAAATGACTGAAAAACAAGTTTTAACCAAATTTTAGGAGTTCATATAATTGATTACGTTCTTTTCAACAAGATTATATTGCAAAAACTCAATTTTTGTACTTTTTACTCAATTAAAAGTCCAACGGGTCCATTTTACAGCCCATTTAGACCCGCTCGTCCAAAACCTCTACAAAAAGGACCGCAAAACAAGTTTTAATCAAAACTTAAGAGTTCATATTGTTGATTACGAGCTTTTCAACACTATTATATTGCAAAAATTCAATTTCTGTTCTTTTTACGCAGTTATAAGTTCAACGGGTCCATTTTAAGGCCCATTTAGACCCCCTCGTCTGAAACCTCTACAAAAAGGACTGAAAAACAAGTTTTGATCCAATTTTAGGAGTTCATATAATTGATTACGAGCTTTTCAACAAGATTATATTGCAAAAACTCAAATTCGGTATTTTTTACTCAGTTAAAAGTCCAACGGGTCCATTTTACGGCCCATTTAGACCCACTCGCCCGAAACCTCTTCAAAAATGACTAAAAAACAAGTTTTGATCAAATTTTAGGAGTTCATATAATTGATTACGAGCTTTTCAACAAGATTATATTGTAAAAACACAAATTCGGTATTTTTTGCTCAGTTAAAAATCCAACGGGTCCATTTTACGGCCCATTTAGACCCGCTCGCCCGAAACTTCTTCAAAAATGACCGAAAAACAAGTTTTAATCAAATCTTAGGACTTCATATCATAGATTACGATCTTTTCAACACGATTATATTGCAAAAACTCAATTTTTGTACTTTTTACTCAGTTAAAAGTCCAACGGGTCCATTTTACGGCCCATTTAGACCCACTCGTCCGAAACCTCTACAAAAAGGACCGCAAAAAAAATTTTATTCAAAACTTAAGAGTTCATATCGTTGATTACGAGCTTTTCAACACTATTCTATTGCAAAAATTCAATTTATGTTCTTTTTACGCAGTTATAAGTTCAACGGGTCCATTTTAGGGCCCATTTAGACCCGCTCGTCCGAAACCACTACAAAAAAGACCGAAAAACAAATTTTGATCCAATTTTAGGAGTTCATATAATTGATTACGAGCTTTTCAACAAGATTATATTGCAAAAACTCAAATTCGGTATTTTTTACTCAGTTAAAAGTCCAACGGGTCCATTTTACGACCCATTTAGACCCGCTCGTTCGAAACCTCTACAAAAAGGACCGAAAAACAAGTTTTGATCCAATTTTAGGAGTTCATATAATTGATTACGAGCTTTTCAACAAGATTATATTGCAAAAACTCAAATTCGATATTTTTTACTCAGTTAAAAGTCCAACGGGTCCATTTTACGACCCATTTAGACCCGCTCGTTCGAAACCTCTACAAAAAGGACCGAAAAACAAGTTTTGATCCAATTTTAGGAGTTCATATAATTTATTACGAGCTTTTCAACAAGATTATATTGCAAAAACTCAAATTCGGCATTTTTTACTTAGTTAAAAGTCCAACGGGTCCATTTTACGGCCCATTTAGACCCGCTCGCCCGAAACCTCTTCAAAAATGACTGAAAAAAGGTTTTAATCAAATTCTAGGAGTTCATATAATTGATTACCATCGTTTCAACACGATTATATTGCAAACACTCAATTTCTGTATTTTTTACTCAGTTCAAAGTCCAACGGGTCCATTTTACGGCCCATTTAGACCCGCTCGTCCGAAACCTCTACAAAAAGGACCGCAAAACAAGTTTTAATCAAAACTTAAGAGTTCATATCGTTGATTACGAGCTTTTGAACACCATTGTATTGCAAAAATTCAATTTATGTTGTTTTTACGCAGTTATATGTTCAACGGGTCCATTTTAAGGCCCATTTAGACCCGCTAGTCCGAAAACACTACAAAAAGGACTGAAAAACAATTTTTGATCCTATTTTAGGAGTTCATATAATTGATTACGAGCCTTTCCACAAGATTATATTGCAAAAAGTCAATTTCTGTATTTTTTACTCAGTTAAAAGTCCAACGGGTCCATTTTCCGGCCCATTTAGACACGCTCGCCCGAAACCTCTTCAAAAATGACTAAAAAACAAGTTTTAATCAAAATTTAGGAGTTCATATAATTGATTACGATCGTTTCAACACGATTATATTGAAAAACTCAATTTTTGTATTTTTTACTTAGTTCAAAGTCCAACGGGTCCATTTTACGGCCCATTTAGACCCGCTCGTCTGAAACCTCTACAAAAAGGACCACAAAAATAGTTTTAATCAAAACTTAAGAGTTCATATCGTTGATTACGAGCTTTTGAACACTATTGTATTGCAAAAATTCAATTTCTGTTCTTTTTACGCAGTTATAAGTTCAACGGGTCCATTTTAAGGCCCATTTAGACCCGCTCACCCGAAACCTCTACAAAATGGACCGAAAAATAAGTTTTGATCCAATTTTAGGAGTTCATATAATTGATTACGAGCTTTTCAACAAGATTATATTGCAAAAACTCAAATTCAGTATTTTTTACTCAGTTAAAAGTCCAACGGGTCCATTTTACGGCCCATTTAGACCCGCTCGCCCGAAACCTCTTCAAAAATGACCGAACAACAAGTTTTAATCAAATTTTAGGACTTCATATCATTGATTACGATCGTTTCAACACGATTGTATTGCAAAAACTCAATTTTTGTATATTTTACTCAGTTAAAAGTCCAACGGGTCCATTTTACGGCCCATTTAGACCCGCTCGTCCGAAACCTCTACAAAAAGGACCGCAAAACAAGTTTTAATCAAAACTCAAGAGTTCATATCGTTGATTACGAGCTTTTCAACACTATTGTATTGCAAAAATTCAATTTCTGTTCTTTTTACGCAGTTATAAGTTCAACGGGTCCATTTTAAGGCCCATTTAGACCCGCTCACCCGAAACCTCTACAAAAAGGACCGAAAAATAAGTTTTGATCCAATTTTAGGAGTTCATATAATTGATTACGAGCTTTTCAACAAGATTATATTGCAAAAACTCAAATTCAGTATTTTTTACTCAGTTAAAAGTCCAACGGGTCCATTTTACGGCCCATTTAGACCCGCTCGCACGAAACCTCTTCAAAAATGACTGAAAAACAAGTTTTAACCAAATTTTAGGAGTTCATATAATTGATTACGTTCTTTTCAACACGATTATATTGCAAAAACTCAATTTTTGTACTTTTTACTCAATTAAGAATCCAACGGGTCCATTTTACAGCCCATTTAGACCCGCTCGTCCAAAACCTCTACAAAAAGGACCGCAAAACAAGTTTTAATCAAAACTTAAGAGTTCATATTGTTGATTACGAGCTTTTCAACACTATTATATTGCAAAAATTCAATTTATGTTCTTTTTACGCAGTTATAAGTTCAACGGGTCCATTTTAAGGCCCATTTAGACCCGCTCGTCCGAAACCTCTACAAAAAGGACCGAAAAACAAGTTTTGATCCAATTTTAGGAGTTCATATAATTGATTACGAGCTTTTCAACTAGATTATATTGCAAAAACTCAAATTCGGTATTTTTTACTCAGTTAAAAGTCCAACGGGTCCATTTTACGGCCCATTTAGACCCACTCGCCCGAAACCTCTTCAAAAATGACTAAAAAACAAGTTTTGATCAAATTTTAGGAGTTCATATAATTAATTACGAGCTTTTCAACAAGATTATATTGTAAAAACACAAATTCGGTATTTTTTACTCAGTTAAAAATCCAACGGGTCTATTTTACGGCCCATTTAGACTCGCTCGCCCGAAACTTCTTCAAAAATGACCGAAAAACAAGTTTTAATCAAATCTTAGGACTTCATATCATAGATTACGATCTTTTCAACACGATTATATTGCAAAAACTCAATTTTTGTACTTTTTACTCAGTTAAAAGTCCAACGGGTCCATTTTACGGCCCATTTAGACCCACTCGTCCGAAACCTCTACAAAAAGGACCGCAAAAAAAGTTTTAATCAAAACTTAAGAGTTCATATCGTTGATTACGAGCATTTCAACACTATTGTATTGCAAAAATTCAATTTATTTTCTTTTTACGCAGTTATAAGTTCAACGGGTCCATTTTAAGGCCCATTTAGACCCGCTCGTCCGAAACCTCTACAAAAAGGACCGAAAAACAAGTTTTGATCCAATTTTAAGAGTTCATATAATTGATTATGAGCTTTTCAACAAGATTATATTGCAAAAACTCAATTTCTGTATTTTTTACTCAGTTAAAAGTCCAACTGGTCCATTTTACGTCCCAGTTAGACCCGCTCGCCCGAAACCTCTTCAAAAATGACCGAAAAACAAGTTTTAATCAAATTTTAGGACTTCATATCATTGATTACGATCTTTTCAACCCAATTATATTGCAAAAACTCAATTTATGTACTTTTTTACTCAGTTAAAAGTCCAACGGGTCCATTTTACGGCCCATTTAGACCCGCTCGTCCGAAACCTCTACAAAAAGGACCGCAAAACAAGTTTTAATCAAAACTTAAGAGTTCATATCGTTGATTACGAGCTTTTCAACACTATTGTATTGCAAAAATTCAATTTATGTTCTTTTTACGCAGTTATAAGTTCAACGGGTCCATTTTAAGGCCCATTTAGACTCGCTCGTCCGAAACCCCTACAAAAAGGACCGAAAACAAGTTTTGATCCAATTTTAGGAGTTCATATAATTGATTACGAGCTTTTCAACAAGATTATATTGCAAAAACTCAAATTCGGTGTTTTTTACTCAGTTAAAAGTCCAACGGGTCCATTTTACGTCCCATTTAGACCCGCTCGCCCGAAACCTCTAAAAATGACTGAAAAACAGGTTTTAATCAAATTTTAGGAGTTCATATAATTGATTACGATCGTTTCAACATGATTATATTGCAAAAACTCAATTTTTGTACTTTTTACTCAGTTAAAAGTCCAACGGGTCCATTTTAAGGCCCATTTAGACTCGCTCGTCCGAAACCCCTACAAAAAGGACCGAAAAACAAGTTTTGATCCAATTTTAGGAGTTCATATAATTGATTACGAGTTTTTCAACAAGATTATATTGCAAAAACTCAAATTCGGTGTTTTTTACTCAGTTAAAAGTCCAACGGGTTCATTTTACGGCCCATTTAGACCCGCTCGCCCGAAACCTCTTCAAAAATGACTGAAAAAAGGTTTTAATCAAATTCTAGGAGTTCATATAATTGATTACCATCGTTTCAACACGATTATATTGCAAAAACTCAATTTCTGTATTTTTGACTCAGTTCAAAGTCCAACGGGTCCATTTTACGGCCCATTTAGACCCGCTCGTCCGAAACCTCTACAAAAAGGACCGCAAAACAAGTTTTAATCAAAACTTAAGAGTTCATATCAT
This sequence comes from Hibiscus trionum, assembly GCA_030270665.1. Lineage (NCBI taxonomy): Eukaryota > Viridiplantae > Streptophyta > Magnoliopsida > Malvales > Malvaceae > Hibiscus > Hibiscus trionum. The sequence continues at coordinate 51,619,406 of BSYR01000020.1, read as the reverse complement.
TGATTACGAGCTTTTCAACACCATTGTATTGCAAAAATTCAATTTATGTTCTTTTTACGCAGTTATAAGTTCAACGGGTCCATTTTAAGCCCCAATTTAGACCCGCTCGTCCGAAAACACTACAAAAAGGACCGAAAAACAATTTTTGATCCAATTTTAGGAGTTCATAAAATTGATTACGAGCCTTTCCACAAGATTATATTGCAAAAAGTCAATTTCTGTATTTTTTACTCAGTTAAAAGTCCAACGGGTCCATTTTCCAGCCCATTTAGACCCGCTCGCCCGAAACCTCTTCAAAAATGACTAAAACCAAGTTTTAATCAAAATTTAGGAGTTCATATAATTGATTACGATCGTTTCAACACGATTATATTGCAAAAACTCAATTTTTGTATTTTTTACTTAGTTCAAAGTCCAACGAGTCCATTTTACGGCCCATTTAGACCCGCTCGTCCGAAACCTCTACAAAAAGGACCACAAAAATAGTTTTAATCAAAACTTAAGAGTTCATATCGTTGATTACGAGGTTTTGAACACTATTGTATTGCAAAAATTCAATTTCTGTTCTTTTTACGCAGTTATAAGTTCAACGGGTCCATTTTAAGGCCCATTTAGACCCGCTCACCCGAAACCTCTACAAAATGGACCGAAAAATAAGTTTTGATCCAATTTTAGGAGTTCATATAATTGATTACGAGCTTTTCAACAAGATTATATTGCAAAAACTCAAATTCAGTATTTTTTACTCAGTTAAAAGTCCAACGGGTCCATTTTACGGCCCATTTAGACCCGCTCGCACGAAACCTCTTCAAAAATGACTGAAAAACAAGTTTTAACCAAATTTTAGGACTTCATATAATTGATTACGTTCTTTTCAACACGATTATATTGCAAAAACTCAATTTTTGTACTTTTTACTCAATTAAGAATCCAACGGGTCCATTTTACAGCCCATTTAGACCCGCTCGTCCAAAACCTCTACAAAAAGGACCGCAAAACAAGTTTTAATCAAAACTTAAGAGTTCATATTGTTGATTACGAGCTTTTCAACACTATTATATTGCAAAAATTCAATTTATGTTCTTTTTACGCAGTTATAAGTTCAACGGGTCCATTTTAAGGCCCATTTAGACCCGCTCGTCCGAAACCTCTACAAAAAGGACCGAAAAACAAGTTTTGATCCAATTTTAGGAGTTCATATAATTGATTACGAGCTTTTCAACTAGATTATATTGCAAAAACTCAAATTCGGTATTTTTTACTCAGTTAAAAGTCCAACGGGTCCATTTTACGGCCCATTTAGACCCGCTTGCCCGATACCTCTTCAAAAATGACCGAAAAACAAGTTTTAATCAAATTTTAGGACTTCATATAATTGATTACGAGCTTTTCAACAAGATTATATTGCAAAAACACAAATTCGGTATTTTTTACTCAGTTAAAAGTCCAACGGGTCCATTTTACGGCCCATTTAGACCCGCACGTCCAAAACCTCTACAAAAAGGACCGCAAAACAAGTTTTAATCAAAACTTAAGAGTTCATATCGTTGATTACGAGCTTTTCAACACTATTGTATTGCAAAAATTCAATTTCTGTTCTTTTTACGCAGTTATAAGTTCAACGGGTCCATTTGAAGGCCCATTTAGACCCGCTCGTCCGAAACCTCTACAAAAAGGACCGAAAAACAAGTTTTGATCCGATTTTAGGAGTTCATATAAATGATTACGAGCTTTTCAACAAGATTATATTGCAAAAACTCAAATTCGGTATTTTTTACTCAGTTAAAAGTCCAACGGGTGCATTTTACGGCCCATTTAGACTCGCCCGCCCGAAACCTTTTCAAAAATGACTAAATTCGGTATTTTCAACAAGATGATTGGGATGCCACTGATGATGGTGTTCCTAGACCAACTGCTCAACAAATCAAGAAAATCGAAGTTGATTTACGTAAGCCTCCTGTTACTACCGAATCAAATTTCAATGATTTTAACCTCTGGCTCTTAAAAACTTACCCGAATGATGCAGCTCCTGCCCCTGCTCCAGCCCCACCAAACCGAGGCACAAAACACTGTTCCCCCATCAAAGTGTCGCTCCCACCCAAGAAATCCAAACCCTCCGGATCCACTCCTAAGGCTGGGATGAGCAGCTCAAAAAACTCTCCGGCGGCGGCTGACTCTCAGCCCCGCCGAGCAAAATGAGGATCCTTTGTTGGAACTGCCAGGGATTAGGACAAGTCCAGGCAGTTCAACATTTTAAGAATTATGTCCAACAATCCAGTCCGGATATTATTTTTCTTTGCGAAACTAAGATTAATAATGCGGCATGTAGCCGGCTATGTCTTTCCCTAGGATTATTAGAAGTTATTACTATCCCCCAAAATGATGGATGTTCTGGTTTGGCACTATTTATTTTGAATAATATAAATCTTAGTTTGCTTTCGTATTCGAGTCATTTCATTCATACCCAAATTCAATTGGATGATTGCACTATGTATTTTACTGGTATGCATGGTTTTTCTGAAACGAGTCAGAAATACAAAACATGGGAAATTATTGATTCTTTAAATACAAATAACCAAAATATTCCTTGGATCCTGGGCGGGGATTTTAACGAAATTTTATCAGATAATGAAAAACAAGGTGGTAGCCATCGTGCAAGATCACAAATCAACAATTTTCGTCACTGCCTTTCCCGCAACAATCTGTATGATTGCAAACCTACTTCCGGCTGGTTTACTTGGTCGAAAATTGGGCCTTTAACCCCAACTATCCATGAAAGATTGGATCGATTCATAGCAAACTCAGCTTGGAAAAATCTACACCCTATGCATCCTATCTCTACGGTTTATGTTGCCAAATCCGACCACTGCTTTTTACTTCTAGACACATCCCCCACGGACACATCTCAAATTCATTGTTCACCTAACACTTTTCGATTCGAAAATTGTCGGGCGAACCGTGAGGATAACATCGCTCTAGTTAAAAGTACTTGGGATACAACAAATGGAACAACTCTAGAAAAATTACAAGCTGTCGGTACTTGCTTGGAGTCCTAGCAAAATCAAAAAAGATATAATACATCAGGACGCATTAATTTTCTTACAAAAAAATCAATAAATTTTTGTGTCGACCTTTAACATCTACAAATGAAGAACTCTATATCAAATACATAGCCGAACTCAATACACTTCTAACGGAACATGAAATTTACTGGGCGCAAAGATCTAGAAACCTCTGGCTCTCTCAAGGGGATAAAAATACAAGATTCTTTCATGCCAAAGCCAATAATAGGAGGAAAAAAATTCAATAATCGGTCTCTTTGACTCTAACTCGAATTGGTGTACTGATGAAAAGGATATAATGTCAATTGCTTCTGACTATTTCCAAAATCTTTTAATGTCTTCTAATCCACAACTTTTTGAAAATATACTCAATAAAATTTCGCCATCAATAACACAAGCTATGAATGATACCCTTTTAAAGACCTTCACTAAGAACGAAATTTTTCAAGCTTTCCGCGACATTGACCCACGGAAAGCACCTGGTATTGACGGTCTACCAAGCAACTTTTTTAGACAACACTGGGACACGATAGGCGATGATGTCACTACTCTATGCCTTAATCTGCTAAATGGCACTGCAGATATGGCCTCCGTTAACAAAACTATTCTTGTTCTTATTCCGAAAATCAAGGATCCGACTTCTATGAGACAACTAAGGCCCATTAGTCTCTGTACTGTTTTATACAAAATAGTAGCTAAAACCATTGTTAATAGAATGAAGCATACAATACCTTTTTGTATAAGCCCTAACCAAGCAGCATTTGTCCAGGGACGTAATATAACTGATAATATACTCGTTGCCCATGAAATTATTCACAACATTAATGCTGGTGCTACCAAATCTGCCAATGGTGCTGCTTTAAAATTAGATATGGAGAAAGCTTTTGATAGAGTCGAATGGTCTTTTTTGGCTAATGTAATGAATCGTATGGGTTTTGCACCTGCATGGGTCTCCCTTATTATGCGATGCATCTCCTCAGTTTCTTTTACAATTAAGATTAATAATTCTTTCTCCCCATTCTTTCAACCGCACCGTGGTCTTCGTCAAGGCGAACCCTTATCCCCTTTCCTTTTCCTTTTTTGCACACAAGGTCTCTCTGCCTATTTATCCGCTGCCCAACAGACAAACGTCCTACCAGGGCTTGGGGCTTGTAGGCATGTTCTCAAAGTCAATCATCTCCTCTTTTCAGATGACTGTATGGTTTTCATAAATACTAATCCAGATGAAGCCACTCATCTCAAACGGGCACTACAAGCCTACGCTACCGCTTCTGGTCAAGCAGTAAATTTCGAGAAATCGACTATTTTCTACAACCCTCGCACCCCACATTCAAAAAGGGTTACAATTAACAATCTCTTGCAAGTCCGTGAAGTCTCCAACCCTGTTCTATACCTAGGTGTTCCATTGCTCATTGGGAAAAATAAGACTGAGGCTCTAGGTTTTGTTCGTGAGAAGGTACACGACCGCCTTTCTAATTGGGATAAACAGCTCCTTTCATTTAGTGGACGAGAGATTTTCATCAAAGCAGTCCTACAATCTTTACCTCAATATGTCATGTCTTGTTACCTTCTGCCACAAAACATCATTGATGATATGACTTCAGCTATTCCTCAATATTGGTGGACTGGTAAATCAAACAAGAAAGGGTGGCATATGCTTCCCTGGAATCATGTTTGTCTACCTAAGTCTGCTGGGGGAATGGGTTTCAAAGACCTGAAGGATTTTAATGTTACCCTCTTGGGTAAGCAACTATGGCGTCTCATTTGTGAACAGGATTACTTATTGGGCCAAATATATCGCGCCAAATATTTCCCTTCAGGGAATATCCTTGATACTTCCCGACCCAACAGAGGCTCCTTTGCTTGGCAAGGTCTCCATGGTGCACTACAACGCCTCTTCCAGGGCTTTTTATATCGTCCAGACATAAATAGTAACATACGTGTCCATAAAGACATTTGGGGAGGCTCTTCTCCTGTTACCCTTACAGGGGACTATGAAATCTCTGAGGAAATCCATATTCGATGTCGTGACTTCATGCTCCGTAATCAGACTGCTTGGGATACCGAGAAGGTCCGTACCTATTTCAATCAAGTGGATGCCGATGCCATTCTCCGTATTCCCATTATTAATGATCACCGTGATTCTATCCTCTGGGCTCCAAATGACTCCGGTATCTACTCAGTCCGTTCAGGATACTTATTTCTACAACGCAATTCGGATCCTCATACTCCCCCCCCACTCGGTTCTGGAAGTTCCTGTCTAAAACTAAGGCCCTTCCCAAAGTTAAAACTTTTGGATGGTGGGCAGCATCTGCATCTCTCCCCGTTGGCTCAAAATTGCAAGTCTTCTCCCCCAACTCTGGGCCCTGTCCTATTTGCGGGACCCACTCTGAATCTATCCTCCATGCCCTTCGTGACTGTGCTGGGGCTTCTGAGGCTCTTCACCTCTCTGGAATTCCCAATACAATAACTAGGAGCACGACTACTACTCCTATCCAATGGTTAGAAGAGGCAGCCCACCTCTTACCGTCGGATAAATTTGGTCTTTTCCTCACAACCATCTGGAACATCTGGAATAGACGTAACGATTGGACTCATAACCGTCATCTACAACCGCCATGGCTTACTGCTATTAACTCCATCAATCTTCATGATGAATTTTGCAAAGCCACCCTTCAATCTATTAAATCATCGTCTATTCTATCTACTCCATGTTGGACACCTCCACCACTTGATCACATTAAAATAAATGTGGATGGGGCTTTTGACCCTATCACTCGTGTTGCGGCTGTTGGTGTCGTGGCACGTGATTTGTCAGGTGCGGTAGTTGGAGGCCTTGCTTTCCCGATAGGCAGCTGTTTGGATGCTACCACTTGTGAAGGTCATATAATTGATTACGAGCTTTTCAACAAGATTATATTGCAAAAACTCAAATTCGGTATTTTTTACTCAGTTAAAAGTCCAACGGGTCCATTTTACGGCCCATTTAGACCCGCTCGCCCGAAACCTCTTCAAAAATGACCGAAAATTAAGTTTTGATCAAATTTTAGGAGTTCATATAATTGATTACGATCTTTTCAACAATATTATATTGCAAAAACACAAATTCGGTATTTTTTACTCAGTTAAAAGTCCAACGGGTCTATTTTACGGCTCATTTAGACCCGATCGCCCGAAACCACTTCAAAAATGACCGAAAAATAAGTTTTAATCAAATTTCAGGACTTCATATCATTGATTACGAACTTTTCAACACGATTATATTGCAAAAACTCAAGTTTTGTACTTTTTACTCAGTTAAAAGTCCAACGGGTCCATTTTACGGCCCATTTAAACCCGCTCGTCCGAAACCTCTAAAAGGACCGCAAAACAAGTTTTAATCAAAACTTAAGAGTTCATATCATTGATTACGAGCTTTTCAACACTATTGTATTGCAAAAATTCAATTTATGTTGTTTTTACACAGTTATAAGTTCAACAGGTCCATTTTAAGGCCCATTTAGACCCGCTCGTCCGAAACCTCTACAAAAAGGACCGAAAAACAAGTTTTGATTCAATTTTAGGAGTTCATATAATTGATTACGAGCTTTTCAACAAGATTATATTGCAAAAACCCAAATTCGGTATTTTTTACTCAGTTAAAAGTCCAACGGGTCCATTTTACGGCCCATTTAGACCCGCTCGCCCGAAACCTATTCAAAAATGACCGAAAAATAAGTTTTGATCAAATTTTAGGAGTTCATATAATTGATTACGATCTTTTCAACAAGATTATATTGCAAAAACACAAATTCGGTATTTTTTACTCAGTTAAAAGTCCAACGGGTCCATTTTACGGCCCATTTAGACCCGCTCGCCCGAAACCACTTCAAAAATGACCGAAAAATAAGTTTTAATCAAATTCTAGGACTTCATATAATTGATTACGATCTTTTCAACACGATTATATTGCAAAAACTCATTTTTTGTACTTTTTATTCAGTTAAAAGTCCAACGGGTCCATTTTACGGCCCATTTAGACCCGCTCGTCCGAAACCTCTACAAAAAGGACCGCAAAACAAGTTTTAATCAAAACTTAAGAGTTCATATCGTTTATTACGAGCTTTTCAACACTATTGTATTGCAAAAATTCAATTTCTGTTGTTTTTACGCAGTTATAAGTTCAACGGGTCCATTTTAAGGCTTATTTAGACTCTCTCGTCGGAAACCTCTACAAAAAGGACCGAAAAACAAGTTTTTATCCAATTTTAGGAGTTCATATAATTGATTACGAGCATTTCAACAAGATTATATTGCAAAAACTCAAATTCAGTATTTTTTACTCAGTTAAAAGTCCAACGGGTCCATTTTACGGCCCATTTAGACTCGCTCGCCCGAAACCTCTTCAAAAATGACCGAAAAATAAGTTTTGATCAAATTTTAGGAGTTCATATAATTGATTACGATCTTTTCAACAAGATTATATTGCAAAAACACAAATTCGGTATTTTTTACTCAGTTAAAAGTCGAACGGGTCCATTTTACGGCCCATTTAGACCCGCTCGCCCGAAACCACTTCAAATATGACCGAAAAACAAGTTTTAATCAAATTTTAGGACTTCATAACATTGATTACGATCTTTTCAACATGATTATATTGCAAGAACTCATTTTTTGTACTTTTTAGTCAGTTAAAAGTCCAACGGGTCCATTTTACGGCCCATTTAGACCCGCTCGTCCGAAACCTCTACAAAAAGGACCGTAAAACAAGTTTTAATCAAAACTTAAGAGTTAATATCGTTGATTACGAGCTTTTCAACACTATTGTATTGCAAAAATTTAATTTTTGTTGTTTTTATGCAGTTATAAGTTCAACGGGTCCATTTTAAGGCCCATTTAGACCCGCTCGTCCGAAACCTCTACAAAAAGGACCGAAAACAAGTTTTGATCCAATTTTAGGAGTTCATATAATTGATTACGAGCTTTTCAACAAGATTATATTGCAAAAACTCAAATTTGGTATTTTTTACTCAGTTAAAAGTCCAACGGGTCCATTTTACGGCCCATTTAGACCCGTCGCCCAAAACCTCTTCAAAAATGACTAAAAAACAAGTTTTGATCAAATTTTAGGAGTTCATATAATTGATTACGATCTTTTCAACAAGATTATATTGCAAAAACACAAATTCGGTATTTTTTACTCAGCTAAAAGTCCAACGGGTCCATTTTACGGCCCATTTAGACCAGCTCGCCCGAAACCTCTACAAAAAGGACCGCAAAACAAGTTTTATTCAAAACTTAAGCGTTCATATCGTTGACTACGAGCTTTTCAACACTATTGTATTGCAAAATTTCAAATTCTGTTCTTTTTACGCAGTTATAAGTTCAACGGGTCCATTTTAAGGCCTATTTAGACCCGCTCGTCCAAAACTCTACAAAAAGGACCGAAAAACAAGTTTTGATCCAATTTTAGGAGTTCATATAATTGATTACGAGCTTTTCAACAAGATTATATTGCAAAAACTCAAATTCGGTATTTTTTACTCGGTTAAAAGTCCAACGGGACCATTTTACGGCCCATTTAGACCCGCTCATTCGAACCCTCCACAAAAAGGACCGAAAAACAAGTCTTGATCCAATTTTAGGAGTTCATATAATTGATTACGATCTTTTCAACAAGATTATATTGCAAAAACTCAAATTCGGTATTTTTTACTTAGTCAAAAGTCCAACGAGTCCATTTTACGGCCCATTTAGACCCGCTCGCCCGAAACCTCTTCAAAAATGACTGAAAAACAAGTTTTAATCAAATTTTAGGAGTTCATATAATTGATTACGATCTTTTCAACACGATTATATTGCAAAAACTCAATTTATGTACTTTTTACTCAGTTAAAAGTCCAACGGGTCCATTTTACGGCCCATTTAGACCCTCTCGTCTGAAACCTCTACAAAAAGGACCGCAAAACAAGTTTTAATCAAAACTTAAGAGTTCATATCGTTGATTACGAGGTTTTCAACACTATTGTATTGCAAAAATTCAATTTATGTTCTTTTTACGCAGCTATAAGTTCAACGGGAACATTTTACGGTCCATTTAGACCCGCTCGCCCAAAAACTCTTCAAAAATGACTGGAAAACAAGTTTTAATCAAATCTTAGGAGTTCATATAATTGAATACGATCTTTTCAACACGATTATATTGCAAAAACTCAATTTCTGTATTTTTTACTTAGTTAAAAGTCCAACGGGTCCATTTTACGGCCCATTTAGACCCGCTCGTCCGAAACCTCTACAAAAAGGACCGCAATACAAGTTTTAATCAAAACTTAAGAGTTCATATCGTTGATTACGAGCTTTTCAACACTATTGTATTGCAAAAATTCAATTTATGTTCTTTTTACGCAGTTATAATTTCAACGGGTCCATTTTAAGGCCCATTTAGACCCGCTCGTCCGAAACCACTACAAAAAAGAGCGAAAAACAAGTTTTGATCCAATTTTAGGAGTTCATATAATTGATTACGAGCTTTTCAAAAAGATTATATTGCAAAAAGTCAATTTCTGTATTTTTACTCAGGTAAAAGTCCAACAAGTCCATTTTACGGCCCATTTAGACCTGCTCGCCCAAAACCTCTTCAAAAATGACTGAAAACAAGTTTTAATCAAATTTTAGGAGTTCATATAATTGATTACGATCTTTTCAACACGATTGTATTGGAAAAATTCAAATTCTGTTATTTTTACGCAGTTATAACTTCAACGGGTCCATTTTAAGGCCCATTTAGACCCGCTCGTCCGAAACCTCTTCAAAAATGACTGAAAAACAAGTTTTGATCAAATTTTAGGAGTTCATATTATTGATTACGAGCTTCTCAACAAGATTATTTTGCAAAAACTCAAATTCGGTATTCTTTACTCAGTTAAAAGTCCAACAGGTCCATTTTACGACCCATTTAGACCCGCTCGCCCGAAACCTCTTCAAAAATGACTGAAAACAAGTTTTAATCAAATTTTAGGAGTTCATATAATTTATTAAGATCTTTACAACACGATTATATTGCAAAAACTCAATTTTTGTACTTTTTACTCAGTTAAAATTCAAACGGGTCCATTTTATGGCCCATTTAGACCCCCTCGTCCGAAACATCTACAAAAAGGACCGCAAAACAAGTTTTAATCAAAACTTAAGAGTTCAAATCGTTGATTACGAGCTTTTCAGCACTATTGTATTGCAAAATTTCAAATTTTGTTCTTTTTACGCAGTTATAAGTTCAACGGGTCCATTTTAAGGCCCATTTAGACCCGCTCGTCCGAAACCTCTACAAAAGGGACCAAAAAACAAGTTTTGATCCAATTTTAGGAGTTCATATAATTGATTACGAGCTTTTCAACAAGATTATATTGCAAAAACTCAAATTCGGTATTTTTTACTCAGTTAAAAGTCCAACGGGTCCATTTTACGGCCCATTTAGACCCGCTCGTTCGAAACCTCTGCAAAAAGGACCGAAAAACAAGTCTTGATCCAATTTTAGGAGTTCATATAATTGATTACGAGCTTTTCAACCAGATTATATTGCAGAAACTCAAATCCGGTATTTTTTACTTAGTTAAAAGTCCAACGGGTCTATTTTACGGCCCATTTAGACCCGCTCGCCCGAAACCTCTTCAAAAATGACTGAAAAACATGTTTTAATCAAATTTTTGGAGTTCATATAATTGCTTACGATCTTTTCAACACGATTATATTGCAAAAACTCAATTTATGTACTTTTTACTAAGTTAAAAGTCCAACGGGTCCATTTTACGGCCCATTTAGACCCGCTCGTCCGAAACCTCTACAAAAAGGACCGCAAAAAAAGTTTTAATCAAAACTTAAGAGTTCATATCATTGATTACGAGCTTTTCAACACTATCGTATTGCAAAAATTCAATTTCTGTTCTTTTTACGCATTTTTAACTTCAACGAGTCTATTTTAAGGCCCATTTAGACCCGGTCGTCCGAAACATCTACAAAAAGGACCGCAAAACAAGTTTTAATCAAAACTTAAGAGTTCATATCGTTGATTAAAAGCTTTTCAACACTATTGTTTTGCAAAAATTCAATTTATGTTTATTTTTACGCAGTTATAAGTTCAACGGGTCCATTTTAAGGCCCATTTAGACCCGCTCGTCCGAAACCACTACAAAAAGGACCGAAAAACAAGTTTTGATCAAACTTAAGAGTTCATTTAATTGATAAAGAGCTTTTCAACAAGATTATATTGCAAAAAGTCAATTTTTGTATTTTTTACTCAGGTAAAAGTCCAACGGGTCCATTTTACGGCCCATTTAGACCCGCTCGTTCGAAACCTCTACAAAAATGACCGAAAAACCAGTCTTAATCCAATTTTAGGAGTTCATATAATTGATTACGAGCGTTTCAACAAGATTATATTGCCAAAACTCAAATTCGTTATTTTTTACTTAGTTAAAAGTCCAACGGGTCCATTTTACGGCCCATTTAGACCCGCTCGCCTGAAAACTCTTCAAATCTGACTGAAAAACAAATTTTAATCAAATTTTAGGAGTTCATATAATTGATTACGATGTTTTCAACACGATTATATTGCAAAAACTCAATTTATGTACTTTTTACTAAGTTAAAAGTCCAACGGGTCCATTTTACGGCTCATTTAGACCCGTTCGTCCGAAAACTCTACAAAAAGGACCACAAAACAAGTTTTATTCAAAACTTAAGAGTTCATATCGTTGATTACGAGCTTTTCAACACTATTGTATTGCAAAAATTCAATTTATGTTTATTTTTACGCAATTATAAGTTCAACGGGTCCATTTTAAGGCCCATTTAGACCCGCTCGTCCGAAACCACTACAAAAAGGACCGAAAAACAAGTTTTGATCAAACTTAAGAGTTCATATAATTGATTACGAGCTTTTCAACAAGATTATATTGCAAAAAGTCAATTTCTGTATTTTTTACTTAGGTAAAAGTCCAACGGTCCATTTTACGGCCCATTTAGACCCGCTCGCCCAAAACCTCTTCAAAAATGACTGAAAAACAAGTTTTAATCAAACCTTAGGAGTTCATATAATTGATTACGATCGTTTCAACACGATTATATTGCAAAAACTCAATTTCTGTTTTTTTTACTTAGTTAAAAGTCCAACGGGTCCAGTTTACGGCCCATTTAGACCCGCTTGTCCGAAACCTCTACAAAAAGGACCGCAAAACAAGTTTTAATCAAAACTTAAGAGTTCATATCGTTGATTACGAGCTTTTCAACAGTATTGTATTGCAAAAATTCAATTTCTGTTCTTTTTACGCAGTTATAAGTTCAACGGGTCCATTTTAAGGCCCATTTAGACCCGCTCGCCCCAAACCTCTACAAAAAGGACCGAAAAACAAGTTTTGATCAAATTTTAGGAGTTCATATAATTGATTACGAGCTTTTCAACAAGATTATATTGCAAAAACTCAAATTCGGTATTTTTTACTCAGTTAAAAGTCCAACGGGTCCATTTTACGGCTCATTTAGACCCGCTCGCCCGAAACCTCTTAAAAAATGACTGAAAAACAAGTTTTAATCATATCTTAGGAGTTCATATAACTGATTACGATCTTTTCAACATGATTATATTGCAAAAACTCAAATTCGGTACTTTTTACTCAGTTAAAAGTCCAACGGGTCCATTTTACGGCCCATTTAGACCCCGATATTCGAAAAAGTACAAAAAGGACCGCAAAACAAGTTTTAATCAAAACTTAAGAGTTCATATCGTTGACTACGAGCTTTTCAACACTATTGTATTGCAAAATTTCAAATTCTGTTCTTTTTACGCAGTTATAAGTTCAACGGGTCCATTTTAAGGCCCATTTAGACCCGCTCGTCCGAAACCACTACAAAAAGGACCGAAAAACAAGTTTTGATCCAATTTTAGGAGTTCATATAATTGATTACGAGATTTTCAACAAGATTATATTGCAAAAACTCAAATTCGGTATTTTTTACTCAGTTAAAAGTCCAACGGGTCCATTTTACGGCCCATTTAGACCCGCTCGTTCGAAACCTCTACAAAATGGACCGAAAAACAAGTCTTGATCCAATTTTAGGAGTTCATATAATTGATTACGAGCTTTTCAACAAGATTATATTGCAAAAACTCAAATTCGGTATTTTTTACTTAGTTAAAAGTCCAACAGGTCAATTTTACGGCCCATTTAGACCCGCTCGCCCGAAACCTCTTCAAAAATGACTGAAAAACAAGTTTTAATCAAATTTTAGGAGTTCAAAACTCAATTTATGTACTTTTTACTCAATTAAAAGTCCAACGGGTCCATTTTAAGCACCATTTAGACCCGCTCGTCCGAAACCTCTACAAAAAGGACCGCAAAACAAGTTTTAATCAAAACTAAAGAGTTCATATCGTTGATTACGAGGTTTTCAACACTATTGTATTGCAAAAATTCAATTTATGTTCTTTTTACGCAGTTATAAGTTCAACGGGAACATTTTAAGGCCCATTTAGACCCTCTCGTCCGAAACCACTACAAAAAGGACCGAAAAACAAGTTTTGATCCAATTTTAGGAGTTCATATAATTGATTACGAGCTTTTCAACAAGATTATATTGCAAAAAGTCAATTTATGTATTTTTTACTCAGGTAAAAGTCCAACGGGTCCATTTTACGGCCCATTTAGATCCGCTCGCCCGAAACCACTTAAAAATGACCGAAAAACAAGTTTTTATCAAATTTTAGGACTTCATAACATTGATTACGATCTTTTCAACACGATTATATTGCAAAAACTCCATTTTTGTACTTTTTAGTCAGTTAAAAGTCCAACGGGTCCATTTTACGGCCCATTTAGACCCGCTCGTCCGAAACCTCTACAAAAAGGACCGCAAAACAAGTTTTAATCAAAACTTAAGAGTTCATATCGTTAATTACGAGCTTTTCAACACTATTGTATTTGCAAAACTTCAATTTCTTTTGTTTTTACGGAGTTATAAGTTCAACGGGTCCATTTTAAGGCCCATTTAGACCCGCTCGTCCGAAACCTCTACAAAAAGGACCGAAAAACAAGTTTTGATCCAATTTTAGGAGTTCATATAATTGATTACGAGCTTTTCAACAAGATTATATTGCAAAAACTCAAATTCGGTATTTTTTACATAGTTAAAAGTCCAACGGATCCATTTTACGGCTCATTTAGACCCGCTCGCCCAAAACCTATTCAAAATGATTGAAAAACAAGTTTTAATCAAATTTTAGGAGTTCATATAATTGATTACGATCTTTACAACAAGATTATATTGCAAAAACTCAAATTCGTTATTTTTTACTCAGATAAAAGTCCAACGGGTCCATTTTACGGCCCATTTAGACCCCGATATTCGAAAAAGTACAAAAAGGACCGCAAAACAAGTTTTAATCAAAACTTAAGAGTTCATATCGTTGACTACGAGCTTTTCAACACTATTGTATTGCAAAATTTCAAATTATGTTCTTTTTACGCAGTTATAAGTTCAACAGGTCCATTTTAAGGCCCATTTAGACCCGCTCGTCCGAAACCACTACAAAAAGGACCGAAAAACAAGTTTTGATCCAATTTTAGGAGTTCATATAATTGATTACGAGCTTTTCAACAAGATTATATTGCAAAAACTCAAATTCGGTATTTTTTACTCGGTTAAAAGTCCAACGGGTCCATTTTACGGCCCATTTAGACCCGCTCATTCGAACCCTCCACAAAAAGGACCGAAAAACAAGTCTTAATCCAATTTTAGGAGTTCATATAATTGATTACGATCTTTTCAACAAGATTATATTGCAAAAACTCAAATTCGGTATTTTTTACTTAGTCAAAAGTCCAACGAGTCCATTTTACGGCCCATTTAGACCCGCTCGCCCGAAACCTCTTCAAAAATGACTGAAAAACAAGTTTTAATCAAATTTTAGGAGTTCATATAATTGATTACGATCTTTTCAACACGATTATATTGCAAAAACTCAATTTATGTACTTTTTACTCAGTTAAAAGTCCAACGGGTCCATTTTACGGCCCATTTAGACCCTCTCGTCTGAAACCTCTACAAAAAGGACCGCAAAACAAGTTTTAATCAAAACTTAAGAGTTCATATCGTTGGTTACGAGGTTTTCAACACTATTGTATTGCAAAAATTCAATTTATGTTCTTTTTACGCAGCTATAAGTTCAACGGGAACATTTTACGGTCCATTTAGACCCGCTCGCCCAAAAACTCTTCAAAAATGACTGGAAAACAAGTTTTAATCAAATCTTAGGAGTTCATATAATTGAATACGATCTTTTCAACACGATTATATTGCAAAAACTCAGTTTCTGTATTTTTTACTTAGTTAAAAGTCCAACGGGTCCATTTTACGGCCCATTTAGACCCGCTCGTCCGAAACCTCTACAAAAAGGACCGCAATACAAGTTTTAATCAAAACTTAAGAGTTCATATCGTTGATTACGAGCTTTTCAACACTATTGTATTGCAAAAATTCAATTTATGTTCTTTTTACGCAGTTATAATTTCAACGGGTCCATTTTAAGGCCCATTTAGACCCGCTCGTCCGAAACCACTACAAAAAGGAGCGAAAAACAAGTTTTGATCCAATTTTAGGAGTTCATATAATTGATTACGAGCTTTTCAACAAGATTATATTGCAAAAAGTCAATTTCTGTATTTTTACTCAGGTAAAAGTCCAACAAGTCCATTTTACGGCCCATTTAGACCTGCTCGCCCAAAACCTCTTCAAAAATGACTGAAAACAAGTTTTAATCAAATTTTAGGAGTTCATATAATTGATTACGATCTTTTCAACACGATTGTATTGCAAAAATTCAAATTCTGTTATTTTTACGCAGTTATAACTTCAACGGGTCCATTTTAAGGCCCATTTAGACCCGCTCGTCCGAAACCTCTTCAAAAATGACTGAAAAACAAGTTTTGATCAAATTTTAGGAGTTCATATTATTGATTACGAGCTTTTCAACAAGATTATTTTGCAAAAACTCAAATTCGGTATTCTTTACTCAGTTAAAAGTCCAACGGGTCCATTTTACGGCCCATTTAGACCCGCTCGCCCGAAACCTCTTCAAAAATGACTGAAAACAAGTTTTAATCAAATTTTAGGAGTTCATATAATTGATTAAGATCTTTACAACACGATTATATTGCAAAAACTCAATTTTTGTACTTTTTACTCAGTTACAATTCAAACGGGTCCATTTTATGGCCCATTTAGATCCCCTCGTCCGAAACATCTACAAAAAGGACCGCAAAACAAGTTTTAATCAAAACTTAAGAGTTCATATCGTTGATTACGAGCTTTTCAGCACTATTGTATTGCAAAATTTCAAATTTTGTTCTTTTTACGCAGTTATAAGTTCAACGGGTCCATTTTAAGGCCCATTTAGACCCGCTCGTCCGAAACCTCTACAAAAAGGACCGAAAATCAAGTTTTGATCCAATTTTAGGAGTTCATATAATTGATTACGAGCTTTTCAACAAGATTATATTGCAAAAACTCAAATTCGGTATTTTTTACTTGGTTAAAAGTCCAACGGGTCCATTTTACCGCCCATTTAGACCCGCTCGTTCGAAACCTCTGCAAAAAGGACCGAAAAACAAGTCTTGATCCAATTTTAGGAGTTCATGTAACTGATTACGAGCTTTTCAACCAGATTATATTGCAAAAACTCAAATCCGGTATTTTTTACTTAATTAAAAGTCCAACGGGTCCATTTTACGGCCCATTTAGACCCGCTCGCCCGAAACCTCTTCAAAAATGACTGAAAAACATGTTTTAATCAAATTTTTGGAGTTCATATAATTGCTTACGATCTTTTCAACACGATTATATTGCAAAAACTCAATTTATGTACTTTTTACTAAGTTAAAAGTCCAACGGGTCCATTTTACGGCCCATTTAGACCCGCTCGTCCGAAACCTCTACAAAAAGGACCGCAAAAAAAGTTTTAATCAAAACTTAAGAGTTCATATCGTTGATTACGAGCTTTTCAACACTATCGTATTGCAAAAATTCAATTTTTGTTCTTTTTACGCATTTTTAACTTCAACGAGTCTATTTTAAGGCCCATTTAGACCCGGTCGTCCGAAACATCTACAAAAAGGACCGCAAAACAAGTTTTAATCAAAACTTAAGAGTTCATATCGTTGATTAAGAGCTTTTCAACACTATTGTATTGCAAAAATTCAATTTATGTTTATTTTTACGCAGTTATAAGTTCAACGGGTCCATTTTAAGGCCCATTTAGACCCGCTCGTCCGAAACCACTACAAAAAGGACCGAAAAACAAGTTTTGATCAAACTTAAGAGTTCATATAATTGATAAAGAGCTTTTCAACAAGATTATATTGCAAAAAGTCAATTTTTGTATTTTTTACTCAGGTAAAAGTCCAACGGGTCCATTTTACGGCCCATTTAGACCCGCTCGTTCGAAACCTCTACAAAAAGGACCGAAAAACCAGTCTTAATCCAATTTTAGGAGTTCATATAATTGATTACGAGCGTTTCAACAAGATTATATTGCAAAAACTCAAATTCGGTATTTTTTACTCAGTTAAAAGTCCAACGAGTCCATTTTACGGCCCATTTAGACCCGCTCATTCGAACCCTCCACAAAAAGGACCGAAAAACAAGTCTTGATCCAATTTTAGGAGTTCATATAATTGATTACGATCTTTTCAACAAGATTATATTGCAAAAACTCAAATTCGGTATTTTTTACTTAGTCAAAAGTCCAACGAGTCCATTTTACGGCCCATTTAGACCCGCTCGCCCGAAACCTCTTCAAAAATGACTGAAAAACAAGTTTTAATCAAATTTTAGGAGTTCATATAATTGATTACGATCTTTTCAACACGATTATATTGCAAAAACTCAATTTATGTACTTTTTACTCAGTTAAAAGTCCAACGGGTCCATTTTACGGCCCATTTAGACCCTCTCGTCTGAAACCTCTACAAAAAGGACCGCAAAACAAGTTTTAATCAAAACTTAAGAGTTCATATCGTTGATTACGAGGTTTTCAACACTATTGTATTGCAAAAATTCAATTTATGTTCTTTTTACGCAGCTATAAGTTCAACGGGAACATTTTACGGTCCATTTAGACCCGCTCGCCCAAAAACTCTTCAAAAATGACTGGAAAACAAGTTTTAATCAAATCTTAGGAGTTCATATAATTGAATACGATCTTTTCAACACGATTATATTGCAAAAACTCAATTTCTGTATTTTTTACTTAGTTAAAAGTCCAACGGGTCCATTTTACGGCCCATTTAGACCCGCTCGTCCGAAACCTCTACAAAAAGGACCGCAATACAAGTTTTAATCAAAACTTAAGAGTTCATATCGTTGATTACGAGCTTTTCAACACTATTGTATTGCAAAAATTCAATTTATGTTCTTTTTACGCAGTTATAATTTCAACGGGTCCATTTTAAGGCCCATTTAGACCCGCTCGTCCGAAACCACTACAAAAAGGAGCGAAAAACAAGTTTTGATCCAATTTTAGGAGTTCATATAATTGATTACGAGCTTTTCAAAAAGATTATATTGCAAAAAGTAAATTTCTGTATTTTTACTCAGGTAAAAGTCCAACAAGTCCATTTTACGGCCCATTTAGACCTGCTCGCCCAAAACCTCTTCAAAAATGACTGAAAACAAGTTTTAATCAAATTTTAGGAGTTCATATAATTGATTACGATCTTTTCAACACGATTGTATTGGAAAAATTCAAATTCTGTTATTTTTACGCAGTTATAACTTCAACGGGTCCATTTTAAGGCCCATTTAGACCCGCTCGTCCGAAACCTCTTCAAAAATGACTGAAAAACAAGTTTTGATCAAATTTTAGGAGTTCATATTATTGATTACGAGCTTTTCAACAAGATTATTTTGCAAAAACTCAAATTCGGTATTCTTTACTCAGTTAAAAGTCCAACAGGTCCATTTTACGACCCATTTAGACCCGCTCGCCCGAAACCTCTTCAAAAATGACTGAAAACAAGTTTTAATCAAATTTTAGGAGTTCATATAATTGATTAAGATCTTTACAACACGATTATATTGCAAAAACTCAATTTTTGTACTTTTTACTCAGTTAAAATTCAAACGGGTCCATTTTATGGCCCATTTAGACCCCCTCGTCCGAAACATCTACGAAAAGGACCGCAAAACAAGTTTTAATCAAAACTTAAGAGTTCAAATCGTTGATTACGAGCTTTTCAGCACTATTGTATTGCAAAATTTCAAATTTTGTTCTTTTTACGCAGTTATAAGTTCAACGGGTTCATTTTAAGGCCCATTTAGACCCGCTCGTCCGAAACCTCTACAAAAGGGACCAAAAAACAAGTTTTGATCCAATTTTAGGAGTTCATATAATTGATTACGAGCTTTTCAACAAGATTATATTGCAAAAACTCAAATTCGGTATTTTTTACTCAGTTAAAAGTCCAACGGGTCCATTTTACGGCCCATTTAGACCCGCTCGTTCGAAACCTCTGCAAAAAGGACCGAAAAACAAGTCTTGATCCAATTTTAGGAGTTCATATAATTGATTACGAGCTTTTCAACCAGATTATATTGCAAAAACTCAAATCCGGTATTTTTTACTTAGTTAAAAGTCCAACGGGTCTATTTTACGGCCCATTTAGACCCGCTCGCCCGAAACCTCTTCAAAAATGACTGAAAAACATGTTTTAATCAAATTTTTGGAGTTCATATAATTGCTAACGATCTTTTCAACACGATTATATTGCAAAAACTCAATTTATGTACTTTTTACTAAGTTAAAAGTCCAACGGGTCCATTTTACGGCCCATTTAGACCCGCTCGTCCGAAACCTCTACAAAAAGGACCGCAAAAAAAGTTTTAATCAAAACTTAAGAGTTCATATCATTGATTACGAGCTTTTCAACACTATCGTATTGCAAAAATTCAATTTCTGTTCTTTTTACGCATTTTTAACTTCAACGAGTCTATTTTAAGGCCCATTTAGACCCGGTCGTCCGAAACATCTACAAAAAGGACCGCAAAACAAGTTTTAATCAAAACTTAAGAGTTCATATCGTTGATTAAAAGCTTTTCAACACTATTGTTTTGCAAAAATTCAATTTATGTTTATTTTTACGCAGTTATAAGTTCAACGGGTCCATTTTAAGGCCCATTTAGACCCGCTCGTCCGGAACCACTACAAAAAGGACCGAAAAACAAGTTTTGATCAAACTTAAGAGTTCATTTAATTGATAAAGAGCTTTTCAACAAGATTATATTGCAAAAAGTCAATTTTTGTATTTTTTACTCAGGTAAAAGTCCAACGGGTCCATTTTACGGCCCATTTAGACCCGCTCGTTCGAAACCTCTACAAAAAGGACCGAAAAACCAGTCTTAATCCAATTATAGGAGTTCATATAATTGATTACGAGCGTTTCAACAAGATTATATTGCCAAAACTCAAATTCGTTATTTTTTACTTAGTTAAAAGTCCAACGGGTCCATTTTACGGCCCATTTAGACCCGCTCGCCTAAAAACTCTTCAAATCTGACTGAAAAACAAATTTTAATCAAATTTTAGGAGTTCATATAATTGATTACGATGTTTTCAACACGATTATATTGCAAAAACTCAATTTATGTACTTTTTACTAAGTTAAAAGTCCAACGGGTCCATTTTACGGCTCATTTAGACCCGTTCGTCCGAAACCTCTACAAAAAGGACCACAAAACAAGTTTTATTCAAAACTTAAGAGTTCATATCGTTGATTACGAGCTTTTCAACACTATTGTATTGCAAAAATTCAATTTATGTTTATTTTTACGCAATTATAAGTTCAACGGGTCCATTTTAAGGCCCATTTAGACCCGCTCGTCCGAAACCACTACAAAAAGGACCGAAAAACAAGTTTTGATCAAACTTAAGAGTTCATATAATTGATTACGAGCTTTTCAACAAGATTATATTGCAAAAAGTCAATTTCTGTATTTTTTACTTAGGTAAAAGTCCAACGGTCCATTTTACGGCCCATTTAGACCCGCTCGCCCAAAACCTCTTCAAAAATGACTGAAAAACAAGTTTTAATCAAACCTTAGGAGTTCATATAATTGATTACGATCGTTTCAACACGATTATATTGCAAAAACTCAATTTCTGTATTTTTTACTTAGTTAAAAGTCCAACGGGTCCAGTTTACGGCCCATTTAGACCCGCTTGTCCGAAACCTCTACAAAAAGGACCGCAAAACAAGTTTTAATCAAAACTTAAGAGTTCATATCGTTGATTACGAGCTTTTCAACAGTATTGTATTGCAAAAATTCAATTTCTGTTCTTTTTACGCAGTTATAAGTTCAACGGGTCCATTTTAAGGCCCATTTAGACCCGCTCGCCCCAAACCTCTACAAAAAGGACCGAAAAACAAGTTTTGATCAAATTTTAGGAGTTCATATAATTGATTACGAGCTTTTCAACAAGATTATATTGCAAAAACTCAAATTCGGTATTTTTTACTCAGTTAAAAGTCCAACGGGTCCATTTTACGGCTCATTTAGACCCGCTCGCCCGAAACCTCTTAAAAAATGACTGAAAAACAAGTTTTAATCATATCTTAGGAGTTCATATAACTGATTACGATCTTTTCAACATGATTATATTGCAAAAACTCAAATTCGGTACTTTTTACTCAGTTAAAAGTCCAACGGGTCCATTTTAAAACCCATTTAGACCCGCTCGCCCGAAACCTCTTCAAAAATGACTGAAAAACAAGTTTTAATCAAATTTTAGGAGTTCATATAACTGATTACGAGCTTTTCAACAAGATTACACTGCAAAAACTCAATTTCTGTTCTTTTTACGCAGTTATAAGTTCAACGGGTCCATTTTAAGGCCCATTTAGACCCGCTCGTCCGAAACCTCTTCAAAAAGGACCGAAAAACAAGTTTTGATCCAATTTTAGGAGTTCATATAATTGATTACGAGCTTTTCAACAAGATTATATTGCAAAAACTCAAATTCGGTATTTTTTACATAGTTAAAAGTCCAACGGATCCATTTTACGGCTCATTTAGACCCGCTCGCCCAAAACCTATTCAAAATGATTGAAAAACAAGTTTTAATCAAATTTTAGGAGTTCATATAATTGATTACGATCTTTACAACAAGATTATATTGCAAAAACTCAAATTCGTTATTTTTTACTCAGATAAAAGTCCAACGGGTCCATTTTACGGCCCATTTAGACCCCGATATTCGAAAAAGTACAAAATGGACCGCAAAACAAGTTTTAATCAAAACTTAAGAGTTCATATCGTTGACTACGAGCTTTTCAACACTATTGTATTGCAAAATTTCAAATTCTGTTCTTTTTACGCAGTTATAAGTTCAACGGGTCCATTTTAAGGCCCATTTAGACCCGCTCGTCCGAAACCTCTACAAAAAGGATCGAAAAACAAGTTTTGATCAAATTTTAAGAGTTCATATAATTGATTACGAGCTTTTTAACAAGATTATATTGCAAAAACTCAAATTCGGTATTTTTTACTCAGTTAAAAGTCCAACGGGTCCATTTTACGGCCCATTTAGACCCGCTCATTCGAACCCTCCACAAAAAGGACCGAAAAACAAGTCTTGATCCAATTTTAGGAGTTCATATAATTGATTACGATCTTTTCAACAAGATTATATTGCAAAAACTCAAATTCGGTATTTTTTACTTAGTCAAAAGTCCAACGAGTCCATTTTACGGCCCATTTAGACCCGCTCGCCCGAAACCTCTTCAAAAATGACTGAAAAACAAGTTTTAATCAAATTTTAGGAGTTCATATAATTGATTACGATCTTTTCAACACGATTATATTGCAAAAACTCAATTTATGTACTTTTTACTCAGTTAAAAGTCCAACGGGTCCATTTTACGGCCCATTTAGACCCGCTCGTCTGAAACCTCTACAAAAAGGACCGCAAAACAAGTTTTAATCAAAACTTAAGAGTTCATATCGTTGATTACGAGGTTTTCAACACTATTGTATTGCAAAAATTCAATTTATGTTCTTTTTACGCAGCTATAAGTTCAACGGGAACATTTTACGGTCCATTTAGACCCGCTCGCCCAAAAACTCTTCAAAAATGACTGGAAAACAAGTTTTAATCAAATCTTAGGAGTTCATATAATTGAATACGATCTTTTCAACACGATTATATTGCAAAAACTCAATTTCTGTATTTTTTACTTAGTTAAAAGTCCAACGGGTCCATTTTACGGCCCATTTAGACCCGCTCGTCCAAAACCTCTACAAAAAGGACCGCAATACAAGTTTTAATCAAAACTTAAGAGTTCATATCGTTGATTACGAGCTTTTCAACACTATTGTATTGCAAAAATTCAATTTATGTTCTTTTTACGCAGTTATAATTTCAACGGGTCCATTTTAAGGCCCATTTAGACCCGCTCGTCCGAAACCACTACAAAAAGGAGCGAAAAACAAGTTTTGATCCAATTTTAGGAGTTCATATAATTGATTACGAGCTTTTCAAAAAGATTATATTGCAAAAAGTAAATTTCTGTATTTTTACTCAGGTAAAAGTCCAACAAGTCCATTTTACGGCCCATTTAGACCTGCTCGCCCAAAACCTCTTCAAAAATGACTGAAAACAAGTTTTAATCAAATTTTAGGAGTTCATATAATTGATTACGATCTTTTCAACACGATTGTATTGGAAAAATTCAAATTCTGTTATTTTTACGCAGTTATAACTTCAACGGGTCCATTTTAAGGCCCATTTAGACCCGCTCGTCCGAAACCTCTTCAAAAATGACTGAAAAACAAGTTTTGATCAAATTTTAGGAGTTCATATTATTGATTACGAGCTTTTCAACAAGATTATTTTGCAAAAACTCAAATTCGGTATTCTTTACTCAGTTAAAAGTCCAACAGGTCCATTTTACGACCCATTTAGACCCGCTCGCCCGAAACCTCTTCAAAAATGACTGAAAACAAGTTTTAATCAAATTTTAGGAGTTCATATAATTGATTAAGATCTTTACAACACGATTATATTGCAAAAACTCAATTTTTGTACTTTTTACTCAGTTAAAATTCAAACGGGTCCATTTTATGGCCCATTTAGACCCCCTCGTCCGAAACATCTACGAAAAGGACCGCAAAACAAGTTTTAATCAAAACTTAAGAGTTCAAATCGTTGATTACGAGCTTTTCAGCACTATTGTATTGCAAAATTTCAAATTTTGTTCTTTTTACGCAGTTATAAGTTCAACGGGTTCATTTTAAGGCCCATTTAGACCCGCTCGTCCGAAACCTCTACAAAAGGGACCAAAAAACAAGTTTTGATCCAATTTTAGGAGTTCATATAATTGATTACGAGCTTTTCAACAAGATTATATTGCAAAAACTCAAATTCGGTATTTTTTACTCAGTTAAAAGTCCAACGGGTCCATTTTACGGCCCATTTAGACCCGCTCGTTCGAAACCTCTGCAAAAAGGACCGAAAAACAAGTCTTGATCCAATTTTAGGAGTTCATATAATTGATTACGAGCTTTTCAACCAGATTATATTGCAAAAACTCAAATCCGGTATTTTTTACTTAGTTAAAAGTCCAACGGGTCTATTTTACGGCCCATTTAGACCCGCTCGCCCGAAACCTCTTCAAAAATGACTGAAAAACATGTTTTAATCAAATTTTTGGAGTTCATATAATTGCTAACGATCTTTTCAACACGATTATATTGCAAAAACTCAATTTATGTACTTTTTACTAAGTTAAAAGTCCAACGGGTCCATTTTACGGCCCATTTAGACCCGCTCGTCCGAAACCTCTACAAAAAGGACCGCAAAAAAAGTTTTAATCAAAACTTAAGAGTTCATATCATTGATTACGAGCTTTTCAACACTATCGTATTGCAAAAATTCAATTTCTGTTCTTTTTACGCATTTTTAACTTCAACGAGTCTATTTTAAGGCCCATTTAGACCCGGTCGTCCGAAACATCTACAAAAAGGACCGCAAAACAAGTTTTAATCAAAACTTAAGAGTTCATATCGTTGATTAAAAGCTTTTCAACACTATTGTTTTGCAAAAATTCAATTTATGTTTATTTTTACGCAGTTATAAGTTCAACGGGTCCATTTTAAGGCCCATTTAGACCCGCTCGTCCGAAACCACTACAAAAAGGACCGAAAAACAAGTTTTGATCAAACTTAAGAGTTCATTTAATTGATAAAGAGCTTTTCAACAAGATTATATTGCAAAAAGTCAATTTTTGTATTTTTTACTCAGGTAAAAGTCCAACGGGTCCATTTTACGGCCCATTTAGACCCGCTCGTTCGAAACCTCTACAAAAAGGACCGAAAAACCAGTCTTAATCCAATTATAGGAGTTCATATAATTGATTACGAGCGTTTCAACAAGATTATATTGCCAAAACTCAAATTCGTTATTTTTTACTTAGTTAAAAGTCCAACGGGTCCATTTTACGGCCCATTTAGACCCGCTCGCCTGAAAACTCTTCAAATCTGACTGAAAAACAAATTTTAATCAAATTTTAGGAGTTCATATAATTGATTACGATGTTTTCAACACGATTATATTGCAAAAACTCAATTTATGTACTTTTTACTAAGTTAAAAGTCCAACGGGTCCATTTTACGGCTCATTTAGACCCGTTCGTCCGAAACCTCTACAAAAAGGACCACAAAACAAGTTTTATTCAAAACTTAAGAGTTCATATCGTTGATTACGAGCTTTTCAACACTATTGTATTGCAAAAATTCAATTTATGTTTATTTTTACGCAATTATAAGTTCAACGGGTCCATTTTAAGGCCCATTTAGACCCGCTCGTCCGAAACCACTACAAAAAGGACCGAAAAACAAGTTTTGATCAAACTTAAGAGTTCATATAATTGATTACGAGCTTTTCAACAAGATTATATTGCAAAAAGTCAATTTCTGTATTTTTTACTTAGGTAAAAGTCCAACGGTCCATTTTACGGCCCATTTAGACCCGCTCGCCCAAAACCTCTTCAAAAATGACTGAAAAACAAGTTTTAATCAAACCTTAGGAGTTCATATAATTGATTACGATCGTTTCAACACGATTATATTGCAAAAACTCAATTTCTGTATTTTTTACTTAGTTAAAAGTCCAACGGGTCCAGTTTACGGCCCATTTAGACCCGCTTGTCCGAAACCTCTACAAAAAGGACCGCAAAACAAGTTTTAATCAAAACTTAAGAGTTCATATCGTTGATTACGAGCTTTTCAACAGTATTGTATTGCAAAAATTCAATTTCTGTTCTTTTTACGCAGTTATAAGTTCAACGGGTCCATTTTAAGGCCCATTTAGACCCGCTCGCCCCAAACCTCTACAAAAAGGACCGAAAAACAAGTTTTGATCAAATTTTAGGAGTTCATATAATTGATTACGAGCTTTTCAACAAGATTATATTGCAAAAACTCAAATTCGGTATTTTTTACTCAGTTAAAAGTCCAACGGGTCCATTTTACGGCTCATTTAGACCCGCTCGCCCGAAACCTCTTAAAAAATGACTGAAAAACAAGTTTTAATCATATCTTAGGAGTTCATATAACTGATTACGATCTTTTCAACATGATTATATTGCAAAAACTCAAATTCGGTACTTTTTACTCAGTTAAAAGTCCAACGGGTCCATTTTAAAACCCATTTAGACCCGCTCGCCCGAAACCTCTTCAAAAATGACTGAAAAACAAGTTTTAATCAAATTTTTGAGTTCATATAACTGATTACGAGCTTTTCAACAAGATTACACTGCAAAAACTCAATTTCTGTTCTTTTTACGCAGTTATAAGTTCAACGGGTCCATTTTAAGGCCCATTTAGACCCGCTCGTCCGAAACCTCTTCAAAAAGGACCGAAAAACAAGTTTTGATCCAATTTTAGGAGTTCATATAATTGATTACGAGCTTTTCAACAAGATTATATTGCAAAAACTCAAATTCGGTATTTTTTACATAGTTAAAAGTCCAACAGGTCCATTTTACGACCCATTTAGACCCGCTCGCCCGAAACCTCTTCAAAAATGACTGAAAACAAGTTTTAATCAAATTTTAGGAGTTCATATAATTGATTAAGATCTTTACAACACGATTATATTGCAAAAACTCAATTTTTGTACTTTTTACTCAGTTAAAATTCAAACGGGTCCATTTTATGGCCCATTTAGACCCCCTCGTCCGAAACATCTACGAAAAGGACCGCAAAACAAGTTTTAATCAAAACTTAAGAGTTCAAATCGTTGATTACGAGCTTTTCAGCACTATTGTATTGCAAAATTTCAAATTTTGTTCTTTTTACGCAGTTATAAGTTCAACGGGTTCATTTTAAGGCCCATTTAGACCCGCTCGTCCGAAACCTCTACAAAAGGGACCAAAAAACAAGTTTTGATTCAATTTTAGGAGTTCATATAATTGATTACGAGCTTTTCAACAAGATTATATTGCAAAAACTCAAATTCGGTATTTTTTACTCAGTTAAAAGTCCAACGGGTCCATTTTACGGCCCATTTAGACCCGCTCGTTCGAAACCTCTGCAAAAAGGACCGAAAAACAAGTCTTGATCCAATTTTAGGAGTTCATATAATTGATTACGAGCTTTTCAACCAGATTATATTGCAAAAACTCAAATCCGGTATTTTTTACTTAGTTAAAAGTCCAACGGGTCTATTTTACGGCCCATTTAGACCCGCTCGCCCGAAACCTCTTCAAAAATGACTGAAAAACATGTTTTAATCAAATTTTTGGAGTTCATATAATTGCTAACGATCTTTTCAACACGATTATATTGCAAAAACTCAATTTATGTACTTTTTACTAAGTTAAAAGTCCAACGGGTCCATTTTACGGCCCATTTAGACCCGCTCGTCCGAAACCTCTACAAAAAGGACCGCAAAAAAAGTTTTAATCAAAACTTAAGAGTTCATATCATTGATTACGAGCTTTTCAACACTATCGTATTGCAAAAATTCAATTTCTGTTCTTTTTACGCATTTTTAACTTCAACGAGTCTATTTTAAGGCCCATTTAGACCCGGTCGTCCGAAACATCTACAAAAAGGACCGCAAAACAAGTTTTAATCAAAACTTAAGAGTTCATATCGTTGATTAAAAGCTTTTCAACACTATTGTTTTGCAAAAATTCAATTTATGTTTATTTTTACGCAGTTATAAGTTCAACGGGTCCATTTTAAGGCCCATTTAGACCCGCTCGTCCGAAACCACTACAAAAAGGACCGAAAAACAAGTTTTGATCAAACTTAAGAGTTCATTTAATTGATAAAGAGCTTTTCAACAAGATTATATTGCAAAAAGTCAATTTTTGTATTTTTTACTCAGGTAAAAGTCCAACGGGTCCATTTTACGGCCCATTTAGACCCGCTCGTTCGAAACCTCTACAAAAAGGACCGAAAAACCAGTCTTAATCCAATTATAGGAGTTCATATAATTGATTACGAGCGTTTCAACAAGATTATATTGCCAAAACTCAAATTCGTTATTTTTTACTTAGTTAAAAGTCCAACGGGTCCATTTTACGGCCCATTTAGACCCGCTCGCCTGAAAACTCTTCAAATCTGACTGAAAAACAAATTTTAATCAAATTTTAGGAGTTCATATAATTGATTACGATGTTTTCAACACGATTATATTGCAAAAACTCAATTTATGTACTTTTTACTAAGTTAAAAGTCCAACGGGTCCATTTTACGGCTCATTTAGACCCGTTCGTCCGAAACCTCTACAAAAAGGACCACAAAACAAGTTTTATTCAAAACTTAAGAGTTCATATCGTTGATTACGAGCTTTTCAACACTATTGTATTGCAAAAATTCAATTTATGTTTATTTTTACGCAATTATAAGTTCAACGGGTCCATTTTAAGGCCCATTTAGACCCGCTCGTCCGAAACCACTACAAAAAGGACCGAAAAACAAGTTTTGATCAAACTTAAGAGTTCATATAATTGATTACGAGCTTTTCAACAAGATTATATTGCAAAAAGTCAATTTCTGTATTTTTTACTTAGGTAAAAGTCCAACGGTCCATTTTACGGCCCATTTAGACCCGCTCGCCCAAAACCTCTTCAAAAATGACTGAAAAACAAGTTTTAATCAAACCTTAGGAGTTCATATAATTGATTACGATCGTTTCAACACGATTATATTGCAAAAACTCAATTTCTGTATTTTTTACTTAGTTAAAAGTCCAACGGGTCCAGTTTACGGCCCATTTAGACCCGCTTGTCCGAAACCTCTACAAAAAGGACCGCAAAACAAGTTTTAATCAAAACTTAAGAGTTCATATCGTTGATTACGAGCTTTTCAACAGTATTGTATTGCAAAAATTCAATTTCTGTTCTTTTTACGCAGTTATAAGTTCAACGGGTCCATTTTAAGGCCCATTTAGACCCGCTCGCCCCAAACCTCTACAAAAAGGACCGAAAAACAAGTTTTGATCAAATTTTAGGAGTTCATATAATTGATTACGAGCTTTTCAACAAGATTATATTGCAAAAACTCAAATTCGGTATTTTTTACTCAGTTAAAAGTCCAACGGGTCCATTTTACGGCTCATTTAGACCCGCTCGCCCGAAACCTCTTAAAAAATGACTGAAAAACAAGTTTTAATCATATCTTAGGAGTTCATATAACTGATTACGATCTTTTCAACATGATTATATTGCAAAAACTCAAATTCGGTACTTTTTACTCAGTTAAAAGTCCAACGGGTCCATTTTAAAACCCATTTAGACCCGCTCGCCCGAAACCTCTTCAAAAATGACTGAAAAACAAGTTTTAATCAAATTTTAGGAGTTCATATAACTGATTACGAGCTTTTCAACAAGATTACACTGCAAAAACTCAATTTCTGTTCTTTTTACGCAGTTATAAGTTCAACGGGTCCATTTTAAGGCCCATTTAGACCCGCTCGTCCGAAACCTCTTCAAAAAGGACCGAAAAACAAGTTTTGATCCAATTTTAGGAGTTCATATAATTGATTACGAGCTTTTCAACAAGATTATATTGCAAAAACTCAAATTCGGTATTTTTTACATAGTTAAAAGTCCAACGGATCCATTTTACGGCTCATTTAGACCCGCTCGCCCAAAACCTATTCAAAATGATTGAAAAACAAGTTTTAATCAAATTTTAGGAGTTCATATAATTGATTACGATCTTTACAACAAGATTATATTGCAAAAACTCAAATTCGTTATTTTTTACTCAGATAAAAGTCCAACGGGTCCATTTTACGGCCCATTTAGACCCCGATATTCGAAAAAGTACAAAATGGACCGCAAAACAAGTTTTAATCAAAACTTAAGAGTTCATATCGTTGACTACGAGCTTTTCAACACTATTGTATTGCAAAATTTCAAATTCTGTTCTTTTTACGCAGTTATAAGTTCAACGGGTCCATTTTAAGGCCCATTTAGACCCGCTCGTCCGAAACCTCTACAAAAAGGATCGAAAAACAAGTTTTGATCAAATTTTAAGAGTTCATATAATTGATTACGAGCTTTTTAACAAGATTATATTGCAAAAACTCAAATTCGGTATTTTTTACTCAGTTAAAAGTCCAACGGGTCCATTTTACGGCCCATTTAGACCCGCTCATTCGAACCCTCCACAAAAAGGACCGAAAAACAAGTCTTGATCCAATTTTAGGAGTTCATATAATTGATTACGATCTTTTCAACAAGATTATATTGCAAAAACTCAAATTCGGTATTTTTTACTTAGTCAAAAGTCCAACGAGTCCATTTTACGGCCCATTTAGACCCGCTCGCCCGAAACCTCTTCAAAAATGACTGAAAAACAAGTTTTAATCAAATTTTAGGAGTTCATATAATTGATTACGATCTTTTCAACACGATTATATTGCAAAAACTCAATTTATGTACTTTTTACTCAGTTAAAAGTCCAACGGGTCCATTTTACGGCCCATTTAGACCCGCTCGTCTGAAACCTCTACAAAAAGGACCGCAAAACAAGTTTTAATCAAAACTTAAGAGTTCATATCGTTGATTACGAGGTTTTCAACACTATTGTATTGCAAAAATTCAATTTATGTTCTTTTTACGCAGCTATAAGTTCAACGGGAACATTTTACGGTCCATTTAGACCCGCTCGCCCAAAAACTCTTCAAAAATGACTGGAAAACAAGTTTTAATCAAATCTTAGGAGTTCATATAATTGAATACGATCTTTTCAACACGATTATATTGCAAAAACTCAATTTCTGTATTTTTTACTTAGTTAAAAGTCCAACGGGTCCATTTTACGGCCCATTTAGACCCGCTCGTCCAAAACCTCTACAAAAAGGACCGCAATACAAGTTTTAATCAAAACTTAAGAGTTCATATCGTTGATTACGAGCTTTTCAACACTATTGTATTGCAAAAATTCAATTTCTGTTCTTTTTACGCAGTTATAATTTCAACGGGTCCATTTTAAGGCCCATTTAGACCCGCTCGCCCCAAACCTCTACAAAAAGGACCGAAAAACAAGTTTTGATCAAATTTTAGGAGTTCATATAATTGATTACGAGCTTTTCAACAAGATTATATTGCAAAAACTCAAATTCTGTATTTTTACTCAGGTAAAAGTCCAACAAGTCCATTTTACGGCCCATTTAGACCTGCTCGCCCAAAACCTCTTCAAAAATGACTGAAAACAAGTTTTAATCAAATTTTAGGAGTTCATATAATTGATTACGATCTTTTCAACACGATTGTATTGCAAAAATTCAAATTCTGTTATTTTTACGCAGTTATAACTTCAACGGGTCCATTTTAAGGCCCATTTAGACCCGCTCGTCCGAAACCTCTTCAAAAATGACTGAAAAACAAGTTTTGATCAAATCTTAGGAGTTCATATAATTGAATACGATCTTTTCAACACGATTATATTGCAAAAACTCAATTTCTGTATTTTTTACTTAGTTAAAAGTCCAACGGGTCCATTTTACGGCCCATTTAGACCCGCTCGTCCGAAACCTCTACAAAAAGGACCGCAATACAAGTTTTAATCAAAACTTAAGAGTTCATATCGTTGATTACGAGCTTTTCAACACTATTGTATTGCAAAAATTCAATTTCTGTTCTTTTTACGCAGTTATAATTTCAACGGGTCCATTTTAAGGCCTATTTAGACCCGCTCGTCTGAAACCACTACAAAAGGACCGAAAAACAAGTTTTGATCCAATTTTAGGAGTTCATATAATTGATTACGAGCTTTTCAACAAGATTATAATGCAAAAAGTCAATTTCTGTATTTTTACTCAGGTAAAAGTCCAACAAGTCCATTTTACGGCCCATTTAGACCTGCTCGCCCAAAACCTCTTCAAAAATGACTGAAAACAAGTTTTAATCAAATTTTAGGAGTTCATATAATTTATTACGATCTTTTCAACACGATTGTATTGCAAAAATTCAAATTCTGTTATTTTTACGCAGTTATAACTTCAACGGGTCCATTTTAAGGCCCATTTAGACCCGCTCGTCCGAAACCTCTTCAAAAATGACTGAAAAACAAGTTTTGATCAAATTTTAGGAGTTCATATTATTGATTACGAGCTTTTCAACAAGATTATTTTGCAAAAACTCAAATTCGGTATTCTTTACTCAGTTAAAAGTCCAACGGGTCCATTTTACGGCCCATTTAGACCCGCTCGCCCGAAACCTCTTCAAAAATGACTGAAAACAAGTTTTAATCAAATTTTAGGAGTTCATATAATTGATTAAGATCTTTACAACACGATTATATTGAAAAAACTCAATTTTTGTACTTTTTACTCAGTTAAAATTCAAACGGGTCCATTTTATGGCCCATTTAGACCCCCTCGTCCGAAACATCTACAAAAAGGACCGCAAAACAAGTTTTAATCAAAACTTAAGAGTTCATATCGTTGATTACGAGCTTTTCAGCACTATTGTATTGCAAAATTTCAAATTTTGTTCTTTTTACGCAGTTATAAGTTCAACGGGTCCATTTTAAGGCCCATTTAGACCCGCTCGTCCGAAACCTCTACAAAAAAGACCGAAAAACAAGTTTTGATCCAATTTTAGGAGTTCATATAATTGATTACGAGCTTTTCAACAAGATTATATTCCAAAAACTCAAATTCGGTATTTTTTACTCAGTTAAAAGTCCAACGCGTCCATTTTACGGTCCATTTAGACCCGCTCGTTCGAAACCTCTGCAAAAATGACCGAAAAACAAGTCTTGATCCAATTTTAGGAGTTCATATAATTGATTACGAGCTTTTCAACCAGATTATATTGCAAAAACTCAAATCCGGTATTTTTTACTTAGTTAAAAGTCCAACGGGTCCATTTTACGGCCCATTTAGACCCGCTCGCCCGAAACCTCTTCAAAAATGACTGAAAAACATGTTTTAATCAAATTTTTGGAGTTCATATAATTGCTTACGATCTTTTCAACACGATTATATTGCAAAAACTCAATTTATGTACTTTTTACTAAGTTAAAAGTCCAACGGGTCCATTTTACGGCCCATTTAGACCCGCTCGTCCGAAACCTCTACAAAAAGGACCGTAAAAAAAGTTTTAATCAAAACTTAAGAGTTCATATCGTTGATTACGAGCTTTTCAACACTATCGTATTGCAAAAATTCAATTTCTGTTCTTTTTACGCATTTTTAACTTCAACGAGTCTATTTTAAGGCCCATTTAGACCCGGTCGTCCGAAACATCTACAAAAAGGACCGCAAAACAAGTTTTAATCAAAACTTAAGAGTTCATATCGTTGATTAAGAGCTTTTCAACACTATTGTATTGCAAAAATTCAATTTATGTTTATTTTTACGCAGTTACAAGTTCAACGGGTCCATTTTAAGGCCCATTTAGACCCGCTCGTCCGAAACCACTACAAAAAGGACCGAAAAACAAGTTTTGATCAAACTTAAGAGTTCATATAATTGATAAAGAGCTTTTCAACAAGATTATATTGCAAAAAGTCAATTTTTGTATTTTTTACTCAGGTAAAAGTCCAACGGGTCCATTTTACGGCCTATTTAGACCCGCTCGTTCGAAACCTCTACAAAAAGGACCGAAAAACCAGTCTTAATCCAATTTTAGGAGTTCATATAATTGATTACGAGCGTTTCAACAAGATTATATTGCAAAAACTCAAATTCGTTATTTTTTACTTAGTTAAAAGTCCAACGAGTCCATTTTACGGCCCATTTAGACCCGCTCGCCTGAAAACTCTTCAAATCTGACTGAAAAACAAATTTTAATCAAATTTTAGGAGTTCATATAATTGATTACGATGTTTTCAACACGATTATATTGCAAAAACTCAATTTATGTACTTTTTACTAAGTTAAAAGTCCAACGGGTCCATTTTACGGCCCATTTAGACCCGCTCGTCCGAAACCTCTACAAAAAGGACCACAAAACAAGTTTTATTCAAAACTTAAGAGTTCATATCGTTGATTACGAGCTTTTCAACACTATTGTATTGCAAAAATTTAATTTATGTTCTTTTTACGCAGTTATAAGTTCAACGGGAACATTTTAAGGCCCATTTAGACCCGCTCGTCCGAAACCTCTACAAAAAGGACCGAAAAACAAGTTTTGATCCAATTTTAGGAGTTCATATAATTGATTACGAGCTTTTCAACAAGATTATATTGCAAAAACTCAAATTTGGTATATTTTACTTAGTTAAAAGTCCAACGGGTCCATTTTATGGCCCATTTAGACCCGCTCGCCCAAAACCTCTTCAAAAATGACTGAAAAACAAGTTTTAATCAAACCTTAGGAGTTCATATAATTGATTACGATCTTTTCAACACGATTATATTGCAAAAACTCATTTTTGTACTTTTTACTTAGTTAAAAGTCCAACGGGTCCATTTTACGGGCCATTTAGACCCGCTCGTCCGAAACCTCTACAAAAAGGACCGTAAAAAAAGTTTTAATCAAAACTTAAGAGTTCATATCGTTGATTACGAGCTTTTCAACACTATCGTATTGCAAAAATTCAATTTCTGTTCTTTTTACGCATTTTTAACTTCAACGAGTCTATTTTAAGGCCCATTTAGACCCGGTCGTCCGAAACATCTACAAAAAGGACCGCAAAACAAGTTTTAATCAAAACTTAAGAGTTCATATCGTTGATTAAGAGCTTTTCAACACTATTGTATTGCAAAAATTCAATTTATGTTTATTTTTACGCAGTTATAAGTTCAACGGGTCCATTTTAAGGCCCATTTAGACCCGCTCGTCCGAAACCACTACAAAAAGGACCGAAAAACAAGTTTTGATCAAACTTAAGAGTTCATATAATTGATAAAGAGCTTTTCAACAAGATTATATTGCAAAAAGTCATTTTTTGTATTTTTTACTCAGGTAAAAGTCCAACGGGTCCATTTTACGGCCCATTTAGACCCGCTCGTTCGAAACCTCTACAAAAAGGACCGAAAAACCAGTCTTAATCCAATTTTAGGAGTTCATATAATTGATTACGAGCGTTTCAACAAGATTATATTGCAAAAACTCAAATTCGTTATTTTTTACTTAGTTAAAAGTCCAACGGGTCCATTTTACGGCCCATTTAGACCCGCTCGCCTGAAAACTCTTCAAATCTGACTGAAAAACAAATTTTAATCAAATTTTAGGAGTTCATATAATTGATTACGATGTTTTCAACACGATTATATTGCAAAAACTCAATTTATGTACTTTTTACTAAGTTAAAAGTCCAACGGGTCCATTTTACGGCCCATTTAGACCCGCTCGTCCGAAACCTCTAAAAAAAGGACCACAAAACAAGTTTTATTCAAAACTTAAGAGTTCATATCGTTGATTACGAGCTTTTCAACACTATTGTATTGCAAAAATACAATTTATGTTTATTTTTACGCAATTATAAGTTCAACGGGTCCATTTTAAGGCCCATTTAGACCCGCTCGTCCGAAACCACTACAAAAAGTACCGCAAAACATATTTTAATCAAAACTTAAGAGTTCATATCGTTGATTACGAGCTTTTCAACACTATTGTATTGCAAAAATTCAATTTCTGTTGTTTTTACGCAATTATAAGTTCAACGGGTCCGTTTTAAGGCCCATTTAGACCCGCTCGTACGAAACCACTACAAAAAGGACCGAAAAACAAGTTTTGATCCAATTTTAGGAGTTCATATAATTAATTACGAGCTTTTCAACAAGATTATTTTGCAAAAAGTCAATTTTTGTATTTTTTACTCAGGTAAAAGTCCAACGGGTCCATTTTACGGCCCATTTAGACCCGCTCGCCCAAAACCTCTTCAAAAATGACTGAAAAACAAGTTTTAATCAAACCTTAGGAGTTCATATAATTGATTACGATCGTTTCAACACGATTATATTGCAAAAACTCAATTTCTGTAATTTTTACTTAGTTAAAAGTCCAACGGGTCCATTTTACGGCCCATTTAGACCCGCTCGTCCGAAACCTCTACAAAAAGGACCACAAAACAAGTTTTATTCAAAACTTAAGAGTTCATATCGTTGATTACGAGCTTTTCAACACTATTGTATTGCAAAAATTTAATTTATGTTCTTTTTACGCAGTTATAAGTTCAACGGGAACATTTTAAGGCCCATTTAGACCCGCTCGTCCGAAACCTCTACAAAAAGGACCGAAAAACAAGTTTTGATCCAATTTTAGGAGTTCATATAATTGATTACGAGCTTTTCAACAAGATTATATTGCAAAAACTCAAATTTGGTATATTTTACTTAGTTAAAAGTCCAACGGGTCCATTTTATGGCCCATTTAGACCCGCTCGCCCAAAACCTCTTCAAAAATGACTGAAAAACAAGTTTTAATCAAACCTTAGGAGTTCATATAATTGATTACGATCTTTTCAACACGATTATATTGCAAAAACTCATTTTTGTACTTTTTACTTAGTTAAAAGTCCAACGGGTCCATTTTACGGGCCATTTAGACCCGCTCGTCCGAAACCTCTACAAAAAGGACCGTAAAAAAAGTTTTAATCAAAACTTAAGAGTTCATATCGTTGATTACGAGCTTTTCAACACTATCGTATTGCAAAAATTCAATTTCTGTTCTTTTTACGCATTTTTAACTTCAACGAGTCTATTTTAAGGCCCATTTAGACCCGGTCGTCCGAAACATCTACAAAAAGGACCGCAAAACAAGTTTTAATCAAAACTTAAGAGTTCATATCGTTGATTAAGAGCTTTTCAACACTATTGTATTGCAAAAATTCAATTTATGTTTATTTTTACGCAGTTATAAGTTCAACGGGTCCATTTTAAGGCCCATTTAGACCCGCTCGTCCGAAACCACTACAAAAAGGACCGAAAAACAAGTTTTGATCAAACTTAAGAGTTCATATAATTGATAAAGAGCTTTTCAACAAGATTATATTGCAAAAAGTCATTTTTTGTATTTTTTACTCAGGTAAAAGTCCAACGGGTCCATTTTACGGCCCATTTAGACCCGCTCGTTCGAAACCTCTACAAAAAGGACCGAAAAACCAGTCTTAATCCAATTTTAGGAGTTCATATAATTGATTACGAGCGTTTCAACAAGATTATATTGCAAAAACTCAAATTCGTTATTTTTTACTTAGTTAAAAGTCCAACGGGTCCATTTTACGGCCCATTTAGACCCGCTCGCCTGAAAACTCTTCAAATCTGACTGAAAAACAAATTTTAATCAAATTTTAGGAGTTCATATAATTGATTACGATGTTTTCAACACGATTATATTGCAAAAACTCAATTTATGTACTTTTTACTAAGTTAAAAGTCCAACGGGTCCATTTTACGGCCCATTTAGACCCGCTCGTCCGAAACCTCTAAAAAAAGGACCACAAAACAAGTTTTATTCAAAACTTAAGAGTTCATATCGTTGATTACGAGCTTTTCAACACTATTGTATTGCAAAAATACAATTTATGTTTATTTTTACGCAATTATAAGTTCAACGGGTCCATTTTAAGGCCCATTTAGACCCGCTCGTCCGAAACCACTACAAAAAGGACCGCAAAACATATTTTAATCAAAACTTAAGAGTTCATATCGTTGATTACGAGCTTTTCAACACTATTGTATTGCAAAAATTCAATTTCTGTTGTTTTTACGCAATTATAAGTTCAACGGGTCCGTTTTAAGGCCCATTTAGACCCGCTCGTACGAAACCACTACAAAAAGGACCGAAAAACAAGTTTTGATCCAATTTTAGGAGTTCATATAATTAATTACGAGCTTTTCAACAAGATTATTTTGCAAAAAGTCAATTTTTGTATTTTTTACTCAGGTAAAAGTCCAACGGGTCCATTTTACGGCCCATTTAGACCCGCTCGCCCAAAACCTCTTCAAAAATGACTGAAAAACAAGTTTTAATCAAACCTTAGGAGTTCATATAATTGATTACGATCGTTTCAACACGATTATATTGCAAAAACTCAATTTCTGTAATTTTTACTTAGTTAAAAGTCCAACGGGTCCATTTTACGGCCCATTTAGACCCGCTCGTCCGAAACCTCTACAAAAAGGACCGCAAAACAAGTTTTAATCAAAACTTAAGAGTTCATATCGTTGATTACGAGCTTTTCAACACTATTGTATTGCAAAAATTCAATTTATGTTCTTTTTACGCAGTTATAAGTTCAACGGGAACATTTTAAGGCCCATTTATACCCGCTCATCCGAAACCACTACAAAAAGGACCGAAAAACAAGTTTTGATCCAATTTTAGGAGTTCATATAATTGATTACGAGCTTTTCAACAAGATTTTATTGTAAAAAGTCAATTTCTGTATTTTTTACACAGGTAAAAGTCCAACGGGTCCATTTTACGGCCCATTTAGACCCGCTCGCCCAAAACCTCTTCAAAAATGACTGGAAAACAAGTTTTAATCAAATCTTAGGAGTCTATATAATTTATTACGATCGCTTCAACATGATTATATTGCAAAAACTCAATTTCTGTATTTTTTACTTAGTTAAAAGTCCAACGTGTCCATTTTACGGCCCATTTAGACCCGCGCACCCGAAACCTCTACAAAAAGGACCGCAAAACAAGTTTTAATCAAAACTTAAGAGTTCATATCATTGATTACGAGCTTTTCAACACTATTGTATTGCAAAAATTCAATTTCTGTTCTTTTTACGCAGTTATAAGTTCAACGGGTCCATTTTAAGGCCCATTTAGACCCGCTCGCCCGAAACCTCTACAAAAAGGACCGAAAAACAAGTTTTGATCAAATTTTAGGAGTTCATATAATTGATTACGAGCTTTTCAACAAGATTATATTGCAAAAACTCAAATTCGGTATTTTTTACTCAGTTAAAAGTCCAACGGGTCCATTTTACGGCTCATTTAGACTCGCTCGCCCGAAACCTCTTAAAAATGACTGAAAAACAAGTTTTAATCAAATTTTAGGAGTTCATATAACTGATTACGATCTTTTCATCACGATTATGTTGCAAAAACTCAAATTCGGTACTTTTTACTCAGTTAAAAGTCCAACGGGTCCATTTTAAAACCCATTTAGACTCGCTCGCCCGAAACCTCTTCAAAAATGACTGAAAAACAAGTTTTAATCAAATTTTAGGAGTTCATATAACTGATTACGAGCTTTTCAACAAGATTATACTGCAAAAACTCAATTTATGTTCTTTTTACGCAGTTATAAGTTCAACGGGTCCATTTTAAGGCCCATTTAGACCCGCTCGTCCGAAACCTCTTCAAAAATGACCGAAAAAAAAGTTTTAATCAAATTTTAGAACTTCATATAATTGATTACGAGCTTTTCAACAAGATTATATTGCAAAAACTCAAATTCAGTATTTTTTACTCAGTTAAAAGTTCAACGGGTTTACCTAAAGACAAAACTTTTGGCTGGCGCTTGGGATCCGAGGCTCTACCTGTCGGGGTTCGCCTACAGGCTTTTGCACCAGACTCAGGACCCTACCCTGTTTGTCATTCTGGTACATAATCGATTCTCCATGCTCTCCGTGATTGCTCTCGTGCCTCGGAGGCCCTTCGTTTGGTTGGCATCGCTATCTCTCTAATCAACAGCACTGCGTCCACCGGCCTTCAATGGCTAGAGGAAGGTGCTTGCCTCCTCTCCTCTGACCTTTTCGGGCTTTTTTTGACTACTCTGTGGAACATTTGGCATAGGCGCAATGACTGGATCCATAACCGACATCTTCAACCCCCGTGGTTAATTGCTATCAATTTCATCAGTCTTCATCGTGACTACTCTGCCGCTATTTCTTCTCCTACCTCTCCTTCCTCTTTGACGGTCTCTCCTTCTCGCTGGAGACATCCCCCTCGGGGGCACATTAAAATTAATGTGGATGGGGCCTTTGACCGTACCACACGTGCAGCGGCGGTTGGTGTTGTGGCCCGTGATGAAACAGGGATGGTTGTCGGCGGACTGGCTTACCCTTTAGGCAGTTGCTCAGATGCCATTACGTCCGAAGGGCAACGTCTTCTAGCTGGTATTACTTTTGCTCAATCTCAAGGATGGAGCCACTTGATTTTCGAGACAGACTGTGCTTCTCTTGCGAATAGGATCAACTCTCTGGGCCTAGATCTTTCTTCTATGGGTCCGACGATTCTACAAGCTCATGCAGCTTTGGAGTGTTTTTCTTTTTCTCATGTTCAGTTTATTTGCCGTGAGGCTAATATTGTTGCACATACTTTGGCCTCCCATGCCCTTAGGACCATGACATCTATGTCTTTTGGGTCCATGTATCCTGATTATATTCACAATGCTGTACTCTGCGAGGCTTCATCTCGATCTTTATAATTAAATCCTGGGTACTCTTTTCCCCTTTTAGGTTTCTCCAGGTCTTGTTCCTGGGGATATTAGTAGGGGTTTTTAACGAGGCCCGCTTTCTTCAAAAAAGTTCAACGAGTCCATTTTACGGCCCATTTAGACCCGCTCGCCCGAAACCTCTTCAAAAATGACCGAAAAAAAAGTTTTAATCCAATTTTAGTACTTCATATCATTGATTACGATCTTTTCAACACGATTATAATGCAAAAACTCAATTTCTGTTGTTCTTACTCAGTTAAAAGTCCAACGGGTCCATTTTACGGCCCATTTAGACCCGCTCGTCTGAAACCTCTACAAAAAGGACCGCAAAACAAGTTTTAATCAAAACTTAAGAGTTCATATCGTTGATTACGAGCTTTTCAACACTATTATATTGCAAAAATTCAATTTCTGTTGTTTTTACGTAGTTATAAGTTCAACGGGTCCATTTTAAGGCCTATTTAGACCCGCTCGTCCGAAACCTCTACAAAAAGGACCGAAAAACAAGTTTTGATCCAATTTTAGGAGTTCATATAATTGATTACGAGCTTTTCAACAAGATTATATTGCAAAAACTCAAATTCGGTATTTTTTACTCAGTTAAAAGTCCAACGGGTCCATTTTACGGCCCCTTTAGACCAGCTCGTCGAAACCTCTTCAAAAATGACTGAAAAACAAGTTTTAATCAAAAGTTAGGAGTTCATATAATTGATTACGATCTTTTCAACACGATTATATTGCAAAAAGTCAAGTTTTGTACATTTTACTCAGTTAAAAGTCCAACGGGTCCATTTTACGGCCCATTTAGACCCGCTCGTTCGAAACCTCTACAAAAGGACCGCAAAACATGTTTTAATCAAAACTTAAGAGTTCATATCGTTGATTACGAGCTTTTCAACACTTTTGTATTGCAAAAATTCAATTTCTGTTGTTTTTACGCAATTATAAGTTCAACGGGTCCATTTTAAGGCCCATTTAGACCTGCTCGTCCGAAACCTCTTCAAAAATGATCGAAAATCAAGTTTTGATCAAATTTTAGGATTTCATATAATTGATTACGAGCTTTTCAACAAGATTATATTGCAAAAACTCAAATTCGGTATTTTTTACTCAGTTAAAAGTCCAACGGGTCCATTTTACGGCCCATTTAGACCCGCTCGCCCGAAACCTCTTAAAAAATGACCGAAAAAAAAGTTTTCATCTAATTCTAGAAGTTCATATAATTCATTACGATCTTTTCAACACGATTATATTGCAAAAATTCAATTTTTTTACTTTTTACTCAGTTAAAAGTCCAACGGGTCCATTTTACGGCCCATTTAGACCCGCTCGTCTGAAACCTCTACAAAAAGGACCGCAAAACAAGTTTTAATCAAAACTTAAGAGTTCATATCGTTGATTACGAGCTTTTCAACACTATTTTATTGCAAAAATTCAATTTATGTTATTTTTACGCAGTTATAAGTTCTACGGGACCATTTTAAGGCCCATTTAGACTCGTTCGTCCGAAACCACTACAAAAAGGACCGAAAAACAAGTTTTGATCCAATTTTAGGAGTTCATATAATTGATTACGAGCTTTTCAACAAGATTATATTGCAAAAAGTCCATTTCTGTATTTTTTACTCAGTTAAAAGTCCAACGGGCCCATTTTACGGCCCATTTAGACCCGCTCGCCCGAAACCTCTTCAAAAATGACCGAAAAATAAGTTTTAATCAAATTTTAGGACTTCATATCATTGATTACGATCTTTTCAACACGATTATATTGCAAAAACTCAATTTCTGTATTTTTTACTCAGTTAAAAGTCCAACGGGTCCATTTTACGGCCCATTTAGACCCGCTCGCCCGAAACCTCTTCAAAAATGACTGGAAAACAAGTTTTAATCAAATTTTAG
Source organism: Hibiscus trionum (assembly GCA_030270665.1). Taxonomy (NCBI): domain Eukaryota; kingdom Viridiplantae; phylum Streptophyta; class Magnoliopsida; order Malvales; family Malvaceae; genus Hibiscus; species Hibiscus trionum. The sequence goes on along the minus strand of BSYR01000020.1, from coordinate 51,576,549 downwards.
GAGTTCATATAATTGATTATGATCGTTTCAACACGATTATATTGCAAAAACTCAATTTCTGTATTTTTTACTCAGTTAAAAGTCCAACGGGTCCATTTTACGGCCCATTTATACCCGCTCGTCCGAAACCACTACAAAAGGACCGCAAAACAAGTTTTAAACAAAACTTAAGAGTTCATATCGTTGATTACGAGCTATTCAACACTATTGTATTGCAATAATTCAATCTATGTTCTTTTTACGAAGTTATAAGTTCAACGGGTCCATTTTAAGGCTCATTTAGACCCGGTCGCCCGAAACCTCTACAAAAGGACCGAAAAACAAGTTTTGATCAAATTTTAGGAGTTCATATAATTGATTCCGAGCTTTTCAACAAGATTATATTGCAAAAATTCAAATTCGGTATTTTTTACTCAGTTAAAAGTCCAACGGGTCCATTTTACGGCCCATTTAGACCCGCTCGCCCGAAACCTCTTCAAAAATGACTGAAAAAAGTTTTAACCAAATTTTAGGACTTCATATCATTGATTACGATCTTTTCAACACGATTATATTGCAAAAACTCAATTTTTGTACTTTTTACTCAGTAAAAAGTCCAACGGGTCCATTTTACGGCCTATTTAGACCCGCTCGTCCGAAACCTCTACAAAAAAGACCGAAAAACAAGTTTTGATCCAATTTTAGGAGTTCATATAATTGATTACGAGCTTTTCAACAAGATTATATTGCAAAAACTCAAATTCGGTATTTTTTACTTAGTTAAAAGTCCAACGGGTCCATTTTACGGCCCATTTAGACCCGCTCGCCAGAAACCTGTTCAAAAATGACTGAAAAACAAGTTTTAATCAAATTTTAGGAGTTCATATAATTGATTACGATCTTTTCAACACGATTATATTGCAAAAACTCAATTTATGTACTTTTTACTAAGTTAAAAGTCCAACGGGTCCATTTTACGGCCCATTTAGACCCCCTCGTCCGAAACATCTACAAAAAGGACCGAAAAACATGTTTTAATCAAAACTTAAGAGTTCATATCGTTGACTACGAGCTTTTCAACACTATTGTATTGCAAAATTACAAATTCTGTTCTTTTTACGCAGTTATAAGTTCAACGGGTCCATTTTAAGGCCCATTTAGACCCGCTCGTCCGAAACCTCTACAAAAAGGACCGAAAAACAAGTTTTGATCCAATTTTAGGAGTTCATATAATTGATTACGAGCTTTTCAACAAGATTATATTGCAAAAACTCAAATTCGGTATTTTTTACTCAGTTAAAAGTCCAACGGTTCCATTTTACGGCCCATTTAGACCCGCTCGTTCGAAACCTCTACAAAAAGGACCGAAAAACAAGTCTTGATCCAATTTTAGGAGTTCATATAATTGATTACGAGCTTTTCAACAAGATTATATTGCAAAAACTCAAATTCGGTATTTTTTACTTAGTTAAAAGTCCAACGGGTCCATTTTACGGCCCATTTAGACCCACTCGCCAGAAACCTGTTCAAAAAGACTGAAAAACAAGTTTTAATCAAATTTTAGGAGTTCATATAGTTGATTACGATCTTTTCAACACGATTATATTGCAAAAACTCAATTTATGTACTTTTTACTCAGTTAAAATTCCAACGGGTCCATTTTTCGGCCCATTTAGACCCGCTCGTCCGAATCCTCTACAAAAAGGACCGCAAAACAAGTTTTAATCAAAAGTTAAGAGTTCATATCGTTGATTACGAGATTTTCAACACTATTGTATTGCAAAAATTCAATTTATGTTCTTTTACGCAGTTATAAGTTCAACGGGAACATTTTAAGGCCCATTTAGACCCGCTCGTCCGAAACCACTACAAAAAGGACCGAAAAACAAGTTTTGATCCAATTTTAGGAGTTCATATAATTGATTACGAGCTTTTCAACAAGATTATATTGCAAAAAGTCAATTTCTGTATCTTTTACTCAGGTAAAAGTCCAACGGGTCCATTTTACGGCCCATTTAGACCCGCTCGCCCAAAACCTCTTCAAAAATGACTGGAAAACAAGTTTGAATCAAATCTTAGGAGTTCATATAATTGATTACGATCGTTTCAACACGATTATATTGCAAAAACTCAATTTCTGTATTTTTTACTTAGTTAAAAGTCCAACGGGTCCATTTTACGGCCAATTTAGACCCGCTCGTCCGAAACCTCTACAAAAAGGACCGCCATACAAGTTTTAATCAAAACTTAAGAGTTCATATCGTTGATTACGAGCTTTTCAACACCATTGTATTGCAAAAATTCAATTTTTGTTCTTTTTACGCAGTTATAAGTTCAACGGGTCCATTTTAAGGCCCATTTAGACCCGCTCGCCCGAAACCTCTACAAAAAGGACCGAAAAATAAGTTTCGATCAAATTTTAGGAGTTCATATAATTGATTAAGAGCTTTTCAACATGATTATATTGCAAAAACTCAAATTCGGTATTTTTTACTCAGTTAAAAGTCCAACGGGTCCATTTTACGGCCCATTTAGACCCACTCGCCCGAAACCTCTACAAAAAAAGACTGAAAAACAAGTTTTAATCAAATCGTAGGAGTTCATATAATTGATTTCGATCTTTTCAACATGATTATATTGCAAAAACTCAATTTTTGTACTTTTTACTCAGTTAAAAGTCCAACGGGTCCATTTTACGGCCCATTTAGACCCGCTCGCCCGAAACCTCTTCAAAAATGACTGAAAAACAAGTTTTAATAAAATTCTAGGAGTTCATATAACTGATTACGATCTTTTCAACACGATTGTATTGCAAAAATTCAATTTATGTTCTTTTTACGCAGTTATAAGTTCAACGGGTCCATTTTAAGGCCCATTTAGACCCGCTCGTCCGAAACCTCTACAAAAAGGATCGAAAACAAGTTTTGATCAAATTTTAGGAGTTCATATAATTGATTACGAGCTTTACAACAAGATTATATTGCAAAACCTCAAATTTGGTATATTTTACTTAGTTAAAAGTCCAACGGGTCCATTTTATGGCCCATTTAGACCCGCTCGCCCAAAACCTCTTCAAAAATGACTGAAAAACAAGTTTTAATCAAACCTTAGGAGTTCATATAATTGATTACGATCTTTTCAACACGGTTATATTGCAAAAACTCATTTTTGTACTTTTTACTTAGTTAAAAGTCCAACGGGTCCATTTTACGGCCCATTTAGACCCGCTCGTCCGAAACCTCTAACAAAAGGACCGCAAAACAAGTTTTAATCAAAACTTAAGAGTTCATATCGTTGATTACGAGCTTTTCAACACTATTGTATTACAAAAATTCAATTTATGTTCTTTTACGCAGTTATAAGTACAACGAGAACATTTTAAGGCCCATTTAGACCCGCTCGTTCGAAACCTCTACAAAAAGGACCGAAAAACAAGTTTTGATCCAATTTTAGGAGTTCATATAATTGATTACGAGCTTTTCAACAAGATTATATTGCAAAAACACAAATTCGGTATTTTTTACTCAGTTAAAAGTCCAACAGGTCCATTTTACGGCTCATTTAGACCCGATCGCCCGAAACCACTTCAAAAATGACCGAAAAATATGTTTTAATCAAATTTTAGGACTTCATATCATTGATTACGATCTTTTCAACACGATTATATTGCACAAACTCAATTTTTGTACTTTTTACTCAGTTAAAAGTCCAACGGGTCCATTTTACGGCCCATTTAGACCCGCTCGTCCGAAACCTCTACAAAAAGGACCGCAAAACAAGTTTTAATCAAAACTTAAGAGTTCATATCGTTGATTACGAGCTTTTCAACACTATTGTATTGCAAAATTTCAAATTCTGTTCTTTTTACGCAGTTATAAGTTCAGCGGGTCCATTTTAAGGCCCATTTAGACCCGCTCGTCCGAAACCTCTACAAAAAGGATCGAAAACAAGTTTTGATCAAATTTTAGGAGTTCATATAATTGATTACGAGCTTTACAACAAGATTATATTGCAAAACCTCAAATTTGGTATATTTTACTTAGTTAAAAGTCCAACGGGTCCATTTTACGGCCCATTTAGACCCGCTCGCCCAAAACCTCTTCAAAACTGACTGAAAAACAAGTTTTAATCAAATTTTAGGAGTTCATATAATTGATTACGATATTTTCAACACGATAATATTGCAAAAACTCAATTTATGTACTTTTTACTCAGTTAAAAGTCCAACGGGTCCATTTTACGGCCCATTTAGACCCGCTCGTCCGAAACCTCTACAAAAAGGACACAAAACAAGTTGTATTCAAAACTTAAGAGTTCATATCGTTAATTACGAGCTTTTCAACACTATTGTATTGCAAAAATTCAATTTAGGTTCTTTTTACGCAGTTATAAGTTAAACGGGTCCATTTTAAGGCCCATTTAGACCCGCTCGTCCGAAACCACTACAAAAAGGACCGAAAAACAAGTTTTGATCAAACTTAAGAGTTCATATAATTGATTACGAGCTTTTCAACAAGATTATATTGCAAAAAGTCAATTTCTGTATTTTTTACTCAGGTAAAAGTCCAACGGGTCCATTTTACGGCCCATTTAGACCCGCTCGCCCAAAACCTCTTCAAAAATGACTGAAAAAGAAGTTTTAATCAAACCTGAGGAGTTCATATAATTGATTACGATCGTTTCAACACGATTATATTGCAAAAACTGAATTTCTGTATTTTTACTTAGTTAAAAGTCCAACGGGTCCATTTTACGGCCCATTTAGACCCGCTCGTCCGAAACCTCTACAAAAAGGACCGCAAAACAAGTTTTAATCAAAACTTAAGAGTTCATATCGTTGATTACGAGCTTTTCACCACTATTGTATTGCAAAAATTCAATTTCTGTTCTTTTTACGCAGTTACAAGTTCAACGGGTCCATTATAAGGCCCATTTAGACCCGCTCGCCCGAAACCTCTACAAAAAGGACCGAAAAACAAGTTTTGATCAAATTTTAGGAGTTCATATAATTGATTACGAGCTTTTCAACAAGATTATATTGCAAAAACTCAAATTCGGTATTTTTTACTCAGTTAAAAGTCCAACGGGTCCATTTTACGGCCCATTTAGACCCGCTCGCCCGAAACCTCTTAAAAAATGACTGAAAAACAAGTTTTAATCAAACTTTAGGAGTTCATATAACTGATTACGATCTTTTCAACACGATTATATTGCAAAAACTCAAATTCGGTACTTTTTACTCAGTTAAAAGTCCAACGGGTCCATTTTAAAACCCATTTAGACCCGCTCGCCCGAAACCTCTTCAAAAATGACTAAAAAACAAGTTTTAATTAAATTTTAGGATTTCATATAACTGATTACGAGCTTTTAAACAAGATTATATTGCAAAAACTCAATTTCTGTTCTTTTTACGCAGTTATAAGTTCAACGGGTCCATTTTAAGGCCCATTTAGACCCGCTCGCCCGAAACCTCTTCAAAAATGACCGAAAAAAAAGTTTTAATCAAATCTTAGAAATTCATATAATTGATTACGAGCTTTTCAACAAGATTATATTGCAAAAACTCAAATTCAAAATTTTTTACTCAGTTAAAAGTTCAACGGGTTTACCTAAAGTCAAAACTTTTGGCTGGCGCTTGGGATCTGAGGCTCTACCTGTCGGGGTTCGCCTACAGGCTTTTGCACCAGACTCAGGTCCCTACCCTGTTTGTCATTCCGGTACGGAAATCGATTCTCCATGCTCTCCGTGATTGTTCTGGTGCCTCGGAGGCCCTTCGTTTGGTTGGCACCGCTATCTCTCTAATCAACAGCACTGCGTCCACCGGCCTTCAATGGCTAGAGGAAGGTGCTTGCCTCCTCTCCTCTGACCTTTTCGGGCTTTTTTTGACTACTCTGTGGAACATTTGGAATAGGCGCAATGACTGGATCCATAACCGACATCTTCAACCCCCGTGGTTAATTGCTATCAATTCCATCAGTCTTTATCGTGACTACTCTGCCGCTATTTCTTCTCCTACCTCTCCTTCCTCTTTGACGGTCTCTCCTTCTCGCTGGAGACATCCCCCTCGGGGGCACATTAAAATTAATGTGGATTGGGCTTTTGACCGTACCACACGTGCAGCAGCGGTTGGTGTTGTGGCCCGTGATGAAACAGAGATGGTTGTCAGCGGACTGGCTTACCCTTTAGGCAGTTGCTCAGATGCCATTACGTCCGAAGGGCAAGGTCTTCTAGCTGGTATTACTTTTGCTCAATCTCAAGGATGGAGCCACTTGATTTTCGAGATAGACAGTGCTTCTCTTGCGAATAGGATCAACTCTCTGGGCCCAGATCTTTCTTCTATGGGTCTGACGATTCTGCAAGCTCATGCAGCTTTGGAGTGTTTTTCTTTTTCTCATGTTCAGTTTATTTTCCGTGAGGCTAATATTGTTAAACATACTTTGGCCTCCCATGCCCTTAGGACCATGACTTCTATGTCTTTTGGGTCCATGTATCCTGATTGTATTCACAATACTGTACTCTGCGAGGCTTCACCTCGATCTTTATAATTATATCCTGGGTACTCTTTTCCCCATTTAGGTTTCTCCAGGTCTTGTGCCTGGGGATATTAGTAGGGGTTTTTAACGAGGCCCGCTTTCTTCAAAAAAGTTCAACGAGTCCATTTTATGGCCCATTTAGACCCGCTCGCCCGAAACCTCTTCAAAAATGACCAAAAAAAAGTTTTAATCAAATTTTAGGACTTCATATCATTGATTACGATCTTTTCAACACGATTATAATGCAAAAACTCAATTTATGTTGTTTTTACTCAGTTAAAAGTCTAACGGGTCCATTTTAAGGCCCATTTAGACCCGCTCGCCCGAAACCTCTTCAGAAATGACTGAAAAACAAGTTTTAATCAAATTTTAGGAGTTCATATAATTGATTACGATCTTTTCAACACGATTATATTGCAAAAACTCAATTTTTGTACTTTTTACTCAGTTAAAAGTCCAACGGGTCCACATCGAAAAAAAAGTCCAACGGGTCCATTTTACGGCCCATTTAGACCCGCTCGTCCGAAACCTCTACAAAAAGAACCGCAAAACAAGTTTTAATCAAAACTTAAGATTTCATATCGTTGATTACAAGCTTTTCAACACTATTGTATTGCAAAAATTCAATTTCTGTTCTTTTTACGCAGTTATAAGTTCAACGGGTCCATTTTAAGGCCCATTTAGACCCGCTCGTCCGAAACCTCTACAAAAAGGACCGAAAAACAAGTTTTGATCCAATTTTACGAGTTCATATAATTGATTACGAGCTTTTCAACAAGACTATACTGCAAAAACTCAAATTCGGTATTTTTTTACTTAGTTAAAAGTCCAACGGGTCCATTTTACGGCCCATTTAGATCCGCTCGCCCGAAACCTCTTCAAAAATGACTGAAAAACAAGTTTTAATCAAATTTTAGGAGTTCATATAATTGATTATGATCTTTTCAACACGATTATATTGCAAAAACTCAATTTATGAACTTTTTACTCAGTTAAAAGTCCAACGGGTCCATTTTACGGCCCATTTAGAACCGCTCGTCCGAAACATCTCAAAAAGGACCGCAAAACAAGTTTTAATCAAAACTTAAGAGTTCATATCCTTGATTACGAGCTTTTCAACACTATTGTATTGCAAAAATTCAATTTATGTTCTTTTTACACAGTTATAAGTTCAACGGGACCATTTTATGGCCCATTTAGACTCGTTCGTCCGAAACCACTACAAAAAGGACCGAAAACAAGTTTTGATCCAATTTTAGGAGTTCATATAATTGATTACGAGCTTTTCAACAAGATTATATTGTAAAAAGTCCATTTCTGTATTTTTTACTTAGTTAAAAGTCCAACGGGCCCAGTTAGACCCGCTCGCCCGAAACCTCTTAAAAAATGACCGAAAAATAAGTTTTAATCAAATTTTAGGACTTCATATCATTTATTACGATCTTTTCAATACGATTATATTGCAAATACTCAATTTATGTATTTTTTACTCAGTTAAAAGTCCAACGGGTCCATTTTACGGCCCATTTAGACCCGCTCGCCTGAAACCTCTTCAAAAGGACTGAAAAACAAGTTTTAATCAAATTTTAGGAGTTCATATAATTCATTACGATCGTTTCAACACGGTTATATTGCAAAAACTCAATTTATGTATTTTTTACTCAGTTAAAAGTCCAACGGGTCCATTTTACGGCCCATTTACACCCGCTCGTCCGAAACCACTACAAAAAGGACCGCAAAACAAGTTTTAATCAAAACTTAAGAGTTCATATCGTTGATTACGAGCTTTTCAACAATATTGTATTGCAAAAATTCAATCTATGTTCTTTTTACGAAGTTATAAGTTCAACGGGTCCATTTTAAGGCTCATTTAGACCCGGTCGCCCGAAACCTCTACAAAAAGGACCGAAAAACAAGTTTTGATCAAATTTTAGGAGTTCATATAATTGATTCCGAGCTTTTCAACAAGATTATATTGCAAAAATTCAAATTCGGTATTTTTTACTCAGTTAAAAGTCCAACGGGTCCATTTTACGGCCCATTTAGACCCGCTCGCCCGAAACCTCTTCAAAAAGGACCGAAAAAAGTTTTAACCAAATTTTAGGACTTCATATCATTGGTTACGATCTTTTCAACACGATTATATTGCAAAAACTCAATTTTTTTACTTTTTACTCAGTTAAAAGTCCAACGGGTCCATTTTACGGCCCATTTAGACCCGCTCGTCTGAAACCTCTACAAAAAGGACTGCAAAACAAGTTTTAATCAAAACTTAAGAGTTCATATCGTTGATTACGAGCTTTTCAACAAGATTATATTGCAAAAACTCAAATTCGATATTTTTTACTCAGTTGAAAGTCCAACAGGTCCATTTTACGGCCCATTTAGACCCGCTCGCCCGAAACCTCTTCAAAAATGACTGAAAAACAAGTTTTAATCAAATTTTAGGAGTTCATATAATTGATTACGATCTTTTCAACACAATTATATTGCAAAAACTCAATTTTTGTTCTTTTTACTCAGTTAAAAGTCCAACGGGTCCATTTTACGGCACATTTAGACCCGCTCGCCCGACACCTTTTCAAAAATGACCGAAAAAATAGTTATAATCATATTTTAGGACTTCATATCATTGATTACTATCTTTTGAACACGATTATATTGCAAAAACTCAATTTTTGTACTTTTTACTCAGTTAAAAGTCCAACGGGTCCATTTAGACCCGCTCGTCCGAAACCTCTACAAAAAGGACCGCAAAACAAGTTTTAATCAAAACTTAAGAGTTCATACCGTTGATTACGAGGTTTTCAACACTATTGTATTGCAAAAAATAAATTTCTGTTCTTTTTACGCAGTTATAAGTTCAACGGGTCCATTTTAAGGCCCATTTAGACCCGCTCGTCCAAAACCTCTACAAAAAGGACCGAAAAACAAGTTTTGATCCAATTTTAGGAGTTCATATAATTGATTACGAGCTTTTCAACAAGATTATATTGCAAAAACTCAAATTCGGTATTTTTTACTCAGTTAAAAGTCCAACGGGTCCATTTTACGGCCCATTTAGACCCGCTGGCCCGAAACCTCTTCAAAAATGACCGAAAAAAAGTTTTAACCAAATTTTAGGACTTCATATCATTGATTACGATCTTTTCAACACGATTATATTGCAAAAAATCAATTTTTGTACTTTTTACTTAGTTAAAAGTCCAACGGGTCCATTTTACGGCCCATTTAGACCCGCTCGTCCGAAACCTCTACAAAAAGGACCGCAAAACAAGTTTTAATCAAAACTTAAGATTTCATATCGTTGATTACGAGCTTTTCAACACTATTGTATTGCAAAAATTCAATCTATATTCTTTTTACGCAGTTATAAGTTCAACGGGACCATTTTAAGGCCCTTTTAGACTCGTTCGTCCGAAACCTCTACAAAAAGGACCAAAAAACAAGTTTTGATCCAATTTTACGAGTTCATATAATTGATTACGAGCTTTTCAACAAGACTATATTGCAAAAACTCAAATTCGGTATTTTTTACTTAGTTAAAAGTCCAACGGGTCCATTTAGACCCGCTCGCCCGAAACCTCTTCAAAAATGACCGAAAAATAAGTTTTCATGAAATTTTAGGACTTCATATAATTGATTACGATCTTTTCAACACGATTATATTGCAAAAACTCAATTTCTGTACTTTTTACTCAGTTAAAAGTCCAACGGGTCCATTTTACGGCCCATTTAGACCCGCTCGTCCGAAACCTCTACAAAAAGGACCGCAAAACAAGTTTTAATCAAAACTTAAGAGTTCATATCGTTGATTACGAGCTTTTCAACACTATTGTATTGCAAAAATTCAATTTCTGTTCTTTTTACGTAGTTATAAGTTCAACGAGTCCATTTTAAGGCCCATTTAGACCTGTTCGTCCGAAACCACTACAAAAAGGACCGAAAAACAAGTTTTGATCCAATTTTAGGAGTGCATATAATTGATTATGAGCTTTTCAACAAGATTATATTGCAAAAAGTCCATTTCTATATTTTTTTACCCAGTTAAAAGTCCAACGGGCCCATTTTACGGCCCATTTAGACCCGCTCGCCCGAAACCTCTCCAAAAATGACCGAAAAATAAGTTTTAATGAAATTTTAGGACTTCATATTATTGATTACGATCTTTTCAACACGATTATATTGCAAAAACTCAATTTCTGTATTTTTTACTCAGTTAAAAGTCCAACGGGTCCATTTTACGGCCCATTCAGACCCGCTCGCCCGAAACCTCTTCAAAAATGACTGAAAAACAAGTTTTAATCAAATTTTAGGAGTTCATATAATTGATTACGATCGTTTCAACACGATTATATTGCAAAAACTCAATTTCTAAATTTTTTACTCAGTTAAAAGTCCAACGGGTCCATTTTACGGCCCATTTACACCCGCTCGTCCGAAACCTCTACAAAAAGGACTGCAAAACAAATTTTAATCAAAACTTAAGAGTTCATATCGGTTATTACGAGCTTTTCAACACTATTGTATTTCAAAAATTCAATTTATGTTCTTTTTACGAAGTTATAAGTTCAACGGGTCCATTTTAAGGCCCATTTAGACCCGGTCGCCCGAAACCTCTACAAAAAAGACCGAAAAACAAGTTTTGTTCAAATTTTAGGAGTTCATATAATTGATTCCGAGCTTTTCAACAAGATTATATTGCAAAAATTCAAATTCGGTATTTTTTACTTATTTAAAAGTCCAACGGGTCCATTTTACGGCCCATTTAGACCCGCTCGCCCAAAACCTCTTTAAAAATGACCGAAAAAATGTTTTAACCAAATTTTAGGACTTCATATCATTGATTACGATCTTTTCAACACGATTATATTGCAAAAACTCAATTTTTGTACTTTTTACTTAGTTAGAAGTCCAACGGGTCCATTTTACGGCCCATTTAGACACGCTCGTCCGAAACCTCTACAAAAAGGACTGCAAAACAAGTTTTAATCAAAACTTAAGAGTTCATATCGTTGATTACGAGCTTTTCAACACTATTGTATTGCAAAAATTTAATTTCTGTTCTTTTTACGCATTTATAAGTTCAACGGGTCTATTTTAAGGCCCATTTAGACCCGGTCGCCCGAAACCTCAACAAAAAGGACCGAAAAAAAGTTTTGATCAAATTTTAGGAGTTCATATAATTGATTACGAGCTTTTCAACAAGATTATATTGCAAAAACTCAAATTCGGTATTTTTTACTCAGTTGAAAGTCCAACGGGTCCATTTTACGACCCATTTAGACCCGCTCGCCCGAAACCTCTTCAAAAATGACTGAAAAACAAGTTTTAATCAAATTTTAGGAGTTCATATAATTGATTACGATCTTTTCAACACAATTATATTGCAAAAACTCAATTTTTGTACTTTTTACTTAGTTAAAAGTCCAACGGGTCCATTTTATGGCCCATTTAGACCCGCTCGCCCGAAACCTCTTCAAAAATGACTAAAAACAAGTTTAAATCAAATTTTAGGAGTTCATATAATTGATTACGAGCTTTTCAACAAGATTATATTGTAAAAACTCAAATTCGGTATTTTTTAGTCAGTTAAAAGTCCAACGGGTCCATTTTACGGCCCATTTAGACCCGCTCACCCTAAACCTCTTCAAAAAATGACTGAAAAACAGGTTTTAATCAAATTTTAGGAGTTCATATAATTGATTACGATCTTTTCAACACGATTATATTGCAAAAACTTAATTTTTGTACTTTTTACTCAGTTAAAAGTCCAACGGGTGTGCGAATGGGTTCTCTCAGTTTTCTCTCAATTTTCCCGGTTCTCTCAAGGGTTTCTGTTGGTATTTGTCTTTGCATGTTTTTCTTTCTTCCCCCCTTTTCCTTTTCATCCGCCTCCTTTTTCTCTCCCCCTCTCAATCCTCCGCTTCCTTTGCCAATACCACGCCGTCCGCCTCCCCTTTCTCCTCTCCAGCCGGCGTTCCCTCCAATGCCAAGGACCACGTGCTTCACGATAGAGTAAACAAGAGAGACACCCCCTCCGCGCCGATCGGTATATTCCTCCACTTTTTACCTTTTTTCTTTTTCTATTTTATTTCAATTTCAGTTCTGTTAATTTTTTTCTCTTTTTCTTGTTTCACGAGGATCACCCCCACCATATGCTCCATCCAGTTCTCTTCCCCATCTCTTTTTGTTTCGGAGACAACAGCCAGATCTAGATCTGGCGTTTCTTTCGAAATCCATCCTTTACCGATTGATGCTTCTGATCGTCTCCCCCGTTTTTCTGGTCTCGAAAGGGTTGTGAAACCATTAGATGCCTTCTTTTTTGTTGTTGCAGCTGGATAATTTTTATGCGACGTTTGAGAGTCTCTTCTACATCCCCGGATCGGGCTGCCTTTTTCAGCCAGATCTTTCAGATCTGGGTTTTCTCCTCTACCGCTCGTCGGCTGAGAATCTTCTCCTTATCAAAGAAGGGACGCCGGCTCACCGTTCTCCGCCTTCCCCCTCCACCAGTGGCCGCCTCCGCCTTGTCCCCTGGCGGCCCCATCCGTCTTCCAGTCCCGGCGGACTCAATCGTCCTCCTCCTCCATCACCATTACCCATTTCGGGTTTATCTCCAGATCTATAAGGGTTTCGGAATGGGATTGTTCCCCTGCCCAATTCTATGGTTTTTTTGTTTCTTCATTTTTTATTTTCTTTTGATTCTATTAAAATTAAATCTTATTTTTCTTTACAGTTCTACCATCAGCCGTCCACTGCTCGCTGGGGATTTCTTACAATCTAGAGGTAAATTAATCCTATTTCTTGTTATTCTTATTACCCTCTTTCCAATACATAATTTAAACCTTTATCTAATTTTTATATGTTCTTTAATTGCCCGATTATTCTATCTGTCTTTTTACATGCCTTCCTGCACTCTATGTTTCTGTGTTATTCTTTAGTTTTCTCCTTTTTTATCTAATATCCTTCTGCCGTTTGCTTATTAGAATGTATTTTAATTCCAATGCATCCATGGTTATTATTCTTCTGCTCATTTGTTTTGTTGCTCAAATTCCACCTATGGAATTTCCATACCACCTGCTTCATTTATGTTATATATGTTTCTTTTCAACCATCCTCCAATTAAGGAACACTCGATCCCTCTATAGGGAAAAATTATCGATCCACATTGTGGTCTCTTCCATTATGCCTAATATGTTATTTATCTGGATCTCTCTGCAAATTTTTGCTATTAGTTACTCACTATGTAAAGATTCGTATTCTTTTAGTTACTACATCTCAAAATTTGCAACTATGCTTTATGTCCCTTTTCTGGTACTTTCTGATATCTATTACTGTCATTGGTTTTCCCATTTCACTCATCACTATTTTTTTGCCCTATCTCGTTTAGCTTCACCGCATGATATTTTATGTCCCACTCCTATTATCATCACTTACAACATCTCATACATTGGCATCTACACTTTTCAACCGATTACATACACTTTTACCTATCATGTGTTTTACATCCCTCTTTCTTGTTTCCCCTATTGTGGTTTGATTCATGTTCATGTATTGGTCTCTTACAGCATTCCCGTTCATAGCTACATTTTCATGCTTCTAACTCCTTTCAAATTTGTTTTGCATGTCTTTTTCCTCTCCTGCCCCGACGGAATCTATCGAGCCTCTCATCAAAGTTCTATCTACGGGTCCTCCAGCGTCCAAGGCCTCCCTACCCGCTTAATCTTTCCCCTTTACTTTTTTATTATTTTGTATTATTTTTTACCCCCTTTTTTTGCTCTTTTGGTCTGTTTTAATTTTCTTTGTCCCGCTTCTCTTTCTATCCTTGGTCTGTAATTATTCTTTTTTTTGTGTTTCTTATTTTTTCTTCTTTTATGCCCTAGCATGCATTTATCTTTCTTACCCTCGTGCGTGTTTTTTTCCTTTTTTTCAATGCTTCTATTTTAGTTGGTTTTTCCTCTTCATTATTGTTTTTATACCCTATTTTGTTCTTCTTATTTTCCATGTTTGCATACTACGTCACTTTACTTCTTTTCTTGATTGCTTGCTAAACCCTCATTTCTCTCCATTTATTTTTTCCTCATATTTCCATGCCTTTTTTTGTGTAGTTACTATATATCCTGTTTTATTGCCTCTGCTAGTTAGGTTATTTTTTATGTTGTCCCAATTATCAAGTTTTGATACGTTACCTCTTTTTGCTTACTTTCTAATTCTTGCTCTTCCCCACACCTTATTAGGTGCTATCTTACTATCCCCTGTTGGGGAAATTAATACGATCACCTTCATGGTGAAACCATATATTCAACTAAAATACTACTTGAAACAAATGACAACAAAACCTTCCATTCCCCCTCCCACTACTAAATTTCATATGGAAAGAAAACATTTAACTAAAATTACTCGCTTATCCCACCATTTGCTTAATGAACCAATCAACTCTCTCTACAAATCTACTAATTTTCTCCCCAACTCGTGGGGTCTAGCATCTACCGTTCTCGATCTCCACCTAAATTACACTCACCCTCGATCTTACAACTGTGTACTTCTTAATTTCTGTCACAATAGATCCTGCTATCTCTACCCCTTTCAATCGGTTATATTTATCCATTTAATAATAATCATAATCTACTTCCAATGCCATCTTAATCATCTATCATTCACCATATTAAATACATTCTTTTTTCCCTACCAAACTAAAACTAAATCTCTACTCACAATTTTGAAAATACTATCCTCAATACTAATTGATTTGCTCTTAAATCTTATTATCTTTCTTTCCTTTCTCTATTATTGCCATAATCTAACTATAAGCCTTACCATATCTTTTTTCATTACTTTCCTTTTTTCGTACATTTATTATTAAATTATTTCTTTCCTTTATTATATACCTTTTCCAATCGATATCTCACCCACAATCAAAGTTCTTTCTTTCCTCTTTACATCTTACAATATTCCAAATATGTCCTATCTTTAATTTCCATTTTCAACCGTTTCCTATACTTCTCCCTAACTCTAATTTATTCCAAAATCCAATACCTTAAATTCATATTTCTTTTTCCACGATCCTCTCTCCTCCCCTTCTTTAATTTACGCACTTCACTCCCAATTTTTGGGAATTTTGTCTACTTGCATTCCATCTACACTTTTTTCCTTTCCATTTTCCCAATTCTTACCTCCTTTCTTTCTATTATTCTCTTTTATAAGGCTCTACCTTTTCTTATTTCCCCTTTTCCTGTTTACAACTCCCTGTCAATCTTTACTCTGCATTCCCCCCTCTACGACCAAATGGCTTCTTCCTCCTCTCTTCCCCACTTTACCAACTTGGATCTTACAAACGAGGAAGCAAATGCAATCTATACTCCCGACTTTGCCTTTTTTGAAGAAGATCCAAATACCATCCTAATTGGCAAATTCATTTCCACCAAACCGATAGACGACTGGGCTGTTCTCTCAGCCTTTGAAGGCATTTGGAAGAAAAACCATCTTAAGTCAATCTCCATCATTAGAGATTCCTTCTTCAGAATTGAGTTTGCCACAATAAGCGATAGAGACGATGTTTTTGAAAGAGGTCCATGGCTCTATAAAGATGAATGGATGGCTCTAGCTGATTATAACCCTGGTAAAAGCATGGATGAGTACTCTTTCAATCCCATGAGGATTTGGTTCTGTATACATTCTTTACCCAAACCTTTTCTGGAAGATCCCGAAAGAACTCACCTCGTGGGACAGTCTCTTGGTGCTATGGTAGGCACTGTACTACGTACTGATACACGTAAAGAAAGAGGGAACATGACTGAATTTCTACGAGTGGAAATACTCATGGATATATCTAAACCGGTCCGTCGATTCCTCCTTATTGGGAAAGGTACACGCACCACTTCTTGTCGTCTCCAATATGAGCGTCTTCCCCTGCTTTGCCATGGGTGTGGCCTCATTAGTCACATTTTCGAACACTGTCCCAACAAAGCTACGATTGACCCAACCAAACTTCAGTATGGCGAATGGCTCCGTTGGCTCCCCCCGCGTCGCCAAGACCATGGACCACGTGGTCGTATCCGCATTGTTGAGCACTCATTCTCTGCTGATCGCAACCCTCCAATAGGTATTTTACCATTTATTCAATGGATCCAGCTGCTTTACTATTTTGCACCTAGTTTATATATTAAATTGCTATTATGTACAGCCCCAACGGACAAAGGTAAATCTGTGGAACCCTATGCTAATGCTAATCAGAATCCGCCGTTAGGTATTCTACCATCTTTATTCTGGTTTCCACTTTTTCATTATTTCCTTCTATGTTATTTTATTGGTTCTCCTTTCTCTTCAGAACCCACAGATAAGGGAAAAGCACCTGTTGCCTCCGCGCAAGATTCGGGTCTTATTCTCATTAAACATCATCATCTTCTTTTCCTCCATCGTTTCCAACATATGAAACTTACTTCCTCTTTTGCTGAATTTTTAGGGAATCTCAACGAAAGGGATGCTGCCTCTTTCGCAGACCTCCCTACTGAGGAAAATAATAATAATGATGAGATGGTGGGGGAGGAATCCTCTGAGTTGCCTCCTACAAATGCGGATTCCCAGCAGCCTCCAAGAGCCCCACTCCCTTCTCAGGTTATTTCTCCACAACCTCTGAATACCATATACCCTGTTCAAGTCGATTTGGATGGCCAAGACGATGGTGTGCCAAGCCCTACTGCTCAACAAGTGAGGAAATTAGATGCTCAATTAAGTAAGCCTTTCCTACAAACCGGTATTTCCTTTTTTGATGCATTTGACTCATGGCTACTTAAGAACTATCCCAATGATGCAGCATCGGCTCCGACCCCTATCCCCATTCCACCCAACCGTGGTACCAAGAGACGCTCCCCCATCCATGTGGTCCTCCAGCCCAAGAAGTCTAGGCCCTCTCCTTCTCCTACCTTGAAAGCTGGGATGAGCAGCGGTAAAAACTCTCCGGCGGCGGCTGATTCAAAGCCCTGCCGAGGGAAATGATCATCTTATGTTGGAACTGTCAGGGTCTCGGGAAGGTCCAGGCAGTTCAACACCTCCAGCAATACGTTCAATTTCATACTCCTGATTTACTTTTTTCAGTATGGACCTAGTTTTTTCGGTTGATTATTCTGATGAATGCTCTGGACTTGCTTTATTTTCGTTAAAAAATTATGATATTGCTATGCTTGCTTACTCGGATTGTTTTATTCATACTTATGTTAGTTGCAATTCCTCTTCATTTTATTTCACTGGTTTTCATGGTTTTTCTGAATCAAGTAATAAAACTAAAACTTGGGATTTAATTGATTCGCTCAACAATAATGATGGTCTACCTTGGCTTCTCGGTGGTGATTTCAACGAAATCCTATCTGATAATGAAAAACAAGGAGGCTGCCATCGTGCTAGATCTCAAATTAATAATTTTCGACATTGTCTTTCCCGTAATAACCTTTTCGACTGTAAACCTACAACGGGTTGGTTCACTTGGTCTAAAACGGGGCCCAAAACCCCTACTTTATTTGAAAGATTAGACCACTTCGTCGGGAATATGGCATGGAAAGCAAATAATCCCAATTATAGCATTATTTCCGATTTTGATGCTAAATCTGATCACTGTTTTCTACTCTTGAATACGGAACCGCCACCTCTAACAAATCACCGTCCCCCGCCAACTAAGTTCCGATTTAAAAATTGCTGGGCAACCAATGACGAAGGAATCTCTGTTGTCAAACAAACTTGGTCTTCTACTAAGGGCAATACACTGGATAAAATTAAAGCTATAGGCTCCTGCCTAGGAGACTGGCAATCCCAACAAAGACTTAAGTCCATTGGTCGTATCAACATTCTCACAACGGCCTCTTTCAGCTTCTGCTGAAAATAGATATATTTCTGCCAAAGCTGAGCTCCACAAATTACTAGAGGAGCAAGAAGTTTACTGGGCACAGCGCTCTCGCAACCTATGGCTATCTCAATGAGATAAAAATACCCGTTTCTTTCATGCCCGAGCTTCTAGTAGGAAGAAAAAGAACACCATCTCTGGCCTTTTTGATTCCAACAACAATTGGTGTACTGATGACTCCGACCTTATGACAATTGCATCCTCATATTTCCACAATCTTTTTACTTCCTCTAACCCACCCTTGTCAGAACAAATTCTTTCAAAAATCACTCCCTCTATTACGTCTGCTATGAATGAGTCCCTCTCTAAGGAATTCACATCAGAAGAAATTATCACTGCTTTCCGCGATATTGATCCTAGAAAAGCCCCTGGTATTGATGGCTTGCCTAGCGGTTTCTTTCGGCAACATTGGGATACTGTAGGGTCCGATGTCATCTCACTCTGCCTTAATCTCCTAAATGGGTTAGCTGATATGGCTTCGGTAAACCAAACAATTCTGGTGCTCATACCCAAGATTAAGGACCCGACCACCATGAGGCACCTAAGGCCCATTAGTCTTTGCACAATAATCTATAAAATTATTGCCAAAGTTTTAGTTAACCGGATGAAACATACTATTCTCTTCTGCATCAGTTCCAATCAAGCTGCTTTCGTTCAGGGACGTAACATCACAGATAACATTCTTATTGCCCACGAAATAATTCACTCAATTAATACTGGTACTTCTAAGTCTAATCAAGGTGCTGCCATTAAGCTTGATATGGAAAAGGCTTTCGACAGGGTCGAATGGTCTTTCCTCGAAAATGTCATGAACCGCATGGGTTGTGCACCATCATGGGTATCTCTTATAATGAGATGTATTTCCTCAGTTTCCTTTACGGTTAAGGTCAACAATTCTTTTTCCCCTTTGTTTCGTCCTCAACGGGGTCTCCGCCAAGGGGATCCTCTATCTCCATTTCTCTTCCTTTTTTGTACTCAAGGGCTTTCAGCCTTTTTTTCAGATGCTAAACAACATGGCCTGCTCCCTGGTCTAGGGGCTAGTAAGTACGGACCCAAGGTTAACCACCTCTTATTTGCAGATGATTGTATAGTTTTCCTTAATTCGAAGTCCGAGGAAGCTGCGCATCTTAAATTAGCTCTCCAAACTTATGCTTTTGCCTCTGGACAAGAAGTTAATTTTGACAAGTCTACTATTTTTTACAACCCACGTACTCCTGCTTCGACTCGCCATGCTATTAATTCCTACCTTCAGGTTCGTGAGGTCTCCAACCCTGGTGTCTATCTGGGGGTACCTCTTCTTATTGGCAAAAATAAGACCTTATCCTTAGGGTTTATACGTGATAAAGTTCATGATAGATTATCCAACTGGGATAAACAGCTCCTTTCCTTCAGTGGTAGGGAAATTTTTATTAAAGCCGTGTTACAATCTCTACCTCAATATGTCATGTCCTGTTATTTATTACACCAAAATATTATCGATGATATGACATCTACCATTCGACGCTATTGGTGGTCTGGAAATAAGAAAGGTTGGCATACGCTCCCTTGGGAACAGGTGTGCTTCCCTAAATCAGTTGGCGGTATGGGTTTTAGAGACCTCAACAATTTTAACATTGCACTTCTCGGTAAACAATTATGGCGTCTTATTTGCGAACCTGACTCCCTCCTGGGTCAAATCTATAAATCCAAATACTTTCCGTCAGGCAACATTCTTAATGCCTCTCGGCCTTCCCGAGGTTCTTTTGCCTGGCAAGGTCTTTATAATGCTATGCAACACCTTGTTGGAGGCTTCCTCTATCGTCCTGGTATTAACAGTAACATACGTATCCATCATGATAATTGGGGAGGCTCTTCGACTATTCACCTTTACGGGGACTATGAGTTATCGGATGAAGTCCAAATCCGTTGTCGCGACTTTATGATAAGGAACCAAGCATCTTGGGACCATGTTAAAGTCCGTGCGTACTTTACATCGGCTGATGCCGACTCCATTCTATTCGTTCCTATAAACAATAATACTCAGGACTCCATCCTCTGGAGGCTTAACGATTCTGGTATCTATTCTGTCAGATCTGGCTATCTCCTTCTGCAACGCCCCCCTGAGCCTAGATTGCGGCCCCCTCGGATCTGGAAATTTCTTTCCAAACTCAAGGTTTTACCTAAAGTTAAAACTTTTGGCTGGCGCCTGGGATCAGAGGCTCTACCTGTTGGGGTTCGTCTACAGGCTTTTGCCCCTGACTCAGGGCCCTGCTCCGTTTGCAATTCTGGTTCGGAGTCAATTCTCCATGCTCTCCGAGATTGCTCTGGTGCTTCGGAATCCCTTCGGTTGATTGGTCTTCCCATTTCTCTTATTAATAGCACTGCTTCCTTCGGCCTTCAATGGCTTGAGGAAGGCGCTGCCCTCCTTTCTCCTGATCTTTTCGGGCTTTTTTTGACTACTCTCTGGAACATTTGGAACAGGCGTAACGACTGGATCCATAATCAACATCTTCAACCTCCATGGCTAATTGCTGTCAATTCCATCAGTCTTCATCGTGATTACTCTGTTGCTATATCTTCATCTACCTCTTCCATCCCTTTGTCGTCGACTCCTCCATCTCGCTGGAGGCATCCCCCTAGAGGTCATATTAAAGTTAATGTGGATGGGGCTTTTGATCCTTCCACACGTGCAGTGGCGGTTGTAGCCCGTGATGAAACATGGATGGTTATTGGCGGCCTGGCTTTCCCTTTAGGCAGTTGCTCTGATGCTATTACATCTGAAGGGAGAGGATTTCTTACTGGTATTACTTTCGCTCAATCCCAAGGATGGAGCCATTTGATTTTCGAGACAGACTGGGCTTCTTTTGCGAATAGGATCAATTCCCTGGGCCCAGATCTTTCTTCTATGGGTCCAATGATTCTGCAAGCTCATGCTGCTCTGGAGTATTTTTCTTCTGCACATGTTTAGTATGTATGCCGTGAGGCTAATATTGTTGCTCATACGTTGGCTACCCATGCCCTTAGGTCTATGACTTCTATGTCCTTTGGATTCATGTATCCTGATTGTATTCAAAACGCTGTTCTTTGTGAGGTTTCACCTCGTTATTTATAAATATATTTGGGTACTCTTTTCCCCTTTTAGGTTTCTCCGGGTCTTGTGCCTTGGGATATTAGTAGGGGTTTTAACGAGGCCCGCTTTCTTCAAAAAAAAAGTCCAACGGGTCCATTTTACGGCTCATTTAGACCCGCTCGTCCGAAAACTCTACAAAAAGGACCGAAAAACAAGTTTTGATCCAATTTTACGAGTTCATATAATTGATTACGAGCTTTTCAACAAGATTATATTGCAAAAACTCAAATTCGGTATTTTTTACTCAGTTAAAAGTCCAACGGGTCCATTTTACGGCCCATTTAGACCCGCTCGCCCGAAACCTCTTCAAAAATGACTGAAAACAAGTTTTAATCAAATTTTAGGAGTTCATATAATTGATTACGATCTTTTCAACATGATTACATTGTAAAAATTCAAATTTTTTTTACTTTTTACTTAGTTAAAAGTCCAAGGGGTCCATTTTAAGGCCCATTTAGACCCGCTCGCCCGAAACCTCTTCAAACATGACTGAAAAACAAGTTTTCATCAAATTTTAGGAGTTCATATAACTGATTACGATCTTTTCAACACGATTGTATTGCAAAAATTCAATTTTGTTCTTTTTACGCAGTTAAAAGTCCAACGGGTCCATTTTACGGCCCATTTACACCCGCTTGTCCGAAACCTCAACAAAAAGGACCGCAAAGCAAGTTTTAATCAAAACTTAAGAGTTCATATCGTTGATTACGAGCTTTTCAACACTATTGTATTGCAAAAATTCAATTTCTGTTCTTTTTACGCAGTTATAAAGTTCAACGGGTCCATTTTAAGGCAGATTTAGACCCGGTCGCCCGAAACCTCTACAAAAAGGATCGAAAACAAGTTTTGATCAAATTTTAGGAGTTCATATAATTGATTACGAGCTTTTCAACAAGATTATATTGCAAAAACTCAAATTCGGTATTTTTTACTCAGTTAAAAGTCCAATGGGTCCATTTTACGGCCCATTTAGACCCGCTCGCCCGAAACCTCTTCAAAAATGACTGAATAAACATGTTTTAATCAAATTTTAGTAGTTCATATAATTCATTACGATCTTTTCAACACGATTATATTGCAAAAACTCAATTTATGTACTTTTTACTTAGTTAAAACTCCAACGGGTCCATTGTACAGCCCATTTAGACCCGCTCGCCCGAAACCTCTTCAAAAATGACTGAAAAACAAGTTTTAATAAAATTTTAGGAGTTCATATAACTGATTACGATCTTTTCAACATGATTGTATTGCAAAAATTCAATTTCTGTTCTTTTTACGTAGTTATAAGTTCAACGGGTCCATTTTAAGGCCCATTTAGACCCACTCGTCCGAAACCTCTTCAAAAATGACTGAAAAACAAGTTTTGATCAAATTTTAGGAGTTCATATAATTGATTACGAGCTTTTCAACAAGATTATATTGCAAAAACTCAAATTCGGTATTTTTTACTCAGTTAAAAGTCCAACGGGTCCATTTTACGGCCCATTTAGACCCGCTCGCCCGAAACCTCTTCAAAAATGACTGAAAAACAAGTTTTAATCAAATTTTAGGAGTTCATATAATTGATTACGATCTTTTCAACACGATTATATTGCAAAAACTCAATTTTTGTACTTTTTAATCAGTTAAAAGCCCAACTGGTCCATTTTACGGCCCATTTAGACCCGCTCGCCCGAAACCTCTTCAAAAATGACAGAAAAACAAGTTTTAATCAAATTTTAGGAGTTCATATAACTAATCACGATCTTTTCAACACGATTGTATCGCAAAAATTCAATTTATGTTCTTTTTACGCAGTTATAAGTTCAACGTGTCCATTTTAAGGCCCATTTAGACCCGCTCGTCCGAAACCTCTTAAAAAATGACTGAAAAACAAGTTTTGATCAAATTTTAGGATTTCATATAATTGATTACGAGCTTTTCAACAAGATTATATTGCAAAAACTCAAATTCGGTATTTGTTACTCAGTTAAAAGTCCAACGGGTCCATTTTACGGCCCATTTAAACCCGCTCGCAGAAACCTCTTCAAAAATGACCGAAAAAAAAGTTTTAATCAAATTTTAGGACTTCATATCATTGTTTACGATCTTTTCAACACGATTATATTGCAAAAACTCAATTTTTGTACTTTTTACTCAGTTAAAAGTCCAACGAGTCCATTTTACGGCCCATTTAGACCCGCTCGTCCGAAACCTCTACAAAAAGGACCGCAAAACAAGTTTTAATCAAAACTTAAGAGTTCATATCGTTGATTACAAGCTTTCCAACACTATTGTATTGCAAAAATTCAATTTCTGTTGTTTTTACGAAGTTATAAGTTCAACGGGTCCATTTTAAAGCCCATTTAGACCCGCTCGTCCGAAACCTCTACAAAAAAGACCGAAAAACAAGTTTTGATCCAATTTTACGAGTTCATATAATTGATTACGAGCTTTTCAACAAGATTATATTGCAAAAACTCAAATTCGATATTTTTGACTCAGTTAAAAGTCCAACGGGTCCATTTTACGGCCCATTTAGACCCGCTCCCCGAAACCTCTTCAAAAATGACTGAAAAACAAGTTTTAATCAAATTTTAGGAGTTCATATAATTGATTACAATCTTTTAAACATGATTATATTGCAAAAACTCAATTTCTGTATTTTTTACTCAGTTAAAAGTCCAACGGGTCCATTTTACAGCCCATTTAGACCCGCTCGTCCGAAACCTCTACGAAAAGGACCGCAAAACAAGTTTTAATCAAAACTTGAGAGTTCATATCGTTGATTATGAGCTTTTCAACACTACTGTATTGCAAAAATTCAATTTCTGTTGTTTTTACGCAGTTATAAGTTCAACGGGTCCATTTTAAGGCCCATTTAGACCCGCTCGTCTGAAACCTCTACAAAAAGGACCGAAAAACAAGTTTTGATCAAATTTTACGAGTTCATATAATTGATTACGAGCTTTTCAACAAGATTATATTGCAAAAACTCCATTTCTGTATTTTTTACTCAGTTAAAAGTCCAACGGGTCCATTTTACGGCCCATTTAGACCCGCTCGCCCGAAACCTCTTCAAAAATGACTGAAAAACAAGTTTTAATCAAATTTTAGGAGTTCATATAATTGATTACGATCTTTTCAACACGATTATATTGCAAAAACTCAATTTTTGTACTTTTTAATCAGTTAAAAGCCCAACTGGTCCATTTTACGGCCCATTTAGACCCGCTCGCCCGAAACCTCTTCAAAAATGACAGAAAAACAAGTTTTAATCAAATTTTAGGAGTTCATATAACTAATCACGATCTTTTCAACACGATTGTATCGCAAAAATTCAATTTATGTTCTTTTTACGCAGTTATAAGTTCAACGTGTCCATTTTAAGGCCCATTTAGACCCGCTCGTCCGAAACCTCTTAAAAAATGACTGAAAAACAAGTTTTGATCAAATTTTAGGATTTCATATAATTGATTACGAGCTTTTCAACAAGATTATATTGCAAAAACTCAAATTCGGTATTTGTTACTCAGTTAAAAGTCCAACGGGTCCATTTTACGGCCCATTTAAACCCGCTCGCAGAAACCTCTTCAAAAATGACCGAAAAAAAAGTTTTAATCAAATTTTAGGACTTCATATCATTGTTTACGATCTTTTCAACACTATTATATTGCAAAAACTCAATTTTTGTACTTTTTACTCAGTTAAAAGTCCAACGAGTCCATTTTACGGCCCATTTAGACCCGCTCGTCCGAAACCTCTACAAAAAGGACCGCAAAACAAGTTTTAATCAAAACTTAAGAGTTCATATCGTTGATTACGAGCTTTCCAACACTATTGTATTGCAAAAATTCAATTTCTGTTGTTTTTACGAAGTTATAAGTTCAACGGGTCCATTTTAAAGCCCATTTAGACCCGCTCGTCCGAAACCTCTACAAAAAAGACCGAAAAACAAGTTTTGATCCAATTTTACGAGTTCATATAATTGATTACGAGCTTTTCAACAAGATTATATTGCAAAAACTCAAATTCGATATTTTTGACTCAGTTAAAAGTCCAACGGGTCCATTTTACGGCCCATTTAGACCCGCTCCCCGAAACCTCTTCAAAAATGACTGAAAAACAAGTTTTAATCAAAGTTTAGGAGTTCATATAATTGATTACAATCTTTTAAACATGATTATATTGCAAAAACTCAATTTCTGTATTTTTTACTCAGTTAAAAGTCCAACGGGTCCATTTTACAGCCCATTTAGACCCGCTCGTCCGAAACCTCTACGAAAAGGACCACAAAACAAGTTTTAATCAAAACTTGAGAGTTCATATCGTTGATTATGAGCTTTTCAACACTACTGTATTGCAAAAATTCAATTTATGTTGTTTTTACGCAGTTATAAGTTCAACGGGTCCATTTTAAGGACCATTTAGACCCGCTCGTCTGAAACCTCTACAAAAAGGACCGAAAAACAAGTTTTGATCAAATTTTACGAGTTCATATAATTGATTACGAGCTTTTCAACAAGATTATATTGCAAAAACTTCATTTCTGTATTTTTTACTCAGTTAAAAGTCCAACGGGTCCATTTTACGGCCCATTTAGACCCGCTCGCCCGAAACCTCTTCAAAAATGACTGAAAACAAGTTTTAATCAAATTTTAGGAGTTCATATAATTGATTACGATCTTTTCAACATGATTACATTGTAAAAATTCATTTTTTTTACTTTTTACTTAGTTAAAAGTCCAAGGGGTCCATTTTACGGCCCATTTAGACCCGCTCGCCCGAAACCTCTTCAAACATGACTGAAAAACAAGTTTTCATCAAATTTTAGGAGTTCATATAACAGATTACGATCTTTTCAACACGATTGTATTGCAAAAATTCAATTTATGTTCTTTTTACGCAGTTAAAAGTCCAACGGGTCCATTTTACGGCCCATTTACACCCGCTTGTCCGAAACCTCAACAAAAAGGACCGCAAAGCAAGTTTTAATCAAAACTTAAGAGTTCATATCGTTGATTACGAGCTTTTCAACACTATTGTATTGCAAAATTTCAATTTCTGTTCTTTTTATGCAGTTATAAAGTTCAACGGGTCCATTTTAAGGCAGATTTAGACCCGGTCGCCCGAAACCTCTACAAAAAGGATCGAAAACAAGTTTTGATCAAATTTTAGGAGTTCATATAATTGATTACGAGCTTTTCAACAAGATTATATTGCAAAAACTCAAATTCGGTATTTTTTACTCAGTTAAAAGTCCAACGGGTCCATTTTATGGCCCATTTAGACCCGCTCGCCCGAAACCTCTTCAAAAATGACTGAATAAACAAGTTTTAATCAAATTTTAGTAGTTCATATAATTGATTACGATCTTTTCAACACGATTATATTGCAAAAACTCAATTTATGTACTTTTTACTCAGTTAAAAGTCCAACGGGTCCATTGTACAGCCCATTTAGACCCGCTCACCCGAAACTTCTTCAAAAATGACTGAAAAACAAGTTTTAATAAAATTTTAGGAGTTCATATAACTGATTACGATCTTTTCAACATGATTGTATTGCAAAAATTCAATTTCTGTTCTTTTTACGTAGTTATAAGTTCAACGGGTCCATTTTAAGGCCCATTTAGACCCACTTGTCCGAAACCTCTTCAAAAATGACTGAAAAACAAGTTTTGATCAAATATTAGGAGTTCATATAATTGATTACGAGCTTTTCAACAAGATTATATTGCAAAAACTCAAATTCGGTATTTTTTACTCAGTTAAAAGTCCAACAGGTCCATTTTACGGCCCATTTAGACCCGATCGCCCGAAACCTCTTCAAAAATGACTGAAAAACAAGTTTTAATCAAATTTTAGGAGTTCATATAATTGATTACGATCTTTTCAACACGATTATATTGCAAAAACTCAATTTTTGTACTTTTTAATCAGTTAAAAGCCCAACTGGCCCATTTTACGGCCCATTTAGACCCACTCGCCCGAAACCTCTTCAAAAATGACAGAAAAACAAGTTTTAATCAAATTTTAGGAGTTCATATAACTAATCACGATCTTTTCAACGCGATTGTATCGCAAAAATTCAATTTATGTTCTTTTTACGCAGTTATAAGTTCAACGTGTCCATTTTAAGGCCCATTTAGACCCGCTCGTCCGAAACCTCTTAAAAAATGACTGAAAAACAAGTTTTGATCAAATTTTAGGATTTCATATAATTGATTACGAGCTTTTCAACAAGATTATATTGCAAAAACTCAAATTCGGTATTTGTTACTCAGTTAAAAGTCCAACGGGTCCATTTTACGGCCCATTTAAACCCGCTCGCAGAAACCTCTTCAAAAATGACCGAAAAAAAGTTTTAATCAAAATTTAGGACTTCATATCATTGTTTACGATCTTTTCAACACGATTATATTGCAAAAACTCAATTTTGGTACTTTTTACTCAGTTAAAAGTCCAACGAGTCCATTTTACGGCCCATTTAGACCCGCTCGTCCGAAACCTCTACAAAAAGGACCGCAAAACAAGTTTTAATCAAAACTTAAGAGTTCATATCGTTGATTACGAGCTTTTCAACACTATTGTATTGCAAAAATTCAATTTCTGTTGTTTTTACGAAGTTATAAGTTCAACGGGTCCATTTTAAAGCCCATTTAGACCCGCTCGTCCGAAACCTCTACAAAAAAGACCGAAAAACAAGTTTTGATCCAATTTTACGAGTTCATATAATTGATTACGAGCTTTTCAACAAGATTATATTGCAAAAACTCAAATTCGATATTTTTGACTCAATTAAAAGTCCAACGGGTCCATTTTACGGCCCATTTAGACCCGCTCGTCCGAAACCTCTACAAAAAGGACCGCAAAACAAGTTTTAATCAAAACTTAAGAGTTCATATCGTTGATTATGAGCTTTTCAACACTACTGTATTGCAAAAATTCAATTTCTGTTGTTTTTACGCAGTTATAAGTTCAACGGGTCCATTTTAAGGCCCATTTAGACCCGCTCGTCTGAAACCTCTACAAAAAGGACCGAAAAACAAGTTTTGATCAAATTTTACGAGTTCATATAATTGATTACGAGCTTTTCAACAAGATTATATTGCAAAAACTCCATTTCTGTATTTTTTACTCAGTTAAAAGTCCAACGGGTCCATTTTACGGCCCATTTAGACCCGCTCGCCCGAAACCTCTTCAAAAATGACAGAAAAACAAGTTTTAATCAAATTTTAGGAGTTCATATAATTGATTATGATCTTTTCTACACGATTATATTGCAAAAACTCAATTTATGTACTTTTTACTCAGTTAAAAGTCCAACGGGTGCATTTTACGGCCTATTTAGACCCGCTCGTCCGAAAACTCTACAAAAAGGACCGCAAAAAAGTTTTAATCAAAACTTAAGCGTTCATATCGTTGATTACGAGCTTTTCAACACTATTGTATTGCAAAAATTCAATTTCTGTTGTTTTTACGCAGTTATAAGTTCAACGGGTCCATTTTAAGGCCCATTTAGACCCGCTCGTCCGAAACCACTACAAAAAGGATCGAAAAACAAGTTTTGATCCAATTTTAGGAGTTCATATAATTGATTACGAGCTTTTCAACAAGATTATATTGCAAAAAGTCCATTTCTGTATATTTTACTCAGTTAAAACTCCAACGGGTCCATTTTACTGCCCATTTAGACCCGCTCGTCCGAAACCTCTATAAAAAGGACCGCAAAACAAGTTTTAATCAAAACTTAAGAGTTCATATCGTTGATTACGAGCTTTTCAACACTATTGTATTGCAATAATTCAATTTATGTTCTTTTTACGCAGTTATAAGTTCAACGGGTCCATTTTAAGGCTTATTTAGACCCGCTCGCCCGAAACCTCTTCAAAAATGACTGAAAAACAAGTTTTAATCAAATTGTAGGAGTTCATTTAATTGATTACGAGCTTTTCAACAAGATTATATTGCAAAAACTCAAATTCGGTATTTTTTACTTAGTTAAAAGTCCAAAGGGTCCATTTTACAGCCCATTTAGACTCGCTCGCCCGAAACCTCTTCAAAAATGACTGAAAAACAAGTTTTAATCAAATTTTAGGAGTTCATATAACTAATTACGTTCTTTTCAACACGATTGTATTGCAAAATTTCAATTTCTATTATTTTTACGCAGTTATAAGTTCAACAGGTCCATTTTAAGGCCCATTTAGACCCGCTCGTCTGAAACATCTACAAAAAGGACCGAAAAACAAGTTTTGATCCAATTTTAGGAGTTCATATAATTGATTACGAGCTTTTCAACAAGATCATCTTGTAAAAACTCAAATTCGGTATTTTTTACTCAGTTAAAAGTCCAACGAGTCCATTTTACGACCCATTTAGACACGCTCGCCCGAAACCTCTTCAAAAATGACTGAAAAACAAGTTTTAATCAAATTTTAGGAGTTCTTATAACTGATTACGATCTTTTCAACACGATTGTATTGCAAAAATTCAATTTCTGTTATTTTTACGCAGTTATAAGTTCAACGGGTCCATTTTAAGGCCCATTTAGACCCGCTCGTCTGAAACCTCTTAAAAAATGACTGAAAAACAAGTTTTGATCAAATTTTAGGAGTTCATATAATTGTTTACGAGCTTTTCAACAAGATTATATTGCAAAAACTCAAATTCAGTATTTGTTACTTAGTAAAAAATCCAACGGGTCCATTTTGCGGCCCATTTAGACCCGCTCGCCCGATACCTCTTCAAAAATGACTGAAAAAAAAGTTTTAATCAAATTTTAGGACTTCATATCATTGATTACGATCTTTTCAACACGATTATATTGCAAAAACTCAATTTTTGTACTTTTTACTCAGTTAAAAGTCCAACGAGTCCATTTTACGGCCCATTTAGACCCGCTCGTCCGAAACCTCTACAAAAAGGACCGCAAAACAAGTTTTAATCAAAACTTAAGAGTTCATATCGTTGATTACGAGCTTTTCAACACTATTGTATTGCAAAAATTCAATTTATGTTCTTTTTACGCAGTTATAAGTTCAACGGGTCCATTTTAAGGCTCATATAGACCCGCTCGCCCGAAACCTCTTCAAAAATGACTGAAAAACAAGTTTTAATCAAATTGTAGTAGTTCATATAATTGATTACGAGCTTTTCAACAAGATTATATTGCAAAAACTCAAATTCGGTATTTTTTACTTAGTTAAAAGTCCAAAGGGTCCATTTTACGGCCCATTTAGACCCGCTCGCCCGAAACCTCTTCAAAAATGACTGAAAAACAAGTTTTAATCAAATTTTAGGAGTTCATATAACTAATTACGTTCTTTTCAACACGATTATATTGCAAAATTTCAATTTCTATTATTTTTACGCAGTTATAAGTTCAACGGGTCCATTTTAAGGCCCATTTAGACCCGCTCGTCCGAAACATCTACAAAAAGGACCGAAAACAAGTTTTGATCCAATTTTAGGAGTTCATATAATTGATTACGAGCTTTTCAACAAGATCATCTTGCAAAAACTCAAATTCGGTATTTTTTACTTAGTTAAAAGTCCAACGAGTCCATTTTACGACCCATTTAGACACGCTCGCCCGAAACCTCTTCAAAAATGACTGAAAAACAAGTTTTAATCAAATTTTAGGAGTTCTTATAACTGATTACGATCTTTTCAACACGATTGTATTGCAAAAATTCAATTTTTGTTATTTTTACGCAGTTATAAGTTCAACGGGTCCATTTTAAGGCCCATTTAGACCCGCTCGTCTGAAACCTCTTAAAAATGACTGAAAAACAAGTTTTGATCAAATTTTAGGAGTTCATATAATTGTTTACGAGCTTTTCAACAAGATTATATTGCAAAAACTCAAATTCGGTATTTTTTACTCAGTTAAAAGTCCAACGGGTCCATTTTACAGCCCATTTAGACCCGTTCCCCCGAAACCTCTTCAAAAAATGATTGAAAAACAGGTTTTAATCAAATTTTAGGACTTCATATCATTGATTACGATCTTTTCAACATGATTATATTGCAAAAACTCAATTTTTGTACTTTTTACTCAGTTAAAAGTCCAACGAGTCCATTTTACGGCCCATTTAGACCTGCTCGTCCGAAACCTCTACAAAAAGGACCGCAAAACAAGTTTTAATCAAAACTTAAGAGTTCATATCGTTGATTACGAGCTTTTCAACACTATTGTATTGGAAAAAATCAATTTCTGTTGTTTTTACGAAATTATAAGTTCAACGGGTCAATTTTAAGGCCCATTTAGACCCGCTCGTCCGAAACCTATACAAAAAGGACCGAAAAACAAGTTTTGATCCAATTTTAGGAGTTCATATAATTGATTACGAGCTTTTCAACAAGATTATATTGCAAAAACTAAAATTCGGTATTTTTTACTCAGTTAAAAGTCCAACGGGTCCATTTTACGGCCCATTTAGACCCGCGCGCCCGAAACCTCTTCAAGAATGACTGAAAAACAAATTTTAATCAAATTTTAGGAGTTCATATAATTGATTACGATCTTTTCAACACGATTATATTGCAAAAACTCATTTTTTGTACTTTTTACTCAGTTAAAAGTCCAACGGGTCCATTTTACGGCCCATTTAGACCCGATCGTCCGAAATCTCTACAAAAAGGACTGCAAAAAAAAGTTTTAATCAAAACTCAAGAGTTCATATCGTTGATTACGAGCTTTTCAACACTACTGTATTGCAAAAATTCAATTTCTGTTCTTTTTACGCAGTTATAAGTTCAACGGGTCCATTTTAAGGCCCATTTAGTCTCGCTCGTCCGAAATCTCTACAAAAAGGACCGAAAACAAGTTTTGATCCAATTTTACGAGTTCATATAATTGATTACGAGATTTTCAACAAGATTATATTGCAAAAACTTAAATTCGGTATTTTTTACTTAGTTAAAAGTCCAACGGGTCCATTTCACGGCCCATTTAGACCCGCTCGCCCGAAACCTCTTCAAAAATGACTGAAAAACAAGTTTTAATCAAATTTTAGGAGTTCATATAACTAATTACGATCTTTTCAACACGATTGTATTGCAAAAATTCAATTTCTGTTCTTTTTACGTAGTTATAAGTTCAACGGGTCCATTTTAAGGCCCATTTAGACCCGCTCGTCCGAAACCTCTTCAAAAATGACTGAAAAACAAGATTTGATCAAATTTTAGGAGTTCATATAATTTATGGAATATAATTTATTACCTTTAAGCTTTTTTATTACTTACTTTTCCCTTATTACAAATCGTTTAACTTTCAATTACTTTTTAATATCCCAAATTACTTTCTCCCTTACTAAAACGACAGGTATAAATTTAATTTATATCTCATACTTTCCTTATGCTTCCCTAAATATCAGTAAATATATCCACACCCTCTTTATTTATTTACTATTACTCCTTTTAAATTCCTTTTTGCATAAAGGGTATTCCTCCCTTAATTCCGCTTTAAAATTGCCTTTATTAAATAGCCTAGTCCAACTAATTTACTTTAATAAGGAAAGTTTCTTTCAATATTGCCTTTATATCTTTATTATAAACCAATCTTTATGGTCTCTAATTTTTCCTCAAATACCTTTACTGAATACTTACCATAGAATAACTTACATAACCAATTCTTATTTATATTCACAACATACTTGAATCAAAACACAAATCTTTCCCAATCCTTCTACTCTCCTAAATTTCTATACTACTCCCATGGCATCCTCCTCTATCCCCCAGCTAAGCTCCATCGACCTTACTCATGAGGAAGCAGAACTCCTTTACACTCCTGATTTCGGTTGGGATTTTATCAAGGAAGATCCCAAGCTATTCCTCTTTGGATGTTTTATCTCATCTAAAAGTATCGATATTTATGCTGTAATCAATGCGTTCGAAGGCATTTGGAAACCCAACGAAGTGGTGTCTATTTCGGTCATCCAAGACAACTATCTCAAGATCAAGTTTAAGAAAGTCAAGTACTGCTACGAAGTCCTTAACAGAGGTCCTTGGCTGTACAAGGACGAATGGTTAGCCATTACCGAATATGATCCTGCTAAATCTGTTGGAGATTATTCATTCAACACTATGAGAATCTGGATTCGCATCTTCGCCCTCCCTTCTTCCCTCTTTGAGGACATTGATCGATCGCACCTTGTAGGACATGCCCTTGGGTCTATGGTAGGCAACGTCATACGAACTGACACTCGGGAATTCGAAGGAAATATGAAAGATTTCCTGCGGGTCGAAATTTTCCTGAACATAACCAAGCCTGTCACTCGTTTTGTCTTCATTGGTTCTGGAGCCAATAAAACCATGTGCTGTATTCAATATGAACGCCTCCCAACTCTATGTCCTGGCTGTGGTATAATTAGCCACACAATTGATAACTGTCCTATTCGTTCTTCTCTTGATCTAAACAAGCTGCAATACGGGGAATGGCTCCGCTACCTCCCTCCTAGACGTCGCCCTGTTGGTACCCGTGGGCGTATTCGCTATGTTGAACCCAATCTTAACCAAAACAATCCACCACCAACTGGTATTTTTTCTCCCTCTATTTACAATATTTCACCCACTATTTGTTGTAATTCTAAACTTATTTTCTACTTTCTGCTATCTTTATTTATGATTATTAACTTATTACTGTTTTCCCTCTTCATAGTTCCTTCTGTTCCAGCTGTTACTGCCAATACCAATATTCCCACTACTGACCCGAATGCGATGGGTATTTCTTCCTCTTTACCATTTATCACTAATTTTTTTAATAAACCTTCAATCTCTAATCTGGGTTTTTTCTTCAAACGTTCAACAGGTTCTCTGAATGAGGGCGATGCTGCGTTCTTTTCGGAGCAACCAGCTGAAGAAGTACCCAACTCTCACACGACAATGGGTGATGCCCCTCCTTCCGATGATCCATCTGCTTCAGATTCGAAACAGAAAGCCCTTCTCGAGCCTCAGCCATTAAATACCATCTATCCCATCCCTAAAGATGCATCAGATGATGATTGGGATGCCACGGACGATGGTGTTCCTAGCCCAACTGCTCAGCAAATTAAGAAGATAGAAGCCGAATTACGTAAGTCCCCTGTTTCTACCGATTCCAAATTCAATGACTTTAACCAATGGCTTTTGAAAACTTATCATGATGATGCAACTCCTGCCCCTGTTCCAGCCCAACCAAACCGTGGCACAAAACGCCGATCTCCCATTCAAGTTTCGCTCCCACCGAAAAAATCCAAACCATCCGGATCCACCCCTAAGGCTAGGATGAGCAGCTCAAAAAAATCTCCGGTGGCGGCTGACTCCCAGCCCCGCCGAGCAAAATGAGGATCCTTTGCTGGAACTGCCAGGGTCTGGGACAAGCCCCGGTAGTTCAACATTTTCGTAGCTATGTCCAAGAATCCAATCCGGATATTATCTTTTTATGTGAAACGAAAATTAATAATGCGGCATGTAGCCGCCTTTGTCTTTCTTTGGGTATGTCTGAAATTATTGCTATTCCCCCATCGGAGGGTTGTTCCGGTCTTGCGCTATTTGCTTCAAACAATATTAATATATCTATGATTTCTTATTCACCTCGTTACATACATACCCAAATTATATTGAATGGTCACACTTTATATTTTACGGGCATGCACGGTTTCTCCGAAACAAGTCAAAAATTTAAAACATGGGAAATTATTGATTCCTTATAAAATAATAATAATACTATACCCTGGCTTTTAGGGGGAGATTTTAATGAAATTTTATCAGACTCTGAAAAACAAGGAGGTAGCCGAAGGGCTAGATCACAAATAAATAACTTTCGACATTGTCTTTCACGCAACAACCTATTTGATTGTAAACCAACATCTGGGTGGTTCACTTGGACAAAAGTGGGGCCCTTAACCCCTACTATACATGAACGTTTAGATAGGTTCATTGCTAATTCGGCCTGGAAAGATCTTTTTCCCTCTTATAGTATAACATCGGACTATGTGGCCAAGTCCGATCATTGTTTCCTTGTCCTAGATACATCTCCTACGGCTACTACCCCCCAACAGCGACCTAAAAACATGTTTCAGTTTGAAAACTGTTGGGCAAACAATGCAAACAATATATCCTCTATCAAAAACACTTGGGTCAACACCCCTGGTACAGCCATAGAAAAAATAAAAGCGGTTGGCACATGCCTAGAGGAATGGCAGAATCAACAACGTCTTAAAACCACTGGTCGTATTAAATTCCTTACCAAAAAAATTAACAGATTTTTATCCCGACCCTTAACTGCCTCAAATGAAGATATTTATATAAAATATAGAACTGAACTTAATAAACTCCTAATGGAACAAGAAATTTATTGGGCTCAAAGATCTCGTACTCTATGGCTATCCCAAGGGGATAAGAACACGAGGTTCTTTCATGCCCGAGCAAACAATAGAAGGAAAAAAACCTTGATCACGGGTCTATTTGATGCTAATTCGAATTGGTGTACAGATGATTCAGACCTAATGTCTATTGCATCCAACTATTTCCAGAACCTTTTTACATCCTCCAACCCACCATTTTCCAATACTATACTTGATAAAATTACGCCATCTATCTCTCAATCTATGAATGATAATCTTTTAAGGACTTTCACAAAAGAAGAAATTCTCCTGGCTTTCCGGGATATTGATCCCAGAAAGGCGCCTGGTATTGATGGCTTACCAAGTAGTTTTTATCGACAACATTGGGACACTATTGGTGACGATGTAATTAATCTATGCCTTAACTTACTAAATGGCACAGCGGATATGTCTTTGGTTAACAAAACCATTCTCGTACTAATCCCTAAAATCCAGGATCCAACCACTATGAAGCACCTTAGACCCATCAGCCTTTGCACTGTACTCTATAAAATTGTTGCTAAAACCATTGTAAACAGAATGAAACAAACAATTCCTTTTTGTATTAGCCCTAACCAAGCAGCCTTCGTTCAAGGACGTAATATTTCTGACAACATCCTTGTTGCCCATGAAATCATTCACAATATTAACTCAGGGGCAACAAAGTCCTCCCAAGGAGCTACTCTTAAACTAGACATGGAGAAAGCTTTTGATAGAGTTGAATGGTCTTTTCTAGCAAATGTTATGGAACGTATGGGCTTCGCATCTAACTGGATATCTCTTATAATGCGTTGCATTACCACTGTTTCATTTTCAGTCAAAGTTAACAACTCTCTCTCTTCCTTTTTTCAACCTCAACGTGGATTACGTCAAGGTGACCCCCTTTCACCTTTTCTATTCCTTTTTTGTACACAAGGGCTATCTGCTTACCTTTCTGCTGCCCAACAAACAAATATCCTTCCGGGGCTTGGTGCTTGTAAATACGGACCTCGATTCAACATCTACTCTTTGCTGATGATTGTATGGTTTTCATTAATAATAATCCAACTGAAGCTTCTAATCTCAAAATAGCCCTACAAAC
The DNA here is from genome assembly GCA_030270665.1 of Hibiscus trionum. Lineage (NCBI taxonomy): Eukaryota > Viridiplantae > Streptophyta > Magnoliopsida > Malvales > Malvaceae > Hibiscus > Hibiscus trionum. The sequence goes on along the minus strand of BSYR01000020.1, from coordinate 51,539,604 downwards.
CTATTCTGTGGCCTCTGGGCAAGCGGTCAATTTTGAGAAATCGATAATTTTTTATAATCCATGCACCCCATCCTCAACAATAACTGCGATCAATAATCTCTTGCAAGTACGTGAGGTATCTAACCCTGGCGTATACCTAGGTGTCCCTCTTCTCATAGGGAAAAACAAAACTGAATCATTAGGCTTTGTGCGCGACAAAGTTCATGATCGTCTCTCAAGTTTGGAGAAACAGCTCCTTTCTTTTAGTGGTCGGGAGATTTTCATTAAAGCAGTACTACAATCCTTGCCTCAATATGTTATGTCTTGTTATCTTCTCCCACAAAATATTATTGATGACATGACCTCAGCAATTCGGCAATATTGGTGGACTGGCAAATCCAATAAAAAAGGGTGGCACATGCTTCCTTGGAATTATGTTTGTTTACCTAAGGCCGCTGGTGGCATGGGGTTTAAGGATTTACATGACTTCAATGTTGCTCTTTTGGGGAAGCAAATATGGAGACTAATCTGTGAACCAGATTCTTTATTGGGCCAAATATACCGTGCTAAATATTTCCCTTCTGGAAACATCCTTGATGCATCCCGTCCCAATCGTGGCTCCTTTGCATGGCAAGGTCTATATAATGCTCTACAACGTCTCCTCCCAGGTTTCTTACATCGACCAGGTATTAATAGCAACATCAGAGTACACAAAGATATCTGGGGCGGATCTTCCCCTATTACACTTACTGGGGATTACGAAATCTCGGATGAAATCCATGTTCGATGCCGGGATTTTATGCTTCGCAATCAAACTGCTTGGGACCTTGTTAAAGTCAATAGTTATTTCAACTTAGCTGATGCCAGTTCCATTCTCCGAGTACCAATCATAAATGATCATCGTGACTCTATTCTTTGGTCTCCTAACGATTCGTGTGTTTACTCGGTCCGTTCTGGTTACCTTTTTTTACAACGACCTATTCTTCCGCATACGTCACCCTCTCGTTTTTGGAAATTTCTGTCCAAAGTCAAGGTCCTTCCTAAGGTCAAAACTTTTGGATGGCGTATGGCGTCTGAAGCTTTGCCAGTTGGTTCCAAAATGCAAGTATTTGCACCTACATCGGGGCCTTGCCCTATCCGTGGCACACATTCGGAGTCTATTCTCCATGCACTACGTGATTGTGTAGGGGCTTCGGAAGCCCTTCAACTCTCTGGTACCCCCGTAAGCCTTTCTAGAAGTTTGGCTACTACCCCCTTACATTGGTTGGAGGAAGTAGCCCATCATCTTTCATCTGACAATTTTGGGCTCTTCCTTACGACTTTATGGAACATCTGGAATAGACGTAATAATTGGGTTCATAATCATCATCTACAACCACCTTGGCTTACTGCCGTTAATTCTATCAGCTTACATAACGACTACTGTAACGCCTCTTCCTCATCTACCCCAAACCCATCTATCCTTTCTCCTCCTTGCTGGAACCCTCCTCCACCTAACCATATTAAAATAAATGTGGATGGTGCTTATCATCCCCTAACTCATGCAGCGGCTATTGGCGCCGTGGCACGTGATTCAACAGGTGCAGTTGTGGGCGGTCTTGCATTTCCGCTTGGTAGCTGTGTGGATGCAGTCACTTGTGAAGGTGAAGGCCTTCTAGCAGGAATCACTTTTGCTCGATCTCAAGGATGGAATCGGATTTTGCTTGAAACAGATTGTGCTCCCCTTGCAAACAGAATCAATAACCCGGGGCTGGACCTTTCCACCATGAGACCTCTTCTCCATCAGATTCGCGAGTCTCTCCATGCATTTGATTTTGTTTCTGTTTCTTTTGTACGCCGTGAGGCTAATCTTGTGGCCCATACATTGGCCACTTATTCGTTGGGCTCTATGTCTTCTATGTCTTTTAATTCTGACATCCCTACATGTATCAATCACCTTGTAACAAATTCTCCTATGTTATAATAAAACTTAGGCACTCTTTTCCCCTTTTTAGGGTCCTCTAGCTCTGCTCGAAGGACAGTAGTAGGGGTTTTTAATGAGGCCTTTTCTTCAAAAAAAAAGTCCAACGGGTCCATTTTACGGCCCATTTGGACCCGCTCGCCTGAAACCTCTTCAAAAATGACTGAAAAACAAGTTTTAATCAAATTTTAGGAGTTCATATAATTGATTACGATCAATTCAACACGATTATATTGCAAAAACTCAATTTTTGTACTTTTTACTCAGTTAAAAGTCCAACGGGTCCATTTTACGACCCATTTAGACCCGCTCGTTCGAAACCTCTACAAAAGGACCGCAAAACAAGTTTTAATCAAAACTTAAGAGTTCATATCGTTGATTACGAGCTTTTCAACACGATTGTATTGCAAAAATTCAATTTCAATTATTTTTACGCAGTTATAAGTTCAACGGGTCCATTTTAAGGCCCATTTAGACTCGCTCGTCCGAAACCTCTTCAAAAATGACTGAAAAACAAGATTTGATCAAATTTTAGGAGTTCATATAATTGATTACGAGCTTTTCAACAAGATTATATTGCAAAAACTCAAATTCGGTATTTTTTACTCAGTTAAAAGTCCAACGGGTCCATTTTACGGCCCATTTAGACCCGCTCGCCCGATACCTCTTCAAAAATGACTAAAAAACAAGTTTTAATCAAATTTTAGGAGTTCATATAACTAATTACGATCTTTTCAACACAATTGTATTGCAAAAATTCAATTTCTATTATTTTTACGCAGTTATAAGTTCAACGGGTCCATTTTAAGGCTCATTTAGACCTGCTCGTCCGAAACATCTACAAAAAGGACCGAAAAACAAGTTTTGATCCAATTTTAGGAGTTCATATAATTGATTACGAGCTTTTCAGCAAGATTATATTGCAAAAACTCAAATTCGGTATTTTTTACTCAGTTAAAAGTCCAACGGGTCCATTTTACGGCCCATTTAGACCCGCTCGCCCGAAACCTCTTCAAAAATGACTGAAAAACAAGTTTTAATCAAATTTTAGGAGTTCATATAATTGATTACGATCAATTCAACACGATTATATTGCAAAAACTCAATTTTTGTACTTTTTACTCAGTTAAAAGTCCAACAGGTCCATTTTACGACCCATTTAGACCCGCTCGTTCGAAACCTCTACAAAAGGACCGCAAAACAAGTTTTAATCAAAACTTAAGAGTTCATATCGTTGATTACGAGCTTTTCAACACTACTGTATTGCAAAAATTCAATTTATGTTGTTTTTACGCAGTTATAAGTTCAATGGGTCCATTTTAAGGCCCATTTAGACTAGCTCGTCCGAAACCTCTACAAAAAGGACCAAAAAACAAGTTTTGATCCAAATTTTACGGGTTCATATAAATGATTACGAGCTTTTCAACAAGATTATATTGCAAAAAGTCCATTTCTGTATTTTTTACTTAGTTAAAAGTCCAACGGGTCCATTTTACGGCCCATTTAGACCCGCTCGCCCGAAACCTCTTCAAAAATGACTGAAAAACAAGTTTTAATCAAATTTTAGGAGTTCATATAATTGATTACGATCTTTTCAACACGATTATATTGCAAAAACTCAATTTATGTACTTTTTACTCAGTTAAAAGTCCAACGGGTCCATTTTACGGCCCATTTAGACCCGCTCGTCCGAAACCTCTACAAAAAGGACCGCAAAAAAGTTTTAATCAAAACTTAAGAGCTCATATCATTGATTACGAGATTTTCAACACTATTGTATTGCAAAAATTCAATTTCTGTTCTTTTTACGCAGTTATAAGTTCAACGGGTCCATTTTAAGGCTCATTTAGACCCGCTCGTCCGAAACCACTACAAAAAGGACCGAAAAACAAGTTTTGATCCAATTTTAGGAGTTCATATAATTGATTACGAGCTTTTCAACAAGATTATATTGCAAAAAGTCCATTTCTGTATTTTTTACTCAGTTAAAAGTCCAACGGGTCCATTTTACGGCCCATTTAGACCCGCTCGTCCGAAACCTCTATAAAAAGGACCGCAAAACAAGTTTTAATCAAAACTTAAGAGTTCATATCGTTGATTACGAGCTTTTCAACACTATTGTATTGCAAAAATTCAATTTATGTTCTTTTTACGCAGTTATAAGTTCAACGGGTCCATTTTAAGGCTCATTTAGACCCGCTCGCCCGAAACCTCTTCAAAAATGACTGAAAAACAAGTTTTAATCAAATTTTAGGAGTTCATATAATTGATTACGAGCTTTTCAACAAGATTATATTGCAAAAACTCAAATTCGGTATTTTTTACTTAGTTAAAAGTCCAACGGGTCCATTTTACGGCCCATTTAGATCCGCTCGCCCGAAACCTCTTCAAAAATGACTGAAAAACAAGTTTTAATCAAATTTTAGGAGTTCATATAACTAATTACGATCTTTTCAACACGATTGTTTTGCAAAAATTCAATTTCTATTATTTTTACGCAGTTATAAGTTCAACAGGTCCATTTTAAGGCTCATTTAGACCTGCTCGTCCGAAACATCTACAAAAAGGACCGAAAAACAAGTTTTGATCCAATTTTAGAAGTTAATATAATTGATTACGAGCTTTTTAACAAGATCTTCTTGCAAAAACTCAAATTCGGTATTTTTTACTCAGTTCAAAGTCCAACGGGTCCATTTTACGGCCCATTTAGACCCACTCGCCCGAACCCTATTCAAAAATGACTGAAAAACAAGTTTTAATCAAATTTTAGGAGTTCATATAACCGATTACGATCTTTTCAACACGATTATATTGCAAAAACTCAATTTTTGTACTTTTTACTCAGTTAAAAGTCCAACAGGTCCATTTTACGGCCCATTTAGACCCTCTCGTCCGAAACCTCTGCAAAAAGGACCGCAAAACAAGTTTTAATCAAAACTTAAGAGTTCATATCGTTGATTACGAGCTTTTCAACACGATTGTATTGCAAAAATTCAATTTCAATTATTTTTACGCAGTTATAAGTTAAACGGGTCCATTTTAAGGCCCATTTAGACCCGCTCGTCCGAAACCTCTTCAAAAATGACTGAAAAACAAGATTTGATCAAATTTTAGGAGTTCATATAATTGATTACGAGCTTTTCAACAAGATTATATTGCAAAAACTCAAATTCGGTATTTTTTACTCAGTTAAAAGTCCAACGGGTCCATTTTACGGCCCATTTAGACCCGCTCGCCCGATACCTCTTCAAAAATGACTGAAAAACAAGTTTTAATCAAATTTTAGGAGTTCATATAACTAATTACGATCTTTTCAACACGATTGTATTGCAAAAATTCAATTTCTATTATTTTTACGCAGTTATAAGTTCAACGGGTCCATTTTAAGGCTCATTTAGACCTGCTCGTCCGAAACATCTACAAAAAGGACCGAAAAACAAGTTTTGATCCAATTTTAGGAGTTCATATAATTGATTACGAGCTTTTCAACAAGATTATATTGCAAAAACTCAAATTCGGTATTTTTTACTCAGTTAAAAGTCCAACGGGTCCATTTTACGGCCCATTTAGACCCGCTCGCCCGAAACCTCTTCAAAAATGACTGAAAAACAAGTTTTAATCAAATTTTAGGAGTTCATATAATTGATTACGATCAATTCAACACGATTATATTGCAAAAACTCAATTTTTGTACTTTTTACTCAGTTAAAAGTCCAACGGGTCCATTTTACGGCCCATTTAGACCCGCTCGCCCGAAACCTCTTCAAAAATGACTGAAAAACAAGTTTTAATCAAATTTTAGGAGTTCATCTAACTAATTACGATCTTTTCAACACGATTGTATTGCAAAAATTCAATTTCTGTTCTTTTTACGCAGTTATAAGTTCAACGGGTCCATTTTAAGGCCCATTTAGACCCGCTCGTACGAAACCTCTTAAAAAATGACTGAAAAACAAGTTTTGATCAAATTTTAGGAGTTCATATAATTGATTACGAGCTTTTCAACAAGATTATATTGCAAAAACTCGAATTCGGTATTTTTAACTTAGTTAAAAGTCCAACAGGTCCATTTTACGGCGCTTTTAGACTCGCTCGCCCGAAACCTTTTCAAAAATGACTGAAAAACAAGTTTTAATCAAATTTTAGGAGTTCATATAATTGATTACGATCTTTTCAACACGATTATATTGCAAAAACTCAATTTATGTACTTTTTACTCAGTTAAAAGTCCAACGGGTCCATTTTACGGCCCATTTAGACCCGCTCGTTCGAAACCTCTACAAAAAGGACCGCAAAAAAGTTTTAATCAAAACTTAAGAGCTCATATCATTGATTACGAGCTTTTCAACACTATTGTATTGCAAAAATTTAATTTCTGTTCTTTTTACGCAGTTATAAGTTCAACGGGTCCATTTTAAGGCTCACTTAGACCCGCTCGTCCGAAACCACTACAAAAAGGACCAAAAAACAAGTTTTGATCCAATTTTAGGAGTTCATATAATTGATTACGAGCTTTTCAACAAGATTATATTGCAAAAAGTCCATTTCTGTATTTTTTACTCAGTTAAAAGTCCAACGGGTCCATTTTACGGCCCATTTAGACCCATTCGTCCGAAACCTCTATAAAAAGGACCACAAAACAAGTTTTTATCAAAACTTAAGAGTTCATACCATTGATTACGAGCTTTTCAACACTATTGTATTGCAAAAATTCAATTTATGTTCGTTTTACGCAGTTATAAGTTCAACGGGTCCATTTTAAGGCTCATTTAGACCCGCTCGCCCGAAACCTCTTCAAAAATGACTGAAAAACATGTTTTAATCAAATTTTAGGAGTTTATATCATTGATTACGAGCTTTTCAACAAGATTATATTGCAAAAAGTCAAATTCTGTATTTTTTACTTAGTTAAAAGTCCAAAGGGTCCATTTTACGGCCCATTTAGACCCGCTCACCCGATACCTCTTCAAAAATGACTGAAAAACAAGTTTTAATCAAATTTTAGGAGTTCATATAACTAATTACGATCTTTTCAACAAGATTGTATTGCAAAAATTCAATTTCTATTATTTTTACGCAGTTATAAGTTCAACGGGTCCATTTTAAGGCTCATTTAGACCTGCTCGTCCGAAACATCTACAAAAAGGACCGAAAAACAAGTTTTGATCCAATTTTAGGAGTTCATATAATTGATTACGAGCTTTTTAACAAAATCTTCTTGCAAAAACTCAAATTCGGTATTTTTTACTCAGTTAAAAGTCCAACGGGTCCATTTTACGGCCCATTTAGACCAACTCGCCCGAACCCTCTTCAAAAATGACTGAAAAACAAGTTTTAATCAAATTTTAGGAGTTCATATAACCGATTACGATCTTTTCAACACGATTATATTGCAAAAACTCAATTTTTGTACTTTTTACTCAGTTAAAAGTCCAACAAGTCCATTTTACGGCCCATTTAGACCCGCTCGTCCGAAACCTCTGCAAAAAGGACCGCAAAACAAGTTTTAATCAAAACTTAAGAGTTCATATCGTTGATTACGAGATTTTCAACACTACTATATTGCAAAAATTCAATTTCAGTTGTTTTTACGAAGTTATAAGTTCAACGGGTCCATTTTAAGGCCCATTTAGACCCGCTCGTCCAAAACCTCTACAAAAAGGACCGAAAAACAAGTTTTGATCCAATTTTAGGAGTTCATATAAATGATTACGAGCTTTTCAACAAGATTATATTGGAAAAACTCAAATTCGATATTTTTTACTTAGTTAAAAGTCCAACGGGTCCATTTTACGGCCCATTTAGACCCGCTCGCCCGTAACCTCTTCAAAAATGACTGAAAAACAAGTTTTAATCAAATTTTAGGAGTTCATATAACTAATTACGATCTTTTTAACACGATTGTATTGCAAAAATTCAATTTCTGTTCTTTTTACGCAGTTATAAGTTCAACGGGTCCATTTTAAGGCCCATTTAGACCCGCTCGTACTAAACCTCTTAAAAAATGACTGAAAAACAAGTTTTGACCAAATTTTAGGAGTTCATATAATCGATTACGAGCTTTTCAACAAGATTATATTGCAAAAACTCAAATTCGGTATTTTTAACTTAGTTAAAAGTCCAACGGGTCCATTTTACGGCCCATTTAGACTCGCTCGCCCGAATCCTTTTCAAAAATGACTGAAAAACAAGTTTTAATCAAATTTTAGGAGTTCATATAATTTATTACGATCTTTTCAACACGATTATATTGCAAAAACTCAATTTTTGTACTTTTTACTCAGTTAAAAGTCCAACGGGTCCATTTTACGGCCCATTTAGACCCGCTCTTCCGAAACCTCTACAAAAAGGACTGCAAAACAAGTTTTAATCAAAACTTAAGAGTTCATATCGTTGATTACGAGCTTTTCAACACTATTGTATTGCAAAAATTCAATTTATGTTCTTTTTACGACATTATAAGTTCATCGGGTCCATTTTAAGGCCCATTTAGACCCGCTCGTCCGAAACCTCTACAAAAAGGACCGAAAAACAAGTTTTGATCCAATTTTACGAGTTCATATAATTGATTACGAACTTTTCAACAAGATTATATTGCAAAAACTCAAATTTTGTATTTTTTACTTAGTTAAAAGTCCAACGGGTCCATTTTACGACCCATTTAGACCCGCTCGCCCGAAACCTCTTCAAAAATAACTGAAAAACAAGTTTTAATCAAATTTTAGTAGTTCATATAACTGATTACGATATTTTCAACACGATTGTATTGCAAAAATTCAATTTCTGTTATTTTTACGCAGTTATAAGTTCAACGGGTCCATTTTAAGGCCCATTTAAACCCGCTCGTCCGAAACCTCTTCAAAAATATCTGAAAAACAAGTTTTAATCAAATTTTAGGAGTTCATATAAATGATTACGAGCTTTTCAACAAGATTATATTGTAAAAACTCAAATTCGGTATTTTTTACTCATTTAAAAGTCCAACGGGTCCATTTTACGGCCCATTTAGACCCGCTCGCCCGAAACCTCTTCAAAAATGACTGAAAAACAAGTTTTAATCAAATTTTAGGAGTTCATATAATTGATTACGATCTTTTCAACATGATTATATTGCAAAAACTCAATTTTTGTACTTTTTACTCAGTTAAAAGACCAACGGGTCCATTTTACGGCCCATTTAGACCCGCTCTTCCGAAACCTCTACAAAAAGGACCGCAAAACAAGTTTTAATCAAAACTTAAGAGTTCATATCGTTGATTACGAGCTTTTCAACACTATTGTATTGCAAAAATTCAATTTATGTTCTTTTTACGACATTATAAGTTCAACGGGTCCATTTTAAGGCCCATTTAGACCCGCTCGTCCGAAACCTCTACAAAAAGGACCGAAAAACAAGTTTTGATCCAATTTTACGAGTTCATATAATTGATTACGAACTTTTCAACAAGATTATATTGCAAAAACTCAAATTTTGTATTTTTTACTTAGTTAAAAGTCCAACGGGTCCATTTTACGACCCATTTAGACCCGCTCGCCCGAAACCTCTTCAAAAATAACTGAAAAACAAGTTTTAATCAAATTTTAGGAGTTCATATAACTGATTACGATATTTTCAACACGATTGTATTGCAAAAATTCAATTTCTGTTATTTTTACGCAGTTATAAGTTCAACGGGTCCATTTTAAGGCCCATTTAAACCCGCTCGTCCGAAACCTCTTCAAAAATATCTGAAAAACAAGTTTTAATCAAATTTTAGGAGTTCATGTAAATGATTACGAGCTTTTCAACAAGATTATATTGTAAAAACTCAAATTCGGTATTTTTTACTCATTTAAAAGTCCAACGGGTCCATTTTACGGCCCATTTAGACCCGCTCGCTCGAAACCTCTTCAAAAATGACTGAAAAACAAGTTTTAATCAAATTTTAGGAGTTCATATAATTGATTACGATCTTTTCAACACGATTATATTGCAAAAGCTCAATTTTTGTACTTTTTACTCAGTTAAAAGTCCAACGGGTCCATTTTACGGCCCATTTAGACCCGCTCTTCCGAAACCTCTACAAAAAGGACCGCAAAACAAGTTTTAATCAAAACTTAAGAGTTCATATCGTTGATTACGAGCTTTTCAACACTATTGTATTGCAAAAATTCAATTTCCGTTCTTTTTACGACATTATAAGTTCAACGGGTCCATTTTAAGGCTCATTTAGACCCGCTCGTCCGAAACCTCTACAAAAAGGACCGAAAAACAAGTTTTGATCCAATTTTACGAGTTCATATAATTGATTACGAGCTTTTCAACAAGATTATATTGCAAAAACTCAATTTTTGTATTTTTTACTCAGTTAAAAGTCCAACGGGTCCATTTTACGGCCCATTTAGACCCGCTCGCCCGAAACCTCTTCAAAAATGACTGAAAACAAGTTTTAATCAAATTTTAGGAGTTCATATAACTGATTACGATCTTTTCAACACGATTGTATTGCAAAAATTCAATTTCTGTTATTTTTACGCAGTTATAAGTTCAACGGGTCTATTTTAAGGCCCATTTAGACCCGCTCGTCCGAAACCTCTTAAAAATGACTGAAAAACAAGTTTTGATCAAATTTTAGGAGTTCATAAAATTGATTACGAGCTTTTCAACAAGATTATATTGCAAAAACTCAAATTCGGTATTTTTTACTCAGTTAAAAGTCCAACAGGTCCATTTTACGGCCCATTTAGACCTGCTCGCCCGAAACCTCTTCAAAAATGACTGAAAAAAAAGTTTAATCAAATTTTAGGACTTCATATCATTGATTACGATCGTTTCAACACGATTATATTGCAAAAACTCAATTTTTGTACTTTTTACTCACTTAAAAGTCCAACGGGTCCATTTTACGGCCCATTTAGACCCGCTCATCCGAAACCTCTACAAAAAGGACCGCAAAACAAGTTTTAATCAAAACTTAAGAGTTCATATTGTTGATTACGAGCTTTTCAACACTATTGTATTGCAAAAATTCAATTGTTGTTCTTTTTACGCAGTTATAGGTTCAATGGGTCCATTTTAAGCCCCATTTAGACCCGGTCGCCTGAAACCTCTACAAAAAGGACCGAAAAACAAGTTTTGTTCAAATTTTAGGAGTTCATATAATTGATTACGAGCTTTTCAACAAGATTATATTGCAAAAACTCAAATTTGGTATTTTTTACTCAGTTAAAAGTCTAACGGGTCCATTTTACGGCCCATTTAGACCCGCTCGCCTGAAACCTCTACAAAAACGACCGAAAAAAAGTTTTGATCCAATTTTACGAGTTCATATAATTGATAACGAGCTTTTCAACAAGATTATATTGCAAAAACTCAAATTCGGTATTTTTTACTCAATTAAAAGTCCAACGAGTCCATTTTACGACCCATTTAGACCCGCTCACCCGAAACCTCTTAAAAAATGACTGAAAAACAAGTTTTAATCAAATTTTAGGAGTTCATATAACTGATTACGATCTTTTCAACACGATTGTATTGCAAAAATTCAATTTCTGTTATATTTACGCAGTTATAAGTTCAACGGGTCCATTTTAAGGCCCATTTAGACCCGCTCGTCTGAAACCTCTTAAAAAATGACTGAAAAACAAGTTTTGATCAAATTTTAGGAGTTCATATAATTGATTACGAGCTTTTCAACAAGATTATATTGCAAAAACTCAAATTCGGTATTTTTTACTCAGTAAAAAATCCAACGGGTCCATTTTGCGGCCCATTTAGACCCGCTCGCCCGATACCTCTTTAAAAATGACCGAAAAAAAAGTTTTAATCAAATTTTAGGACTTCATATCATTGATTACGATCTTTTCAACACGATTATATTGCAAAAACTCAATTTTTGTACTTTTTACTCAGTTAAAAGTCCAACGGGTCCATTTTACGGCCCATTTAGACCCGCTCGTCCGAAACCTCTACAAAAATGATCGCAAAACAAGTTTTAATCAAAACTTAAGAGTTCATATCGTTGATTACGAGCTTTTCAACACTATTGTATTGCAAAAATTCAATTTTTGTTGTTTTTACAAAGTTATAAGTTCAACGGGTCCATTTTAAGGCCCATTTAGACCCGCTCGTCCAAAACCTCTACAAAAAGGTCCGAAAAACAAGTTTTGATCCAATTTTAGGAGTTCATATAATTGATTACGAGCTTTCCAACAAGATTATATTGCAAAAACTCAAATTCGATAATTTTTTACTTAGTTAAAAGTCCAACGGGTCCATTTTACGGCCCATTTAGACCTGCTCGCCCGAAACCTCTTCAAAAATGACTGAAAAACGAGTTTTAATCAAATTTTAGGAGTTCATATAATTTATTACGATCTTTTCAACACGATTATATTGCAAAAACTCAATTTTTGAACTTTTTACTGAGTTAAAAGTCCAACGGGTCCATTTTACGGCCCATTTAGACCCGGTCGCCCGAAACCTCTTCAAAAATGACTGAAAACAAGTTTTAATCAAATTTTAGGAGTTCATATAACTGATTACGATCTTTTCAACACGATTGTATTGCAAAAATTCAATTTCTGTTATATTTACGCAGTTATAAGTTCAACGGGTCCATTTTAAGGCCCATTTAGACCCGCTCGTCTGAAACCTCTTAAAAAATGACTGAAAAACAAGTTTTGATCAAATTTTAGGAGTTCATATAATTGATTACGAGCTTTTCAACAAGATTATATTGCAAAAACTCAAATTCGGTATTTTTTACTCAGTAAAAAATCCAACGGGTCCATTTTGCGGCCCATTTAGACCCGCTCGCCCGATACCTCTTTAAAAATGACCGAAAAAAAAGTTTTAATCAAATTTTAGGACTTCATATCATTGATTACGATCTTTTTAACACGATTATATTGCAAAAACTCAATTTTTGTACTTTTTACTCAGTTAAAAGTCCAACGGGTCCATTTTACGGCCCATTTAGACCCGCTCGTCCGAAACCTCTACAAAAATGATCGCAAAACAAGTTTTAATCAAAACTTAAGAGTTCATATCGTTGATTACGAGCTTTTCAACACTATTGTATTGCAAAAATTCAATTTTTGTTGTTTTTACGAAGTTATAAGTTCAACGGGTCCATTTTAAGGCCCATTTAGACCCGCTCGTCCAAAACCTCTACAAAAAGGTCCGAAAAACAGGTTTTGATCCAATTTTAGGAGTTCATATAATTGATTACGAGCTTTCCAACAAGATTATATTGCAAAAACTCAAATTCGATAATTTTTTACTTAGTTAAAAGTCCAACGGGTCCATTTTACGGCCCATTTAGACCTGCCCGCCCGAAACCTCTTCAAAAATGACTGAAAAACGAGTTTTAATCAAATTTTAGGAGTTCATATAATTTATTACGATCTTTTCAACACGATTATATTGCAAAAACTCAATTTTTGAACTTTTTACTTAGTTAAAAGTCCAACGGGTCCATTTTACGGCCCATTTAGACCCGCTCGCCCGAAACCTCTTCAAAAATGACTGAAAACAAGTTTTAATCAAATTTTAGGAGTTCATATAACTGATTAAGATCTTTTCAACACGATTGTATTGCAAAAATTCAATTTCTGTTATTTTTACGCAGTTATAAGTTCAACGGGTCCATTTTAAGGCCCATTTAGACCCGCTCGTCCGAAACCTCTTCAAAAATGACTGAAAAACAAGTTTTGATCAAATTTTAGGAGTTCATAAAATTGATTACGAGCTTTTCAACAAGATTATATTGCAAAAACTCAAATTCGGTATTTTTTACTCAGTTAAAAGTCCAACGGGTCCATTTTACGGCCTATTTAGACCCGCTCGCCCGAAACTTATTCAAAAATGACTGAAAAAAAAAGTTTAATCAAATTTTAGGACTTCATATCATTGATTACGATCGTTTCAACACGATTATATTGCAAAAACTCAATTTTTGTACTTTTTACTCAGTTAAAAGTTCAACGGGTCCATTTTACGGCCCATTTAGACCCGCTCGTCCGAAACCTCTACAAAAAGGACCGCAAAACAAGTTTTAATCAAAACTTAAGAGTTCATATTGTTGATTACGAGCTTTTCAAAACCATTGTATTGCAAAAATTCAATTTCTGTTCTTTTTACGCAGTTTTAAGTTCAACGGGTCCATTTTAAGGCCCATTTAGACCCGGTCGCCCGAAACCTCTACAAAAAGGACCGAAAAACAAGTTTTGTTCAAATTTTAGGAGTTCATATAATTGATTACGAGCCTTTCAACAAGATTATATTGCAAAAACTCAAATTTGGTATTTTTTACTCAGTTAAAAGTCCAACGGGTCCATTTTACGGCCCATTTAGACCCGCTCGCCTGAAATCTCTTCAAAAATGACTGAAAAACAGGTTTTGATCAAATTTTAGGAGTTCATATAATTGATTACGATCTTTTCAACACGATTATATTGCAAAAACTCATTTTTTGTACTTTTTACTCAGTTAAAAGTCCAACGGGTCCATTTTACGGCCCATTTAGACCCGCTCGTCCGAAACCTCTACAAAAAGGACCGCAAAACAAGTTTTAATAAAAACTTAAGAGTTCATATCGTTGATTACGAGCTTTTCAACACTATTGTATTGCAAAAATTCAATTTCTGTTCTTTTTACGCAGTTATAAGTTCAACGGGTCCATTTTACGGCCCATTTAGACACGCTCGCCCGAAACCTCTTCAAAAATGACTGAAAAACAAGTTTTAGTCAAATTTTAGGAGTTCATATAATTGATTACGAGATTTTCAAAAAGATTATATTGCAAAAACTCAATTTTTGTACATTTTACTCAGTTAAAAGTCCAACGGGTCCATTTAGACCCGCTCGCCCGAAACCTCTTCAAAAATGAGTGAAAAACAAGTTTTAATCAAATTTTAGGAGTTCATATAACAGATTACGATCTTTTCAACACAATTATATTGCAAAATTTTAATTTATGTTCTTTTTAAGCAGTTATAAGTTCAACGGGTCCATTTTAAGGCCCATTTAGACCCGCTAGTCCGAAACCTCTACAAAAAGGATCGAAAACAAGTTTTGATCAAATTTTAGGATTTCATATAATTGATTACGAGCTTTTCAACAAGATTATATTGCAGAACCTCAAATTCGGTATTTTTTACTCAGATAAAAGTCCAACGGGTCCATTTTACAGACCATTTAGACCCGCTCGCCCGAAACCTCTTCAAAAATGACTAAATTTTTTTTTATTATCAAATTTTAGGACTTCATATCATTGATTACGATCGTTTCAACACGATTATATTGCAAAAACTCAATTTTTGTACTTTTTACTCAGTTAAAAGTCCAACGGGTCCATTTTACGGCCCATTTAGACCCGCTCGCCTGAAACCTCTTCAAAAATGACTGAAAAACAAGTTTTAATCAAATTTTAGGAGTTCATATAATTGATTACGATCTTATCAACACGATTATATTGCAAAAACTCAATTTTTGTACTTTTTACTCAGTTAAAAGTCCAACGGGTCCATTTTACGGCCCATTTAGACCAGATCGTCAGAAACCTCTACAAAAAGGACCGCAAAACAAGTTTTAATCAAAACTTAAGAGTTCATATCGTTGATTACGAGCTTTTCAACACTATTGTATTGCAAAATTTCAATTTCTGTTCTTTTTACGCAGTTATAAGTTCAACGGGTCCATTTTAAGGCCAATTTAGACCCGCTCGTCTGAAACCTCTACAAAAAGGACCGAAAAACAAGTTTTGATCAAATTTTAGGAGTTCATATAATTGATTACGAGCTTTTCAACAAGATTATATTGCAAAAACTCAAATTCAGTATTTTTTACTCAGTTAAAAGTCCAACGGGTCCATTTTACGGCCCATTTAGACCCGCTCGTCAGAAACCTCTTCAAAAATGACTGAAAAACAAGTTTAATCAAATTTTAGGAGTTCATATAATTGATAACGATCTTTTCAACATGATTATATTGCAAAAACTCAATTTTTGTACTTTTTACTCAGTTAAAAGTCCAACGGGTCCATTTTACGGCCCATTTAGACCCGCTCGTCCGAAACCTCTACAAAAAGGACCACAAAACAAGTTTTAATCAAAACTTAAGAGTTCATATCGTTGATTACGAGCTTTTCAACACTATTGTATTGCAAAATTCAATTTCTGTTGTTTTTACGCAGTTATAAGTTCAACGGGTCCATTTTAAGGCCCATTTAGACCTGCTTGCCCGAAACCTCTACAAAAAGGACCGAAAAACAGGTTTTGATCCAATTTTAGGAGTTCATATAATTACGAGCATTTCAACAAGGTTATATTGCAAAAACTCAAATTTGGTATTTTTTACTCAGTTAAAAGTCCAACAAGTCCATTTTACGGCCCATTTAGACCCGCTCGCCCGAAACCTCTTTAAAATGACCGAAATAAAAGTTTTAATCAAATTTTAGGACTTCATATCATTGATTACGATCTTTTCAACACGATTATATTGCAAAAACTAAATTTTTGTACTTTTTACTCAGTTAAAAGTCCAACGGGTCCATTTTACGGCCCATTTAGACCTGCTCGTCCGAAACCTCTACAAAAAGGACCGCAAAACAAGTTTTAATCAAAACTTAAGAGTTCATATCGTTGATTACGAGCTTTTCAACACTACTGTATTGCAAAAATTCAATTTTTGTTCTTTTTACGCAGTTATAAGTTAAACGGGTCCATTTTAAGGCCCATTTAGACCCGCTCGTCCGAAACCACTACAAAAAGGACCGAAAAACAAGTTTTGATCAAATTTTAGGAGTTCATATAATTGGTTACAAGCTTTTCAATAAGATTATATTGGTAAAAGTCAATTTCTGTATTTTTAACTCAGTTAAAAGTCCAACGTGTCCATTTTACGACCCATTTAGACCCGCTCGCCCGAAACCTCTTCAAAAATGTTTGAAAAACAAGTTTTAATCAAATTTTAGGAGTTCATATAAATGATTACGATCTTTTCAACACGATTATATTGCAAAAACTCAATTTATGTACTTTTTACTTAGTTAAAAATCCACAGGGTCCATTTTACGGCTCATTTAGACCCCGCTCGTCCGAAACCTCTACCCAAAGGACCGCAAAACAAGTTTTAATCAAAACTTAAGAGTTCATATCGTTGATTACGAGCTTTTCAACACTATTGTATTGCAAAAATTCAATTTCTGTTCTTTTTACGCAGTTATAAGTTCAACGGGTCCATTTTAAGGCCAATTTAGACCCGCTCGTCCGAAACCACTACAAAAAGGACCGAAAACAGGTTTTGATCCAATTTTAGGAGTTCATATAATTGGTTACGAGCTTTTCAACAAGATTATATTGCTAAAAGTCAATTTCTGTATTTTTAACTCCGTTAAAAGTCCAACGTGTCCATTTTACGGCCCATTTAGACCCGCTCGCCCGAAAACTCTTCAAAAATGACTGAAAAACAAGTTTTAATCAAATTTTAGGAGTTCAAATAATTGATTACGATCGTTTCAACACGATTATATTGCAAAAACTCAATATCTGTATTTTTTACTCAGTTAAAAGTCCAACGGGTCCATTTTACGGCCCATTTAGACCCGCTCGTCCGAAACCTCTACAAAAAGGATCGCAAAACAAGTTTTAATCAAAACTTAAGAGTTCATATCGTTAATTACGAGCTTTTCAACACTATTGTATTGCAAAAATTCAATTTTTGTTCTTTTTACGCAGTTATAAGTTCAACGGGTCCATTTTAAGGCCCATTTAGACCCGATCACCTGAAACCTCTACAAAAAGGACCGAAAAACAAGTTTTAATCAAATTTTAGGTGTTCATATAATTGATTACGAGCTATTCAACAAGATTATGTTGTAAAAACTTAAATTCGGTTTTTTTTACTCAGTTAAAAGTCCAACAGGTCCATTTTACGGCCCATTTAGACCCGCTCGCCCGAAACCTCTTCAAAAATGACTGAAAAACAAGTTTTAGTCAAATTTTAGGAGTTCATATAATTCATTACGATCTTTCCAACACGATTATATTGCAAAAACTCAATTTTTGTACATTTTACTCAGTTAAAAGTCCAACGGGTCCATTTTACGGCCCATTTAGACCCGCTCGCCCAAAAACTCTTCAAAAATGACTGAAAAACAAGTTTAATCAAATTTTAGGAGTTCATATAATTGATTACGATCTTTTCAACACGATTATATTGCAAAAACTCAATTTTTGTACTTTTTACTCAGTTAAAAGTACAACGGGTCCATTTTACGGCTCATTTAGACCCCCTCGTCCGAAACCTCTACAAAAAGGACCGCAAAACAAGTTTTAATCAAAACTTAAGAGTTCATATCGTTGATTACGAGCTTTTCAACACTATTGTAATGCAAAAATTCTATTTCTGTTCTTTTTACGCAGTTAAAAGTCCAACGGGTCCATTTTACGGCCCAGTTAGTCCCGCTCGCCCGAAACCTCTTCAAAAATGGCTGAAAAACAAGGTTTAGTCAAATTTTAGGAGTTCATATAATTGATTACGATCTTTTCAACACGATTATATTGCAAAAACTCAATTTTTGTACATTTTACTCAGTTAAAAGTCCAACGGGTCCATTTTACGGCCCATTTAGACCCGCTCGCCCGAAACCTCTTCAAAAATGACTGAAAAACAAGTTTTAATCAAATTTTAGGAGTTCATATAACTGATTACGATCTTTTCAACACAATTGTATTGCAAAAATTCAATTTCTATTCTTTTTAAGCAGTTATAAGTTCAACGGGTCCATTTTAAGGCCCATTTAGACCCGCTCGTCCGAAACCTCTTCAAAAATGACTGATAAACAAGTTTTGATCAAATTTTAGGAGTTCATATAATTGATTACGAGCTTTTCAACAAGATTATATTGGAAAAACTCAAATTCGGTATTTTTTACTCAATTAAAAGTCCAATTGGTCCAATTTACGGCCCATTTAGACTCGCTCGCCCGAAACCTCTTCAAAAATTACCGAAAAATAGTTTTAATCAAATTTTAGAACTTCATATCATTTATTACAATTTTTTAACATGATTATATTGCAAAAACTCAATTTTTCTACTTTTTACTCAGTTAAAAGTCCAACGGGTCCATTTTACGGCCCATTTAGACCCGCTCGTCCGAAACCTCTACAAAAAGGACCGCAAAACAAGTTTTAATCAAAACTTAAGAGTTCATATCGTTGATTACGAGCTTTTCAACACTATTGTATTGCAAAAATTCAATTTCTGTTGTTTTTACGCAGTTATAAGTTCAACGGGTCTATTTTAAGGCCCAATTAGACCCGCTCGTCCGAAACCTCTACAAAAAGGACCGAAAAACAAGTTTTGATCCAATTTTAGGAGTTCATATAATTGATTACGAGCTTTTCAACAAGATTATATTGCAAAAACTCAAATTCGGTATTTTTTACTCAGTTAAAAGTCCAACGGGTCCATTTTACGGCCCATTTAGACTCGCTCGCCAGAAACCTCTTCAAAAATGATTGAAAAACATGTTTAATCAAATTTTTGGAGTTCATATAATTGATAACGATCTTTTCAACACGATTAAATTGCAAAAACTCAATTTTTGTACTTTTTACTCAGTTAAAAGTCCAACGGGTCCATTTTACGGCCCATTTAGACCCCCTCGTCCGAAACCTCTACAAAAAGGACCGCAAAACAAGTTTTAATCAAAACTTAAGAGTTCATATCGTTGATTACGAGCTTTTCAACACTATTGTATTGCAAAATTTCAATTTCTGTTCTTTTTACGCAATTATAAGTTCAATGGGTCCATTTTAAGGCCTATTTAGACCCGCTCGTTCGAAACCTCTACAAAAAGGACCGAAAAACAAGTCTTGATCCAATTTTAGGAGTTCATATAATTGATTACGAGCTTTTCAAGAAGATTATATTGCAAAAACTCAAATTCGGTATTTTTTACTTCGTTAAAAGTCCAACGGGTCCATTTTACGGCCCATTTAGACCCGCTCGCCCGAAACCTCTTCAAAAATGACTGAAAAACATGTTTAATCAAATTTTAGGAGTTCATATAATTGATAACGATCTTTTCAACACGATTATATTGCAAAAACTCAATTTTTGTACTTTTTACTCAGTTAAAAGTCCAACGGGTCCATTTTAAGACCCATTTAGACCCGCTCGTCCGAAACCTCTACAAAAGGACCGCAAAACAAGTTTTAATCAAAACCTAAGAGTTCATATCGTTGATTACGAGCTTTTCAACACTATTGCATTGCAAAATTTCAATTTCTGTTCTTTTTACGCAGTTATAAGTTCAACGGGTCCATTTTAAGGCCCATTTAGACCCGCTCATCCGAAACCTCTACAAAAAGGACCGAAAAACAAGGTTTGATCCAATTTTATGAGTTCATATAATTGATTACGAGCTTTTCAACAAGATTATATTGCAAAAACTCAAATTTGGTATTTTTTACTCAGTTAAAATTCCAACGGGTCCATTTTACGGCCCATTTAGACCCGCTCGCCCGAAACCTCTTCAAAAATGACTGAAAAACAAGTTTTAATCAAATTTTAGGAGTTCGTATAATTGATTACGATCGTTTCAACATGATTATATTGAAAAAACTAAATTTCTGTATTTTTTACTTAGTTAAAAGTCCAACGGGTCCATTTTACGGCCCATTTAGACCCGCTCGTCCGAAACCTCTACCAAAAGGACCGCAAAACAAGTTTTAATCAAAACTTAAGAGTTCATATCGTTGATTACGAGCTTTTCAACACTATTGTTTTGCAGAAATTCAATTTCTGTTCTTTTTACGAAGTTATAAGTTCAACGGGTCCATTTTAAGGCCCATTTAGACCCGCTCGCCCGAAACCTCTACAAAAAGGACCGAAAAACAAGTTTTGATCAAATTTTAGGAGTTCATATAATTGATTACGATATTTTCAACAAGATTATATTGCAAAAACTCAAATTCGGTATTTTTTACTCAGTTAAAAGTCCAACGGGTCAATTTTACGGCCCATTTATACCCGCTCGCCCGAAACCTCTTCAAAAATGACTGAAAAACAAGTTTTAATCAAATTTTAGGAGTTCATATAATTGATTACGATCTTTTCAACACGATTATATTGCAAAAACTCAATTTTTGTACTTTTTACACAGTTAAAAGTCCAACGGGTCCATTTTACGGTCCATTTAGACCCGCTCGCCCGAAACCTCTTCAAAAATGACTGAAAAACAAGTTTTAATCAAATTTTAGGAGTTCATATAACTGATTACGATCTTTTCAACACGATTGTATTGCAAAAATTCAATTTTTGTTCTTTTTACGTAGTTATAAGTTCAACGAGTCCATTTTAAGGCCCATTTAGACCCGCTTGTCCGAAACCTCTACAAAAAGGACCGAAAAACAAGTTTTGATCCAATTTTACGAGATCATTTAATTGTTTACGAGCTTTTCAACTCCTCTTGTGGTTGTTAATCCTCAAAGAGGTAGGCTCTGATACCAATTGTTGAGTGGATCGAAAGATCGATATGAACCAAGAGGGGGGTGAATTGGAAATTTAAAGTTTGTGTGGTGGAAATTTGCAAATAAAAAGATTGACAAGGGATTTTAGAGTGGTTCAAGTTCTCCAAATGAACTCTACATCCACTACCTTAGCTTCACTAAGGATTTGCAACAATTCCACTAATTGCTCTTCCCCTTTTCTAGGCTAAGGAGGTAACCCTTACAATTTTGGTTGAATTTTCTACCCAAAATTCAACCCAATCCTCACAACAAGATAACAAAGAAAATTGTTGGCTAAAATAGTATCTCTCAATACAAATGATAGCCCAATTACAAGCACTCAACCCAATTGAACAAGATAAGAATGAAAGATACAATTTGGGTTTCTAGACAATATGGATTTTTGCACAATTGCTTGGATTTGATGAATAGATGTTTTTTTGAAGATCAATAGTTGTTGCTGATGCTTTTAGATGTCTCTTTTATACATCCTCATTGATTTCTAGCCGTTTGGGTGGTTGAGAACATAAATGGAGCCGTTGGAACCCTCTCTTACCACCATAAATGCACTTCTGCAGCTATGCGTATCGGTACGCAGGAAGGAGTATCGATACCTGTCTCAGAAAAGAAAGAGCCGTTGTGTGCAATAAATAGGGCGTATCAATAGGCACGTAAGCGTATCGGTACTGGGTATCGAAACGGGGGTTTGCCGTATCGATACCTTTTTCTCAACTTAGCTCACTGTCGATTTCTGTATCGGTACGGGGGTTAGGCGTATCGATACGGGTCAACGACCTTTTAAAGTTTGGTTACCAACCAACTGACACCAACGGTCATATTGTTTAAACCGACATACTTTAAAATTTATTAAGGCCGTATCGATACGAGGGTTTGCCGTATCGGTACGCCATTCAAACTCTTTAGATTTTAACATAGGGGCGTATCGATACGAGGGTTTGTCGTATCGATACGTGTTCCTCCAGTAGCCAACTTTGGTAAAAAGGTATCGATACGCTTGGAGGGGTATCGATACTCTTGGACGTTTTTCAATAGTTTGGCCTTGGAACACTTAGAAAATATTTTGAGTTTGAGTTTTTCAAATCAGTTTTAAAGAGTTGGTGATTTGAAACTTATTAAGGGACTTAAAAAACAATTTTAAGTTTTTCAAATTGATCCTTAAAGATTTAGTTATTTCAAAATCAAACATAGGTTTTACAAACAGTCTCGTTCATATCGTTACTTGTTACTGTTTTTAGAACAGACCATCAGTATTCTATCATTCTTATTATCAATTGTCTTTTTTCAGACTCATTACAATTTAGAAACAAGTGTCCTTCTGCTTGTTCATGGTCACCAATTGTGTTTCAGAACACGATTGTTCATCTACCAGCCGGATAACATTTCTGATGCTACTGCAACCGCAAGCCGCCGAAAGGAAGCTGCGTCTCAGTTGTTCCACAATTTTAGGAACCCGGGATACTGTCAGTTAGAGAATAAAATTCTCGTTAAGCACAAGAAATTCAAAATTTCGTATCCCGGCTTTGCATGGGAACCTAACCCTCATGCACGTACCCTTCTCCCAAGCATTTCGGAAGCTTCCCAACAAGATTTATTAAATCTTAATATATTCCTATTCTTTTGGGATTATTCGATTTTTGGAAATTATATGGGCAAAATTATATATTATCACGATTTAACAATTGTGGATAATAAAATTCAAAGTATTTTGGTCATCCCTTATCTGGATAATCCCTCACCTACTAGGATTCTATTTGAATTTAAAGTAATATTATCTTTTAATCCCATGATTATCAGGATACTATTTAAATTCAAATTACTATTAAATTATCTTGATAATCCCACACCTTCTAGGATTCTATTTGCATTTAAATTAATATTATCCTACAATCCCACGATTACTAGGATTCTATTTAAATTTAAATCAATATTATCCTATTGTTATTTGGATTATCCACAATCCTCAAAATTTAAATGATCTGTTCACTTCCTGGGGACCTTCCCTCATCATATACTGACCACTGGTCTTACTTTTCCCCTTCATGCGATCAGCTACCCTTGTGTGACATTTACGTCTAACCTCGAGCACTTTCTCTTGCTACTACATTTTCATACATACAACCTTCCTCCTATGGCTTCCACAGACTCTTTTCTCTCTCGTTTTGACAACCTCCAATTCATTGCGGAGGAGAAAAACGTGATCTGTGCACCTGCATCCACGAAGGCCGTCCAACTCGATGACTACAAGTCGTCTCTGATTGGGAAACTCTTCAACACTAAGGATTTTGATGAAACTGTCGTGGTGCGCATCTTCACCTCCGTATGGAGAGATGATAAACTCTCATTGGTAACGACTCTCGGCTCTGGTTATTTCCTTTTTAAATTTGAGACTAAGTCCTGCAGGGACGAAGTTCTAAAAAGAGGACCCTAGACATTCAAGAAGGATTGGCTGGCGCTCCTACCAGTTCAACCAAAACTTACCATTGATGGTTATCTATACAACCAAATGAGAATCTGGGTACGAATCCACATGGTGCCCATAGCCATGATGACTGGAGTTACAGTGGCTAATATCACCGGACAAACCCTTGGAAGTGGGATTGGCGTGGTTATAGGAACATACTCTCGACAGTCGGATGATGGGAACATGATCAAGTTCCTTCGTGTCTGTGTTATTATCGATGTACACCAACCGTTGCGTCGGTTTGTGGCCGTGCACATTGAGGAAGAAGATCCTCAAATGCTACCGATTCAATATGAGAAGCTTTAGTATGTTTGGTAGTCTTTCTTTGATACTGTCACTGGTTTACGTTTACTTTATGTACCGCGTACAACTAATGTTTTAGCTCACTGTATAGCCAATTGGGCCCTTCATTCTAAATCCTCATTGTATTTCGGACCGGGCTTGCCCGATGATTTGCGTACCTTTGTACCGGTTCATCACCAACCACCATGATTTATAATATATTTGGGTACTCTTTTCCCCTCCTAGGACCCTAACTGGGCCAGCCCAGTAAGGATTAGTGGGGTTTCTAATGAGGCCCTTTCTTCAAAAAAAAAGTCCAACGGGTCCATATTACGGCCCATTTAGACCCGCTCGCCCGAAACCTCTTCAAAAATGACTGAAAAACAAGTTTTAATCAAATTTTAGGAGTTCATATAAATGATTACGATCTTTTCAACACGATTATATTGTAAAAACTCAATTTATGTACTTTTTACTCAGTTAAAAGTCCAACGGGTCCATTTTACGGCCCATTTAGACCCGCTCGTCGGAAACCTCTACAAAAAGGACCGCAAAACAAGTTTTAATCAAAACTTAAGAGTTTATATCGTTGATTACGAGCTTTTCAACACTATTGTATTGCAAAAATTCAATTTCTGTTCTTTTTACGCAGTTATAAGTTCAACGGGTCCATTTTAAGGCCCATTTAGACCCGCTCGTCCGAAACAACTACAAAAAGGACCGAAAAACAAGTTTTGATCCAATTTTAGGAGTTCATATAATTGATTACGAGCTTTTCAACAAGATTATATTGCTAAAAGTCAATTTCTGTATTTTTAACTCAGTTAAAGTCCAACGGGTCCATTTTACGGCCTATTTAGACCCACTCGCCCGAAAACTCTTCAAAAATGACTGAAAAACAAGTTTTAATCAAATTTTAGGAGTTCATATAATTGATTATGATCGTTTCAACACGATTATATTGAAAAAACTCAATTTCTGTATTTTTTACTCAGTTAAAAGTCCAACGGGTCCATTTTACGGCCCATTTAGACCCGCTCGTCCGAAACCTCTACAAAAAGGACCGCAAAACAAGTTTTAATTAAAACTTAAGAGTTCATATTGTTAATTACGAGCTTTTCAACACTATTGTATTGCAAAAATTTAATTTCTGTTCTTTTTACGCAGTTATAAGTTCAACGTGTCCATTTTAAGGCCCATTTAGACCCGATCGCCCGAAACCTCTACAAAAAGGACCGAAAAACAAGTTTTGATCAAATTTTAGGTGTTCATATAATTGATTACGAGCTTTTCAACAAGATTATATTGCAAAAACTCAAATTCGGTATTTTTTACTCAGTTAAAAGTCCAACGGGTCTATTTTACGGCCCATTTAGACCCGCTCGCCCGAAACCTCTTCAAAAATGACTGAAAAACATGGTTTAGTGAAATTTTAGGAGTTCATATAATTGATTACGATCTTTTCAACACGATTATATTGCAAAAACTCAATTTTTGTACATTTTACTCAGTTATAAGTCCAACGGGTCCATTTTACGGCCCATTTAGACCCGCTCGCCCGAAACCTCTTCAAAAATGACTGAAAAACAAGTTTTAATCAAATTTTAGGAGTTCATATAACTGATTACGATCTTTTCAACACAATTGTATTGCAAAAATTCAATTTCTGTTCTTTTTAAGCAGTTATAAGTTCAACGGGTCCATTTTAAGGCCCATTTAGACCCGCTCGTTTGAAACCTCTACAAAAATAATCGAAAACAAGTTTTGATCAAATTTTAGGATTTCATATAATTGATTACGAGCTTTTCAACAAGATTATATTGCAAAACCTCAAATTCAGTATTTTTTACTCAGTTAAAAGTCCAACGGGTTGATTTTACGGCCCATTTAGAACCACTCGCCCGAAACCTCTTCAAAAATGACTAAAAAACAAGTTTTAATCAAATTTTAGGAGTTCATATAATTGATTACGTTCTTTTCAACACGATTATATTGCAAAAACTCAATTTTTGTACTTTTTACTCAGTTAAAAGTCCAACGGGTCCATTTTACGGCCCATTTAGACCCGCTCGTCCGAAACCTCTACAAAAGGACCGCAAAACAAGTTTTAATCAAAACTTAAGAGTTCATATCGTTGATTACGAGCTTTTCAACACTATTGTATTGCAAAAACTCAATTTATGTTCTTTTTACGAAGTTATAAGTTCAACGGATCCATTTTAAGGCCCATTTAGACCCGCTCGTCCGAAACCTCTACAAAAAGGACCGAAAAACATGTTTTGATCCAAATTTAGGAGTTCATATAATTGATTACGAGCTTTTCAACAAGATTATATTGCAAAAACTCAAGTTTGGTATTTTTTTTACCCAGTTAAAAGACCAACGAGTCCATTTTGCGGCCCATTTAGACATGCTCGCCCGAAACCTCTACAAAAATGACCGAAAAATAAGTTTTGATCAAATTTTAGGAGTTCATATAATTGATTACGATGTATTCAACAAGATTATATTACAAAAACACAAATTCAGTATTTTTTACTCAGTTAAAAGTCCAACGGGTCCATTTTACGGCCCATTTAGACCTGCTCGCCCGAAACCTCTTCAAAAATGACCGAAAAACATGTTATAATCAAATTCCAGGACTTCATATCATTGATTACGATCTTTTCAACATGATTATATTGCAAAAACTCAATTTTGTACTTTTTACTCAGTTAAAAGTCCGACGGGTCAATTTTACGGCCCATTTAGACCCGCTCGTCCGAAACCTCTACAAAAAGGCCCATTTTACGCAATTATAAGTTCAACGGGTCCATTTTAAGGCCCATTTAGACCCGCTCGCCCGAAACCTCTACAAAAAAGACCAAAAAACAAGTTTTGATCAAATTTTAGGAGTTCATATAATTGACTACGAGCTTTTCAACAAGATTATATTGCAAAAACTCAAATTCGGTATTTTTTACTCAGTTAAAAGTCCAACGAGTCCATTTTACGGCCTATTTAGACCCGCTCGTCCGAAACCTCTACAAAAAGGACCGCAAAACAAGTTTTAATCAAAACTTAAGAGTTCATATCGTTGATTACGAGCTTTTCAACACTATTGTATTGCAAAAATTCAATTTCTGTTCTTTTTACGCAGTTATAAGTTCAACAGGTCCATTTTAAGGCTCATTTAGACCCGCTCGTCCGAAACCTCTATGAAAAGGACCGAAAAACAAGTTTTGATCCAATTTTAGGAGTTCATATAATTGATTACGAGCTTTTAAACAAGATTACATTGCAAAACTCAAATTCGGTATTTTTTACTCAGTTAAAAGTCCAACGGGTCCATTTTACGGCCCATTTAGATCCGCTCGCCCGAAACCTCTTCAAAAGTGACTGAAAAGCAAGTTTAATCAAATTTTAGGAGTTCATATAATTGATTACGATCTTTTCAACACGATTATATTGCAAAAACTCAATTTTTGTACTTTTTACTGAGTTAAAAGTCCAACGGGTCCATTTTACGGCCCATTTAGACCCGCTCGTCCGAAACCTCTACAAAAAGGACCGCAAAACAAGTTTTAATCAAAACTTAAGAGTTCATATCGTTGATTACGATCTTTTCAACACTATTGTATTGCAAAATTTCAATTTCTGTTCTTTTTACGCAATTATAAGTTCAACGGGTCCATTTTAAGGCCTATTTAGACCCACTCGTTCGAAACCTCTACAGAAAGGACCGAAAAACAAGTTTTGATCCAATTTTAGGAGTTCATATAATTGATTACGAGCTTTTCAACAAGATTATATTGCAAAACCTCAAATTCGGTATTTTTTACTCAATTAAAAGTCCAACGGGTCCATTTTACGGTCCATTTAGACCCGCTCGCCCGAAACCTCTTCAAAAATGACTGAAAAACAAGTTTAATCAAATTTTAGGAGTTCATATAATTGATTACGATCTTTTCAACACGATTATATTGCAAAAACTCAATTTTTGTACTTTTTACTCAGTTAAAAGTCCAACGGGTCCATTTTACGGCCCATTTAGACCCCCTCGTCCGAAACCTCTACAAAAAGAACCGCAAAACAAGTTTTAATCAAAACTTAAGAGTTCATATCGTTGGTTACGATCTTTTCAACACTATTGTATTGCAAAATTTCAATTTTTGTTCTTTTTACGCAATTATAAGTTCAACGGGTCAATTTTAAGGCCTATTGAGACCCGCTCGTTCGAAACCTCCACAAAAAGGACCGAAAAACAAGTCTTGATCCAATTTTAGGAGTTCATATAATTGATTACGAGCTTTTCAACAAGATTATATTGCAAAACCTCAAATTCGGTATTTTTTACTCAGTTAAAAGTCCAACATGTCCATTTTAAGGCCCATTTAGACCCGCTCGCCCGAAACCTCTTCAAAAATGACTGAAAAACAAGTTTAGTCAAATTTTAGGAGTTCATATAATTGATTACGATCTTTTCAACACGATTATATTGCAAAAACTCAATTTTTGTACTTTTTACTTAGTTAAAAGTCCAACGGGTCAAATTTACGGCCCATTTAGACCCGCTCGTCCGAAACCTCTACAAAAAGGACCGCTAAACAAGTTTTAATCAAAACTTAAGAGTTCATATCGTTGATTACGAGCTTTTCAACACTATTGTATTGCAAAAATTCAATTTCTGTTCTTTTTACGCAGTTATAAGTTCAACAGGTCCATTTTAAGGCCCATTTAGACCCGCTCGTCCGAAACCTCTATAAAAAGGACCGAAAAACAAGTTTTGATCCAATTTTAGGAGTTCATATAATTGATTACGAGCTTTTAAACAAGATTATATTGCAAAACTCAAATTCGGTATTTTTTACTCAGTTAAAAGTCCAATGAGTCCATTTTAGGCCCATTTAGACCCGCTCGCCCGAACCTCTTCAAAAATGACTGAAAACCAAGTTTTAATCAAATTTTAGGAGTTCATATATCTGATTACGATCTTTTCAACACGATTGAATTGCAAAAATTTAATTTCTATTCTTTTTACGCAGTTATAAGTTCAACGGGTCAATTTTAAGGCCCAATAGACCCGCTCGTCCGAAACCTCTACAAAAAGGACCAAAAAACAAGTTTTGATCCAATTTTAGGAGTTCATATAATTGATTACGAGCTTTTCAACAAGATTATATTGCAAAAACTCAAATTCGGTATTTTTTACTCAGTTAAAAGTCCAACGAGTGCAATTTACGGCCCATTTAGACCCGCTCGCCCGAAACCTCTTTAAAAATGACCGAAAAAAGTTTTAATCAAAATTTAGGAGTTCATATAATTGATTACGATCTTTTCAACACGATTATATTGCAAAAACTCAATTTTTGTACTTTTTACTCAGTTAAAAGTCCAACGGGTCCATTTTTCGGCCCATTTAGACCCGCTCGTCCGAAATTTCTACAAAAAGGGCCGCAACACAAGTTTTAATCAAAACTTAAGAGTTCATATCGTTGATTACGAGCTTTTCAACACTATTGTATTGCAAAAATTCAATTTCTGTTCTTTTTACGCAGTTATAAGTTCAACGAGTCCATTTTAAGGCCCATTTAGACCCGCTCGTCCGAAACCTCTACAAAATGGACCGAAAAACAAGTTTTGATTGAATTTTAGGAGTTCATATAATTTTTTACGAGCTTTTCAACAAGATTATATTGCAAAAACTCAAATTCGGTATTTTTACTCAGTTAAAAGTCCAACGGGTCGATTTTACGGCCCATTTAGACCCGCTCGTTCGAAAGCTCTACAAAAAGGACCGAAAAACAAGTTTTGATGCAGTTTTAGGAGTTTATATAATTGATTACGAGCTTTTCAACAAGATTATATTGCAAAAACTCAAATTCGGTATTTTTTACTTAGTTAAAAGTCCAACGGGTCCATTTTACGGCCCATTTAGACCCGCTCGCCCGAAACCTCTTCAAAAATTACTGAAAAACAAGTTTTAATCAAATTTTAGGAGTTCATATAATTGATTACGATCTTTTCAACACGATTATATTGCAAAAACTCAATTTATTTACTTTTTAATCAGTTAAAAGTCCAACGTGTCCATTTTACGGCCCATTTAGACCCGCTCGTCGGAAACCTCTACAAAAAGGACCGCAAAACAAGTTTTAATCAAAGCTTAAGAGTTCATATCGTTGGTTACGAGCTTTTCAACACTATTGTATTGCAAAAATTCAATTTATGTTCTTTTTACGCAGTTATAAGTTCAACGGGTCCATTTTAAGGCCCATTTTGACCCGCTCGTCCGAAACCACTACAAAAAGGACCGAAAAACAAGTTTTGATCCAATTTTAGGAGTTCATATAATTTATTACGAGCTTTTCAACAAGATTATATTGCAAAAAAGTCAATTTCTGTATTTTTTACTCAGTTAGAAGTCCAACGGGTCCATTTTACGGCCCATTTAGACCCGCTAGCCCGAAACCTCTTCAAAAATGACTGAAAAACAAGTTTTAATCAAATATTAGGAGTTCATATAATTGATTAAGATTGTTTCAACACGATTATATTGCAAAAACTCAATTTCTGTATTTTTTACTCAGTTAAAAGTCCAACGGGTCCATTTTACGGCCCATTTAGACTCGCTCGTCCGAAACCTCTACAAAAAGGACCTCAAAACAAGTTTTAATCAAAACTTAAGAGTTCATATCGTTGATTACGAGCTTTTCAACACTATTGTATTGCAAAAATTCAATTTTTGTTCTTTTTACACAGTTATAAGTTCAACGGGTCCATTTTAAGGCCCATTTAGACCCGCTCGCCCGAAACCTCTACAAAAAGAACCGAAAAACAAGTTTTGTTCAAATTTTAGGAGTTCATATAATTGATTACGAGCTTTTCAACAAGATTATATTGCAAAAACTCAAATTCGGTATTTTTTACTCACTTAAAAGTCCAACGGGTCCATTTTACGGCCCATTTAGACCCGCTCGCCCGAAACCTCTTCAAAAATGACTGAAAAACAAGTTTTAATCAAATTTTAGGAGTTCATATAATTGATTACGATCTTTTCAAAACGATTATATTGCAAAAACTCAATTTTTGTGCTTTTAACACAGTTAAAAGACCAACAGGTCCATTTTACGGCCCATTTAGACCCGCTCTCCCGAAACCTCTTCAAAAATGACTGAAAACCAAGTTTTAATCAAATTTAAGGAGTTCATATAACTGATTACGATCTTTTCAACACGATTGTATAGCAAAAATTTAATTTCTGTTCTTTTTACGCAGTTATAAGTTCAACGGGTCCATTTTAAGGCCCATTTAGACCCGCTCGTCCGAAACCTTTTCAAAAATGACTGAAAAACAAGTTTTGATCAAAATTTAGGAGTTCATATAATTGATTACGAGCTTTTCAACAAGATTATATTGCAAAAACTCAAATTCGGTATTTTTTACTCAGTTAAAAGTCCAACGGTTCCAATTTACGGCCCATTTAGACCCGCTCGCCCGAAACCTCTTCAAAAATGACTGAAAAAAAGTTTTAATCAAATTTTAGGACTTCATTTCATTGATTACGATCTTTTCAACACGATTATATTGCAAAAACTCAATTTTTGTACTTTTTACTCAGTTAAAAGTCCAACGAGTCCATTTTACGGCCCATTTAGTCCCGCTCGTCCGAAACCTCTACAAAAAGGACCGCAAAACAAGTCTTGATCCAATTTTAGGAGTTCATATAATTGATTACGAGCTTTTCAACAAGATTATATTGCAAAAACTCAAAATTGGTATTTTTTACTTTGTTAAAAGTTCAACGGGTCCATTTTAAGACCCATTTAGACCCGCTCGCCCGAAACCTCTACAAAAAGGACCGAAAAACTAGTTTTGATCAAATTTTAGGAGTTCATATAATTGATTACGAGCTTTTCAACAAGATTATATTGCAAAAACTCAAATTCGGTATTTTTTACTCAGTTAAAAGTCCAACGAGTCCATTTTACGGCCCATTTAGACCCCCCTCATCCGAAACCTCTACAAAAAGGACCGCAAAACAAGTTTTAATCAAAACTTAAGAGTTCATATCGTTGATTACGAGCTTTTCAACACTATTGTATTGCAAAATTTCAATTTATGTTCTTTTTACGCAATTATAAGTTCAACGGGTCCATTTTAAGGCCCATTTAGACCCGCTCGCTCGAAACCTCTACAAAAAGGACCGAAAAACAAGTTTTGATCAAATTTTAGGAGTTTGTATAATTGATTACGAGCTTTTCAACAAGATTATATTGCAAAAACTCAAATTCGTTATTTTTACTCAGTTAAAAGTCCAACGAGTCCATTTTACGGCCCATTTAGACCCGCTCGTCCGAAACCTCTACAAAAAGGACCGCAAAACAAGTTTTAATCAAAACTTAAGAGTTCATATCGTTGATTACAAGCTATTCAACACTATTGTATTGCAAAAATTCAATTTATGTTGTTTTTACGTAGTTATAAGTTCAACGGTCCGTTTTAAGGCCCATTGAGACCCGCTCGCCCGAAACCTCTACAAAAAGGACCGAAAAACAAGTTTTGATCAAATTTTAGGAGTTCATATAATTGATTACGATCTTTTCAACAAGATTATATTGCAAAAACTCAAATTCGGTATTTTTTACTTAGTTAAAAGTCCAATGGGTCAATTTTACGGCCCATTTAGACTCGCTCGCCCGAAACCTCTTCAAAAATGACTGATAAACAAGTTTTAATAAAATTTTAGGAGTTCATATAACTGATTACGATCTTTTCAACACGATTATATTGCAAAAACTCAATTTTTGTACTTTTTACTCAGTTAAAAGTCCAACGGGTCCATTTTAGGCCCATTTAGACCCGCTCGCCCGAACCTCTTCAAAAATGACTGAAAACCAAGTTTTAATCAAATTTTAGGAGTTCATATATCTGATTACGATCTTTTCAACACGATTGAATTGCAAAAATTTAATTTCTATTCTTTTTACGCAGTTATAAGTTCAACGGGTCAATTTTAAGGCCCAATAGACCCGCTCGTCCGAAACCTCTACAAAAAGGACCAAAAAACAAGTTTTGATCCAATTTTAGGAGTTCATATAATTGATTACGATCTTTTCAACAAGATTATATTGCAAAAACTCAAATTCGGTATTTTTTACTCAGTTAAAAGTCCAACGAGTGCAATTTACGGCCCATTTAGACCCGCTCGCCCGAAACCTCTTTAAAAATGACCGAAAAAAGTTTTAATCAAATTTTAGGAGTTCATATAATTGATTACGATCTTTTCAACACGATTATATTGCAAAAACTCAATTTTTGTACTTTTTACTCAGTTAAAAGTCCAACGGGTCCATTTTTCGGCCCATTTAGACCCGCTCGTCCGAAACCTCTACAAAAAGGACCGAAAAACAAGTTTTGATCCAATTTTAGGAGTTCATAAAATTGATTACGAGCTTTTCAACAAGATTATATTGCAAAAACTCAAATTCTGGATTTTTTACTCAGTTAAAATTCCAACGGGTCCATTTTACGGCCCATTTAGACCCACTCCCCCGAAACCTCCTCAAAAATGACCGAAAAACAAGTTTTAATAAAATTTTAGGAGTTCATATAATTGATTACGATCTTTTCAACACGATTATATTGCAAAAACTCAATTTTTGTACTTTTTACTCAGTTAAAAGTCCAACGGGTCCATTTTACGGCCCATTTAGACCCGCTCGCCCGAAACCTCTTCAAAAATGACTGAAAACCAAGTTTTAATCAAGTTTTAGGAGTTCATATATCTGATTACGATCTTTTCAACACGATTGTGTTGCAAAAATTTAATTGCTGTTCTTTTTACGCAGTTATAAGTTCAACGGGTCCATTTTGAGGCCCATTTAGACCCGCTCGTCCGAAACCTCTACAAAAAGGACCGAAAAACAAGTTTTGATCCAATTTTAGGAGTTCATATAATTGATTACGAGCTTTTCAACAAGGTTATATTGCAAAAACTCAAATTTGGTAATTTTTACTCAGTTAAAAGTCCAACGGGTCCATTTTACGGCCCATTTAGACCCGCTCGCCCGAAACCTCTTCAAAAATGACTGAAAACAAGTTTTAATCAAATTTTAGGAGTTCATATAATTGATTACGATCTTTTCAACACGATTATATTGCAAAAACTCAATTTTTGTACTTTTTACTCAGTTAAAAGTCCAACGGGTCCATTTTACAGACCATTTAGACCCGCTCTTCCGAAACCTCTACAAAAAGGACCGCAAAACAAGTTTTAATCAAAACTTAAGAGTTCATATCGTTGATTACGAGCTTTTCAACACTATTTTATTGCAAAAATTCAATTTTTGTTCTTTTTACGCAGTTATAAGTTCAACGGGTCCATTTTAAGGCCCATTTAGACCCGCTCGTCCGAAACCTCTACAAAAAGGACCGAAAAACAAGTTTTGATCCAATTTTACGAGTTCATATAATTGATTACGAGCTTTTCAACAAGATTATATTGCAAAAACTCAAATTCGGTATTTTTTACTCAGTTAAAAGTCCAATGAGTCCAATTTACGGCCCATTTAGACCCGCTCGCCCGAAACCTCTTTAAAAATGACCGAAAAAAGTTTTAATCAAATTTTAGGAGTTCATATAATTGATTACGATCTTTTCAACACGATTATATTGCAAAAACTCAATTTTTGTACTTTTTACTCAGTTAAAAGTCCAACGGGTCCATTTTTCGGCCCATTTAGACCCGCTCGTCCGAAACCTCTACAAAAAGGACCGAAAAACAAGTTTTGATCCAATTTTAGGAGTTCATATAATTGATTACGAGCTTTTCAACAAGATTATATTTCAAAAACTTAAATTCGGTATTTTTTACTTAGTTAAAAGTCCAACGAGTCCATTTTACGGCCCATTTGGACCCCCCTCGTCCGAAACCTCTACAAATAGGACCGCATAACAAGTTTTAATCAAATTTTAGGAGTTCATATAATTGATTACGATCTTTTCAACAAGATTATATTGCAAAAACACAAATTCGGTATTTTTTACTCAGTTAAAAGTCCAACTGGTCAATTTTACGGCCCATTTAGACCCGCTAGCCCGAAACCTCTTCAAAAATGACCGAAAACATGTTTTAATCAAATTTTAGGACTTCATATCATTGATTACGATCTTTTCAACACGATAATATTGCAAAAACTCAATTTTTGTACTTTTTACTCAGTTAAAAGTCCAACGGGTCCATTTTACGGCCAATTTAGACCCGCTCGTCCGAAACCTCTACAAAAAGGACCGCAAAACAAGTTTTAATCAAAACTTAAGAGTTCATATCGTTGATTACGAGCTTTTCAACACTATTGTATTGCAAAAATTCAATTTTTGTTCTTTTTACGCAGTTATAAGTTCAACGGGTCCATTTTAAGGCCCATTTAGACCCGCTCGTCCGAAACCTCTACAAAAAGGACCGAAAAACAAGTTTTGATCCAATTTTACGAGCTCATATAATTGATTACGAGCTTTTCAACAAGATTATATTGCAAAAACTCAAATTTGGTATTTTTTTACTCAGTTAAAAGTCCAACGGGTCCATTTTACGGCCCATTTAGACCCGCTCGCCCGAAACCTCTTTAAAAATGACTGAAAAATAAGTTTTAATCAAATTTTAGGAGTTCATATAAATGATTACGATCTTTTCAACACGATTATATTGCAAAAACTTAATTTTTGTACATTTTACTCCGTTAAAAGTCCAACGGGTCCATTTTACGGCCCATTTAGACCCGCTCGCCCGAAACCTCTACAAAAAGGACCGCAAAACAAGTTTTAATCAAATTTTAGGAGTTCATATAATTGATTACGATCTTTTCAACACGATTATATTGCAAAAACTCAATTTTTGTACTTTTTACTCAGTTAAAAGTCCAACGGGTCTATTTTACGGCCCATTTAGACCCACTCGTCCGAAACCTCTACAAAAAGGACCGCAAAACAAGTTTTAATCAAAACTTTAGAGTTCATATCGTTGATTACGAGCTTTTCAACACTATTGTATTGCAAAAATTCAATTTCTATTGTTTTTACGCAGTTATAAGTTCAACGGGTCCATTTTAAGGCCCATTTAGACTCGCTCGTCCGAAACCTGTACAAAAAGGACCGAAAAAAAGTTTTGATCCAATTTTAGGAGTTCATATAATTGATTACGAGCTTTTCAACAAGATTATATTGCAAAAACTCCAATTCGGTATTTTTTACTCAGTTAAAAGTCCAACGGGTCCATTTTGGGGCCCATTTAGACCCGCTTGCCCGAAACCTCTTCAAAAATGACCGAAAAATAAGTTTTGATCAAATTTTAGGAGTTCATATAATTGATTACGATCTTTTCAACAAGATTATATTGCAAAAAACACAAATTCGGTATTTTTTACTCAGTTAAAAGTCCAACGGGTCCATTTTACGGCCCATTTAGACCCGCTCGCCCGAAACCTCTTTAAAAATGACCGAAAAAAAAGTTTTAATCAAATTTTAGGACTTCATATCATTGATTACTATCTTTTCAACACGATTATATTGCAAAAACTCAATTTTTGTACTTTTTACTCGGTTAAAAGTCCAACGGGTCCATTTTACGGCCTATTTAGACCCGCTCGCCCGAAACCTCTTCAAAAATGACTGAAAACAAGTTTTAATCAAATTTTAGGAGTTCATATAATTGATTACGATCGTTTCAACACGATTATATTGCAAAAACTCAATTTCTGTATTTTTTTCTCAGTTAAAAGTCCAACGGGTCCATTTTACGGCCCATTTAGACCCGCTCGTCCGAAACCTCTACAAAAAGGACCGCAAAACAAGTTTTGATCAAATTTTAGGAGTTCATATAATTGATTACGAGCTTTTCAACAAGATATTATTGCAAAAACTCAAATTCGGTATTTTTTACTCACTTAAAAGTCCAACGGGTCCATTTTACGGCCCATTTAGACCCGCTCGCCCGAAACCTCTTCAAAAATGACTGAAAAACAAGTTTTAATCAAATTTTAGGAGTTCATATAATTGATTACGATCTTTTCAACACGATTATATTGCAAAAACTCAATTTTTGTACTTTTTACTCAGTTAAAAGTCCAACGGGTCCATTTTACGGCCCATTTAGACCCGCTCGCCAGAAACCTCTTCAAAAATGACTGAAAACCAAGTTTTAATCAAATTTTAGGAGTTCATATATCTGATTATGATCTTTTCAACACGATTGCATTGCAAAAATTTAATTTATGTTCTTTTTACGCAGTTATAAGTTCAACGGGTCAATTTTAAGGCCCATTTAGACCCGCTCGTCCGAAACCTCTACAAAAAGGACCGAAAAACAAGTTTTGATCCAATTTTAGGAGTTCATATAATTGATTAGTGATTACGAGCTTTTCAACAAGATTATATTGCAAAAACTCAAATTTGGTATTTTTTACTCAGTTAAAAATCCAACGAGTCCAATTTACGGCCCATTTAGACCTGCTCGCCCGAAACCTCTTTAAAAATGACCGAAAAAAGTTTTAATCAAATTTTAGGAGTTCATATAATTGATTACGATCTTTTCAACACGATTATATTGCAAAAACTCAATTTTTGTACTTTTTACTCAGTTAAAAGTCCAACGGGTCCATTTTTCGGCCCATTTAGACCCGCTCGTCCGAAACCTCTACAAAAAGAACCGAAAAACAAGTTTTGATCCAATATTAGGAGTTCATATAATTGATTACGAGATTTTCAACAAGATTATATTGCAAAAACTTAAATTCGGTATTTTTTACTCAGTTAAAAGTCCAACGGGTCCATTTTACGGCCCATTTAGACCCGCTCGCTCGAAACCTCTTCAAAAATGACCGAAAAATAAGTTTTGATCAAATTTTAGGAGTTCATATAATTGATTACGATCTTTTCAACAAGATTATATTGCAAAAACACAAATTCGGTATTTTTTACTCAGTTAAAAGTCCAACGGGTCCATTTTACGGCCCATTTAGACCCGCTAGCCCGAAACCTCTTCAAAAATGACCGAAAACATGTTTTAATCAAATTTTAGGACTTCATATCATTGATTACGATCTTTTCAATACGATAATATTGCAAAAACTCAATTTTTGTACTTTTTACTCAGTTAAAAGTCCAACGGGTGCATTTTACGGCCCATTTAGACCCGCTCGTCCGAAACCTCTACAAAAAGGACCGAAAAAAGTTTTGATCCAATTTTAGGAGTTCATATAATTGATTACGAGCTTTTCAACAAGATATTATTGCAAAAACTCAAATTCAGTATTTTTTACTCAGTTAAAATTCCAACGGGTCCATTTTACGGCCCATTTAGACCCACTCCCCCGAAACCTCTTCAAAAATGACCGAAAAACAAGTTTTAACCAAATTTTAGGAGTTCATATAATTGATTACGACCTTTTCAACACGATTATATTGCAAAAACTCAATTTTGTACTTTTTACTCAGTTAAAAGTCCAACGGATCCATTTTACGGCCCATTTAGACCCGCTCGTCCGAAATTTCTAAAAAAAGGGCCGCAAAACAAGATTTAATCAAAACTTAAGAGTTCATATCGTTGATTACGAGCTTTTCAACACTATTGTATTGCAAAAATTCAATTTCTGTTGTTTTTACGCAGTTATAAGTTCAACGGGTCCATTTTAAGGCCCATTTAGACCCGCTCGTCCGAAACCTCTACAAAAAGGACCGAAAAACAAGTTTTGATCCAATTTTAGGATTTCATATAATTGATACGAGATTTTCAACAAGATTATATTGCAAAAACTCAAATTCGGTATTTTTTACTTAGTTAAAAGTCCAACGGGTCCATTTTACGGCCCATTTAGACCCGCTAGCCCGAAACCTCTTCAAAAATGACCGAAAACATGTTTTAATCAAATTTTAGGACTTCATATCATTGATTACGATCTTTTCAATACGATAATATTGCAAAACTCAATTTTTGTACTTTTTACTCAGTTAAAAGTCCAACGGGTCCATTTTACGGCCCATTTAGACCCGCTCGTCCGAAACCTCTACAAAAAGGACCGAAAAAAAGTTTTGATCCAATTTTAGGAGTTCATATAATTGATTACGAGCTTTTCAACAAGATATTATTGCAAAAACTCAAATTCGGTATTTTTTACTCAGTTAAAATTCCAACGGGTCCATTTTACGGCCCATTTAGACCCGCTCGCACGAAACCTCTTCAAAAATGACTGAAAAACAAGTTTTAATCAAATTTTAGGAGTTCATATAATTGATTACGATCTTTTCAACACGATTATATTGCAAAAACTCAATTTTGTACTTTTTACTCAGTTAAAAGTCCAACGGATCCATTTTACGGCCCATTTAGACCCGCTCGTCCGAAACCTCTACAAAAAGGACCGCAAAACAAGTTTTAATCAAAACTTAAGAGTTCATATCGTTGATTACGAGCTTTTCAACACTATTGTATTGCAAAAATTCAATTTCTGTTCTTTTTACGCAGTTATAAGTTCAACGAGTCCATTTTGAGGCTCATTTAGACCCGCTCGTCCGAAACCTCTACAAAATGGACCGAAAAACAAGTTTTGATCCAATTTTAGGAGTTCATATAATTGATTACGAGCTTTTCAACAAGATTATATTGCAAAAACTCAAATTCGGTATTTTTTACTCAGTTAAAAGTCCAACGGGTCCATTTTACGGCCCATTTAGACCCGCTCGTTCGAAAACTCTACAAAAAGGACCGAAAAACAAGTTTTGATGCAATTTTAGGAGTTTATATAACTGTTTACGAGCTTTTCAACAAGATTATATTGCAAAAACTCAAATTCGGTATTTTTTACTTACTTAAAAGTCCAACGGGTCCATTTTACGGCCCATTTAGACCCGCTCGCCCGAAACCTCTTCAAAAATGACTGAAAAACAAGTTTTAATCAAATTTTAGGAGTTCATATAACTGATTACGATCTTTTCAACACGATTATATTGCAAAAACTCAATTTATTTACTTTTTACTCAGTTAAAAGTCCAACGGGTCCATTTTACGTACCATTTAGACCTGCTCGTCAGAAACCTCTACAAAAAGGACCGCAAAACAAGTTTTAATCAAAGCTTAAGAGTTCATATCGTTGGTTACAAGCTTTTCAACACTATTGTATTGCAAAAATTCAATTTATGTTCTTTTTACGCAGTTATAAGTTCAACGGGTCCATTTTAAGGCCCATTTAGTCCCGCTCGTCCGAAACCACTACAAAAAGGACCGAAAAACAAGTTTTGATCCATTTTTAGGAGTTCATATAATTGATTACGAGCTTTTCAACAAGATTATATTGCAAAAAAGTCAATTTCTGTATTTTTTTACTTAGTTAAAAGTCCAACGGGTCCATTTTACGGCCCATTTAGACCCGCTCGCCCGAAACCTCTTCAAAAATGACTGAAAAACAAGTTTTAATCAAATATTAGGAGTACATATAATTGATTATGATTGTTTCAACACGATTATATTGCAAAAACTCAATTTCTGTATTTTTTACTCAGTTAAAAGTCCAACGGGTCCATTTTACGGCCCATTTAGACCCGCTCGTCCGAAACCTCTACAAAAAGGACCGCAAAACAAGTTTTGATCAAAATTTAGGAGTTCATATGATTGATTACGAGCTTTTCAACAAGATTATATTGCAAAAACTCAAATTCGGTATTTTTTACTCACTTAAAAGTCCAACGGGTCCATTTTACGGCCCATTTAGACCCGCTCGCCTGAAACCTCTTCAAAAATGACTGAAAAACAAGTTTTAATC
Source organism: Hibiscus trionum (assembly GCA_030270665.1). Taxonomy (NCBI): domain Eukaryota; kingdom Viridiplantae; phylum Streptophyta; class Magnoliopsida; order Malvales; family Malvaceae; genus Hibiscus; species Hibiscus trionum. Next base: position 51,498,608 of record BSYR01000020.1, on the reverse strand, counting down.
AAATTTTAGGAGTTCATATAATTGATTACGATCTTTTCAACACGATTATATTGCAAAAACTTAATTTTTGTACTTTTTACTCAGTTAAAAGACCAACGGGTCCATTTTACGGCCCATTTAGACCCGCTCGCCCAAAACCTCTTCAAAAATGACTGAAAACCAAGTTTTAATCAAATTTAAGGAGTTCATATAACTAATTACGATCTTTTCAACAAGATTGTATTGCAAAAATTTAATTTCTGTTCTTTTTACGCAGTTATAAGTTCAACGGGTCCATTTTAAGGCCCATTTAGTCCCGCTCGTCCGAAACCACTACAAAAAGGACCGAAAAACAAGTTTTGATCCAATTTTAGGAGTTCATATAATTGATTACGAGCTTTTCAACAAGATTATATTGCAAAAAAGTCAATTTCTGTATTTTTTTACTTAGTTAAAAGTCCAACGGGTCCATTTTACGGCCCAGTTAGACCCGCTCGCCCGAAACCTCTTCAAAAATGACTGAAAAACAAGTTTTAATCAAATATTAGGAGTACATATAATTGATTATGATTGTTTCAACACGATTATATTGCAAAAACTCAATTTCTGTATTTTTTACTCAGTTAAAAGTCCAACGGGTCCATTTTACGGCCCATTTAGACCCGCTCGTCCGAAACCTCTACAAAAAGGACCGCAAAACAAGTTTTGATCAAATTTTAGGAGTTCATATAATTGATTACGAGCTTTTCAACAAGATTATATTGCAAAAACTCAAATTCGGTATTTTTTACTCACTTAAAAGTCCAACGGGTCCATTTTACGGCCCATTTAGACCCGCTCGCCTGAAACCTCTTCAAAAATGACTGAAAAACAAGTTTTAATCAAATTTTAGGAGTTCATATAATTGATTACGATCTTTTCAACACGATTATATTGCAAAAACTCAATTTTTGTACTTTTTACTCAGTTAAAAGACCAACGGGTCCATTTTACGGCCCATTTAGACCCGCTCGCCCAAAACCTCTTCAAAAAGGACTGAAAACAAAGTTTTAATCAAATTTAAGGAGTTCATATAACTGATTACGATCTTTTCAACAAGATTGTATTGCAAAAATTTAATTTCTGTTCTTTTTACGCAGTTATAAGTTCAACGGGTCCATTTTAAGGCCCATTTAGACCTGCTCGTCCGAAACCTTTTCAAAAATGACTGAAAAACAAGTTTTGATCAAAATTTTGGAGTTAATATAATTGATTACGAGCTTTTCAACAAGATTATATTGCAAAAACTCAAATTCGGTATTTTTTACTCAGTTAAAAGTCCAACGGTTCCAATTTACGGCCTATTTAGACCCGCTCGCCCGAAACCTCTTCAAAAATGACTGAAAAAAGTTTTAATCAAATTTTAGGACTTCATATCATTGATTACGATCTTTTCAACACGATTATATTGCAAAAACTCAATTTTTGTACTTTTTACTCAGTTAAAAGTCCAACGAGTCCATTTTACGGCCCATTTAGACCCGCTCGTCCGAAACCTCTACAAAAAGGACGCAAAACAAGTCTTGATCCAATTTTATGAGTTCATATAATTGATTACGAACTTTTCAACAAGATTATATTGCAAAAACTCAAAATCGGTATTTTTTTACTTAGTTAAAAGTCCAACGGGTCCATTTTAAGGCCCATTTAGACCCGTTTGCCCGAATCCTCTACAAAAAGTACCGAAAAACAAGTTTTGATCAAATTTTAGGTGTTCATATAATTGATTACGAGCTTTTCAACAAGATTATATTGCAAAAACTCAAATTCGGTATTTTTTACTCAGTTAAAAGTCCAACGAGTCCATTTTACGGCCCATTTAGACCCCCCTCGTCCGAAACCTCTACAAAAAGGACCGCAAAACAAGTTTTAATCAAAACTTAAGAGTTCATATCGTTGATTACGAGCTTTTCAACACTATTGTATTGCAAAATTTCAATTTATGTTCTTTTTACGCAATTATAAGTTCAACGGGTCCATTTTAAGGCCCATTTAGACCCGCTCGCCCGAAACCTCTACAAAAAAGACCAAAAAACAAGTTTTGATCAAATTTTAGGAGTTCATATAATTGACTACGAGCTTTTCAACAAGATTATATTGCAAAAACTCAAATTCGGTATTTTTTACTCAGTTAAAAGTCCAACGAGTCCATTTTACGGCCTATTTAGACCCGCTCGTCCGAAACCTCTACAAAAAGGACCGCAAAACAAGTTTTAATCAAAACTTAAGAGTTCATATCGTTGATTACGAGCTTTTCAACACTATTGTATTGCAAAAATTCAATTTCTGTTCTTTTTACGCAGTTATAAGTTCAACGGTCTATTTTAAGGCCCATTTAGACCCGCTCGTCCGAAACCTCTACGAAAAGGATCGGAAAACAAGTTTTGATCCAATTTTAGGAGTTCATATAATTGATTACGAGCTTTTCAACAAGATTATATTGCAAAAACTCAAATTTGGTATTTTTTACTCAGTTAAAAGTCCAACGAGTCCATTTTACGGCTCATTTAGACCCGCTCGCCCGAAACCTCTTCAAAAATGACTTAAAAACAAGTTTTGATCAAATTTTAGGAGTTCATATAATTGATTACGATCTTTTCAACAAGATTATATTGCAAAAACACAAATTCGGTATTTTTTACTCAGTTAAAAGTCCAACGGGTCCATTTTACGGCCCATTTATACCCGCTCGCCCGAAACATCTTCAAAAATGACCGAAAAACAATTTTTAATCAAATTTTTGGACTTCATATCATTGATTACGATCTTTTCAACACGATTATATTGCAAAAACTCAATTTTTGTACTTTTTACTTAGTTAAAAGTCCAACGGGTCCATTTTACGGCCCATTTAGACCCGCTCGCCTGAAACCTCTTCAAAAATGACCGAAAAAAAAGTTTTAATCAAATTTTAGGACTTCATATCATTGATTACGAGCTTTTCAACACTATTGTATTGCAAAAATTCAATTTATGTTCTTTTTACGCAGTTATAAGTTCAACGGGTCCATTTTAAGGCCCATTTAGACCCGCTCGTCCGAAACCACTACAAAAAGGACCGAAAAACAAGTTTTGATCCAATTTTAGGAGTTCATATAATTGATTACGAGCTTTGCAACAAGAATAGGTTGCAAAAAAGTCAATTTCTGCATTTTTTACTCAGTTAAAAGTCCAACGGGTCCATTTTACGACCCATTTAGACCCGCTCGCCCGAAACCTCTACAAAAATGACCGAAAAAAAAGTTTTAATCAAATTTTAGGACTTCATATCATTGATTACTATCTTTTCAACACGATTATATTGCAAAAACTCTATTTTTGTAGTTTTTACTCGGTTAAAAGTCCAACGGGTCCATTTTACGGCCCATTTAGACCCGCTCGCCCGAAACCTCTTCAAAAATGACTGAAAAATAAGTTTTAATCAAATTTTAGGAGTTCATATAATTGATTACGATCGTTTCAAGACGATTATATTGCAAAAACTCAATTTCTGTATTTTTTACTCAGTTAAAAGTCCAACGGGTCCATTTTACGGCCCATTTAGACCCGCTCGTCCGAAACCTCTACAAAAAGGACCGCAAAACAAGTTTTAATCAAAACTTAAGAGTTCATATCGTTGATTACGAGCTTTTCAACACTATTGTATTGCAAAAATTCAATTTATGTTCTTTTAACGCATTTATAAGTTCAACGGGTCCATTTTAAGGCCCATTTAGACCCGCTCGCCCGAAACCTCTACAAAAAGAACCGAAAAACAAGTTTTGATCAAATTTTAGGAGTTCATATAATTGATTACGAGCTTTTCAACAAGATTATATTGCAAAAACTCAAATTCGGTATTTTTTACTTAGTTAAAAGTCCAATGGGTCCATTTTACGGCCCATTTAGACTCGCTCGCCCGAAACCTCTTAAAAATGACTGAAAAACAAGTTTTAATAAAAGTTTAGGAGTTCATATAATTGATTACGATCTTTTCAACACGATTATATTGCAAAAACTCAATTTTTGTACTTTTTACTCAGTTAAAAGTCCAACGAGTCCATTTTACGGCCCATTTAGACCCGCTCGCCCGAAACCTCTTCAAAAATGACTGAAAACCAAGTTTTAATCAAATTTTAGGAGTTCATATATCTGAGTACGATCTTTTCAACATGATTGTATTGCAAAAATTTAATTTCTGTTCTTTTTACGCAGTTATAAGTTCAACGGGTCCATTTTAATGCCCATTTAGACCCGCTCGTCCGAAACCTCTACAAAAAGGACCGAAAAACAAGTTTTGATCCAATTTTAGGAGTTCATATAATTGATTACGAGCTTTTCAACACGATTATATTGCAAAAACTCAAATTCAGTATTTTTTACTCAGTTAAAAGTCCAACGGGTCCAATTTATGGCCCATTTAGACCCGCTCGCCCGAAACCTCTTTAAAAATGACCGAAAAAAGTTTTAATCAAATTTTAGGAGTTCATATAATTGATTACGATCTTTTCAACACGATTATATTGCAAAAACTCAATTTTTGTACTTTTTACTCAGTTAAAAGTCCAACGGGTCCATTTTAGAGACCATTTAGACCCGCTCTTCCGAAACCTCTACAAAAAGGACCGCAAAACAAGTTTTAATCAAAACTTAAGAGTTCATATCGTTGATTACGAGCTTTTCAACACTATTGTATTGCAAAATTTCAATTTCTGTTCTTTTTACACAATTATAAGTTCAACGGGTCCATTTTAAGGCCCATTTAGACCCGCTCGCCCGAAACCTCTACAAAAAGGACCGAAAAACAAGTTTCGATCAAATTTTAGGAGTTTATATAATTGATTACGAGCTTTTCAACAAGATTATATTGCAAAAACTCAAATTCGGTATTTTTTACTTAGTTAAAAGTCCAATGAGTCTATTTTACGTCCCATTTAGACCCGCTCGTCCGAAACCTCTACAAAAAGGACCGCAAAACAAGTTTTAATCAAAACTTAAGAGTTCATATCGTTGATTACGAGCTTTTCAACACTATTGTATTGCAAAAATTCAATTTCTGTTGTTTTTACGCAGTTATAAGTTCAACGGTCCATTTTAAGGCCCATTTAGACCCGCTCGTCCGAAATCTACAAAAAGGATCGGAAAACAAGTTTTGATCCAATTTTAGGAGTTCATATAATTGATTACGAGCTTTTCAACAAGATTATATTGCAAAAACTCAAATTTGGTATTTTTTACTCAGTTAAAAGTCCAACGAGTCCATTTTACGGCTCATTTAGACCCGCTCGCCCGAAACCTCTTCAAAAATGACTTAAAAACAAGTTTTGATCAAATTTTAGGAGTTCATATAATTGATTACGATCTTTTCAACAAGATTACATTGCAAAAACACAAATTCGGTATTTTTTACTCAGTTAAAAGTCCAACGGGTCCATTTTACGGCCCATTTATACCCGCTCGCCCGAAACATCTTCAAAAATGACCGAAAAACAATTTTTAATCAAATTTTAGGACTTCATATCATTGATTACGATCTTTTCAACACGATTATCTTGCAAAAACTCAATTTTTGTACTTTTTACTTAGTTAAAAGTCCAACGGGTCCATTTTACGACCCATTTAGACCTGCTCGCCTGAAACCTCTTCAAAAATGCCCGAAAAAAAAGTTTTAATCAAATTTTAGGACTTCATATCATTGATTACGAGCTTTTCAACACTATTGTATTGCAAAAATTCAATTTATGTTCTTTTTACGCAGTTATAAGTTCAACGGGTCCATTTTAAGGCCCATTTAGACCCGCTCGTCCGAAACCACTACAAAAAGGACCAAAAAACAAGTTTTGATCCAATTTTAGGAGTTCATATAATTGATTACAAGCTTTGCAACAAGAATAGGTTGCAAAAAAGTCAATTTCTGCATTTTTTACTCAGTTAAAAGTCCAACGGGTCCATTTTACGACCCATTTAGACCCGCTCGCCCGAAACCTCTACAAAAATGACCGAAAAAAAAGTTTTAATCAAATTTTAGGACTTCATATCATTGATTACTATCTTTTCAACACGATTATATTGCAAAAACTCAATTTTTGTAGTTTTTACTCGGTTAAAAGTCCAACGGGTCCATTTTACGGCCCATTTAGACCCGCTCGCCCGAAACCTCTTCAAAAATGACTGAAAAACAAGTTTTAATCAAATTTTAGGAGTTCATATAATTGATTACGATCGTTTCAAGACGATTATATTGCAAAAACTCAATTTCTGTATTTTTTAGTCAGTTAAAAGTCCAACGGGTCCATTTTACGGCCCATTTAGACCCGCTCGTCCGAAACCTCTACAAAAAGGACCGCAAAACAAGTTTTAATCAAAACTTAAGAGTTCATATCGTTGATTACGAGCTTTTCAACACTATTGTATTGCAAAAATTCAATTTATGTTCTTTTAACGCAGTTATAAGTTCAACGGGTCCATTTTAAGGCCCATTTAGACCCGCTCGCCCGAAACCTCTACAAAAAGAACCGAAAAACAAGTTTTGATCAAATTTTAGGAGTTCATATAATTGATTACGAGCTTTTCAACAAGATTATATTGCAAAAACTCAAATTCGGTATTTTTTACTTAGTTAAAAGTCCAATGGGTCCATTTTACGGCCCATTTAGACTCGCCCGCCCGAAACCTCTTAAAATGACTGAAAAACAAGTTTTAATAAAAGTTTAGGAGTTCATATAATTGATTACGATCTTTTCAACACGATTATATTGCAAAAACTCAATTTTTGTACTTTTTACTCAGTTAAAAGTCCAACGGGTCCATTTTACGGCCCATTTAGACCCGCTCGCCCGAAACCTCTTCAAAAATGACTGAAAACCAAGTTTTTATCAAATTTTAGGAGTTCATATATCTGATTACGATCTTTTCAACACGATTGTATTGCAAAAATTTAATTTCTGTTCTTTTTACGCAGTTATAAGTTCAACGAGTCCATTTTAATGCCCATTTATACCCGCTCGTCCGAAACCTCTACAAAAAGAACCGAAAAAACATGTTTTGATCCAATTTTAGGAGTTCATATAATTGATTACGAGCTTTTCAACAAGATTATATTGCAAAAACTCAAATTCGATATTTTTTACTCAGTTAAAAGTCCAACGGGTCCAATTCACGGCCCATTTAGACCCGCTCGCCCGAAACCTCTTTAAAAATGACCGAAAAAAGTTTTAATCAAATTTTAGGAGTTCATATAATTGATTACGATCTTTTCAACACGATTATATTGCAAAAACTCAATTTTTGTACTTTTTACTCAGTTAAAAGTCCAACGAGTCCATTTTTCGGCCCATTTAGACCCGCTCGTCCGAAACCTCTACAAAAAGGACCGAAAAACAAGTTTTGATCCAATTTTAGGAGTTCATATAATTGATTACGAGCTTTTCAACAAGATTATATTGCAAAAACTTAAATTCGGTATTTTTTACTCAGTTAAAAGTCCAACGGGTCCATTTTACGGCCCATTTAGACCCGCTCGACCGAAACCTCTTCAAAAATGACAGAAAAATAAGTTTTGATCAAATTTTAGGAGTTCATATAATTGATTACGATCTTTTCAACAAGATTATATTGCAAAAAAAAATTCGGTATTTTTTACTCATTTAAAAGTCCAACGGGTCCATTTTACGGCCCATTTAGACCCGCTAGCCCGAAACCTCTTCAAAAATGACCGAAAACATGTTTAATCAAATTTTAGGACTTCATATCATTGATTACGATCTTTTCAACACTATAATATTGCAAAAACTCAATTTTTGTACTTTTTACTCAGTTAAAATTCCAACGGGTCCATTTTACGGCCCATTTAGACCCGCTCGTCCGAAACCTCTACAAAAAGGACCGCAAAACAAGTTTTAACCAAAACTTAAGAGTTCATATCGTTGATTACGAGCTTTTCAACACTATTGTATTGCAAAAATTCAATTTCTGGTCTTTTTACGCAGTTATAAGTTCAACGGGTCCACTTTAAAGCCCATTTAGACCCGCTCGTCCGAAACCTCTACAAAAAGGACCGAAAAAAAGTTTTGATCCAGTTTTAGGAGTTCATATAATTGATTACGAGCTTTTCAACAAGATTATATTGCAAAAACTCAAATTCGGTATTTTTTACTCAGTTAAAATTCCAACGGGTCCATTTTACGGCCCATTTAGACCCACTCCCCCGAAACCTCTTCAAAAATGACCGAAAAATAAGTTTTTATCAAATTTTAGGAGTTCATATAATTGATTACGATCTTTTCAACACGATTATATTGCAAAAACTCAATTTTGTACTTTTTACTCAGTTAAAAGTCCAACGGATCCATTTTACGGCCCATTTAGACCCGCTCTTCCGAAATTTCTACAAAAAGGGTCGCAAAACAAGTTTTAATCTAAACTTAAGAGTTCATATCGTTGATTACGAGCTTTTCAACACTATTGTATTGCAAAAATTCAATTTCTGTTGTTTTTACGCAGTTATAAGTTCAACGGTCCATTTTAAGGCCCATTTAGACCCGCTCGTCCGAAACCTCTACAAAAAGGATCGGAAAACAAGTTTTGATCCAATTTTAGGAGTTCATATAATTGATTACGAGCTTTTCAACAAGATTATATTGCAAAAACTCAAATTTGGTATTTTTTACTCAGTTAAAAGTCCAACGAGTCCATTTTACGGCCCATTTAGACCCCCTCGTCCGAAACCTCTACAAAAAGGACCGCAAAATAAGTTTTAATCAAAACTTAAGAGTTCATATCGTTGATTACGAGCTTTTCAACACTATTGTATTGCAAAATTTCAATTTATGTTCTTTTTACGCAATTATAAGTTCAACGGGTCCATTTTAAGGCCCATTTAGACCCGCTCGCCCGAAACCTCTACAAAAATGACCGAAAAACAAGTTTTGATCCAATTTTACGAGTTCATATAATTTATTACGAGCTTTTCAACAAGATTATATTGCAAAAACTCAAATTTGGTATTTTTTACTCAGTTAAAAGTCCAACGGGTCCATTTTACGGCCCATTTAGACCCACTCCCCCGAAACCTCTTCAAAAAATGACCGAAAAATAAGTTTTTATCAAATTTTAGGAGTTCATATAATTGATTACGATCTTTTCAACACGATTATATTGCAAAAACTCAATTTTGTACTTTTTACTCAGTTAAAAGTCCAACGGATCCATTTTACGGCCCATTTAGACCCGCTCTTCCGAAATTTCTACAAAAAGGGTCGCAAAACAAGTTTTAATCTAAACTTAAGAGTTCATATCGTTGATTACGAGCTTTTCAACACTATTGTATTGCAAAAATTCAATTTCTGTTGTTTTTACGCAGTTATAAGTTCAACGGTCCATTTTAAGGCCCATTTAGACCCGCTCGTCCGAAACCTCTACAAAAAGGATCGGAAAACAAGTTTTGATCCAATTTTAGGAGTTCATATAATTGATTACGAGCTTTTCAACAAGATTATATTGCAAAAACTCAAATTTGGTATTTTTTACTCAGTTAAAAGTCCAACGAGTCCATTTTACGGCCCATTTAGACCCCCTCGTCCGAAACCTCTACAAAAAGGACCGCAAAATAAGTTTTAATCAAAACTTAAGAGTTCATATCGTTGATTACGAGCTTTTCAACACTATTGTATTGCAAAATTTCAATTTATGTTCTTTTTACGCAATTATAAGTTCAACGGGTCCATTTTAAGGCCCATTTAGACCCGCTCGCCCGAAACCTCTACAAAAATGACCGAAAAACAAGTTTTGATCCAATTTTACGAGTTCATATAATTTATTACGAGCTTTTCAACAAGATTATATTGCAAAAACTCAAATTTGGTATTTTTTACTCAGTTAAAAGTCCAACGGGTCCATTTTACGGCCCATTTAGACCCGCTCGCCCGAAACCTCTTCAAAAATGACTGAAAAACAAGTTTTAATCAAATTTTAGGAGTTCATATAAATGATTACAATCTTTTCAACACGATTATATTGCAAAAACTCAATTTTAATACATTTTACTCCGTTAAAAGTCCAACGGGTCCATTTTACGGCTCATTTAGACCCGCTCGCCCGAAACCTCTACAAAAAGGACCGTAAAACAAGTTTTAATCAAATTTTAGGAGTTCATATAATTGATTACGATCTTTTCAACACGATTATATTGCAAAAACTCAATTTTTGTACTTTTTACTCAGTTAAAAGTCCAACGGGTCCATTTTACGGCCCATTTAGACCCACTCGTCTGAAACCTCTACAAAAGGACCGTAAAACAAGTTTTAATCAAAACTTTAGAGTTCATATCGTTGATTACGAGCTTTTCAACACTATTGTATTGCAAAAGTTCAATTTCTGTTGTTTTTACGCAGTTATAAGTTCAACGGGTCCATTTTAAGGCCCATTTAGACCCGCTCGTCCGAAACCTGCACAGAAAGGACCGAAAAACAAGTTTTGATCCAATTTTAGGAGTTCATATAATTGATTACGAGCTTTTCAACAAGATTATATAGCAAAAACTCAAATTCGGTATTTTTTACTCAGTTAAAAGTCCAACGGGTCCATTTTGCGGCCCATTTAGATTCGCTCGCCCGAAACCTCTTCAAAAATGAGCGAAAAATAAGTTTTGATCAAATTTTAGGAGTTCATATAATTGATTACGATCTTTTCAACAAGATTATATTGCAAAAACACAAATTTGGTATTTTTTTACTCAGTTAAAAGTCCAACGAGCCCATATTTACGGCCCATTTAGACCCGCTCGCCCGAAACCTCTTTAAAAATGACCGAAAAAAGTTTTAACCAAATTTTAGGAGTTCATATAATTGATTACGATCTTTGCAACACGATTATATTGCAAAAACTCAATTTTTGTACTTTTTACTCAGTTAAAAGTCCAACGGGTCCATTTTTCGGCCCATTTAGACATGCTCGTCCGAAACCTCTACAAAAAGGACCGAAAAACAAGTTTTGATCCAATTTTAGGAGTTCATATAATTGATTACGAGCTTTTCAACAAGATATTATTGCAAAAACTCAAATTCGGTATTTTTTACTCAGTTAAAATTCCAACGGGTCCATTTTACGGCCCATTTAGACCCACTCCCCCGAAACCTCTTCAAAAATGACCGAAAAACAAGTTTTAGTCAAATTTTAGGAGTTCATATAATTGATTACGATCTTTTCAACACGATTATATTGCAAAAACTCAATTTTATACTTTTTACTTAGTTAAAAGTCCAACGGATCCATTTTACGGCCCATTTAGACCCGCTCGTCCGAAATTTCTAAAAAAGGGCCGCAAAACAAGTTTTAATCAAAACTGAAGAGTTGATATCGTTGATTACGAGCTTTTCAACACTATTGTATTGCAAAAATTCAATTTCTGTTGTTTTTACGCAGTTATAAGTTCAACGGGTCCATTTTAAGGCCCATTTAGACCCGCTCGTCCAAAACCTCTACAAAAAGGACCGAAAAATAAGTTTTGATCCAATTTTAGGAGTTCATATAATTGATTACGAGATTTTCAACAAGATTATATTGCAAAAACTCAAATTCGGTATTTTTTACTCAGTTAAAAGTCCAACGGGTCCATTTTACGACCCATTTAGACCCGCTCGCCCGAAACCTCTTTAAAAATGACCGAAAAATAAGTTTTGATCAAATTTTAGGAGTTCATATAATTGATTACGATCTTTTCAACAAGATTATATTGCAAAAAAAAATTCGGTATTTTTTACTCAGTTAAAAGTCCAACGGGTCCATTTTACGGCCCATTTAGACCCGCTAGCCCGTAACCTCTTCAAAAATGACCGAAAACATGTTTTAATCAAATTTTAGGACTTCATATCATTGATTACGATCTTTTCAACACGATAATATTGCAAAAACTCAATTTTTGTACTTTTTACTCAGTTAAAATTCCAACGGGTCCATTTTACGGCCCATTTAGACCCACTCGTTCGAAACCTCTACAAAAAGGACCGCAAAACAAGTTTTAATCAAAACTTAAGAGTTCATATCGTTGGTTACGAGCTTTTCAACACTATTGTATTGCAAAAATTCAATTTCTGTTCTCTTTACGCAGTTATAAGTTCAACAGGTCCATTTTAAGGCCCATTTAGACCCGCTTGTCCGAAACCTCTACAAAAAGGACCGAAAAAAAAGTTTTGATCCAATTTTAGGAGTTCATATTATTGATTACGAGCTTTTCAACAAGATTATATTGCAAAAACTCAAATTTGGTATTTTTTACTTAGTTAAAAGTCCAACGGGTCCATTTTACGGCCCATTTAGACCCGCTCGCCCGAAACCTCTTCAAAAATGACTGAAAAACAAGTTTAAATCAAATTTTAGGAGTTCATATAATTGATTACAATCTTTTAAACACGATTATATTGCAAAAACTCAATTTAAGTACTTTTTACTCAGTTAAAAGTCCAACGGGTCCATTTTACGGCCCATTTAGACCCGCTCGTCCGAAACCTCTACAAAAAGGACCGCAAAACAAGTTTTAATCAAAACTTAAGAGTTCATATCGTTGATTACGAGCTTTTCAACACTATAGTATTGCAAAAATTCAATTTCTGTTCTTTTTGCGCAGTTATAAGTTCAACGGGTCCATTTTAAGGCCCATTTAGACCCGCTCGTCCGAAACCTCTACAAAAAGGACCGAAAAAACAAGTTTTGATCCAATTTTATGAGTTCATATAATTGATTACGAGCTTTTCAACAAGATTATATTGCAAAAACTCAAATTCGGTATTTTTTACTTAGTTAAAAGTCCAACGGGTCCATTTTACGGCCCATTTAGACCCGCTCGCCCGAAACCTCTTCAAAAATGACTGAAAAACAAGTTTTAATCAAATTTTAGGAGTTCATATAATTGATTACGATCTTTTCAACACGATTATATTGCAAAAACTCAATTTAAGTACTTTTTACTCAGTTAAAAGTCCAACGGGTCCATTTTACGGCCCATTTAGACCCGCTCGTCCGAAACCTCTACAAAAAGGACCGCAAAACAAGTTTTAATCAAAACTTAAGATTTCATGTCGTTGATTACGAGCTTTTCAACACTATTGTATTGCTAAAATTCAATTTATGTTCTTTTTACGCAGTTATAAGTTCAACGGGTCCATTTTAAGGCCTATTTAGACCCGGTCGCCCGCAACCTCTACAAAAAGGACCGAAAAACAAGTTTTGATCCAATTTTATGAGTTCATATAATTGATTACGAGCTTTTCAACAAGATTATATTGCAAAAACTCAAATTCGGTATTTTTTACTTAGTTAAAAGTCCAACGGGTCCATTTTACGGCCCATTTAGACCCGCTCGCCCGAAACCTCTTCAAAAATGACTGAAAAACAAGTTTTAATCAAATTTTAGGAGTTCATATAAATGATTAAATTCTTTTCAACACGATTATATTGCAAAAACTCAATTTTAATACATTTTACTCCGTTAAAAGTCCAACGGGTCCATTTTACGGCCCATTTAGACCCGCTCGCCCGAAACCTCTACAAAAAGGACCGCGAAACAAGTTTTAATCAAATTTTAGGAGTTCATATAATTGATTACGATCTTTTCAACACGATTATATTGCAAAAACTCAATTTTTGTACTTTTTACTAAGTTAAAATTCCAACGGGTTCATTTTACGGCCCATTTAGACCCACTCGTCCGAAACCTCTACAAAAAGGACCGCAAAACAAGTTTTAATCAAAACTTTAGAGTTCATATCGTTGATTACGAGCTTTTCAACACTATTGTATTGCAAAAATTCAATTTCTGTTGTTTTTACGCAGTTATAAGTTCAACGAGTCCATTTTAAGGCCCATTTAGACCCGCTCGTCCGAAACCTGTACAAAAAGGACCGAAAAACAAGTTTTGATCCAATTTTAGGAGTTCATATAATTGATTACGAGCTTTTCAACAAGATTATATTGCAAAAACTCAAATTCGGTATTTTTTACTCAGTTCCATTTTGCGGCCCATTTAGACCCGCTCGCCCGAAACCTCTTCAAAAATGACCGAAAAATAAGTTTTGATCAAATTTTAGGAGTTCATATAATTGATTACGATCTTTTCAACACGATTATATTGCAAAAACTCAATTTTTGTACTTTTTACTCAGTTAAAAGTCCAACGGGTCCATTTTTCGGCCCATTTAAATCCGCTCGTCCGAAACCTCTACAAAAAGGACCGAAAAACAAGTTTTGATCCAATTTTAGGAGTTATTATAATTGATTACGAGCTTTTCAACAAGATTATATTGCAAAAACTTAAATTCGGTATTTTTTACTCAGTTAAAAGTCCAACGGGTCCATTTTACGACCCATTTAGACCCGCTCGCTCGAAACCTCTTCAAAAATGACCGAAAAATAAGTTTTGATCAAATTTTAGGAGTTCATATAATTGATTACGATCTTTTCAACAAGATTATATTGCAAAAAAAAATTCGGTATTTTTTACTCAGTTAAAAGTCCAACGGGTCCATTTTACGGCCCATTTAGACCCGCTAGCCCGAAACCTCTTCAAAAATGACCGAAAACATGTTTTAATCAAATTTTAGGACTTCATATCATTGATTACAATCTTTTCAACACGATAATATTGCATAAACTTAAGAGTTCATATCGTTAATTACGAGCTTTTCAACACTATTGTATTGCAAAAATTCAATTTTTGTTCTTTTTACGCAGTTATAAGTTCAACGGGTCCATTTAAGGCCCATTTAGACCCGATCGCCCGAAACCTCTACAAAAAGGACCGAAAAACAAGTTTTGATCAAATTTTAGGTGTACATATAATTGATTACGAGCTTTTCAACAAGATTATATTGCAAAAACTCAAATTCGGTATTTTTTACTCAGTTAAAAGTCCAACGGGTCCGTTTTACGACCCATTTAGACCCGCTCACCCGAAACATCTTCAAAAATGACTGAAAAACAAGTTTTAGTCAAATTTTAGGAGTTCATATAATTGATTATGATCTTTTCAACACGATTATATTGCAAAAACTCAATTTTTGTACATTTTACTCAGTTAAAAGTCCAACGGGTCCATTTTACGGCCCATTTTGACCCGCTCGCCCAAAACCTCTTCAAAAATGACTGAAAAACAAGTTTTAATCAAATTTTAGGAGTTCATATAACTGATTACGATCTTTTCAACACGATTGTATTGCAAAAATTCAATTTCTGTTCTTTTTAAGCAGTTATAAGTTCAACGGGTCCATTTTAAGGCCCATTTAGACCCGCTCGTCCGAAACGTCTACAAAAAGGATCGAAAACAAGTTTTGATCAAATTTTAGGATTTCATATAATTGATTACGAGCTTTTCAACAAGATTATATTGCAAAACCTCAAATTCGGTATTTTTTACTCAATTAAAAGTCCAACGGGGACTCAGTTAAAATTCCAACGGGAACGGGTGGGTATGGCTCTCAATTCTCTCTCAAAATTTTCCGGGTTCCTTGTTTGGTTTTGGCTCTCTCTCCCTTTTTTTCCGGTGGTTTTTCTCACCAATCCCCTTCCCCCTAACGGCAACCTTTCCCCTTCTGCCGGTTTTGCCAATAACAATTCAAGATACTCGGTTTTCCTGATCTCCTTGGAAATCGGGATGAGAATCCCAAGAGCCATCCCACTCAGCCAACCACTTCCAATATCAGGTTGTTTCTATCCTTTTATCTCTTACTTTATTTTTTATTTTTTTATATCATTTCGGCAGCTTTTCATATTTTATGAGTTTTGGGCGTCCTTTGAGATCCATATTTGGTTCACCAGATTTGTTTCTCTTTTTGCAAGATTCTTTTGCTTCTGGTTTTGTTGTTATCGTTTGGCTCCGATGAGCCCCCTTCAGTTAACCACAGATCGGGATTGTAAAGATAGATCTTTTCATAGTCTTCTTCGCAACCCCAGATCTGGTTTTCAAGGTTTGTTTGTTTGTTCTTTTACTTTACATATCATTTTTTCCTTTTCATTTCCAGATCTAATCCTTAAATGTTGGTTTTCCCTTCTTTTGTTCCGTTTCTATTTGCTTTACCGGAGAGTTCCCTTTCCGGCGACGGGTCTTGTTACTCTTATTCTCCTTTTCCTTTCGGATCTGGTGATCTTTCTACTCCGGGTTCCGATTGGCTATAACGGTATGTCCGGCCGGCCTTCTTCTTTTTTCGCTTCTTATTTTATCTTACATCTCTTTTTTACCTTTTATCTAATCAATGGGTTTTGGCTTTCTCAATCTATGTTCCGTCTTCGCTGCCTCATCGGAGATCTCTCCTTCCGGCGGTGGTTCGCGGCGGTGGCAGATTTTATAACCCTTTGGTTTCCTCTATCCTGTTTCCATTCTATTTTATTATATGACTTTTTTATTGTCTGTATTTACTTCTTTTTGCATAAAATATACTTAGCGTTTCCCTTTGTCATAATCTTCACATCTTTTTTTCTTCTCGTGGTCTTCTGTTCTAAGATTTTTGTTAAGGATTTGGCTCTGAGGTTTATTCATAGGGGCTCCTCCTCGAAGGATCTGATTCACCCTTCAGGACTTCATGCAATCTCCGTTTGTTTAATCTACGTTTTTTCCTCTCTTTTGCTTTTTTCAATTTCCATATTCCCTTTATGATTTGTTTTTCTAACCCTCTACTGTTTTATTTCAGTATTTTATTTCAAACCTGCGAATCGTCAATCGATCGTCTAATCGATCCCATCATGGCTTTCACCTCTCCCCTCTTTTTTTCTCATTCTCTTTTATCTATCTTTTTATTTATTTTTCTGTTGTCTACTCAACAGATAGAATGCATCTACTCTTCCCTTTGGTCTATTCGTATTGTCTGGCTTTCAATTCGAAGGTATGTTCTTTTACTCTTTTGGTTTTTAATTCTCTATTTGTACAATCTCTGGCTTGTGTTATCTCCTTGGTGTTATACTCTGCATCTTCATCATTTTCTTTATCAGTCCCAACTCATCATATGCTTCTCTTGTTGCTTATCTAACTCTTTTCCAGCTTATCTCTTATTAATGCAAAATGTCTATGCTTTTCAAAGCTTACTCAATATTCATGTCTCTAGTTCTTCCTTTAATATTAATTTCAGACCTTTACATATATCTCTGCATAAGATCATATTATCTACTACCTCTGTAACTATTGATCTTTTCACATACTACTCATATAAACATCCAGCCCTTTCAGGGAAACAATTACCAGCCCATTTATTGGGATATTTTATAATTATACATATAATACAAAATTTGAATCATCTAAAGACTAATCTGTATTATGATCTATCTCATATTCTAAAATATGATATTCCAATTATTGTTAACATTTGGTTACCATACACATTCAATTTTTTTCGGGGGACAAACATATTATACACAAATGGTTTATACCATGTTACCAATAATGATGCTATCCATAATATTCTACTTTATTTAACTATTTTATTATATTCTAATCGTTTTTAATCATATGTGATTTGTCTCGCTGTCAATGGTGCACTGCCATTAAATTTTGTTTAGAAAATGTCTACTTTCTTTCAAATTTGTATCTTCTTCTCCTATTACATGCATCCAAATCACTTTCAAAAAGCACATTTCATATTCTCTCTAAAATAAATGCTATAATCTTTCCGTCTAAATTATTTATTATAATCTTCATAATTTCGGTTCTGCATACAAACTTGATCATAATTCTGATAACTGAATCTATTATTATCTACATGTTTTACTGCTGGCCATCCCCTGACTATAATAATGTTATCTTCACCTATTGGACTACTCTGTGTAATGTACTTCTGTACAAGGTCTATTTGATTTTTGCCAACCACCTTTATATTACCCCTGACTATCCATCAATTGACACTATCTCATCTGTACCCTTTGCTACAACTTTTTATAATTTGACTATTTTAAAATTTAATTCTATTTCTTTGTCTTCTCTTTCTTTTTGTACTCATCGTATTATCAACTGCTTTCATTTAACTCACTGCATTTGTCTTCTCTTTGTTTTTTTCTTTGGGACCTCTCATTATGCACCAATTATGATTGCCATGACACAAGTTACTAGGCAACTGCTCAAGGAAAGCTGGAACATCTATTCTCCTCCTGGGTTACGGTTTAATTTAAATTTAATTAATTTTAATAGCATTTCCCCCTATATCTTTTTGCTCTTTTGGACTGTAATTATTTTCTTATCCCCGCTTCTTCCTTCCCCTGGGTCTGTAATTATTTTTTCTTGCCTCCTTTCTTTTCTCCTTCCTTTTATTTTTACTATGCTTTTATCTGCTTTCCAGCTTACATTAATACTGCCATGCATGCTCTATATTCCTCTTTAGATGTATGTGTTTATATTAGCATACGTTACTTGATGTTATGCTTGTTAGAACTCTATTCCCACTACACCTTTTTAGGTGAAATCTTACAAGCCCACTTTTGGGATCTTTATCAAATCCTATTAAATAGGAGTTCTTCAATCAAATATTATATTAATACTTCAAATTTTTTAATAATCTCTAGTCCTACCTTTTCAAAAATAAGGTCAAACTTTACCCTCTATCTATTTCTTCCGTTTTCCCAAATTTTATTCCTTATCTTTTAATGTATTCAACTTTCCAAATCTCTCTAAATTATTATATTATTATTACTTTCCTCTTATATTATCTGTATATAATTATACTCAAAAAGCCAGCTTTACTTTCCTCTATTACAGATAATAATAACCAAATCCCGTCATTTATACTCAAATCTTCCTCCTTTCGTTTTTTTGTATATCTAATTTCCCATAAATTTCCCTTAAAAAAATGTTTTAAATACAGTTAATAGTAATTATATCTTTCCGTTTTTATTCTACTTAACACAATCAACTATATTTCTAAAATTATTCTCATTAAACTTTGCCATTTATTTTGCAACATTAATACCGTTAAGGAAAATAATTTTCGGTAATTACATAATTTATCCCCCATTATTTGTACCATCAAAAATTATTCCCCATTTTAAATATTCGATTATTAAAATATTCCCTTTTATTATCAAGGCCACTCCGGTCTTTCTTTTTTTAACCCTTCTTAACAGCCAATATTTCCATCAAATCTTTTTAATCTCACCATTAAACCTTAATCCAAATTTATATAGATATTTAAGATACACTCCTTTAATAACTTCTAGAGTTTCCTCCTTTACTAAGTCTTCTAGATCATTTAAGGAAAGTACCTTTGATATTTTACTTTATGATACAAATAGTTCCTATCTTTTACAATCGTTAATTATTCCTCAAAATTCTCCTCATCCTACTTTCCATACCTCATCCCCCTCAACTGTTTTCTTTATATACTTACATTACAATTACAACAATCCATCAAAATATCTCTATCACTCTACCTTCTCATACCCACCAAATCTCTCAATGGCTTCATCCTCTTCCATCCCCCAACTCAACTCAATCAACCTCACCAATGAAGAAGCGGAACTGCTCTACACACCTGATTTTGGGTGGGATATCATCAAGGAAGACCCCAAGCTTATTGTAATCGGTTGCTTCATATCGTCTAAGGTTTTAGACATATATGCTGTTATCAACGCATTCGAAGGTATCTGGAAACCAAACGAGGTAGTATCCATATCGGTGATACAAGATAATTTCCTCAAAATCAAGTTCAAGGAAATCAAGAATTGCTATGAGATTATCAATAGTGGTCCTTGGCTGTACAAGGATGAATGGCTAGCAGTCACCGAATATGATCCAGCCAAATCCTTAAACGACTACAACTTCAATACCATGAAAATTTGGATCCGAATCTTCTCCCTCCCAGATTCACTCTATGCTGATGTTGACCGATCCCATCTGGTGGGACATGCCCTAGGATCAATGGTTGGCAATGCTCTCCGTACGGATACCCGAGAAGTTGAGAGGAATATGAAGGACTTCCTTCGGGTTGAAATTCTGCTTAACATCACAAGACCTGTCACTCGCTTTGTTTTTATTGGATCAGGCAAAAACAAAATCATGTGCCGTATTCAGTATGAAAGACTCCCTACTCTATGCCCTGGTTGTGGTATTATCAGTCACACATTAGAGAACTGCCCTATCCGGTCTTCCCTCGATCTCAACAAATTGCATTACGGAGAATGGCTCCGTTACCTTCCTCCTAGACGTCGCCGAGTTGGTATTCGTGGGCGTATTCGCAATGTAGAACCGAATCTGAATCCAAACATCCCTCCAGTGAATGGTAATTTTATTTTAACATTTACAATAACCTCTTTTTTCACTCGATTTCTTACCCCAATTATTCTGTCCAAATATTTACCTTTTGTTCTTATCGTAGTGGCCCCAACGAATATTCCAACAGCTTCGGCCAATCCTACTGCTCCTCCCACCGAACAGAACAATATGGGTAAATTAATTTACATCCTCCTCATCCTTTATATAAATAGTTATAAGTATCTAATCACAATCATTCTCCAATACATAGGCTCTCTAAATGAAGGCGATGCCGCCTCCTTTACGGAACAAGCAACCGAGGAAGCCCAAAACGCTGACATAGCCATGGATGAAGGCCCAAATTCTGTTAAAGATTCCCCTGCAGCTGATTTGAAGCAAAAAGCTCCACTCGAGCCCCAACCCCTGAACACCATCTATCCCATTCCGGAAGATGGTTCTGATGATGATTGGGACACCACGGATGATTATGGTGTCCCTAGCCCTACTGCCCAGCAGATTAAAAAGTTTGACTCTGAATCGAGTAAGATTCCTAAACCCACTGATACAATATTCAATGACTTTAATCAGTGGTTACTTAAAACTTATCCCAATGATGCAGCCCCTGCACCTGTTCCTGCACCTGTACCTGTACTTGCACCTGCACCAACCCAAACGAACCGAGGCATGAAACGCCGGTCTCCAATACAAGTATCGCTCCCGCCGAAAAAATCCAAACCATCAGGATCCACTCCAAAAGCTGGGATGAGCAGCTCTAAAAACTCTCCGGCGGCGGCTGACTCCCAGCCCCGCCGAGCAAAATGAGGATCCTATGCTGGAACTGTCAGGGTCTTGGACAAGCCCCGACGGTTCAACATTTCCGGTCCTATGTCCAACGCGCCAATCCTGATATCATTTTCCTTTGCGAAACCAAAATAAATAACGCGGATTGTAACCGCATATGTCTTTCATTAGGAATGTTAGGCATTATTTCTATTTCCCCTACGGAAGGGTGTTCCGGTATTTCCCTATTTGCAGTTAACAATATCAATATAAGTTTAATTTCTTACTCGTCGCGTTATATTCATACTAAAATAACAAAGAACAACTCCACAATGTTTTTTACTGGAATGCACGGTTTTCCGGAAACTAGCCAAAAATACAAAACATATGAACTTATAGATTTATTATACCCTTCCACTAATAACAACCCATGGCTTCTCGGTGGGGATTTTAATGAAATATTAACTGATTCTGAAAAACAAGGAGGCCCCCGAAGGGCTAGATCACAAATCAAAAATTTTCGAAACTGTCTAATACGAAACAACCTATTTGATTGCAAGCCAACCTCTAGATGGTTCACATGGACTAAAGTAGGACCCTTAACCCCGGTAATACATGAATGATTAGATCGTTTTATAGCTAATTCAGCTTGGCAAGACCTCTACCCTTCTTATCGAATTACCACAGAGTATGTTGCCAAATCTGATCATTGTTTCCTTCTCCTTGAATTAGACCCTTCGGCATCTAAACCTACTACACAACCTTCCAAGAATTTCTGATTCGAAAGCTGCTGGGCCAATAATGTAAATAATATTCAAACAATCAAAAGGGCCTGGGCCGACACTCCCGGAACAGTCATAAACAAAATCGAAGCTGTTGGCACATACCTAGAAGAATGGCAAAACCAACAACGCTTTAAATCAACCGGTAGAATTAAGTTCCTCACTAAAAAAATTAATAAATTACTATATCGTCCCTTAACTGCCACATATGAACAAGTATACTTAAATTATAGAACTGAACTCAATAAACTTTTAACAGAACAAGAAATTTATTGGGCTCAAAGATCTCGCACTCTCTGGCTTACCCAAGGGGACAAAAACACCAGGTTCTTCCATGCCCGAGCAACTAATAGGAACAAGAAAAGTTTGATTACAGGCCTCTTCGACGCCAACTCAAATTGGCGCACGTCTGAATCAGACCTTATGAATATCGCTTCTGCATATTTCCAAAATTTGTTCACAACATCTAACCCCCAAATCTCGAACAATATTCTTGACAAAATTCACCCTACCATCAATCATTCAATGAATGAAACCCTTCTAAAGTCTTTCACTAAAGAGGAAATTCTCCATGCCTTTAAAGATATTGACCCTAGGAAAGCTCCTGGATTCGATGGCCTACCCAGTAGCTTTTTTAGACAACACTGGGATACAGTGGGTGACGATGTTATTAATCTTTGTATTAACCTTTTAAACGGCAATGCCGATATGGCCTCAGTCAACAAAACTATATTGGTACTAATTCCCAAAGTACAAGATCCAACCTCTATGAAACAACTTAGACCAATTAGCCTCTGCACTGTCCTTTATAAAATAGTTGCCAAAACAATAGTGAACAGAATGAAACAAGCTATACCTCTATGCATAAGCCCTAATCAAGCAGCCTTTGTCCAGGGACGCAACATATCAGACAACATCCTTGTTGCTCATGAAATTATTCACAATATTAACTCAGGAGCTACTAAGTCCTCTCAAGGAGCTGCTCTAAAGCTAGACATGGAGAAAGCTTTTGATAGAGTAGAATGGTCATTTCTTGCAAATGTTATGAAACGCATGGGCTTTGCATCCGAATGGATCGATCTTATAATGCGTTGCATTACTACAGTCTCCTTCTCAGTTAAAATTAATAATTCTTTCTCCCCACCCTTTCAACCTCAACGTG
Source organism: Hibiscus trionum (assembly GCA_030270665.1). Lineage (NCBI taxonomy): Eukaryota > Viridiplantae > Streptophyta > Magnoliopsida > Malvales > Malvaceae > Hibiscus > Hibiscus trionum. The sequence continues at coordinate 51,475,669 of BSYR01000020.1, read as the reverse complement.
GTCTTCGCCAGGGAGATCCCCTAACCCCTTTCCTCTTTCTCTTTTGCACTCAAGGCCTCTCGGCTTATTTAGCTGCTGCTCAACAAACTAAATTACTTCCAGGACTAGGTACATGTAAGTATGGGCCTAAAGTCAACCACCTGCTTTTTGCCGATGATTGTATGGTTTTCATTAATACTAATCAATCTGAAGCGTCCCTTCTGAAAAATGCTCTTCAAACGTATGCTAATGCATCCGGTCAAGCGGTTAATTTTGAGAAATCAATATTTTTTCTATAACCCGCGTACACCGTCTGCAACAAGAAATGCAATCAACAACCTTTTACAAGTACGTGAGGTTACTAATCCTGGAGTATATCTAGGCATCCCATTTCTAATTGGGAAAAATAAAACTGAATCACTAGGATTTGTGCGCGATAAAGTACATGATCGTCTCTCTAGTTGGGACAAGCATCTACTCTCCTTTAGTGGCCGAGAGATATTCATCAAAGCTGTCTTACAATCTCTCCCACAATATGTCATGTCTTGCTATCTTCTACCACAAAATATCATCGATGACATGACTACATCAATCCGTCAATACTGGTGGACTGGCAAATCCAACAAAAAAGGTTGGCATATGATCCCTTGGAATCGTATATGCTTACCTAAATCTGCTGGTGGCATGGGTTTTAAGGATTTGCACGACTTTAACATTGCTCTCTTGGGCAAGCAAATTTGGAAACTCATCTGTGAACCAGATTCTTTATTAGGACAAATATACCGTTCTAAATACTTTCCCTCAGGCAACATCCTAGATGCACCAAAACCCAATAGGGGCTCTTTTGCTTGGCAAGGTATATATAACGCGCTTCAGCGTCTTTTCCCTGGCTATCTTCACCGCCCTGGCATAAACAGTAATATTAGAATACACAAAGATATATGGGGAGGGTCTTCCCCGATTGAGCTCACTGGGGATTACGAAATCTCAGATGAATTTTATATTCTATGTCGTGATTTTATGATTCGTAACCAAACTGCCTGGGATACGGATAAGGTAAGAAATTATTTCAATCCAATTGATGCTGATGCTATTCTTCGCATCCCCATCATAAATGATCAACGAGATTCAATACTCTGGTCTCCCAACGACTCGGGTATTTACTCAGTCCGTTCTGGATATATTTTCTTACAACGCTCCATAACTCCACCTTCGTCACCAACTCGGATCTGGAAGTTTTTATCCAAAGTCAAAGCTTTACCCAAAGTTAAAACTTTTGGTTGGCGTATGGCATCTGACGCTCTACCAGTTGGATCTAAAATGCAAGCCTTCTCTCCTAACTCGGGCCCTTGCCCTATCTGTGGTAGCCACTCGGAATCGATCCTTCATGCGTTTCGTGACTGCCCTGGGGCGTCTGAAGCCCTTCAAATTAGTGGTATCCCTATCACTCTCTATAAGAGTATAGCTCCCACGCCTCTGCTATGGTTGGAGGAAGCAGCCACTACAATTTCCCCTGATAAATTTGGTCTCTTTCTTACTGTTCTATGGAATATATGGAACAGACGTAATGACTGGGTACATAACCAACATCTACAACCACCCTGGCTAATTGCTGTTAATTCCATTAGCTTACATGATGAATTTTGTAAATCTTTAAATTCGTCGGACCCAACTCCATCTACCTTTTCAAAACCTTCCTGGACACCACCCCCACCTCATCATATCAAAATAAATGTGGACGGAGCCTTTAATCCATCAACTCGTGCAGCAGCCGTCGGCGCCGTTGCTCGTGATTCTGCAGGTAAAGTTGTGGGTGGCATTGCATTCCCCCTTGGAAGCTGTCAGGACGCTATCACTAGTGAAGGGGAAAGCATCCTCGCTGGTCTCACCTTTGCCCGTTCTCAAGGCTGGAACCGTATTTTGATTGAAACAGACTGCGCTTCCCTTGCGAATAGGATCAACAATCATGCTCAGGACCTTTCTACCATGGGACCTACTATTCTCCAGATTCAAACTTTTCTTCATGATTTTGACTTTGTAACTATTTCTTTTGTACGCCGTGAGGCAAATATTATAGCCCATACTTTGGCTACTTTCTCTCTGAATTCTATGACTTCTATGTCATTCAATTCAGATATTCCATCTTGTATCCAACACTATGTACCAAATTACTCTTGATTAATAATATTTGGGCACTCTTTTCCCCTTTTTAGGGTCCTCTAGCTCTGCTTGAAGGACAGTAGTAGGGGTTTTTAATGAGGCATTTTCTTCAAAAAAAAAGTCCAACGGATCCATTTTACGGCCCATTTAGACTCGCTCGCCCGAAACCTCTTCAAAAATGACTGAAAAACAAGTTTTAATCAAATTTTAGGAGTTCATATAATTGATTACGATCTTTTCAACACGATTATATTGCAAAAACTCAATTTTTGTACCTTTTACTCAGTTAAAAGTCCAACTGGTCCATTTTACGACCCATTTAGACCCGCTCGTCCGAAACCTCTACAAAAGGACCGCAAAACAAGTTTTAATCAAAACTTAAGAGTTCATATCGTTGATTACGAGCTTTTCAACACTATTGTATTGCAAAAAATTCAATTTCTGTTCTTTTTACGCAGTTATAAGTTCAACGGGTCCATTTTAAGGCCCATTTAGACCCGCTCATCCGAAACCTCTACAAAAAGGACCGAAAAACAAGTTTTGATCCAATTTTAGGATTTCATATAATTGATTACGAGCTTTTCAACAAGATTATATTGCAAAAACTCAAATTCGGTATTTTTTACTCAGTTAAAAGTCCAACGGGTCCATTTTACGGCCCATTTAGACCCGCTCGTCCAAAACCTCTACAAAAAGGACCGAAAAACAAGTTTTGATCCAATTTTAGGAGTTCATATAAATTATTACGAGCTTTTCAACAAGATTATATTGCAAAAACTCAAATTCGGTATTTTTTACTTAGTTAAAAGTCGAACGGGTCCATTTTACGGCCCATTTAGACCCGTTCGTTCGAAACCTCTACAAAAAGGATCGAAAAACAAGTTTTGATCCAATTTTAGGAGTTCATATAATTGATTACGAGCTTTTCAACAAGATTATATTGCAAAAACTCAAATTCGGTATTTTTTACTTAGTTAAAAGTCCAACGGGTCCATTTAGACCCGCTCGCCCAAAACCTCTTCAATAATGACTGAAAAACAACTTTTAATCAAATTTTAGGAGTTCATATAATTGATTACGATCTTTTCAACACGATTATATTGCAAAAACTCAATTTATGTACTTTTTACTCAGTAAAAAGTCCAACGGGTCCATTTTACGGCCCATTTAGACCCGCTCGTCCGAAACCTCTACAAAAAGGACCGCAAAACAAGTTTTAATCAAAACTTAAGAGTTGATATCGTTGATTACGAGCTTTTCAACACTATTGTATTGCAAAAATTCAATTTATATTCTTTTTACGCAGTTATAAGTTCAACGGGTCCATTTTAAAGCCCATTTAGACCTGCTCGTCCGAAACCACTACAAAAAGGACCGAAAAACAAGTTTTGATCCAATTTTAGGAGTTCATATAATTGATTACGAGCTTTTCAACAAGATTATATTGCAAAAAAGTGAATTTCTATATTTTTTACTCAGTTAAAATTCCAATGGGTCCATTTTACGGCCCATTTAGACCCGCTCGCCCGAAACCTCTTCAAAAATGACCGAAATAAAAGTTTTAGTCAAATTTTAGGACTTCATATCATTGTTTACGATCTTTTCAACACGATTATATTGCAAAATTTCAATTTTTGTACTTTTTACTCGGTTAAAAGTCCAACGGGTCCATTTTAAGGCCCATTTAGACCCGCTCGCCCGAAACCTCTTCAAAAATGACTGAAAAACAAGTTTTAATCAAATTTAAGGACTTCATATCATTGATTACGATCGTTTCAACACGATTATATTGCAAAAACTCAATTTCTGTATTTTTTACTCAGTTAAAAGTCCAACGGGTCCATTTTACGGCCCATTTAGACCCGCTCGTCCGAAACCTCTACAAAAAGGACCGCAAAACAAGTTTTAATCAAAACTTAAGAGTTCATATCGTTGATTACGAGCTTTTCAACACTATTGTATTGCAAAAATTCAATTTATGTTCTTTTTACGCAGTTATAAGTTCAACGGGTCCATTTTAAGGCCCATTTAGACCCGCTCGCCCGAAACCTCTACAAAAAGGACCGAAAAACAAGTTTTGATCAAATTTTAGGAGTTCATATAATTGATTACGAGCTTTTCAACATGATTATATTGCAAAAACTCAAATTCGGTATTTTTTTACTTAGTTAAAAGTCCAATGGGTCCATTTTATGGCCCATTTAGACTCGCTCGCCTGTAACCTCTTCAAAAATGATTTAAAAACAAGTTTTAATCAAATTTTAGGAGTTCATATAATTGATTACGATCTTTTCAACAAGATTATATTGCAAAAACACAAATTCGGTATTTTTTTAATCAGTTAAAAGTCCAACGGGTCCATTTTACGGCCCATTTAAACCCGCTAGCCCGAAACCTCTTCAAAAATAACCGAAAAGCATGTTTTAATCAAATTTTAGGACTTCATATCATTGATTACGATCTTTTCAACAAGATAATATTGCAAAAACTCAATTTTTGTACTTTTTACTCAGTTAAAAGTCCAACGGGTCCATTTTACGGCCCATTTACACCCGCTCGTCCGAAAACTCTACAAAAAGGACCGCAAAACAAGTTTTAATCAAAACTTAAGAGTTCATATCGTTGATTACGAGCTTTCCAACACTATTGTATTGCAAAAATTCAATTTCTGTTCTTTTTACGCTGTTATAAGTTCAACAGGTCCATTTTAAGGCCCATTTAGACCCGCTCGTCCGAAACCTCTACAAAAAGGACCGAAAAACAAGTTTTGATCCAATTTTAGGAGTTCATATAATTGATTACGAGCTTTTCAACAAGATTATATTGCAAAAACTCAAATTCGGTATTTTTTTACTCAGTTAAAATTCCAACGGGTCCATTTTACGACCCATTTAGACCCACTCCCCCGAAACCTCTTCAAAAATGACCGAAAAACATGTTTTAATCAAATTTTAGGACTTCATATCATTGATTACGATCTTTTCAACACGATAATATTGCAAAAACTCAATTTTTGTACTTTTTACTTAGTTAAAAGTCCAACGGGTCCATTTTACGGCCCATTTAGACCCGCTCGCCCGAAACCTCTTCAAAAATGACTGAAAAACAAGTTTTAATCAAATTTTAGGAGATCATATAATTGATTACGATCTTTTCATCACGATTATATTGCAAAAACTCAATTTATTTACTTTTTACTATGTTAAAAGTCCAACAGGTCCATTTTACGGCCCATTTAGACCCGCTCGTCCGAAACCTCTACAAAAAGGACCGCAAAACAAGTTTTAATCAAAAATTAAGAGTTCATATCGTTGATTACGAGCTTTTCAACACAATTGTATTGCAAAAATTCAATTTATGTTCTTTTTACGCAGTTATAAGTTCAACGGGTACATTTTAAGCCCCATTTAGACCCGCTCGTCCGAAACCACTACAAAAAGGACCGAAAAACAAGTTTTGATCCAATTTTAGGAGTTCATATAATTGATTACGAGCTTTTCAACAAGATTATTTTGCAAAAACTCAATTTTTGTACTATTTACTCAGTTAAAAGTCCAACTAGTCCATTTTACGGCCCATTTAGACCCGCTCGCCCGAAACCTCTTCAAAAATGACTGAAAAACAAGTTTTAATCAAATTTTAGGAGTTCATATAATTGATTATGATCGTTTCAACACGATTATATTGCAAAAACTCAATTTCTGTATTTTTTACTCAGTTAAAAGTCCAACGGGTCCATTTTAAAGCCCATTTAGACCCGCTCGTCCGAAACCTCTACAAAAAGGACCGCAAAACAAGTTTTAATCAAAACTTAAGAGTTCATATCGTTGATTACGAGCTTTTCAACACTATTGTATTGCAAAAATTCAATTTCTGTTCTTTTTACGCAGTTATAAGTTCAACGGGTCCTTTTAAGGCCCATTTAGACCCGCTCGCCCGAAACCTCTACAAAAAGGACCGAAAAACAAGTTTTGATCAAATTTTAGGAGTTCATATAATTGATTACGAGCTTTTCAACAAGATTATATTGCAAAAACTCAAATTCTGTATTTTTTACTCAGTTAAAAGTCCAACGGGTCCATTTTACGGCCCATTTATACCCGCTCGCCCGAAACCTCTTCAAAAATGACTAAAAAACAAGTTTTAATCAAATTTTAGGAGTTCATATAATTGATTACGATCTTTTCAACACGATTATATTACAAAAACTCAATTTTTGTACTTTTTACTCAGTTAAAAGTCCAACGGGTCCATTTTACGGCCCATTTAAACCCGCTCGTCCGTAACCTCTACAAAAAGGACCGCAAAACAAGTTTTAATCAAAACTTAAGAGTTCATATCGTTGATTACGAGCTTTTCAACACTATTGTATTGCAAAAATTCAATTTATGTTCTTTTTACGCAGTTATAAGTTCAACGGGTCCATTTTAAGGCCCATTTAGACCCGCTCGTCCGAAACCATTACAAAAAGGACCGAAAAACAAGTTTTGATCCAATTTTAGGAGTTCATATAATTTATTACGAGCTTTTCAACAAGATTATATTGCAAAAAAGTCAATTTCTGTATTTTTTACTCAGTTAAAACTCCAACTGGTCCATTTTACGGCCCATTTAGACCCGCTCGCCCGAAACCTCTTCAAAAATGACTGAAAAACAAGTTTTAATCAAATTCTAGGAGTTCATATAATTGATTATGATCGTTTCAACACGATTATATTGCAAAAACTCAATTTCTGTATTTTTTACTCAGTTAAAAGTCCAACGGGTCCATTTTAAAGCCCATTTAGACCCGCTCGTCCGAAACCTCTACAAAAAGGACCACAAAACAAGTTTTAATCAAAACTTAAGAGTTCATATCGTTGATTACGAGCTTTTCAACACTATTGTATTGCAAAAATTCAATTTCTGTTCTTTTTACGCAGTTATAAGTTCAACGGGTCCATTTTAAGGACCATTTAGACCCGCTCGCCCGAAACCTCTACAAAAAGGACCGAAAAACAAGTTTGGATCAAATTTTAGGAGTTCATATAATTGATTACGAGCTTTTCAAGAAGATTATATTGCAAAAACTCAAATTTTGTATTTTTTACTTAGTTAAAAGTACAACGGGTCCATTTTACGGCCCATTTATACCCGCTCGCCCGAAACCTCTTCAAAAATGACTAAAAAACAAGTTTTAATCAAATTTTAGGAGTTCATATAATTGATTACAATCTTTTCAACATGATTATATTGCAAAAACTCAATTTTTGTACTTTTTACTCAGTTAAAAGTCCAACGGGTATGGCTCTCAATTCTCTCTCAAATTTTTCAGGGGTTTTCTTTTGGTTTTTGCTTGCTCCGCTCTTTCCGGTGGATTTTCTCTTTCTTCCACCGGTTCCCCTTCCCCTCACGGCGCTTCTTTTTCTGCCGCTTTTGCAAGTGAAATATCAGATAATGCCTCCCTTGGAATTCGGGAAGAGTAATCGAAAAGTCATCCCACACCAACAGCTTTATCCCATCATTTTTTATTGTTTTTCTATTATTTTTTGTTACTTCCTTATTATACTAACTTTCTGGTATTTTCTTTTTCATGTTCGCCGTTTGAGTCTTGATTTTCTCCTTATCATTTCCATTCCCTTCATTTTGCTTGGGTTAGATCTGGGAATATCCTCTCGGAAATCGCCAGATCAGGTTGGTAAGCTCTATCCTTTCCCTTATATCTTATTTTTTTCAATTTTTTTGATTAATACTCTAATCCATTATTCTCATTTCTTTATGGGTCACACCTCATGGATGCCTCCGGTTGCAAACATCCGTCATCTCCATGTCGACGGCAAGGATCGATGTACAAGCAGATCTTTTTTTCAGGCGGATCCTTGTATCATCACCAGACCCGTCCCCTTTTTCTTAGATTTGCTCAAATCTGAAGGGCTTTTCAGTTTTATCGTATCATTGGATTTTTTCATATTTCTCCTTCTCTGTTTTTTTATAGTTTTATCCCTTTTATCAGATTCAATTTACCAAAAAAAAATTTCATCTTTTTGCAGAACCATCTTTCTACATAAATACAGATCGGAGTCTGTGGTGGTTTTTTTCCCCTCCGAAGTTTGGACTAACCCCTCTTCACCGTTTCTGAAACATGTGACAACAACCATTTGGTCGTTTATGGCGGCCATCTTCCACCGCCTCTATAAGGGTTTCTTCATATCGCGAAGTGATCTAGGGATTCTTTCCCCTTTACTCCCATCCTTTTCCCATCTTTTTTTCATTAATTATTCCAGATCTAATTTTTCCTCCTGTCAATCTGTCATAGGTATCTCAGAAGTTTCACTTCTGCCATTTCCGATGTTGCAACTCCATCTTTCCCTCTATGTGATCTGGTGGCGGTTTTCTGCGGCGTCCCAACGACGGCTAGGGTTTATTCCCCCTTCAATTTTATTTTATTCAAATATTTTATTATACTGTTAATCCATCCTTTTTCCCCTTTTTTCAGATATGCCTAATCTTCCATCTCAGAAGGAATGCTTTTACTGCTAACATCTGGCAAATCTCATCGTACGCTTCCTTTCTATTCCTTGGCTTCTTAGGTTTCTATTCCTTTATTACTAATGTTTTATTCCATTTTCTGTATTTTATTTCAAGATCATGCTGTTTACATATGTTAGGGTTTATTTCACCTTTTCTAATCTGCTGGACTTTAAATTTTGATCTGCTTTTATACATTATCTGTGCACATATTGTGTTGAATTCAAACATTTTCTTACCCTTAATTAAGTCATATTCTCTGATAATTATTTCGTTATATAACTATTTTATTAACCCATCACTATATCAAGCCCTTCCAGGGAATCAACAACAAGCCCAACGTCTGGGATCATCCAATTTACATTATTCCTGCAATATATTATATTCTCTATTCATTTCTCTGTTCTTTCCTTTACATGGTTATCAATGTTGGGAACAGAAATCATCAGATTACAGGTCCTCTACTTATCATAATCCTTTCATATCTAATAAACACTTTACCCATACTTTTCTGTACTTTTTCTTACACTTCATATACACTCTGTTTTGTTGCTTTGGGAGTATAACCATTAAATTTTGTCTAGTTAAACCCTTCACTCTAATGTACTTGTTTTCACCACTATCTATGATGTATGCTGAAACTTTTCATTTTAAGAATATCCCTATAGGCTTTATCATATTGTTTTTACACACTTTTCAGTTCGCAATTATGCATACATATAATAAGCTTTTTACTGCATTCAATCCTATATTAATTAACTTTTGGAGTATTAGGAGTAGTGCACATCTATACACGATTCTTTTCATTCTGACCAAGCTCTACTCAACTTTGTCATCAACCCCCCTTTCAAGATTCAACTTCATTTGCTGATTTTAAATTCTAAGTTTATCAGCATGATCTATGCCTACCATATTGCCATCAAAACTAGCTTAATGCAACAAATCATCCTCAATCCCTCCTTTCCTTTATATACTTCTTTTGTTAATGTTACCTTCATGAATATTCTGTTCCTTTTGTACTGCCTGTACACTAATATTATTTATACCATGCAGCTCTGCAGAGCCCACAGCAACCCTTGGTGGCCCATTCAACGTTTATGCAATTTTGTAATTATTTATTGTTTAATTCGTTTTCCCCCTATCATTTTTTTGCTCATTTGGTCTGTAATTATTTTCTCTGCCCCGCTTCTTTCTCTCCCCTGGTTTGTAATTTTGTTATCTTGCTTTCCTCTTGCTCTCTCTTTCTCTATGGCTTTTATCTGGTTGATTTCTATTATTAGATGTATGTCTTTAGGGTTTCTATCTGATTCTAGATGTATGCCTCTAGGACTGCTCTCTGTTATTAGATGTATGCTTATAGGTTACTGCCCTGCTTTATACGTTTCTTTCTACGAATACCAGCTTCATGTATGTTACTCTTTGTGTTTCAACTTATGTCCTATCGATATCATATATTGTGTTCTCCACTACACCTTTTTAGGTGATCTTTCTCTAGCCCTATCAAGGGATTTTATATCTACCCTACCTCCCAGGGACATCTTCTTTTCTTCCACCTCTACAAAATTCAAAATTATAATCGTTATATTTTCCCCACCCTTTTGCCAATTTTATTGGCAACATACAATCCTAAAATCAAAAGTTTTTATTCCCTGGTTTTCACCAAAACTAATAGGCAAGACTTTTTCACTTAACCACTTCTTTTCAAATCCTATAATTAATTACACTTTTCAAATATCTCCTCTAATAACGATTTTAATTATTACTATTAATAATACTATCATCCCGTTTTTATCCTGGTATTTGAATTACTACTACTTTAAATTTGTCTATTTATATGAATTCTATTTAATACAATTTATTTCTATTCAAAAAGCCTATCCCATAATCTTTGCCTTTTCTTCCGTAACATCTATGCTATTAAATTTTTCATTCTTTTGTATAACTATATACTATTTTCCTTTATTAATCCTTCCTAAATCTACTTTCTGTAATTATTGTATTTTAAATCACCTCCTTTTAATTTCAAAGCAACTCCAGCTGTCATATTCACATCCCTAATTTCTAGCTTTCCAATCCTTAATAACTTTTTATATATACTTTTCAATATTAAATATGTATTATATTATTATCTAAGGCAAAATTCCTACATTTACGTCCATATTATACCATCTCTAAATAACTATAATAGTTTTCTTTCCTTTAATAAATCGGCTAGATCAATTAAAGAAAGTTATTTTGATACTTTCCTTTATGTCATTAAAAGTTTCTATCTTTCCCACTATTCAATTACTTTCAAGAAATCTTTTCTATCTACTTCCCTTATTTCATATCCCTCAATGTTCTTCTTTATATATGCCCATCACATTTATCCAACCCCACAAAACATACCTTATCATCCTACTACCCCAATCCTACCAATCCTCGAGATGGCTTCTTCCTCCTCCATTCCACAACTCAACTCTATCAAACTTACAAACGAAGAAGCGAAACTACTCTACACTCCTGACTTCGGTTGGGACATTATCAAGGAATATCCCAAGCTTATTGTTATCGGACGATTCATATCGTCTAAAGTGTTAGACATATATGCTGTTATCAACGCATTTGAAGGAATCTGGAAGCCTAAAGATGTAGTATCCATATCAGTCATACAAGACAACTTCCTCAAAATCAAGTTTAAGGAAATCAAGAATTGCTACGAGATCATCAACAGCGGTCCTTGGCTGTACAAGGATGAATGGCTAGCAGTTACTGAATATGATCCAGCCAAAGCTTTAAGTGATTACAACTTCAGCACTATGCGAATTTGGATCCGAATATTCTCCCTCCCTGCATCACGTTATGAGGATGTTGATCGATCCCATCTGGTGGGACATGCTCTAGGATCAATGGTTGGCAATGCCCTTCGGACGGATACCCGAGAAGTTGAGGGGAATATGAAGGATTTCCTTCGAGTTGAAATTCTGCTTAATATCACAAGGCATGTCACCCGCTTCGTCTTTATTGGATCGGGCGAAAACAATATCATGTGCCGTATTCAGTATGAAAGACTCCCAACCCTCTGCCCTGGTTGTGGTATTATCAGTCACACATTAGAGAACTGCCCTATCCGCTCTTCACTCGATCCCAACAAATTGCAATACGGAGAATGGCTCCGTCACCTTCCTCCTAGACGTCGCCCAGTCGGTATTCGTGGGCGTATCCGCAATGTGGAACCGAATCTGATTCCAAATATCCCTCCAGTGAATGGTAACTTTATATTAACATTTACAATTACATCTTTTTTCACTTGTTTTCCCACCCCAATTTTTCTATCAAAATATTTACCCTCTGTTTTTATCGTAGTGGCCCCAGCAACTCCGACCAATCCTACAGCTCCTCCTAACGAACAGAACAATATGGGTAAATTATTTTACTCCCTCCTCATCCTTTATACAAATAGCTATAAGTTTCTAATCACAATCATTCTCCAATACATAGGCTCTCTAAATGAAGGCGATGCCGCCTCATTTACGGAACAAGCAACCGAGGAAGCCCAAAATGTCGACATGACCATGGATGATGACCCCAATTCTGCCAAAGATCCCCCTGCAGCTGATTTGAAGCAAAAAGCTCCTCTTGAGGCCCAACCCCTGAACACCATCTATCCCATTCCGGAAGATGGCTCTGAAGATGATTGGGACACCACGGAAGATTATGGTGTCCCCAGCCCTTCGGCCGAGCAGATTAAAAAGTTTGACTCTGAATCGAGTAAGCCTTCTAAACCCACTGATACAATATTCAATGACTTTAATCAGTGGTTACTCAAAACTTACCCGAATGATGCAGCCCCTGCACCTGTTCCTGTACCTGCACCTGCACCTGCACCAACCCAAACAAACCGAGGCATGAAACGCCACTCTCCAATACAAGTATCGCTCCCGCCGAAAAAATCCAAACAGTCAGGATCTACTCCAAAAGCTGGGATGAGCAGCTCTAAAAACTCTCCGGCGGCGGCTGATTCCCAGCCCCGCCGAGCAAAATGAGGATCCTATGCTGGAACTGTCAGGGTCTTGGACAAGCCCCGACGGTTCAACATTTCCGGTCATATGTCCAACGTACCAACCCCGATATCATCTTCTTATGCGAAACTAAAATAAATAATGCGGAATGTAACCGCTTATGTCTTTCATTAGGTATGTTAGACATTATTTCTATTTCCCCTACGGAAGGGTGTTCCGGAATTTCCTTATTTGCTGCAAACAATATTAATATAAGTTTAATTTCCTATTCCTCGCGTTACATTCATACTCAAATTACAAAGAATAATTCCACAATGTTTTTCACTGGAATGCACGGTTTTCCGGAAACTAGCCAAAAATATAAAACATGGGAGCTCATAGATTCATTATACCCTTCTACGAAAAATAAACCTTGGCTTCTCGGCGGAGATTTCAATGAAATATTAACGGATTCGGAAAAACAAGGAGTTCCCCGTAGGGCTAGATCTCAAATAAAAAATTTTCGCAATTGTCTAACTCGAAACAACCTCTTTGATTGTAAGCCAACTTCGGGCTGGTTCACATGGACTAAAGTAGGACCCTTAACCCCGGTAATACATGAAAGACTAGATCGTTTTATAGCTAATTCAGCATGGCAAGATCTCTACCCTTCTCATCGAATCACCACAGAATATGTTGCCAAATCTGACCATTGTTTCCTTCTTCTCGAATTAGATAGTTCAGCTTCTACACCCAAAACACAACCTTCCAAGAATTTCCGATTCGAAAGCTGCTGGGCTAATAATATAGATAATATCCAAACAATCAAAAGGGCCTGGACCGACACTCCCGGAACAGTCATAAACAAAATTGAAGCGGTAGGTACATACCTAGAAGAATGGCAAAACCAACAACGCTTTAAATCAACCGGAAGAATTAAATTCCTCACTAAAAAATAAATAAATTACTATACCGTCCCTTAACAGCCACAAATGAACAAGTTTACTTAAATTATAGAACTGAATTAAATAAACTTTTAACAGAACAAGAAATTTATTGGGCTCAAAGATCTCGCACTCTTTGGCTTTCCCAAGGGGACAAAAATACCAAGTTCTTCCATGCCCGAGCTTCTAATAGGAACAAGAAAAATTTGATCACTGGCCTTTACGATGCCAACTCCAATTGGCGCACATCTGAATCGGATCTTATGAATATCGCTTCTGCATACTTCCAAAACTTATTCAAAACTTCTAACCCCCAAATCTCGAATATCATTCTTGACAAAATTCACCCTTCCATCAATTCTTCAATGAATGAAAACCTTCTAAAGGCAATCACTAAAGAGGAAATTCTTCATGCTTTTAAAGATATTGACCCCAGGAAAGCTCCTGGTTTCGATGGCCTACCCAGTAGCTTCTTTAGACAACACTGGGACACAGTGGGAGACGATGTTATTAATCTTTGTATTAACCTTTTAAACGGCAACGCCGATATGGCCTCAGTTAACAAAACTATATTGGTACTAATTCCCAAAGTACAGGACCCAACCACCATGAAACAACTTAGACCAATTAGCCTATGCACTGTCCTCTATAAAATAGTCGCCAAAACAATAGTCAACAGAATGAAACAGGCTATACCTCTATGCATTAGCCCTAACCAAGCAGCCTTTGTCCAGGGACGCAACATATCAGACAACATCCTTGTTGCTCATGAAATTATTCACAATATTAACTCAGGACCTACTAAATCCTCCCATGGAGCTGCTCTCAAGCTAAACATGGAGAAAGCTTTCGATAGAGTAGAATGGTCATTTCTCGCAAATGTTATGGAACGCATGGGCTTTGCATCCGAATGGATCGAGCTTATAATGCGTTGTATTACTACAGTCTCCTTCTCAGTTAAAATTAATAATTCGTTTTCCCCCCCTTTCAACCTCAACATGGTCTTCGCCAGGGGGATCCCCTATCCCCTTTCCTCTTTCTCTTTTGTACTCAAGGCCTCTCGGCTTACTTAGCTGCTGCTCAACAAACTAAAATACTCCCAGGACTAGGCGCATGTAAACATGGGCCCAAAGTCAACCACCTGCTTTTTGCCGATGATTGTATGGTATTCATTAATACTAATCGATCTGAAGCGTCCCATCTGAAAAATGCTCTTCAAACATATGCTAATGCATCCGGTCAAGCGGTCAATTATGAGAAATCAACAATTTTCTATAACCCGCGTACACCATCTGCAACAAGAAATGCAATTAACAGCCTTTTACAAGTACGTGAGGTTACTAATCCTGAAGTATACCTAGGCATCCCACTCCTAATTGGGAAAAATAAAACTGAATCACTAGGATTTGTGCGTGATAAAGTACATGATCGTCTCTCTAGTTGGGACAAACATCTACTATCCTTTAGTGGCCGAGAGATATTCATCAAAGCTGTCTTACAATCTCTCCCACAATATGTTATGTCTTGCTATCTTCTACCACAAAATATCATCGACGACATGACTACATCAATCCGTCAATACTGGTGGACTGGCAAATCCAACAAAAAAGGTTGGCATATGATACCTTGGAATCGTATATGTCTACCTAAATCTGCTGGTGGCATAGGTTTTAAGGATTTACACGACTTTAACATTGCTCTCTTGGGCAAGCAAATTTGGAAACTCATATGTGAACCAGATTCTTTATTAGGACAAATATACCGGTCTAAATACTTTCCTTCAGGCAACATTCTGGATGCACCAAAACCCAACAGGGGCTCTTTCGCTTGGCAAGGCATATATAACGCACTTCAGCGTCTTTTCCCTGGCTTTCTTCACCGCCCTGGCATAAACAGTAACATTAGAATACACAAAGATATATGGGGAGGGTCTTCCCCGATTGAGCTTATTGGGGATTACGAAACCTCCGATGAATTTTACATTCGATGTCGTGATTTTATGTTCCGTAACCAAACTGTCTGGGATAAAGTTAAGGTAAACAATTATTTCAATCCAATTGATGCCGATGCCATTCTCCGTATCCCCATCATAAATGATCAACGTGACTCAATACTCTGGTCTCCCAACGACTCGGGTATTTACTCAGTCCGTTCTGGATATATTTTCTTACAACGTTCAATAGCCCCACCTTCGTCACCAACTCGGTTTTGGAAGTTTTTATCCAAAATCAAAGCTTTACCCAAAGTTAAAACTTTTGGTTGGCGTATGGCATCTGATGCCCTACCAGCTGGATCTAAAATGCGAGCCTTCTCCCCTAACTCGGGACCTTGCCCTATCTGTGGTAGCCACTCAGAATCGATCCTTCATGCGTTTCGTGACTGCCCTGGGGCATCTGAAGCCCTCCAAATTAGTGGTATCCCTATCACTCCCTATAAGAGTATAGCTCCTACGCCCCTGCAATGGTTAGAGGAAGCAGCCACTACTATTTCCCCTGATAAATTTGGTCTCTTCCTTACTGTTTTATGGAATATATGGAACAGACGAAATGACTGGGTTCATAACCACCATTTACAACCACCATGGCTAATTGCTGTTAATTCCATTAGCTTACATGATGAATTTTGTAATTCCTTAAGTTCGGTTGACCCAGCTCCATCTACCTTCTCTAAACCTTCCCGAACATTTCCCCCACCTCATCATATCAAAATAAATGTGGACGGAGCCTTTAATCCATCAACTCGTACAGCAGCCGTCGGCGTTGTTGCTCGTGATTCTGCAAGAGCAGTTGTGGGTGGTCTTGCTTTCCCTCTTGGTAGCTGTCAGGACGCTATCACCAGTGAAGGGGAAAGCATCTTAGCTGGTCTCACCTTTGCCCGATCTCAAGGCTGGAATCGACTCTTGATCGAAACTGACTGCGCCTCTCTCGCGAATAGGGTCAACAATCCTGCTCAGGACCTCTCTACCATGGGACCTATTATTCTTCAGATACAAGCTGCTCTTCACGACTTTGACTTTATATCTATTTCTTTTGTACGCCGTGAGGCAAATATTATAGCCCATACTTTGCTTCTTATTCGCTGAATTCTATGACTTCTATGTCATTTAATTCGGATATCCCACCTTGTATACAACAATTTGTAACAAATCATTATTGATTAATAATATTTGGGCACTCTTTTCCCCTTTTTAGGGTCCTCTAGCTTTGCTTGAAGGACAGTAGTAGGGGTTTTTAATGAGGCCTTTTCTTCAAAAAAAAAAAAGTCCAACGGGTCCATTTTACGGCCCATCTAAACCCGCTCGTCTGAAACCTCTACAAAAAGAACCGCAAAACAAGTTTTAATCAAAACTTAAGAGTTCATATCGTTGATTACGAGCTTTTCAACACTATTGTATTGCAAAAATTCAATTTATGTTCTTTTTACGCAGTTATAAGTTCAACGGGTCCATTTTAAGGCCCATTTAGACCCGCTCGTCCGAAACCACTACAAAAAGGACCGAAAAACAAGTTTTGATCCAATTTTAGGAGTTCATATAATTGATTACGAGCTTTTCAACAAGATTATATAGCAAAAAAGTCAATTTCTGTATTTTTTACTCAATTAAAAGTCCAACTGGTCCATTTTACGACCCATTTAGACCCGCTCGCCCGAAACCTCTTCAAAAATGACTGAAAAACAAATTTTAATCAAATTTTAGGAGTTCATATAATTGATTATGATCGTTTCAACACGATTATATTGCAAAAACTCAATTTCTGTATTTTTTACTCAGTTAAAAGTCCAACGGGTCCATTTTAAAGCCCATTTAGACCCGCTCGTCCGAAACCTCTACAAAAAGGACCGCAAAACAAGTTTTAATCAAAACTTAAGAGTTCATATCGTTGATTACGAGCTTTTCAACACTATTGTATTGCAAAAATTCAATTTATGTTCTTTTTACGCAGTTATAAGTTCAACGGGTCCATTTTAAGGCCCATTTAGACCCGCTCGCCCGAAACCTCTACAAAAAGGACCGAAAAACAAGTTTTGATCAAATTTGAGGAGTTCATATAATTGATTACGAGCTTTTCAACAAGATTATATTGCAAAAACTCAAATTCTGTATTTTTTACTCAGTTAAAAGTCCCACGGGTCCATTTTACGGCCCATTTATACCCGCTCGCCCGAAACCTCTTCAAAAATGACTAAAAAACAAGTTTTAATAAAATTTTAGGAGTTCATATAATTGATTACGATCTTTTCAACACGATTATATTGCAAAAACTCAATTTTTGTACTTTTTACTCAGTTTAAAGTCCAACGGGTCCATTTTACGGCCCATTTAAACCCGCTCGTCTGAAACCTCTACAAAAAGAACCGCAAAACAAGTTTTAATCAAAACTTAAGAGTTCATATCGTTGATTACGAGCTTTTCAACACTATTGTATTGCAAAAATTCAATTTATGTTCTTTTTACGCAGTTATAAGTTCAACGGGTCCATTTTAAGGCCCATTTAGACCCGCTCGTCCGAAACCACTACAAAAAGGACCGAAAAACAAGTTTTGATCCAATTTTAGGAGTTCATATAATTGATTACGAGCTTTTCAACAAGATTATATTGCAAAAAAGTCAATTTCTGTATTTTTTACTCAATTAAAACTCCAACTGGTCCATTTTACGTCCCATTTAGACCCGCTCGCCCGAAACCTCTTCAAAAATGACTGAAAAACAAGTTTTAATCAAATTCTAGGAGTTCATATAATTGATTATGATCGTTTCAACACGATTATATTGCAAAAACTCAATTTCTGTATTTTTTACTCAGTTAAAAGTCCAACGGGTCCATTTTAAAGCCCATTTAGACCCGCTCGTCCGAAACCTCTACAAAAAGGACCGCAAAACAAGTTTTAATCAAAACTTAAGAGTTCATATCGTTGATTACGAGCTTTTCAACACTATTGTATTGCAAAAATTCAATTTATGTTCTTTTTACGCAGTTATAAGTTCAACGGGTCCATTTTAAGGCCCATTTAGACCCGCTCGCCCGAAACCTCTACAAAAAGGACCGAAAAACAAGTTTTGATCAAATTTGAGGAGTTCATATAATTGATTACGAGCTTTTCAACAAGATTATATTGCAAAAACTCAAATTCTGTATTTTTTACTCAGTTAAAAGTCCCACGGGTCCATTTTACGGCCCATTTATACCCGCTCGCCCGAAACCTCTTCAAAAATGACTAAAAAACAAGTTTTAATAAAATTTTAGGAGTTCATATAATTGATTACGATCTTTTCAACACGATTATATTGCAAAAACTCAATTTTTGTACTTTTTACTCAGTTAAAAGTCCAACGGGTCCATTTTACGGCCCATCTAAACCCGCTCGTCTGAAACCTCTACAAAAAGAACCGCAAAACAAGTTTTAATCAAAACTTAAGAGTTCATATCGTTGATTACGAGCTTTTCAACACTATTGTATTGCAAAAATTCAATTTATGTTCTTTTTACGCAGTTATAAGTTCAACGGGTCCATTTTAAGGCCCATTTAGACCCGCTCGTCCGAAACCACTACAAAAAGGACCGAAAAACAAGTTTTGATCCAATTTTAGGAGTTCATATAATTGATTACGAGCTTTTCAACAAGATTATATTGCAAAAAAGTCAATTTCTGTATTTTTTACTCAATTAAAACTCCAACTGGTCCATTTTACGTCCCATTTAGACCCGCTCGCCCGAAACCTCTTCAAAAATGACTGAAAAACAAGTTTTAATCAAATTCTAGGAGTTCATATAATTGATTATGATCGTTTCAACACGATTATATTGCAAAAACTCAATTTCTGTATTTTTTACTCAGTTAAAAGTCCAACGGGTCCATTTTAAAGCCCATTTAGACCCGCTCGTCCGAAACCTCTACAAAAAGGACCGCAAAACAAGTTTTAATCAAAACTTAAGAGTTCATATCGTTGATTACAAGCTTTTCAACACTATTGTATTGCAAAAATTCAATTTATGTTCTTTTTACGCAGTTATAAGTTCAACGGGTCCATTTTAAGGCCCATTTAGACCCGCTCGCTCGAAACCTCTACAAAAAGGACCGAAAAACAAGTTTTGATCAAATTTGAGGAGTTCATATAATTGATTACGAGCTTTTCAACAAGATTATATTGCAAAAACTCAAATTCTATATTTTTTACTCAGTTAAAAGTCCCACGGGTCCATTTTACGGCCCATTTATACCCGCTCGCCCGAAACCTCTTCAAAAATGACTAAAAAACAAGTTTTAATAAAATTTTAGGAGTTCATATAATTGATTACGATCTTTTCAACACGATTATATTGCAAAAACTCAATTTTTGTACTTTTTACTCAGTTAAAAGTCCAACGGGTCCATTTTACGGCCCATTTAAACCCGCTCGTCTGAAACCTCTACAAAAAGGACCGCAAAACAAGTTTTAATCAAAACTTAAGAGTTCATATCGTTGATTACGAGCTTTTCAACACTATTGTATTGCAAAAATTCAATTTATGTTCTTTTTACGCAGTTATAAGTTCAACGGGTCCATTTTAAGGCCCATTTAGACCCGCTCGTCCGAAACCACTACAAAAAGGACCGAAAAACAAGTTTTGATCCAATTTTAGGAGTTCATATAATTGATTACGAGCTTTTCAACAAGATTATATTGCAAAAAAGTCAATTTCTGTATTTTTTACTCAATTAAAACTCCAACTGGTCCATTTTACGGCCCATTTAGACCCGCTCGCCCGAAACCTCTTCAAAAATGACTGAAAAACAAGCTTTAATCAAATTCTAGGAGTTCATATAATTGATTATGATCGTTTCAACACGATTATATTGCAAAAACTCAAATTCTATATTTTTTACTCAGTTAAAAGTCCAACGGGTCCATTTTAAAGCCCATTTAGACCCGCTCGTCCGAAACCTCTACAAAAATGACCGCAAAACAAGTTTTAGTCAAAACTTAAGAGTTCATATCGTTGATTACGAGCTTTTCAACACTATTGTATTGCAAAAATTCAATTTCTGTTCTTTTTACGCAGTTATAAGTTCAACGGGTCCATTTTAAGGCCCATTTAGACCCGCTCGTTCGAAACCAATACAAAAAGGACCGAAAAACAAGTTTTGATCCAATTTTAGGATTTCATATAATTGATTACGAACTTTTCAACAAGATTATATTGCAAAAACTAAAATTTTGTATTTTTTACTCAGTTAAAAGTCCAACGGGTCCATTTTACGGCCCATTTATACCCGCTCGCCCGAAACCTCTTCAAAAATGACTAAAAATCAAGTTTTAATCAAATTTTAGGAGTTCATATAATTGATTACAATCTTTTCAACACGATTATATTGCAAAAACTAAATTTTTGTACTTTTAACTCAGTTAAAAGTCCAACGGGTCCATTTTACGGCCCATTTAAACCCGCTCGTCTGAAACCTCTACAAAAAGGACCGCAAAACAAGTTTTAATCAAAACTTAAGAGTTCATATCGTTGATTACGAGCTTTTCAACACTATTGTATTGCAAAAATTCAATTTATGTTCTTTTTACGCAGTTATAAGTTCAACGGGTCCATTTTAAGGCCCATTTAGACCCGCTCGTCCGAAACCACTACAAAAAGGACCGAAAAATAAGTTTTGATCCAATTTTAGGAGTTCATATAATTGATTACGAGCTTTTCAACAAGATTATATTGCAAAAAAGTCAATTTCTGTATTTTTTACTCAGTTAAAACTCCAACTGTCCATTTTACGGCCCATTTAGACTCGCTTGCCCGAAACCTCTTCAAAAATGACTGAAAAACAAGTTTTAATCAAATTCTAGGAGTTCATATAATTGATTATGATCGTTTCAACACGATTATATTGCATAAACTCAATTTCTGTATTTTTTACTCAGTTAAAAGTCCAACGGGTCCATTTTAAAGCCCATTTAGACCCGCTCGTCCGAAACCTCTACAAAAACGACCGCAAAAAAAGTTTTAGTCAAAACTTAAGAGTTCATATCGTTGATTACGAGCTTTTCAACACTATTGTATTGCAAAAATTCAATTTCTGTTCTTTTTACGTAGTTATAAGTTCAACGGGTCCATTTTAAGGCCCATTTAGACCCGCTCGTCCGAAACCACTACAAAAACGACCGAAAAACAAGTTTTGATCCAACTTTAGGAGTTCATATAATTGATTACGAGCTTTTCAACAAGATTATATTGCAAAAACTCAAATTCTGTATTTTTTACTCAGTTAAAAGTCCAACGGGTCCATTTTACGGCCCATTTATACCCGCTCGCCCGAAACCTCTTCAAAAATGACTGAAAAACAAGTTTTAATCAAATTTTAGGAGTTCATATAATTGATTACGATCTTTTCAACACGATTATATTGCAAAAACTCAATTTTTGTACTTTTTACTCAGTTAAAAGTCCAACGTGTCTATTTTACGGCCCATTTAGACCCGCTCGCCCGAAACCTCTTCAAAAATGACTGAAAAACATGTTTTAATCAAATTTTAGGACTTCATATCATTGATTACGATCTTTTCCACACGATAATATTGCAAAAACTCAATTTTTGTACTTTTTACTCAGTTAAAAGTCCAACGGGTCCATTTTACGGCCCATTTAGACCCGCTCGTCCGAAACCTCTACAAAAAGGACCGCAAAACAAGTTTTAATCAAAACTTAAGAGTTCATATCGTTGATTACGAGCTTTTCAACACTATTGAATTGCAAAAATTCAATTTCTGTTCTTTTTACGCAGTTATAAGTTCAACGGGTCCATTTTAAGGCCCATTTACACCCGCTCCCCCGAAACCTCTACAAAAAGGACCGAAAAATAAGTTTTGATCAAATTTTAGGACTTCATATAATTGATTACGATCTTTTCAACAAGATTATATTGCAAAAACACAAATTCGGTATTTTTTACTCAGTTAAAAGTCCAACGGGTCCATTTTACGGCCCATTTAGACCCGCTAGCCCGAAACCTCTTCAAAAATGACCGAAAAACATGTTTAATCAAATTTTAGGACTTCATACCATTGATCAAGATCTTTTCAACACGATAATATTGCAAAAACTCATTTTTGTACTTTTTACTCAGTTAAAAGTCCAACGGGTCCATTTTACGGCCCAATTAGACCCGCTCGTCCGAAACCTCTACAAAAAGGACCGCAAAACAAGTTTTAATCAAAACTTAAGAGTTCATATCGTTGATTACGAGATTTTCAACACGATTATATTACAAAAATTCAATTTATGTACTTTTTACTCAGTTAAAAGTCCAACAGGTCCATTTCCCGGCCCATTTAGACCCGCTCGTCCGAAACCTCTACAAAAAGGACCACAAAACAAGTTTTAATCAAAACTTAAGAGTTCATATCGTTGATTACGAGCTTTTCAACACTATTGTATTGCAAAAATTCAATTTATGTTCTTTTTACTCAGTTATAAGTTCAACGGGTCCATTTTAAGGCCCATTTAGACCCGCTCGTCCGAAACCACTACAAAAAAGACCGAAAAACAAGTTTTGATCCAATTTTAGGAGTTCATATAATTGATTACGAGCTTTTCAACAAGATTATATTGCAAAAAAGTCAATTTCTGTATTTTTTACTCAGTTAAAAGTCCAACTGGTCCATTTTACGGCCCATTTAGACCCGCTCGCCCGAAACCTCTTCAAAAATGACTGAAAAACAAGTTTTAATCAAATTTTAGGAGTTCATATAATTGATTATGATCATTTCAACATGATTATATTGCAAAAACTCAATTTCTGTATTTTTTACTCAGTTAAAAGTCCAACGGGTCCATTTTACGGCCCATTTAGACCCGCTTGTCCGAAACCTCTACAAAAAGGACCGCAAAACAAGTTTTAATCAAAACTTAAGAGTTCATATCGTTGATTACGAGCTTTTCAACACCATTGTATTTCAAAAATTCAATTTTTGTTCTTTTTACGCAGTTATAAGTTCAACGGGTCCATTTTAAGGCCCATTTAGACCCGCTCGCCCGAAACCACTACAAAAAGGACCGAAAAACAAGTTTTGATTAAATTTTAGGAGTTCATATAATTGATTACGAGCTTTTCAACAAGATTATATTGCAAAAACTCAAATTCTGTATTTTTTACTCAGTTAAAAGTCCAACGGGTCCATTTTACGGCCCATTTAGACCCGCTCGCCCGAAACCTCTTCAAAAATGACTGAAAAATAAGTTTTGATCAAATTTTAGGAGTTCATATAATTGATTACGATCTTTTCAACACGATTATATTGCAAAAACTCAATTTTTGTACTTTTTACTCAGTTAAAAGTCCAACGGGTCTATTTTACGGCCCATTTAGACCCGCTCGCCCGAAACTTCTTCAAAAATTACTGAAAACCAAGTTTTAATTAAATTTTAGGAGTTCATATAACTGATTACGATCTTTTCAACACGATTGTATTGCAAAAATTTAATTTCTGTTCTTTTTACGCAGTTATAAGTTCAACGGGTCCATTTTAAGGCCCATTTAGACCCGCTCGTCCGAAACCTCTTCAAAAATGACTGAAAAACAAGTTTTGATCAAAATTTAGGTATTCATATAATTGATTACGAGCTTTTCAACAAGATTATATTGCAAAAACTCAAATTCGGTACTTTTTACTCAGTTAAAAGTCCAATGGGTCCAATTTACGGCCCATTTAGACCCGCTCGCCCGAAACCTCTTCAAAAATGACCGAAAAAAAAAAGTTTTAATCAAATTGTAGGACTTCATATCATTGATTACGATCTTTTCAACACGATTATATTGCAAAAACTCAATTTTTGTACTTTTTACTCAGTTAAAAGTCCAACGGGTCCATTTTACGGCCCATTCAGACCCGCTCGTCCGAAACCTCTACAAAAAGGACCGCAAAACAAGTTTTAATCAAAACTTAAGAG
The DNA here is from genome assembly GCA_030270665.1 of Hibiscus trionum. Taxonomy (NCBI): domain Eukaryota; kingdom Viridiplantae; phylum Streptophyta; class Magnoliopsida; order Malvales; family Malvaceae; genus Hibiscus; species Hibiscus trionum. The sequence goes on along the minus strand of BSYR01000020.1, from coordinate 51,451,171 downwards.
TTCATATCGTTGATTACAAGCTTTTCAACACTATTGTATTGCAAAAATTCAATTTCTGTTCTTTTTACGCAGTTATAAGTTCAACAGGTCCATTTTAAGGCCCATTTAGACCCGCTCCCCCGAAACCTCTACAAAAAGGACCAAAAAATAAGTTTTGATCAAATTTTAGGAGTTCATATAATTGATTACGATCTTTTCAACAAGATTATATTGCGAAAACACAAATTCGGTATTTTTTACTCAGTTAAAAGTCCAACGGGTCCATTTTACGGCCCATTTAGACTCGCTAGCCCGAAACCTCTTCAAAAATGACCGCAAAACATGTTTTAATCAAATTTTAGGACTTCATATCATTGATTACGATCTTTTCCACACGATAATATTGCAAAAACTCAATTTTTGTACTTTTTACTCAGTTAAAAGTCCAACGGGTCCATTTTACGGCCCATTTAGACCCGCTCGTCCGAAACCTCTACAAAAAGGACCGCAAAACAAGTTTTAATCAAAACTTAAGAGTTCATATCTTTGATTACGAGCTTTTAAACACGATTATATTGCAAAAATTCAATTTATGTAGTTTTTACTCAGTTAAAAGTCCAACAGGTCCATTTTACGGCCCATTTAGACCAGCTTGTCCGAAACCTCTACAAAAAGGACCGCAAAACAAGTTTTAATCAAAACATAAGAGTTCATATCGTTGATTATGAGCTTTTCAACACTATTGTATTGCAAAAATTCAATTTATGTTCTTTTTACGCAGTTATAAGTTCAACGGGTCCATTTTAAGGCCCATTTAGACCCGCTCGTCCGAAACCACTACAAAAAGGAACGAAAAACTAGTTTGATCCAATTTTAGGAGTTCATATAATTGATTACGAGCTTTTCAACAAGATTATATTGCAAAAAAGTCAATTTCTGTATTTTTTACTCAGTTAAAAGTCCAACTGGTCCATTTTACGTCCCATTTAGACCCGCTCGCCCGAAACCTCTACAAAAAGGACCGAAAAACATGTTTTGATGAAATTTTAGGAGTTCATATAATTGATTACGAGCTTTTCAACAAGATTATATTTCTAAAACTCAAATTCTGTATTTTTTACTCAGTTAAAAGTCCAACGGGTCCATTTTACGACCCATTTATACCCGCTCGCCCGAAACCTCTTCAAAAATGACTGAAAAACAAGTTTTAATCAAATTTTAGGAGTTCATATAATTGATTACGATCTTTTCAACACGATTATATTGCAAAAACTCAATTTTTGTACTTTTTACTCAGTTAAAAGTCCAACGGGTCCATTTTACGGCCCATTTAGACCCGCTCGCCCGAAACCTCTTCAAAAATGACTGAAAACCAAGTTTTAATTAAATTTTAGGAGTTCATATAACTGATTACGATCTTTTCAACACGATTGTATTGCAAATATTTAATTTCTGTTCTTTTTACGCAGTTATAAGTTCAACGTGTCCATTTTAAGGCCCATTTAGACCCGCTCGTCCGAAACCTCTTCAAAAATGACTGAAAAACAAGTTTTGATCAAAATTTAGGAGTTCATATAATTGATTACGAGCTTTTCAACAAGATTATATTGCAAAAACTCAAATTCGGTATTTTTTACTCAGTTAAAAGTCTAACGGGTCCAATTTACGGCCCATTTAGACCCGCTCGCCCGAAACCTCTTCAAAAATGACTGAAAAAAAAAGTTTTAATCAAATTTTAGGACTTCATATCATTGATTACGATCTTTTAAACACGATTATGTTGCAAAAACTCAATTTTTGTACTTTTTACTCAGTTAAAAGTCCAACGGGTCCATTTTTTTCGGCCCATTTAGACCCGCTCGTCCGAAACCTCTACAAAAGGACCGCAAAACAAGTTTTAATCAAAACTTAAGAGTTCATATCGTTGATTACCATCTTTTCAACACTATTGTATTGCAAAAATTCAATTTCTGTTGTTTTTACGCATTTATAAGTTTAACGGGTCCATTTTAAGGCCCATTTAGACCCGCTCGTACGAAACCTCTACAAAAATGACCGAAAAACAAGTTTTGATCCAATTTTAGGAGTTAATATAATTGATTACGAGCTTTTCAACAAGATTAAATTGCAAAAACTCAAATTTGGTATTATTTACTCAGTTAAAAGTCCAACGGGTCCATTTTACGGCCCATTTAGACCCGCTCGCCCGAAACCTCTTCAAAAATGACTGAAAAACAAGTTTTAATCAAATTTTAGGAGTTCATATAATTGATTACAATCTTTTCAACATGATTATATTGCAAAAACTCCATTTTTGTACTTTTTACTCAGTTAAAAGTCCAACGGGTCCATTTTACAGCCCATTTAGACCCGCTCGTCCGAAACCTCTACAAAGAGGACCGCAAAACAAGTTTTAATCAAAACTTAAGAGTTCATATCGTTGATTACGAGCTTTTCAACACTATTTTATTGCAAAAATTCAATTTATGTTCTTTTTACGCAGTTATAAGTTCAACGGGTCCATTTTAAGGCCCATTTAGACCCGCTCGTCCGAAACCACTATTAAAAGGACCGAATAACAAGTTTTGATCCAATTTTAGGAGTTCATATAATTGATTACGAGCTTTTCAAAAAGATTATATTGCCAAAATGTCAATTTCTGTATTTTTTACTATTTAAAAGTCCAACTGGTCCATTTTACGGCCCATTTAGACCCGCTCGCCCGAAACCTCTTCAAAAATGACTGAAAAACAAGTTTTAATCAAATTTTAGGAGTTCATATAGTTGATTATGATCGTTTCAACACGATTATATTGCAAAAACTCAATTTTTGTACTTTTTACTCAGTTAAAAGTCCAACGGGTCTATTTTACGGCCCATTTAGACCCGCTCGCCCGAAACCTCTTCAAAAATGACTGAAAAATAAGTTTTGATCAAATTTTAGGAGTTCATATAATTGATTACGATCTTTTCAACACGATTATATTGCAAAAACTCAATTTTTGTACTTTTTACTCAGTTAAAAGTCCAACGGGTCTATTTTACGGCCCATTTAGACCCGCTCGCCCGAAACCTCTTCGAAAATGACTGAAAACCAAGTTTTAATTAAATTTTAGGAGTTCATATAACTGATTACGATCTTTTCAACACGATTGTATTGCAAAAATTTAATTTCCGTTCTTTTTACGCAGTTATAAGTTCAACGGGTCCATTTTAAGGCCCATTTAGACCCGCTCGTCCGAAACCTCTTCAAAAATGACTGAAAAACAAGTTTTGATCAAAATTTAGGTATTCATATAATTGATTACGAGCTTTTCAACAAGATTATATTGCAAAAACTCAAATTCGGTACTTTTTACTCAGTTAAAAGTCCAATGGGTCCAATTTACGGCCCATTTAGACCCGCTCGCCCGAAACCTCTTCAAAAATGACCGAAAAAAAAGTTTTAATCAAATTTCAGGACTTCATATCATTGATTACGATCTTTTCAACACGATTATATTGCAAAAACTCAATTTTTGTACTTTTTACTCAGTTAAAAGTCCAACGGGTCCATTTTACGGCCCATTTAGACCCGCACGTCCGAAACCTCTACAAAAAGGACCGCAAAACTAGTTTTAATTAAAACTTAAGAGTTCATATCGTTGATTACAAGCTTTTCAACACTATTGTATTGCAAAAATTCAATTTCTGTTCTTTTTACGCAGTTATAAGTTCAACGGGTCTATTTTAAGGCCCATTTAGACCCGCTCCCCCGAAACCTCTACAAAAAGGACCAAAAAATAAGTTTTGATCAAATTTTAGGAGTTCATATAATTGATTACGATCTTTTCAACAAAATTATATTGCAAAAACACAAATTCGGTATTTTTTACTCAGTTAAAAGTCCAACGGGTCCATTTTACGGCCCATTTAGACTCGCTAGCCCGAATCCTCTTCAAAAATGACTGAAAAACATGTTTTAATCAAATTTTAGGACTTCATATCATTGATTACGATCTTTTCCACACGATAATATTGCAAAAACTCAATTTTTGTACTTTTTACTCAGTTAAAAGTCCAACGGGTCCATTTTACGGCCCATTTAGACCCGCTCGTCCGAAACCTCTACAAAAAAGACCGCAAAACAAGTTTTAATTAAAACTTAAGAGTTCATATCTTTGATTACGAGCTTTTCAACACGATTATATTGCAAAAATTCAATTTATGTACTTTTTACTCAGTTAAAAGTCCAACAGGTCCATTTTACGGCCCATTTAGACCCGCTCGTCCGAAACCTCAACAAAAAGGACCGCAAAACAAGTTTTAATCAAAACATAAGAGTTCATATCGTTGATTACGAGCTTTTCAACACTATTGTATTGCAAAAATTCAATTTATGTTCTTTTTACGCAGTTATAAGTTCAACGGGTCCATTTTAAGGCCCATTTAGACCCGCTCGTCCGAAACCACTACAAAAAGGACCGAAAAACAAGTTTTGATCCAATTTTAGGAGTTCATATAATTGATTACGAGCTTTTCAACAAGATTATATTGCAAAAAAGTCAATTTCTGTATTTTTTACTCAGTTAAAACTCCAACTGTCCATTTTACGGCCCATTTAGACTCGCTTGCCCGAAACCTCTTCAAAAATGACTGAAAAACAAGTTTTAATCAAATTCTAGGAGTTCATATAATTGATTATGATCGTTTCAACACGATTATATTGCATAAACTCAATTTCTGTATTTTTTACTCAGTTAAAAGTCCAACAGGTCCATTTTAAAGCCCATTTAGACCCGCTCGTCCGAAACCTCTACAAAAACGACCGCAAAACAAGTTTTAGTCAAAACTTAAGAGTTCATATCGTTGATTACGAGCTTTTCAACACTATTGTATTGCAAAAATTCAATTTCTGTTGTTTTTACGCAGTTATAAGTTCAACGGGTCCATTTTAAGGCCCATTTAGACCCGCTCGTCCGAAACCACTACAAAAACGACCGAAAAACAAGTTTTGATCCAACTTTAGGAGTTCATATAATTGATTACGAGCTTTTCAACAAGATTATATTGCAAAAACTCAAATTCTGTATTTTTTACTCAGTTAAAGTCCAACGGGTCCATTTTACGGCCCATTTATACCCGCTCGCCCGAAACCTCTTCAAAAATGACTGAAAAACAAGTTTTAATCAAATTTTAGGAGTTCATATAATTGATTACGATCTTTTCAACACGATTATATTGCAAAAACTCAATTTTTGTACTTTTTACTCAATTAAAAGTCCAACGGGTCTATTTTACGGCCCATTTAGACCCGCTCGCCCGAAACCTCTTCAAAAATGACTGAAAAACATGTTTTAATCAAATTTTAGGACTTCATATCATTGATTACGATCTTTTCCACACGATAATATTGCAAAAACTCAATTTTTGTACTTTTTACTCAGTTAAAAGTCCAACGGGTCCATTTTACGGCCCATTTAGACCCGCTCGTCCGAAACCTCTACAAAAAGGACCGCAAAACAAGTTTTAAACAAAACTTAAGAGTTCATATCGTTGATTACGAGCTTTTCAACACTATTGAATTGCAAAAATTCAATTTCTGTTCTTTTTACACAGTTATAAGTTCAACGGGTCCATTTTAAGGCCCATTTACACCCGCTCCCCCGAAACCTCTACAAAAAGGACCGAAAAATAAGTTTTGATCAAATTTTAGGACTTCATATAATTGATTACGATCTTTTCAACAAGATTATATTGCAAAAACACAAATTCGGTATTTTTTACTCAGTTAAAAGTCCAACGGGTCCATTTTACGGCCCATTTATACCCGCTAGCCCGAAACCTCTTCAAAAATGACTGAAAAACAAGTTTTAATCAAATTTTAGGAGTTCATATAATTGATTACGATCTTTTCAACACGATAATATTACAAAAACTCATTTTTGTACTTTTTACTCAGTTAAAAGTCCAACGGGTCCATTTTACGGCCCAATTAGACCCGCTCGTCCGAAACCTCTACAAAAAGGACCGCAAAACAAGTTTTAATCAAAACTTAAGAGTTCATATCGTTGATTACGAGATTTTCAACACGATTATATTACAAAAATTCAATTTATGTACTTTTTACTCAGTTAAAAGTCCAACAGGTCCATTTTCCGGCCCATTTAGACCCGTTCGTCCGAAACCTCTACAAAAAGGACCACAAAACAAGTTTTAATCAAAACTTAAGAGTTCATATCGTTGATTACGAGCTTTTCAACACTATTGTATTGCAAAAATTCAATTTATGTTCTTTTTACTCAGTTATAAGTTCAACGGGTCCATTTTAAGGCCCATTTAGACCCGCTCGTCCGAAACCACTACAAAAAGGACCGAAAAACAAGTTTTGATCCAATTTTAGGAGTTCATATAATTGATTACGAGCTTTTCAACAAGATTATATTGCAAAAAAGTCAATTTCTGTATTTTTTACTCAGTTAAAAGTCCAACTGGTCCATTTTACGGCCCATTTAGACCCGCTCGCCCGAAACCTCTTCAAAAATGACTGAAAACAAGTTTTAATCAAATTTTAGGAGTTCATATAATTGATTATGATCATTTCAACACGATTATATTGCAAAAACTCAATTTCTGTACTTTTTACTCAGTTAAAAGTCCAACGGGTCCATTTTACGGCTCATTTAGACCCGCTTGTCCGAAACCTCTACAAAAAGGACCGCAAAACAAGTTTTAATCAAAACTTAAGAGTTCATATCGTTGATTACGAGCTTTTCAACACCATTGTATTTCAAAAATTCAATTTTTGTTCTTTTTACGTAGTTATAAGTTCAAGGGTCCATTTTAAGGCCCATTTAGACCCGCTCGCCCGAAACCACTACAAAAAGGACCGAAAAACAAGTTTTGATCAAATTTTAGGAGTTCATATAATTGATTACGAGCTTTTCAACAAGATTATATTGCAAAAACTCAAATTCTGTATTTTTTACTCAGTTAAAAGTCCAACGGGACCATTTTACGGCCCATTTAGACCCGCTCGCCCGAAACCTCTTCAAAAATGACTGAAAAATAAGTTTTGATCAAATTTTAGGAGTTCATATAATTGATTACGATCTTTTCAACACGATTATATTGCAAAAACTCAATTTTTGTACTTTTTACTCAGTTAAAAGTCCAACGGGTCTATTTTACGGCCCATTTAGACCCGCTCGCCCGAAACCTCTTCAAAAATGACTGAAAACCAAGTTTTAATTAAATTTTAGGAGTTCATATAACTGATTACGATCTTTTCAACACGATTGTATTGCAAAAATTTAATTTCTGTTCTTTTTACGCAGTTATAAGTTCAACGGGTCCATCTTAAGGCCCATTTAGACCCGCTCGTCCGAAACCTCTTCAAAAATGACTGAAAAACAAGTTTTGATCAAAATTTAGGTATTCATATAATTGATTACGAGCTTTTCAACAAGATTATATTGCAAAAACTCAAATTCGGTACTTTTTACTCAGTTAAAAGTCCAATGGGTCCAATTTACGGCCCATTTAGACCCGCTCTCCCGAAACCTCTTCAAAAATGACCGAAAAAAAAAGTTTTAATCAAATTTCATGACTTCATATCATTGATTACGATCTTTTCAACACGATTATATTGCAAAAACTCAATTTTTGTACTTTTTACTCAGTTAAAAGTCCAACGGGTCCATTTTACGGCCCATTTAGACCCGCTCGTCCGAAACCTCTACAAAAAGGACCGCAAAACAAGTTTTAATCAAAACATAAGAGTTGATATCGTTGATTACGAGCTTTTCAACACTATTGTATTGCAAAAATTCAATTTATGTTCTTTTTACGCAGTTATAAGTTCAACGGGTCCATTTTAAGGCCCATTTAGACCCGCTCGTCCGAAACCACTACAAAAAGGAACGAAAAACTAGTTTTGATCCAATTTTAGGAGTTCATATAATTGATTACGAGCTTTTCAACAAGATTATATTGCAAAAAAGTCAATTTCTATATTTTTTCCTCAGTTAAAAGTCCAACTGGTCCATTTTACGTCCCATTTAGACCCGCTCCCCCGAAACCTCTACAAAAAGGACCGAAAAACATATTTTGATCAAATTTTAGGAGTTCATATAATTGATTACGAGCTTTTCAACAAGATTATATTTCAAAAACTCAAATTCTATATTTTTTACTCAGTTAAAAGTCCAACGGGTCCATTTTACGACCCATTTATACCCGCTCGCCCGAAACCTCTTCAAAAATGACTGAAAAACAAGTTTTAATCAAATTTTAGGAGTTCATATAATTGATTACGATCTTTTCAACACGATTATATTGCAAAAACTCAATTTTTGTACTTTTTACTCAGTTAAAAGTCCAACGGGTCCATTTTACGGCCCATTTAGACCCGCTCGCCCGAAACCTCTGCAAAAATGACTGAAAACCAAGTTTTAATTAAATTTTAGGAGTTCATATAACTGATTACGATCTTTTCAACACGATTGTATTGCAAATATTTAATTTCTGTTCTTTTTACGCAGTTATAAGTTCAACGTGTCCATTTTAAGGCCCATTTAGACCCGCTCGTCCGAAACCTCTTCAAAAATGACTGAAAAACAAGTTTTAATCAAAATTTAGGAGTTCATATAATTGATTACGAGCTTTTCAACAAGATTATATTGCAAAAACTCAAATTCGGTATTTTTTACTCAGTTAAAAGTCTAACGGGTCCAATTTACGGCCCATTTAGACCCGCTCGCCCGAAACCTCTTCAAAAATGACCGAAAAAAAAAGTTTTAATCAAATTTTAGGACTTCATATCATTGATTACGATCTTTTAAACACGATTATGTTGCAAAAACTCAATTTTTGTACTTTTTACTCAGTTAAAAGTCCAACGGGTCCATTTTTTTCGGCCCATTTAGACCCGCTCGTCCGAAACCTCTACAAAAGGACCGCAAAACAAGTTTTAATCAAAACTTAAGAGTTCATATCGTTGATTACCATCTTTTCAACACTATTGTATTGCAAAAATTCAATTTCTGTTGTTTTTACGCATTTATAAGTTCAACGGGTCCATTTTAAGGCCCATTTAGACCCGCTCGTACGAAACCTCTACAAAAATGACCGAAAAACAAGTTTTGATCCAATTTTAGGAGTTAATATAATTGATAACGAGCTTTTCAACAAGATTAAATTGCAAAAACTCAAATTTGGTATTTTTTACTCAGTTAAAAGTCCAACGGGTCCATTTTACGGCCCATTTAGACCCCCTCGCCCGAAACCTCTTCAAAAATGACTTAAAAACAAGTTTTAATCAAATTTTAGGAGTTCATATAATTGATTACAATCTTTTCAACATGATTATATTGCAAAAACTCCATTTTTGTACTTTTTACTCAGTTAAAAGTCCAACGGGTCCATTTTACAGCCCATTTAGACCAGATCGTCCGAAACCTCTACAAAGAGGACCGCAAAACAAGTTTTAATCAAAACTTAAGAGTTCATATCGTTGATTACGAGCTTTTCAACACTATTTTATTGCAAAAATTCAATTTATGTTCTTTTTATGCAGTTATAAGTTCAACGGGTCCATTTTAAGGCCCATTTAGACCCGCTCGTCCGAAACCACTACAAAAAGGACCGAATAACAAGTTTTGATCCAATTTTAGGAGTTCATATAATTGATTACGAGCTTTTCAAAAAGATTATATTGCCAAAAAGTCAATTTCTGTATTTTTTACTATTTAAAAGTCCAACTGGTCCATTTTACGGCCCATTTAGACCCGCTCGCCCGAAACCTCTTCAAAAATGACTGAAAAACAAGTTTTAATCAAATTTTAGGAGTTCATATAGTTGATTATGATCGTTTCAACACGATTATATTGCAAAAACTCAATTTTTGTACTTTTTACTCAGTTAAAAGTCCAACGGGTCTATTTTACGGCCCATTTAGACCCGCTCGCCCGAAACCTCTTCAAAAATGACTGAAAAATAAGTTTTGATCAAATTTTAGGAGTTCATATAATTGATTACGATCTTTTCAACACGATTATATTGCAAAAACTCAATTTTTGTACTTTTTACTCAGTTAAAAGTCCAACGGGTCTATTTTACGGCCCATTTAGACCCGCTCGCCCGAAACCTCTTCGAAAATGACTGAAAACCAAGTTTTAATTAAATTTTAGGAGTTCATATAACTGATTACGATCTTTTCAACACGATTGTATTGCAAAAATTTAATTTCCGTTCTTTTTACGCAGTTATAAGTTCAACGGGTCCATTTTAAGGCCCATTTAGACCCGCTCGTCCGAAACCTCTTCAAAAATGACTGAAAAACAAGTTTTGATCAAAATTTAGGTATTCATATAATTGATTACGAGCTTTTCAACAAGATTATATTGCAAAAACTCAAATTCGGTACTTTTTACTCAGTTAAAAGTCCAATGGGTCCAATTTACGGCCCATTTAGACCCGCTCGCCCGAAACCTCTTCAAAAATGACCGAAAAAAAAAGTTTTAATCAAATTTCAGGACTTCATATCATTGATTACGATCTTTTCAACACGATTATATTGCAAAAACTCAATTTTTGTACTTTTTACTCAGTTAAAAGTCCAACGGGTCCATTTTACGGCCCATTTAGACCCGCTCGTCCGAAACCTCTACAAAAAGGACCGCAAAACAAGTTTTAATCAAAACTTAAGAGTTCATATCGTTGATTACAAGCTTTTCAACACTATTGTATTGCAAAAATTCAATTTCTGTTCTTTTTACGCAGTTATAAGTTCAACGGGTCTATTTTAAGGTCATTTAGACCCGCTCCCCCGAAACCTCTACAAAAAGGACCAAAAAATTAGTTTTGATCAAATTTTAGGAGTTCATATAATTGATTACGATCTTTTCAACAAGATTATATTGCAAAAACACAAATTCGGTATTTTTTACTCAGTTAAAAGTCCAACGGGTCTATTTTACGGCCCATTTAGACTCGCTAGCCCGAAACCTCTTCAAAAATGACTGAAAAACATGTTTTAATCAAATTTTAGGACTTCATATCATTGATTACGATCTTTTCCACACGATAATATTGCAAAAACTCAATTTTTGTACTTTTTACTCAGTTAAAAGTCCAACGGGTCCATTTTACGACCCATTTAGACCCGCTCGTCCGAAAACTCTACAAAAAGGACCGCAAAACAAGTTTTAATCAAAACTTAAGAGTTCATATCTTTGATTACGAGCTTTTCAACACGATTATATTGCAAAAATTCAATTTATGTACTTTTTACTCAGTTAAAAGTCCAACAGGTCCATTTTACGGCCCATTTAGACCCGCTCGTCCGAAACCTCTACAAAAAGGACCGAAAAACAAGTTTTGATCCAATTTTAGGAGTTCATATAATTGATTACGAGCTTTTCAACAAGATTATATTGCAAAAAAGTCAATTTCTGTATTTTTTACTCAGTTAAAACTCCAACTGTCCATTTTACGGCCCATTTAGACTCGCTTGCCCGAAACCTCTTCAAAAATGACTGAAAAACAAGTTTTAATCAAATTCTAGGAGTTCATATAATTGATTATGATCGTTTCAACACGATTATATTGCATAAACTCAATTTCTGTATTTTTTACTCAGTTAAAAGTCCAACGGGTCCATTTTAAAGCCCATTTAGACCCGCTCGTCCGAAACCTCTACAAAAACGACCGCAAAACAAGTTTTAGTCAAAACTTAAGAGTTCATATCGTTGATTACGAGCTTTTCAACACTATTGTATTGCAAAAATTCAATTTCTGTTCTTTTTACGCAGTTATAAGTTCAACGGGTCCATTTTAAGGCCCATTTAGACCCGCTCGTCCGAAACCACTACAAAAACGACCGAAAAACAAGTTTTGATCCAACTTTAGGAGTTCATATAATTGATTACGAGCTTTTCAACAACATTATATTGCAAAAACTCAAATTCTGTATTTTTTACTCAGTTAAAAGTCCAACGGGTCCATTTTACGGCCCATTTATACCCGCTCGCCCGAAACCTCTTCAAAAATGACTGAAAAACAAGTTTTAATCAAATTTTAGGAGATCATATAATTGATTACGATCTTTTCAACACGATTATATTGCAAAAACTCAATTTTTGTACTTTTTACTCAGTTAAAAGTCCAACGGGTCTATTTTACGGCCCATTTAGACCCGCTCGCCCGAAACCTCTTCAAAAATGACTAAAAAACATGTTTTAATCAAATTTTAGGACTTCATATCATTGATTACGATCTTTTCCACACGATAATATTGCAAAAACTCAATTTTTGTACTTTTTACTCAGTTAAAAGTCCAACGGGTCCATTTTACGGCCCATTTAGACCCACTCGACCGAAACCTCTACAAAAAGGACCGCAAAACAAGTTTTAATCAAAACTTAAGAGTTCATATCGTTGATTACGAGCTTTTCAACACTATTGAATTGCAAAAATTCAATTTCTGTTCTTTTTACGCAGTTATAAGTTCAACGGGTCCATTTTAAGGCCCATTTACACCCGCTCCCCCGAAACCTCTACAAAAAGGACCGAAAAATAAGTTTTGATCAAATTTTAGGACTTCATATAATTGATTACGATCTTTTCAACAAGATTATATTGCAAAAACACAAATTCGGTATTTTTTACTCAGTTAAAAGTCCAACGGGTCCATTTTACGGCCCATTTAGACCCGCTCGTCCGAAACCACTACAAAAAGGACCGAAAAACAAGTTTTGATCCAATTTTAGGAGTTCATATAATTGATTACGAGCTTTTCAACAAGATTATATTGCAAAAAAGTCAATTTCTGTATTTTTTACTCAGTTAAAAGTCCAACTGGTCCATTTTACGGCCCATTTAGACCCGCTCGCCCGAAACCTCTTCAAAAATGACTGAAAAACAAGTTTTAATCAAATTTTAGGAGTTCATATAATTGATTATGATCATTTCAACACGATTATATTGCAAAAACTCAATTTTTGTACTTTTTACTCAGTTAAAAGTCCAACGGGTCCATTTTACGGCCCATTTAGACCCGCTCGTCCGAAACCTCTACAAAAAGGACCGCAAAACAAGTTTTAATCAAAACTTAAGAGTTCATATCGTTGATTACAAGCTTTCCAACACTATTGTATTGCAAAAATTCAATTTCTATTCTTTTTACGCAGTTATAAGTTCAACAGGTCCATTTTAAGGCCCATTTAGACCCGCTCCCCCGAAACCTCTACAAAAAGGACCAAAAAATAAGTTTTGATCAAATTTTAGGAGTTCATATAATTGATTACGATCTTTTCAACAAGATTATATTGCAAAAACACAAATTCGGTATTTTTTACTCAGTTAAAAGTCCAACGGGTCCATCTTACGGCCCATTTAGACTCGCTAGCCCGAAACCTCTTCAAAAATGACCGAAAAACATGTTTTAATCAAATTTTAGGACTTCATATCATTGATTACGATCTTTTCTACATGATAATATTGCAAAAACTCAATTTTTGTACTTTTTACTCAGTTAAAAGTCCAACGGGTCCATTTTACGGCCCATTTAGACCCGCTCGTCCGAAACCTCTACAAAAAGGACCGCAAAACAAGTTTTAATCAAAACTTAAGAGTTCATATCTTTGATTACGAGCTTTTCAACACGATTATATTGCAAAAATTCAATTTATGTACTTTTTACTCAGTTAAAAGTCCAACAGGTCCATTTTACGGCCCATTTAGACCCGCTCGTCCGAAACCACTACAAAAAGGACCGCAAAACAAGTTTTAATCAAAACATAAGAGTTCATATCGTTGATTACGAGCTTTTCAACACTATTGTATTGCAAAAATTCAATTTATGTTCTTTTTACGCAGTTATAAGTTCAACGGGTCCATTTTAAGACCCGCTCGTCCGAAACCACTACAAAAAGGAACGAAAAACTAGTTTTGATCCAATTTTAGGAGTTCATATAATTGATTACGAGCTTTTCAACAAGATTATATTGCAAAAAAGTCAATTTCTGTATTTTTTACTCAGTTAAAAGTCCAACTGGTCCATTTTACGTCCCATTTAGACCGGCTCGCCCGAAACCTCTACAAAAAGGACCGAAAAACATGTTTTGATCAAATTTTAGGAGTTCATATAATTGATTACGAGCTTTTCAACAAGATTATATTTCAAAAACTCAAATTCTATATTTTTTACTCAGTTAAAAGTCCAACGGGTCCATTTTACGACCCATTTATACCCGCTCGCCCGAAACCTCTTCAAAAATGACTGAAAAACAAGTTTTAATCAAATTTTAGGAGTTCATATAATTGATTACGATCTGTTCAACACGATTATATTGAAAAATCTCAATTTTTGTACTTTTTACTCAGTTAAAAGTCCAACGGGTCCATTTTACGGCCCATTTAGACCCGCTCGCCCGAAACCTCTTCAAAAATGACTGAAAACCAAGTTTTAATTAAATTTTAGGAGTTCATATAACTGATTACGATCTTTTCAACATGATTGTATTGCAAATATTTAATTTCTGTTCTTTTTACGCAGTTATAAGTTCAACATGTCCATTTTAAGGCCCATTTAGACCCGCTCGTCCGAAACCTCTTCAAAAATGACTGAAAAACAAGTTTTGATCAAAATTTAGGAGTTCATATAATTGATTACGAGCTTTTCAACAAGATTATATTGCAAAAACTCAAATTCGGTATTTTTTACTCAGTTAAAAGTCCAACGGGTCCAATTTACGGCCCATTTAGACCCGCTCGCCCGAAACCTCTTCAAAAATGACCGAAAAAAAAAATTTTTATTCAAATTTTAGGACTTCATATCATTGATTACGATCTTTTAAACACGATTATGTTGCAAAAACTCAATTTTTGTACTTTTTACTCAGTTAAAAGTCCAACGGGTCCATTTTTTTCGGCCCATTTAGACCCGCTCGTCCGAAACCTCTACAAAAGGACCGCAAAACAAGTTTTAATCAAAACTTAAGAGTTCATATGGTTGATTACCATCATTTCAACACTATTGTATTGCAAAAATTCAATTTCTGTTGTTTTTACGCATTTATAAGTTCAACGGGTCCATTTTAAGGCCCATTTAGACCCGCTCGTACGAAACCTCTACAAAAATGACCGAAAAACAAGTTTTGATCCAATTTTAGGAGTTAATATAATTGATTACGAGCTTTTCAACAAGATTAAATTGCAAAAACTCAAATTTGGTATTTTTTACTCAGTTAAAAGTCCAACGGGTCCATTTTACGGCCCATTTAGACCCGCTCGCCCGAAACCTCTTCAAAAATGACTGAAAAACAAGTTTTAATCAAATTTTAGGAGTTCATATAATTGATTACAATCTTTTCAACATGATTATATTGCAAAAACTCCATTTTTGTACTTTTTACTCAGTTAAAAGTCCAACGGGTCCATTTTACAGCCCATTTAGACCCGCTCGTCCGAAACCTCTACAAAGAGGACCGCAAAACAAGTTTTAATCAAAACTTAAGAGTTCATATCGTTGATTACGAGCTTTTCAACACTATTTTATTGCAAAAATTCAATTTATGTTCTTTTTACGCAGTTATAAGTTCAACGGGTCCATTTTAAGGCCCATTTAGACCCGCTCGTCCGAAACCACTACAAAAAGGACCGAATAACAAGTTTTGATCCAGTTTTAGGAGTTCATATAATTGATTACGAGCTTTTCAAAAAGATTATATTGCCAAAAAGTCAATTTCTGTATTTTTTACTATTTAAAAGTCCAACTGGTCCATTTTACGGCCCATTTAGACCCGCTCGCCCGAAACCTCTTCAAAAATGACTGAAAAACAAGTTTTAATCAAATTTTAGGAGTTCATATAGTTGATTATGATCGTTTCAACACGATTATATTGCAAAAACTCAATTTTGTACTTTTTACTCAGTTAAAAGTCCAACGGGTCTATTTTACGGCCCATTTAGACCCGCTCGCCCGAAACCTCTTCAAAAATGACTGAAAAATAAGTTTTGATCAAATTTTAGGAGTTCATATAATTGATTACGATCTTTTCAACACGATTATATTGCAAAAACTCAATTTTTGTACTTTTTACTCAGTTAAAAGTCCAACGGGTCTATTTTACGGCCCATTTAGACCCGCTCGCCCGAAACCTCTTCGAAAATGACTGAAAACCAAGTTTTAATTAAATTTTAGGAGTTCATATAACTGATTACGATCTTTTCAACATGATTGTATTGCAAAAATTTAATTTCCGTTCTTTTTACGCAGTTATAAGTTCAACGGGTCCATTTTAAGGCCCATTTAGACCCGCTCGTCCGAAACCTCTTCAAAAATGACTGAAAAACAAGTTTTGATCAAAATTTAGGTATTCATATAATTGATTACGAGCTTTTCAACAAGATTATATTGCAAAAACTCAAATTTGGTACTTTTTACTCAGTTAAAAGTCCAATGGGTCCAATTTACGGCTCATTTAGACCCGCTCGCCCGAAACCTCTTCAAAAATGACCGAAAAAAAAGTTTTAATCAAATTTCAGGACTTCATATCATTGATTACGATCTTTTCAACACGATTATATTGCAAAAACTCAATTTTTGAACTTTTTACTCAGTTAAAAGTCCAACGGGTCCATTTTACGGCCCATTTAGACCCGCTCGTCCGAAACCTCTACAAAAAGGACCGCAAAACAAGTTTTAATCAAAACTTAAGAGTTCATATCGTTGATTACAAGCTTTTCAACACTATTGTATTGCAAAAATTCAATTTCTGTTCTTTTTACGCAGTTATAAGTTCAACGGGTCTATTTTAAGGCCCACTTAGACCCGCTCCCCCGAAACCTCTACAAAAAGGACCAAAAAATAAGTTTTGATCAAATTTTAGGAGTTCATATAATTGATTACGATCTTTTCAACAAGATTATATTGCAAAAACACAAATTCGTTATTTTTTACTCAGTTAAAAGTCCAACGGGTCCATTTTACGGCCCATTTAGACACGCTAGCCCGAAACCTCTTCAAAAATGACTGAAAAACATGTTTTAATCAAAATTTAGGACTTCATATCATTGATTACGATCTTTTCCACACGATAATATTGCAAAAACTCAATTTTTGTACTTTTTACTCATTTAAAAGTCCAACGGGTCCATTTTACGGCCCATTTAGACCCGCTCGTCCGAAACCTCTACAAAAAGGACCGCAAAACAAGTTTTAATCAAAACTTAAGAGTTCATATCTTTGATTACGAGCTTTTCAACACGATTATATTGCAAAAATTCAATTTATGTACTTTTTACTCAGTTAAAAGTCCAACAGGTCCATTTTACGGCCCATTTAGACCCGCTCGTCCGAAACCTCTACAAAAAGGACCGCAAAATAAGTTTTAATCAAAACATAAGAGTTCATATCGTTGATTACGAGCTTTTCAACACTATTGTATTGCAAAAATTCAATTTATGTTCTTTTTACGCAGATATAAGTTCAACGGGTCCATTTTAAGGCCCATTTAGACCCGCTCGTCCGAAACCACTACAAAAAGGAACGAAAAACTAGTTTTGATCCAATTTTAGGAGTTCATATAATTGACTACGAGCTTTTCAACAAGATTATATTGCAAAAAAGTCAATTTCTGTATTTTTTACTCAGTTAAAAGTCCAACTGGTCCATTTTACGTCCCATTTAGACCCGCTCGCCTGAAACCTCTACAAAAAGGACCGAAAAACATGTTTTGATCAAATTTTAGGAGTTCATATAATTGATTACGAGCTTTTCAACAAGATTATATTTCAAAAACTCAAATTCTGTATTTTTTACTCAGTTAAAAGTCCAACGGTTCCATTTTACGACCCATTTATACCCGCTCGCCCGAAACCTCTTCAAAAATGACTGAAAAACAAGTTTTAATCAAATTTTAGGAGTTCATATAATTGATTACGATCTTTTCAACACGATTATATTGCAAAAACTCAATTTTTGTACTTTTTACTCAGTTAAAAGTCCAACGGGTCCATTTTACGGCCCATTTAGACCCGCTCGCCCGAAACCTCTTCAAAAATGACTGAAAACCAAGTTTTAATTAAATTTTAGGAGTTCATATAACTGATTACGATCTTTTCAACACGATTGTATTGCAAATATTTAATTTCTGTTCTTTTTACGCAGTTATAAGTTCAACGTGTCCATTTTAAGGCCCATTTAGACCCGCTCGTCCGAAACCTCTTTAAAAATGACTGAAAAACAAGTTTTGATCAAAATTTAGGAGTTCATATAATTGATTACGAGCTTTTCAACAAGATTATATTGCAAAAACTCAAATTCGGTATTTTTTACTCAGTTAAAAGTCCAACGGGTCCAATTTACGGCCCATTTAGACCCGCTCGCCCGAAACCTCTTCAAAAATGATCGAAAAAAAGTTTTAATCAAATTTTAGGACTTCATATCATTGATTACGATCTTTTAAACACGATTATATTGCAAAAACTCAATTTTTGTACTTTTTACTCAGTTAAAAGTCCAACGGGTCCATTTTACGGCCCATTTAGACTCGCTCGTCCGAAACCTCTACAAAAAGGACCGCAAAACAAGTTTTAATCAAAACTTAAGAGTTCATATCGTTGATTACCATCTTTTCAACACTATTGTATTGCAAAAATTCAATTTCTGTTGTTTTTACGCATTTATAAGTTCAACGGGTCCATTTTAAGGCCCATTTAGACCCGCTCGTACGAAACCTCTACAAAAATGACCGAAAAACAAGTTTTGATCCAATTTTAGGAGTTAATATAATTGATTACGAGCTTTTCAGCAAGATTATATTGCAAAAACTCAAATTTGGTATTTTTTACTCAGTTAAAAGTCCAACGGGTCCATTTTACGGCCCATTTAGACCCGCTCGCCTGAAACCTCTTCAAAAATGACTGAAAAACAAGTTTTAATCAAATTTTAGGAGTTCATATAATTGATTACAATCTTTTCAACATGATTATATTGCAAAAACTCAATTTTTGTACTTTTTACTCAGTTACAAGTCCAACGGGTCCATTTTACAGCCCATTTAGACCCGCTCGTCCGAAACCTCTACAAAGAGGACCGCAAAACAAGTTTTAATCAAAACTTAAGAGTTCATATCGTTGACTACGAGCTTTTCAACACTATTTTATTGCAAAAATTCAATTTATGTTCTTTTTACGCAGTTATAAGTTCAACGGGTCCATTTTAAGGCCCATTTAGACCCGCTCGTCCGAAACCACTACAAAAAGGACCGAATAACAAGTTTTGATCCAATTTTAGGAGTTCATATAATTGATTACGAGCTTTTCAACAAGATTATATTGCCAAAAAGTCAATTTCTGTATTTTTTACTCAGTTAAAAGTCCAACTGGTCCATTTTACGGCCCATTTAGACCCGCTCGCCCGAAACCTCTTCAATAATGACTGAAAAACAAGTTTTAATCAAATTTTAGGAGTTCATATAGTTGATTATGATCGTTTCAACACGATTATATTGCAAAAACTCAATTTCTGTATTTTTTACTCAGTTAAAAGTCCAACGGGTCCATTTTATGGCCCATTTAGACCCGCTCGTACGAAACCTCTACAAAAAGGACCGCAAAACAAGTTTTAATCAAAACTTAAGAGTTCATATCGTTGATTACGAGCTTTTCAACACTATTGTATTGCAAAAATTCAATTTTTGTACTTTTTACTCAGTTATAAGTTCAACGGGTCCATTTTAAGGCTCATTTAGACCCGCTCCCCCGAAACCTCTACAAAAAGGACCGAAAAATAAGTTTTGATCAAATTTTAGGAGTTCATATAATTGATTACGATCTTTTCAACAAGATTATATTGCAAAAACACAAATTCGGTATTTTTTACTCAGTTAAAAGTCCAATGGGTCCATTTTACGGCCCATTTAGACCCGCTAGCCCAAAACCTCTTCAAAAATGACCGAAAACATGTTTTAATCAAATTTTAGGACTTTATATCACTGATTACGATCTTTTCAACACGATAATATTGCAAAAACTCAATTTTTGTACTTTTTACTCAGTTAAAAGTCTAACGGGTCCATTTTACGGCCCATTTAGACCCGCTCGTCCGAAACCTCTACAAAAAGGACCGCAAAACAAGTTTTAATCAAAACTTAAGAGTTCATATCGTTGATTACGAGCTTTTCAACACTATTTTATTGCAAAAATTCAATTTCTGTTCTTTTTACGCAGTTATAAGTTCAACGGGTCCATTTTAAGGCACATTTAGACCCGCTCGTCTGAAACCTCTACAAAAAGGACCGAAAAACAAGTTTTGATCCAATTTTAGGAGTTCATATAATTGATTACGATCTTTTCAACAAGATTATATTGCAAAAACACAAATTCGGTATTTTTTACTCAGTTAAAAGTCCAATGGGTCCATTTTACGGCCCATTTAGACCCGCTAGCCCGAAACCTCTTCAAAAATGACCGAAAACATGTTTTAATCAAATTTTAGGACTTTATATCACTGATTACGATCTTTTCAACACGATAATATTGCAAAAACTCAATTTTTGTACTTTTTACTCAGTTAAAAGTCCAACGGGTCCATTTTACGGCCCATTTAGACCCGCTCGTCCGAAACCTCTACAAAAAGGACCGCAAAACAAGTTTTAATCAAAACTTAAGAGTTCATATCGTTGATTACGAGCTTTTCAACACTATTTTATTGCAAAAAGTCAATTTCTGTTCTTTTTACGCAGTTATAAGTTCAACGGGTCCATTTTAAGGCACATTTAGACCCGCTCGTCTGAAACCTCTACAAAAAGGACCGAAAAACAAGTTTTGATCCAATTTTAGGAGTTCATATAATTGATTACGAGCTTTTCAACAAGATTATATTGCAAAAACTCAAATTCGGTATTTTTTACTCAGTTAAAATTCCAACGGGTCCATTTTACGGCCCATTTAGACCCACTCCCCCGAAACCTCTTCAAAAATGACCGAAAAACAAGTTTTAATCAAATTTTAGGACTTCATATCATTGATTACGATCTTTTCAACACGATAATATTGCAAAAACTCAATTTTTGTACTTTTTACTCAGTTAAAAGTCCAACGGGTCCATTTTACGGCCCATTTAAACCCGCTCGCCCGAATCCTCTTCAAAAATGACTGAAAAACAAGTTTTAATCAAATTTTAGGAGTTAATTATAATTGATTACAATCTTTTCAACACGATTATATTGCAAAAACTCAATTTATGTACTTTTTACTCAGTTAAAAGTCCAACAGGTCTATTTTACGGCCCATTTAGACCCGCTCGCCCGAAACCTCTACAAAAAAGACCGAAAAACAAGTTTTGATCCAATTTTAGGAGTTCATATAATTGATTACGAGCTTTTCAACAAGATTATATTGCAAAAACTCAAATTCGTTATTTTTTACTTAGTTAAAATTCCAACGGGTCCATTTTACGGCCTATTTAGACCCACTCCCCCGAAACCTCTTCAAAAATGACCGAAAAACAAGTTTTAATCAAATTTTAGGACTTCATATCATTGATTACGATCTTTTCAACACGATAATATTGCAAAAACTCAATTTTTGTACTTTTTACTCAGCTAAAAGTCCAACGTGTCCATTTTACGGCCCATTTAGACCCGCTCGTCCGAAACCTCTACAAAAAGGACCGCAAAACAAGTTTTAATCAAAACTTAAGAGTTCATATCGTTGATTACGAGCTTTTCAACACTATTTTATTGCAAAAATTCAATTTCTGTTCTTTTTACGCAGTTATAAGTTCAACGGGTCCATTTTAAGGCACATTTAGACCCGCTCGTCTGAAACCTCTACAAAAAGGACCGAAAAACAAGTTTTGATCCAATTTTAGGAGTTCATATAATTGATTACGAGCTTTTCAACAAGATTATATTGCAAAAACTCAAATTCGGTATTTTTTACTCAGTTAAAATTCCAACGGGTCCATTTTACGGCCCATTTAGACCCACTTCCCCGAAACCTCTTCAAAAATGACCGAAAAACAAGTTTTAATCAAATTTTAGGACTTCATATCATTGATTACGATCTTTTCAACACGATAATATTGCAAAAACTCAATTTTTGTACTTTTTACTCAGTTAAAAGTCCAACGGGTCCATTTTACGGCCCATTTAAACCCGCTCGCCCGAATCCTCTTCAAAAATGACTAAAAAACAAGTTTTAATCAAATTTTAGGAGTTAATTATAATTGATTACAATCTTTTCAACACGATTATATTGCAAAAACTCAATTTATGTACTTTTTACTCAGTTAAAAGTCCAACAGGTCCATTTTACGGCCCATTTAGACCCGATCGCCCGAAACCTCTACAAAAAAGACCGAAAAACAGGTTTTGATCCAATTTTAGGAGTTCATATAATTGATTACGAGCTTTTCAACAAGATTATACTGCAAGAACTCAAATTCGGTATTTTTTACTTAGTTAAAATTCCAACGGGTCCATTTTACGGCCGATTTAGACCCACTCCCCCGAAACCTCTTCAAAAATGACCGAAAAACAAGTTTTAATCAAATTTTAGGACTTCATATCATTGATTACGATCTTTTCAACACGATAAAATTGCAAAAACTCAATTTTTGTACTTTTTACTCAGTTAAAAGTCCAACGTGTCCATTTTACGGCCCATTTAGACCCGCTCGTCCGAAACCTCTACAAAAAGGACCGCAAAACAAGTTTTAATCAAAACTTAAGAGTTCATATCGTTGATTACCATCTTTTCAACACTATTGTATTGCAAAAATTTAATTTCTGTTGTTTTTACGCATTTATAAGTTCAACGGGTCCATTTTAAGGCCCATTTAGACCCGCTCGTACGAAACCTCTACAAAAAGGACCGAAAAACAAGTTTTGATCCAATTTTAGGAGTTAATATAATTGATTACGAGCTTTTCAACAAGATTATATTGCAAAAACTCAAATTTGGTATTTTTTACTCAGTTAAAAGTCCAATGGGTCCATTTTACGGCCCATTTAGACCCGCTCGCCCGAAACCTCTTCAAAAATGACTGAAAAACAAGTTTTAATCAAATTTTAGGAGTTCATATAATTGATTACAATCTTTTCAACATGATTATATTGCAAAAACTCAATTTTTGTACTTTTTACTCAGTTAAAAGTCCAACGGGTCCATTTTACAGCCCATTTAGACCCGCTCGTCCGAAACCTCTACAAAGAGGACCGCAAAACAAGTTTTAATCAAAACTTAAGAGTTCATATCGTCGATTACGAGCTTTTCAACACTATTTTATTGCAAAATTCAATTTATGTTCTTTTTACGCAGTTATAAGTTCAACGGGTCCATTTTAAGGCCCATTTAGACCCGCTCGTCCGAAACCACTACAAAAAGGACCGAATAACAAGTTTTGATCCAATTTTAGGAGTTCATATAATTGATTACGAGCTTTTCAACAAGATTATATTGCCAAAAAGTCAATTTCAGTATTTTTTACTCAGTTAAAAGTCCAATTGGTCCATTTTACGGCCCATTTAGACCCGCTCGCCCGAAACCTCTTCAAAAATGGCTGAAAAACAAGTTTTAATCAAATTTTAGGAGTTCATATAGTTGATTATGATCGTTTCAACACGATTATATTGCAAAAACTCAATTTCTGTATTTTTTACTCAGTTAAAAGTCCAAAAGGGTCCATTTTATGGCCCATTTAGACCCGCTCGTACGAAACCTCTACAAAAAGGACCGCAAAACAAGTTTTAATCAAAACTTAAGAGTTCATATCGTTGATTAAGAGCTTTTCAACACTATTGTATTGCAAAAATTCAATTTTGGTACTTTTTACTCAGTTATAAGTTCAACGGGTCCATTTTAAGGCCCATTTAGACCCGCTCCCCCGAAACCTCTACAAAAAGGACCGAAAAATAAGTTTTGATCAAATTTTAGGAGTTCATATAAATGATTACGATCTTTTCAACAAGATTAAATTGCAAAAACACAAATTCGGTATTTTTTACTCAGTTAAAAGTCCAATGGGTCCATTTTACGACCCATTTAGACCCGCTAGCCCGAAACCTCTTCAAAAATGACCGAAAACATGTTTTAATCAAATTTTAGGACTTTATATCACTGATTACGATCTTTTCAACACGATAATATTGCAAAAACTCAATTTTTGTACTTTTTACTCAGTTAAAAGTCCAACGGGTCCATTTTACGGCCCATTTAGACCCGCTCGTCCGAAACCTCTACAAAAAGGACCGCAAAACAAGTTTTAATCAAAACTTAAGAGTTCATATCGTTGATTACGAGCTTTTCAACACTATTTAATTGCAAAAATTCAATTTATGTTCTTTTTACGCAGTTATAAGTTCAACGGGTCCATTTTAAGGCACATTTAGACCCGCTCGTCCGAAACCTCTACAAAAAGGACCGAAAAACAAGTTTTGATCCAATTTTAGGAGTTCATATAATTGATTACGAGCTTTTCAACAAGATTATATTGCAAAAACTCAAATTCGGTATTTTTTACTTAGTTAAAATTCCAACGGGTCCATTTTACGGCCCATTTAGACCCACTCCCCCGAAACCTCTTCAAAAATGACCGAAAAACAAGTTTTAATCAAATTTTAGGACTTCATATCATTGATTACGATCTTTTCAACACGATAATATTGCAAAAACTCAATTTTTGTACTTTTTACTCAGTTAAAAGTCCAACGGGTCCATTTTTCAGCCCATTTAGACTCGCTCGCCCGAATCCTCTTCAAAAAGGACCGCAAAACAAGTTTTAATCAAAACTTAAGAGTTCATATCGTTGATTACGAGCTTTTCAACACTATTTTATTGCAAAAGTTCAATTTCTGTTCTTTTTACGCAGTTATAAGTTCAACGGGTCCATTTTAAGGCACATTTAGACCCGCTCGTCCGAAACCTCTACAAAAAGGACCAAAAAACAAGTTTTGATCCAATTTTAGGAGTTCATATAATTGATTACGAGCTTTTCAACAAGATTATATTGCAAAAACTCAATTTCTGTATTTTTTTACTCAGTTAAAATTCCAACGGGTCCATTTTACGGCCCATTTAGACCCACTCCCCCGAAACCTCTTAAAAAATGACCGAAAAACAAGTTTTAATAAAATTTTAGGACTTCATATCATTGATTAAGACTTTTCAACACGATAATATTTCAAAAACTCAATTTTTGTACTTTTTACTCAGTTAAAAGTCCAACGGGTCAATTTTACGGCCCATTTAGAGCCGCTCGCCCGAAACCTCTTCAAAAATGACTAAAAAACAAGTTTTAATCAAATTTTAGGAGTTAATTATAATTGATTACGATCTTTTCAACTCAATTATATTGCAAAAACTCAATTTATGTACTTTTTACTCAGTTAAAAGTCCAACAGGTCCATTTTACGGCCCATTTAGTCCCGCTCGTCCGAAACCTCTACAAAAAGGACCGCAAAGCAAGTTTTAATCAAAACTTAAGAGTTCATATCGTTGATTACGAGCTTTTCAACACTATTGTATTGCAAAAATTCAATTTATGTTCTTTTTACGCAGTTATAAGTTCAACGGGTCCATTTTAAGGCCCATTTAGACCCGCTCGTCCGAAACCACTACAAAAAGGACCAAAAAACAAGTTTGGATCCAATTTTAGGAGTTCATATAATTGATTACGAGCTTTTCAACAAGATTATATTGCAAAAAAGTCAATTTCTGTATTTTTTACTCAGTTAAAAGTCCAACTGGTCCATTTTACGGCCCATTTAGACCCGCTCGCCTGAAACCTCTTCAAAAATGACTGAAAAACAAGTTTTAATCAAATTTTAGGAGTTCATATAATTGATTATGATCGTTTCAACACGATTATATTGCAAAAACTCAATTTCTGTATTTTTTACTTAGTTAAAATTCCAACGGGTCCATTTTACGGCCCATTTAGACCCGCATGTCCGAAACCTCTACAAAAAAAACCGCAAAACAAGTTTTAATCAAAACTTAAGAGTTCATATCGTTGATTACGAGCTTTTCAACACTATTGTATTGCAAAAATTCAATTTTTGTTCTTTTTAGGTAGTTATAAATTCAACGGGTCCATTTTAAGGCCCATTTAGACCCGCTCGCCCGAAACCTCTAAAAAGGGACCGAAAAACAAGTTTTGATCAAATTTTAGGAGTTCATATAATTGATTACGAGCTTTTCAACAAGATTATATTGCAAAAACTCAAATTCTTTATTTTATACTCAGTTAAAAGTCCAACGGGTCCATTTTACGGCCCATTTAGACCCGCTCGCCTGAAAGCTCTTCAAAAATGACTGAAAAACAAGTTTAATCAAATTTTAGGAGTTCATATAATTGATAACAATCTTTTCAACACGATTATATTGCAAAAACTCAATTTTTGTACTTTTTACTCTGTGAAAAGTCCAACGGGTCCATTTTACAGCCCATTTAGACCCGCTCGTCCGAAACCACTACAAAAAGGACCGCAAAACAAGTTTTAATCAAAACTTAAGAGTTCATATCGTTGATTACGAGCTTTTCAACACTATTTTATTGCAAAAATTCAATTTTTGTTCTTTTTACGCAGTTATAAGTTCAACGGGTCCATTTTAAGGCCCATTTAGACCCGCTCGTCCTAAACCTCTACAAAAAGGACCGAAAAACACGTTTTGATCCAATTTTACGAGTTCTATATAATTGATTACGAGCTTTTCAACAAGATTATATTGCAAAAACTCAAATTCGGTATTTTGTTCTCAGTTAAAAGTCCAACGGGTCCATTTTACGCCCCATTTAGACCCGCTCGCCCGAAACCTCTTTAAAAATGACTGAAAAACATGTTTTAGTCAAATTTTAGGAGTTCATATAATTGATTACGATCGTTTCAACACGATTATGTTGGAAAAACTCAATTTCTTTATTTTTTTTACTCAGTTAAAAGTCCAACGGGTCCATTTTAAGGCCCATTTAGACCCGATCGCCCGAAACCTCTACAAAAAGGACCGAAAAACAAGTTTTGATCAAATTTTAGGTGTTCATGTAATTGATTACGAGCTTTTCAACAGGATTATATTGCAAAAACTCAAATTCGGTATTTTTTACTCAGTTAAAAGTCCAACAGGTCCATTTTACGGCCCATTTAGACCCGCTCGCCCGAAACCTCTTCAAAAATGACTGAAAAACAAGTTTTAGTCAAATTTTAGGAGTTCATATAATTGATTACGATCTTTTCAATACGATTATATTGCAAAAACTCAATTTTTGTACATTTTACTCAGTTAAAAGTCCAACGGGTCCATTTTACGGCCCATTTAGACCCGCTCGCTCGAAACCTCTTCAAAAAATGACTGAAAAACAAGTTTTAATCAAATTTTAGGAGTTCATATAACTGATTACGATCTTTTCAACACGACAGTATTGCAAAAATTCAATTTCTGTTCTTTTTAAGCAGTTATAAGTTTAACGGGTCCATTTTAAGGCCCATTTAGACCCGCTCGTCCGAAACCTCTACAAAAAGGATCGAAAAACAAGTTTTCATCCAATTTTAGGACTTCATATAATTCATTACGATCTTTTCAACAAGATTATATTGCAAAAACACAAATTCAGTATTTTTTACTCAGTTAAAAGTCCAACGGGTCCATTTTA
The DNA here is from genome assembly GCA_030270665.1 of Hibiscus trionum. Taxonomy (NCBI): domain Eukaryota; kingdom Viridiplantae; phylum Streptophyta; class Magnoliopsida; order Malvales; family Malvaceae; genus Hibiscus; species Hibiscus trionum. The sequence continues at coordinate 51,423,552 of BSYR01000020.1, read as the reverse complement.
CGACCCATTTAGACCCGCTCGCCCGAAACCTCTTCAAAAATGACCGAAAAGCAAGTTTTAATAAAATTTTAGGACTTCATATCATTGATTACGATCTTTTCAACACGATTATATTGCAAAAACTCATTTTTTTGTACTTTTTACTCTGTTAAAAATCCAACGGGTCCATTTTACGGCCCATTTAGACCTGCTCGTCCGAAACCTCTACAAAAAGGACCGCAAAACAAGTTTTAATCAAAAATTAAGAGTACATATCGTTGATTACGAGCTTTTCAACACTATTGTATTGCAAAATTTCAATTTCTGTTCTTTTTACGCAGTTATAAGTTCAACGGGTGCATTTTAAGGCGCATTTAGACCCGCTCGTCTGAAACCTCTACAAAAAGGACCAAAAAACAAGTTTTGATCCAATTTTAGGAGTTCATATAAGTGATTACGAGCTTTTCAACAAGATTATACTGTAAAAACTCAAATTTTGTATTTTTTACTCAGTTAAAAGTCCAACGGGTCCATTTTACGGCCCATTTAGACCCGCTCGCCGGAAACCTCTTCAAAAATGACTGAAAAGCGAGTTTAATCAAATTTTAGGAGTTCATATAATTAATTACGATCTTTTCAACACGATTATATTGCAAAAACTCAATTTTTGTACTTTTTACTCAGTTAAAAGTCCAACGGCTCCATTTTACGGCCCATTTAGACCCCATCGTCCGAAACCTCTACAAAAAGGACTGAAAAACAAGTTTTGATTACGAACTTTTCAACACTATTGTATTGCAAAAATTCAATTTCTGTTGTTTTTACGCAGTTATAAGTTTAACGGGTCCATTTTAAGGCCCATTTAGACCCGCTCGTCCGAAACCTCTACAAAAAGGACCGAAAAACAAGTTTTGATCCAATTTTAGGAGTTCATATAATTGATTACGAGCTTTTCAACAAGATTATATTGCAAAAACTCAAATTCGGTATTTTTTACTCAGTTGAAAGTCCAACGGGTCCATTTTGCGGCCCATTTAGACCCGCTCGCCCGAAACCTCTTCAAAAATGACCGAAAAATAAGTTTTGATCAAATTTTAGCAGTTCATATAATTGATTACGATCTTTTCAACAAGATTATATTGCAAAAACACAAATTCGGTATTTTTTACTCAGTTAAAAGTCCAACGGGTCCATTTTACGGCCCATTTAGACCCGCTCGTCCGAAACCTCTTCAAAAATGACCGAAAAACAAGTTTTAATCAAATTCTAGGACTTCATATCATTGATTACGATCTTTTCAACACGATTATATTGCAAAAACTCAATTTTTGTACTTTTTACTCAGTTAAAAGTCCAACGGGTCCATTTTACGGACCATTTAGACCCGCTCGTCCGAAACCTCTACAAAAAGGACCGCAAAACAAGTTTTAATCAAAACTTTAGAGTTCATATCGTTGATTACGAGCTTTTCAACACTATTGTATAGCAAAAATTCAATTTCTGTTGTTTTTACGCAGTTATAAGTTCAACGGGTCCATTTTAAGGCCCATTTAGACCCGCTCGTCCGAAACCTCTACAAAAAGGACCGAAAAACAAGTTTTGATCCAATTTTAGGAGTTCATATAATTGATTACGAGCTTTTCAACAAGATTATATTGCAAAAACTCAAATTCGGCATTTTTTACTCAGTTAAAAGTCCAACGGGTCCATTTTGCGGCCCATTTAGACCCGTTCGCCCGAAACCTCTTCAAAAATGACTGAAAAACAAGTTTTAATTAAATTTTAGGAGTTCATATAACTGATTACGATCTTTTCAACACGATTGTATTGCAAAAATTTAATTTCTGTTCTTTTTACGCAGTTATAAGTTCAACGGGTCCATTTTAAGGCCCATTTAGACCCGCTCGTCCGAAACCTCTACAAAAGGATCGAAAACAAATTTTGATCAAATTTTAGGATTTCATATAATTGATTACAAGCTTTTCAACAAGATTATATTGAAAAACCTCAAATTCGGTATTTTTTACTCAGTTAAAAGTCCAACGGGTCCATTTTACGGCCCATTTAGACTCGCTCACCCGAAACCTCTTCAAAAATGACTGAAAACTAAGTTTTAATCAAATTTTAGGAGTTCATATAATTGATTACGATCTTTTCGCACGTCTGATTCAGTTCTTATGAATATCGCTTCTGCATATTTTCAAAATCTTTTCACAACATCCAATCCCCAAATCTCGAATAATATTCTTGATAAAATTCACCCTTCCATCAATCAATCAATGAATGAAACCCTTCTAAGGACTTTCAGTAAAGAGGAAATTCTCCACGCCTTTCAAGATATTGACCCTAGGAAAGCACCTGGTATCGATGGCCTACCCAGTAGCTTTTTCCGACAACACTGGGACATAGTGGGCGAAGATGTTATTAATCTTTGCATTAATCTTCTAAACGGCAACGCTGATATGGCCTCAGTCAACAAAACTATATTAGTTCTAATCCCCAAAGTCCAGGATCCAACTTCCATGAAACAACTCAGACCAATCAGTCTCTGCACTGTCCTTTATAAAATAGTTGCTAAAACAATAGTCAATAGAATGAAACAAACTATACCTCTATGCATAAGCCCTAATCAAGCAGCCTTTATCCAGGGACGTAACATATCAGACAACATCCTCATTGCACATGAAATTATTCACAATATTAACTCAGGAGCTACTAAGTCCTCTCAAGGTGCTGCTCTTAAGCTAGACATGGAGAAAGCTTTTGATAGAGTAGAATGGTCCTTTCTTGCAAATGTTATGGAACGCATGGGCTTCGCCTCCGAATGGATCGTCCTTATAATGCGTTGCATTACTACAATCTCCTTTTCAGTCAAAATTAATAATTCCTTCTCCCCACCCTTTCAACCACAACGTGGTCTTCGTCAGGGGGATCCCCTATCCCCTTTCCTTCTCCTCTTTTGTACTCAAGGGCTCTCGGCTTATTTAGCTGCTGCTCAACAAACTAAAATTCTACCAGGACTAGGTGCCTGTAAATACGGGCCTAAAGTCAATCACTTGCTTTTTGCCGATGATTGCATGGTATTCATTAATGCTAATCAATCTGAAGCGTATCTTCTTAAAAAAGCTCTTCAAACTTATGCTAATGCATCCGGTCAAGCGGTTAATTTTGAGAAATCAACAATTTTTTATAACCCGCGTACACCATCAGCAACAAGAAACGCAATCAACAACCTTTTACAAGTACGTGAGGTTACTAACCCATGAGTATATCTAGGTATCCCAGTTCTAATTGGGAAAAACAAAACTGAATCGCTAGGATTTGTGCGCGATAAAGTACATGATCGTCTCTCTAGTTGGGACAAACATCTCCTCTCTTTTAGTGGCCGAGAGATCTTCATCAAAGCAGTCCTACAATCCCTCCCACAATATGTTATGTCCTGCTATCTTCTTCTACAATATATCATTGATGACATGACTTCATCAATCCGTCAATACTGGTGGACTGGCAAATCCAACAAAAAAGGTTGGCATATGCTCCCATGGAATCATGTATGTTTACCTAAATCTGCTGGAGGCATGGGTTTTAAGGATTTGCACGATTTTAACATTGCTCTTTTGGGCAAGCAACTTTGGAAACTCATTTGCGAACCAGATTCTCTATTAGGACAAATATACCGTTCTAAATACTTTCCCTCCGGCAATATCCTAGATGCACCAAAACCCAATCGGGGTTCTTTTGCTTGGCAAGGTATGTATAACGCGCTTCAGCGTCTATTCCCCGGCTTTCTCTACTGCCGAGGTATAAACAGTACTATTAGAATACACAAAGATATATGGGGAGGGTCTTCCCCGATTGAGCTCACTGGGGATTACGAAATCTCAGATGAATTCCATATTCGATGTCGTGATTTTATGATTCGTAACCAAACAGCTTGGGATACGGATAAGGTAAGGAATTACTTCAATCCAACTGATGTCGATGCTATTCTTCGTATCCCCATCATAAATGATCATCGTGATTCAATACTCTGGTCCCCTAATGACTCGGGTATCTACTCAGTCCGTTCTGGATATATTTTCCTGCAACGCTCCATAAACCCACCTATGCCACCTACTCGGCTCTGGAAGTTTTTATCCAAAGTCAAAGCTTTACCCAAAGTCAAAACTTTTGGTTGGCGTATGTCATCTGATGCTCTACCAGTTGGAGTTAAAATGCAAACCTTTTCTCCTAATTCGGGACCTTGTCCTATCTGTGGTTACCACTCGGAATCGATCCTTCATGCGATTCGTGACTGCCCTGGGGCGTCTGAAGTCCTCCAAATTTGTGGTATCCCCATTACTCTTTATAGGAGTATAGCTTCTACCCCTCTGCAATGGTTAGAGGAAGCAGCTAATACTCTTTCCTCTGATAAATTTGGTCTCTTCCTTACTGCTTTGTGGAATGTATGGAATAGACGTAACGACTGGGTACATAACCAACATTTACAACCACCCTGGCTAATTGCAGTTAATTCCATTAGTTTACATGATGATTTTTGTAAAGCTTTAAAGACGACTGCCCCAGCTCCATCTACCTTTTCTAACCCATCCTGGACCCCTCCCCCACTTCATCATATCAAAATAAATGTGGACTGAGCTTTTAATCCATCAACTCGTGCAGCTGCCGTTGGCGCCGTTGCTCGTGATTCTGCAGGAGCAGTTGTGGGTGGCCTTGCATTCCCACTTGGTAGCTGTCAGGACGCTATCACTAGTGAAGGGGAAAGCATCCTTGCTTGTCTCACCTTTGCCCGATCTCAAGGCTGGAACCGACTTTTGATTGAAACTGACTGCGCTTCTCTCGCGAATAGGATCAACAATCCTGCTCAGGACCTTTCTACCATGGGACCTATTATTCTTCAGATTCAAGCATCTCTCCACGATTTTGACTTTGTATCTATTTCTTTTGTACGCCGTGAGGCAAATATTATAGCCCATACATTGGCTACTTCTTCGCTGAATTCTATGACTTCTATGTCATTTAATTCGGATATCTCATCTTGTATCCAACACTTTGTAACAAATCATTCTTGATTAATAATATTTGGGCACTCTTTTCCCCTTTTTAGGGTCCTCTAGCTCTGCTTGAAGGACAGTAGTAGGGGTTTTTAATGAGACCTTTTCTTCAAAAAAAAGAGTCCAACTGGTCCATTTTACGACCCATTTAGACCCGCTCGTCCGAAACCTCTACAAAAGGACCGCAAAACAAGTTTTAATCAAAACTTAAGAGTTCATATCGTTGATTACGAGCTTTTCAACACTATTGTATTGCAAAAATTCAATTTCTGTTCTTTTTACGCAGTTATAAGTTCAACGGGTCCATTTTACGGCCCATTTAGACCCGCTCGCCCGAAACCTCTTAAAAAATGACTGAAAAACAAGTTTTAATCAAATTTTAGGAGTTCATATAATTGATTACGATCTTTTCAACACGATTATATTGCAAAAACTCAATTTATGTACTTTTTACTCAGTTAAAAGTCCAACGGGTCCATTTTACGGCCCATTTAGACCCGCTCGTCTGAAACCTCTACAAAAAGGACCGCAAAACAAGTTTTAATCAAAACTTAAGAGTTCATATCGGTGATTACGAGCTTTTCAACACTATTGTATTGCAAAAATTCAATTTCAGTTCTTTTTACGCAGTTATAAGTTCAACGGGTCCATTTTAAGTCCCATTTAGACCCGCTCGTCCGAAACCACTACAAAAAGGACCGAAAAACAAGTTTTGATCCAATTTTAGGAGTTCATATAATTGATTACGAGCTTTTCAACAAGATTATATAGCAAAAAGTCAATTTCTGTATTTTTTACTCAGGTAAAAGTCCAACGGCTTCATTTTACGACCAATTTAGACCCGCTTGCCCGAAACCTCTTCAAAAATGACTGAAAAACAAGTTTTAATCAAATTTTAGGAGTTCATATAATTGATTACGATCGTTTCAACACGATTATATTGCAAAAACTCAATTTCGGTATTTTTTACTCAGTTAAAAGTCCAACGAGTCCATTTTACGACCCATTTAGACCCGCTCGCCCGAAACCTCTTCAAAAATGACTGAAAAACAGGTTTAATCAAATTTTAGGAGTTCATATAATTGATTACGATCTTTTCAATACGATTATATTGCAAAAACTCAATTTTTGTACTTTTTACATAGTTAAAAGTCAAACGGGTCCATTTTACGGCCCATTTAGACCCCCTCGTCCGAAACCTCTACAAAAAGGACCGCAAAACAAGTTTTGATCAAATTTTAGGAGTTCATATAATTGACTACGAGCTTTTCAACAAGATTATATTGCAAAAACTCAAATTCGGTATATTTTACTCAGTTAAAAGTCCAACGAGTCAATTTTACAGCCCATTTATACCCGCTCGCCTGAAACCTCTTCAAAAATGACTGAAAAACAAGTTTTAATCAAATGTTTGGAGTTCATATAATTGATTACGATCTTTTTAACATGATTATATTGCAAAAACTCAATTTATGTACTTTTTACTCAGTTAAAAGTCCAACGGTTCCATTTTACTGCCCATTTAGACCCGCTCGTCCGAAACCTCTACAAAAAGGACCACAAAACAAGTTTTAATCAAAACTTAAGAGTTCATATCGGTGATTACGAGCTTTTCAACACTATTGTATTGCAAAAATTCAATTTCAGTTCTTTTTACGCAGTTATAAGTTCAACGGGTCCATTTTAAGTCCCATTTAGACCCGCTCGTCCGAAACCACTACAAAAAGGACCGAAAAACAAGTTTTGATCCAATTTTAGGAGTTCATATAATTGATTACGAGCTTTTCAACAAGATTATATAGCAAAAAGTCAATTTATGTATTTTTTACTCAGGTAAAAGTCCAACGGCTTCATTTTACGACCCATTTAGACCCGCTTGCCCGAAACCTCTTCAAAAATGACTGAAAAACAAGTTTTAATCAAATTTTAGGAGTTCATATAATTGATTACGATCGTTTCAACACGATTATATTGCAAAAACTCAATTTCGGTATTTTTTACTCAGTTAAAAGTCCAACGAGTCCATTTTACGACCCATTTAGACCCGCTCGCCCGAAACCTCTTCAAAAATGACTGAAAAACAGGTTTAATCAAATTTTAGGAGTTCATATAATTGATTACGATCTTTTCAATACGATTATATTGCAAAAACTCAATTTTTGTACTTTTTACATAGTTAAAAGTCAAACGGGTCCATTTTACGGCCCATTTAGACCCCCTCGTCCGAAACCTCTACAAAAAGGACCGCAAAACAAGTTTTAATCAAAACTTAAGAGTTCATATCGTTGATTACGAGCTTTTCAACACTATTATATTGCAAAATTTCAATTTCTGTTCTTTTTACGCAGTTATAAGTTCAACGGGTCCATTTTAAGGCCCATTTAGACCCGCTCGTCCGAAACCTCTACAAAAAGGACCGAAAAATAAGTTTTGATCAAATTTTAGGAGTTCATATAATTGATTACGAGCTTTTCAACAAGATTATATTGCAAAAACTCAAATTCGGTATTTTTTACTCAGTTAAAAGTCCAACGGGTCCATTTTACGACCCATTTAAACTCGCTCGTTCGAAACCTCTACAAAAAGGACCGAAAAACAAGTCTTGATCCAATTTTAGGAGTTCATATAATTGATTACGAGCTTTTCAACAAGATTATATTGCAAAAACTGAAATTCGGTATTTTTTACTCAGTTAAAAGTCCAACGGGTCCATTTTACGGCCCATTTAGACCCGCTCAACCGAAACCTCTTCAAAAATAACTGAAAAACATGTTTAATCAAGTCTTAGGAGTTCATATAATTGATTACGATCTTTTCAACTCGATTATATTGCAAAAACTCAATTTTTGAACTTTTTACTCAGTTAAAAGTCCAAAGGGTCCATTTTACGGCCCATTTAGACCCGCTCGTCCGAAACCTCTACAAACAGGACCGCAAAACAAGTTTTAATCAAAACTTAAGAGTTCATATCGTTGATTACGAGCTTTTCAACACTATTGTAATGCAAAATTTCAATTTCTGTTCTTTTTACTCAGTTATAAGTTCAACGGGTCCATTTTAAGGCCCATTTAGACCCGCTCGTCCGAAACCTCTACAAAAAAGACCGAAAAACAAGTTTTGATCAAATTTTAGGAGTTCATATAATTGATTACGAGCTTTTCAACAAGATTATATTGCAAAAACTCAAATTCGGTATTTTTTACTCATTTAAAAGTCCAACGGGTCCATTTTACGGCCCATTTAGACCCGCTCGTCCGAAACATCTAGAAAAAGGACCGCAAAACAAGTTTTAACCAAAACTTAAGAGTTCATATCGGTGATTACGAGCTTTTCAACACTATTGTATTGCAAAAAATCAATTTCTGTTCTTTTTACGCAGTTATAAGTTCAACGGGTCCATTTTAAGGCCCATTTAGATCCGCTCGTCCGAAACCACTACAAAAGGACCGAAAAACAAGTTTTGATCCAATTTTAGGAGTTCATATAATTGATTACGAGCTTTTCAACAAGATTATACAGCAAAAAGTCAATTTCTGTATTTTTTACTTAGTTAAAAGTCCAACAGGTCCATTTTACGGCCCATTTAGACCCGCTCACCTGAAACCTCTTCAAAAATGACCGAAAAACAGGTTTAATCAAATTTTAGGAGTTCATATAATTGATTACGAGCTTTTCAAAACTATTGTATTGCAAAATTTTAATTTATGTTCTTTTTACACAGTTATAAGTTCAACAGGTCCATTTTAAGGCCCATTTAGACCCGCTCGTCCGAAACCTCTTCAAAAATGACCGAAAAACAAGTTTTGATCAAATTTTAGGAGTTCATATAATTGATTACGAGCTTTTCAACAAGATTATATTGCAAAAACTCAAATTCGGTATTTTTTTACTAAGTTAAAAGTCAACGGATCCATTTTACGGCCCATTTAGACCCGCTCGCCCGAAACCTCTTCAAAAATGACTGAAAAACAAGTTTAATCAAATTTTAGGAGTTCATATAATTGATTACGATCTTTTCAACACGATTATATTGCAAAAACTCAATTTATGTACTTTTTACACAGTTAAAAGTCCAACGGGTCCATTTTACGGCCCATTTAGACCCGCTCGTCCGAAACCTCTACAAAAAAGGACCGCAAAACAAGTTTTAATCAAAACTTAAGAGTTCATATCGGTGATTACGAGCTTTTCAACATTATTGTATTGCAAAAATTCAATTTCTGTTCTTTTTACGCAGTTATAAGTTCAACGGGTCATTTTAAGGCCCATTTAGACCCGCTCGTCCGAAACCACTACAAAAAGGACCGAAAAACAAGTTTTGATCCAATTTTAGGAGTTCATATAATTGATTACGAGTTTTCAACAAGATTATATAGCAAAAAGTCAATTTCTATATTTTTTACTCAGGTAAAAGTCCAACGGGTCCATTTCACAGCCCATTTAGACCCGCTCGCCCGAAACCTCTTCAAAAATGACTAAAAAACAAGTTTTAATCAAATTCTAGGAGTTCATATAATTTATTACGATCGTTTCAACACGATTATATTGCAAAAACTCAATTTCTGTATTTTTTACTTAGTTAAAAGTCCAACGGGCCCATTTTACGGCCCATTTAGACCCGCTCGTCTGAAACCTCTACAAAAAGGATCGCAAAACAAGTTTTAATCAAAACTTAAGAGTTCATATCGTTGATTACGAGCTTTTCACCACTATTGTATTGCAAAAATTCAATTTCTGTTCTTTTTACGCAGTTATAAGTTCAACGGGTCCATTTTAAGGCCCATTTAGACCCGCTCGCCCGAAACCTCTACAAAAAGGACCGAAAAACAAGTTTTGATCAAATTTTAGGAGTTCATTTTAAGGCCCATTTAGACCCGCTCGTCCGAAACCTCTTCAAAAATGACTGAAAAACAAGTTTTGATCATATTTTAGGAGTTCATATAATTGATTACGAGCTTTTCAACAAGATTATATTGCAAAAACTCTAATTCGGTATTTTTTACTCAGCTAAAAGTCCAACGGGTCCATTTGACGGCACATTTAGACCCGCTCGCCCGAAACCTCTTCAAAAATGACCGAAAAAAGTTTTAATCAAATTTTAGGACTTCATATCATTGATTACGATCTTTTCAACACGATTATATTGCAAAAACTCAATTTTTGTACTTTTTACTCAGTTAAAAGTCTAACGGGTCCATTTTACGGCCCATTTAGACCCGCTCGTCCGAAACCTCTACAAAAGGACCGCAAAACAAGTTTTAATCAAAACTTAAGAGTTCATATCGTTGATTACGAGCTTTTCAACACTATTTTATTGCAAAAATTAAATTTCTGTTGTTTTTACGCAGTTGTAAGTTCAACGGGTCCATTTTAAGGCCCATTTAGACCCGCTCGTCCGAAACCTCTACAAAAAGGACCGAAAAACAAGTTTTGATCAAATTTTTGGAGTTCATATAATTGATTACGAGCTTTTCAACAAGATTATATTGCAAGAACTCAAATTCGGTATTTTTTACTCAGTTAAAAGTCCAACGGGTCCATTTTACAGCCCATTTAGACCCGCTCGCCCGAAACCTCTTCAAAAATGACTGAAAAACAAGTTTTAATCAAATTTTAGGAGTTCATAAAATTGATTACGATCTTTTCAACACGATTATATTGCAAAAACTCAATTTTTGTACTTTTTACTCAGTTAAAAGTCCAACGGGTCCATTTTACGGCCCATTTAGACCCGCTCGTCCGAAACCTCTACAAAAGGACCGCAAAACAAGTTTTAATCAAAACTTAAGAGTTCATATCATTGATTACGAGCTTTTCAACACTATTGTATTGCAAAAATTCAATTTCTGTTGTTTTTACGCAGTTGTAAGTTCAACGGGTCCATTTTAAGGCCCATTTAGACCCGCTCGTCCGAAACCTTACAAAAAGGACCGAAAACAAGTTTTGATCAAATTTTTGGAGTTCATATAATTGATTACGAGCTTTTCAACAAGATTATATTGCAAAAACTCAAATTCGGTATTTTTTACTCAGTTAAAAGTCCAACGGGTCCATTTTACAGCCCATTTAGACCCGCTCGCCCCAAACCTCTTCAAAAATGACTGAAAAACAAGTTTTAATCAAATTTTAGGAGTTCATATAATTGATTACGATCTTTTCAACATGATTATATTGCAAAAACTCAATTTCTGTACTTTTTACTTAGTTAAAAGTCCAACGGGTCCATTTTACGGCCCATTTAGACCCGCTCGTCCGAAACCTCTACAAAAAGGACCGCAAAACAAGTTTTAATCAAAACTTAAGAGTTCATATCGTTGATTACGAGCTTTTCAACACTATTGTATTGCAAAATTTCAATTTCTATTCTTTTTACGCAGTTATAAGTTCAACGGGTCCATATTAAGGCCCATTTAGACCCGCTCGTCCGAAACCTCTACAAAAAGGACCGAAAAACAAGTTTTGATCAAATTTTAGGAGTTCATATAATTGACTACGAGCTTTTCAACAAGATTATATTGCAAAAACTCAAATTCGGTATTTTTTACTCAGTTAAAAGTCCAACGAGTCAATTTTACAGCCCATTTATACCCGCTCGCCTGAAACCTCTTCAAAAATGACTGAAAAACAAGTTTTAATCAAATTTTTGGAGTTCATATAACTGATTACGATATTTTTAACATGATTATATTGCAAAAACTCAATTTATGTACTTTTTACTCAGTTAAAAGTCCATCGGTTCCATTTTACTGCCCATTTAGACCCGCTCGTCCGAAACCTCTACAAAAAGGACCACAAAACAAGTTTTAATCAAAACTTAAGAGTTCATATCGGTGATTACGAGCTTTTCAACACTATTGTATTGCAAAAATTCAATTTCTGTTTTTTTACGCAGTTATAAGTTCAACGGGTCCATTTTAAGGCCCATTTAGACCCGCTCGTCCGAAACCACTACAAAAGGACCGAAAAACAAGTTTTGATCCAATTTTAGGAGTTCATATAATTGATTACGAGCTTTTCAACAAGATTATATAGCAAAAAGTCAATTTCTGTATTTTTTACTCAGGTAAAAGTCCAACGGGTCCATTTTACGGCCCATTTAGACCCGCTCGCCCGAAACCTCTTTTAAAAATGACTGAAAAACAAGTTTTAATCAAATTTTAGGAGTTCATATAATTGATTACGATCTTTTCAACACGATTATACTGCAAAAACTCAATTTTTGTACTTTTTACTTAGTTAAAAGTCCAACGGGTCCATTTTACAGCCCATTTAGACCCGCTCGTTACGAAACCTCTACAAAAAGGACCGCAAAACAAGTTTTAATCAAAACTTAAGAGTTCATATCGTTGATTACGAGCTTTTCAACACTATTGTATTGCAAAAATTTAATTTTTGTTCTTTTCACGCAGTTATAAGTTCAACGGGTCCATTTTAAGGCCCATTTAGACCCGCTCGTCCAAAACCTCTTCAAAAATGACTGAAAAACAAGTTTTGATCAAATTTTAGGAGTTCATATAATTGATTACGAGCTTTTCAACAAGATTATATTGCAAACACTAAAATTCGGTATTTTTTACTCAGTTAAAAGTCCAACGGGTCCATTTTACGGCCCATTTAGACCCGCTCGCCCGAAACCTCTTCTAAAATGACTGAAAAACAAGTTTTAATCAAATTTTAGGAGTTCATGTAATTGATTACGATCTTTTCAACACGATTATATTGCAAAAACTCAATTTATGTACTTCTTACTCAGTTAAAAGTCCAACGGGTCCATTTTACGGCCCATTTACACCCGCTCGTCCGAAACTTCTACAAAAAGGACCGCAAAACAAGTTTTAATCAAATTTTAGGAGTTCATATCGGTGATTACGAGCTTTTCAACACTATTGTATTGCAAATATTAAATTTATGTTGTTTTTACGCAGTTATAAGTTCAACGGGTCCATTTTAAGGCCCATTTAGACCCGCTCGTCCGAAACCACTACAAAAAGGACCGAAAACAAGTTTTGAACCAATTTTAGGAGTTCATATAATTGATTACGAGTTTTTGAACAAGATTATATAGCAAAAAGTCAATTTCTGTATTTTTTACTCAGGTAAAAGTCCAACAGGTCCATTTTACGGCCCATTTAGACCCGCTCGCCCGAAACCTCTTCAAAAATGACTGAAAAACAAGTTTTAATCAAATTTTAGGAGTTCATATAATTGATTATGATCGTTTCAACATGATTATATTGCAAAAACTCAATTTCTGTATTTTTTACTTAGTTCAAAGTCCAACGGGTCCATTTTACGGCCCATTTAGACCCGCTCGTCCGAAACCTCTACAAAAAGGACCGCAAAACAAGTTTTAATTAAAACTTAAGAGTTCATATCGTTGATTACGAGCTTTTCAACACTATTGTATTGCAGAAATTCAATTTCTGTTCTTTTTACGCAATTATAAGTTCAACGGGTCCATTTTAAGGCCCATTTAGACCCGCTCGTCCGAAACCACTACAAAAAGGACCGAAAAACAAGTTTTGATCCAAATTTAGGAGTTCATATAATTGATTACGAGTTTTTCAACAAGATTATATATCAAAAAGTCAATTTCTGTATTTTTTACTCAGGTAAAAGTCCAACGGGTCCATTTTACAGCCCATTTAGACCCGCTCGCCCGAAACCTCTTCAAAAATGACTGAAAAACAAGTTTTAATCAAATTTTAGGAGTTCATATAACTGATTACAATCTTTTGAACACGATTTTATTGCAAAAACTCAATTTTTGTACTTTTTACTCAGTTAAAAGTCCAACGGGTCCATTTTAAGGCCCATTTAGACCCGCTCGCCCGAAACCTCTTCAAAAATGACTGAAAAACAAGTTTTAATCAAATTTTAGGAGTTCATATAACTGATTACGAGCTTTTTAACAATATTGTATTGCAAAAATTCAATTTCTGTTCTTTTTACGCAGTTATAAGTTCAACGGGTCCATTTTAAGGCCCATTTAGACCCGCTCGTCCGAAACCTCTTCAAAAATGACTGAAAACAAGTTTTGATCAAATTTTAGGAGTTCATATAATTGATTACGAGCTTTTCAACAAGATTATATTGCAAAAACTCAAATTCGGTATTTTTTTACTCAGTTAAAAGTCCAATGGGTCCATTTTACGGCCCATTTAGACCCGCTCGCCCAAAACCTCTTCAAAAATGAACGAAAAAAAGTTTTAATCAAATCTTAGGAATTCATATCATTGATTACGATCTTTTCAACACGATTATATTGCAAAAACTCAATTTTTGTACTTTTTACTCAGTTAAAAGTCCAACGGGTGTGCGATGGGTCTCTCGGTTTTCTCTCAACTTTCTTGGTTCTCTCAAGGGTTTCTGATGGGATTTGGCTTTGCGTTTTATTCCCCCCCCCCCTTTGCTTTTCATCCGCCTTCTTTTTCCCTTTCCATTCCTCTCAAAAGCCTCCGTTTTCTTTGCCAACACCACGCCGTCCGCCTCCCATCTCTCCATTCCAGCCGGCGTTCCCTCACATGCCAAGAACCACGTGCCTCACGACAGAGAATACCGGAGAGCCACCCCTTCCTCCGTGCCGCTCGGTATATTTTTTCTCTTATTTCCTTTTTTCTCTTTCTGTTTCATTTCAATTTCTATTCTACTAATTTTTTCCCTTTTTCTTGTTTTACGAGGTACATTCCCTCCATATGTTCTTCTAAGTTCGTTTCCCCATATCCATCTCTACATGCACCGGAGACGACGGCCAGATCCAGTTCTACCGTTTCTCTCGAAATCCATCGACCTAAACCCTTTTATATCCTTTTTGTTCTTTTTAATCTCTTTTTTATTTTCCTTTTACTATTTTTCTGTTTGGTTCTAATCTTAGGTTCTTTCAGTTTCCCAGATTTACCGTTTGACGTAATCCGACCGCCCCTTTGTTGCCTTCGATTTGTGGGATCCAGATCGGCAATCGATGAGCTCCATCGTGGAAAGATTTCTCTGCCGGCTATGGTGCCCCTTCCCATATCCATCTCCACATGCTTCGGAGACGACGACCATATCCAGATCTACCGCTTCTATCGAAATCCATCGACCTAACCCCTTTTATATCCTTTTTGTTCCTTTTAATCTCTTCTTTTTTATTTTCCTTTTACTATTTTTCTGTTTGGTTCTAATCTATGGTTCTTTCTGTTTCCCAGATCTTCCGTTTGATGTATCCGACCGCCCCCCATTTTTCTGGATTCGATAGGGTTGTGAAACCAATATTTGCCTTCGGTTTGTGGGATCCAGTTCGGCAATCGCTGAGCTCCATCGTGGAAAGATTTCTCTGCCGGCAATGGTGCCCCTTCCCTAATCGAAATTCTAAAGGTTTTTTTTCTCTTTTTTACTTTCAATGCACGTTTTCTCCCTTCACCAGTTTCTCCCATGGTTATCGAATTTTATGTTTTTTTCTTATGGATTCAATTGTTTGATTTTCTATATTTTTTGGCCAATATCTTTCATGTTCCTTTATTTACCGAATATTTGCCTACTTGCACTGCCTGTTTGTACTTTAGTATCTTTTCCCTGTAAGCTTTGGTACCCAAACCTATATTCCTATTTTCCTCTATATCTAATTGTAATTCTATTTCATGGTTTTTCTGTTGTTTGCCATTTAATTTTAATGAATCCTAGGACCTGCCTCTACGCATTTTTTCTTAACATGCCTATTGCTTGGTTTTTCTGCCTGAATTCCTTAGTCGTTTATGGTTCTCTAACTTTATCTTTTTCCATCAACATTTGTATCATGTCCTCCTATATGATGTTCCTCTTTTTTTTTTGTATCTGTTCGCATGCTTATTTCCCCACCTTGTTTGCCTGTTCTTTACTCATATTAACCATGTCATACTCCAAATGTTTTTTTACTATTTCATTACTCTCTATTGTCTATCCCCTACAAGGGGAATCTTCGATCCCTTCTTAGGGAAAAACTTTTGAACCACCAAGTGGGTCCCCTCTTTGATTACTCCCTGCATGTTATTTGGATATGTATTCTTAGTAACACCTATTCTTGGGCTGCTGCTAGATGCATCTTCTTGACCATGCTCACTACCACTAATGTTACTTTACCTTGCTTTGTCTCCTATATTTATGTCAGAACCATCTATATGTACATGTATACTCTGTCGTCTCTCTTTACATTTTTTGCCCTTCATATTGCTGATTATTTCTCTGATTTTAGCCACATCTTTTGTTCCATTTCTGATATCTATTTATTTCCTCTTACCTTTCTTAAGTTTTACTTCCCTTTTATTTACTTTTTGTCTTATGGTATGACACTTTCCTGGGCTCTGGGTTTCAATCTTTTTTCCTTTTACGTTATTATCTTCCTGCTTCTAACTTCTCTTATTTTTGTTTTGCATGTTATGATCTTCCCTTTGCTCGTCGGCCCTTACCGAGCTTCTCATCACAGGCCCTTGTGCGGGTCCTTCAGATACCAACGCATTCTTACCCAGTTCTCCCATCCTTTTACTCTCTTTTTTATCTTTTATTATTTTTTACCCCCCCTTTTTTGCTCCTTTGGTTTGTTCTATTTTTCTTTGCCCCCTCTTCTATCTATCCTTGGTCTGTAATTTTTTATTTTTTTATGCTCTTTATTTTTTCTTTTATTATGACCTTGCATGCATCTCTATCTCTTATCTTAATATTTGTCTCCATCTTTATTTTCTATGCTTATTTTCTGGTCGGCTAGTTATCAATAGTTGTGCTTGTACGCCTTTGGTTTATTTTTTCTCTGTTGCTTTTATGCTATGTCACCTTATTTCTTCTCTTGTTTGCTTGATTAACTCTCTTTTCCCTCTTTCTAAATATGCCTTATATTTCCATGATTATTTTTGTATTTTTACTGCTTTCCCTGCCTTTTTGACTATGTTAGCTATACTCTTCTTTATTTTTTTACACACTACAATCCATATTAATTTACAGCCATTGCTTCTTCACCATACTTTTACTCCTTTCCACACCTTTTTAGGTGCTCTCTCTCTATCCCCTATTGGGGAAATTACTACGATCACCTTCACGGTGAAATTATATAATCAAATAAAATGCTATTCAAAACAGCTGCCGATAAATTCTCTTAATCCCTTACCTATCACTACACACCAATTTGTAAGACTTTAATTTCCTAAGAACGACCATTTTTACCTACATATAAATAACGAACCAATTATCACTTACATAAACTTTTCTCACCAATCTTCTATTTTGATCTCCAATTCGCGGAGCCTAGCATCAACCGATTTTGACCTCCCCCTAATTGATCCCCTAGTTCGATCTCACAACCATGAATCTCTTAATTCCTACCACAATAATTTATGCTATCTCTATTCAATACTACTGCTTCACTTTAACATCATTATTATTTTATTAAATTACATCAATTCACAATACTCTGCTCTACTCAATTTTACCCCTAATACAAGGGTGTTTATCCCCTTTCCTACCCCAAATTACTCTTCTTCTATCCTTAAACTTTTTTACCCAGCTTATACATATTTTACACCGCTATATTATAACAACATAATCGTCCTAATTTGGCCAAATTGCCTTACTTCTACTACACTTCCCCCAAATTCATTACTCTTCTACACAAATCAACCCATTTTATTCCCTTATTATCATCCACATTTAACTCTCCTCTCTCTTCTGATAATAAAACCTTCCATTAACTGTACCCAATACTTACTATCTTTAGTAATTACTGGACATCACTTCTGTATAATAAACATCAAATTTTCTTTCCTTTTCTTCCATTTACTCTTACCATTTCCATCTAACTACATGTTAACTCCTAGATTCCCTTTCCGTACTATACCCAGACATATCTTTCCTTTTCTATTCCCCCATATCCTCCCTTCTCTTTCCATATTTTCCCACAAGATCATCCTTCATTTTTGGAATCTGACTTCTAAATCCCCCTTTTTATGCCAAACCTTTCCTTATCTTTCTCCTCTCACTTTCCCTTTCACTAAACTTCCTTACTTACTCACCCCAATCTTGTGTGATTCCATTTCTCAATTAGTAAATTTCTTTCCCATTACACCGCTTAATTACTACCACCCCTTTCCTTTTTCAATTCTATTCCATTTACTTACACATATTCTACAAATAGAACTTCAATTCTTCATTCCTACTCTCTTACTTCTCCTTCCTTTGACTTCTACCTTTGCCAACCAATTCCTCTCTCTCCCCAATTTACCTCGTATGGCTTCTTCATCTTCTCTTCCCCATTATTCCAACCTTAATCTTACCAATGAAGAAGCAACCGCCATCTACACACCTGACTTTGATTTCTTTGATGAAAATCCAAACACTATCCTAATCGGAAAATTCATTTCATCTAAACCCATTGATGATTGGGCAGTTCTTCAAGCTTTTGAAGGAATATGGAAAAAAATAACCTCAAATCAATGTCTATCATTCGTAATTCATTCTTCCGGATCGAGTTTGCTACCCCAAGCGAGCGCAATGATGTTTTTGAAAGGGGACCTTGGTTATACAAAGATGAGTGGTTAGCTCTAGCTGAATACAATCCTGGAAAAAGTATGGAAGAATACTCCTTCAACCCTATGCGAATCTGGTTTCGCATTCTTGCTCTGCCCAAACCACTAATGATAAGTACAGACGAAGATCCCGACAGAACGCACCTTGTGGGCCAATCCCTTGGTGCTATGGTTGGTACAGTTCTTAGGACTGATACACGGAAAAAAGAAGGGAACATGACAGACTTTTTGCGAGTAGAAATTCTGATGGATATCACCAAACCAATTCGCCGCTTTATACTCATAGGAAAGGGTACAAGCACCACCTCTTATCGTCTCCAGTATGAACGTCTGCCTCTTTTATGCCACGATTGTGGCCTAATTAGCCATATTTTTGAGAACTGCCCTAACAAAAATGCATATGATCCGGCCAAACTACAATATGGCGAGTGGCTCCGTTGGCTTCCCCCGCGTCGCCGGGAACAGGGACCACGGGGTCGTATCCGATCTGTTGAGGCACCTATTCCTGCTAGCCACCAACCACCGTTTGGTACTTTATCTTTGGTCATTTGGTTTAAACAATTTTTTTATTTTTCACCTTGTTCATTTATGGATTCTCCCTTTTACATAGATTCCACGGACAAAGGTAAATCTACTGCAGGCCCTGCTAATGCTAACCAGCTCACACCAAAAGGTATTTTGCTATCTTTAATTTGGCAGCTCTACATTCACTATTTTCCTTTATGTCTCCTTATTGAATCTCCGTCCTCCGTAGACCCAAAGGATAAGGGCAAATCCGTTGTTGAGCCCGTGGCTTCAACGCAAGATTCGGGTCTTACTCTTATTAAACATCACCATTCTCTTTTTATCCAACGCTTCCCACTTCTGCAACTCACTTCATCTTTCTCTGAATTTTTAGGGAAACTGAATGAAGGGGATGCTGCCTCTTTTGTTGATCTCCCCACGGAGGACATTAACAACAATGATGAGATGGTAGGGGAGGAATCCTCTGAGCCGCCCTCTGCTAAGACAGATTCCCAGCTGCATTCACGAGCTCCACTCCCCACTCGGGTTATATCACCACAGCCCTTGAACACTATCTACCCGGTCCCTGAGGACTCTGAACAAGGCAACTTGGAAGTCCAAGATGATGGTGTACCAAGCCCTACAGCTCAACAAGTACGGAAATTGGATGCTCAATTAAGTAAGCCCTTCCTTCAAACTGGTATTTCCCTTATTGATGCATTTGATTCGTGGCTTCTTAAGAACTATCCCAATGATGCAGCATCGGCTCCTGCTACTATCCCTATTCCTCCTAACCGTGGGACCAAGAGACGCTCCCCCATCCATGTGGTCCTCCAGCCTAAGAAGTCTAGGCCCTCTTCTTCTCCTACCTTGAAAGTTGGGATGAGCAGCGGAAAAAACTCTTCGGCGGCGGCTGACTCACAGCCCCGCCGAGGGAAATGATCATCTTATGCTGGAACTGTCAGGGTCTTGGGAAGGTCTAGGCAGTTCAACACCTCCAGCAATATGTTCATCTTCATACTCCTGATTTACTTTTTTATGGGAAACTAAACTTAAAAATATGGCTTATAGCCGTCTTAGTTCTTTGCTAGGTATGGACCTAGTTTTTTCAGTTGATTACTCTGATGAATGATCTGGAATTGCTTTATTTTCTTTAAAAAATTATAATATTTCTATGCTTGCTTACTCGGATCGTTTCATTCATACTTATATTAGTTGCAATTCTTCTTCGTTTTATTTCACTGGTATACATGGTTTCTCTGAAACAAGTAATAAAACTAAAACTTGGGATTTAATTGATTCGCTTAACAATAATGATGGTCTGCCTTGGCTTCTCGGTGGTGATTTCAATGAAATCCTATCCGATAATGAAAAACAAGGCGGCTGCCGTCGTGCAAGATCTCAAATCAATAATTTTCGACATTGCCTCTCCCGTAATAACCTTTTCGACTGCAAACCTACTACGGGTTGGTTCACTTGGTCTAAATCTGAGCCCAAAACCCCTATTCTATTTGAGAGATTAGACCGTTTTGTAGGAAATATGACATGGAAAGCAAATAATCCCAATTATAACATTATTTCCGATTTTGATGCTAAATCTGATCACTGTTTTCTACTCTTGAATACGGAACTGCCACCTCTAACAAATCACCGTCCCCCTTTATCTAAGTTTCGATTTGAAAGTTGCTGGGCAACCAATGACGAAGGAATCTCTGTTGTCAAACAAACTTGGTCTTCTACTAAGGGCAATACCCTGGATAAAATTAAAGCTATAGGCTCCTGCCTAGGAGACTGGCAATCCCAACAAAGACTTAAGTCCACTGGTCGTATCAACATTCTCACTAAAAAAATCAACAAACTTTTACAATGACCTCTTTCGGCTACTGCTGAAAGTAGATATATTGCCGCCAAAACTGAGCTCCATAAATTACTAGATGAGCAAGAAGTGTACTGGGCTCAGCGCTCTCACAACCTATGGTTATCTCAAGGAGATAAAAATACCCGTTACTTTCATGCCCGAGCTTCTAGCAGGAAAAAAAAGAACACCATCTCTGGCCTTTTTGATTCCAACAACAATTGGTGTACTGACGACTCTGATATTCTGTCAATTGCATCCTCATACTTCCACACTCTTTTTACTTCCTCTAATCCACCCCTGTCAGAGAAAATTCTATCAAAAATCCCTCCCTCTGTTACGTCTGCTATGAATGAGTCCCTCTCTAAGGAATTCACCTCAGAAGAAATTATCACTGCTTTCCGCGATATTGATCCTAGAAAAGCCCCTGGTATTGATGGCTTGCCTAGTGGTTTCTTTCGACAACATTGGGATACTGTTGGGTCCGATGTCATCTCACTCTGCCTTAATCTCCTCAATAGGTCAGTTGATATGGCTTCGGTTAATCAAACAATTCTTGTCCTCATACCCAAAATTAAGGATCCAACCACCATGAGGCACCTCAGGCCCATTAGTCTTTGCACATTTATCTATAAAATTATTGCCAAGGTTTTAGTTAATCGGATGAAACATACTATTCCCTTCTGCATCAGCTCTAATCAAGCTGCTTTCGTTTAGGGACGTAATATCACTGATAACATTCTCATTGCCCACGAAATAATTCACTCAATTAACACTAGTACTTCTAAGTCTACTCAAGGTGCTGCCCTTAATCTTGATATGGAAAAGGCTTTCGATAGGGTTGAATGGTCTTTCCTCGAAAATGTCATGAACCGCATGGGATTTGCACCATCATGGGTATCTCTTATAATGAGATGTATTTCCTCAGTTTCATTTACGGTTAAGGTCAATAACTCATTTTCCCCCTTGTTTCGTCCTCAACGGGGTCTCCGCAAAGGGGATCCTTTATCTCCATTTCCCTTCCTTTTTTGCACTCAAGGGCTTTCAGCTTTCTTGACCGATGCTAAACAACATGGTCTGCTCCCTGGTCTTGGTGCTAGTAAGCATGGACCTAAGGTTAACCACCTCTTATTTGCTGATGATTGTATAGTTTTCCTTAACTCGAAGTCCGAGGAAGCTTCGCATCTTAAATTAGCTCTCCAAACATACGCTTCTGCTTCTGGACAAGCAGTTAATTTTGACAAGTCTACTATTTTTTACAATCCACGTACTCCCGCTTCTACTCGTCATGCTATTAATTCCTACCTTCAAGTTCGTGAGGTCTCCAACCCTGGTGTCTATCTGGGAGTACCTCTTCTTATTGGCAAAAATAAGACCCTATCTTTAGGGTTTATACGTGATAAAGTTCATGATAGATTATCCAACTGGGATAAACAGCTCCTTTCCTTCAGTGGTAGGGAAATTTTCATTAAAGCTGTGTTACAATCTCTACCTCAATATGTTATGTCCTGTTATTTATTACCCCAAAACATTATCGATGATATGACGTCTTCCATTCGACGCTATTGGTGGTCTGGCAAAACTAATAAGAAAGGATGGCATATGCTCCCTTAGGATCAAGTGTGCTTGCCTAAATCAGTTGGCAGTATGGGATTTAGGGATCTCAATAATTTTAACATTGCGCTTCTCGGTAAACAATTATGGCGCCTTATCTGCGAACCTGACTCCCTCATGGGTCAAATCTATAAATCCAAATACTTTCCGTCAGGCAACATTCTTAATGCATCTCGGCCTTCTCGAGGTTCTTTTGCCTGGCAAGGTCTTTTTCATGCTATGCAACACCTTTTTGGAGGTTTCCTCTATCGACCTGGTATTAACAGTAACATACGTATCCATCACGATAACTGGGGAGGCTCTTCGCCTATTCACCTTTACGGGGACTATGAGATATCGGATGAAGTCCACATTCGCTGTCGCGACTTTATGTTTCGGAACCAAGCTTCTTGGGACCCTGATAAAGTCTGTGCGTACTTTACATCGGTTGATGCCGACTCCATTCTATCCTTTCCTATCATCAATGATATTCGGGACTCCATCCTCTGGAGGCCTAACGATTATGGTATCTATTCTGTCAGATCTGGCTATCTCTTTTTGCAACGCCCCCCTGAGCCTAGACTTCGGCCTCCTCGGATTTGGAAATTTCTTTCCAAACTCAAGGTTTTACCTAAAGTTAAAACTTTTGGCTGGCGACTGGGATCAGAGGCCCTACCTGTCGGGGTTCGCCTACAGGCTTTTGCACCAGACTCAGGGCCCTGCCCCGTTTGTCATTCAGGATCGGAGACGATACTCCATGCTGTTCGAGATTGCTCTGGTGCTTCGGAGGCCCTTCGATTGATTGGTCTTCCCATTTCGTTTATTAATAGCACTGCTTCTACCAGCCTTCAATGGCTTGAGGAAGGCGCTGCCCTCCTTTCTTCTGACCTTTTCGGGCTTTTCTTGACTACCCTCTGGAACATTTGGAACAAGCGTAATGACTGGATCCATAATCGACATCTTCAACCCCCGTGGCTAATTGCTGTCAATTCCACCAGTCTTCATCGTGACTACTCTGTTGCTATATCTTCATCTACCTCTTCCATCTCTTTGTCTGCTCCTCCTTCTCGCTGGAGGCATCCCCCTCGGGGTCATATTAAAGTTAATGTGGATGGGGCTTTTGATCCTTCCACACGTGCAGCGGCGGTTGGTGTTGTAGCCCGTGATGAAACAGGGATGGTTGTTGGCGGCCTGGCTTTCCCTCTAGGCAGTTGCTCTGATGCTATTACATCTGAAGGGAGAGGACTTCTTGCTGGTATTACTTTCGCTCAATCCCAAGGATGGAGCCACTTGATATTTGAGACAGACTGTGCTTCTCTTGCGAATAGGATCAACTCCCTGGGCCCAGATCTCTCTCCTATGGGCCCGACGATTATGCAGGCTCATGCTGCTCTGGATTGTTTTTCTTCTGCGCATGTTCAGTATGTTTGCCGTGAGGCTAATATTGTTGCTCATACGTTGGCTACCCATGCCCTTAGGTCTATGTCTTCTATGTCCTTTGGATCCATGTATCCTGATTGTATTCAAAACGCTGTTCTTTGCGAGGTTTCACCTCGTTAATTTTAATATATTCTG
Source organism: Hibiscus trionum (assembly GCA_030270665.1). NCBI lineage: Eukaryota > Viridiplantae > Streptophyta > Magnoliopsida > Malvales > Malvaceae > Hibiscus > Hibiscus trionum. Next base: position 51,399,463 of record BSYR01000020.1, on the reverse strand, counting down.
GGTACTCTTTTCCCCTTTTAGGTTTCTCCAGGTCTTGTGCCTGGGGATATTAGTAGGGGTTTTTAACGAGGCCCGCTTTCTTCAAAAAAAAAAAGTCCAACGGGTCCATTTTACGGCCCATTTAGACCCACTCGCCCGAAACCTCTTCAAAAATGACTGAAAAACAAGTTTTAATCAAATTTTAGGAGTTCATATAATTGATTACGATCTTTCCAACACGATTATATTGCAAAAACTCAATTTTTGTACTTTTTACTCAGTTAAAAGTCCAACGGGTCCATTTTACGGCCCATTTAGACCCGCTCGCCCGAAACCTCTTCAAAAATGACTGAAAAAAAGTTTTAATCAAATTTTAGGAGTTCATATAACTGATTACGATCTTTTCAACACGATTGCATTGCAAAAATTCAATTTCTGTTCTTTTTACGTAGTTATAAGTTCAACGGGTCCATTTTAAGGCCCATTTAAACCCGCTCGTCTGAAACCTCTACAAAAAGGATCGAAAACAAGTTTTGATCAAATTTTAGGAGTTCATATAATTGATTACGAGCTTTTCAACAAGATTATATTGCAAAACCTCAAATTCGGTATTTTTTACTCAGTTAAAAGTCCAACGAGTCCATTTTACGGTCCATTTAGACCCGCTCGCCCGAATCCTCTTCAAAAATGACTGAAAAACAAGTTTTAATCAAATTTTAGGAGTTCATATAATTGATTACGATCTTTTCAACACGATTATATTGCAAAAACTCAATTTTTGTACTTTTTACTCAATTAGAAGTCCAACGGCTCCATTTTACGGCCCATTTAGACCCGCTCGTCCGAAACCTCTACAAAAGGACCGCAAAACAAGTTTTAATCAAAAATTAAGAGTTCATATCGTTGATTACGAGCTTTTCAACACTACTGTATTGCAAAAATTCAATTTCTGTTCTTTTTACGCAGTTATAAGTTCAACGGGTCCATTTTAAGGCCCATTTAGACCCGCTCGTCCGAAACCTCTACAAAAAGGATCGAAAAACAAGTTTTGATCCAATTTTAGGAGTTCATACAATTGATTACGAGTTTTTCAACAAGATTATATTGCAAAAACTCAAATTCGGTATTTTTTACTCAGTTAAAAGTCCAACGAGTCCATTTTACGGCCCATTTAGACCCGCTCGCCCGAAACCTCTTCAAAAATGACCGAAAAATAAGTTTTGATCAAATTTTAGGAGTTTATATAATTGATTACGATCTTTTCAACAAGATTATATTGCAAAAACATAATTTCGGTATTTTTTACTCAGTTAAAAGTCCAACGGGTCCATTTTACGGCCCATTTAGACCCGCTCGCCCGAAACCACTTCAAAAATGACCGAAAAACAAGTTTTAATCAAATTTTAGGACTTCATATCATTGATTACGATCTTTTCAACACGATTATATTGCAAAAACTCAATTTTTGTACTCTTTACTCAGTTAAAACTCCAACGGGTCCATTTTACGGCCCATTTAGACCCGCTTGCCCGAAACCTCTTCAAAAATGACTGAAAAACAAGTTTTAATCAAATTTTAGGAGTTCATATAACTGATTACGATCTTTTCAACACGATTGTATTGCAAAAATTCAATTTTCTTTCTTTTTACGCAGTTATAAGTTCAACGGGTCCATTTTAAGGCCCATTTAGACCCGCACGTCCGAAACCTCTACAAAAAGGATCGAAAACAAGTTTTGATCAAATTTTAGGAGTTCGTATAATTGATTACGAGCTTTTCAACAAGATTATATTGCAAAAACTCAAATTCGGTATTTTTTACTCAGTTAAAAGTCCAATGTGTCCATTTTACGGCCCATTTTGACCCGCTCGCCCGAAACCTCTTCAAAAATGACTGAAAAACAAGTTTTAATCAAATTCTAGGAGTTCATATAATTGATTACGATCTTTTCAACACGATTATATTGCAATACTTCAATTTTTGTACTTTTTACTCAGTTAAAAGTCCAACGGGTCCATTTTACGGCCCATTTAGACCCCCTCGTCCAAAACCTCTACAAAAGGACCGCAAAACAAGTTTTAATCAAAACTTAAGAGTTCATATCGTTGATTACGAGCTTTCCAACACTATTGTATTGCAAAAATTCAATTTCTGTTCTTTTTACGTAGTTATAAGTTCAACGGGTCCATTTTAAGGCCCATTTAGACCCGCTCGTCCGAAACCTCTACAATAAGGACCGAAAAACAAGTTTTGATCCAATTTTAGGAGTTCATATAATTGATTACGAGCTTTTCAACAAGATTATATTGCAAAAACTCAAATTCGGTATTTTTTACTCAGTTAAAAGTCCAACGGGTCCATTTTACGGCCCATTTAGACCCGCTCGCCTGAAACCTCTTCAAAAATGACCGAAAAATAAGTTTTGATCAAATTTTAGGAGTTCATATAATTGATTACGATCTTTTCAACAAGATTATATTGCAAAAACACAAATTCGGTATTTTTTACTCAGTTAAAAGTCCAACGGGTCCATTTTACGGCCCATTTAGACCCGCTCGCCCGAAACCACTTCAAAATGACCGAAAAACAAGTTTTAATCAAATTTAAGGTCTTCATATAATTGATTACGATCTTTTCAACACGATTATATTGCAAAAACTCAATTTTTGTACTTTTTACTCAATTTTTGAACTCTTAAGGACAAGCCAAGTGAGGGGCTGCCATACGGTGACTGGCTTCGTGCACCAGTTCCTAAACAAACCCTCAAAACCAATGTAAGAGGCCGGGTCTGTTATTTTGAACCAGGCTTCACTTCCTGACCTCATGAGAACACCACAGGTTACTCATGTTTTCTTTACGATTATTTCGGTATATATAAATGGAATACGGGGTTGGTTTATACATATAAATCATATTTTGCCTTCTACTTACATGTCTATACATTTTTCCTTGTTACTTTTCCAGCAAACAAAGGAAAGGAAAAGGCTACCACCACGGTTGTTACCCCGGAAAAGGAAACACCTCATGTGCAACCTGACGGTGTTAATATGAACCTGGAGGAGGACGACCTGCTGGGGGAGGAGCTTGCCACCCCGCCTGCTGATGCAGCAGTGCCTCTGTCAATCATCGAGCCGAAGTTAGCCCCTGCTGTTAAGGATGCTGAGACAGATGGCCACCTAGAGCCATTGGACATTGCACCGCTGGACATGATTCCTGCGGATGAGGAGTCCGTGGTTAACGGCTCGAAGGATGCTGATGCGGATGATGATCATGCAGTGCAGCCATATACATCCGACACCCCGCCGGAAAAAAGATTCATCCTCATCGATGAAGATGATATCTCAGTGCCCACCGTGGAGGATACGGCCATAGGGGAAAGTAATAACAAAGGCAAGGAACCGGTTGACAAAGGCAAGGAATCGATTAACCCGGAGTTTGAGGTGTGGTTGGCTGCCACGATAGATAAAGGGAAGGATGTAGCTGTCTCTAAAAAGACTAAGCGCACTTCACCTATCATTACTGGAGGTATCGCCAAACGGCTCCATACATCTCCTTCGGTAACAGGGAAAGCCAGAAAACAGTTAGAGAAAATTCCAAAGAAAGCTGGGATGAGCAGCAAAAACTCTTCGGCGGTGGTTGACGGTCAACCCCGCCGAGAGAAATGAGAGCCATATGCTGGAACTGTCAAGGACTTGGTATGCCCTCGGCAGTTCATGAACTTCGCTCTATTGTTTTTCGTTTATGTCCAGATTTTATTTTTTTATCAGAAACTCGTTTAAATTCCGCTAAGTTTGATTCTCTTAAACATTCCCTTAATATGGAGGGTTTTTTTTGCTGTGGATAGCAGCTCTTTATGTTCAGGTTTATGCCTGCTTTATAATAAAAATGTTACTTTGGATTTTCTCTCGTCTTCGACGAGATATATTGATGTTATCGTGAATGGTTCTGGATGTCGTTTTAGATTTACTGGCATTTACGGTTATGTGGCTACGAATATGAAAACCCGCACATGGGAACTCATCGACTCCCTTAAAACGAATTCATCTCTTCCGTGGCTCAGCGGAGGTGACCTAAATGATATCCTCGATGACTCGGAAAAACAAGGTGGTAATCGCAGACCTCGTTCACAAATCCTTAATTTTCGGGACTGTCTATCCCGCAATAATTTGTTCGACTGTAAGCCCAAAACGGGCTGGTTCACTTGGACCCGCACTGGGCCTAACGTCAACCCAGTCTGCGAAAGACTTGACCGATTTGTTGCTTGTTCTCAATGGTTACACGAATACCCCAATTATACACATTTCCATTCATTCTCCCTTGAATCGGATCATAGTGTAATTATAATGGACACGGACAATATCAACACAAAGCACCATTCTCCTGCGCCATCCATGGACCATTTCCGGTTTGAGGCTTGTTGGGCCCATGACCTATCGGGAATTCTAGTCTGTCGGCAAACCTGGGCCTCTACGTCTGGGTCCCTGTTGGACAAAATATCAGCTTTGGGCCACAATCTTTATGAGTGGCAATGTTCCCAACGTAAGCACTCTACTCTTCACATGCAAGCGCTGCAACGTACAATAAACGCTCTCCTGCGTCGTCGTTATCTTTCCCGGAAAGCCCTTTCTGTGCTTCATAGCGCAAAATCGGAACTCTGGAAGTTAGCGGCAGCTAGAGAGGCATACTGGGCTCAACGCTCTCGCATCTCTTGGTTAACCAATGGTGACAAGAACACCAACTATTTCCATGCGAGGGCCTCGAAGAGACGTAGGAAAAACGCAATACGTGGGCTAATGGATGCGAACGGAGTCTGGCAGACTTCCACTGCCGACACGCTACGAATTGCATCTTCCTACTTTCAGGATATTTTTTCATCATCTTGTCTGGTGTCTTCATTAGAGTTGATGGGCAATATTCACCCCACTGTCACCTCGGATATGAATGACACTCTACTGCGGCCCTTCACTGTAGAGGAAATCTCTGCCGCATTTCTGGATATCAATCCTAAAATGGCGCCAGGAATTGATGGCTTCCCTAGTAGCTTTTACCGTCAACATTGGGATATGATCGGTCCGAAATTTTTATCCCTTTGCATGGACCTTCTACAGGGAAAGCCCGATATGGCATCAATTAATCGGTCGGTCATTGTGCTCATTCCTAAGACTTCTGACCCTACTACCATGAAGCACTTCCGACCAATCAGCTTATGCACTGTCATTTACAAGACGGTTTCTAAGGTCCTCGTTAATCGCCTTAAATCCACTTTATCCTCTTGTATCAGTGCTTCCCAGGCCGCGTTCATTAGCAGCCGCAATATCACTGATAACATTCTCATTGCGCACGAATTGGTGCACACCCTTCACTCTAGTGGGACATTGTCTTCACAAGGGGCTGCTTTCAAGCTAGATATGGAAAAGGCCTTCGAGATGGTCGAATGGTCCTTCTTGAGGGATGTCATGCTACGTATGGGGTTTGCCCGGGAGTGGGTAAACCTCATCCTACAGTGTGTCTCTTCGGTCTCCTTTTCGGTCAGAGTCAATGGTACCCTATCAGAGGAATTCTTTCCCACCAGGGGTATTCGTCAGGGTGACCCTTTGTCCTCATTCCTTTTCCTCATTTGTTCCCAGGGTCTCTCAGCAGCTCTGGAAACGGAGCAAAGGGAAGGAAGGTTATTGGGCCTAAGTGCCAGTCGCTATGGGCCTCGTGTTACTCATTTGCTCTTCGCTGATGACAGTATGGTGTTCCTGCGTAATGAGCCGGAGGAGGTTGCTCGCCTACGATACGTCTTTTCTCTTTATGCCTCTTCCTCGGGACAAACGGTCAACTTTGATAAATCTACTGCCTTCTGCAGTCAAAAGAGTTCTACCGTTTTTCTTCATACTATGCGGTCAACACTAGGTGTACGCTTAGTTGATGATCCTGGCATTTATTTGGGGGTACCACTTTTAATTAAAAGGAATAGGACTGCCTCATTAGGTTTCGTTTGGGATAAAGTGCAGTCCCGGATGAGTAAATGGGATAGCAGCTTCCTTTCCTATAGTGGGAGAGAGATTCTCATTAAATCGGTGGCGCAAGCGATGCCCCAGTACGTAATGTCATGTTACCTATTACCACAAAACATCATTGATGACATTACTATGTCTATTCATCGCTATTGGTGGTCAGGGCGCAGTAATAAGCGAGGCTGGCCGCTTTTGTCGTGGGACTCTCTCTGCACACCTAAAACTGTGGGGGTCTAGGTTTCCGCGATCTGCGCACCTTTAATATCGCTCTCTTGGGGAAGCAGATTTGGCATCTGATATCCCACCCAGATTCTCTCTTGGCGAGAGTCCTTCGCGCGAAATACTACCCATCAGGAGACCTGCTGAAAGCAACTGCGGACAAACGGGCATCTTTTGCCTGGAAAGGGATAAGCCAAGCGATACAATCCCTTGGGCCCGGTTATTTTTGGCGGCCGGGGCTTAAGAGTTCGATACGCATTCTTAGCGATACCTGGGGCGGGGACAAACCGATTACCCTATTCGGTGAATATATGGACAATGACGAGTTACCGGTGCGATGTCGGGAATACATGACACACGATTCTGCCTCTTGGGATGAAACCAAACTTCGTAGGGACTTTGAAAAGGATGATGTTGAATGCATCCTTCGAGTTCCAATTAATCGCAATAAGTTGGACACTCTTGTCTGGGGCCAGCATGACTCTGGCATCTATACTGTTAGATCCGGTTATTTCTTTCTACATCAACCTATACGGCCAATGGCACGACTTAACCGACTCTGGAAAATCATTTCCAAAGCTCCGACGCTACCTAAGATTCGCTCCTTTAGCTGGCGTGCAGGCCGAGATGCATTGCCCACCGGGGACAGATTACGGGCCATACACCACACGGGTGGTCAATGCCCCTTTTGTCCAACCGTGATTGAATCAGCCATCCATGCCCTTCGCGATTGCCTAGGTGCAAAGGACGTCCTTCGCCTTATTGGGCTTCCCTCGGGCATCTATGCTAGCCCTTCCATTTCTGTGGCGGATTGGTTATCTAAAGGCACTGAACGCTTGGATAGTACAGGGTTTGCTCTGCTCCTAACAGCGATATGGAATATATGGAACCGTCGGAATGACTGGGTCCATTCTCAGAGGCTTCAGCCAACTTGGCTCACGGCCATGAACGCTACAGGTCTTCTACAGAAGTATGCCGCCGCACACGCTCTCCCCACCGTGTCAGCAGCCGTACCAGCAGCCGCCCCACCGCGATGGACGCCACCAAGACCGGAGAGCATAAAGATTAATGTAGATGGAGCCTTCCACCCCGGGTCCGGTTCTGCAGCCATCGGGGTAATTGCTCGGGATGCTCACGGTTCGATTGTTGGAGCGTGTGCCGTCCATGAAGCATGTTGTCATGATGCCACCATGGTCGAGTTACATGCCATTGTTGCGGGTATTATGCTGGTCAGAGATAGAGGATGGGGCGAGGTGCTCATTGAGTCCGATTCGGCTACGGTAGTCAATAAGCTCTCTCGCACCACTGTTGATAACTCCCTGCTGGGCCCGCGGATTGCTGATACCAAGGCTTTGCTTAGGGCTTTTCCTTTGATAACTTTATCTTTTGTACCTAGATCAGCCAATTTTATGGCGCATAACTTAGCCACTTGGGCTTTACGTTCTACCTCCTCTGTTTTCTTCGATTCAATCATTCCTGGTTGTATTAAATCTGTTGTACTGGCTGACCCTCAGCCTTTTTACTATTATAATATATCTCAGGGCACTCTTTTCCTCTTAGGTTCACCTTGTGTCTCGGCACAAGGTGGTTAGAGGGGTTTTTAATGAGGCCCATTTTTCTTCAAAAAAAAGTCTAACGGGTCCATTTTACGGCCCATTTAGACCCAACGTCTGAAACCTCTACAAAAAGGACCGCAAAACAAGTTTTAATCAAAACTTAAGAGTTCGTATCGTTGATTACGAGATTTTCAACACTATTGTATTGCAAAAATTCAATTTTTGTTCTTTTTACGCAGTTATAAGTTCAACGGGTCCATTTTAAGGCCCATTTAGACCCGCTCGTCCGAAACCTCTACAAAAAGGACCGAAAAACAAGTTTTGATCCAATTTTAGGAGTTCATATAATTGATTACGAGCTTTTCAACAAGATTATATTGCAAAAACTCAAATTCGGTATTTTTGACTCAGTTAAAAGTCCAACGGGTCCATTTTACGGCCCATTTAGACCCGCTCGCCCGAAACCTCTTCAAAAATGACTGAAAAACAGATTTTAATCAAATTTTAGGAGTTCATATAACTGATTACGATCTTTTCAACACGATTGTATTGCAAAAATTCAATTTCTGTTCTTTTTACGCAGTTATAAGTTCAACGGGTCAATTTTAAGGTCCATTTAGACCCGCTCATCCGAAACCTCTACAAAAAGGATCGAAAACAAGTTTTGATCAAATTTTAGGAGTTCATATAATTGATTACGATCTTTCCAACAAGATTATATTGCAAAAACACAAATTCGGTATTTTTTACTCAGTTAAAAGTCCAACGGGTCCATTTTACGGCCCATTTAGACCCGCTCGCCCGAAACCACTTCAAAAATGACCGAAAAACAAGTTTTAATCAAATTTTAGGACTTCATATCATTGATTACGATCTTTTCAACACGATTATATTGCAAAAACTCAATTTTTGTACTTTTTACACAGTTAAAAGTCCAACGAGTCCATTTTACGGCCCATTTAGACCCGCTCATCCGAAACCTCTACAAAAAGGACCACAAAACAAGTTTTACTCAAAACTTAAGAGTTCATATCGATGATTACGAGCTTTTCAACACTATTCTATTGCAAAAATTCAATTTCTGTTCTTTTTACGCAGTTATAAGTTCAACGGGTCCATTTTAAGGCCCATTTAGACCCGCTCGTTCGAAACCTCTACAAAAAGGACCAAAAACAAGTTTTGATCCAATTTTAGGAGTTCATATAATTGATTACGAGCTTTTCAACAAGATTATATTGCAAAAACTCAAATTCGGTATTTTTTACTCAGTTAAAAGTCCAACGGGTCCATTTTACGGCCCATTTAGACCCGCTCGCCCGAAACCTCTTCAAAAATGACTGAAAAACAGGTTTTAATCAAATTTTAGGAGTTCATATAATTGATTACGATCTTTTCAACACGATTATATTGCAATAACTCAATTTTTGTACTTTTTACTCAGTTAAAAGTCCAACTGGTCCATTTTACGGCCCATTTAGACCCTCTCATCCGAAACCTCTACAAAAAGAACCGCAAAACAAGTTTTAATCGAAACTTAAGAGTTCATATCATTGATTACGAGCTTTTCAACACTATTGTATTGCAAAATTTCAATTTCTGTTCTTTTTACGCAGTTATAAGTTCAACGGGTCCATTTTAAGGCCCATTTAGACCCGCTCGTCCGAAACCTCTACAAAAAGGACCGAAAAACAAGTTTTGATCCAATTTTAGAAGTTCATATAATTGATTACGAGCTTTTCAACAAGATTATATTGCAAAAACTCAAATTCGGTATTTTTTACTCAGTTAAAAGTCCAACGGGTCCATTTTAAGCCCCATTTAGACCCACTCGCCCGAAACCTCTTCAAAAATGACTGAAAAACAAGTTTTAATCAAATTTTAGGAGTTCATATAACTGATTACGAGCTTTTCAACAAGATTATATTGCAAAAACTCAATTTCTGTTCTTTTTACGCAGTTATAAGTTCAACGGGTCCATTTTAAGGCCCATTTAGACCCGCTCGTCCGAAACCTCTTCAAAAATGACCGAAAAAAAATGTTTTAATCAAATTTTAGAACTTCATATAATTTATTACGAGCATTTCAACAAGATTATATTGCAAAAACTCAAATTCGGTATTGTTTTATCAGTTAAAAGTTCAACGGGTTTTCCTAAAGTCAAAACTTTTGGCTGGCGCTTGGGATCTGAGGGTGTACCTATCGGGGTTTGCCTACAGGCTTTTGCACCAGACTCAGGTCCCTGCCATGTTTGTCATTCTGGTACGGAATCGATTCTACATGCTCTCCGTGATTGCTCTGGTGCCTCGGAGGCCCTTCGTTTGGTTGGCATCCCTATCTCTCTAATCAACAGCACTGTGTCCACCGGCCTTCAATGGCTAGAGGAAGGTGCTTGCCTTCTCTCCTCTGACCTTTTCGGGCTTTTTTTGACTACTCTGTGGAACATTTGGAATAGGCGCAATGACTGGATCCATAACCGACATCTTCAACCCCCGTGGTTAATTGCTATCAATTCCATCAATCTTCATCGTGACTACTCTGCCGCTATTTCTTCTCCTACCTCTCCTTCCTCTTTGACGGTCTCTCCTTCTCGCTGGAGACATCCCCCTCGGGGGCACATTAAAATTAATGTGGATGGGGCTTTTGACCCTTCCACACGTGCAGCGGCGGTTGGTGTTGTGGCCCGTGATGAAACAGGGATGGTTGTCGGCGGACTGGCTTACCCTTTAGGCAGTTGCTCAGATGCCATTACGTCCGAAGGGCAAGGTCTTCTAGCTGGTATTACTTTTGCTCAATCTCAAGGATGGAGCCACTTGATATTCGAGACAGACTGTGCTTCTCTTGCGAATAGGATCAACTCTCTGGGCCCAGATCTTTCTTCTATGGGTCCGACGATTCTGCAAGCTCATGCAGCTTTGGAGTGTTTTTCTTTTTCTCATGTTCAGTTTGTTTGCCGTGAGGCTAATATTGTTGCACATACATTTGCCTCCCATGCCCTTAGGACCATGACTTCTATGTCTTTTGGGTCCATGTATCCTGATTGTATTCACAATGATGTACTCTGCGAGGCTTCACATCGATCTTTATAATTAAATCCTGGGTACTCTTTTCCCCTTTTAGGTTTCTTCAGGTCTGGTGCCTAGGGATAATAGTAGGGGTTTTTAACGAGGCCCGCTTTCTTCAAAAAAGTTCAACGGGTCCATTTTACGGCCCATTTAGACCCGCTCGCCCGAAACCTCTTCAAAAATGACCGAAAAAAAGGTTTTAATCAAATTTTAGGACTTCATATCATTGATTACGATCTTTTCAACACGATTATATTGCAAAAACTCAATTTCTGTTGTTTTTACTCAGTTAAAAGTCCAACGGGTCCATTTTACGGCCCATTTAGACCCCCTCGTCCGAAACCTCTACAAAAAGGACCGCAAAACAAGTTTTAATCAAAACTTAAGAGTTCATATCATTGATTACGAGCTTTTCAACACTATTGTATTGCAAAATTTCAATTTTTGTTCTTTTTACGCAGTTATAAGTTCAACGGGTCCATTTTAAGGCCCATTTAGACCCGCTCGTCCGAAACCTCTACAAAAAGGACCGAAAAACAAGTTTTGATCCAATTTTAGAAGATCATATAATTGATTACGAGCTTTTCAACAAGATTATATTGCAAAAACTCAAATTCGGTATTTTTTACTCAGTTAAAAGTCCAACGGGTCCATTTTACGGCCCATTTAGAACCGCTCATTCGAAACCTCTACAAAAAGGACCAAAAAACAATTCTTGATCCAATTTTAGGAGTTCATATAATTGATTACGAGCTTTTCAACAAGATTATATTGCAATAACTCAAATTCCGTATTTTTTACTTAGTTAAAAGTCCAACGGGTCCATTTTAAGGCCCATTTAGACCCGCTCGTCCGCAACCTCTACAAAAAGGACCGAAAAACAAGTTTTGATCCAATTTTAGGAGTTCATATAATTTATTACGAGCTTTTCAACAAGATTATATTGCAAAAACTCAAATTCGGTATTTTTTACTTAGTTAAAAGTCCAACAGGACCATTTTACGGGCCATTTAGACCCGCTCGCCCGAAACCTCTTCAAAAATGACTGAAAAACAAGTTTTAATCAAATTTTAGGAGTTCATATAAATGATTGCAATCTTTTCAACACGATTGTATTGCAAAAATTCAATTTCAGTTCTTTTTACGCATTTATAAGTTCAACGAGTCCATTTTAAGGCCCATTTAGACCCGCTCGCCCGAAACCTCTTCAAAAATGACCGAAAAAAGGTTTTAATCAAATATTAGGACTTCATATCATTGATTACGATCTTTTCAACATGATTATATTTCAAAAACTAAATTTTTGTATTTTTTACTCAGTTAAAAGACCAACTGGTCCATTTTACGGCCCATTTAGACCCGCTCGTCCGAAACCTCAACAAAAAGGATCGAAAAACAAGTTTTAATCAAAACTTAAGAGTTCATATCGTTGATTACGAGCTTTTCAACACTATTGTATTGCAAAAATTCAATTTCTGTTCTTTTTACGCAGTTATAAGTTCAACGAGTCCATTTTAAGGCCCATTTAGACCCGCTCGTCCGAAATCTCTACAAAAAGGACCGAAAAACAAGTTTTGATCCAATTTTACGAGTTCATATAATTGATTACGAGCTTTTCAACAAGATTATATTGCAAAAACTCAAATTCGGTATTTTTTACTCAGTTAAAAGTCCAACGGGTCCATTTTACGGCCCATTTAGACCCGCTCGCCCGAAACCTCTTCAAAAATGACTGAAAAACAAGTTTTAATCAAATTTTAGGAGTTCATATAACTGATTGCGATCTTTTCAACACGATTGTATTGCAAAAATTCAATTTCTGTTCTTTTTACGCAGTTATAAGTTCAACGGGTCCATTTTAAGGCTCATTTCGACCCGCTCGTCCGAAACCTCTTAAAAAATGACTGAAAAACAAGTTTTGATCAAATTTTAGGAGTTCATATAATTGATTACGAGCTTTTCAACAAGATTATATTGCAAAAACTCAAATTCGGTATTTGTTACTCAGTTAAAAGTCCAACGGGTCCATTTTACGGCCCATTTAGACCCGCTCGCCCGAAACCTCTTCAAAAATGATCGAAAAAAGTTTTAATCAAATTTTAGGACTTCATATCATTGATTACGATCTTTTCAACACGATTATATTGCAAAAACTCAATTTTTGTACTTTTTACTCAGTTAAAAGTCAAACGGGTCCATTTTACGACCCATTTAGACTCGCTCGTCCGAAACCTCTACAAAAAGGACCGCAAAACAAGTTTTAATCAAAGCTTAAGAGTTCATATCGTTGATTACGAGCATTTCAACACTATTGTATTGCAAAAATTCAATTTCTGTTCTTTTTACGTAGTTATAAGTTCAACGAGTCCATTTTAAGGCCCATTTAGACCCGCTCGTCCGAAATCTCTACAAAAAGGACCGAAAAACAAGTTTTGATCCAATTTTACGAGTTCATATAATTGATTACGAGCTTTTCAACAAGATTATATTGCAAAAACTCAAATTCGGTTTTTTTTACTCAGTTAAAAGTCTAACGGGTCCATTTTACGGCTCATTTAGACCTGCTCACCCGAAACCTCTTCAAAAATGACTGAAAAATAAGTTTTAATCAAATTTTAGGAGTTCATATAATTGATTACGATCTTTTCAACACGATTATATTACAAAACTCAATTTTTGTACTTTTTACTCAGTTAAAAGTCCAACGAGTCCATTTTACAGCCCATTTAGACCCGCTCGTCCGAAACCTCTACAAAAAGGACCGCAAAACAAGTTTTAATCAAAACTTAAGAGTTCATATCGTTGATTACGAGCTTTTCAACACTATTGTATTGCAAAAATTCAATTTTTGTTGTTTTTACGCAGTTATAAGTTCAACGGGTCCATTTTAAGGCCCATTTAGACCCCCTCGTCCGAAACCTCTACAAAAAGGACCGAAAAACAAGTTTTGATCCAATTTTAGGAGTTCATATAATTGATTACGAGCTTTTCAACAAGATTATATTGCAAAAACTCAAATTCGGTATTTTTTACTATGTTAAAAGTCCAACGGGTCCATTTTACAGCCCATTTAAACCCGCTCGCCTGAAACCTCTTCAAAAATGACCGAAAAACAAGTTTTAATCAAAACTTAAGAGTTCATATCGTTGATAATGAGCTTTTAAACACTATTGCATTGTAAAAATTTAATTTCTGTTCTTTTTACGCAGTTATAAGTTCAACGGGTCCATTTTAAGGCCCATTTAGACCCGCTCGTCCGCAACCTCTACAAAAAGGACCGAAAAACAAGTTTTGATCCAATTTTAGGAGTTCATATAATTGATTACGAGCTTTTCAACAAGATTATATTGCAAAAACTCAAATTCGGTATTTTTTACTTAGTTAAAAGTCCAACAGGACCATTTTACGGCCCATTTAGACCCGCTCGCCCGAAACCTCTTCAAAAATGACTGAAAAACAAGTTTTAATCAAATTTTAGGAGTTCATATAACTGATTGCGATCTTTTCAGCACGATTGTATTGCAAAAATTCAATTTCTGTTCTTTTTACGCATTTATAAGTTCAACGAGTCCATTTTAAGGCCCATTTAGACCCGCTCGTCCGAAACCTCTTCAAAAATGACTGAAAAACAAGTTTTGACCAAATTTTAGGAGTTCATATAATTGATTACGAGCTTTTCAACAAGATTATATTGCAAAAACTCAAATTCGGTATTTTTTACTCAATTAAAAGTCCAACGGGTCCATTTTACGGCCCATTTAGACCCGCTCGCCCGAAACCTCTTCAAAAATGACCGAAAAAAGTTTTAATCAAATATTAGGACTTCATATCATTGATTACGATCTTTTCAACATGATTATATTTCAAAAACTCAATTTTTGTATTTTTTACTCAGTTAAAAGACCAACTGGTCCATTTTACGGCCCATTTAGACCCGCTCGTCCGAAACCTCAACAAAAAGGATCGAAAAACAAGTTTTAATCAAAACCTAAGAGTTCATATCGTTGATTACGAGCTTTTCAACACTATTGTATTGCAAAAATTCAATTTCTGTTCTTTTTACGCAGTTATAAGTTCAACGAGTCCATTTTAAGGCCCATTTAGACCCGCTCGTCCGAAATCTCTACAAAAAGGACTGAAAAACACGTTTTGATCCAATTTTACGAGTTCATATAATTGATTACGAGCTTTTCAACAAGATTATATTGCAAAAACTCAAATTCGGTATTTTTTACTCAGTTAAAAGTCCAACGGGTCCATTTTACGGCCCATTTAGACCCGCTCGCCCGATACCTCTTCAAAAATGACTGAAAAACAAGTTTTAATCAAATTTTAGGAGTTCATATCACTAATTACGATCTTTTCAACACGATTGTATTGCAAAAATTCAATTTCTGTTCTTTTACGCAGTTATAAGTTCAACGGGTCCATTTTAAGGCTCATTTCGACCCGCTCGTCCGAAACCTCTTAAAAAATGACTGAAAAACAAGTTTTGATCAAATTTTAGGAGTTCATATAATTGATTACGAGCTTTTCAACAAGATTATATTGCAAAAACTCAAATTCGGTATTTGTTACTCAGTTAAAAGTCCAACAGGTCCATTTTACGGCCCATTTAGACCCGCTCGCCCGAAACCTCTTCAAAAATGACCGAAAAAAAGTTTTAATCAAATTTTAGGACTTCATATCATTGATTACGATCTTTTCAACACGATTATATTGCAAAAACTCAATTTTTGTACTTTTTACTCAGTTAAAAGTCCAACGGGTCCATTTTACGAACCATTTAGACTCGCTCGTCCGAAACCTCTACAAAAAGGACCGCAAAACAAGTTTTAATCAAAGCTTAAGAGTTCATATCGTTGATTACGAGCATTTCAACACTATTGTATTGCAAAAATTCAATTTCTGTTCTTTTTACGCAGTTATAAGTTCAACGAGTCCATTTTAAGGCCCATTTAGACCCGCTCGTCCGAAATCTCTACAAAAAGGACCGAAAAACAAGTTTTGATCCAATTTTACGAGTTCATATAATTGATTATGAGCTTTTCAACAAGATTATATTGCAAAAACTCAAATTCGGTTTTTTTTACTCAGTTAAAAGTCCAACGGGTCCATTTTACGGCTCATTTAGACCTGCTCACCCGAAACCTCTTCAAAAATGACTGAAAAATAAGTTTTAATCAAATTTTAGGAGTTCATATAATTGATTACGATCTTTTCAACACGATTATATTACAAAACTCAATTTTTGTACTTTTTACTCAGTTAAAAGTCCAACGAGTCCATTTTACGGCCCATTTAGACCCGCTCGTCCGAAACCTCTACAAAAAGGACCGCAAAACAAGTTTTAATCAAAACTTAAGAGTTCATATCGTTGATTACGAGCTTTTCAACACAATTGTATTGCCAAAATTCAATTTTTGTTGTTTTTACGCAGTTATAAGTTCAACGGGTCCATTTTAAGGCCCATTTAGACCCCCTCGTCCGAAACCTCTACAAAAGGACCGAAAAACAAGTTTTGATCCAATTTTAGGAGTTCATATAATTGATTACGAGCTTTTCAACAAGATTATATTGCAAAAACTCAAATTCGGTATTTTTTACTAAGTTAAAAGTCCAACGGGTCCATTTTACAGCCCATTTAAACCCGCTCGCCTGAAACCTCTTCAAAAATGACCGAAAAACAAGTTTTAATCAAAACTTAAGAGTTCATATCATTGATAACGAGCTTTTAAACACTATTGCATTGTAAAAATTTAATTTCTGTTCTTTTTACGCAGTTATAAGTTCAACGGGTCCATTTTAAGGCCCATTTAGACTCGCTCGTCCGCAACCTCTACAAAAAGGACCGAAAAACAAGTTTTGATCCAATTTTAGGAGTTCATATAATTGATTACGAGCTTTTCAACAAGATTATATTGCAAAAACTCAAATTCGGTATTTTTTACTTAGTTAAAAGTCCAACAGGACCATTTTACGGCCCATTTAGACCCGCTCGCCCGAAACCTCTTCAAAAATGACTGAAAAACAAGTTTTAATCAAATTTTAGGAGTTCATATAACTGATTGCGATCTTTTCAACACGATTGTATTGCAAAAATTCAATTTCTGTTCTTTTTACGCATTTATAAGTTCAACGAGTCCATTTTAAGGCCCATTTAGACCCGCTCGTCCGAAACCTCTTCAAAAATGACTGAAAAACAAGTTTTGACCAAATTTTAGGAGTTCATATAATTGATTACGAGCTTTTCAACAAGATTATATTGCAAAAACTCAAATTCGGTATTTTTTACTCAATTAAAAGTCCAACGGGTCCATTTTACGGCCCATTTAGACCCGCTCGCCCGAAACCTCTTCAAAAATGACCGAAAAAAAGTTTTAATCAAATATTAGGACTTCATATCATTGATTACGATCTTTTCAACATGATTATATTTCAAAAACTCATTTTTTGTATTTTTTACTCAGTTAAAAGACCAACTGGTCCATTTTACGGCCCATTTAGACCCGCTCGTCCGAAACCTCAACAAAAAGGATCGAAAAACAAGTTTTAATCAAAACCTAAGAGTTCATATCGTTGATTACGAGCTTTTCAACACTATTGTATTGCAAAAATTCAATTTCTGTTCTTTTTACGCAGTTATAAGTTCAACGAGTCCATTTTAAGGCCCATTTAGACCCGCTCGTCCGAAATCTCTACAAAAAGGACTGAAAAACAAGTTTTGATCCAATTTTACGAGTTCATATAATTGATTACGAGCTTTTCAACAAGATTATATTGCAAAAACTCAAATTCGGTATTTTTTACTCAGTTAAAAGTCCAACGGGTCCATTTTACGGCCCATTTAGACCCGCTCGCCCGATACCTCTTCAAAAATGACTAAAAAACAAGTTTTAATCAAAATTTAGGAGTTCATATAACTAATTACGATCTTTTCAACACGATTGTATTGCAAAAATTCAATTTCTGTTCTTTTTACGCAGTTATAAGTTCAACGGGTCCATTTTAAGGCTCATTTCGACCCGCTCGTCCGAAACCTCTTAAAAATGACTGAAAAACAAGTTTTGATCAAATTTTAGGAGTTCATATAATTGATTACGAGCTTTTCAACAAGATTATATTGCAAAAACTCAAATTCGGTATTTGTTACTCAGTTAAAAGTCCAACGGGTCCATTTTACGGCCCATTTAGACCCGCTCGCCCGAAACCTCTTCAAAAATGACCGAAAAAAAGTTTTAATCAAATTTTAGGACTTCATATCATTGATTACGATCTTTTCAACACGATTATATTGCAAAAACTCAATTTTTGTACTTTTTACTCAGTTAAAAGTCCAACGGGTCCATTTTACGGCCCATTTAGACTCGCTCGTCCGAAACCTCTACAAAAAGGACCGCAAAACAAGTTTTAATCAAAGCTTAAGAGTTCATATCGTTGATTACGAGCTTTTCAACACTATTGTATTGCAAAAATTCAATTTCTGTTCTTTTTACGCAGTTATAAGTTCAACGGGTCCATTTTAAGGCCCATTTAGACCCGCTCGTCCGAAACCTCTACAAAAAGGACCGAAAAACAAGTTTTGATCCAATTTTAGGAGTTCATATAATTGATTACGAGCTTTTCAACAAGATTATATTGCAAAAACTCAAATTTGGTATTTTTTACTCAGTTAAAAGTCCAACGGGTCCATTTTACGGCCCATTTAGACCCGCTCGACCGAAACCTCTTCAAAAATTACTGAAAAACAAGTTTTAATCAAATTTTAGGAGTTCATATAATTGATTATGATCTTTTCAACACGATTATATTGCAAAAACTCAATTTTTGTACTTTTTACTCAGTTAAAAGTCCAACGGGTCCATTTTACGGCCCATTTAGACCCGCTCGTCCGAAACCTCTACATAAAGGACCGCAAAACAAGTTTTAATCAAAACTTAAGAGTTCATTTCGTTGATTACGAGCTTTTCAACACTATTGTATTGCAAAAATTCAATTTCTATTCTTTTTACGCAGTTATAAGTTCAACGGGTCCATTTTAAGGCCCATTTAGACCCGCTCGTCCGAAACCTCTACAAAAAAGACCGAAAAATAAGTTTTGATCCAATTTTAGGAGTTCATATAATTGATTACGAGCTTTTCAACAAGATTATATTGCAAAAACTCAAATTCGGTATTTTTTACTCAGTTAAAAGTCCAACGGGTCCATTTTGTTGCCCATTTAGACCCGCTCGCCCGAAACCTCTTCAAAAATGACTGAAAAACAAGTTTTAATCGAATTTTAGGAGTTCATATAATTGATTACGATCTATACAACACGATTATATTGAAAAAAAACTCAATTTTTGTACTTTTTACTCAGTTAAAAGTCCAACGGGTCCATTTTACGGCCCATTTAGGCCCGCTCGTCCGAAACCTCTACAAAAAGGACCGCAAAACAAGTTTTAATCAAAACCTAAGAGTTCATATCGTTGAATACGAGATTTTCAACACTATTGTATTTCAAAAATTCAATTTCTGTTCTTTTTACGCAGTTATAAGTTCAACGGGTCCATTTTAAGGCCCATTTAGACCCGCTCGTCCGAAACCTCTACAAAAAGGACCGAAAAACAAGTTTTGATCCAATTTTAGGAGTTCATATAATTGATTACGAGCTTTTCAACAAGATTATATTGCAAAAAGTCCATTTCTATATTTTTTACTCAGTTAAAAGTCTAACAGGTCCATTTTACGGCCCATTTAGACCCCCTCGCCCGAAACCTCTTCAAAAATGACTGAAAAACAAGTTTTAATCAAATTTTAAGAGTTCATATAATTGATTACGATCGTTTCAACACGATTATATTGCAAAAACTCAATTTCTGTTATTTTTACTCAGTTAAAAGTCCAACGGGTCCATTTTACGGCCTATTTACACCCGCTCGTCCGAAATCTCTACAAAAAGGACCGCAAAACAAGTTTAAATCAAAAACTTAAGAGTTCATATCGTTGATTACGAGATTTGCAACACTATTGTATTGCAAAAATTCAATTTTTGTTCTTTTTACGCAGTTATAAGTTTAACGGGTCCATTTTAAGGCCCATTTAGACCCGCTCGTCCGAAACCTCTACAAAAAGGACCGAAAAACAAGTTTTATCAAATTTTACGAGTTCATATATTTGATTACGAGCTTTTCAACAAGATTATATTAAAAAAACTCAAATTCGGTATTTTTTACTTAGTTAAAAGTCAAACGGGTCCATTTTACGACCCATTTAGACCCGCTCGCCCGAAACCTCTTCAAAAATGACTGAAAACCAAGTTTTAATCAAATTTTAGGAGTTCATATAATTGATTACGATCGTTTCAACACGATTATATTGCAAAAACTCAATTTCTGCAATTTACACCCGCTCGTCCGAAACCTCTACAAAAAGGACTGGAAAACAAGTTTTAATCAAAACTTAAGAGTTCATATCGTTGATTACGAGCTTTTCAACACTATTTTATTGCAAAAATTCAATTTCTGTTCTTTTTACGCAGTTATAAGTTCAACGGGTCCATTTTAAGTCCCATTTAGACCCGGTCGCCCGAAACCTCTACAAAAAGGACCGAAAAACAAGTTTTGATCAAATTTTAGGAGTTCATATAATTGATTACGAGCTTTTCAACAAGATTATATTGCAAAAACTCATATTCGATATTTTTTACTCAGTTAAAAGTCCAACGGGTCCAATTTACGGCCCATTTAGACCCGCTCGCCTGAAACCGCTTCAAAAATGACTGAAAAACAAGTTTTAATCAAACTTTAGGAGTTCATATAATTGATTACGATGTTTTCAACATGATTATATTGCAAAAACTCAATTTTTGTACTTTTTACTCAGTTAAAAGTCCAACAGGTCCATTTTACGGCCCATTTAGACCCGCTCGCCCGAAACCTCTTCAAAAATGACTGAAAAACAAGTTTTAATCAAATTTTAGGAGTTCATATAATTGATTATGATCTTTTCAACACGATTGTATTGCAAAAATTCAATTTTTGTTCTTTTTACGCAGTTATAAGTTCAACGGGTCCATTTTAAGGCCCATTTAGACCCGCTCGTTCGTAACCTCTTCAAAAATGACTGAAAAACAAGTTTTGATCAAATTTTAGGAGTTCATATAATTGATTACGAACTTTTCAACAAGATTTTATTGCAAAAACTCAAATTCGGTATTTTTTACTCAGTTAACAGTCCAACGAGTCCATTTTACGGCCCATTTAGAACCGCGCGCCCGAAACCTCTTCAAAAATGACCGAAAAAAAAGTTTTAATCAAATTTTAGGACTTCATATCATTGATTACGATCTTTTCAACACGATTATATTTCAAAAACTCAATTTTTGTACTTTTTACTCAGTTAAAAGTCCAACGGGTCCATTTTACGGCACATTTAGACCTGCTCGTCCGAAACCTCTACAAAAAGGACCGAAAAACAAGTTTTAATCAGAACTTAAGAGTTCATATCGTTGATTGCGAGCTTTTCAACACTATTGTATTCTAAAAATTCAATTTATGTTCTTTTTACGCAGTTATAAGTTCAACGGTCCATTTTAAGGCCCATTTAGACCCGCTCGTCCGAAACCTCTACAAAAAGGACTGAAAAACAAGTTTTGATCCAATTTTACGAGTTCATATAATTGATAACGAGCTTTTCAAAAAGATTATATTGCAAAAACTCAAATTCGGAATTTTTTACTTAGTTAAAAGTCCAACGGGTCCATTTTACGGCCCATTTAGACCCGCTCACACGAAACCTCTTCAAAAATGACTGAAAACAGGTTTTAATCAAATTTTAGGAGTTCATATAATTGATTACGTTCTTTTCAACACGATTATATTGCAAAAACTTAATTTTTTTTACTTTTTACTCAGTTAAAAGTCCAACGGGTCCATTTTACGGCCCATTTAAACCCGCTCATCCGAAACCTATACAAAAAGGACCGCAAAACAAGTTTTAATCAAAACTTAAGAGTTCATATCGTTGATTACGAGCTTTGCAACACTATTGTATTGCAAAAATTCAATTTCTGTTGTTTTTACGCAGTTATAAGTTCAACGGGTCCATTTTAAGGCCCATTTAGACTCGTTCGTCCGAAACCTCTTCAAAAATGACTGAAAAACAAGTTTTGATGAAATTTTAGGAGTTCATATAATTGATTACGGGCTTTTCAACAAGATTATATTGCAAAAACTCAAATTATGTATTTTTTACTCAGTTAAAAGTCCAACGGGTCCTTTTTACGGCCCATTTGGACCCGCTCGCCCGAAACCTCTTAAAAATGGCCGAAAAAAAGTTTTAATCAAATTTTAGGATTTCATATCATTGATTACAATCTTTTCAACACGATTATATTTCAAAAACTCAATTTTTGTACTTTTTACTCAGTTAAAAGTCCAACGGGTCCATTTCACGGCCCATTTAGACCCGCTCGTCCAAAACCTCTACAAAAAGGACCGCAAAACAAGTTTTAATCAAAACTTAAGAGTTCATATCGTTGATTACGAGTTTTCAACACTATTGTATTGCAAAAATTCAATTCATGTTCTTTTTACGAAGTTATAAGTTCAACGGGTCCATTTTAAGGCCCATTTAGACCCGCTCGTCCGAAACCTCTACAAAAAGGACCGAAAAATAAGTTTTGATCTAATTTTAGGAGTTCATATAATTGATTACGAGCTTTTCAACAAGATTCTATTGCAAAAACTCAAATTCGGTATTTTTTACTCAGTTAAAAGTCCAACGGGTCCATTTTACGGCCCATTTAGACCCGCTCGCCCGAAACCTCTTCAAAAATGGCCGAAAACAAGTTTTAATCAAATTTTAGGAGTTCATATAATTGATTACGATCGTTTCAACACAATTATATTGCAAAAACTCAATTTATGTATTTTTTATTTAGTTAAAAGTCCAACGGGTCCATTTTACAGCCCATTTAGACCCGCTCGTCCGAAACCTCTACAAAAAGGACCGCAAAACAAGTTTTAATCAAAAGTTCAGAGTTCATATCGTTGATTACGAGCTTTTCAACACTATTGTATTGCAAAAATTCAATTTATGTTCTTTTTACGCAGTTATAAGTTCAACGGGTCCATTTTAAGGCCCATTTAGACCAGCTCGTCCGAAACCTCTACAAAAAGGACCGAAAAACAAGTTTTGATCCAATTTTACGAGTTCATATAATTTATTACGAGGTTTTAGACAAGATTATATTGCAAAAACTCAAATTCGGTATTTTTTACTTTGTTAAAAGTCCAACGGGTCCATTTTACGGCCCATTTAGACCCGCTCGCCCGAACCCTCTTCAAAAATGACAGAAAAACAAGTTTTAATCAAATTTTAGGAGTTCATATAATTGATTACGATCTTTTCAACACGATTATATTGCAAAAACTCAATTTATGTACTTTTTACTCAGTTAAAAGTCTAACAGGTCCATTTTACGGCCCATTTAGACCCACTCGTCCGAAACCTCTACATAAAGGACAGCAAAACAAGTTTTAATCAAAACTTAAGAGTTCATATCGTTGATTACGAGCTTTTCAACACTATTGTATTGCAAAAATTCAATTTATGTTCTTTTTACGCAGTTATAAGTTCAACGGATCCATTTTAAGGCAAATTTAGACCCGCTCATCCGAAACCACTACAAAAAGGACCGAAAAACAAGTTTTGATCCAACTTTAGGAGTTCATATAATTGATTACGAGCTTTTCAACAAGATTATATTGCAAAAGGTAAAATTCTATATTTTTTACTCAGTTAAAAGTCCAACGGGTCCATTTTACGGTCCATTTAGACCCGCTCGCCCAAAACCTCTTCTAAAATGACTGAAAAACAAGTTTTAATCAAATTTTAGGAGTTCATACAATTTATTACGATCGTTTCAACATGATTATATTGCAAAAACTCAATTTTTATATTCTTTACTCAATTAAAAGTCCAACAGGTCCATTTTACGGCCCATTTACACCCGCTCGTCCGAAACCTCTACAAAAAGGACCGCAAAACAAGTTTTATTCAAAACTTAAGAGTTCATATCGTTGATTACAAGCTTTTCAACATGATTGTATTGCAAAAATTCAATTTCTGTTCTTTTTACGCAGTTATAAGTTCAACGGGTCCATTTTAAGGCCGATTTAGACCCGCTCGTCCGAAACCTCTTCAAAAATGACTGAAAAACAAGTTTTGATCAAATTATAGGAGTTCATATAATTGATTACGAGCTTTTCAACAAGATTATATTGCAAAAACTCAAATTCGGTATTTTTTACTCAGTTAAAAGTCCAACGAGTCCATTTTACGGCCCATTTAGACCCGCTCGCCCGAAACCTCTTCAAAAATGGCCGAAATTTTTTTTAACCAAATTTTAGGATTTCATATCATTGATTACGATCTTTTCAACACGATTATATTGCAAAAACTCAATTTTTGTACTTTTGACTCAGTTAAAAAGTCCAACGGGTCCATTTTACGGCTCATTTAGACCCGCTCATCCGAAACCTCTACAAAAAGGACCGCAAAACAAGTTTTAATCAAAACTTAAGAGTTCATATCGTTGATTACGAGCTTTTCAACACTATTGTATTGCAAAAATTCAATTTCTGTTGTTTTTACCCAGTTATAAGTTAAACGGGGCCATTTTAAGGCCCATTTAGACCCGCTCGTCCGAAACCTCTACAAAAAGGACCGAAAAACAAGTTTTGATCCAATTTTAGGAGTTCATATAATTGATTACGAGCTTTTCAACAAGATTATATTGCAAAAAAGTCAATTTCTGTATTTTTTACTCAGTTAAAAGTCCAACGGGTCCATTTTACAGCCCATTTAGACCCGCTCGCCCGAAACCTCTTCAAAAATGACCGAAAAACAAGTTTGAATCAAATTTTAGGAGTTCATATAATTGATTACGATCTTTTCATCACGATTATATTGCAAAAACTCAATTTTTGTACTTTTTACTTAGTTAAAAGTCCAACAGGTCCATTTTACGGCCCATTTAGACCCGCTCGTCCGAAACCTCTACAAAAAGGACCGCAAAACAAGTTTTAATCAAAACTTAAGAGTTCATATTGTTGATTACAAGCTTTTCAACATGATTGTATTGCAAAAATTCAATTTCTGTTCTTTTTACGTAGTTATAAGTTCAACGGGTCCATTTTAAGGCCCATTTAGACCCGCTCGTCTGAAACCTCTTCAAAAATGACTGAAAAACAAGTTTTGATCAAATTATAGGAGTTCATAAAATTGATTACGAGCTTTTCAACAAGATTATATTGCAAAAACTCAAATTCGGTATTTTTTACTCAGTTAAAAGTCCAACGAGTCCATTTTACGGCCCATTTAGACCCGCTCGCCCGAAACCTCTTCAAAAATGGCCGAAATTTTTTTTTAACCAAATTTTAGGATTTCATATCATTGATTACGATCTTTTCAACACGATTATATTGCAAAAACTCAATTTTTGTACTTTTGACTCAGTTAAAAAGTCCAACGGGTCCATTTTACGGCTCATTTAGACCCGCTCATCCGAAACCTCTACAAAAAGGACCGCAAAACAAGTTTTAATCAAAACTTAAGAGTTCATATCGTTGATTACGAGCTTTTCAACACTATTGTATTGCAAAAATTCAATTTCTGTTGTTTTTACGCAGTTATAAGTTTAACGGGTCCATTTTAAGGCCCATTTAGACCCGCTCGTCCGAAACCTCTACAAAAAGGACCGAAAAACAAGTTTTGATCCAATTTTAGGAGTTCATATAATTGATTACGAGCTTTTCAACAAGATTATATTGCAAAAAAGTCAATTTCTGTATTTTTTACTCAGTTAAAAGTCCAACGGGTCCATTTTACGGCCCATTTGGACCCGCTCGCCCGAAACCTCTTCAAAAATGACCGAAAAACAAGTTTGAATCAAACTTTAGGAGTTCATATAATTGATTACGATCTTTTCAACACGATTATATTGCAAAAACTCAATTTTTGTACTTTTTACTCAGTTAAAAGTCCAACAGGTCCATTTTACGGCCCATTTAGATCCGCTCGTCCGAAACCTCTATAAAAAGGACCGCAAAACAAGTTTTAATCAAAACTTAAGAGTTCATATCGGTGATTACGAGCTTTTCTACACTATTGTATTGCAAAAATTCAATCTCTGTTCTTTTTACGCAGTTATAAGTTCAACAGGTCCATTTTAAGGCCAATTTAGACCCGCTCGTCCGAAACCTCTACAAAAAGGACTGAAAAACAAGTTTTGATCCAATTTTACGAGTTCATATAATTGATTACGAGCTTTTCAACAAGATTATATTGCAAAAAATCAAATTCGGTATTTTTTACCCAGTTAAAAGTCCAATGGGTCCATTTTACGGCCCATTTAGACCCGCTCGCCAGAAACCTCTTCAAAAATGACAGAAAAACAAGTTTTAATCAAATTTTAGGAGTTCATATTATTGATTATGATCTTTTCAACCCGATTGTATTGCAAAAACTCAATTTATGTACTTTTTACTCAGTTAAAACTCCAACGGGTCCATTTTCCGGCCCATTTAGACCCGCTCGTCCGAAACCTCTACAAAAAGGATAACAAAACAAGTTTTAATCAAAACTTAAGAGTTCATATCGTTGATTACGAGCTTTTCAACACTATTGTATTGCAAAAATTCAATTTATGTTCTTTTTACGCAGTTATAAGTTCAACGGAACCATTTTAAGGCCCATTTAGACCAGCTCGTCCGAAACCACTAAAAAAGGACCGCAAAACAAGTTTTGATCCAACTTTAGGAATTCATATAATTAATTACGAGCTTTTCAAAAAGATTATATTACAAAGAGTAAATTTTTGTATTTTTTACTCAGTTAAAAGTCCAACGGGTCCATTTTACGGCACATTTAGACCCGCTCGCCCAAAACGTCTTCTAAAATGACTGAAAAACAAATTTTAATCAAATTTTAGGAGTTCATATAATTGATTACGATCGTTTCAACACGATTATATTGCAAAAACTCAATTTCTGTATTTTTTACTCAATTAAAAGTCCAACAGGTCCATTTTACGGCCCATTTAGACCCGCTCGTCCGAAACCTGTACAAAAAGGACCGCAAAACAAGTTTTAATCAAAACTTAAGAGTTCATATCGTTGATTACGAGCTTTTCAACACTATTGTATTGCAAAAATTCAATTTCTGTTCTTTTTACGCAGTTATAAGTTCAACGGGTCCATTTTAAGGCCCATTTAGACCCCGCTCGTCCGAAACCTCTTCAAAAATGACTGAAAAACAAGTTTTGATGAAATTTTAGGAGTTCATATAATTGATTACGGGCTTTTCAACAAGATTATATTGCAAAAACTCAAATTCGGTATTTTTTACTCAGTTAAAAGTCCAACGGGTCCATTTTACGGCCCATTTAGACCCGCTCGCCCGAAACCTCTTCAAAAATGGTCGATAAAAAAGTTTTAATCAAATTTTAGGACTTCATATCATTGATTACGATCTTTTCAACACGATTATGTTGCAAAAACTCAATTTTTGTACTTTTTACTCAGTTAAAAGTCCAACGGGTCCATTTTACGGCCCATTTAGACCCGCTCGTCCGAAACCTCTACAAAAAGGACTGCAAAACAAGTTTTAATTAAAACTTAAGAGTTCATATCATTGATTACGAGCTTTTCAACACTATTGTATTGCAAAATTTCAATTTCTGTTCTTTTTACGCAGTTATAAGTTCAACGGGTCCATTTTAAGGCCCATTTAGACCCGTTCGTCCGAAACCTCTACAAAAAGGACCGAAAAACAAGTTTTGATCCAATTTTAGAAGTTCATATAATTGATTACGAGCTTTTCAACAAGATTATATTGCAAAAACTCAAATTCGATATTTTTTACTTAGTTAAAAGTCCAACGGGTCCATTTTACGGCCCATTTAGAACCGCTCATTCGAAACCTCTACAAAAAGGACCGAAAAACAAGTCTTGATCCAATTTTAGGAGTTCATATAATTGATTACGAGCTTTTCAACAAGATTTTATTGCAATAACTCAAATTCGGTATTTTTTACTTAGTTAAAAGTCCAACGGGTCCATTTTACGGCCCATTTAGACCCGCTCGCCCGAAACCTCTTCAAAAATGACTGAAAAACAAGTTTTAATCAAATTTTAGGAGTTCATATAATTGATTACGAGCTTTTCAACAATATTATATTGCAAAAACTCAAATTCGGTATTTTTTACTTAGTTAAAAGTCCAACAGGACCATTTTACGGCCCATTTAGACCCGCTCGCCCGAAACCTCTTCAAAAATGACTGAAAAACAAGTTTTAATCAAATTTTAGGAGTTCATATAACTGATTGCGATCTTTTCAACACGATTTTATTGCAAAAATTCAATTTCTGTTCTTTTTACGCATTTATAAGTTCAACGAGTCCATTTTAAGGCCCATTTAGACCCGCTCGTCCGAAACCTCTTCAAAAATGACTGAAAAACAAGTTTTGACCAAATTTTAGGAGTTCATATAATTGATTACGAGCATTTCAACAAGATTATATTGCAAAAAGTCCATTTCTTTATTTTTTACCCAGTTAAAAGTCTAACGGGTCCATTTTACGGCCCAATTACACCCGCTCGCCCGAAACCTCCTCAAAAATGACTGAAAAACAAGTTTTAAACAAATTTTAAGAGTTCATATAATTGATTACGATCGTTTCAACATGATTATATTGCAAGAACTCAATTTCTGTTATTTTTACTCAGTTAAAAGTCCAACGGGTCCATTTTACGGCCTATTTACACCCGCTCGTCCGAAATCTCTACAAAAAGGACCGCAAAACAAGTTTAAATCAAAACTTAAGAGTTCATATCGTTGATTACGAGATTTTCAACACTATTGTATTGCAAAAATTCAATTTCTGTTCTTTTTACGCAGTTATAAGTTTAACGGGTCCATTTTAAGGCCCATTTAGACCCGCTCGTCCGAAACCTCTACAAAAAGGACCGAAAAACAAGTTTAATCAAATTTTACGAGTTCATATATTTGATTACGAGCTTTTCAACAAGATTATATTACAAAAACTCAAATTCGGTATTTTTTACTTAGTTAAAAGTCAAACGGGTCCATTTTACGGCCCATTTAGACCCGCTCGCCCGAAACCTCTTCAAAAATGACTGAAAACCAAGTTTTAATCAAATTTTAGGAGTTCATATAATTGATTACGATCGTTTCAACACGATTATATTGCAAAAACTCAATTTCTGCCATTTACACTCGCTCGTCCGAAACCTTTACAAAAAGGACTGGAAAACAAGTTTTAATCAAAACTTAAGAGTTCATATCGTTGATTACGAGCTTTTCAACACTATTGTATTGCAAAAATTCAATTTCTGTTCTTTTTACGCAGTTATAAGTTCAACGGGTCCATTTAAAGTCCCATTTAGACCCGGTCGCCCGAAACCTCTACAAAAAGGACCGAAAAACAAGTTTTGATCAAATTTTAGGAGTTCATATAATTGATTACGAGCTTTTCAACAAGATTATATTGCAAAAACTCATATTCGATATTTTTTACTCAGTTAAAAGTCCAACGGGTCCAATTTACGGCCCATTTATACCCGCTCGCCCGAAACCGCTTAAAAAATGACTGAAAAACAAGTTTTAATCAAACTTTAGGAGTTCATATAATTGATTACGATCTTTTCAACACGATTATATTGCAAAAACTCAATTTTTGTACTTTTTACTCAGTTAAAAGTCCAACAGGTCCATTTTACGGCCCATTTAGACCCGCTCGCCCGAAACCTCTTCAAAAATTACCGAAAAACAAGTTTTAATCAAATTTTAGGAGTTCATATAATTGATTATGATCTTTTCAACACGATTGTATTGCAAAAATTCAATTTCTGTTCTTTTTACGTAGTTATAAGTTCAACGGGTCCATTTTAAGGCCCATTTAGACCCGCTCGTCTGAAACCTCTTCAAAAATGACTGAAAAACAAGTTTTGATCGAATTTTAGGAGTTCATATAATTGATTACGAACTTTTCAACAAGATTTTATTGCAAAAACTCAAATTCGGTATTTTTTACTCAGTTAAAAGTCCAACGAGTCCATTTTACGGCCCATTTAGAACCGCCCGCCCGAAACCTCTTCAAAAATGACAGAAAAAAAAGTTTTAATCAAATTTTAGGACTTCATATCATTGATTACGATCTTTTCAACACGATTATATTTCAAAAACTCAATTTTTGTACTTTTTACTCAGTTAAAAGTCCAAAGGGTCCATTTTACGGCTCATTTAGACCTGCTCGTCCGAAACCTCTACAAAAAGGACAGCAAAACATGTTTTAATCAAAATTTAAGAGTTCATATCGTTGATTACGAGCTTTTCAACACTATTGTATTGCAAAAATTCAATTTATGTTCTTTTTACGCAGTTATAAGTTCAACGGGTCCATTTTAATGCACATTTAGACCCTCTCGTCCGAAACCTCTACAAAAAGGACCGAAAAACAAGTTTTGATCCAATTTTAGGAGTTCATATAATTGATTACGAGCTTTTCAACAAGATTATATTGCAAAAAGTCAATTTCTGTGTTTTTTACTCAGTTAAAAGTCCAACAGGTCCATTTTACGGACCATTTAGACCCGCTCGCCCGAAACCTCTTCGAAAATGAC
Organism: Hibiscus trionum; assembly: GCA_030270665.1. NCBI lineage: Eukaryota > Viridiplantae > Streptophyta > Magnoliopsida > Malvales > Malvaceae > Hibiscus > Hibiscus trionum. The sequence continues at coordinate 51,368,953 of BSYR01000020.1, read as the reverse complement.
TGAAAAACAAGTTTTAATCAAATTTTAGGAGTTCATATAATTGATTACGATCGTTTCAACACGATTATATTGCAAAAACTCAATTTCTGTAATTTTTACTCAGTTAAAAGTCCAACGGGTCCATTTACACCCGCTCGTCTGAAACCTCTACAAAAAGAACCGCAAAACAAGTTTTAATCAAAACTTAAGAGTTCATATCGTTGATTACTAGCTTTTCAACACTATTGTATTGCAAAAATTCAATTTCTATTCTTTTTACACAGTTATAAGTTCAACGGGTCAATTTTACAGCCCATTTAGACCCGCTCGTCCGAAACCACTACAAAAAGGACCGAAAAACAAGTTTTGATCCAATTTTAGTAGTTCAGATAATTGATTACAAGCTTTTCAACAAGATTATATTGCAAAAACTCAAATTCGGTATTTTTTTACATAGTTAAAAGTCCAACGGGTCCATTTTACGTCCCATTTAGATCCGCTCGCCCGAAACCTCTTCAAAAATGACTGAAAAACAAGTTTTAATCAAATTTTAGTAGTTCCTATAACTAATTACGATCTTTTCAACACGATTGTATTGTAAAAATTCAATTTCTGTTCTTTTTACGCAGTTATAAGTTCAACGGGTCCATTTTAAGGCCCACTTAGACCCGCTCGTCCGAAACCTCTTAAAAAATGACTGAAAAACAAGTTTTGATCAAATTTTAGGAGTTCATATAATTGATTACGAGCTTTTCAACAAGATTATATTGCAAAAACTCAAATTCGGTATTTGTTACTTAGTTAAAAGTCCAAGGGGTCCATTTTACGGCCCATTTAGACCCGCTCGCCCGAAACCTCTTCAAAAATGACCGAAAAAAAGTTTTAATCATATATTTGGACTTCATATCATTGATTACGATCTTTTCAACACAATTATATTGCAAAAACTCATTTTTGTAATTTTTACTCAGTTAAAAGTCCAACAGGTCCATTTTACGGCCCATTTGACCCGCTCGTCCGAAACCTCTACAAAAAGGACCGCAAAACAAGTTTTAATCAAAACTTAATAGTTCATATCGTTGATTACGAGCTTTTCAACACTATTGTATTGGAAAAATTCAATTTCTGTTCTTTTTATGCAGTTATAAGTTTAACGAGTCCATTATAAGGCCCATTTAGACCCGCTCGTCCGAAACCTCTACAAAAAGTACCGAAATACAAGTTTTGATCCAATTTTACGAGTTCATATAATTGATTACGAGCTTTTTAACAATATTAAATTGCAAAAACTCAAATTCGGTATCTTTTACTCACTTAAAAGTCCAAAGGGTCCATTTTACGGCCCATTTAGACCCGTTCGCCCGAAACCTCTTCAAAAATGACAGAAAAACATGTTTTAATCAAATTTTAGTAGTTCATATAATTGATTACGATGTTTTCAACATGATTATATTGCAAAAACTCAATTTATATACTTTTTACTCAGTTAAAAGTCCAACGGGTCCATTTTACGGCCCATTTAGACCCGCTTGTCCGAAACCTCTACAAAAAGGACCGCAAAACAAGTTTTAATCAAAACTTAAGAGTTCATATCGTTGATTACGAGCTTTTCAACACTATTGTATTGCAAAAATTCAATTTATGTTCTTTTTACGCAGTTATAACTTCAACGGGTCCATTTTAAGGCCCATTTAGACCCGCTCGTCCGAAACCACTACAAAAAGGACCGAAAAACAAGTTTTGATCAAATTTTAGGAGTTCATATAATTAATTACGAGCTTTTCAACAAGATTATTTTGCAAAAAGTCCATTTATGTATTTTTTTACTCAGTTAAAAGTCCAACGGGTCCATTTTACGGCCCATTTAGACCCGCTCGCCCGAAACCTCTTCAAAAATGACTGAAAAACAAGTTTTAATCAAATTTTAGGAGTTCATATAATTGATTACGATCATTTCAACACGATTATATTGCAAAAACTCAATTTATGTATTTTTTACTCAGTTAAAAGTCCAACAGGTCCATTTTACGGCCCATTTACACCCGCTCGTCTGAAACCTCTACAAAAAGGACCGCAAAACAAGTTTTAATCAAAACTTAATAGTTCATATCGTTGATTACGAGGTTTTCAACACTATTGTATTGCAAAAATTCAATTTATGTTCTTTTTACGCAGTTATAAGTTCACCGGGTCCATTTTAAGGCCCATTTAGACCCGCTCGTCCGAAACCATTACAAAAAGGACCGAAAAACAAGTTTTGATCCAATTTTAGGAGTTCATATAATTGATTACAAGCTTTTCAACAAGATTATATTGCAAAAAGTCCATTTCTGTATTTTTTACTCAGTTAAAAGTCCAACGAGTCCATTTTACGGCCCATTTAGAACCGTGCGCCCAAAACCTCTTCAAAAATTACCGAAAAAAAAGTTTTAATTAAATTTTAGGACTTCATATCATTGATTACGATCTTTTCAACACGATTATATTTGAAAAACTCAATTTTTGTACTTTTTACTCAGTTAAAAGTCCAACGGGTCCATTTTACGGCCCATTTAGACCTGCTCATCCGAAACCTCTACAAAAAGGATAGCAAAACATGTTTTAATCAAAACTTAAGAGTTCATATCGTTGATTACGAGCTTTTCAACACTATTGTATTGCAAAAATTCAATTTATGTTCTTTTTACTCAGTTATAAGTTCAACGGGTCCATTTTAAGGCACATTTAGACCCGCTCGTCCGAAACCAGTACAAAAAGGACCGAAAAACAAGTTTTGATCCAATTTTAGGAGTTCATATAATTGATTACGAGCTTTTCAACAAGATTATATTGAAAAAGTCAATTTCTGTGTTTTTTACTCAGTTAAAAGTCCAACAGGTCCATTTTACGGACCATTTAGACCCGCTCGCCCGAAACCTCTTCGAAAATGACTGAAAAACAAGTTTTAATCAAATTTTAGGAGTTCATATAATTGATTACGATCGTTTCAACACGATTATATTGCAAAAACTCAATTTCTGTATTTTTTACTCAGTTAAAAGTCCAACGGGTCCATTTACACCCGCTCGTCTGAAACCTCTACAAAAAGGACCGCAAAACAAGTTTTAATCAAAACTTAATAGTTCATATCGTTGATTACGAGGTTTTCAACACTATTGTATTGCAAAAATTCAATTTATGTTCTTTTTACGCAGTTATAAGTTCAACGGGTCAATTTTACAGCCCATTTAGACCAGCTCGTCTGAAACCTCTACAAAAAGGACCGAAAAACAAGTTTTGATCCAATTTTAGGAATTCAGATAATTGATTACGAGCTTTTCAACAAGATTATATTGCAAAAACTCAAATTCGGTATTTTTACATAGTTAAAAGTCCAACGGGTCCATTTTACGGCCCATTAGATCCGCTCGCCCGAAACCTCTTCAAAAATGACTGAAAAACAAGTTTTAATCAAATTTTAGTAGTTCATATAACTAATTACGTTCTTTTCAACACGATTGTATTGCAAAAATTCAATTTTTGTTCTTTTTACGCAGTTTTAAGTTCAACGGGTCCATTTTAAGGCCCATTTAGACCCGCTCGTCCGAAACCTCTTAAAATTGACTAAAAAACAAGTTTTGATCAAATTTTAGGAGTTCATATAATTGATTACGAGCTTTTCAACAAGATTATATTGCAAAAACTCAAATTCGGTATTTGTTACTCAGTTAAAAGTCCAACGGGTCCATTTTACGGCCCATTTAGACCCGCTCGCCCGAAACCTCTTCAAAAATAACCGAAAAAAAAGTTTTAATCAAATATTTGGACTTCATATCATTGATTGCGATCTTTTCAACACGATTATATTGCAAAAACTCATTTTTTTAATTTTTACTCAGTTAAAAGTCCAACGGGTCCATTTTACGGCCCATTTAGACCCGCTCGTCCGAAACCTCTACAAAAAGGACCGCAAAACAAGTTATGTTCTTTTCAACACTATTGTATTGCAACACTATTGTATTGCAAAAATTCAATTTATGTTCTTTTTACGCAGTTATAAGTTCAACGAGTCCATTTTAAGGCCCATTTAAACCCGCTCGTCCGAAACCTCTACAAAAGGACCGAAAAACAAGTTCTGATCCAATTTTACGAGTTCATATAATTGATTACGAGCTTTTCAACAAGATTATATTGCAAAAACTCATATTCGGATTTTTTTACTCACTTAAAAGTCCAAAGGGTCCATTTTACGGCTCATTTAGACCCGCTCACCCGAAACCTCTTCAAAAATGACTGAAAAACATGTTTTAATCAAATTTTAGGAGTTCATATAATTGATTACGATCTTTTCAACACAATTATATTGCAAAACCTCAATTTTGTAATTTTTACTCAGTTAAAAGTCTAACGGGTCCATTTTACGGCCCATTTAGACCCGCTCGTCCGAAACCTCTACAAAAAGGACCGCAAAACAAGTTTTAATCCAATTTTAGGAGTTCATATAATTGATTATGAGCTTTTCAACAAGATTATATTGCAAAAACTCAAATTTGGTATTTTTTACTCAATTAAAAGTCCAACGGGTCCATTTTACGGCCCATTTAGACCCGCTCGCCCGAAACCTCTTCAAAAATTACTGAAAAACAAGTTTTGATCAAATTTTAGGAGTTCATATAATTGATTACGATCTTTTCAACACGATTATATTGCAAAAACTCAATTTTTGTACTTTTTACTCAGTTAAAAGTCCAACGGGTCCATTTTACGGCCCATTTAGACCCGCTCGTCCGAAACCTCTACAAAAATGACTGCAAAACAAGTTTTAATCAAAACTTAAGAGTTCATTTCGTTGATTACGAGCTTTTCAACACTATTGTATTGCAAAAATTCAATTTCTGTTCTTTTTACGCAGTTATAAGTTCAACGGGTCCATTTTAAGGCCCATTTAGACCCGCTCGTCCGAAACCTCTGCAAAAAGGACCGAAAAACAAGTTTTGATCCAATTTTACGAGTTCATATAATTGATTACGAGCTTTTCAACAAGATTATATTGCAAAAACTCAAATTCGGTATCTTTTACTCAGTTAAAAGTCCAACGGGTCCATTTAGACCCGCTCGTCCGAAACCTCTACAAAAGGACCGCAAATCAAGTTTTAATCAAAACTTAAGAGTTCATATCGTTGATTACGAGCTTTTCAACACTATTGTATTGCAAAAATTCAATTTCTATTCTTTTTACGCAGTTATAAGTTCAACGGGTCAATTTTACAGCCCATTTAGACCCGCTCGTCCGAAACCCCTACAAAAAGGACCGAAAAACAAGTTTTGATCCAATTTTAGTAGTTCTGATAATTGATTACGAGCTTTTCAACAAGATTATATTGCAAAAACTCAAATTCGGTATTTTTTACATAGTTAAAAGTCCAACAGGTCCATTTTACAGCCCATTTAGATCCGCTCGCCCGAAACCTCTTCAAAAATGACTGAAAAACAAGTTTTAATCAAATTTTAGTAGTTCATATAACTAATTACGATCTTTTCAACACGATTGTATTGCGAAAATTCAATTTCTGTTCTTTTTAAGCAGTTATAAGTTCAACGGGTCCATTTTAAGGCCCATTTAGACCCGCTCGTCCGAAACCTCTTAAAAAATGACTGAAAAACAAGTTTTGATCAAATTTTAGGAGTTCATATAATTGATTACGAGCTTTTCAACAAGATTATATTGCAAAAACTCAAATTCGGTATTTGTTACTTAGTTAAAAGTCCAACGGGTCCATTTTACGGCCCATTTAGACCCGCTCGCCCGAAACCTCTTCAAAAATGACAGAAAAACATGTTTTAATCAAATTTTAGGAGTTCATATAATTGATTACTGTAACCCCCTTAACCCGGCCTAGACGGTTGACCCGAATTAAGAAGATTACACGGGGAAAACCAAAGTCAACCCGAAAGTCAACCTTGATTAACGACCCTTTTTTTTCTTTTTAAACTTGTCTAGATGCACATTAACCCTAGTTGTGATCATACAAACAACATACTCGAAGAACATAAACATCAGAGATCAAACAGGGACCCAATTGAACAAATTATAACTTTAGGGACCAATTTGTAATTTCTGATAATTATAAGGACTTAACCCAAATTAAAGTTACCAACTTGAAATTAATCATGTTCCATGCATCTCTGTCAAATTTTAGCTCAAACGGACATCCCAAACTCATACAATTGCACAAACAAGTTTCGGGACCAAAATGCAAACAATTTGAAACATATAACTGCCAATGTCAGCCCCCAACGGTCAGGTGTTCCGAAACAGGGAGAGCCTGTTTCGAAACGCGGGGCCGTTCCGCAACGCGTACCGAAACGAGGGCTGGCAGTGGCCTTTCCGTTTCGGAACGGTGTCTCCCGTTTCGGACGCCTGGGTTGCTACAAGGCACCCGTTCCGAAACGGTGGCTACCGTTCCGATACGGCCTGCACAGATTGCAGAAAATTTCATGCTTAAACACACAATTGACCAACCAAACATGCTCCAATTGCAACCAAACTTTACCAGCAACTCATACAACATACAAGAGACATATTTGCATCAACCAATTATCATTATATCATCATATATGAAAAGCCCCAAATCTAAAGGCATGCTTCCTACTCAAGCAAACCATTCATGCACTAAAACCTCCAAACCAAGACATAATGGCCAATTACATGTCCCAACATTAACAACAACATAAATCCAAAATAGAGAGTCCAAAACATCTCCCAAAACAACAACATAGGTCCCCCATTGCCAAAAACCAATAGCTAAAGGTGTTTAAGAAAACCTTCCCATACATGAGCTTATCTTCCACTTGATTGCTTGCCTTCCTTGCTGCCCTTAATGCACCTTAAAGTTCTGCATTATTGGTTTAAGAAAAGAGAGAGAGCGTAAGCAAAAGCTTAGTGAGGAATGCTCATAAAAACCATTCAATAATGCATTTATAAAACACTTTACAAGTCATACTTCAAAATACATTTAGACATGCTCACAAGCAATCTTAACCAAGCATCTCATGCTTCATATCATAACATGTCATATTGGCCACAAGTGATAATTACCATCTTTTAACAATATCAACATAAGACTCACACATGGACTTTTAAACACCATTGTGATCTTATCCCCATGGACTTTTAAACACCATGACCCATGGACTTTTAAACACCATGGCAAGGACCACACAAGGACTTTTAAACACCTTTGTGTCCTTAACAAGTTTCACCTCAAGGACTTTTAAACACCTTGACCCCAAGGACTTTTAAACACCTTGGCCCATGGACTTTTAAACACCATGACATGAATCACCCCAAGGACTTTTAAACACCTTGGCCCCAAGGACTTTTAAACACCTTGGCCCATGGACTTTTAAACACCATGACATGAATCACCCCAAGGACTTTTAAACACCTTGGCCCCAAGGACTTTTAAACACCTTGGAAAGGACCACACAAGGACTTTTAAACACCTTTGTGTCCGTAACAAGAACCATCCAAGGACTTTTAACCACCTTGATGTTCTTAAGTAAACTAGGCTCACTCAAGGACTTTTAACCACCTTGGTGACCTTAACCTTCTCAAAACATCACTTGCCAATATACATCATTTATCATCAATAATCCACTGTTTTAAAGCATTTAACCAAGCCATAAACTTCATGCATCTTTAAGCATTAAACCACATTTAAACAATGTTCAAAAGCAAGGAACTCTAACCTTGAGCTTCCTTAAACACATGGCTTATAATCTCAGCAAACAAACATGCTAGATATGCTTTAAAAACAGAATTTAAACATGCAACAAACACATTGCACCCAACCATCACATGGTTCCTCACCAAGAGAGTTTTTCCGAAAACTTACTCTTGAGCTTAGCAAAGTTGTTTAGACTTAGACTAAGCTCCCAAACCTCCAAAACATTGGTTTCAAAGCCGAAAACCAAAATCCACTCACCGATTCCATTTCGCTTCTTGCCGAAACACCAAATCAAGCTTCCGGATCACCACCACTTGGATCCAAAGATGACTCCCCTGTTTTAACACATCAAAACAGTAGATTAATGCATCATCATGCATTAATAGCTTCAATGAAAGCACCTAAACTCGTTGCTCTCATCCACACTCCATTTTCGGCCACCAAACACAACCGAAAATGCATCCAAACAACTTCTCAACAAAGCCCAGCCATAACCCATCAAAACTAAGCATCCTTAAACATCATTCAACATCTAAAAAGGACCTAACAACATCCTTATACCTCCAGCAACAACAGATCCACAAGATCACCAAAAAACAACCAAGAATCACAAGCTAAACTTAGGAAATTCAACCTATCCGGGATTGCATTAGTTAAAACTCAATTTCCAATCAATTTAACATTCATTTAACATCAATTATACACCTTAAATCACTGCTTTAACAGATCCAACGAAAATTCATCAAAAATCATCAAATCTTGCATTTTAAGCCAAGATCCATTACACAACTTTAAAACCACCTATAAATCATCAATTAAGGATTGAAAACTTGGGAATTTCAGTAAAGAACTTGAAGTTCAGAGGAGAAGGACGTTCTTACCTCCAAACTTGAGTTTCTCCTCTTTTAGAACCAAAAAGCTTAAAGAATCAAATGGCAATTGGTGAGGTTTTGTTGATGAGATGATTAGCAATCAAGAGAGGATTGAAAAGAGAGATTTAAGTGACAAAATCAGAAGGAAAATCTACGGAGAAAGATGTTTGGTTTGAGAGAAAATGAGAGAAAAGGAAAATGAGATTTTAGGAAAATTAGTTAGAAAATAACTTCCCTCCACTTTTCCTTTTGTTTAAAATCAGAATTAAAACATTAAATATCTTAGAAAAATCTGGAGAAACTCCCTTTGGGTAAATAGCTCCTTAAAGATTCAAAGTTTCAATCCTTTCTAAAACAGTCACACAGTTTTCAAAAATTACATTTTGGTCACTAGCCAAAATGTCACCCTTCCAAACCTCATTTTGTAAAATTGATTTCACAGTTCACTTATATATATTAAAATAGGATTTTAGAACATTTTTCCATATTTTTAATGCAACCCGAACTAGGTTTTCCTAATTTCACCTTTTTAGATTCGAATAGCACTTTGACCGAACCGGTCAACGCCCAAAACTTCTAAGCCCAAAACCGGGGCGTTACAATTACGATCTTTTCAACACTATTATATTGCAAAAACTCAATTTATATACTTTTTACTCAGTTAAAGTCCAACGGGTCCATTTTACGGTCCATTTAGACCCGCTTGTCCGAAACCTCTACAAAAAGGACCGCAAAACAAGTTTTAATCAAAACTTAAGAGTTCATATCGTTGATTACGAGCTTTTCAACACTATTGTATTGCAAAAATTCAATTTATATTCTTTTTACGCAGTTATAAGTTCAACGGGTCCATTTTAAGGCCCATTTAGACCCGCTCGTCTGAAACCACTACAAAAAGGACCGAAAAATAAGTTTTGATCAAATTTTAGGAGTTCATATAATTGATTACGAGCTTTTCAACAAGATTATTTTGCAAAAAGTCCATTTCTGTATTTTTTACTCAGTTAAAAGTCCAACGGGTCCATTTTACGGCCCATTTAGACCCGCTCGCCCGAAACCTCTTCAAAAATGACTGAAAAACAAGTTTTAATCAAATTTTAGGAGTTCATATAATTGATTACGATCGTTTCAACACGATTATATTGCAAAAACTCAATTTCTGTATTTTTTACTCAGTTAAAAGTCCAACGGGTCCATTTTACGGCCCATTTAGACCCGCTCGTCCGAAACCTCTACAAAAGGACCGCAAAACAAGTTTTAATCAAAACTTAAGAGTTCATATCGTTGATTACGAGATTTTCAAAACTATTGTATTGCAAAAATTCAATTTCTGTTTATTTTACGCAGTTATAAGTTCAACGGGTCCATTTTAAGGCCCATTTAGACCTGCTCGTCCGAAACCTCTACAAAAAGGACCGAAAAACAAGTTTTAATCCAATTTTAGGAGTTCATATAATTGATTACGAGCTTTTCAACAAGATTATATTGCAAAAACTCAAATTTTGTATTTTTTACTCAGTTAAAAGTCCAACGGGTCCATTTTACGGCCCATTTAGACCCACTCGTCCGAAACCTCTACAAAAGGACCGCAAAACAAGTTTTAATTAAAACTTAAGAGTTCATATCGTTGACTACGAGCTTTTCAACACTATTGTATTGCAAAAATTCACTTTATGTTCTTTTTACGCAGTTATAAGTTCAACGGGTCCATTTTAAGGCCCATTTAGACCCGCTCGTCCGAAACCACTACAAAAAGGACCGAAAAACAAGTTTTGATCCAATTTTAGGAGTTCATATAATTGATTACGAGCTTTTCAACAAGATTATATTGCAAAAAGTCAATTTCTGTATTTTTTACTCGGTTAAAAGTCCAACGGGTCCATTTTACGGGCCATTTAGACCCGCTCGCCCGAAACCTCTTCAAAAATGACTAAAAAACAAGTTTTAATCAAAATTTAGGAGTTCATATAATTGATTACGATCGTTTCAACACGATTATATTGCAAAAGCTAAATTTTTGTATTTTTTTACTCAGTTAAAAGTCCAACGGGTCCATTTTACAGCCCATTTGGACCCGCTCGTCCGAAACCTCTACAAAAAGGACCAAAAAACAAGTTTTGATCCAATTTTAGGAGTTCATATAATTGATTACGAGCTTTTCAACAAGATTATATTGCAAAAACTCAAATTTTGTATTTTTTACTCAGTTAAAAGTCCAACGGGTCCATTTTACGGCCCATTTAGACCCGCTCGTCCGAAACCTATACAAAAGGACCGCAAAACAAGTTTTAATCAAAACTTAAGAGTACATATCGTTGATTACGAGCTTTTGAACACTATTGTATTGCAAAAATTCAATTTATGTTCTTTTTACGCAGTTATAAGTTCAACGAGTCCATTTTAAGGCCCATTTAGACCCGCTCGTCCGAAACCACTACGAAAAGGACCGAAAAACAAGTTTTGATCCAATTTTAGGAGTTCATATAATTGATTACGAGCTTTTCAACAAGATTATATTGCAAAAACACAAATTCGGCATTTTTTACTTAGTTAAAAGTCCAACGGGTCCATTTTAAGGCACATTTAGACCCGCTCGTCCGAAACCTCTACAAAAAGGACCGAAAAACAAGTTTTGATCCAATTTTAGGAGTTCATATAATTGATTACGAGCTTTTCAACAAGATTATATTGCAAAAACTCAAATTTTGTATTTTTTACTCAGTTAAAAGTCCAATGGGTCCATTTTACGGCCCATTTAGACCCGCTCGTCCGAAACCTCTACAAAAGGACCGCAAAACAAGTTTTAATCAAAACTTAAGAGTACATATCGTTGATTACGAGCTTTTGAACACTATTGTACTGCAAAAATTCAATTTATGTTCTTCTTACGCAGTTATAAGTTCAACGAGTCCATTTTAAGGCCCATTTAGACCCGCTCGTCCGAAACCACTACGAAAAGGACCGAAAAACAAGTTTTGATCCAATTTTAGGAGTTCATATAATTGATTACGAGCTTTTCAACAAGATTATATTGCAAAAACTCAAATTCGGCATTTTTTTACTTAGTAAAAAGTCCAACGGGTCCATTTTACGGCCCATTTAGACCCGCTCGCCCGAAACCTCTTCAAAAATGACTGAAAAACAAGTTTTAATCAAATTTTAGGAGTTCATATAATTGATTACGATCGTTTCAACACGATTATATTGCAAAAAGTCAATTTCTGTATTTTTTACTCAGTTAAAAGTCCAACGAGTCCATTTTACGGCCCATTTAGACCCGCTCGCCCGAAACCTCTTCAAAAATGACTAAAAAACAAGTTTTAATCAAAATTTAGGAGTTCATATAAATGATTACGATCGTTTCAACACGATTATATTACCAAAAACTGAATTTCTGTATTTTTTACTCAGTTAAAAGTCCAATGGGTCCATTTTACGGCCCATTTAGACCCGCTCATCCGAAACCTCTACAAAAAGGACCACAAAACAAGTTTTAATCAAAACTTAAGAGTTCATATCGTTGATTACAAGCTTTTGAACACTATTGTATTGCAAAAATTCAATTTCTATTCTTTTACGCAGTTATAAGTTCAATGGGTCCATTTTAAGGCCCATTTAGACTCGCTCGTCCGAAACCTCTACAAAAAGGACCGAAAAACAAGTTTTGATCTAATTTTAGTAGTTCATATAATTGATTACGAGCTTTTCAACAAGATTATATTGCAAAAACTCAAATTCAGTGTTTTTTACTCTGTTAAAAGTCCAACGAGTCCATTTTACGGCCCATTTAGACCCGCTCGCCCGAAACCTCTTCAAAAATGATTGAAAAACAAGTTTTAATCAAATTTTAGGAGTTCATATAATTGATTACGATCTTTTCAACACGATTAAATTGCAAAAACTCAATTTTGTATTTTTTACTCAGTTAAAAGTCCAACGGGTCCATTTTACGGTCCATTTAGACCCGCTTGTCCGAAACCTCTACAAAAAGGACCGCAAAACAAGTTTTAATCAAAACTTAAGAGTTCATATCGTTGATTACGAGCTTTTCAACACTATTGTATTGCAAAAATTCAATTTATATTCTTTTTACGCAGTTATAAGTTCAACGGGTCCATTTTAAGGCCCATTTAGACCCGCTCGTCTGAAACCACTACAAAAAGGACCGAAAAACAAGTTTTGATCAAATTTTAGGAGTTCATATAATTGATTACGAGCTTTTCAACAAGATTATTTTGCAAAAAGTCCATTTCTGTATTTTTTACTCAGTTAAAAGTCCAACGGGTCCATTTTACGGCCCATTTAGACCCGCTCGCCCGAAACCTCTTCAGAAATGACTGAAAAACATGTTTTAATCAAATTTTAGGAGTTCATATAATTGATTACGATCTTTTAAACACGATTATATTGCAAAAACTCAATTTAAGTACTTTTTACTCAGTTAAAAGTCCAACGGGTCCATTTTACGGCCCATTTAGACCTGCTCGTCCGAAACCTCTACAAAAAGGACAGCAAAACATGTTTTAATCAAAACTTAAGAGTTCATATCGTTGATTACGAGCTTTTCAACACTATTGTATTGCAAAAATTCAATTTATGTTCTTTTTACGCAGTTATAAGTTCAACGGGTCCATTTTAAGGCCCATTTAGACCCGCTCGTCCGAAACCTCTACAAAAGGACCGAAAAACAAGTTTTGATCCAATTTTAGGAGTTCATATAATTGATTACGAGCTTTTCAACAAGATTATATTGCAAAAACTCAAATTCGGTATTTTTTACTCAGTTAAAAGTCTAACGGGTCCATTTTACGGCTCATTTAGACCCGCTCGTCCGAAACATTTTCAAAAATGACTGAAAAACAAGTTTTGATCAAATTTTAGGAGTTCATACAATTTATTACGAGCTTTTCAACAAGATTATATTGCAAAAAGTCAAATTCGGTACTTTTTACATAGTTAAAAGTCCAACGGGTCCATTTTACGGCCCATTTAGACCCGCTCGCCCGAAACCTCTTCGAAAATGACTAAAAAACAAGTTTTAATCAAATTTTAGGAGTTCATATAATTGATTACGATCGTTTCGACACGATTATATTACAAACAACTCAATTTCTGTATTTTTACTCAGTTAAAAGTCCAATGGGTCCATTTTACGGCCCATTTATACCCGCTCGTCCGAAACCTCTACAAAAGGACCGCAAAACAAGTTTTAATCAAAACTTAAGAGTTCATATCGTTGATTACGAGCTTTTCAAAACTATTGTATTGCAAAAATTCAATTTCTGTTAATTTTACGCAGTTAAAAGTCCAACGGGTCCATTTTACGGCCCATTTAGACTCGCTCGCCCGAAACGTCTTCAAAAATGACTGAAAAAAAAAGTTTTAATCAAATATTAGGACTTCATTTCATTGATTACGATCTTTTCAACACTATTATATTGCAAAAACTCAAATTTTGTACTTTTTACTCAGTTAAAAGTCCAACGGGTCCATTTTACGGCCCATTTAGACCCGCTCGTCCGAAACCTCTACAAAAAGAACCGCAAATCAAGTTTTAATCAAAACTTAAGAGTTCATATCGTTGATTACGAGCTTTTCAAAACTATTGTATTGCAAAAATTCAATTTCTGTTCTTTTTACGTAATTATAAGTTCAACGGGTCCATTTTAAGGCCCATTTAGACCCGCTAGTCCGAAACCTCTACAAAAAGGATCGAAAAACAAGTTTTGATCCAATTTTAGGAGTTCATATAATTGATTACGAGCTTTTCAACAAGATTATATTGCAAAAAGTCAAATTTGGTATTTTTTACTCATTTAAAAGTCCAACGGGTCCATTTTACGGCCCATTTAGACCCGCTCGTCCAAAACATCTACAAAAGGACCGCAAAACAAATTTTAATCAAAACATAAGAGTTCATATCGTTGATTACGAGCTTTTCAACACTATTGTATTGCAAAAATTCAATTTCTGTTATTTTTACGCAGTTATAAGTTCAACGGGTCCATTTTAAGGCCCATTTAGACCCGCTCGTCCGAAACCTCTACAAAAAGGACCGAAAAACAAGTTTTGATCCAATTTTAGGAGTTCATATAATTGATTACGAGCTTTTCAACAAGATTATATTGCAAAAACTCAAATTTGGTATTTTTTACTCAGTTAAAAGTCCAACGGGTCCATTTTACGGCCCATTTAGACCCGCTTGTCCGAAACCTCTACAAAAAGGACCGCAAAACTAGTTTTAATCAAAACTTAAGAGTTCATATCGTTGATTACAAGCTTTTCAACACTATTGTATTGCAAAAATTCAATTTATGTTCTTTTTACGCAGTTATAAGTTCAACGGGTCCATTTTAAGGCCCATTTAGACCCGCTCGTCCGAAACCACTACAAAAAGGACCGAAAAACAAGTTTTGATCCAATTTTAGGAGTTCATATAATTGATTACGAGCTTTTCAACAAGATTATATTGCAACAAGTCCATTTTTGTATTTTTTACTCAGTTAAAAGTCCAACGGGTCCATTTTACGGCCCATTTAGACCCGCTCACCCGAAACCTCTTCTAAAATGACTGAAAAACAAGTTTTAATCAAATTTTAGGAGTTCATATATTTGATTACGATCGTTTCAACACGATTATATTGCAAAAACTAAATTTCTATATTTATTACTCAATTAAAAGTCTAATGTGTCCATTTACACCCGCTCGTCCGAAACCTCTACAAAAAGGACCGTAAAACAATTTTTAATCAAAACTTAAGAGTTCATATCATTGATTACGAGCTTTTCATCACGATTGTATTGCAAAAATTCTATTTATGTTCTTTTTACGCAGTTATAAGTTCACCGGGTCCATTTTAAGGCCCATTTAGACCCGCTCGTCCGAAACCTCGACAAAAAGGACCGAAAAACAAGTTTTGATCCAATTTTACGAGTTCATATAATTGATTACGAGCTTTTCAACAAGATTATATTGCAAAAAGTCAAATTCGGTACTTTTTACATAGTTAAAAGTCCAACGGGTCCATTTTACGGCCCATTTAGACCCGCTCGCCCGAAACCTCTTCGAAAATGACTGAAAAACAAGTTTTAAACAAAATTTAGGAGTTCATATAATTGATTACGATCGTTTCAACATGATTATATTGCAAAAACTCAATTTCTGTATTTTTTACTCAGTTAAAAGGCCAACGGGTCCATTTTACAGCCCATTTACACCCGCTCGTCCGAAACCTCTACAAAAAGGACCGCAAAACAAGTTTCAATCAAAACTTAAGAGTTCATATCGTTGATTACGAGCTTTTCAACACTATTGTATTGAAAAATTCAATTTCTGTTCTTTTTACGCAGTTATAAGTTTAACGGGTCCATTTTAAGGCCCATTTAGACCCGGTCGCCCGAAACCTCTACAAAAAGGACCGAAAAACAAGTTTTGATCCAATTTTAGGAGTTCATATAATTGATTACGAGCTTTTCAACAAGATTATATTGCAAAAACTCAAATTCGGTATTTTTTACATAGTTAAAAGTCCAAGGGGTCCATTTTACGGCCCAATTAGACCAGCTCGCCCGAAACCTCTTCAAAAATGACTGAAAAACAAGTTTTAATCAAATTTTAGGAGTTCATATAACTAATTACGATCTTTTCAACATGATTGTATTGCAAAAATTCAATTTCTGTTCTTTTTACACAGTTATAAGTTCAACTGGTCCATTTGAAGGCCCATTTAGACCCGCTCGTCCGAAACCTCTTAAAAAATGACTGAAAAACAAGTTTTGATCAAATTTTAGGAGTTCATATAATTGATTACGAGCTTTTCAACAAGATTATAGTGCAAAAACTCAAATTCGGTATTTGTTACTCAGTTAAAAGTCCAACGGGTCCATTTTACGGCACATTTAGACTCGCTCGCCCGAAACGTCTTCAAAAATGACTGAAAAAAAAAGTTTTAATCAAATATTAGGACTTCATATCACTGATTACGATCTTTTCAACACTATTATATTGAAAAACTCAATTTTTGTACTTTTTACTCAGTTAAAAGTCCAACGGGTCCATTTTACGGCCCATTTAGACCCGCTCGTCCGAAACCTCTACAAAAAGGACCGCAAAACAAGTTTTAATCAAAACTTAAGAGTTCATAGCGTTGATTACGAGCTTTTCAAAACTATTTTATTGCAAAAATTCAATTTCTGTTCTTTTTACGCAGTTATAAGTTCAACGAGTCCATTTTAAGGCCCATTTAGACCCGCTAGTCCGAAACCTCTACAAAAAGGATCGAAAAACAAGTTTTGATCCAATTTTAGGAGTTCATATAATTGATTACGAGCTTTTCAACAAGATTATATTGCAAAAAGTCAATTTCTGTATTTTTACTAAGTTAAAAGTCCAACGGGTCCATTTTACGGCCCATTTAAACTCGCTCGCCCGAAACCTCTTCAAAAATGACTGAAAAACAGGTTTTAATCAAATTTTAGGACTTCATATCATTGATTACGATCTTTTCAACACGATTATATTGCAAAAACTCCATTTTTGTACTTTTTACTCAGTTAAAAGTCCAACTGGTCCATTTTACGGCCCATTTAGACCCGCTCGTCTAAAACCTCTACAAAAAGGACCGCAAAACAAGTTTTAATCAAAACTTAAGAGTTCATATCGTTGATTACGAGCTTTTCAACACTATTGTATTGCAAAAATTCAATTTCTGTTCTTTTTACGCAGTTATAAGTTCAACGAGTCCATTTTAAGGCTCATTTAGACCCGCTCGTCCGAAACCTCGACAAAAAGGACCGAAAAACAAGTTTTGATCCAATTTTACGAGTTCATAGAATTGATTACGAGCTTTTCAACAAGATTATATTGCAAAAACTCAAATTCGGTATTTTTTACTCAGTTAAAAGTCCAACGGGTCCATTTTACGGCTCATTTAGACGCGCTCACCCGAAACCTCTTCAAAAATGACTGAAAAACAGGTTTTAATCAAATTTTAGGAGTTCATATAATTGATTACGATCTTTTCAACAAGATTATATTGCAAAAACTCAATTTTTGTACTTTTTACTTAGTTAAAAGTCCAACGGGTCCATTTTACGGCCCATTTAGACCCGCTCGTCCGAAACCTCTACAAAAGGACCACAAAACAAGTTTTAATCAAAACTTAAGAGTTCATATCGTTGATTACGAGCTTTTCAACACTATTGTATTGCAAAAATTCAATTTCTGTTATTTTTACGTAGTTATAAGTTCAACGGGTCCATTTTAAGGCCCATTTAGACCCGCTCGTCCGAAACCTCTACAAAAAGGACCGAAAAACAAGTTTTGATCCGATTTTAGGAGTTCATATAATTGATTACGAGATTTTCATCAAGATTATATTGCAAAAACTCAAATTTGGTATTTTTTACTCAGTTAAAAGTCCAACGGGTCCATTTTACGGCCCATTTAGACCCGCTCGTCCGAAACATCTACAAAAGGACCGCAAAACAAATTTTAATCAAAACATAAGAGTTCATATCGTTGATTACGAGCTTTTCAACACTATTGTATTGCAAAAATTCAATTTCTGTTATTTTTACGCAGTTATAAGTTCAACGGGTCCATTTTAAGGCCCATTTAGACCCGCTCGTCCAAAACCTCTACAAAAAGGACCGAAAAACAAGTTTTGATCCAATTTTAGGAGTTCATATAATTGATTACGAGCTTTTCAACAAGATTATATTGCAAAAACTCAAATTTGGTATTTTTTACTCAGTTAAAAGTCCAACGGGTCCATTTTACGGCCCATTTAGACCCGCTTGTCCGAAACCTCTACAAAAAGGACCGCAAAACTAGTTTTAATCAAAACTTAAGAGTTCATATCGTTGATTACAAGCTTTTCAACACTATTGTATTGCAAAAATTCAATTTATGTTCTTTTTACGCAGTTATAAGTTCAACGGGTCCATTTTAAGGCCCATTTAGACCCGCTCGTCCGAAACCACTACAAAAAGGACCGAAAAACAAGTTTTGGTCCAATTTTAGGAGTTCATATAATTGATTACGAGCTTTTCAACAAGATTATATTGCAACAAGTCCATTTTTGTATTTTTTACTCAGTTAAAAGTCCAACGGGTCCATTTTACGGCCCATTTAGACCCGCTCACCCGAAACCTCTTCTAAAATGACTGAAAAACAAGTTTTAATCAAATTTTAGGAGTTCATATAATTGATTACGATCGTTTCAACACGATTATATTGCAAAAACTCAATTTCTATATTTATTACTCAATTAAAAGTCTAATGTGTCCATTTACACCCGCTCGTCCGAAACCTCTACAAAAAGGACCGTAAAACAATTTTTAATCAAAACTTAAGAGTTCATATCATTGATTACGAGCTTTTCAACACGATTGTATTGCAAAAATTCTATTTATGTTCTTTTTACGCAGTTATAAGTTCACCGGGTCCATTTTAAGGCCCATTTAGACCCGCTCGTCCGAAACCTCGACAAAAAGGACCGAAAAACAAGTTTTGATCCAATTTTAGGAGTTCATATAATTGATTACGAGCTTTTCAACAAGATTATATTGCAAAAACTCAAATTTGGTATTTTTTACTCAGTTAAAAGTCCAACGGGTCCATTTTACGGCCCATTTAGACCCGCTTGTCCGAAACCTCTACAAAAAGGACCGCAAAACTAGTTTTAATCAAAACTTAAGAGTTCATATCGTTGATTACAAGCTTTTCAACACTATTGTATTGCAAAAATTCAATTTATGTTCTTTTTACGCAGTTATAAGTTCAACGAGTCCATTTTAAGGCCCATTTAGACCCGCTCGTCCGAAACCACTACAAAAAGGACCGAAAAACAAGTTTTGATCCAATTTTAGGAGTTCATATAATTGATTACGAGCTTTTCAACAAGATTATATTGCAACAAGTCCATTTTTGTATTTTTTACTCAGTTAAAAGTCCAACGGGTCCATTTTACGGCCCATTTAGACCCGCTCACCCGAAACCTCTTCTAAAATGACTGAAAAACAAGTTTTAATCAAATTTTAGGAGTTCATATAATTGATTACGATCGTTTCAACACGATTATATTGCAAAAACTCAATTTCTATATTTATTACTCAATTAAAAGTCTAATGTGTCCATTTACACCCGCTCGTCCGAAACCTCTACAAAAAGGACCGTAAAACAATTTTTAATCAAAACTTAAGAGTTCATATCATTGATTACGAGCTTTTCAACACGATTGTATTGCAAAAATTCTATTTATGTTCTTTTTACGCAGTTATAAGTTCACCGGGTCCATTTTAAGGCCCATTTAGACCCGCTCGTCCGAAACCTCGACAAAAAGGACCGAAAAACAAGTTTTGATCCAATTTTACGAGTTCATATAATTGATTACGAGCTTTTCAACAAGATTATATTGCAAAAAGTCAAATTCGGTACTTTTTACATAGTTAAAAGTCCAACGGGTCCATTTTACGGCCCATTTAGACCCGCTCGCCCGAAACCTCTTCGAAAATGACTGAAAAACAAGTTTTAAACAAAATTTAGGAGTTCATATAATTGATTACGATCGTTTCAACATGATTATATTGCAAAAACTCAATTTCTGTATTTTTTACTCAGTTAAAAGGCCAACGGGTCCATTTTACAGCCCATTTACACCCGCTCGTCCAAAACCTCTACAAAAAGTACCGCAAAACAAGTTTCAATCAAAACTTAAGAGTTCATATCGTTGATTACGAGCTTTTCAACACTATTGTATTGAAAAATTCAATTTCTGTTCTTTTTACGCAGTTATAAGTTCAACGGGTCCATTTTAAGGCCCATTTAGACCCGGTCGCCCGAAACCTCTACAAAAAGGACCGAAAAACAAGTTTTGATCCAATTTTAGGAGTTCATATAATTGATTACGAGCTTTTCAACAAGATTATATTGCAAAAACTCAAATTCGGTATTTTTTACATAGTTAAAAGTCCAACGGGTCCATTTTACGGCCCAATTAGACCAGCTCGCCCGAAACCTCTTCAAAAATGACTGAAAAACAAGTTTTAATCAAATTTCAGGAGTTCATATAACTAATTACGATCTTTTCAACATGATTGTATTGCAAAAATTCAATTTCTGTTCTTTTTACATAGTTATAAGTTCAACTGGTCCATTTGAAGGCCCATTTAGACCCGCTCGTCCGAAACCTCTTAAAAAATGACTGAAAAACAAGTTTTGATCAAATTTTAGGAGTTCATATAATTGATTACGAGCTTTTCAACAAGATTATATTGCAAAAACTCAAATTCGGTATTTGTTACTCAGTTAAAAGTCCAACGGGTCCATTTTACGGCCCATTTAGACTCGCTCGCCCGAAATTTCTTCAAAAATGACCGAAAAAAAAGTTTTAATCAAATATTAGGACTTCATATCATTGATTACGATCTTTTCAACACTATTATATTGCAAAAACTCAATTTTTGTACTTTTTACTCAGTTAAAAGTCCAACGGGTCCATTTTACGGCCCATTTAGACCCGCTCGTCCGAAATCTCTACAAAAAGGACCGCAAAACAAGTTTTAATCAAAACTTAAGAGTTCATATCGTTGATTACGAGCTTTTCAAAACTATTGTATTGCAAAAATTTAATTTTTGTTCTTTTTACGCAGTAATAAGTTCAACGAGTCCATTTTAAGGCCCATTTAGACCCGCTAGTCCGAAACCTCTACAAAAAGGATCGAAAAACAAGTTTTGATCCAATTTTAGGAGTTCATATAATTGATTACGAGCTTTTCAACAAGATTATATTGCAAAAATTCAATTTCTGTATTTTTACTCAGTTAAAAGTCCAACGGGTCCATTTTACGGCCCATTTAAACTCGCTCGCCCAAAACCTCTTCAAAAATGACTGAAAAACAGGTTTAATCAAATTTTAGGACTTCATATAATTGATTACGATCTTTTCAACACGATTATATTGCAAAAACTCAATTTTTGTACTTTTTACTTAGTTAAAAGTCCAACTGGTCCATTTTACGGCCCATTTAGACCCGCTCGTCTGAAACCTCTACAAAAAGGACCGCAAAACAAGTTTTAATCAAAACTTAAGAGTTCATATCGTTGATTACGAGGTTTTCAACACTATTGTATTGCAAAAATTCAATTTCTGTTCTTTTTACGCAGTTATAAGTTCAACGAGTCCATTTTAAGGCTCATTTAGACCCGCTCGTCCGAAACCTCGACAAAAAGGACCGAAAAACAAGTTTTGATCCAATTTTACGAGTTCATATAATTGATTACGAGCTTTTCAACAAGATTATATTGCAAAAACTCAAATTCGGTATTTTTACTCAGTTAAAAGTCCAACGGGTCCATTTTACGGCTCATTTAGACGCGCTCACCCGAAACCTCTTCAAAAATGACTGAAAAACAGGTTTTAATCAAATTTTAGGAGTTCATATAATTGATTACGATCTTTTCAACAAGATTATATTGCAAAAACTCAATTTTTGTACTTTTTACTCAGTTAAAAGTCCAACGGGTCCATTTTACGGCCCATTTAGACCCGCTCGTCCGAAACCTCTACAAAAGGACCACAAAACAAGTTTTAATCAAAACTTAAGAGTTCATATCGTTGATTACGAGCTTTTCAACACTATTGTATTGCAAAAATTCAATTTCTGTTATTTTTACGCAGTTATAAGTTCAACGGGTCCATTTTAAGGCCCATTTAGACCCGCTCGTCCGAAACCTCTACAAAAAGGACCGAAAAACAAGTTTTGATCCGATTTTAGGAGTTCATATAATTGATTACGAGCTTTTCAACAAGATTATATTGCAAAAACTCAAATTTGGTATTTTTTACTCAGTTAAAAGTCCAACGGGTCCATTTTACGGCCCATTTAGACCCGCTCGTCCGAAACATCTACAAAAGGACCGCAAAACAAATTTTAATCAAAACATAAGAGTTCATATCGTTGATTACGAGCTTTTCAACACTATTGTATTGCAAAAATTCAATTTCTGTTATTTTTACGCAGTTATAAGTTCAACGGGTCCATTTTAAGGCCCGTTTAGACCCGCTCGTCCGAAACCTCTACAAAAAGGACCGAAAAACAAGTTTTGATCTAATTTTAGGAGTTCATATAATTGATTACGAGCTTTTCAACAAGATTATATTGCAAAAACTCAAATTTGGTATTTTTTACTCAGTTAAAAGTCCAACGGGTCCATTTTACGGCCCATTTAGACCCGCTTGTCCGAAACCTCTACAAAAAGGATCGCAAAACAAGTTTTAATCAAAACTTAAGAGTTCATATCGTTGATTACAAGCTTTTAAACACTATTGTATTGCAAAAATTCAATTTATGTTCTTTTTACGCAGTTATAAGTTCAACGGGTCCATTTTAAGGCCCATTTAGACCCGCTCGTCCGAAACCACTACAAAAAGGACCGAAAAAAAAGTTTTGATCCAATTTTAGGAGTTCATATAATTGATTACGATCTTTTCAACAAGATTATATTGCAAAAACTAAATTTTTTACTTTTTACTCAGTTAAAAGTCCAACGGGTCCATTTTACGGCCCATTTAGACCCGCTCGTCCGAAACCTCTACAAAAGGACCACAAAACAAGTTTTAATCAAAACTTAAGAGTTCATATCGTTGATTACGAGCTTTTCAACACTATTGTATTGCAAAAATTCAATTTCTGTTATTTTTACGCAGTTATAAGTTCAACGGGTCCATTTTAAGGCCCATTTAGACCCGCTCGTCCGAAACCTCTACAAAAAGGACCGAAAAACAAGTTTTGATCCGATTTTAGGAGTTCATATAATTGATTACGAGCTTTTCAACAAGATTATATTGCAAAAACTCAAATTTGGTATTTTTTACTCAGTTAAAAGTCCAACGGGTCCATTTTACGGCCCATTTAGACCCGCTCGTCCGAAACATCTACAAAAGGACCGCAAAACAAATTTTAATCAAAACATAAGAGTTCATATCGTTGATTACGAGCTTTTCAACACTATTGTATTGCAAAAATTCAATTTCTGTTATTTTTACGCAGTTATAAGTTCAACGGGTCCATTTTAAGGCCCATTTAGACCCGCTCGTCCGAAACCTCTACAAAAAGGACCGAAAAACAAGTTTTGATCTAATTTTAGGAGTTCATATAATTGATTACAAGCTTTTCAACAAGATTATATTGCAAAAACTCAAATTTGGTATTTTTTACTCAGTTAAAAGTCCAACGGGTCCATTTTACGGCCCATTTAGACCCGCTTGTCCGAAACCTCTACAAAAAGGACCGCAAAACAAGTTTTAATCAAAACTTAAGAGTTCATATCGTTGATTACAAGCTTTTCAACACTATTGTATTGCAAAAATTCAATTTATGTTCTTTTTACGCAGTTATAAGTTCAACGGGTCCATTTTAAGGCCCATTTAGACCCGCTCGTCCGAAACCACTACAAAAAGGACCGAAAAAAAAGTTTTGATCCAATTTTAGGAGTTCATATAATTGATTACGAGCTTTTCAACAAGATTATATTGCAACAAGTCCATTTTTGTATTTTTTACTCAGTTAAAAGTCCAACGGGTCCATTTTACGGCCCATTTAGACCCGCTCGCCCGAAACCTCTTCTAAAATGACTGAAAAACAAGTTTTAATCAAATTTTAGGAGTTCATATAATTGATTACGATCGTTTCAACACGATTATATTGCAAAAACTCAATTTCTATATTTATTACTCAATTAAAAGTCTAACGTGTCCATTTACACCCGCTCGTCCGAAACCTCGACAAAAAGGACCGTAAAACAATTTTTAATCAAAACTTAAGAGTTCATATCATTGTTTACGAGCTTTTCAACACAATTGTATTGCAAAAATTCTATTTATGTTCTTTTTACGCAGTTATAAGTTCACCGGGTCCATTTTAAGGCCCATTTAGACCCGCTCGTCCGAAACCTCGACAAAAAGGACCGAAAAACAAGTTTTGATCCAATTTTACGAGTTCATATAATTGATTACAAGCTTTTCAACAAGATTATATTGCAAAAAGTCAAATTCGGTACTTTTTACATAGTTAAAAGTCCAACGGGTCCATTTTACGGCCCATTTAGACCCGCTCGCCCGAAACCTCTTCGAAAATGACTGAAAAACAAGTTTTAAACAAAATTTAGGAGTTCATATAATTGATTACGATCGTTTCAACTCGATTATATTGCAAAAACTCAATTTCTGTATTTTTTACTCAGTTAAAAGGCCAACGGGTCCATTTTACAGCCCATTTACACCCGCTCGTCCGAAACCTCTACAAAAAGGACCGCAAAACAAGTTTCAATCAAAACTTAAGAGTTCATATCGTTGATTACGAGCTTTTCAACACTATTGTATTGAAAAATTCAATTTCTGTTCTTTTTACGCAGTTATAAGTTCAACGGGTCCATTTTAAGGCCCATTTAGACCCGGTCGCCCGAAACCTCTACAAAAAGGACCGAAAAACAAGTTTTGATCCAATTTTAGGAGTTCATATAATTGATTACGAGCTTTTCAACAAGATTATATTGCAAAAACTCAAATTCGGTATTTTTTACATAGTTAAAAGTCCAACGGGTCCATTTTACGGGCCATTTAGACCCGCTCGCCCGAAACCTCCTCAAAAATTACTGAAAACAAGTTTTAATCAAATTTTAGGAGTTCATATAATTGATTACGATCTTTTCAACACGATTATATTGCAAAAACACAATTTTTGTACTTTTTACTCAGTTAAAAGTTCAACGTGTCCATTTTACGGCCCATTTAGACCCGCTCGTCCGAAACCTCTACAAAAATGACTGCAAAACAAGTTTTAATTAAAACCTAAGAGTTCATTTCGTTGATTACGAGCTTTTCAACACTATTGTATTGAAAAAATTCAATTTCTGTTATTTTTACGCAGTTATAAGTTCAACAGGTCCATTTTAAGGCCCATTTAGACTCGCTCGTCCGAAACCTCTACAAAAAGGACCGAAAAACAAGTTTTGATCCAATTTTAGAAGTTCATATAATTGATTACGAGCTTTTCAACAAGATTATATTGCAAAAACTCAAATTTGGTATTTTTTACTCAGTTAAAAGTCCAACGGGTCCATTTTACGGCCCATTTAGACTCGCTCGCCCGAAACCTCTTCAAAAATTACTGAAAAACAGGTTTTAATCAAATTTTAGTAGTTCATATAATTGATTACGATCTTTTCAACAAGATTATATTGCAAAAACTCAATTTTTGTACTTTTTACTCAGTTAAAAGTTCAACGGGTCCATTTTACGGCCCATTTAAACTCGCTCATCCGAAACCTCTACAAAAGGACCGCAAAACAAGTTTTAATCAAAACTTAAGAGTTCATATCGTTGATTACGAGCTTTTCAACACTATTGTATTGCAAAAATTCAATTTCTGTTCTTTTTACGCAGTTATAAGTTCAACGAGTCCATTTTAAGGCCCATTTAGACCCGCTCGTCCGAAAACTCTACAAAAAGGACCGAAAAACAAGTTTTGATCCAATTTTACGAGTTCATATAATTGATTACGAGCTTTTCAACAAGATTATATTGCAAAAACTAAAATTCAGTATTTTTTACTAAGTTAAAAGTCTAACGGGTCCATTTTACGGCCCATTTAGACCCGCTCGCCCGAAACCTCTTCAAAAATGACTGAAAAACATGTTTTAATCAAATTTTAGGAGTTCATATACTTGATTACAATCTTTTCAACACGATTATATTGCAAATACTCAATTTATATACTTTTTACTCAGTTAAAAGTCCAACGGGTCCATTTTACGGCCCATTTAGACCCGCTCGTCCGAAACCTCTATAAAAAGGACCGCAAAACAAGTTTTAATCAAAACTTAAGAGTTCATATCGTTGATTACGAGCTTTTCAACACTATTTTATTGCAAAAATTCAATTTATATTCTTCTTACGCAGTTATAAGTTCAACGGGTCCATTTTAAGGCCCATTTAGACCCACTCGTCCGAAACCATTACAAAAAGGACCGAAAAACAAGTTTTGATCCAATTTTAGGAGTTCATATAATTGATTACAAGCTTTTCAACAAGATTATATTGCAAAAAGTCCATTTCTGTATTTTTTACTCAGTTAAATGTCAAACGGGTCCATTTTACGGCCCATTTAGACCCGCTCACCTGAAACCTCTTCAAAAATGACTGAAAACAAGTTTTAATCAAATTTTAGGAGTTCATATAATTGATTACGATCGTTTCAACACGATTATATTGCAAAAACTCAATTTCTGTATTTTTTACTTAGTTAAAAGTCCAACGGGTCCATTTTACGGCCCATTTAGACCCGCTCATCCGAAACCTCTACAAAAAGGACCGCAAAACAAGTTTTAATCAAAACTTAAGAGTTCATATCGTTGATTACGAGCTTTTCAACACTATTGTATTGCAAAAATTCAATATATGTTCTTTTTACGCAGTTATAAGTTCAACGGGTCCATTTTAAGGCCCATTTAGACCCGCTCGTCCGAAACCACTACAAAAAGGACCGAAAAACAAGTTCTGATCCAATTTTAGGAGTTCATATAATTGATTACGAGCTTTTCAACAAGATTATATTGCAAAAAGTCAATTTATGTATTTTTTTACTCAGTTAAAAGTCCAACGGGTCTATTTTACGGCCCATTTAGACCCGCTCGCCCGAAACCTCTTCAAAAATGACTGAAAAACAAGTTTTAATCAAATTTTAGGAGTTCATATAATTGATTACGATCTTTTCAACACGAATATATTGCAAAAACTCAATTAAAGTACTTTTTACGGCCCATTTAGACCTGCTCGTCCGAAACCTCTACAAAAAGGACCGCAAAACAAGTTTTACTCAAAACTTAAGAGTTCATTCCGTTGATTACGAGCTTTTCAACATTATTGTATTGCAAAAATTCAATTTATGT
The DNA here is from genome assembly GCA_030270665.1 of Hibiscus trionum. Taxonomy (NCBI): domain Eukaryota; kingdom Viridiplantae; phylum Streptophyta; class Magnoliopsida; order Malvales; family Malvaceae; genus Hibiscus; species Hibiscus trionum. Next base: position 51,341,441 of record BSYR01000020.1, on the reverse strand, counting down.
TCTTTTTACGCAGTTATAAGTTCAACGGGTCCATTTTAAGGCCCATTTAGACCCGCTCGTCCGAAACCTCTACAAAAATGACCGAAAAAAAGTTTTGATCCAATTTTACGAGTTCATATAATTGATTACGAGCTTTTCAACAAGATTATATTGCAAAAAATCAAATTCGGTATTTTTTACCCAGTTAAAAGTCCAATGGGTCCATTTTACGGCCCATTTAGACCCGCTCGCCCGAAACCTCTTCAAAAATGACCGAAAAACAAGTTTTAATCAAATTTTAGGACTTCATATCATTGATTACGATCTTTTCAACACGATTATATTGCAAAAACTCAATTTTTGTACTTTTTACTCAGTTAAAAGTCCAACGGGTCCATTTTACGGCCCATTTAGACCCGCTCGCCTGAAACCTCTTCAAAAATGACCGAAAAACATGTTTTAATCAAATTTTAGGACTTCATATCATTGATTACGAGCTTTTCAACACGATTGTATTGCAAAAATTCTATTTATGTTCTTTTTACGCAATTATAAGTTCAACGGGTCAATTTTAAGGCCCATTTAGACCCGCTCGTCCGAAACATTTTCAAAAATGACTGAAAAACAAGTTTTGATCAAATTTTAGGAGTTCATATAATTTAGGCAAAATGACAAAAGATGCCCCCAACGTTTGCATGTTTTGTCATTTGGCCCCCTATTCTTTTTTTTTTGGTCCAAATATGCCCCCAACGTTTGCTTGTTTTGTCATTTGGCCCCCTATTCTTTCTTTTGGTCCAAATATGCCCCCAATGTTTCATTCGTAGTCCAAATATGCCCCCAACGTTTCAATTTGGTCCAAATATGCCTCCGTTAGATGGAAACTGTTAGTCAACTGACGTTCAACAGCCGGTGTTGACTAGACTTGCCACGTATTAAGATCTGCTGATGCCACGTCAAATTTTTTTATAAGCCGTTGAACGTCAGTTGATTGACAGTTTACATCCAACAGGAGCATATTTGGACTATGAATGAAACGTTGGGGGCATATTTGGACCAAAAGAAAGAATAGGGGGCCAAATGACAAAACAAGCAAACGTTGGGGGCATATTTGGACCAAAAAAAAAGAATAGGGGGCCAAATGACAATATATGCAAACGTTAGGGGCATCTTTTGTCATTTTGCCTATAATTTATTACGAGCTTTTCAACAAGATTATATTGCAAAAACTCAAATTCGGTACTTTTTACATAGTTAAAAGTCCAACGGGTCCATTTTACGGCCCATTTAGACCCGCTCGTCCGAAACCACTACAAAAAGGACCGAAAAACAAGTTTTGATCCAATTTTAGGAGTTCATATAATTGATTACGAGCTTTTTAACAAGATTATATTGCAAAAAGTCCATTTCTGTATTTTTTACTCAGTTATAAGTCCAACGGGTCCATTTTACGGCCCATTAAGACCCGCTCACCCGAAACCTCTTCAAAAATGACTGAAAAACAAGTTTTAATCAAATTTTAGGAGTTCATATAATTGATTACGATCTTTTCAACACGATTATATTGCAAAAACTCAAATTCGGTACTTTTTACATAGTTAAAAGTCCAACGGGTCCATTTTACGGCCCATTTAGACCCGCTCACCCGAAACCTCTTCGAAAATGACTGAAAAACAAGTTTTAATCAAATTTCAAGAGCTCATATAACTAATTACGATCTTTTCAACACGATTTTATTGCAAAAATTCAATTTCTGTTCTTTTTACGCAGTTATAAGTTCAACGGATCCATTTTAAGGCCCATTTAGAACCGCTCGTCCGAAACCTATTAAAAAATGACTGAAAAACAAGTTTTGATCAAATTTTAGGAGTTCATATAATTGATTACGAGCTTTTCAACAAGATTATATTGCAAAAAATCAAATTCGGTATTTGTTACTCAGTTAAAAGTCCAACGGGTCCATTTTACGACCCATTTAGACTCGCTCGCCCGAAACCTCTTCAAAAATGACCGAAAAAAAAGTTTTAATCAAATTTTAGGACTTCATATCATTGATTACGATCTTTTCAACACGATTATATTGCAAAAACTCAATTTTTGTAATTTTTACTCAGTTAAAAGTCCAACGGGTCCATTTTACGGCCCATTTAGACCCGCTCATCCGAAACCTCTACAAAAAGGACCGCAAAACAAGTTTTAATCAATACTTAAGAGTTCATATCGTTGATTACGAGCTTTTCAACACGATTATATTGCAAAAACTCAATTTTTGTACTTTTTACTCAGTTAAAAGTCCAACGGGTCCATTTTACTGCCCATTTAGACCCGCTCGTCCGAAACCTCTACAAAAAGGACCGAAAAACAAGTTTTGATCAAAACTTAAGAGTTCATATCGTTGATTACGAGCTTTTCAACACTATTGTATTGCAAAAATTCAATTTCTGTTCTTTTTACGCAGTTATAAGTTCAACGGGTCCATTTTAAGGCCCATTTAGACCCGCTCGTCCGAAACCTCTACAAAAAGGACCGAAAAAACAAGTTTTGATCCAATTTTATGAGTTCATATAATTGATTACGAGCTTTTCAACAAGATTATATTGCAAAAACTCAAATTCGGTATTTTTTACTTAGTTAAAAGTCCAACGGGTCCATTTTACGGCCCATTTAGACCCGCTCGCCCGAAACCTCTTCAAAAATGACTGAAAAACAAGTTTTAATCAAATTTTAGGAGTTCATATAACTAATTACTATCTTTTCAACATGATTGTATTGCAAAAATTCAATTTCTGTTCTTTTTACGCAGTTATAAGTTCAACGAGTCCATTTTAAGGCCCATTTAGACCCGCTCGTCCGAAACCTCTACAAAAAGGACCGAAAAACAAGTTTTGATCCAATTTTACGAGTTCATATAATTGATTACGAGCTTTTCAACAAGATTATATTGCAAAAACTCAAATTTGGTAATTTTTACTCAGTTAAAAGTCCAACAGGTCCATTTTACGGCCCATTTAGACCCGCTCGCCCGAAACCTCTTCAAAAATTACTGAAAAACAAGTTTTGATCAAATTTTAGGAGTTCATATAATTGATTACGATCGTTTCAACACGATTATATTGCAAAAACTCAATTTTTGTTCTTTTTACTCAGTTAAAAGTTCAACGGGTCCATTTTACGGACAATTTAGACCCGCTCGTCCGAAACCTCTACAAAAGGACCGAAAAACAAGTTTTGATCCAATTTTTTGAGTTCATAAAATTGATTACGAGCTTTTCAACAAGATTATATTGCAAAAACTCAAATTCGGTATTTTTTACTAAGTTAAAAGTCCAACGGGTCCATTTTACGGCTCATTTAGACCCGCTCACCCGAAAACTCTTCAAAAATGACTGAAAAACAAGTTTTAATAAAATTTTAGGAGTTCATATAATTGATTACGATCTTTTCAACACGATTATATTGCAAAAACTCAATTTTTGTACTTTTTACTCAGTTAAAAGTCCAACGGGTCCATTTTACGGCCCATTTAGACCCGCTCGTCCGAAACCTCTACAAAAAGGACTGCAAAACAAGTTTTAATCAAAACTTAAGAGTTCATTTCGTTGATTACGAGCTTTTCAACACTATTGTATTGCAAAAATTCAATTTATGTTCTTTTTACGCAGTTATAAGTTCAACGGGTCCATTTTAAGGCCCATTTAGACCCGCTCGTCCGAAACCACTACAAAGAGGACCGAAAAACAAGTTTTGATCCAATTTTAGGAGTTCATATAATTGATTACGAGCTTTTCAACAAGATTATATTGCAAAACGTCAAATTCGGTATTTTTTACTCAGTTAAAAGTCCAACGGGTCCATTTTACGGCCCATTTAGACCCGCTCGCCCGAAACCTCTTTAAAAATGACTGAAAAACAAGTTTTAATCAAATTTTAGGAGTTCATATAATTGATTACGATCTTTTCAACACGATTATATTGCAAAAACTCAATTTTTGTACTTTTTACTCAGTCAAAAGTCCAACAGGTCCATTTTACGGCCCATTTAGACCCGCTCGCCCGAAACCTCTTCAAAAATGACTGAAAAACAAGTTTTAATCAAATTTTAGGAGTTCATATAACTGATTACGATCTTTTCAACACGGTTGTATTGCAAAAATTCAATTTCTGTTCTTTTTACGCAGTTATAAGTTCAACGGGTCCATTTTAAGGCACATTTAGACCCGCTCGTCCGAAACCTCTTCAAAAATGACTGAAAAACAAGTTTTGATCAAATTTTAGGAGTTCATATAATTGATTACGAGCTTTTCAACAAGATTATATTGCAAAAACTCATATTCGGTATTTTTTACTCAGTTAAAAGTCCAACGAGTCCATTTTACGGCCCGTTTGACCCGCTCGCCCGAAACCTCTTCAAAAATGACCGAAAAAAAGTTTTAATCAAATTTTAGGACTTCATATCATTGATTACGATCTTTTCAACACGATTATATTTCAAAAACTCAATTTTTTTTACTTTTTACTCAGTTAAAAGTCCAACGGGTCCATTTTACGGCCCATTTAGACCCGCTCGTCCGAAACCTCTACAAAAAGGACCGCAAAACAAATTTTAATCAAAACTTAAGAGTTCATATCGTTGATTACTAGCTTTTCAACACTATTGTATTGCAAAAATTCAATTTCTGTCGTTTTTACGCAGTTATAAGTTCAACGGGTCCATTTTAAGGCCCATTTAGACCCGCTCGTCCTAAACCTCTACAAAAAGGACCGAAAAACAAGTTTTGATCCAATTTTAGGAGTTCATATAATTGATTACGAGTTTTTCAACAAGATTATATTGCAAAAACTCAAATTTGGTATTTTTTACTCAGTTAAAAGTCGAACGGATCCATTTTACGGCCCATTTAGACCCGCTCGCACGAAACCTCTTCAAAAATGACTGAAAAACAAGTTTTAATCAAATTTTAGGAGTTCATATAACTAATTACGATCTTTTCAACAGGATTATATTGCAAAACATCAATTTTTGAACTTTTTACTCAGTTAAAAGTCCAACGAGTCCATTTTACGGCCCATTTAGACCCGTTCGTCCGAAACCTCTACAAAAAGGACCGCAAAACAAGTTTTACTCAAAACTTAAGAGTTCATTCCGTTGATTACGAGCTTTTCAACATTATTGTATTGCAAAAATTCAATTTATGTTCTTTTTACGCAGTTATAAGTTCAACGGGTCCATTTTAAGGCCCATTTAGACCCGCTCGTCCGAAACCTCTACAAAAATGACCGAAAAACAAGTTTTGATCCAATTTTACGAGTTCATATAATTGATTACGAGCTTTTCAACAAGATTATATTGCAAAAAATCAAATTCGATATTTTTTACCCAGTTAAAAGTCCAATGGGTCCATTTTACGGCCCATTTAGACCCGCTCGCCCGAAACCTCTTCAAAAATGACCGAAAAACAAGTTTTAATCAAATCTTAGGACTTCATATCATTGATTACGATCTTTTCAACACGATTATATTGCAAAAACTCAATTTTTGTACTTTTTACTCAGTTAAAAGTCCAACGGGTCCATTTTACGGCCCATTTAGACCCGCTCGTCCGAAACCTCTTCAAAAATGACTGAAAAACAAGTTTTGATCAAATTTTAGGAGTTCATATAATTGATTACGAGCTTTTCAACAAGATTATATTGCAAAAACTCAAATTCGGTATTTTTTACTCAGTTAAAAGTCCAACGGGTCCATTTTAAGGCTCATTTAGACCCGCTCGCCCGAAACCTCTTCAAAAATGACTGAAAAACAAGTTTTAATCAAATTTTAGGACTTCATATCATTGATTACGATCTTTTCAACACGATTATATTGCAAAAAACTCAATTTTTGTACTTTTTACTCAGTTAAAAGTCCAACGGGTCGCACGAATTAACTTGCCTCAGTGGTTAAGGGAACGGTTGTTGTTCCTAGAGGTCACGGGTTCGAGCACCAGCAGCTGCAGCAGGGTGATTGAGCGTTCATTGTCAAATGGTTGAGAGTATATTTATAACAGATACTACTTGTAATCACTTTAGCTTTCATCAAAAAAAAAAAGTCCAACGGGTCCATTTTACTGCCCATTTAGACCCGCTCGTCCGAAACCTCTACAAAAAGTACCGCAAAACAAGTTTTAATCAAAACTTAAGAGTTCATATCATTGATTACGAGCTTTTCAACACTATTGTATTGCAAAAATTCAATTTATGTTCTTTTTACGCAGTTATATGTTAAACGGGTCCATTTTAAGGCCCATTTAGACCCGCTCGTCCGAAACCTCTACAAAAAGGACGGAAAAACAAGTTTTGATCCAATTTTAGGAGTTCATATAATTGATTACGAGCTTTTCAACAAGATTATATTGCAAAAACTCAAATTTGGTATTTTTTACTCAGTCAAAAGTCCAACGGGTCCATTTTACGGTCCATTTAGACCCGCTAGCCCGAAACCTCTTCAAAAATTACTAAAAAACAAGATTTAATCAAATTTTAGGAGTTCATATAATTGATTACGATCTTTTCAACACGATTATATTGCAAAAACTCAATTTCTGTTCTTTTTACGCAGTTAAAAGTCCAACGGGTCCATTTTACGGCCCATTTAGACCCGCTAGTCCGAAACCTCTACAAAAAGGACAGCAAAACAAGTTTTAATCAAAACTTAAGAGTTCATTTCGTTGATTACGAGCTTTTCAACACTATTGTATTGCAAAAATTCAATTTCTGTTCTTTTTACGCAGTTATAAGTTCAACGGGTCCATTTTAAGGCCCATTTAGACCCGCTCGTCCGAAACCTCTACAAAAATGACCGAAAAACAAGTTTTGATCCAATTTTACGAGTTCATATAATTGATTACGAGCTTTTCAACAAGATTATATTGCAAAAAATCAAATTCGGTATTTTTTACCCAGTTAAAAGTCCAATGGGTCCATTTTACGGCCCATTTAGACCCGCTCGCCCGAAACCTCTTCAGAAATGACCGAAAAACAAGTTTTAATCAAATTTTAGGACTTCATATCATTGATTACGATCTTTTCAACACGATTATATTGCAAAAACTCAATTTTTGTACTTTTTACTCAGTTAAAAGTCCAACGGGTCCATTTTACGGCCCATTTAGACCCGCTCGTCCGAAACCTCTATAAAAAGGACCGCAAAACAAGTTTTAATCAAAACTTAAGAGTTCATAACGTTGATTACGAGCTTTTCAACACTATTGTATTGCAAAAATTCAATTTATGTTCTTATTACGCAGTTATAAGTTCAACGGGTCTATTTTAAGGCCCATTTAGACCCGCTCGTCCAAAACCACTACAAAAAGGACCGAAAAACAAGTTTTGATCCAATTTTAGGAGTTCATATAATTGATTACGAGCTTTTCAACAAGATTATATTGCAAAAAGTCCATTTCTGTATTTTTTACTCAGTTAAAAGTCCAACGGGTCCATTTTAAGGCTCATTTAGACCCGCTCGCCCGAAACCTCTTCAAAAATGACTGAAAAACAAGTTTTAATCAAATTTTAGGACTTCATATCATTGATTACGATCTTTTCAACACGATTATATTGCAAAAACTCAATTTTTGTACTTTTTACTCAGTTAAAAGTACAACGGGTCCATTTTACTGCCCATTTAGACCCGCTCGTCCGAAACCTCTACAAAAAGGACCGCAAAACAAGTTTTAATCAAAACTTAAGAGTTCATATCGTTGATTACGAGCTTTTCAACACTATTGCATTGCAAAAATTCAATTTCTGTTCTTTTTACGCAGTTATAAGTTCAACGGGTCCATTTTAAGGCCCATTTAGACCCGGTCGCCCGAAACCTCTACAAAAAGGACCGAAAAACAAGTTTTGATCCAATTTTAGGAGTTCATATAATTGATTAAGTGCTTTTCAACAAGATTATATTGCAAAAACTCAAATTTGGTATTTTTTACTCAGTCAAAAGTCCAACGGGTCCATTTTACGGTCCATTTAGACCCGCTCGCCCGAAACCTCTTCAAAAATTACTGAAAAACAAAATTTAATCAAATTTTAGGAGTTCATATAATTGATTACGATCTTTTCAACACAATTATATTGCAAAAACTCAATTTTTGTACTTTTTACTCAGTTAAAAGTCCAACGGGTCCATTTTACGGCCCATTTAGACCTGCTAGTCCGAAACCTCTACAAAAAGGACAGCAAAACAAGTTTTAATCAAAACTTAAGAGTTCATTTCGTTGATTACGAGCTTTTCAACACTATTGTATTGCAAAAATTCAATTTCTGTTCTTTTTACGCAGTTATAAGTTCAACGGGTCCATTTTAAGGCCCATTTAGACCCGCTCGTCCGAAACCTCTACAAAAAGGACCGAAAAACAAGTTTTGATCCAATTTTACGAGTTCATATAATTGATTACGAGCTTTTCAACAAGATTATATTGCAAAAAATCAAATTCGGTATTTTTTACCCAGTTAAAAGTCCAATGGGTCCATTTTACGGCCCATTTAGACCCGCTCGCCCGAAACCTCTTCAAAAATGACCGAAAAACAAGTTTTAATCAAATTTTAGGACTTCATATCATTGATTACGATCTTTTCAACACGATTATATTGCAAAAACTCAATTTTTGTACTTTTTACTCAGTTAAAAGTCCAACGGGTCCATTTTACGGCCCATTTAGACCCGCTCGTCCGAAACCTCTACAAAAACGACCGCAAAACAAGTTTTAATCAAAACTTAAGAGTTCATAACGTTGATGACGAGCTTTTCAACACTATTGTATTGCAAAAATTCAATTTATGTTCTTATTACGCAGTTATAAGTTCAACGAGTCCATTTTAAGGCCCATTTAGACCCGCTCGTCCAAAACCACTACAAAAAGGACCGAAAAACAAGTTTTGATCCAATTTTAGGAGTTCATATAATTGATTACGAGCTTTTCAACAAGATTATATTGCAAAAAGTCCATTTCTGTATTTTTTACTCAGTTAAAAGTCCAACGGGTCCATTTTAAGGCTCATTTAGACCCGCTCGCCCGAAACCTCTTCAAAAATGACTGAAAACAAGTTTTAATCAAATTTTAGGACTTCATATCATTGATTACAATCTTTTCAACACGATTATATTGCAAAAACTCAATTTTTGTACTTTTTACTCAGTTAAAAGTCCAACGGGTCCATTTTACTGCCCATTTAGACCCGCTCGTCCGAAACCTCTACAAAAAGGACCGCAAAACAAGTTTTAATCAAAACTTAAGAGTTCATATCGTTGATTACGAGCTTTTCAACACTATTGTATTGCAAAAATTCAATTTCTGTTCTTTTTACACAGTTATAAGTTCAACGGGTCCAATTTAAGGCCCATTTAGACCCGGTCGCCCGAAACCTCTACAAAAAGGACCGAAAAACAAGTTTTGATCCAATTTTAGGCGTTCATATAATTGATTACGAGCTTTTCAACAAGATTATATTGCAAAAACTCAAATTTGATATTTTTTACTTAGTTAAAAGTCCAACGGGTCCATTTTACGGCCCATTTAGACCCGCTCGCCCGAAACCTCTTCAAAAATGACTGAAAAACAAGTTTTAATCAAATTTTAGGAGTTCATATAACTAATTACGATCTTTTCAACATGATTGTATTGCAAAAATTCAATTTCTGTTCTTTTTACGCAGTTATAAGTTCAACGGGTCCATTTTAAGGCCCATTTAGACCCGCTCGTCCGAAACCTCTTAAAAATTACTGAAAAACAAGTTTTGATCAAATTTTAGGAGTTCATATAACTGATTACGAGCTTTTCAACAAGATTATATTGCAAAAACTCAAATTCGGTATTTGTTACTAAGTTAAAAGTCAAACGGGTCCATTTTATGGTCCATTTAGACCCGCTCGCCCGAAACCTCTTCAAAAAATGACCGAAAAAAAAGTTTTAATCAAATTTTAAGACTTCATATCAATGATTACGATCTTTTCAACACGATTATATTGCAAAAACTCAATTTTTGTACTTTTTACTCAGTTAAAAGTCCAACGGGTCCATTTTACGGCCCATTTAGACCCGCTCGACCGAAACCTCTACAAAAAGGACCGCAAAACAAGTTTTAATCAAAACTTAAGGGTTCATATCGTTGATTACGGGCTTTTTCAACACTATTGTATTGCAAAAATTCAATTTATGTTCTTTTTACGCAGTTATAAGTTCAACGAGTCCATTTTAAGGCCCATTTAGACCCGCTCGTCCGAAACCTCTACAAAAAGGACAGAAAAACAAGTTTTGATCCAATTTTACGAGTTCATAATTGATTACGAGCTTTTCAACAACATTATATTGCAAAAACTCAAATTCGGTATTTTTTACTCAGTTAAAAGTCCAACGGGTCCATTTTACGGCTCATTTAGACCCGCTCTCCCGAAACCACTTCAAAAATGACTCAAATTCGGTATTTTTCAACACGATTATATTGCAAAAACTCAATTTTTGTACTTTTTACTCAGTTAAAAGTCCAACTGGTCCATTTTACGGCCCATTTCGACCCGCTCGTCCGAAACCTCTACAAAAAGGACCGCAAAACAAGTTTTAATCAAAACTTAAGAGTTCATATCGTTGATTACGGGCTTTTCAACACTATTGTATTGCAAAAATTCAATTTATGTTCTTTTTACGCAGTTATAAGTTCAACGAGTCCATTTTAAGGCCCATTTAGACCCGCTCGTCCGAAACCTCAACAAAAAGGACGGAAAAACAAGTTTTGATCCAATTTTACGAGTTCATATAATTGATTACGAGCTTTTCAACACGATTATATTGCAAAAACTCAATTCATATACTTTTTACTCAGTTAAAAGTCAAACGGGTCCATTTTACGGCCCATTTAGACCCGCTCGTCCGAAACCACTACAAAAAGGACCGAAGGAGAAATTTTGATCCAATTTTAGGAGTTCATATAATTGATTACGAGCTTTTCAACAAGATTATATTGCATAACGTCCATTTCTGTATTTTTTACTCAGTTATAAGTCCAACGGGTCCATTTTACGGCTCATTTAGACCCGCTCGCCCGAAACCTCTTCAAAAATGACTGAAAAACAAGTTTTAATCAAATTTTAAGAGTTCATATAATTGATTACGATTGTTTCAACACGATTATATTGCAAAAACTCAATTTATGTATTTTTTACTCAGTTAAAAGTCCAACGGGTCCATTTTACGGCCCATTTACACCCGCTCGTCCGAAACCTCTACAAAAGGACCGCAAAACAAGTTTTAATCAAAACTTAAGAGTTCATATCGTTGATTACGAGCTTTTCAACACTATTGTATTGCAAAAATTCAATTTCTGTTCTTTTTACGCAGTTATAAGTTCAACGGGTCCATTTTAAGGCCCATTTAGACCCGCTCGTCCGAAACCTCTACAAAAAGGACCGAAAAACAAGTTTTATCGAATTTTACGAGATCATATAATTGATTACGAGCTTTTCAATAAGATTATATTACAAAAACTCAAATTCGGTATTTTTTACTCAGTTAAAAGTCCAACTGGTCCATTTTACGGCCCATTTAGACCCGCTCGCCCGAAACCTCTTCAAAATTGATTGAAAAACAAGTTTTAATCAAATTTTAGGAGTTCATATAATTGATTACGATCGTTTCAACACGATTATATTGTAAAAACTCAATTTCTGTATTTTTTACTCAGATAAAAGTCCAACGGGTCCATTTTACGGCCCATTTACACTCGCTCGTCCGAAACCTCTACAAAAAGGACTGGAAAACAAGTTTTAATCAAAACTTAAGAGTTCATATCGTTGATTACGTACTTTTCAAAACTATTGTATTGCAAAAATTCAATTTCTGTTCTTTTTACGCAGTTATAACTTCAACGGGTCCATTTTAAGGCCCATTTAGACCCGGTCGCCCGAAACCTCTACAAAAAGGACCGAAAAACAAGTTTTAATCAAATTTTAGGAGTTCATATAATTGATTATGAGCTTTTCAACAAGATTATATTGCAAAAACTCAAATTCGGTATTTTTACTCAGTTAAAAGTCCAACGGGTCCATTTTACGGCCCATTTAGACCCGCTCGACCGAAACCTCTACAAAAAGGACCGCAAAACAAGTTTTAATCAAAACTTAAGGGTTCATATCGTTGATTACGGGCTTTTTCAACACTATTGTATTGCAAAAATTCAATTTATGTTCTTTTTACGCAGTTATAAGTTCAACGAGTCCATTTTAAGGCCCATTTAGACCCGCTCGTCCGAAACCTCTACAAAAAGGACAGAAAAACAAGTTTTGATCCAATTTTACGAGTTCATAATTGATTACGAGCTTTTCAACAACATTATATTGCAAAAACTCAAATTCGGTATTTTTTACTCAGTTAAAAGTCCAACGGGTCCATTTTACGGCTCATTTAGACCCGCTCTCCCGAAACCACTTCAAAAATGACTCAAATTCGGTATTTTTCAACACGATTATATTGCAAAAACTCAATTTTTGTACTTTTTACTCAGTTAAAAGTCCAACGGGTCCATTTTACGGCCCATTTAGACCCGCTCGTCCGAAACCTCTACAAAAAGGACCGCAAAACATGTTTTAATCAAAACTTAAGAGTTCATATCGTTGATTACGAGCTTTTCAACACTATTTTATTGCAAAAATTCAATTTATATTCTTCTTACGCAGTTATAAGTTCAACGGGTCCATTTTAAGGCCCATTTAGACCCACTCGTCCGAAACCATTACAAAAAGGACCGAAAAACAAGTTTTGATCCAATTTTAGGAGTTCATATAATTGATTACGAGCTTTTCAACAAGATTATATTGCAAAAAGTCCATTTCTGTATTTTTTACTCAGTTAAATGTCAAACGGGTCCATTTTACGGCCCATTTAGACCCGCTCACCTGAAACCTCTTCAAAAATGACTGAAAACAAGTTTTAATCAAATTTTAGGAGTTCATATAATTGATTACGATCGTTTCAACACGATTATATTGCAAAAACTCAATTTCTGTATTTTTTACTTAGTTAAAAGTCCAACGGGTCAATTTTACGGCCCATTTAGACCCGCTCATCCGAAACCTCTACAAAAAGGACCGCAAAACAAGTTTTAATCAAAACTTAAGAGTTCATATCGTTGATTACGAGCTTTTCAACACTATTGTATTGCAAAAATTCAATATATGTTCTTTTTACGCAGTTATAAGTTCAACGGGTCCATTTTAAGGCCCATTTAGACCCGCTCGTCCGAAACCACTACAAAAAGGACCGAAAAACAAGTTCTGATCCAATTTTAGGAGTTCATATAATTGATTACGAGCTTTTCAACAAGATTATATTGCAAAAAGTCAATTTATGTATTTTTTTACTCAGTTAAAAGTCCAACGGGTCTATTTTACGGCCCATTTAGACCCGCTCGCCCGAAACCTCTTCAAAAATGACTGAAAAACAAGTTTTAATCAAATTTTAGGAGTTCATATAATTGATTACGATCTTTTCAACACGAATATATTGCAAAAACTCAATTAAAGTACTTTTTACGGCCCATTTAGACCTGCTCGTCCGAAACCTCTACAAAAAGGACCGCAAAACAAGTTTTACTCAAAACTTAAGAGTTCATTCCGTTGATTACGAGCTTTTCAACATTATTGTATTGCAAAAATTCAATTTATGTTCTTTTTACGCAGTTATAAGTTCAACGGGTCCATTTTAAGGCCCATTTAGACCCGCTCGTCCGAAACCTCTACAAAAATGACCGAAAAAAAGTTTTGATCCAATTTTACGAGTTCATATAATTGATTACGAGCTTTTCAACAAGATTATATTGCAAAAAATCAAATTCGGTATTTTTTACCCAGTTAAAAGTCCAATGGGTCCATTTTACGGCCCATTTAGACCCGCTCGCCCGAAACCTCTTCAAAAATGACCGAAAAACAAGTTTTAATCAAATTTTAGGACTTCATATCATTGATTACGATCTTTTCAACACGATTATATTGCAAAAACTCAATTTTTGTACTTTTTACTCAGTTAAAAGTCCAACGGGTCCATTTTACGGCCCATTTAGACCCGCTCGCCTGAAACCTCTTCAAAAATGACCGAAAAACATGTTTTAATCAAATTTTAGGACTTCATATCATTGATTACGAGCTTTTCAACACGATTGTATTGCAAAAATTCTATTTATGTTCTTTTTACGCAATTATAAGTTCAACGGGTCAATTTTAAGGCCCATTTAGACCCGCTCGTCCGAAACATTTTCAAAAATGACTGAAAAACAAGTTTTGATCAAATTTTAGGAGTTCATATAATTTAGGCAAAATGACAAAAGATGCCCCCAACGTTTGCATGTTTTGTCATTTGGCCCCCTATTCTTTTTTTTTTTGGTCCAAATATGCCCCCAACGTTTGCTTGTTTTGTCATTTGGCCCCCTATTCTTTCTTTTGGTCCAAATATGCCCCCAATGTTTCATTCGTAGTCCAAATATGCCCCCAACGTTTCAATTTGGTCCAAATATGCCTCCGTTAGATGGAAACTGTTAGTCAACTGACGTTCAACAGCCGGTGTTGACTAGACTTGCCACGTATTAAGATCTGCTGATGCCACGTCAAATTTTTTTATAAGCCGTTGAACGTCAGTTGATTGACAGTTTACATCCAACAGGAGCATATTTGGACTATGAATGAAACGTTGGGGGCATATTTGGACCAAAAGAAAGAATAGGGGGCCAAATGACAAAACAAGCAAACGTTGGGGGCATATTTGGACCAAAAAAAAAGAATAGGGGGCCAAATGACAATATATGCAAACGTTAGGGGCATCTTTTGTCATTTTGCCTATAATTTATTACGAGCTTTTCAACAAGATTATATTGCAAAAACTCAAATTCGGTACTTTTTACATAGTTAAAAGTCCAACGGGTCCATTTTACGGCCCATTTAGACCCGCTCGTCCGAAACCACTACAAAAAGGACCGAAAAACAAGTTTTGATCCAATTTTAGGAGTTCATATAATTGATTACGAGCTTTTTAACAAGATTATATTGCAAAAAGTCCATTTCTGTATTTTTTACTCAGTTATAAGTCCAACGGGTCCATTTTACGGCCCATTAAGACCCGCTCACCCGAAACCTCTTAAAAATGACTGAAAAACAAGTTTTAATCAAATTTTAGGAGTTCATATAATTGATTACGATCTTTTCAACACGATTATATTGCAAAAACTCAATTTTTGTACTTTTTACTCAGTTAAAAGTCCAACAGGTCCATTTTACGGCCAATTTAGACCCGCTCGCCCTAAACCTCTTCAAAAATGACTGAAAAACAAGTTTTAATCGAATTTTAGGAGTTCATATAACTGATTACGATCTTTTCAACACGATTGTATTGCAAAAATTCAATTTATGTTCTTTTTACGCAGTTATAAGTTCAACGGGTCCATTTTAAGGCCCATTTAGACCCGCTCGTCCGAAACCTCTACAAAAAGGACCGAAAAAACAAGTTTTGATCCAATTTTATGAGTTCATATAATTGATTACGAGCTTTTCAACAAGATTATATTGCAAAAACTCAAATTCGGTATTTTTTACTCAGTTAAAAGCCCAACGGGTCCATTTTACGGCCCATTTAGACCCGCTCGCCCGAAACCTCTTCAAAAATGGCCGAAAAAAAGTTTTAATCAAATTTTAGGACTTCATATCATTGATTACGATCTTTTCAAAACGATTATATTGCTAAAAGTCCATTTCTGTATTTTTTACTCAGTTAAAATTCCAACGGGTCAATTTTACGGCCCATTTGGACCCGCTCGTTCGAAACCTCTACAAAAAGGACCGCAAAATAAGTTTTAATCAAAACTTAAGAGTTCATATCGTTCATTACGAGCTTTTCAACACTATTGTATTGCAAAAATTCAATTTCTGTTCTTTTTACGCAGTTATAAGTTCAACGGGTCCATTTTAAGGCCCATTTAGACCCGCTCGTCCGAAACCACTACAAAAAGGACCGAAAAACAAGTTTTGATCCAATTTTAGGAGTTCATATAATTGATTACGAGCTTTTCAACAAGATTATATTGCAAAAAGTCCATTTCTGTATTTTTTACTCAGTTAAAAGTCCAACGTGTCCATTTTACGGCCCATTTAGACCCGCTCACCCGAAACCTCTTCAAAAATGACTGAAAAACAAGTTTTAATCAAATTTTAAGAGTTCATATACTTGATTATGATCGTTTCAACACGATTATATTGGAAAAACTCAATTTCTGTATTTTTTACTAAGTTAAAGGTCCAACGGGTCCATTTTACGGCCCATTTAGACCCGCTCGTTCGAAACCTCTACAAAAATGACTGAAAAACAAGTTTTAATCAAATTTTAGGAGTTCATATAACTAATTACGATCTTTTCAACATGATTGTATTGCAAAAATTCAATTTCTGTTGTTTTTACGCAGTTATAAGTTGAACGGGTCCATTTTAAGACCCATTTAGACCCGCTAGTCCGAAACCTCTACAAAAAGGACCGAAAAACAAGTTTTGATCCAATTTTAGTTGTAACACCCGGGTTTAGGGGTTAGGTGAAAATAATATTTTAATATTATTTGGGCTCAGTTTTATAATTTAAATCATATTTCGGGTTTTGTTTTCAAATTAATTAATTTGGGTTGACCATGTTTTAAGATTAAACCCCATTTAACCATGGATTTCATACTATTGAAATTTTCCTTATTCATTAAGGGCAAAAGGGTCATTGGGCTTTTAAACTAAAACAAAACAAAAACACCCATTATCTACTGTTCATTCTCTTCTTCACCAACGGGAAAAAAAGCTCTCTACCCAATCTACTATTCCATTCAAAAGCTCTCTCATTTCAATTCCGTTTTGAAAGGTAATGGTATTTTTGACTTCCCCTCATCTCCCTCTCCATGAAAGTACCTTTTATTTTCGTTTTCATGAAGTTTTTAGAAAATGGAAGTTTTGAATATTTTGATTAAAAATGAGATCTTTATGTTGATAAATGAGATGTTTTGATTTGGTATGCTTAGTTATGGTATATAGAGGTCAAATGGTATGTCATATGTAAATTTTAAATGATTTTGAGCAATTTTCGGAATTGGGTTTCAAGGGGGTTTTTGGAGGGTTTTAAAGTGGTCTTTGGGGTTGTTTAATGTTGGATTTTGAGGGCTGGTGCTAGTATGATATATGAGGGTTGCTTTGAGTGTGTTTGGTGGTTGTTTGGATGCTTGAAATTGAAGATTTCAGTGGGTTTTAGGGGCTGCTCGGAAATTCTGTTTTGGGGTTGGTTTTGAGTGTTGGATGCTTGCTAATTTTAATCCGGGTTAGTTCCGATGATGAGTTATTGATTTCGAATGTTTTGTTTGTGTTTGAGATTGATTAGAATCGAGTTTGGGCATCGGTGAAGCATCGGAAGTGAATCCGGGAAATTGAAGGTGGTTGCTAGCTTGGTCCTTGAGCTTGGAAGCTTAGGTGAGTGGTTAAATGTTTTAAATGGATTTAAAATGGTTGGTTCGAGTATATGGACTAGGTTGGGCTTGGTAGACCCACCTAGAGTTAGGATTAGGGTGGTAGCCTAATCCTAAGCTTGATCTAGAGCCTTTGGATGAACTCATTTATGTGGTTGTGTATGTCTCGTATGAAATGTAATGTGTGTGCTTATGTATATTGTTTTATACATGTGAAATGAGATATGACTTGTGATGCTTGAGACATGCATGATGATGGGTGTTGGTGAGTACGTGCTAAGCACGGAAATGATTGGAATGAGTAATGTGAAATGAGTAAATGTTGGCACTAGTATACTTGAATACAAATGATCGATCATTAGGATGTTAGTGTGTACACATGAGTCAAAAGTCGCGCGTGGCCTTGGTGGCGTTGAGTCACCAAGGAGGAGTACGGGTTCGCCCGGAAATTGTATTTAAACATAGTCGGTGATGAGTGGAATCCCATCGACGGGGCGTGAGGATGAGTGGAATCCCCTCCGCGAGACCGGTGATGAGTGTAATCCCACCGTGAGGTAATGTGGTTGTTGGATGTGAGTTCCAACGTGTCTATCCGCGTATTCGGGTCATAGCTAGGTGCCAATGTTGGTTGATAAATGTATCAATGTGTTGAGATTAATGATCTTTATTTGGATGTTTGATGTGACTACTGGTGTCGAGGATTTAGAGCTTGTTGATCATGACATTTACTTGTATATTGCTCATGCATCTTATCTTGTGGCTCTTGTGGATCCTTAGTATATTTGTGTAATGCCTTGGCTAGATCGTGCTCGGACCCTGCAATGTTGAGGTTTGTTTTTAGAGCTCACCCTCACTAAGCATCATTGCTTACGCTCTCTTTGTTCAACATTGCAGATCTTTAGTTCGTGGGTTGCTTGAGCAAGTGGAGGGCCTCCAAGTGTGGTAGTTGGCTTGAGTACATCAAGTATGACTTTTAAATGTTAAACATGTAATAGTTCAAGCAATGGGACATGTGTCTTTTGATGGATGATCGTCGGTTGTTTAGGAGCTTGTTTAGACTCCATGTTATCGCTTTTGTATGGCTTGTGTTGCCATGTTTGAATTGTCATGCATGCCTAAATTGCTTATTCTAAATGTTAGCTATGTGTCTCTTGAGGTTGCCTTCATGTTTGAATGTTGAAGTGTGAGCCTTGAATGCTTGAATGCCATCTTGGGTCTATTGCATGATTTCCTTGATGTTTATACTTGTTGGGTGTTTGTATGGCTATATGGTGGTATGTAAATGTTGTGTGAAGGTTTGGTTGGGGCTAAGGAAGTCCTAGATTGCATCTAGATTCGAGTCTTGATCGTTTTGCTGAGTTTGGGAGGTTTTGCAGTGCAGGGGTATCGATACGGTTGGTACGGTATCGATACCACCTTCTTGTTTCAGGCCTCGTGTATCGATACACTTGGGGGTGTATCGATACCATTTTGGTCACTGGAGCTACTGCCCATTTTGGTATCGATACGGGTCCCTTGCGTATCGATACGGTCATCTTAGCATTGACCGTGAGAAGTCAACCGTTGGGGAGAGTATCGATACCCTCCAAGGGCGTATCGATACGGTCTCCACTGGTTGACTCTGACCAGTTGACCTAGTCAAGGGGTATCGATACACCCCTTAGGTGTATCGATACCGCCTGCAGTATAAGTTTAAAATTTGGCTGTAACATGTTAGTTTGAGTTCGTTCATTTGTTTCGTGAATGTTGTTCCGCTGTATGACCACTTAGGATCTAATACTCGTCTAGACAAGATTTAAAATGAAAAAAAAAATTATAAGGTTGTTAACCGAGGGGGAACCTTAACGGGTTTCGCTTCGGTTTTCCCCGTGTGGCCCACTCGGACCGGTCATCCGGCCAAACCGGGACGAGGGGGTTACATTAGGAGTTCATATAATTGATTACGAGCTTTTCAACCAGATTATATTGCAAAAACTCAAATTTGGTATTTTTTACTCAGTTAAAAGTCCAACGGGTCCATTTTACGGCCCATTTAGACCCGCTCGCACGAAACCTCTTCAAAAATGACTGAAAAACAAGTTTTAATCAAATTTTAGGAGTTCATATAATTGATTACGATGTTTTCAACACGATTATATTGCAAAAACTCAATTTTTGTACTTTTTACTCAGTGAAAAGTCCAACGGGTCCATTTTACGGCCCATTTAGACCCGCTCGTCCGAAACCTCTACAAAAAGGACCGCAAAACAAGTTTTAATCAAAACTTAAGAGTTCATATCGTTGATTACGAGCTTTTCAACACTATAGTATTGCAAAAATTCAATTTCTGTTCTTTTTACGCAGTTATAAGTTCAACGGGTCCATTTTAAGGCTCATTTAGACCCGCTCGTCCGAAACCTCTACAAAAAGGACCGAAAAAACAAGTTTTGATCAAATTTTATGAGTTCATATAATTGATTACGAGCTTTTCAACAAGATTATATTGCAAAAACTCAAATTCAGTATTTTTTACTTAGTTAAAAGTCCAACGGGTCCATTTTACGGCCCATTTAGACCCGCTCGCACGAAACCTCTTCAAAAATGACTGAAAAACAAGTTTTAATCAAATTTTAGGAGTTCATATAATTGATTACGATCTTTTCAACACGATTATATTGCAAAAACTCAATTTTTGTACTTTTTACTCAGTGAAAAGTCCAACGGGTCCATTTTACGGCCCATTTAGACCCGCTCGTCCGAAACCTCTACAAAAAGGACCGCAAAACAAGTTTTAATCAAAACTTAAGAGTTCATATCGTTGATTACGAGCTTTTCAACACTATAGTATTGCAAAAATTCAATTTCTGTTCTTTTTACGCAGTTATAAGTTCAACGGGTCCATTTTAAGGCTCATTTAGACCCGCTCGTCCGAAACCTCTACAAAAAGGACCGAAAAAACAAGTTTTGATCAAATTTTATGAGTTCATATAATTGATTACGAGCTTTTCAACAAGATTATATTGCAAAAACTCAAATTCAGTATTTTTTACTTAGTTAAAAGTCCAACGGGTCCATTTTACGGCCCATTTAGACCCGCTCGCCCGAAACCTCTTCAAAAATGACTGAAAAACAAGTTTTAATCAAATTTTAGGAGTTCATATAATTGATTACGATCTTTTCAACACGATTATATTGCAAAAACTCAATTTAAGTACTTTTTACTCAGTTAAAAGTCCAACGGGTCCATTTTACGGCCCATTTAGACCTGCTCGTCCGAAACCTCTACAAAAATGACCGCAAAACATGGTTTAATCAAAACTTAAGAGTTCATATCGTTGATTACGAGCTTTTCAATACTATTGTATTGCAAAAATTCAATTTATGTTCTTATTACGCAGTTATAAGTTCAACGGGTCCATTTTAAGGCCCATTTAGACCCGCTCGTCCGAAACCACTACAAAAAGGACCGAAAAAAAAGTTTTGATCCAATTTTAGGAGTTCATATAGTTGATTACGAGCTTTTCAACAAGATTATATTGCAAAAAGTCAAATTCGATATTTTTTACTCAGTTAAAAGTCCAACGGGTCCATTTTACGGCCCATTTAGACCCGCTCGCCCGAAACCTCTTCAAAAATGACTGAAAAACAAGTTTTAATCAAATTTTAGGAGTTCATATAACTAATTACGATCTTTTCAACATGATTGTATTGCACAAATTCAATTTCTGTTCTTTTTACGCAGTTATAAGTTCAACGGGTCCATTTTAAGGCCCATTTAGACCCGCTCGTCTGAAACCTCTTAAAAAATGACTGAAAAACAAGTTTTGATCAAAGTTTAGGAGTTCATATAACTGATTACGAGCTTTTCAACAAGATTATATTGCAAAAACTCAAATTCGGTATTTGTTACTCAGTTCAAAGTCAAACGGGTCCATTTTATGGTCCATTTAGACCCGCTCGCCCGAAACCTCTTCAAAAATGACCGAAAAAAAAGTTTTAATCAAATTTTAAGACTTCATATCATTGATTACGATCTTTTCAACACGATTATATTGCAAAAACTCAATTTTTGTACTTTTTACTCAGTTAAAAGTCCAACGGGTCTGGGATACGGTTAAGATTAACAATTATTTCAACCCAATTGATGCCAATGCCATTCTCCGTATCCCCATCATAAATGATCAACGTGATTCAATACTCTGGTCTCCCAACGACGCGGGTATTTACTCGGTCCGTTCTGGATATACTTTCTTACAACGTTCAATAACCCAACCTTCTCCACCAACTCGTTTTTGGAAGTTTTTATCCAAAATCAAAGCTTTACCCAAAGTTAAAACATTTGGCTGGCGTATGGCTTCCGACGCTTTACCAGTTGGATCTAAAATGCAAGCTTTCAACCCGAGCTCGGGGCCTTGCTCTATCTGTGGTGGCCACTCGGAATCGATCCTTCACGCGCTTCGTGACTGCCCTGGGGCATCTGAAGCTCTCCAACTTAGTGGTATTCCTATCTCTCTCTATAAGAGTTTAGCTCTTACGCCCATACAATGGTTAGAGGAAGCAGCCTCTACCATTTCCTCTGACAAGTTTGGTCTCTTCCTTACAGTTTTATGGAATATATGGAACAGACGAAATGATTGGGTTCACAACCACCATCTACAACCTCCATGGCTAATTGCAGTTAATTCGATTAGCTTACACGACGACTTTTGCAAATCCTTAAAATCGATTGATCCAGCTCCATCTACATTTTCTACTGCCTCTCCTCCACCTTCTCCTATCAAAATAAATGTGGATGGAGCCTTTAACCCATCTACTCGAGCAGCAGCCGTCGGCGTTGTTGCTCGTGATTCTGCAGGTACAGTCGTGGGTGGTCTTGCTTTCCCTGTTGGTAGCTGTCAGGACGCAATTACTAGTGAAGGGGAAAGCATTCTAGCTGGCCTCACTTTTGCCCGATCTCAAGGTTGGGCTCGCGTCTTGGTCGAAACTGACTGCGCTTCTCTCGCGAATAGGATCAACAATCCTGCTCAGGACCTATCTACTATGGGACCAACTATTCTCAAGATACAAGCCGCTTTTCATGATTTCGACTTTATTACTATTTCTTTTGTACGCCGTGAGGCAAATATTTTAGCCCATACTTTGGCTACCTTTTCTCTGAACTCTATGACTTCTATGTCATTTAATTCGGATGTCCCATATTGTATTCAACATCTTGTAACACATCATTCTTGATTAATAATATTTGGGCACTCTTTTCCCCTTTTTAGGGTCCTCTAGCTCTGCTTGAAGGACAGTAGTAGGGGTTTTTAATGAGGCCTTTTCTTCAAAAAAAAGTCCAACGGGTCTATTTTACGGCCCATTTAGACCCGTTCGACCGAAACCTCTACAAAAAGGACCGCAAAACATGTTTTAATCAAAACTTAAGAGTTCATATCGTTGATTACAGGCCTTTCAACACTATTGTATTGCAAAAATGCAGTTATAAGTTCAACGAGTCCATTTTAAGGCCCATTTAGACCCGCTCGTCCGAAACCTCTACAAAAAGGACGGAAAAACAAGTTTTGATCCAATTTTACGAGTTCATATAATTGATTACGAGCTTTTAACAAGATTATATTGCAAAAACTCAAATTCGGTATTTTTTACTTAGTTAAAAGTCCAACGGGTCCATTTTACGGCCCATTTAGACCCGCTCGCCCGAAACCTCTTCAAAAATGACTGAAAAACAAGTTTTAATCAAATTTTAAGAGTTCATATAATTGATTACGATCGTTTCAACACGATTATATTGCAAAAACTCAATTTATGTAATTTTTACTCAGTTAAAAGTCCAACGGGTCCATTTTACGGCCCATTTACACCCGCTCGTCCGAAACCTCTACAAAAAGGACCGCAAAACAAGTTTTAATCAAAACTTAAGAGTTCATATCTTTGATTACGAGCTTTTCAACACTATTGTATTGCAAAAATTCAATTTCTGTTCTTTTTACGCAGTTATAAGTTCAACGGGTCCATTTTAAGGCCCATTTAGACCCGCTCGTCCGAAACCTCTACAAAAAGGACTGAAAAACAAGTTTTATCAAATTTTACGAGTTCATATAATTGATTACAAGCTTTTCAACAAGTTTATATTACAAAAACTCAAATTCGGTATTTTTTACTTAGTTAAAAGTCCAACGGGTCCATTTTACGGCTCATTTAGACCCGCTCTCCCGAAACCTCTTCAAAAATGACTCAAATTCGGTATTTTTCAACACGATTATATTGCAAAAACTCAATTTTTGTACTTTTTACTCAGTTAAAAGTCCAATGGGTCCATTTTACGGCCCATTTAGACCCGCTCGTCCGAAACCTCTACAAAAAGGACCACAAAACAAGTTTTAATCAAAACTTAAGAGTTCATATCGTTGATTACGGGCTTTTCAACACTATTGTATTGCAAAAATTCAATTTATGTTCTTTTTACGCAGTTATAAGTTCAACGACTCCATTTTAAGGCCCATTTAGACCCGCTCGTCCGAAACCTCAACAAAAAGGACGGAAAAACAAGTTTTGATCCAATTTTACGAGTTCATATAATTGATTACGAGCTTTTCAACACGATTATATTGCAAAAACTCAATTCATATACTTTTTACTCAGTTAAAAGTCCAACGAGTCCATTTTACGGCCCATTTAGACCTGCTCGTCCGAAACCACTACAAAAAGGACCGAAAAACAAGTTTTTATCCAATTTTAGGAGTTCATATAATAGATTACGAGCTTTTCAACAAGATTATATTGCAAAACGTCCATTTCTGTATTTTTTACTCAGTTATAAGTCCAACGGGTCCATTTTACGGCTCATTTAGACCCGCTTGCCCGAAACCTCTTCAAAAATGACTGAAAAACAAGTTTTAATCAAATTTTAAGAGTTCATATAATTGATTACGATCGTTTCAACACGATTATCTTGCAAAAACTCAATTTATGTAATTTTTATTCAGTTAAAAGTCCAACGGGTCCATTCTACGGCCCATTTACACCCGCTCGTCCGAAACCTCTACAAAAAGGACCGCAAAACAAGTTTTAATCAAAACTTAAGAGTTCATATCTTTGATTACGAGCTTTTCAACACTATTGTATTGCAAAAATTCAATTTCTGTTCTTTTTACGCAGTTATAAGTTCAACGGGTCCATTTTAAGGCCCATTTAGACCCGCTCGTCCGAAACCACTACAAAAAGGACCGAAAAACAAGTTTTGATCCAATTTTAGGAGTTCATATAATTGATTACGAGCTTTTCAACAAGATTATATTGCAAAAAGTCCATTTCTGTATTTTTTACTCAGTTAAAAGTCCAACGTGTCCATTTTACGGCCCATTTAGACCCGTTCACCCGAAACCTCTTCAAAAATGACTGAAAAACAAGTTTTAATCAAATTTTAGGAGTTCATATAATTGATTACGATCGTTTCAACACGATTATATTGCAAAAACTCAATTTCTGTATTTTTTACTCAGATAAAGGTCCAACGGGTCTATTTTACGGCCCATTTACACCCGCTCGTCCGAAACCTCTACAAAAAGGACTGGAAAACAAGTTTTAATCAAAACTTAAGAGTTCATATCGTTGATTACGAGCTTTTCAAAACTATTGTATTGCAAAAATTTAATTTCTGTTCTTTTTACGCAGTTATAACTTCAACGGGTCCATTTTAAGGCCCATTTAGACCCGGTCGCCCGAAACCTCTACAAAAAGGACCGAAAAACAAGTTTTGATCAAATTTTAGGAGTTCATATAATTGATTATGAGCTTTTCAACAAGATTATATTGCAAAAACTCAAATTCGATATTTTTTCTCAGTTAAAAGTCCAACGGGTCCATTTTATGGCCCATTTAGACCCGCTCGCCCGAAACCTCTTAAAAATGACTGAAAAACAAGTTTTAATCAAATTTTAGGAGTTCATATAATTGATTACGATCTTTTCAACACGATTATATTGCAAAAACTCAATTTTTGTACTTTTTACTCAGTTAAAAGTCCAACAGGTCCATTTTACGGCCCATTTAGACCCGCTCGCCCGAAACCTCTTCAAAAATAAATGAAAACAAGTTTTAATCAAATTTTAGGAGTTCATATAACTGATTACGATCTTTTCAACACGATTGTATTGCAAAAATTCAATTTATGTTTTTTTTACGCAGTTATAAGTTCAACGGGTCCATTTTAAGGCCCATTTAGACCCGCTCGTCCGAAACCTCTACAAAAAGGACCGAAAAAACAAGTTTTGATCCAATTTTATGAGTTCATATAATTGATTACGAGCTTTTCAACAAGATTATATTGCAAAAACTCAAATTCGGTATTTTTTACTCAGTTAAAAGCCCAACGGGTCCATTTTACGGCCCATTTAGACCCGCTCGCCCGAAACCTCTTCAAAAATGACTGAAAAACAAGTTTTAATCAAATTTTAAGAGTTCATATAATTGATTACGATCGTTTCAACACGATTATATTGCAAAAACTCAATTTATGTAATTTTTACTCAGTTAAAAGTCTAACGGGTCCATTTTACGGCCCATTTACACCCGCTCGTCCGAAACCTCTACAAAAAGGACCGCAAAATAAGTTTTAATCAAAACTTAAGAGTTCATATCTTTGATTACGAGCTTTTCAACACTATTGTATTGCAAAAATTCAATTTCTGTTCTTTTTACGCAGTTATAAGTTCAACGGGTCCATTTTAAGGCCCATTTAGACCCGCTCGTCCGAAACCACTACAAAAAGGACTGAAAAACAAGTTTTATCAAATTTTACGAGTTCATATAATTGATTACGATCGTTTCAACACGATTATATTGCAAAAACTCAATTTATGTAATTTTTACTCAGTTAAAAGTCCAACGGGTCCATTTTATGGCCCATTTAGACTCGCTCGCCCGAAACCTCTTAAAAATGACTGAAAAACAAGTTTTAATCAAATTTTAGGAGTTCATATAATTGATTACGATCTTTTCAACACGATTATATTGCAAAAACTCAATTTTTGTACTTTTTACTCAGTTAAAAGTCCAACAGGTCCATTTTACGGCCCATTTAGACCCGCTCGCCCGAAACCTCTTCAAAAATGACTGAAAAACAAGTTTTAATCAAATTTTAGGAGTTCATATAACTGATTACGATCTTTTCAACACGATTGTATTGCAAAAATTCAATTTATGTTCTTTTTACGCAGTTATAAGTTCAACGGGTCCATTTTAAGGCCCATTTAGACCCGCTCGTCCGAAACCTCTACAAAAAGGACCGAAAAACTCAAATTCGGTATTTTTTACTCAGTTAAAAGCCCAACGGATCCATTTTACGGCCCATTTAGACCCGCTCGCCCGAAACCTCTTCAAAAATGACCGAAAAAAGTTTTAATCAAATTTTAGGACTTCATATCATTGATTAGGATCTTTTCAAAACGATTATATTGCTAAAAGTCCATTTCTGTATTTTTTACTCAGTTAAAATTCCAACGGGTCAATTTTACGGTCCATTTGGACCCGCTCGTTCGAAACCTCTACAAAAAGGACCGCAAAACAAGTTTTAATCAAAACTTAAGAGTTCATATCGTTCATTACGAGCTTTTCAACACTATTGTATTGCAAAAATTCAATTTATGTTCTTTTTACGCAGTTATAAGTTCAACGGGTCCATTTTAAGGCCCATTTAGACCCGCTCGTCCGAAACCACTACAAAAAGGACCGAAAAACAAGTTTTGATCCAATTTTAGGAGTTCATATAATTGATTACGAGCTTTTCAACAAGATTATATTGCAAAAAGTCCATTTCTGTATTTTTTACTCAGTTAAAAGTCCAACGTGTCCATTTTACGGCCCATTTAGACCCGCTCGCCCGAAACCTCTGCAAAAATGACTGAAAAACAAGTTTTAATCAAATTTTAAGAGTTCATATAATTGATTACGATCGTTTCAACACGATTATATTGCAAAAACTCAATTTATGTAATTTTTACTCAGTTAAAAGTCCAACGGGTCCATTTTAGGGCCCATTTACACCCGCTCGTCCGAAACCTCTACAAAAAGGACCGCAAAACAAGTTTTAATCAAAACTTAAGAGTTCATATCTTTGATTACGAGCTTTTCAACACTATTGTATTGCAAAAATTCAATTTCTGTTCTTTTTACGCAGTTATAAGTTCAACGGGTCCATTTTAAGGCCCATTTAGACCCGCTCGTCCGAAACCTCTACAAAAAGGACTGAAAAACAAGTTTTATCAAATTTTACGAGTTCATATAATTGATTACGAGCTTTTCAACAAGTTTATATTACAAAAACTCAAATTCGGTATTTTTTACTCAGTTAAAAGTCCAACTGGTCCATTTTACGGCCCATTTAGACCCGCTCACCCGAAACCTCTTCAAAAATGACTGAAAAACAAGTTTTAATCAAATTTTAAGAGTTCATATAATTGATTACGATCGTTTCAACACGATTATATTGCAAAAACTCAATTTATGTAATTTTTACTCAGTTAAAAGTCCAACGGGTCCATTTTACGGCCCATTTACACCCGCTCGTCCGAAACCTCTACAAAAAGGACCGCAAAACATGTTTTAATCAAAACTTAAGAGTTCATATCGTTGATTACGAGCTTTTCAACACTATTGTATTGCAAAAATTCAATTTCTGTTCTTTTGACGCAGTTATAAGTTCAACGGGTCCATTTTAAGGCCCATTTAGACCCGCTCGTCCGAAACCACTACAAAAAGGACCGAAAAACAAGTTTTGATCCAATTTTAGGAGTTCATATAATTGATTACGAGCTTTTCAACAAGGTTATATTGAAAAACGTCAATTTCTGTATTTTTTACTCAGTTAAAAGTCCAACGGGTCCATTTTACGGCCCATTTAGACCCGCTCGCCCGAAACCTCTTCTAAAATGACTGAAAAACAAGTTTTAATCAAATTTTAGGAGTTCATATAATTGATTATGATCGTTTCAACACGATTATATTGCAAAAACTCAATTTGTGTATTTTTTACTCAATTAAAAGTTCAACGGGTCCATTTTACGGCCCATTTAAACCCGCTCGTCCGAAACCTCTACAAAAAAGACCGTAAAACAAGTTTTAATCAAAACTTAAGAGTTCATCTCGTTTATTACGAGCTTTTCAACACGATTGTATTGCAAAAATTCTTTTTCTGTTCTTTTTACGCAGTTATAAGTTCAACGGGTCCATTTTAAGGCCCATTTAGACCCGCTCGTCCGAAACCACTACAAAAAGGACCGAAAAACAAGTTTTGATCCAATTTTAGGAGTTCATATAATTGATTACGAGCTTTTCAAAAAGATTATATTGCAAAAAGTCCATTTCTGTATTTTTTACTCAGTTAAAAGTCCAACTGGTCCATTTTACGGCCCATTTAGACCCGCTCGCCCGAAACCTCTTCAAAAATGACTGAAAAACAAGTTTTAATCAAATTTTAGGAGTTCATATAACTGATTACGATCTTTTCAACACGATTGTATTGCAAAAATTCAATTTATGTTCTTTTTACGCAGTTATAAGTTCAACGGGTCCATTTTAAGGCCCATTTAGACCCGCTCGTCCGAAACCTCTACAAGAAGGACCGAAAAAACAAGTTTTGATCCAATTTTATGAGTTCATATAATTGATTACAAGCTTTTCAACAAGATTATATTGCAAAAACTCAAATTCGGTATTTTTTACTCAGTTAAAAGCCCAACGGATCCATTTTACGGCCCATTTAGACCCGCTCGCCCGAAACCTCTTCAAAAATGACCGAAAAAAGTTTTAATCAAATTTTAGGACTTCATATCATTGATTAGGATCTTTTCAAAACGATTATATTGCTAAAAGTCCATTTCTGTATTTTTTACTCAGTTAAAAGTCCAACGGGTCCATTTTGCGGCCCATTTACACCCGCTCGTCCGAAACCTCTACAAAAAGGACCGCAAAACAAGTTTTAATCAAAACTTAAGAGTTCATATCGGTGATTACGAGCTTTTCAACACTATTGTATTGCAAAAATTCAATTTCTGTTGTTTTTACGCAGTTATAAGTTGAACGGGTCCATTTTAAGGCCCATTTAGACCCGCTAGTCCGAAACCTCTACAAAAAGGACCGAAAAACAAGTTTTGATCCAATTTTAGGAGTTCATATAATTGATTACGAGCATTTCAACAAGATTATATTGCAAAAACTCAAATTTGGTATTTTTTACTCAGTTAAAAGTCCAACGGGTCCATTTTACGGCCCATTTAGACCCGCTCGCACGAAACCTCTTCAAAAATGACTGAAAAACATGTTTTAATCAAATTTTAGGAGTTCATATAATTGATTACGATCTTTTCAACACGATTATATTGCAAAAACTCAATTTTTGTACTTTTTACTCAGTTAAAAGTCCAACAGGTCCATTTTACGGCCCATTTAGACCCGCTCGTCCGAAACCTCTACAAAAAGAACCGCAAAACAAGTTTTAATCAAAACTTAAGAGTTCATATCGTTGATTACGAGCTTTTCAACACTATAGTATTGCAAAAATTCAATTTCTGTTCTTTTTACGCAGTTATAAGTTCAACGGGTCCATTTTAAGGCCCATTTAGACCCGCTCGTCCGAAACCTCTACAAAAAGGACCGAAAAAACAAGTTTTGATCCAATTTTATGAGTTCATATAATTGATTACGAGCTTTTCAACAAGATTATATTGCAAAAACTCAAATTCGGTATTTTTTACTTAGTTAAAAGTCCAACGAGTCCATTTTACGGCCCATTTAGACCCGCTCGCCCGAAACCTCTTCAAAAATGACTGAAAAACAAGTTTTAATCAAATTTTAGGAGTTCATATAATTGATTACGATCTTTTAAACACGATTATATTGCAAAAAACTCAATTTAAGTACTTTTTACTCAGTTAAAAGTCCAACGGGTCCATTTTACGGCCCATTTAGACCCGCTCGTCCGAAACCTCTACAAAAAGGACCGCAAAACATGTTTTAATCAAAACTTAAGTGTTCATATCGTTGATTACGAGCTTTTCAACACTATTGTATTGCAAAAATTCAATTTCTGTTCTTTTGACGCAGTTATAAGTTCAACGGGTCCATTTTAAGGCCCATTTAGACCCGCTCGTCCGAAACCACTACAAAAAGGACCGAAAAACAAGTTTTGATCCAATTTTAGGAGTTCATATAATTGATTACGAGCTTTTCAACAAGGTTATATTGAAAAACGTCAATTTCTGTATTTTTTACTCAGTTAAAAGTCCAACGGGTCCATTTTACGGCCCATTTAGACCCGCTCGCCCGAAACCTCTTCTAAAATGACTGAAAAACAAGTTTTAATCAAATTTTAGGAGTTCATATAATTGATTATGATCGTTTCAAAACGATTATATTGCAAAAACTCAATTTGTGTATTTTTTACTCAATTAAAAGTCCAACGGGTCCATTTTACGGCCCATTTAAACCCGCTCGTCCGAAACCTCTACAAAAAAGACCGTAAAACAAGTTTTAATCAAAACTTAAGAGTTCATATCGTTTATTACGAGCTTTTCAACACGATTGTATTGCAAAAAAAATTTTTCTGTTCTTTTTACGCAGTTATAAGTTCAACGGGTCCATTTTAAGGCCCATTTAGACCCGTTCGTCCGAAACCTCTTAAAAAATGACTGAAAAACAAGTTTTGATCAAATTTTAGGAGTTCATATAATTGATTACGAGCTTTTCAACAAGATTATATTGCAAAATCTCAAATTCGGTATTTGTTACTCAGTTAAAAGTCCAACGAGTCCATTTTACGGCCCATTTAGACCCGCTCACCCGAAACCTCTTCAAAAATGACCGAAAAAAGAAGTTTTAATCAAATTTTAGGACTTCATATCATTGATTACAATCTTTTCAACACTATTATATTGCAAAAACTCCATTTTTGTACTTTTTACTCAGTTAAAAGTCCAACGGGTCCATTTTACGGTCTATTTAGACCTGCTCGTCCGAAACCTCTACAAAAAGGACCGCAAAACAAGTTTTAATCAAAACATAAGAGTTCATATCATTGATTACGAGCTTTTCAACACTATTGTCTTGCAAAATTCAATTTCTATTCTTTTTACGCAGTTATAAGTTCAACGGGTCCATTTTAAGGCCCATTTAGACCCGCTCGTCCGAAACCTCTACAAAAAGGACCGAAAAACAAGTTTTGATCCAATTTTACGAGTTCATATAATTGATTACGAGCTTTTCAACAAGATTATATTGCAAAAACTCAAATTCGGTATTTTTTACTCAGTTAAAATTCCAACGGGTCCATTTTACGGCTCATTTAGACCCGCTCACCCGAAACCTCTTCAAAAATGACTGAAAAACAAGTTTTAATCAAATTTTAGGACTTCATATAATTGATTACGATCTTTTCAACACGATTATATTGCAAAAACTCAATTATTGTACTTTTTACTCAGTTAAAAGTCCAACGGGTCCATTTTACGGCCCATTTAGACCCGCTCGTCCGAAACCTCTACAAAAAGGACCGCAAAACAAGTTTTAATCAAAACTTAAGAGTTCATATAGTTGATTACGAGCTTTTCAACACTATTGTATTGCAAAAATTCAATTTATGTTCTTTTTACGCAGTTATAAGTTCAACGGGTCCATTTTAAGGCCCATTTAGACCCGCTCGTCCGAAAACACTACAAAAAGGACCGAAAAACAAGTTTTAATCAAATTTTAGGAGTTCATATAATTGATTACGATCGTTTCAACACGATTATATTGCAAAAACTAAATTTATGTATTTTTTACTCAGTTAAAGGTCCAACGGGTCCATTTTACGGCCCATTTAGACCCGCTCGTCTGAAACCTCTACAAAAAGGACCGCAAAACAAGTTTTAATAAAAACCTAAGAGTTCATTTCGTTGATTACGAGCTTTTCAACACTATTGTATTGCAAAAATTCAATTTCTGTTCTTTTTACGCAGTTATAAGTTCAACGGGTCCATTTTAAGGCCCATTTAGACCCGCTCGCCCGAAACCTCTTCAAAAATGACCGAAAAACATGTTTTAATCAAATTTTAGGACTTCATATCATTGATTACGATCTTTTCAACACGATTATATTGCAAAAAATCAAATTCGGTACTTTTTACTCAGTTAAAAGTCCAACGGGTCCATTTTACGGCCCATTTAGACCCGCTCGTCCGAAACCACTACAAAAAGGACCGCAAAACAAGTTTTAATCAAAACTTAAGAGTTCATATCGTTGATTACGAGCTTTTCAACACTATTGTATTGCAAAAATTCAATTTATGTTCTTTTTAGGCAGTTATAAGTTCAACGGGTCCATTTTAAGGCCCATTTAGACCCGCTAGTCCAAAACCTCTACAAAAAGGACCGAAAAACAAGTTTTGATCCAATTTTAGGAGTTCATATAATTGATTACGAGCTTTTCAACAAGATTATATTGCAAAAAATCAAATTTGGTATTTTTTACTCAGTTAAAAGTCCAACGGGTCCATTTTACGGCCCATTTAGACCCGCTCGCACGAAACCTCTTCAAAAATGACTGAAAAACAAGTTTTAATCAAATTTTAGGAGTTCATATAATTGATTACGATCTTTTCAACACGATTATATTGCAAAAACTCAATTTTTGTACTTTTTACTCAGTTAAAAGTCCAACGGGTCCATTTTACGGCCCATTTAGACCCGCTCGTCCGAAACCTCTACAAAAAGGACCGCAAAACAAGTTTTAATCAAAACTTAAGAGTTCATATCGTTGATTACGAGCTTTTCAACACTATAGTATTGCAAAAATTCAATTTCTGTTCTTTTTGCGCAGTTATAAGTTCAACGGGTCCATTTTAAGGCCCATTTAGACCCGCTCGTCCGAAACCTCTACAAAAAGGACCGAAAAAACAAGTTTTGATCCAATTTTATGAGTTCATATAATTGATTACGAGCTTTTCAACAAGATTATATTGCAAAAACTCAAATTCGGTATTTTTTACTTAGTTAAAAGTCCAACGGGTCCATTTTACGGCCCATTTAGACCAGCTCGCCCGAAACCTCTTCAAAAATGACTGAAAAACAAGTTTTAATCAAATTTTAGGAGTTCATATAATTGATTACGATCTTTTCAACACGATTATATTGCAAAAACTCAATTTAAGTACTTTTTACTCAGTTAAAAGTCCAACGAGTCCATTTTACGGCACATTTAGACCCGCTCGTCTGAAACCTCTACAAAAAGGACCGCAAAACATGTTTTAATCAAAACTTAAGAGTTCATATCGTTGATTACGAGCTTTTCAACACTATTGTATTGCAAAAATTCAATTTCTGTTCTTTTTACGCAGTTATAAGTTCAACGGGTCCATTTTAAGGCCCATTTAGACCCGCTCGTCCGAAACCACTACAAAAAGGACCGAAAAACAAGTTTTGATCCAATTTTAGGAGTTCATATAATTGATTACGAACTTTTCAACAAGATTATATTGAAAAACGTCAATTTCTGTATTTTTTACTCAGTTAAAAGTCCAACGGGTCCATTTTACGGCCCATTTAGACCCGCTCGCCCGAAACCTCTTCTAAAATGACTGAAAAACAAGTTTTAATCAAATTTTAGGAGTTCATATAATTGATTACGATCGTTTCAACACGATTATATTGCAAAAACTCAATTTGTGTATTTTTTACTCAATTAAAAGTCCAACGGGTCCATTTTACGGCCCATTTAAACCCGCTCGTCCGAAACCTCTACAAAAAGGACCGTAAAACAAGTTTTAATCAAAACTTAAGAGTTCATATCGTTTATTACGAGCTTTTCAACACGATTGTATTGCAAAAAATCTATTTTTGTTCTTTTTACGCAGTTATAAGTTTAATGGTCCATTTTAAGGCCCATTTAGACCCGCTCTTCCGAAACCTCTTCAAAAAGGACCGAAAAACAAGTTTTGATCAAATTTTAGGTGTTCATATAATTTATTACGAGCTTTTCAACAAGATTATATTGCAAAAACTATAATTCGGTAATTTTTACTTAGTTAAAAGTCCAACGGTCCATTTTACGGCCCATTTAGACCCGCTCGTCTGAAACCTCTACAAAAAGGACCGCAAAACAAGTTTTAATAAAAACCTAAGAGTTCATTTCGTTGATTACGAGCTTTTCAACACTATTGTATTGCAAAAATTCAATTTCTGTTCTTTTTACGCAGTTATAAGTTCAACGGGTCCATTTTAAGGCCCATTTAGACCCGCTCGCCCGAAACCTCTTCAAAAATGACCGAAAAAGAAGTTTTAATCAAATTTTAGGACTTCATATCATTGATTACGATCTTTTCAACACGATTATATTGCAAAAAATCAAATTCGGTACTTTTTACTCAGTTAAAAGTCCAACGGGTCCATTTAGACCCGCTCGTCCGAAACCTCTACAAAAAGGACCGCAAAACAAGTTTTAATCAAAACTTAAGAGTTCATATCGTTGATTACGAGCTTTTCAACACTATTGTATTGCAAAAATTCAATTTATGTTCTTATTACGTAGTTATAAGTTCAACGGGTCCATTTTAAGGCCCATTTAGACCCGCTAGTCCGAAACCACTACAAAAAGGATCGAAATACAAGTTTTGATCCAATTTTAGGAGTTCATATAATTGATTACGAGCTTTTCAAAAAGATTATATTGAAAAACGTCAATTTCTGTATTTTTTACTCAGTTAAAAGTCCAACGGGTCCATTTTACGGCCCATTTAGACCCGCTCGCCCGAAACCTCTTCTAAAATGACTGAAAAACAAGTTTTAATCAAATTTTAGGAGTTCATATAATTGATTACGATCGTTTCAACACGATTATATTGCAAAAACTCAATTTGTGTATTTTTTACTCAATTAAAAGTCCAACGGGTCCATTTTACGGCCCATTTAAACCCGCTCGTCCGAAACCTCTACAAAAAGGACCGTAAAACAAGTTTTAATCAAAACTTAAGAGTTCATATCGTTTATTACGAGCTTTTCAACACGATTGTATTGCAAAAAATCTATTTTTGTTCTTTTTACGCAGTTATAAGTTTAATGGGTCCATTTTAAGGCCCATTTAGACCCGCTCTTCCGAAACCTCTTCAAAAAGGACCGAAAAACAAGTTTTGATCAAATTTTAGGTGTTCATATAATTTATTACGAGCTTTTCAACAAGATTATATTGCAAAAACTATAATTCGGTAATTTTTACTTAGTTAAAAGTCCAACGGTCCATTTTACGGCCCATTTAGACCCGCTCGTCTGAAACCTCTACAAAAAGGACCGCAAAACAAGTTTTAATAAAAACCTAAGAGTTCATTTCGTTGATTACGAGCTTTTCAACACTATTGTATTGCAAAAATTCAATTTCTGTTCTTTTTACGCAGTTATAAGTTCAACGGGTCCATTTTAAGGCCCATTTAGACCCGCTCGCCCGAAACCTCTTCAAAAATGACCGAAAAAGAAGTTTTAATCAAATTTTAGGACTTCATATCATTGATTACGATCTTTTCAACACGATTATATTGCAAAAAATCAAATTCGGTACTTTTTACTCAGTTAAAAGTCCAACGGGTCCATTTAGACCCGCTCGTCCGAAACCTCTACAAAAAGGACCGCAAAACAAGTTTTAATCAAAACTTAAGAGTTCATATCGTTGATTACGAGCTTTTCAACACTATTGTATTGCAAAAATTCAATTTATGTTCTTATTACGTAGTTATAAGTTCAACGGGTCCATTTTAAGGCCCATTTAGACCCGCTAGTCCGAAACCACTACAAAAAGGACCGAAATACAAGTTTTGATCCAATTTTAGGAGTTCATATAATTGATTACGAGCTTTTCAAAAAGATTATATTGCAAAAAGTCCATTTCTGTATTTTTTACTCAATTAAAAGTCTAACGGGTCCATTTTACGGCTCATTTAGACCCGCTCGCCCGAAACCTCTTCAAAAAAGACTGAAAAACAAGTTTTAATCAAATTTTAGGACTTCATATCATTGATTACGATCTTTTCAACATGATTATATTGCAAAAACTCAATTTTTGTACTTTTTACTCAGTTAAAAGTCCAACGGGTCCATTTTACTGCCTATTTAGACCCGCTCGTCCGAAACCTCTACAAAAAGGACAGCAAAACAAGTTTTAATCAAAACTTAAGAGTTCATATCGTTGATTACGAGCTTTTCAACACTATTGTATTGCAAAAATTCAATTTCTGTTATTTTTACGCAGTTATAAGTTCAACGGGTCCATTTTAACGCCCATTTAGACCCGGTCACCCGAAACCTCTACAAAAAGGACCGAAAAACAAGTTTTGATCCAATTTTAGGTGTCCATATAATTGATTACGAGCTTTTCAACAAGATTATATTGCAAAAACTCAAATTCGATATTTTTTACTTAGTTAAAAGTCCAACGGGTCCGTTTTACGGCCCATTTAGACCCGCTCGCCCGAAACCTCTTCAAAAATGACTGAAAAACAGGTTTTAATCAAACTTTAGGAGTTCATATAACTAATTACGATCTTTTCAACATGATTGTATTGCAAAAATTCAATTTTTGTTCTTTTTACGCAGTTATAAGTTCAACGGGTTCATTTTAAGGCCCATTTAGACCCGCTCGTCCGAAACCTCTTAAAAAATGACTGAAAAACAAGTTTTGATCAAATTTTAGGAGTTCATATAACTGATTACGAGCTTTTCAACAAGAATATATTGCAAAAACTCAAATTCGATATTTGTTACTCAGTTAAAAGTCAAACGGATCCATTTTATGGTCCATTTAGACCCGCTCGCCCGAAACCTCTTCAAAAATGACCGAAAAAAAAGTTTTAATCAAATTTTAAGACTTCATATCATTGATTACGATCTTTTCAACACGATTATATTGCAAAAACTCAATTTTTGTACTTTTTACTCAGTTAAAAGTCCAACGGTTCCATTTTACGGCCCATTTAGACCCGCTCGTCCGAAACCTCTACAAAAAGGACCGCAAAACAAGTTTTAATCAAAACTTAAGAGTTCATATCGTTGATTACGGGATTTTCAACACTATTGTATTGCAAAAATTCAATTTATGTTCTTTTTACGCAGTTATAAGTTCAACGAGTCCATTTTAAGGCCCATTTAGACCCGCTCGTCCGAAACCTCTACAAAAAGGACGGAAAAACAAGTTTTGATCCAATTTTACGAGTTCATATAATTGATTACGAGCTTTTCAACAAGATTATATTGCAAAAACTCAAATTCGGTATTTTTTACTCAGTTAAAAGTCCAACGGGTCTATTTTACGGCTCATTTAGACCCGCTCTCCCGAAACCTCTTCAAAAATGACTCAAATTCGGTATTTTTCAACACGATTATATTGCAAAAACTCAATTTTTGTACTTTTTACTCAGTTAAAAGTCCAACGGGTCCATTTTACGGCCCATTTAGACCCGCTCGTCCGAAACCTCTACAAAAAGGACCGCAAAACAAGTTTTAATCAAAACTTAAGAGTTCATATCGTTGATTACGGGCTTTTCAACACTATTGTATTTCAAAAATTCAATTTATGTTCTTTTTAGGAAGTTATAAGTTCAACGAGTCTATTTTAAGGCCCATTTAGACCCGCTCGTCCGAAACCTCTACAAAAAGGACGGAAAAACAAGTTTTGATCCAATATTATGAGTTCATATAATTGATTACGAGCTTTTCAACACGATTATATTGAAAAAACTCAATTTATATACTTTTTACTCAGTTAAAAGTCCAACGGGTCCATTTTACGGCCCATTTAGACCCGCTCGTCCGAAACCACTACAAAAAGGACCGAAAAACAAGTTTTGATCCAATTTTAGGAGTTCATATAATTGATTACGAGCTTTTCAACAAGATTATATTGCAAAAAGTCCATTTCTGTATTTTTTACTCAGTTATAAGTCCAACGGGTCCATTTTACGGCTCATTTAGAACCGCTCGCCCGAAACCTCTTCAAAAATGACTGAAAAACATGTTTTAATCAAATTTTAAGAGTTCATATAATTGATTACGATCGTTTCAACACGATTATATTGCAAAAACTCAATTTATGTAATTTTTACTCAGTTAAAAGTCCAACGGGTCCATTTTACGTCCCATTTACACCCGCTCGTCCGAAACCTCTACAAAAAGGACCGCAAAACAAGTTTTAATCAAAACTTAAGAGTTCATATCGTTGATTACGAGCTTTTCAACACTATTGTATTGCAAAAATTCAATTTCTGTTCTTTTTACGCAGTTATAAGTTCAACGGGTCCATTTTAAGGCCCATTTAGACCCGCTCGTCCGAAACCTCTACAAAAAGGACCGAAAAACAAGTTTTATCAAATTTTACGAGTTCATATAATTGATTACGAGCTTTTCAACAAGATTATATTACAAAATCTCAAATTCGGTATTTTTTACTCAGTTAAAAGTCCAACTGGTCCATTTTACGGCCCATTTAGACCCGCTCGCCCAAAACCTCTTCAAAAATGACTGAAAACAAGTTTTAATCAAATTTTAGGAGTTCATATAATTGATTACGATCGTTTCAACACGATTATATTGCAAAAACTCAATTTCTATATTTTTTACTCAGTTAAAAGTCCAACGGGTCCATTTTACGGCCCATTTAGACCCGCTCGCCCGAAACCTCTTAAAAAATGACTGAAAAACAAGTTTTAATCAAATTTTAGGAGTTCATATAATTGATTACGATCTTTTCAACACGATTATATTGCAAAAACTCAATTTTTTGTACTTTTTACGCAGTTATAAGTTCAACGGGTCCATTTTAAGGCCCATTTAGACCCGCTCATCCGAAACCTCTACAAAAAGGACCGAAAAAACAAGTTTTGATCCAATTTTATGAGTTCATATAATTGATTACGAGCTTTCAACAAGATTATATTGCAAAAACTCAAATTCGGTATTTTTTACTCAGTTAAAAGCCCAACGGGTCCATTTTACGGCCCATTTAGACCCGCTCGCCCGAAACCTCTTCTAAAATGACCGAAAAAAAGTTTTAATTAAATTTTAGGACTTCATATCATTGATTACGATCTTTTCAAAACGATTATATTGCTAAAAGTCCATTTCTGTATTTTTTACTCAGTTAAAAGTCCAAAGGGTCAATTTTACGGCCCATTTGGACCCGCTCGTTCGAAACCTCTACAAAAAGGACCGCAAAACAAGTTTTAATCAAAACTTAAGAGTTCATATCGTTCATTACGACCTTTTCAACACTATTGTATTGCAAAAATTCAATTTTTGTTCTTTTTACGCAGTTATAAGTTCAACGGGTCCATTTTAAGGCCCATTTAGACCCGCTCGTCCGAAACCACTACAAATAGGACCGAGAAACAAGTTTTGATCCAATTTTAGGAGTTCATATAATTGATTACGAGCTTTTCAACAAGATTATATTGCAAAAAGTCCATTTCTGTATTTTTTACTCAGTTAAAAGTCCAACGTGTCCATTTTACGGCCCATTTAGACCCTCTCGCCCGAAACCTCTTCAAAAATGACTGAAAAACAAGTTTTAATCAAATTTTAAGAGTTCATATAATTGATTATGATCGTTTCAACACGATTATATTGCAAAAACTAAATTTCTGTATTTTTTACTCAGTTAAAGGTCCAACGGGTCCATTTTACGGCCCATTTAGACCCGCTCGTTCGAAACCTCTACAAAAAGGACCGCAAAACAAGTTTTAATCAAAACTTAAGAGTTCATATCGTTGATTACGAGCTTTTCAACACTATTGTATTGCAAAAATTCAATTTCTGTTGTTTTTACGCAGTTATAAGTTGAACGGGTCCATTTTAAGGCCCATTTAGACCCGCTAGTCCAAAACCTCTACAAAAAGGACCGAAAAACAAGTTTTGATCCAATTTTAGGAGTTCATATAATTGATTACGAGCTTTTCAACAAGATTATATTGCAAAAACTCAAATTTGGTATTTTTTACTCAGTTAAAAGTCCAACGGGTCCATTTTACGGCCCATTTAGACCCGCTCGCACGAAACCTCTTCAAAAATGACCGAAAAACAAGTTTTAATCAAATTTTAGGAGTTCATATAATTGATTACGATCTTTTCAACACGATTATATTGCAAAAACTCAATTTGTGTACTTTGTACTCAGTTAAAAGTCCAACGGGTCCATTTTACGGCCCATTTAGACCCGCTCGTCCGAAACCTCTACAAAAAGGACCGCAAAACAAGTTTTAAGCAAAACTTAAGAGTTCATATCGTTGATTACGAGCTTTTCAACACTATAGTATTGCAAAAATTCAATTTCTGTTCTTTTTGCGCAGTTATAAGTTCAACGGGTCCATTTTAAGGCCCATTTAGACCCGCTCGTCCGAAACCTCTACAAAAAGGACCGAAAAAACAAGTTTTGATCCAATTTTATGAGTTCATATAATTGATTACGAGCTTTTCAACAAGATTATATTGCAAAAACTCAAATTCGGTATTTTTTACTTAGTTAAAAGTCCAACGGGTCCATTTTACGGCCCATTTAGACCCGCTCGCCCGAAACCTCTTCAAAAATGACTGAAAAACAAGTTTTAATCAAATTTTAGGAGTTCATATAATTGATTACGATCTTTTCAACACGATTATATTGCAAAAACTCAATTTTTGTACTTTGTACTCAGTTAAAAGTCCAACGGGTCCATTTTACGGCCCATTTAGACCCGCTCGTACGAAACCTCTACAAAAAGGACCGCAAAACAAGTTTTAAGCAAAACTTAAGAGTTCATATCGTTGATTACGAGCTTTTCAACACTATAGTATTGCAAAAATTCAATTTCTGTTCTTTTTGCGCAGTTATAAGTTCAACGGGTCCATTTTAAGGCCCATTTAGACCCGCTCGTCCGAAACCTCTACAAAAAGGACTGAAAAAACAAGTTTTGATCCAATTTTATGAGTTCATATAATTGATTACGAGCTTTTCAACAAGATTATATTGCAAAAACTCAAATTCGGTATTTTTTACTTAGTTAAAAGTCCAACGGGTCCATTTTACGGCCCATTTAGACCCGCTCGCCTGAAACCTCTTCAAAAATGACTGAAAAACAAGTTTTAATCAAATTTTAGGAGTTCATATAATTGATTACGATCTTTTCAACACGATTATATTGCAAAAACTCAATTTAAGTACTTTTTACTCAGTTAAAAGTCCAACGGGTCCATTTTACGGCACATTTAGACCCGCTCGTCCGAAACCTCTACAAAAAGGACCGCAAAACATGTTTTAATCAAAACTTAAGAGTTCATATCGTTGATTACGAGCTTTTCAACACTATTGTATTGCAAAAATTCAATTTCTGTTCTTTTTACGCAGCTATAAGTTCAACGGGTCCATTTTAAGGCCCATTTAGACCCGCTCGTCCGAAACCACTACAAAAAGGACCGAAAAACAAGTTTTGATCCAATTTTAGGAGTTCATATAATTGATTACGAACTTTTCAACAAGATTATATTGAAAAACGTCAATTTCTGTATTTTTTTACTCAGTTAAAAGTCCAACGGGTCCATTTTACAGCGCATTTAGACCCGCTCGCCCGAAACCTCTTCTAAAATGACTGAAAAACAAGTTTTAATCAAATTTTAGGAGTTCATATAATTGATTACGATCGTTTCAACACGATTATATTGCAAAAACTCAATTTGTGTATTTTTTACTCAATTAAAACTCCAA
The DNA here is from genome assembly GCA_030270665.1 of Hibiscus trionum. Lineage (NCBI taxonomy): Eukaryota > Viridiplantae > Streptophyta > Magnoliopsida > Malvales > Malvaceae > Hibiscus > Hibiscus trionum. Next base: position 51,299,239 of record BSYR01000020.1, on the reverse strand, counting down.
CGGGTCCATTTTACGGCCCATTTAAACCCGCTCGTCCGAAACCTCTACAAAAAGGACCGTAAAACAAGTTTTAATCAAAACTTAAGAGTTCATATCGTTTATTACGAGCTTTTCAACACGATTGTATTGCAAAAATTCTATTTTTGTTCTTTTTACGCAGTTATAAGTTTAATGGGTCCATTTTAAGGCCCATTTAGACCCGCTCTTCCGAAACCTCTACAAAAAGGACCGAAAAACAAGTTTTGATCAAATTTTAGGTGTTCATATAATTTATTACGAGCTTTTCAACAAGATTATATTGCAAAAACTATAATTCGGTAATTTTTACTTAGTTAAAAGTCCAACGGTCCATTTTACGGCCCATTTAGACCCGCTCGCCCGAAACCTTTTCAAAATTGACTGAAAAACAAGTTTTAATCAAATTTTAGGAGTTCATATAACTAATTACGATCTTTTCAACACGATTGTATTGCAAAAATTCAATTTCTGTTCTTTTTACGCAGTTATAAGTTCAACGGGTCCATTTTAAGGCCCATTTAGACCCGCTCGTCCGAAACCTCTTAAAAAATGACTGAAAAACAAGTTTTGATCAAATTTTAGGAGTTCATATAATTGATTACGAGCTTTTCAACAAGATTATATTGCAAAATCTCAAATTCGGTATTTGTTACTCAGTTAAAAGTCCAACGAGTCCATTTTACGGCCTATTTAGACCCGCTCACCCGAAACCTCTTCAAAAATGACCGAAAAAAAAGTTTTAATCAAATTTTAGGACTTCATATCATTGATTACGATCTATTCAACACTATTATATTGCAAAAACTCAATTTTTGTAGTTTTTACTCAGTTAAAAGTCCAACGGGTCCATTTTACGGCCCATTTAGATCCGCTCGTCCGAAACCTCTACAAAAAGGACCGCAAAACAAGTTTTAATCAAAACATAAGAGTTCATATCGTTGATTACGAGCTTTTCAACACTATTTTCTTGCAAAATTCAATTTCTATTCTTTTTACGCATTTATAAGTTCAACGGGTCCATTTTAAGGCCCATTTAGACCCGCTCGTCTGAAACCTCTACAAAAAGGACCGAAAAACAAGTTTTGATCCAATTTTACGAGTTCATATAATTGATTACGAGCTTTTCAACAAGATTATATTGCAAAAACTCAAATTCGGTATTTTTTACTCAGTTAAAATTCCAACAGGTCCATTTTACGGCTCATTTAGACCCGCTCACCCGAAACCTCTTCAAAAATGACTGAAAAACAAGTTTTAATCAAATTTTAGGAGTTCATATAATTGATTACGATCTTTTCAACACGATTATATTGCAAAAACTCAATTTTTGTACTTTTTACTCAGTTAAAAGTCCAACGGGTCCATTTTACGGCCCATTTAGACCCGCTCGTCCGAAACCTCTACAAAAAGGACCGCAAAACAAGTTTTAAGCAAAACTTAAAAGATCATATAGTTGATTACGAGCTTTTCAACACTATTGTATTGCTAAAATTCAATTTATGTTCTTTTTACGCAGTTATAAGTTCAACGGGTCCATTTTAAGGCCCATTTAGACCCGCTCGTCCGAAAACACTACAAAAAGGACCGAAAAACAAGTTTTGATCCAATTTTAGGAGTTCATATAATTGATTACGAGCTTTTCAACAAGATTATATTGCAAAAAGTCCATTTCTGTATTTTTTACTCAGTTAAATGTCCAACGTGTCCATTTTACGGCCCATTTAGACCCGCTCGCCCGAAACCTCTTCAAAAATGACTGGAAAAGAAGTTTTAATCAAATTTTAGGAGTTCATATAATTGATTACGATCGTTTCAACACGATTATATTGCAAAAACTAAATTTCTGTATTTTTTACTCAGTTAAAGGTCCAACGGGTCCATTTTACGGCCCATTTAGACCCGCTCGTCCGAAACCTCTACAAAAAGAACCGCAAAACAAGTTTTAATAAAAACCTAAGAGTTCATTTCGTTGATTACGAGCTTTTGAACACAATTGTATTGCAAAAATTCAATTTTTGTTCTTTTTACGCAGTTATAAGTTCAACGGGTCCATTTTAAGGCCCTTTTAGACCCACTCGTCCGAAACCTCTACAAAAAGGACCGAAAAACAAGTTTTGATCCAATTTTACGAGTTCAAATAATTGATTACGAGCTTTTCAACAAGATTATACTGCAATAACTCAAATTCGGTATTTTTTACTCAGTTAAAAGTCCAACGGGTCCATTTTACGGCCCATTTAGACCCGATCGCCCGAAACCTCTTCAAAAATGACTGAAAAACAAGTTTTAATCAAATTTTAGGAGTTCATATAATTGATTACGATCGTTTCAACACGATTATATTGCAAAAACTCAATTTCTGTATTTTTTACTCAGTTAAAAGTCCAACGGGTCCATTTTACGGCCCATTTAGACCCGCTCGTCCGAAACCTCTACAAAAAGGACCGCAAAACAAGTTTTAATCAAAACTTAAGAGTTCATATCGTTGATTACGAGATTTTCAACAATATTGTATTGCAAAAATTCAATTTATGTTCTTTTTACGCAGTTATAAGTTCAACGGGTCCATTTTAAGGCCCATTTAGACCCGCTCGTCTGAAACCACTACAAAAAGGACCGAAAAACAAGTTTTGATCCAATTTTAGGAGTTCATATAATTGATTACGAGCTTTTCAACAAGATTATATTGCAAAAAGTCCATTTATGTATTTTTTACTCATTTAAAAGTCCAACGGGCCCATTTTACGGCCCATTAAGACTCGCTCGCCCGAAACCTCTTCAAAAATGACTGAAAAACAAGTTTTAATCAAATTTTAGGAGTTCATATAATTGATTACGATCTTTTCAACACGATTATATTGCAAAAACTCAATTTCTGTACTTTTTACTCAGTTAAAAGTCCAACGGGTCCATTTTACGGCCCATTTAGACCCGCTCGCCCGAAACCTCTTCAAAAATGACTGAAAAACAAGTTTTAATAAAAACCTAAGAGTTCATTTCGTTGATTACGAGCTTTTGAACACAATTGTATTGCAAAAATTCAATTTTTGTTCTTTTTACGCAGTTATAAGTTCAACGGGTCCATTTTAAGGCCCTTTTAGACCCACTCGTCCGAAACCTCTACAAAAAGGACCGAAAAACAAGTTTTGATCCAATTTTACGAGTTCAAATAATTGATTACGAGCTTTTCAACAAGATTATACTGCAATAACTCAAATTCGGTATTTTTTACTCAGTTAAAAGTCCAACGGGTCCATTTTACGGCCCATTTAGACCCGATCGCCCGAAACCTCTTCAAAAATGACTGAAAAACAAGTTTTAATCAAATTTTAGGAGTTCATATAATTGATTACGATCGTTTCAACACGATTATATTGCAAAAACTCAATTTCTGTATTTTTTACTCAGTTAAAAGTCCAACGGGTCCATTTTACGGCCCATTTAGACCCGCTCGTCCGAAACCTCTACAAAAAGGACCGCAAAACAAGTTTTAATCAAAACTTAAGAGTTCATATCGTTGATTACGAGATTTTCAACAATATTGTATTGCAAAAATTCAATTTATGTTCTTTTTACGCAGTTATAAGTTCAACGGGTCCATTTTAAGGCCCATTTAGACCCGCTCGTCTGAAACCACTACAAAAAGGACCGAAAAACAAGTTTTGATCCAATTTTAGGAGTTCATATAATTGATTACGAGCTTTTCAACAAGATTATATTGCAAAAAGTCCATTTATGTATTTTTTACTCATTTAAAAGTCCAACGGGCCCATTTTACGGCCCATTAAGACTCGCTCGCCCGAAACCTCTTCAAAAATGACTGAAAAACAAGTTTTAATCAAATTTTAGGAGTTCATATAATTGATTACGATCTTTTCAACACGATTATATTGCAAAAACTCAATTTCTGTACTTTTTACTCAGTTAAAAGTCCAACGGGTCCATTTTACGGCCCATTTAGACCCGCTCGCCCGAAACCTCTTCAAAAATGACTGAAAAACAAGTTTTAATCTAATTTTAGGAGTTCATACAATTTATTACGATCTTTTCAACACGATTATATTGCAAAAACTCAATTTATATACTTTTTACTTAGTTAAAAGTCTAACGGGTCCATTTTACAGCCCATTTAGACCCGCTCGTCCGAAACCTCTACAAAAAGGACCGCAAAACAAGTTTTAATCAAAACATAAGAGTTCATATCGTTGATTACGAGATTTTCAACAATATTGTATTGCAAAAATTCAATTTATGTTCTTTTTACGCAGTTATAAGTTCAACGGGTCCATTTTAAGGCCCATTTAGACCAGCTCGTCCGAAACCACTACAAAAAGGACCGAAAAACAAGTTTTGATTCAATTTTAGCAGTTCATATAATTGATTACGAGCTTTTCAACAAGATTATATTGCAAAAAGTCCATTTCTGTATTTTTTACTCAGTTAAAAGTCCAACGGGTCCATTTTACGGCCCATTTAGACTCGCTCGCCCGAAACCTCTTCAAAAATGACTGAAAAACAAGTTTTAATCAAATTTTAGGAGTTCATATAATTGATTACGATCTTTTCAACACGATTATATTGCAAAAACTCAATTTTTGTACTTTTTACTTAGTTAAAAGTCCAACGGGTCCATTTTACGGCCCATTTAGACCCGCTCGCCCGAAACCTCTTCAAAAATGACAGAAAAACAAGTTTTAATCAAATTTTAGGAGTTCATATAACTGATTACGATCTTTTCAACACGATTGTATTGCAAAAATTAAATTTCTGTTCTTTTTACGCAGTTATAAGTTCAACGGGTCCATTTTAAGGCCCATTTAGACCAGGTCAACCGAAACCTCTTCAAAAATGACTGAAAAAAAAAGTTTTAATCAAATTTTGGGAGTTCATATAATTGATTACAATCTTTTCAACACGATTATATTGCAAAAACTCAATTTATGTACTTTTTACTCAGTTAAAAGTCCAACGGGTCCATTTTACGGCCCATTTAGACCCGCTCGTCCGAAACCTCTACAAAAGGACCGCAAAACAAGTTTTAATCAAAACTTAAGAGTTCATATCGTTGATTACGAGCTTTTCGACACTATTGTATTGCAAAATTTCAATTTCTGTTCTTTTTACGCAGTTATAAGTTCAACGGGTCCATTTAGACCCGCTCGTCCGAAACCTCTACAAAAAGGACCGAAAAACAAGTTTTGATCCAATATTAGGAGTTCATATAATTGATTACGAGCTTTTCAACAAGATTATATTGCAAAAACTCAAATTCGGTATTTTTTACTCAGTTAAAAGTCCAACGGGTCCATTTTACGGCCCATTTAGACTCGCTCGCCCGAAACCTCTTCAAAAATGACCGAAAAAAAGTTTTAATCAAATTTTAGGACCTCATATCATTGATTACGATCTTTTCAACACGATTATATTGCAAAAACTCAATTTTTGTACTTTTTACTTAGTTAAAAGTCCAACGGGTCCATTTTACGGCTCATTTAGACTCGCTCGTCCGAAACCACTACAAAAAGGACCGAAAACAAGTTTTGATCCAATTTTAGTAGTTCATATAATTTATTACGAGCTTTTTCAACAAGATTATATTGCAAAAAGTCCATTTCTGTATTTTTTACTCAGTTAAAAGTCCAACGGGTCCATTTTACGGCCTATTTAGACTCGCTAGCCCGAAACCTCTTCAAAATGAATGAAAAACAAGATGTAATCAAAATTTAGGAGTTCATATAATTGATTAAGATCGTTTCAACACGATTATATTGCAAAAACTCAATTTTTGTACTTTTTACTCAGTTAAAAGTCCAACGAGTCCATTTTACGGCCCATTTAGACCCGCTCATCTGAAACCTCTACAAAAAGGACCGCAAAACAAGTTTTAATCAAAATTTAAGAGTTCATTTCGTTGATTACGAGCTTTTCAACATTATTGTATTGCAAAAATTCAATTTCTGTTCTTTTTACGCAGTTATAAGTTCAACGGGTCCATTTTACGGCCCATTTAGACCCGCTCGTCCGAAACCTCTACAAAAATGACCGAAAAACAAGTTTTGATCCAATTTTACGAGTTCATATAATTGATTACGAGCTTTTCAACAAGATTATATTGCAAAAAATCAAATTCGGTATTTTTTACCCTGTTAAAAGTCCAATGGGTCCATTTTACGGCCCATTTAGACCCGCTCGCCCGAAACCTCTTCAAAAATGACCGAAAAACAAGTTTTAATCAAATTTTAGGACTTCATATCATTGATTACGATCTTTTCAACACGATTATATTGCAAAAACTCAATTTTTGTACTTTTTACTCAGTTAAAAGTCCAACAGGTCCATTTTACGGCCCATTTAGACCCGCTTGTCCGAAACCTCTACAAAAAGGACCGCAAAACAAGTTTTAATCAAAACTTAAGAGTTCATATCGTTGATTACGAGCTTTTCAACAGTATTGTATTGCAAAAATTCAATTTATGTTCTTATTACGCAGTTATAAGTTCAACGGGTCCATTTTAAGGCTCATTTAGACCCGCTCGTCCGAAACCTCTACAAAAAGGACCGAAAAACAAGTTTTGATCCAATTTTACGAGTTCATATAATTGATTACGAGCTTTTCAACAAGATTATATTGCAAAAACTCAAATTCAGTATTTTTTACTCAGTTAAAAGTCCAACGGGTCCATTTTACGGCCCATTTAGACCCGCTCGCCTGAAACCTCTTCAAAAATGACCGAAAAAAAGTTTTAATCAAATTTTAGGACTTCATATCATTGATTACGATCTTTTCAACACGATTATATTGCAAAAACTCAAATTTTGTACTTTTTACTTAGTTAAAAGTCCAACGGGTCCATTTTACGGCCCATTTAGACCCGCTCGTCCGAAACCACTACAAAAAGGACCGAAAAACAAGTTTTGATCAAAACTTAAGAGTTCATATCGTTGATTACGAGCTTTTCAACACAATTGTATTGCAAAAATTCAATTTCTGTTCTTTTTACGCAGTTATAAGTTCAACGTGTCCATTTTAAGGCCCCTTTAGACCCGCTCGTCCGAAACCTCTACAAAAAGGACCGAAAAACAAGTTTTGATCCAATTTTAGGAGTTCATATAATTGATTACGAGCTTTTCAACAAGATTAAATTGCAAAAACTCAAATTCAGTATTTTTTACTTAGTTAAAAGTCTAACGGGTCCATTTTACGGTCCATTAAGACCCGCTCGCCCGAAACCTCTTCAAAAATGACTGAAAAACAAGTTTTAATCAAATTTTAGGAGTTCATATAATTGATTACGATCTTTTCAACACGATTATATTGCAAAAACTCAATTTAAGTACTTTTTACTCAGTTAGAAGTCCAACAGGTCCATTTTACGGCACATTTAAACCCCTCGTCCGAAACCTCTACAAAAAGGACCGCAAAACATGTTTTAATCAAAACTTAAGAGTTCATATCGTTGATTACGAGCTTTTCAACACTATTGTATTGCAAAAATTCAATTTATGTTCTTTTTACGCAGTTATAAGTTCAACGGGTCCATTTTAAGGCCCATTTAGACCCGCTCGTCCGAAACCACTACAAAAAGGACCGAAAAACAAGTTTTGATCCAATTTTAGGGGTTAATATAATTGATTACGAGCTTTTCAACAAGATTATATTGCAAAAAGTCCATTTCTGTATTTTTTACTCAGTTAAAAGTCCAACGAGTCCATTTTACGGCCCATTTAGACCCGCTCGCCCGAAACGTCTTCTAAAATGACTGAAAAACAAGTTTTAATCAAATTTTAGGAGTTCATATAATTGATTACGATCGTTTCAACGCGATTATATTGCAAAAACTTAATTTCTGTATTTTTACTTAATTAAAAGTCCAACGAGTCCATTTTAGGCCCATTTACGCCCGCTTGTCCGAAACCTCTACAAAAATGACCGTAAAACAAGTTTTAATCAAAACTTAAGAGTTCATATCGTTGATTACGAGCTTTTCAACACGATTGTATTGCAAAAATTCTATTTCTGTTCTTTTTACGCAGTTATAAGTTCAACGGGTCCATTTTAAGGCCCATTTAGAACCGCTCGTCCGAAACATTTTAAAAAATGACTGAAAAACAAGTTTTGATCAAATTAGGAGTTCATATAATTTATTACGAGGTTTTCAACAAGATTATATTGCAAAAACTCAAATTCGGTACTTTTTACCCATTTAAAAGTCTAACGTGTCCATTTTACGGCCCATTTAGACCCGCTCGCACGAAACCTCTTCGAAAATGACTGAAAAACAAGTTTTAATAAAATCTTAGGAGTTCATATCATTGATTACGATCGTTTCAACACGATTATATTGCAAAAACTCAATTTTTGTATTTTTTACTCAGTTAAAAGTCCAACGGGTCCATTTTACGGCCTATTTACACCCGCTCGTCCGAAACCTCTACAAAAAGGACCGTAATACAAGTTTTAATCAAAACTTAAGAGTTCATATCGTTGATTACGAACTTTTCAACACTATTGTATTGCAAAAATTCAATTTCTGTTCTTCTTACGCAGTTATAAGTTCAACGGGTCCATTTTTAGGCCCATTTAGACCCGGTCGCCCGAAACCTCTACAAAAAGGACCGAAAAACAAGTTTTGATCCAATTTTAGGAGTTCATATAATTGATTACGAGCTTTTCAACAAGATGATATTGCAAAAACTCAAATTCGGTATTTTTTTACTTAGTTAAAAGTCCAACGGGCCCATTTTACGGCCCATTTAGACCCGCTCGCCCGAAACCTCTTCAAAAATGACTGAAAAACAAGTTTTAATCAAATTTTAGGAGTTCATATGACTAATTACGATCTTTTCAACACGATTGTATTGCAAAAATTCAATTTCTGTTCTTTTTACGCAGTTATAAGTTTAACGGGTCCATTTTAAGGCCCATTTAAACCCGCTAGTCCGAAACCTCTTAAAAAATGACTGAAAAACAAGTTATGATCTAATTTTAGGAGTTCATATAATTGGTTACGAGCTTTTCAACAAGATTATATTGCAAAAACTCAAATTCGGAATTTGTTACTCAGTTAAAAATCCAACGGGTCCATTTTACGGACCATTTAGACCCGCTCGCCCGAAACCTCTTCAAAAATGACCGAAAAAAGTTTTAATCAAATCTTAGGAGTTCATATCTTTGATTACGATCTTTTCAACACGATTATATTGCAAAAACTCAATTTTTGTACTTTTTACTCAGTTAAAAGTCCAACGGGTCCATTTTACGGCCCATTTAGACCCGCTCGTCCGAAACCTCTACAAAAAGGACCGCAAAACAAGTTTTAATCAAAACTTAAGATTTCATGTCGTTGATTACGAGCTTTTCAACACTATTGTATTGCTAAAATTCAATTTATGTTCTTTTTACGCAGTTATAAGTTCAACGGGTCCATTTTAAGGCCCATTTAGACCCGCTTGTCCGAGACCTCTACAAAAAGGACCGAAAAACAAGTTTTGATCCAATTTTACGAGTTCATATAATTGATTACGAGCTTTTCAACAAGATTATATTGCAAAAACTCAAATTCGGTATTTTTTTACTTAGTTAAAAGTCCAACGGGTCCATTTTACGGCCCATTTAGACTCGCTCGCCCGAAACCTCTTCAAAAATGACTGAAAAACAAGTTTTAATCAAATTTTAGGAGTTCATATAATTGATTACGATCTTTTCAACACGATTATATTGCAAAAACTCAATTTTTGTACTTTTTACTTAGTTAAAAGTCCAACGGGTCCATTTTACGGCCCATTTAGACCCGCTCGCCTGAAACCTCTTCAAAAATGACAGAAAAACAAGTTTTAATCAAATTTTAGGAGTTCATATAACTGATTACGATCTTTTCAACACGATTGTATTGCAAAAATTAAATTTCTATTCTTTTTACGCAGTTATAAGTTCAACGGGTCCATTTTAAGGCCCATTTAGACCAGGTCGACCGAAACCTCTTCAAAAATGACTGAAAAAAAAAGTTTTAATCAAATTTTAGGAGTTCATATAATTGGTTACAATCTTTTCAACACGATTATATTGCAAAAACTCAATTTATGTACTTTTTACTCAGTTAAAAGTCCAACGGGTCCATTTTACGGCCCATTTAGACCCGCTCGTCCGAAACCTCTACAAAAGGACCGCAAAACAAGTTTTAATCAAAATTTAAGAGTTCATATCGTTGATTACGAGCTTTTCGACACTATTGTATTGCAAAATTTCAATTTCTGTTCTTTTTACGCAGTTATAAGTTCAACGGGTCCATTTAGACCCGCTCGTCCGAAACCTCTACAAAAAGGACCGAAAAACAAGTTTTGATCCAATTTTACGAGTTCATATAATTGATTACGAGCTTTTCAACAAGATTATATTGCAAAAACTCAAATTCAGTATTTTTTACTCAGTTAAAAGTCCAACGGGTCCATTTTACGGCCCATTTAGACCCGCTCGCCTGAAACCTCTTCAAAAATGACCGAAAAAAAGTTTTAATCAAATTTTAGGACTTCATATCATTGATTACGATCTTTTCAACACGATTATATTGCAAAAACTCAATTTTTGTACTTTTTACTCAGTTAAAAGTCCAACGGGTCCATTTTACGGCCCATTTAGACCCGCTTGTCCGAAACCTCTACAAAAGGACCGCAAAACAAGTTTTAATCAAAACTTAAGAGTTCATATCGTTGATTACGAGCTTTTCAACACGATTGTATTGCAAAAATTCTATTTCTGTTCTTTTTACGCAGTTATAAGTTCAACGGGTCCATTTTAAGGCCCATTTAGAACCGCTCGTCCGAAACATTTTAAAAAATGACTGAAAAACAAGTTTTGATCAAATTTTAGGAGTTCATATAATTTATTACGAGGTTTTCAACAAGATTATATTGCAAAAACTCAAATTCGGTACTTTTTACCCATTTAAAAGTCTAACGTGTCCATTTTACGGCCCATTTAGACCCGCTCGCACGAAACCTCTTCGAAAATGACTGAAAAACAAGTTTTAATAAAATCTTAGGAGTTCATATCATTGATTACGATCGTTTCAACACGATTATATTGCAAAAACTCAATTTTTGTATTTTTTACTCAGTTAAAAGTCCAACGGGTCCATTTTACGGCCTATTTACACCCGCTCGTCCGAAACCTCTACAAAAAGGACCGTAATACAAGTTTTAATCAAAACTTAAGAGTTCATATCGTTGATTACGAACTTTTCAACACTATTGTATTGCAAAAATTCAATTTCTGTTCTTCTTACGCAGTTATAAGTTCAACGGGTCCATTTTTAGGCCCATTTAGACCCGGTCGCCCGAAACCTCTACAAAAAGGACCGAAAAACAAGTTTTGATCCAATTTTAGGAGTTCATATAATTGATTACGAGCTTTTCAACAAGATGATATTGCAAAAACTCAAATTCGGTATTTTTTTACTTAGTTAAAAGTCCAACGGGCCCATTTTACGGCCCATTTAGACCCGCTCGCCCGAAACCTCTTCAAAAATGACTGAAAAACAAGTTTTAATCAAATTTTAGGAGTTCATATGACTAATTACGATCTTTTCAACACGATTGTATTGCAAAAATTCAATTTCTGTTCTTTTTACGCAGTTATAAGTTTAACGGGTCCATTTTAAGGCCCATTTAAACCCGCTAGTCCGAAACCTCTTAAAAAATGACTGAAAAACAAGTTATGATCTAATTTTATGAGTTCATATAATTGGTTACGAGCTTTTCAACAAGATTATATTGCAAAAACTCAAATTCGGAATTTGTTACTCAGTTAAAAATCCAACGGGTCCATTTTACGGCCCATTTAGACCCGCTCGCCCGAAACCTCTTCAAAAATGACCGAAAAAAAGTTTTAATCAAATCTTAGGAGTTCATATCTTTGATTACGATCTTTTCAACACGATTATATTGCAAAAACTCAATTTTTGTACTTTTTACTCAGTTAAAAGTCCAACGGGTCCATTTTACGGCCCATTTAGACCCGCTCGTCCGAAACCTCTACAAAAAGGACCGCAAAACAAGTTTTAATCAAAACTTAAGATTTCATGTCGTTGATTACGAGCTTTTCAACACTATTGTATTGCTAAAATTCAATTTATGTTCTTTTTACGCAGTTATAAGTTCAACGAGTCCATTTTAAGGCCCATTTAGACCCGGTCGCCCACAACCTCTACAAAAAGGACCGAAAAACAAGTTTTGATCCAATTTTATGAGTTCATATAATTGATTACGAGCTTTTCAACAAGATTATATTGCAAAAACTCAAATTCGGTATTTTTTACTTAGTTAAAAGTCCAACGGGTCCATTTTACGGCCCATTTAGACCCGCTCGCCCGAAACCTCTTCAAAAATGACTGAAAAACAAGTTTTAATCAAATTTTAGGAGTTCATATAATTGATTACGATCTTTTCAACACGATTATATTGCAAAAACTCAATTTAAGTTCTTTTTACTCAGTTAAAAGTCCAACGGGTCCATTTTACGGCACATTTAGACCCGCTCGTCCGAAACCTCTGCAAAAAGGACCGCAAAACATGTTTTAATCAAAACTTAAGAGTTCATATCGTTGATTACGAGCTTTTCAACACTATTGTATTGCAAAAATTCAATTTCTGTTCTTTTTACGCAGTTATAAGTTCAACGGGTCCATTTTAAGGCCGATTTAAACCCGCTCGTCCGAAACCACTACAAAAAGGACCGAAAAACAAGTTTTGATCCAATTTTAGGAGTTCATATAATTGATTATGAACTTTTCAACAAGATTATATTGAAAAACGTCAATTTCTGTATTTTTTACTCAGTTAAAAGTCCAACGGGTCCATTTTACAGCGCATTTAGACCCGCTCGCCCGAAACCTCTTCTAAAATGACTGAAAAACAAGTTTTAATCAAATTTTAGGAGTTCATATAATTGATTACGATCGTTTCAACACGATTATATTGCAAAAACTCAATTTGTGTATTTTTTACTCAATTAAAACTCCAACGGGTCCATTTTACGGCCCATTTAAACCCGCTCGTCCGAAACCTCTACAAAAAGGACCGTAAAACAAGTTTTAATCAAAACTTAAGAGTTCATATCGTTTATTACGAGCTTTTCAACACGATTGTATTGCAAAAATTCTATTTTTGTTCTTTTTACGCAGTTATAAGTTTAATGGGTCCATTTTAAGGCCCATTTAGACCCGCTCTTCCGAAACCTCTACAAAAAGGACCGAAAAACAAGTTTTGATCAAATTTTAGGTGTTCATATAATTTATTACGAGCTTTTCAACAAGATTATATTGCAAAAACTATAATTCGGTAATTTTTACTTAGTTAAAAGTCCAACGGTCCATTTTACGGCCCATTTAGACCCGCTCGCCCGAAACCTCTTCAAAATTGACTGAAAAACAAGTTTTAATCAAATTTTAGGAGTTCATATAACTAATTACGATCTTTTCAACACGATTGTATTGCAAAAATTCAATTTCTATTCTTTTTACGCAGTTATAAGTTCAACGGGTCCATTTTAAGGCCCATTTAGATCCGCTCGTCCGATTTTAGGAGTTCATATAATTGATTACGAGCTTTTCAACAAGATTATATTGCAAAATCTCAAATTCGGTATTTGTTACTCAGTTAAAAGTCCAACGAGTCCATTTTACGGCCTATTTAGACCCGCTCACCCGAAACCTCTTCAAAAATGACCGAAAAAAAAGTTTTAATCAAATTTTAGGACTTCATATCATTGATTACGATCTTTTCAACACTATTATATTGCAAAAACTCAATTTTTGTACTTTTTACTCAGTTAAAAGTCCAACGGGTCCATTTTACGGCCCATTTAGATCCGCTCGTCCGAAACCTCTACAAAAAGGACCGCAAAACAAGTTTTAATCAAAACATAAGAGTTCATATCGTTGATTACGAGCTTTTCAACACTATTTTCTTGCAAAATTCAATTTCTATTCTTTTTACGCATTTATAAGTTCAACGGGTCCATTTTAAGGCCCATTTAGACCCGCTCGTCCGAAACCTCTACAAAAAGGACCGAAAAACAAGTTTTGATCCAATTTTACGAGTTCATATAATTGATTACGAGCTTTTCAACAAGATTATATTGCAAAAACTCAAATTCGGTATTTTTTACTCAGTTAAAATTCCAACAGGTCCATTTTACGGCTCATTTAGACCCGCTCACCCGAAACCTCTTCAAAAATGACTGAAAAACAAGTTTTAATCAAATTTTAGGAGTTCATATAATTGATTACGATCTTTTCAACACGATTATATTGCAAAAACTCAATTTTTGTACTTTTTACTCAGTTAAAAGTCCAACGGGTCCATTTTACGGCCCATTTAGACCCGCTCGTCCGAAACCTCTACAAAAAGGACCGCAAAACAAGTTTTAAGCAAAACTTAAAAGATCATATAGTTGATTACGAGCTTTTCAACACTATTGTATTGCTAAAATTCAATTTATGTTCTTTTTACGCAGTTATAAGTTCAACGGGTCCATTTTAAGGCCCATTTAGACCCGCTCGTCCGAAACCACTACAAAAAGGACCGAAAAACAAGTTTTGATCCAATTTTAGGAGTTCATATAATTGATTACGAGCTTTTCAACAAGATTATATTGCAAAAAGTCCATTTATGTATTTTTTACTCATTTAAAAGTCCAACGGGTCCATTTTACGGCCCATTAAGACCCGCTCGCCCGAAACCTCTTCAAAAATGATTGAAAAACAAGTTTTAATCAAATTTTAGGAGTTCATATAATTGATTACGATCTTTTCAACACGATTATACTGCAAAAACTCAATTTTTGTACTTTTTACTCAGTTAAAAGTCCAACGGGTCCATTTTACGGCCCATTTAGACCCGCTCGCCCGAAACCTCTTCAAAAATGACTGAAAAACAAGTTTTAATCTAATTTTAGGAGTTCATACAATTTATTACGATCTTTTCAACACGATTATATTGCAAAAACTCAATTTATATACTTTTTACTTAGTTAAAAGTCTAACGGGTCCATTTTACAGCCCATTTAGACCCGCTCGTCCGAAACCTCTACAAAAAGGACCGCAAAACAAGTTTTAATCAAAACATAAGAGTTCATATCGTTGATTACGAGCTTTTCAACACTATTGTATTGCAAAAATTCAATTTATGTTCTTTTTACGCAGTTATAAGTTCAACGGGTCCATTTTAAGGCCCATTTAGACCAGCTCGTCCGAAACCACTACAAAAAGGACCGAAAAACAAGTTTTGATTCAATTTTAGCAGTTCATATAATTGATTACGAGCTTTTCAACAAGATTATATTGCAAAAAGTCCATTTCTGTATTTTTTACTCAGTTAAAAGTCCAACGGGTCCATTTTACGGCCCATTTAGACTCGCTCGCCCGAAACCTCTTCAGAAATGACTGAAAAAAAGTTTTAATCAAACTTTAGGAGTTCATATAATTGATTACGATCGTTTCAACACGATTATATTGCAAAAACTCAATTTATGTATTTTTTACTCAGTTAAAAGTCCAACGGGTCCATTTAGACCCGCTCGTCCGAAACCTCTACAAAAAGGACCGCAAAACAAATTTTAATCAAAACTTAAGAGTTCATATCGTTGATTATGAGCTTTTCAACACTATTGTATTGCAAAAATTCAATTTCTGTTCTTTTTACGCAGTTATAAGTTCAACGAGTCCATTTTAAGGCCCATTTAGACCCGCTTGTCCGAGACCTCTAAAAAAGGACCGAAAAACAAGTTTTGATCCAATTTTACGAGTTCATATAATTGATTACGAGCTTTTCAACAAGATTATATTGCAAAAACTCAAATTCAGTATTTTTTTACTTAGTTAAAAGTCCAACGGGTCCATTTTACGGCCCATTTAGACTCGCTCGCCCGAAACCTCTTCAAAAATGACTGAAAAACAAGTTTTAATCAAATTTTAGGAGTTCATATAACTGATTACGATCTTTTCAACACGATTGTATTGCAAAAATTAAATTTTTGTTCTTTTTACGCAGTTATAAGTTCAACGGGTCCATTTTAAGGCCCATTTAGACCAGGTCGTCCGAAACCTCTTCAAAAATGACTGAGAAACAAGTTTTAATCAAATTTTAGGAGTTCATATAATTGATTACAATCTTTTCAACACGATTATATTGCAAAAACTCAATTTATGTACTTTTTACTCAGTTAAAAGTCCAACGGGTCCATTTTACGGCCCATTTAGACCCGCTCGTCCGAAACCTCTACAAAAGGACCGCAAAACAAGTTTTAATCAAAACTTAAGAGTTCATATCATTGATTACGAGCTTTTCGACACTATTGTATTGCAAAATTTCAATTTCTGTTCTTTTTACGCAGTTATAAGTTCAACGGGTCCATTTAGACCCGCTCGTCCGAAACCTCTACAAAAAGGACCGAAAAACAAGTTTTGATCCAATTTTAGGAGTTCATATAATTGATTACGAGCTTTTCAACAAGATTATATTGCAAAAACTCAAATTCGGTATTTTTTACTCAGTTAAAAGTCCAACGGGTCCATTTTACGGCCCATTTAGACTCGCTCGCCCGAAACCTCTTAAAAAATGACCGAAAAAAAGTTTTAATCAAATTTTAGGACCTCATATCATTGATTACGATCTTTTCAACACGATTATATTGCAAAAACTCAATTTTTGTACTTTTTACTTAGTTAAAAGTCCAACGGGTCCATTTTACGGCCCATTTAGACTCGCTCGTCCGAAACCACTACAAAAAGGACCGAAAACAAGTTTTGATCCAATTTTAGTAGTTCATATAATTTATTACGAGCTTTTCAACAAGATTATATTGCAAAAAGTCCATTTCTGTATTTTTTACTCAGTTAAAAGTCCAACGGGTCCATTTTACCGCCCATTTAGACTCGCTAGCCCGAAACCTCTTCAAAAATGAATGAAAAACAAGTTGTAATCAAAATTTAGGAGTTCATATAATTGATTAAGATCGTTTCAACACGATTATATTGCAAAAACTCAATTTTTGTACTTTTTACTCAGTTAAAAGTCCAACGAGTTGGGACTCGTCTTCAGACTTTTGTTCCAGACTCCGGTCCCTGCCCTATTTGTAATTCTGGTACAGAGTCGATTCTCCATGCTCTCCGTGATTGCTCTGGTGCTTCGGAGTCCCTTAAACTGATTGGTCTACCCTCTTCTCTTATTAATAGCTCTGCCTCCACTGGCCTCCAATGGCTTGAGGAAGGTGCTTCCCTCCTTTCTCCTGATCTATTTGGGCTTTTCTTGACTACCCTTTGGAACATCTGGAACAGGCGTAATGACTGGATCCATAATAAACATCTTCAACCCCCATGGCTAATTGCCGTCAACTCTATTAGTCTTCATCGAGAATACTCTAACTCTATATCTTCACCTACATCTTCCATCCCCTTATCATCGACTCCTCCTTCCCGCTGGAGGCACCCCCCTCGTGGATTTATTAAAGTTAATGTGGATGGGGCTTTTGACCTCTCCACTCGTGCAGCGGCGGTTGGAGATGTCGCTCGTGATGACACAGGGACGGTTGCTGGTGGCTTGGCTTTTCCGCTAGGCAGTTGCTCTGATGCTATTTCATCTGAAGGAAAAGGTCTTCTTGCCGGTATAACTTTTGCCCTATCCAAGGGTTGGAGCCATTTGATCTTCGAGACAGACTGTGCATCTCTAGCGAACAGGATCAACTCTCTTGGGCCAGATCTTTCTACTATGGGTCCGACGATTTTGCAGGCTCATACTGCTTTGGAGGATTTTACTGTAGCACATGTACAGTATGTTTGCCGTGAGGCTAATTCCGTAGCTCATACGTTAGCTACCCATGCCCTTAGATCCATGTCTTCTATGTCTTTTGGATCTATGTATCCTGACTGTATTAAAAACGTTGTACTTAGCGAGGTTTAACCTCATCTTAATAATATATTATGGGTACTCTTTTCCCCTTTTAGGTTTCTCCAAGCCTTGTGCTTGGGGATTTTAGTAGGGGTTTTTTAACGAGGCCCACTTTCTTCAAAAAAAAAGTCCAACGAGTCCATTTTACGGCCCATTTAGACCCGCTCATCTGAAACCTCTACAAAAAGGACTGCAAAACAAGTTTTAATCAAAACTTAAGAGTTCATTTCGTTGATTACGAGCTTTTCAACATTATTGTATTGCAAAAATTCAATTTCTGTTCTTTTTACGCAGTTATAAGTTCAACGGGTCCATTTTACGGCCCATTTAGACCCGCTCGTCCGAAACCTCTACAAAAATGACCGAAAACAAGTTTTGATCCAATTTTACGAGTTCATATAATTGATTACGAGCTTTTCAACAAGATTATATTGCAAAAAATCAAATTCGGTATTTTTTACCCTGTTAAAAGTCCAATGGGTCCATTTTACGGCCCATTTAGACCCGCTCGCCCGAAACCTCTTCAAAAATGACCGAAAAACAAGTTTTAATCAAATTTTAGGACTTCATATCATTGATTACGATCTTTTCAACATGATTATATTGCAAAAACTCAATTTTTGTACTTTTTACTCAGTTAAAAGTCCAACGGGTCCATTTTACGGCCCATTTAGACCCGCTTGTCCGAAACCTCTACAAAAGGACCGCAAAACAAGTTTTAATCAAAACTTAAGAGTTCATATCGTTGATTACGAGCTTTTCAACAGTATTGTATTGCAAAAATTCAATTTATGTTCTTATTACGCAGTTATAAGTTCAACGGGTCCATTTTAAGGCTCATTTAGACCCGCTCGTCCGAAACCTCTACAAAAAGGACCGAAAAACAAGTTTTGATCCAATTTTACGAGTTCATATAATTGATTACGAGCTTTTCAACAAGATTATATTGCAAAAACTCAAATTCAGTATTTTTTACTCAGTTAAAAGTCCAACGGGTCCATTTTACGGCCCATTTAGACCCGCTCGCCTGAAACCTCTTCAAAAATGACCGAAAAAAAGTTTTAATCAAATTTTAGGACTTCATATCATTGATTACGATCTTTTCAACACGATTATATTGCAAAAACTCAAATTTTGTACTTTTTACTTAGTTAAAAGTCCAACGGGTCCATTTTACGGCCCATTTAGACCCGCTCGTCCGAAACCACTACAAAAAGGACCGAAAAACAAGTTTTGATCAAAACTTAAGAGTTCATATCGTTGATTACGAGCTTTTCAACACAATTGTATTGCAAAAATTCAATTTCTGTTCTTTTTACGCAGTTATAAGTTCAACGTGTCCATTTTAAGGCCCCTTTAGACCCGCTCGTCCGAAACCTCTACAAAAAGGACCGAAAAACAAGTTTTGATCCAATTTTAGGAGTTCATATAATTGATTACGAGCTTTTCAACAAGATTATATTGCAAAAACTCAAATTCTGTATTTTTTACTTAGTTAAAAGTCTAACGGGTCCATTTTACGGTCCATTAAGACCCGCTCGCCCGAAACCTCTTCAAAAATGACTGAAAAACAAGTTTTAATCAAATTTTAGGAGTTCATATAATTGATTACGATCTTTTCAACACGATTATATTGCAAAAACTCAATTTAAGTACTTTTTACTCAGTTAAAAGTCCAACAGGTCCATTTTACGGCACATTTAGACCCCCTCGTCCGAAACCTCTACAAAAAGGACCGCAAAACATGTTTTAATCAAAACTTAAGAGTTCATATCGTTGATTACGAGCTTTTCAACACTATTGTATTGCAAAAATTCAATTTATGTTCTTTTTACGCAGTTATAAGTTCAACGAGTCCATTTTAAGGCCCATTTAGACCCGCTCGTCCGAAACCACTACAAAAAGGACCGAAAAACAAGTTTTGATCCAATTTTAGGGGTTAATATAATTGATTACGAGCTTTTCAACAAGATTATATTGCAAAAAGTCCATTTCTGTATTTTTTACTCAGTTAAAAGTCCAACGGGTCCATTTTACGGCCCATTTAGACCCGCTCGCCCGAAACGTCTTCTAAAATGACTGAAAAACAAGTTTTAATCAAATTTTAGGAGTTCATATAATTGATTACGATCGTTTCAACGCGATTATATTGCAAAAACTCAATTTCTGTATTTTTACTTAATTAAAAGTCCAACGAGTCCATTTTAGGCCCATTTACGCCCGCTTGTCCGAAACCTCTACAAAAATGATCGTAAAACAAGTTTTAATCAAAACTTAAGAGTTCATATCGTTGATTACGAGCTTTTCAACACGATTGTATTGCAAAAATTCTATTTCTGTTCTTTTTACGCAGTTATAAGTTCAACAGGTCCATTTTAAGGCCCATTTAGAACCGCTCGTCCGAAACATTTTAAAAAATGACTGAAAAACAAGTTTTGATGAAATTTTAGGAGTTCATATAATTTATTACGAGGTTTTCAACAAGATTATATTGCAAAAACTCAAATTCGGTAATTTTTACCCATTTAAAAGTCTAACGTGTCCATTTTACGGCCCATTTAGACCTGCTCGCACGAAACCTCTTCGAAAATGACTGAAAAACAAGTTTTAATCAAATCTTAGGAGTTCATATCATTGATTACGATCGTTTCAACACGATTATATTGCAAAAACTCAATTTCTGTATTTTTTACTCAGTTAAAAGTCCAACGGGTCCATTTTACGGCCTATTTACACCCGCTCGTCCGAAACCTCTACAAAAAGGACCGTAATACAAGTTTGAATCAAAACTTAAGAGTTCATATCGTTGATTACGAACTTTTCAACACTATTGTATTGCAAAAATTCAATTTCTGTTCTTCTTACGCAGTTATAAGTTCAACGGGTCCATTTTTAGGCCCATTTAGACCCGGTCGCCCGAAACCTCTACAAAAAGGACCGAAAAACAAGTTTTGATCCAATTTTAGGAGTTCATATAATTGATTACGAGCTTTTCAACAAGATGATATTGCAAAAACTCAAATTCGGTATTTTTTTACTTAGTTAAAAGTCCAACGGGCCCATTTTACGGCCCATTTAGACCCGCTCGCCCGAAACCTCTTCAAAAATGACTGAAAAACAAGTTTTAATCAAATTTTAGGAGTTCATATGACTAATTACGATCTTTTCAACAGGATTGTATTGCAAAAATTCAATTTCTGTTCTTTTTACGCAGTTATAAGTTTAACGGGTCCATTTTAAGGCCCATTTAAACCCGCTAGTCCGAAACCTCTTAAAAAATGACTGAAAAACAAGTTATGATCTAATTTTAGGAGTTCATATAATTGGTTACGAGCTTTTCAACAAGATTATATTGCAAAAACTCAAATTCGGAATTTGTTACTCAGTTAAAAATCCAACGGGTCCATTTTACGGCCCATTTAGACCCGCTCGCCCGAAACCTCTTCAAAAATGACCGAAAAAAAGTTTTAATCAAATCTTAGGACTTCATATCTTTGATTACGATCTTTTCAACACGATTATATTGCAAAAACTCAATTTTTGTACTTTTTACTCAGTTAAAAGTCCAACAGGTCCATTTTACGGCACATTTAGACCCCCTCGTCCGAAACCTCTACAAAAAGGACCGCAAAACATGTTTTAATCAAAACTTAAGAGTTCATATCGTTGATTACGAGCTTTTCAACACTATTGTATTGCAAAAATTCAATTTATGTTCTTTTTACGCAGTTATAAGTTCAACGGGTCCATTTTAAGGCCCATTTAGATCCGCTCGTCCGAAACCACTACAAAAAGGACCGAAAAACAAGTTTTGATCCAATTTTAGGGGTTAATATAATTGATTACGAGCTTTTCAACAAGATTATATTGCAAAAAGTCCATTTCTGTATTTTTTACTCAGTTAAAAGTCCAACGGGTCCATTTTACGGCCCATTTAGACCCGCTCGTCCGAAACGTCTACAAAAAGGACCGCAAAACAAGTTTTAATCAAAACTTAAGATTTCATGTCGTTGATTACGAGCTTTTCAACACTACTGTATTGTAAAAATTCAATTTATGTTCTTTTTATGCAGTTATAAGTTCAACGAGTCCATTTTAAGGCCCATTTAGACACGCTCGTCCGAAACCTCTACAAAAAGGACCGAAAAACAATTTTTGATCCAATTTTACGAATTCATATAATTGAATACGAGCTTTTCAACAAGATTATATTGCAAAAACTCAAATTCGGTATTTTTTACTCAGTTAAAAGTCCAACGGGTCCATTTTACGGCTCATTTAGACCCGCTCACCCGAAACCCCTTCAAAAATTACTGAAAAACAAGTTTTAATCAAATTTTAAGAGTTCATATAATTGATTACGATCTTTTCAACACGATTATATTGCAAAAACTCAATTTTTATACTTTTTACTCAGTTAAAAGTCCAACGGGTCCATTTTACGGCCCATTTAGACCCGTTAGTCCAAAACCTCTACAAAAAAGACCGCAAAACAAGTTTTAATCAAAACTTAAGAGTTCATTTCGTTGATTACGAGCTTTTCAACACTATTGTATTGCAAAAATTCAATTTCTGTTCTTTTTACGCAGTTATAAGTTCAACGGGTCCATTTTAAGGCCCATTTACACCCGCTCGTCCGAAACCTCTACAAAAATGACCGAAAAACAAGTTTTGATCCAATTTTACGAGTTCATATAATTGATTACGAGCTTTTCAACAAGATTGTATTGCAAAAAATCAAATTCGGTATTTTTTACCCAGTTAAAAGTCCAAAGGGTCCATTTTACGGCCCATTTAGACCCGCTCGCCCGAAACCTCTTCAAAAATGACCGAAAAAGAAGTTTTAATCAAATTTTAGGACTTCATATCCTTGATTACGATCTTTTCAACACGATTATATTGCAAAAACTCAATTTTTGTAATTTTTACTCAGTTAAAAGTTCAACGGGTCCATTTTACGGCCCATTTAGACCCGCTCGTCCGAAACCTCTACAAAAAGGACCGCAAAACAAGTTTTAATCAAAAATTAAGAGTTCATATCGTTGATTACGAGCTTTTCAACACTATTGTATTTCAAAAATTCAATTTATGTTCTTTTTACGCAGTTATAAGTTAAACGGGTCCATTTTAAGGCCCATTTAAACCCGCTCGTCCGAAACCTCTAGAAAAAGGACCGAAAAACAAGTTTTGATCCAATTTTACGAGTTCATAAAATTGATTACGAGCTTTTCAACAAGATTATATTGCAAAAACTCACATTCGGTATTTTTTACTCAGTTAAAAGTCCAACGGGTCCATTTTACGGCCCATTTAAACCCGCTCGCCCGAAACCTCTTCAAAAATGACTGAAAAACAAGTTTTAATCAAATTTTAGGAGTTCATATAATTGATTACGATCTTTTCAACACGATTATATTGCAAACACTCAATTTATATACTTTTTACTCAGTTAAAAGTCCAACGGGTCTATTTTACGGCCCATTTAGACCCGCTCGTCCGAAACCTCTTCAAAAAGGACCGCAAAACAAGTTTTAATCAAAACATAAGAGTTCATATCGTTGATTACGAGCTTTTCAACACTATTGTATTGCAAAAATTCAATTTATGTTTTTTTTACGTAGTTATAAGTTCAACGGGTCCATTTTAAGGCCCATTTAGACCCGCTCGTCCGAAACCACTACAAAAAGGACCGAAAAACAAGTTTTGATCCAATTTTAGGAGTTCATATAATTGATTACGAGCTTTTCAACAAGACTATATTGCAAAAAGTCCATTTCTGTATTTTTTACTCAGTTAAAAGTCCAACGGGTCCATTTTACGGCACATTTAGACCCGCTCGCCCGAAACCTCTTCAAAAATGACTGAAAAACAAGTTTTAATCAAATTTTAGGAGTTCATATAATTGATTACGATCTTTTCAACACGATTATATTGCAAAAATTCAATTTATATACTTTTTACTCAGTTAAAAGTTTAACGGGTCCATTTTACGGCCCATTTAGACCCGCTCGTCCGAAACCTCTACAAAAAGGACCGCTAAACAAGTTTAACGAGTCCATTTTAAGGCCCATTTAGACCCGCTCGCCCGATTGTAATGCAAAAATTCTATTTCTGTTCTTTTTACGCAGTTATAAGTTCAACGAGTCCATTTTAAGGCCCATTTAGACCCGCTCGTCCGAAACCTCTACAAAAAGGACCGAAAAACAAGTTTTGATCCAATTTTAGGAGTTCATATAATTAATTACGAGCTTTTCAACAAGATTATATTGCAAAAACTATAATTCGGTATTTTTTACTTAGTTAAAAGTCCAACGGGTCCATTTTACGGCCCATTTAGACCCGCTCGCCCGAAACCTCTTCAAAATTGACTGAAAAACATGTTTTAATCAAATTTTAGGAGTTTATATAACTAATTACGATCTTTTCAACACGATTATATTGCAAAAATTCAATTTATGTTCTTTTTACTCAGTTAAAAGTCCAACGGGTCCATTTTAAGGCCCATTTAGACCCGCTCGTCCGAAACCTCTTAAAAAATGACTGAAAAACACGTTTTAATCAAATTTTAGGAGTTCATATAATTGATTACGAGCTTTTCAACAAGATTATATTGCAAAATCTCAATTTCTGTACTTTTTACTCAGTTAAAAGTCCAATGGGTCCATTTTACGGCCCATTTAGACCCGCTCGCTCGAAACCTCTTCAAAAATGACTGAAAAAAAAAGTTTTAATCTAATTTTAGGACTTCATACAATTTATTACGATCTTTTCAATACAATTATATTGCAAAAACTCAATTTTTGTACTTTTTACTTAGTTAAAAGTCCAACGGGTCCATTTTATGGCCTATTTAGACCCGCTCGTCCGAAACCACTTCAAAAAGGACCGCAAAACAAGTTTTAATCAAAACATAAGAGTTCATATCGTTGATTACGAGCTTTTCAACACTATTGTATTGCAAAAATTCAATTTATATTCTTTTTACGCAGTTATAAGTTCAACGGGTCCATTTTAAGGCCCATTTAGACCCGCTCGTCCGAAACCACTACAAAAAGGACCGAAAAACAAGTTCTGATCCAATTTTAGGAGTTCATATAATTGATTACGAGCTTTTCAACAAGATTATATTGCAAAAAGTCCATTTCTGTATTTTTTACTCAGTTAAAAGTTCAACGGATCCATTTTACGGCCCATTTAAACCCGCTCGCCCGAAACCTCTTCAAAAATGACTGAAAAACAAGTTTTAATCAAATTATAGGAGTTCATATAATTGATTACGATCGTTTCAACACAATTATATTGCAAAAACTCTATTTATGTATTTTTTACTTAGTTAAAAGTCCAACGGGTCCATTTTACGGCCCATTTAGACCCGCTTGTCCGAAACCTCTACAAAAAGGACCGCAAAACAAGTTTTAATCAAAACTCAAGAGTTCATATCGTTGATTACGAGGTTTTCAACACTATTGTATTGCAAAAATTCAATTTCTGTTCTTTTTACGCAGTTATAAGTTCAACGAGTGCATTTTAAGGCCCATTTAGACCCGGTCGTCCGAAATCGCTACAAAAAGGACCGAAAAACAAGTTTTGATTCAATTTTAGGAGTTCATATAATTGATTACGAGATTTTCAACAAGACTATATTTCAAAAACTCAAATACGGTATTTTTTACTCAGTTAAAAGTCTAACGGGTCCATTTTACGGCCCATTAAGACCCGCTCGCTCGAAACCTCTTCAAAAATGACTAAAAACAAGTTTTAATCAAATTTTAGGAGTTCATATAATTGATTACGATCTTTTCAACACGATTATATTGCAAAAACTCAATTTCTGTACTTTTTACTCAGTTAAAAGTCCATAGGGTCCATTTTACGGCCCATTTAGACCAGCTCGCCCAAAACCTCTTCAAAAATGACTGAAAAACAAGTTTTAATCAAATTTTAGGAGTTCATATAACTGATTACGACCTTTTCAACACGATTGTATTGCAAAAATTCAATTTCTGTTCTTTTTACGCAGTTATAAGTTCAACGGGTCCATTTTAAGGCCCATTTAGACCCGGTCGTCCGAAACCTCTCAAAAATGAATGAAAAACAAGTTTTAATCAAATTTTAGTTGTTCATATAATTGATTACGATCATTTCAACATGATTATATTGCAAAAACTCAATTTATGTACTTTTTACTCAGTTAAAAGTCCAACGGGTCCATTTTACGGCCCATTCAGACCCGCTCGTCCGAAACCTTTACAAAAAGGACCGCAAAACAAGTTTTAATCAAAACCTAAGAGTTCATATCGTTGATTACTAGCTTTTCAACACTATTGTATTTCAAAAATTCAATTTATGTTCTTTTTACGCAGTTATAAGTTAAACGGGTCCATTTTAAGGCCCATTTAAACCCGCTCGTCCGAAACCTCTAGAAAAAGGACCGAAAAACAAGTTTTGATCCAATTTTACGAGTTCATAAAATTGATTACGAGCTTTTCAACAAGATTATATTGCAAAAACTCACATTCGGTATTTTTTACTCAGTTAAAAGTCCAACGGGTCCATTTTACGGCCCATTTAAACCCGCTCGCCCGAAACCTCTTCAAAAATGACTGAAAAACAAGTTTTAATCAAATTTTAGGAGTTCATATAATTGATTACGATCTTTTCAACACGATTATATTGCAAAAACTCAATTTATATAATTTTTACTCAGTTAAAAGTCCAACGGGTCCATTTTACGGCCCATTTAGACCCGCTCGTCCGAAACCTCTTCAAAAAGGACCGCAAAACAGGTTTTAATCAAAACTTAAGAGTTCATATCGTTGATTATGAGCTTTTCAACACTATTGTATTGCAAACATACAATTTATGTTCTTTTTACGCAGTTATAAGTTCAACGGGTCCATTTTAAGGCCCATTTAGACCCGCTCGTCCGAAACCACTACAAAAAGGACCGAAAAACAAGTTTTGATTCAATTTTAGGAGTTCATATAATTGATTACGAGCTTTTCAACAAGATTGTATTGCAAAAACTCAAATTCTGTATTTTTTACTCAGTTAAAAGTCCAACGGGTCCATTTTACGGCCCATTTACACCCGCTCGTCCGTAACCTCTACAAAAGGACCGCAAAACAAGTTTTAATCAAAACTTAAGAGTTCATATCGTTGATTACGAGCTTTTCAACACTATTGTATTGCAAAAATTCAATTTATGTTCTTTTTACGCAGTTATAAGTTCAACGGGTCCACTTTAAGGCCCATTTAGACCAGCTCGTCCGAAACCACTACAAAAAGGACCGAAAAACAAGTTTTGATTCAATTTTAGGAGTTCATATAATTGATTACGATCTTTTCAACACGATTATATTGCAAAAACTCAATTTATATATTTTTTACTCAGTTAAAAGTCCAACGGGTCCATTTTACGGCCCATTTACACCCGCTCGTCCGAAACCTCTACAAAAAGGACCGCAAAACAAGTTTTAATCAAAACTTAAGAGTTCATATCGTTGATTACGAGCTTTTCAACACTATTGTATTGCAAAAATTCAATTTCTGTTCTTTTTACGCAGTTATAAGTTCAACGGGTCCATTTTAAGGCCCATTTAGACCAGCTCGTCCGAAACCACTACAAAAAGGACCGAAAAACAAGTTTTGATTCAATTTTAGGAGTTCATATAATTGATTACGAGCTTTTCAACAAGATTATATTGCAAAAAGTCCATTTCTGTATTTTTTACTCAGTTAAAAGTCCAACGGGTCCATTTTACGGTCCATTTAGACCCGCTCGCCCGAAACCTCTTCAAATATGACTTAAAAACAAGTTTTAATCAAATTTTAGGAGTTCATATAATTGATTACGATCGTTTCAACACGATTATATTGCAAAAACTCAATTTCTGTATTTTTTACTAAGTTAAAAGTCCAACGGGTCCATTTTACGGCCCATTTACACCCGCTCGTCCGAAACCTCTACAAAAAGGACTGCAAAACAAGTTTTAATCAAAACTTAAGAGTTCATATCGTTGATTACGAGCTTTTCAACACTATTGTATTGCAAAAATTCAATTTCTATTCTTTTTACGCAGTTATAAGTTCAACGGGTCCATTTTAAGGCCCATTTAGACCCGCTCGTCCGAAACCTCTACAAAAAGGACCGAAAAACAAGTTTTGATCCAATTTTACGAGTTCATATAATTGATTACGAGCTTTTCAACAACAATATATTGCAAAAACTCAAATTCTGTATTTTTTACTCAGTTAAAAGTCCAACGGGTCCATTTTACGGCCCATTTACACCCGCTCGTCCGTAACCTCTACAAAAGGACCGCAAAACAAGTTTTAATCAAAACTTAAGAGTTCATATCGTTGATTACGAGCTTTTCAACACTATTGTATTGCAAAAATTCAATTTATGTTCTTTTTACGCAGTTATAAGTTCAACGGGTCCACTTTAAGGCCATTTAGACCAGCTCGTCCGAAACCACTACAAAAAGGACCGAAAAACAAGTTTTGATTCAATTTTAGGAGTTCATATAATTGATTACGAGCTTTTCAACATAATTATATTGCAAAAAGTCCATTTCTGTTTTTTTTACTCAGTTAAAAGTCCAACGGGTCCATTTTATGGCCCATTTAGACCCGCTCGCCCGAAACCTCATCAAATATGACTGAAAAACAAGTTTTAATCAAATTTTACGAGTTCATATAATTGATTACGATCGTTTCAACACGATTATATTGCAAAAACTCAATTTCTGTATTTTTTACTAAGTTAAAAGTCCAACGGGTCCATTTTACGGCCCATTTACACCCGCTCGTCCGAAACCTCTACAAAAAGGACCGCAAAACAAGTTTTAATCAAAACTTAAGAGTTCATATCGTTGATTACGAGCTTTTCAACACTATTGTATTGCAAAAATTCAATTTCTGTTCTTTTTACGCAGTTATAAGTTCAACGGGTCCATTTTAAGGCCCATTTAGACCCGCTCGTCCGAAACCTCTACAAAAAGGACCGAAAAACAAGTTTTGATCCAATTTTACGAGTTCATATAATTGATTACGAGCTTTTCAACAACATTATATTGCAAAAACTCAAATTATGTATTTTTTACTCAGTTAAAAGTCCAACGGGTCCATTTTACGGCCCATTTACACCCGCTCGTCCGTAACCTCTACAAAAGGACCGCAAAACAAGTTCTAATCAAAACTTAAGAGTTCATATCGTTGATTACGAGCTTTTCAACACTATTGTATTGCAAAAATTCAATTTATGTTCTTTTTACGCAGTTATAAGTTCAACGGGTCCACTTTAAGGCCCATTTAGACCAGCTCGTCCAAAACCACTACAAAAAGGACCGAAAAACAAGTTTTGATTCAATTTTAGGAGTTCATATAATTGATTACAAGCTTTTCAACATAATTATATTGCAAAAAGTCCATTTATGTATTTTTTACTCAGTTAAAAGTCCAACGGGTCCATTTTACGGCCCATTTAGACCCGCTCGCCCGAAACCTCTTCAAAAATGACTGAAAAACAAGCTTTAATCAAAATTTAGGAGTTCATATAATTGATTACGATCGTTTCAACAAGATAATATTGCAAAAACTCAATTTCTGTATTTTTTACTCAGTTAAAAGTCCAACGGGTCCATTTTACGGCCCATTTACACCCGCTCGTCCGAAACCTCTACAAAAAGGACCGCAAAACAAGTTTTAATCAAAACTTAAGAGTTCATATCGTTGATTACGAGTTTTTCAACACTATTGTATTGCAAAAATTCAATTTCTGTTCTTTTTACGCAGTTATAAGTTCAACGGGTCCATTTTAAGGCCCATTTAGACCAGCTCGTCCGAAACCACTACAAAAAGGACCGAAAAACAAGTTTTGATTCAATTTTAGGAGTTCATATAATTGATTACGAGCTTTTCAACAAGATTATATTGCAAAAAGTCCATTTATGTATTTTTTACTCAGTTAAAAGTCCAACGGGTCCATTTTACGGTCCATTTAGACCCGCTCGCCCGAAACCTCTTCAAATATGACTGAAAAACAAGTTTTAATAAAATTTTAGGAGTTCATATAATTGATTACGATCGTTTCAACACGATTATATTGCAAAAACTCAATTTCTGTATTTTTTACTAAGTTAAAAATCCAACGGGTCCATTTTACGGCCCATTTACACCCGTTCGTCCGAAACCTCTACAAAAAGGACCGCAAAACAAGTTTTAAGCAAAACTTAAGAGTTCATATCGTTGATTACGAGCTTTTCAACACTATTGTATTGCAAAAATTCAATTTCTGTTCTTTTTACGCAGTTATAAGTACAACGGGTCCATTTTAAGGCCTATTTAGACCCGCTCGTCCGAAACCTCTACAAAAAGGACCGAAAAACAAGTTTTGATCCAATTTTACGAGTTCATATAATTGATTACGAGCTTTTCAACAACATTATATTGCAAAAACTCAAATTCTGTATTTTTTACTTAGTTAAAAGTCCAACGGGTCCATTTTACGGCCCATTTACACCCGCTCGTCCGAAACCTCTACAAAAAGGACCGAAAAACAAGTTTTGATCCAATTTTACGAGTTCATATAATTGATTACGAGCTTTTAAACAACATTATATTGCAAAAACTCAAATTCTGTATTTTTTACTCAGTTAAAAGTCCAACGGGACCATTTTACGGCCCATTTACACCCGCTTGTCCGTAACCTATACAAAAGGACCGCAAAACAAGTTTTAATCAAAACTTAAGAGTTCATATCGTTGATTACGAGCTTTTCAACACTATTGTATTGCAAAAATTCAATTTATGTTCTTTTTACGCAGTTATAAGTTCAACGAGTCCACTTTAAGGCCCATTTAGACCAGCTCGTCCGAAACCACTACAAAAAGGACCGAAAAACAAGTTTTGATTCAATTTTAGGAGTTCATATAATTGATTACGAGCTTTTCAACATAATTATATTGCAAAAAGTCCATTTCTGTATTTTTTACTCAGTTAAAAGTACAACGGGTCCATTTTACGGCCCATTTAGACCCGCTCGCCCGAAACCTCTTCAAAAATGACTGAAAAATAAGTTTTAATCAAAATTTAGGAGTTCATATAATTGATTACGATCGTTTAAACACGATTATATTGCAAAAACTCAATTTCTGAATTTTTTACTCAGTTAAAAGTCCAACGGGTCCATTTTACGGCCCATTTACACCCGCTCGTCCGAAACCTCTACAAAAAGGACCGCAAAACAAGTTTTAATCAAAACTTAAGAGTTCATATCGTTGATTACGAGCTTTTCAACACTATTGTATTGCAAAAATTCAATTTCTGTTCTTTTTACGAAGTTATAAGTTCAACGGGTCCATTTTAAGGCCCATTTAGACCAGCTCGTCCGAAACCACTACAAAAAGGACCGAAAAACAAGTTTTGATTCAATTTTAGGAGTTCATATAATTGATTACGAGCTTTTCAACAAGATTATATTGCAAAAAGTCCATTTATGTATTTTTTACTCAGTTAAAAGTCCAACGGGTCCATTTTACGGTCCATTTAGACCCGCTCGCCCGAAACCTCTTCAAATATGACTGAAAAACAAGTTTTAATCAAATTTTAGGAGTTCATATAATTGATTACGATCGTTTCAACACGATTATATTGCAAAAACTCAATTTCTCTATTTTTTACTAAGTTAAAAGTCCAACGGGTCCATTTTACGGCCCATTTACACCCGTTCGTCCGAAACCTCTACAAAAAGGACCGCAAAACAAGTTTTAATCAAAACTTAAGAGTTCATATCGTTGATTACGAGCTTTTCAACAAGATTATATTGCAAAAACTCAAATTCGGTATTTTTTACTCAGTTAAAAGTCCAACGGGTCCATTTTACGGCCCATTTAGACTCGCTCGCCCGAAACCTCTTCAAAAATGACCGAAAAAAAGTTTTAATCAAAATTTAGGACTTCATATCATTGATTAAGATCTTTTCAACACGATTATATTGCAAAAACTCAATTTTTGTACTTTTTACTTAGTTAAAAGTCCAACGGGTCCATTTTACGGCCCATTTAGACCCTCTCGTCCGAAACCACTACAAAAAGGACCGAAAACAAGTTTTGATCCAATTTTAGGAGTTCATATAATTGAGTACGAGCTTTTCAACAAGATTATATTGCAAAAAGTCCATTTCTGTATTTTTTACTCAGTTAAAAGTCCAACGGGTCCATTTTACGGCCCATTTAGACTCGCTCGCCCGAAACCTCTACAAAAATGACTGAAAAAGAAGTTTTAATCAAATTTTAGGAGTTCATATAATTGATTACGATCGTTTCAACACGATTATATTGCAGAAACTCAATTTCTGTATTTTTTACTCAGTTAAAAGTCCAACGGGTCCATTTTACGGCCCATTTAGACTCGCTCGTCCGATACCTCTACAAAAAGGACCGCAAAACAAGTTTTAATCAAAACTTAAGAGTTCATATCGTTGATTATGAGCTTTTCAACACTATTGTATTGCAAAAATTCAATTTCTGTTCTTTTTACGCAGTTATAAGTTCAACGGGTCCATTTTAAGGCCCATTTAGACCCGCTCGTCTGAAACCTCTACAAAAAGGACCGAAAAACAAGTTTTGATCCAATTTTACGAGTTCATATAATTGATTGCGAGCCTTTTGACAAGATTATAATGCAAAAACTCAAATTTGATATTTTTTACGCAGTTAAAAGTCCAACGGGTCCATTTTACGGCCCATTTAGACCCGCTCGCCCGAAACCTCTTCAAAAATGACTGAAAAACAAGTTTTAATTAAATTTTAGGAGTTCATATAATTGATTACGATCTTTTCAACATGATTATATTGCAAAAACTCAATTTATGTACTTTTTACTCAGTTAAAAGTCAAACGGGTCCATTTTACGGCTCATTTAGACCCGCTCGTCCGAAACCTCTACAAAAGGACCGCAAAACAAGTTTTAATCAAAACTTAGGAGTTCATATCGTTGATTACGAGCTTTTGAACACTATTGTATTGCAAAAATTCAATTTATGTTCTTTTTACGCAGTTATAAGTTCAACGGGTCCATTTTAAGGCCCATTTAGACACGCTCGTCCGAAACCACTACAAAAAAGACCGAAAAAGAAGTTTTGATCCAATTTTAGGAGTTCATATAATTGATTACGAGCTTTTCAACAAGATTATATTGCAAAAAGTCCATTTCTGTATTTTTTACTCAATTAAAAGTCCAACAGGTCCATTTTGCGGCCCATTTAGACCCGCTCGCCCGAAACCTCTTCAAAAGTGACTGAAAAACAAGTTTTAATCAAATTTTAGGAGTTCATATAATTGATTACGATCTTTTCAACACGATTATATTGCAAAAACTCAATTTATGTACTTTTTACTCAGTTAAAAGTCCAACGGGTTAACTCTTTCTCCCCTTTTTTTCAATCTCAACGCGGATTACGTCTAGGTGACCCCCTATCACCTTAATTTTCCTATTTTGTACACAAGGGCTCTCTGCTTACCTATCTGCTGCCCAACAAACAAACATCCTATCGGGGCTTGGTGCCTTCAAATACGGCCCCAAAGTCAACCATCTACTCTTTGCTGATGATTGTATGGTTTTCATTAACAATACTCCAACCGAAGCTACACATCTTAAAAGAGCCCTGCAAACATATGCTGCTGCTTCCGGTCAAGCGGTTAATTTTGAGAAATCGACAATTTTTTATAATCCACGTACCCCATACTCAACAAGAACTGCGATCAATAGTCTATTGCAAGTACGTGAGGTATCTAACCCTGGTGTATACATTGGGAAGAGCAAAACTGAGTTATTAGGCTTTGTGCGTGATAAAGTTCATGACCGTCTTTCTAGCTGGGATAAACAACTCCTTTCTTTTAGTGGTCGGGAGATTTTCATTAAAGCAGTTCTACAATCTCTACCTCAATATGTTATGTCTTGTTATCTTCTTCCACAAAACGTTATTGACGATATGACCTCATCAATTCGGCAATATTGGTGGACTGGCAAATCCAATAAAAAAGGATGGCATATGCTTCCATGGAATCATGTTTGTTTACCTAAGGCCGCTGGAGGCATGGGGTTTAAGGATTTACATGACTTCAATGTTGCTCTCTTGGGTAAGCAATTATGGAGACTCATTTGCGAACCAGATTCTTTATTGGGCCAAATATATCGTGCTAAATACTTTCCTTCTGGGAATATCCTCGATGCCTCCAGACCCAATCGAGGTTCCTTTGCATGGCAAGGTATTTATAATGCTCTACAATGACTCCTTCCAGGCTTCTTATATCGTCCAGGTATTAATAGTAATATCAGAGTGCACAAAGACATCTGGGGTCGACCTTCCCCTATTACCCTTACTGGGGATTACGAAATCTCGGATGAAGTCCATATTCGATGCAGCGATTTCATGCTTCGTAATCAAACTGCTTGGGACCCTGAAAAGGTCCGTCGTTATTTTAACGCAACTGATGCCACTACCATTCTCCGTATACCAATCATAAATGATCATCGTGATTCTATTCTTTGGTCTCCTAATGATTCGAGTATTTACTCGGTCCGCTCTAGTTATCTTTTCTTACAACGCTCTACGTACCCACATACGTCACCTACTCGTTTTTGGAAATTTCTATCCAAAGTCAAGGCCTTACCTAAGGTCAAAACTTTTGGATGGCGTATGGCGTCTGATGCTCTACCAGTTGGGTCCAAAATGCAAGTTTTTTCACCAAATTCGGGGCCTTGTCCTATCTGTGGAGCCCACTCAGAGTCCATTCTCCATGCGCTTCGTGATTGTGCAGGGGCTTATGAAGTCCTTCAGCTCTCTGGTATTCTCGTTTCTCTATCTAGGAGTTTGGCTATTACCCCATTACAATGGTTGGAAGAAGCTGCCCACCTCCTATCCTCTGACAAGTATGACCTTTTCCTTACAACTATTTGGAACGTCTGGAATAGACGTAACGACTGGGTTCATAATCACCATCTTCAACCACCATGGCTTATTGCAGTTAACTCCATTAGTTTACATGACGACTTCTGTAAGGCCTCTTCTTCCACCCCAACACCCTCTATCCTATCTCCTCCATGCTGGAACCCTCCTCCACCTAACCATATAAAAATAAATGTAGATGTGGCTTTTAATCCCTCAACTCGTGCAGCGGCTGTTGGCGCTGTGGCACGTGATTCTACAGGCGTAGTTGTGGGTGGCCTAGCTTTTCCGCTTGGTAGCTGTTTGGATGCAGTTACTTGTGAAGATGAAAGCCTTCTTGCAGGAATCACCTTTGCCCGATCTCAAGGATGGAATCGGATCTTGCTTGAAACTGACTGTGCTTCTCTTGCAAATAGGATCAACAATCCAGGTCTGGACCTTTCTACATTGGAACCTCTTCTTCACCAGATTCGAGAGTCTCTTCATGCTTTTGATTCATCTTCTGTTTCTTTTGTACGCCGTGAGGCAAATCATGTGGCCCATACTTTGGCTACTTACTCGCTGAGTTCTATGTCTTCCATGTCTTTCAATTCTGACATTCCTACATGTATCAATCATCTTGTAACGAATTTCTCTATGATATAATAAAATTTAGACACTCTTTTCCCCTTTTTAGGGTCCTCTAGCTCTGCTTGAAGGACATTAGTAGGGGTTTTTAATGAGGCCTTTTCTTCAAAAAAAAAAGTCCAACGGGTCAATTTTACGGCCCATTTAGACCCGCTCATCCGAAACCTCTACAAAAAGGACCGCAAAACAAGTTTTAATCAAAACTTAAGAGTTCATATCGTTGATTACGAGCTTTTCAACACTATTGTATTGCAAAAATTCAATTTATGTTCTTTTTACGTAGTTATAAGTTCAACGGGTCCATTTAAACCCGCTCGTCTGAAACCTCTACAAAAAGGACCGAAAAACAAGTTTTGATCCAATTTTACGAGTTCATATAATTGATTACGAGCTTTTCAACAAGATTATATTGCAAAAACTCATATTCGGTTTTTTTTACTCACTTAAAAGTCCAAAGGGTCCATTTTACGGCTCATTTAGACCCGCTCACCCGAAACCTCTTCAAAAATGACTGAAAAATAGGTTTTAATCAAATTTTAGGAGTTCATATAATTGATTACGATCTTTTCAACACAATTATATTGCAAAAACTCAATTTTTGTAATTTTTACTCAGTTAAAAGTCTAACGGGTCCATTTTACGGCCCATTTAGACCCGCTCGTCCGAAACCTCTACAAAAGGATCGCAAAACAAGTTTTAATCAAAACTTAAGAGTTCATATCGTTGATTACGAGCTTTTCAACACTATTGTATTGCAAAAATTCAATTTCTGTTATTTTTACGCAGTTATAAGTTCAACGGGTCCATTTTAAGTCCCATTTAGACACGCTCGTCCGAAACCACTACAAAAAGGACCGAAAAAAGTGTTTTGATCCAATTTTAGGAGTTCATATAATTGATTACGAGCTTTTCAACAAGATTATATTGCAAAAAGTCCATTTCTGTATTTTTTACTCAGTTAAAAGTCCAACGGGTCCATTTTACGGCCCATTTAGCCTCGCTCGCCCGAAACCTCTTCAAAAATGACTGAAAAACAAGTTTTAATCAAATTTTAGGAGTTCATATAATTGATTACGATCCTTTCAACACGATTATATTGCAAAAACTCAATTTCTGTATTTTTTACTCAGTTAAAAGTCCAACGGGTCCATTTTACGGCCCATTTAGATCCACTCGTCCGAAACCTCTACAAAAAGGACCGCAAAACAAGTTTTAATCAAAACTTAAGAGTTCATATCGTTGATTACGAGCTTTTCAACACTATTGCATTGCAAAAATTCAATTTCTGTTCTTTTTACGCAGTTATAAGTTCAACGAGTCCATTTTAAGGCCCATTTAGACCCGCTCGTCCGAAATCTCTACAAAAAGGACCGAAAAACAAGTTTTGATCCAATTTTACGAGTTCATATAATTGATTACGAGGTTTTCAACAAGATTATATTGCAAAAACTCAAATTCGGTATTTTTTACTTAGTTAAAAGTCCAACGGGTCCATTTTACAGCCCATTTAGACCCGCTCGCCCGAAACCTCTTCAAAAATGACTGAAAAACAGGTTTTAATAAAATTTTAGGAGTTCATGTAATTGATTATGATCGTTTCAACACGATTATATTGCAAAAACTCAATTTCTGTATTTTTTACTCAGTTGAAAGTCCAACGGGTCCATTTTACGGCCCATTTACACCCGCTCGTCCGAAACCTCTACATAAAGGACCGCAAAACAAGTTTTAATCAAAACTTAGGAGTTCATATAATTGATTATGATCTTTTCAACACTATTGTATTGCAAAAATTCAATTTCTGTTCTTTTTACGCAGTTATAAGTTCAACGGGTCCATTTTAAGGCTCATTTAGACCCGGTCGCCCGCAACCTCTACAAAAAGGACCGAAAAACTAGTTTTGATCAAATTTTAGGAGTTCATATAATTGATTACGAGCTTTTCAACAAGATTATATTGCAAAAACTCAATTTCGGTATTTTTTACTCAGTTAAAAGTCCAACGGGTTCATTTTACGGCCCATTTAAACCCGCTCGCCCGAAAACTCTTCAAAAATGACTGAAAAACAAGTTTTAATCAAATATTAGGAGTTCATATAATTGATTACGAGCTTTTCAACACTATTGTATTGCAAAAATTCAATTTATGTTCTTTTTGTGCAGTTATAAGTTCAACGGGTCCATTTTAAGGCCCATTTAGACCCGCTCGTCCGAAACCACTACAAAAAGGACCGAAAAACAAGTTTTGATCCAATTTTAGGAGTTCATATAATTGATTACGAGCTTTTCAACAAGATTATATTGCAAAAAGTCCATTTCTGTATTTTTTACTCAGTTAAAAGTCCAACGGGTCCATTTTACGGCCCATTTAGACCCGCTCGCCCGAAACCTCTTCAAAAATGATTGAAAAACAAGTTTTTATCAAATTTTAGGAGTTCATATAATTGATTACGATCGTTTCAACACGATTATATTGCAAAAACTCAATTTCTGTATTTTTTACTCAGTTGAAAGTCCAACGGGTCCATTTTACGGCCCATTTACACCCGCTCGTCCGAAACCTCTACAAAAAGGACCGCAAAACAAGTTTTAATCAAAACTTAAGAGTTCATATCATTGATTACGAGCTTTTCAGCACTATTGTATTGCAAAAATTCAATTTCTGTTCTTTTTACGCAGTTATAAGTTCAACGGGTCCATTTTAAGGCTCATTTAGACCCGGTCGCCCGCAACCTCTACAAAAAGGACCGAAAAACTAGTTTTGATCAAATTTTAGGAGTTCATATAATTGATTACGAGCTTTTCAACAAGATTATATTGCAAAAACTCAATTTCGGTATTTTTTACTCAGTTAAAAGTCCAACGGGTTCATTTTACGGCCCATTTAGACCCGCTCGCCCGAAAACTCTTCAAAAATGACTGAAAAACAAGTTTTAATCAAATATTAGGAGTTCATATAATTGATTATGAGCTTTTCAACACTATTGTATTGCAAAAATTCAATTTATGTTCTTTTTGCGCAGTTATAAGTTCAACGGGTCCATTTTAAGGCCCATTTAGACCCGCTCGTCCGAAACCACTACAAAAAGGACCGAAAAACAAGTTTTGATCCAATTTTAGGAGTTCATATAATTGATTACGAGCTTTTCAACAAGATTATATTGCAAAAAGTCCATTTCTGTATTTTTTACTTAGTTAAAAGTCCAACGGGTCCATTTTACGGCCCATTTAGACCCGCTCGCCCGAAACCTCTTCAAAAATGATTGAAAAACAAGTTTTTATCAAATTTTAGGAGTTCATATAATTGATTACGATCGTTTCAACACGATTATATTGCAAAAACTCAATTTCTGTATTTTTTACTCAGTTGAAAGTCCAACGGGTCCATTTTACGGCCCATTTACACCCGCTCGTCCGAAACCTCTACAAAAAGGACCGCAAAACAAGTTTTAATCAAAACTTAAGAGTTCATATCATTGATTACGAGCTTTTCAGCACTATTGTATTGCAAAAATTCAATTTCTGTTCTTTTTACGCAGTTATAAGTTCAACGGGTCCATTTTAAGGCTCATTTAGACCCGGTCGCCCGCAACCTCTACAAAAAGGACCGAAAAACTAGTTTTGATCAAATTTTAGGAGTTCATATAATTGATTACGAGCTTTTCAACAAGATTATATTGCAAAAACTCAATTTCGGTATTTTTTACTCAGTTAAAAGTCCAACGGGTTCATTTTACGGCCCATTTAGACCCGCTCGCCCGAAAACTCTTCAAAAATGACTGAAAAACAAGTTTTAATCAAATTTTAGGAGTTCATATAATTGATTACGAGCTTTTCAACACTATTGTATTGCAAAAATTCAATTTATGTTCTTTTTGCGCAGTTATAAGTTCAACGGGTCCATTTTAAGGCCCATTTAGACCCGCTCGTCCGAAACCACTACAAAAAGGACCGAAAAACAAGTTTTGATCCAATTTTAGGAGTTCATATAATTGATTACGAGCTTTTCAACAAGATTATATTGCAAAAAGTCCATTTCTGTATTTTTTACTCAGTTAAAAGTCCAACGGGTCCATTTTACGGCCCATTTAGACCCGCTCGCCCGAAACCTCTTCAAAAATGACTGAAAAACAAGTTTTTATCAAATTTTAGGAGTTCATATAATTGATTACGATCGTTTCAACACGATTATATTGCAAAAACTCAATTTCTGTATTTTTTACTTAGTTGAAAGTCCAACGGGTCCATTTTACGGCCCATTTACACCCGCTCGTCCGAAACCTCTACAAAAAGGACCGCAAAACAAGTTTTAATCAAAACTTAAGAGTTCATATCATTGATTACGAGCTTTTCAGCACTATTGTATTGCAAAAATTCAATTTCTGTTCTTTTTACGCAGTTATAAGTTCAACGGGTCCATTTTAAGGCCCATTTAGACCCGGTCGCCCGCAACCTCTACAAAAAGGACCGAAAAACTAGTTTTGATCAAATTTTAGGAGTTCATATAATTGATTACGAGCTTTTCAACAAGATTATATTGCAAAAACTCAAATTCGGTATTTTTTACTCTGTTAAAAGTCTAACGGGTCCATTTTACGGCCCATTTAGGCCCGCTCGCCCGAAACCTCTTCAAAAATGACTGAAAAACAAGTTTTAATCAAATTTTAGGAGTTCATATAATTGATTACGAGCTTTTCAACAAGATTATATTGTAAAAACTCATATTCGGTTTTTTTTACTCACTTAAAAGTCCAACGGGTCCATTTTACGGCTCATTTAGACCCGCTCACCCGAAAACTCTTCAAAAATGACTGAAAACAGGTTTTAATCAAATTTTAGGAGTTCATATAATTGATTACGATCTTTTCAACACAATTATATTGCAAAAACTCAATTTTTGTAATTTTTACTCAGTTAAAAGTCTAACGGGTCCATTTTACGGCCCATTTAGACCCGCTCGTCCGAAACCTCTACAAAAGGACCGCAAAACAAGTTTTAATCAAAACTTAAGAGTTCATACCGTTGATTACGAGCTTTTCAACACTATTGTATTGCAAAAATTCAATTTCTGTTATTTTTACGTAGTTATAAGTTAAACGGGTCCATTTTAAGGCCCATTTAGACCCGCTCGTCCGAAACCACTACAAAAAGGACCGAAAAAAGTGTTTTGATCCAATTTTAGGAGTTCATATAATTGATTACGAGCTTTTCAACAAGATTATATTGCAAAATGTTCATTTCTGTATTTTTTACTCAGTTAAAAGTCCAACGGGTCCATTTTACGGCCCATTTAGACTCGCTCGCCCGAAACCTCTTCAAAAATGACTGAAAAACAAGTTTTAATCAAATTTTAGGAGTTCATATAATTGATTACGATCCTTTCAACATGATTATATTGCAAAAACTCAATTTCTGTATTTTTTACTCAGTTAAAAGTCCAACGGGTCCATTTTACGGCCCATTTAGACCCGCTCGCCCGAAAACTCTTCAAAAATGACTGAAAAACAAGTTTTAATCAAATATTAGGAGTTCATATAATTGATTACGAGCTTTTCAACACTATTGTATTGCAAAAATTCAATTTATGTTCTTTTTACGCAGTTATAAGTTCAACGAGTCCATTTTAAGGCCCATTTAGACCCGCTCGTCCGAAATCTCTACAAAAAGGACCGAAAAACAAGTTTTGATCCAATTTTAGGAGTTCATATAATTGATTACGAGCTTTTCAACAAGATTATATTGCAAAAAGTCCATTTCTGTATTTTTTACTCAGTTAAAAGTCCAACGGGTCTATTTTACGGCCCATTTAGACCCGCTCGCCCGAAACCTCTTCAAAAATGACTGAAAAACAAGTTTTTATCAAATTTTAGGAGTTCATATAATTGATTACGATCGTTTCAACACGATTATATTGCAAAAACTCAATTTCTGTATTTTTTACTTAGTTGAAAGTCCAACGGGTCCATTTTACGGCCCATTTACACCCGCTCGTCCGAAACCTCTACAAAAAGGACCGCAAAACAAGTTTTAATCAAAACTTAAGAGTTCATATCTTTGATTACGAGCTTTTCAGCACTATTGTATTGCAAAAATTCAATTTCTGTTCTTTTTACGCAGTTATAAGTTCAACGGGTCCATTTTAAGGCCCATTTAGACCCGGTCGCCCGCAACCTCTACAAAAAGGACCGAAAAACAATTTTTGATCAAATTTTAGGAGTTCATATAATTGATTACGAGCTTTTCAACAAGATTATATTGCAAAAACTCAAATTCGGTATTTTTTACTCAGTTAAAAGTCTAACGGGTCCATTTTACGGCCCATTTAGACCCGCTCGCCCGAAACCTCTTCAAAAATGACTGAAAAACAAGTTTTAATCAAATTTTAGGAGTTCATATAATTGATTACGAGCTTTTCAACAAGATTATATTGCAAAAACTCATATTCGGTTTTTTTTACTCACTTAAAAGTCCAACGGGTCCATTTTACGGCTCATTTAGACCCGCTCACCCGAAACCTATTCAAAAATGACTGAAAAACAAGTTTTAATCAAATTTTAGGAGTTCATATAATTGATTACGATCTTTTCTACACAATTATATTGCAAAAACTCAATTTTTGTAATTTTTACTCAGTTAAAAGTCTAACGGGTCCATTTTACGGCCCATTTAGACCCGCTCGTCCGAAACCTCTACAAAAGGACCGCAAAACAAGTTTTAATCAAAACTTAAGAGTTCATATCGTTGATTACGAGCTTTTCAACACTATTGTATTGCAAAAATTCAATTTCTGTTATTTTTACGCAGTTATAAGTTCAACGGGTCATTTTAAGGCCCATTTAGACCCGCTCGTCCGAAACCACTACAAAAAGGACCGAAAAAAGTGTTTTGATCCAATTTTAGGAGTTCATATAATTGATTACGAGCTTTTCAACAAGATTATATTGCAAAAATTCCATTTCTGTATTTTTTACTCAGTTAAAAGTCCAACGGGTCCATTTTACGGCCCATTTAGACTCGCTCGCCCGAAACCTCTTCAAAAATGACTGAAAAACAAGTTTTAATCAAATTTTAGGAGTTCATATAATTGATTACGATCCTTTCAACACGATTATATTGCAAAAACTCAATTTCTGTATTTTTTACACAGTTAAAAGTCCAACGGGTCCATTTTACGGCCCATTTAGATCCGCTCGTCCGAAACCTCTACAAAAAGGACCGCAAAACAAGTTTTAATCAAAACTTAAGAGTTCATATCGTTGATTACGAGCTTTTCAACACTATTGTAATGCAAAAATTCAATTTTGTTCTTTTTACGTAGTTATAAGTTCAACGAGTCCATTTTAAGGCCCATTTAAACCCGCTCGTCCGAAATCTCTACAAAAAGGACCGAAAAACAAGTTTTGATCCAATTTTACGAGTTCATATAATTGATTATGAGGTTTTCAACAAGATTATATTGCAAAAACTGAAATTCGGTATTTTTTACTTAGTTAAAAGTCCAACGGGTCCATTTTACAGCCCATTTAGACCCGCTCGCCCGAAACCTCTTCAAAAATGACTGAAAAACAGGTTTTAATAAAATTTTAGGAGTTGATGTAATTGATTATGATCGTTTCAACACGATTATATTGCAAAAACTCAATTTATGTATTTTTTACTCAGTTGAAAGTCCAACGGGTCCATTTTACGGCCCATTTACACCCGCTCGTCCGAAACCTCTACAAAAAGGACCGCAAAACAAGTTTTAATCAAAACTTAGGAGTTCATATAATTGATTATGATCTTTTCAACACTATTGTATTGCAAAAATTCAATTTCTGTTCTTTTTACGCAGTTATAAGTTCAACGGGTCCATTTTAAGGCTCATTTAAACCCGGTCGCCCGCAACCTCTACAAAAATGACCGAAAAACTAGTTTTGATCAAATTTTAGGAGTTCATATAATTGATTACGAGCTTTTCAACAAGATTATATTGCAAAAACTCAATTTCGGTATTTTTTACTCAGTTAAAAGTCCAACGGGTTCATTTTACGGCCCATTTAGACCCGCTCGCCCGAAAACTCTTCAAAAATGACTGAAAAACAAGTTTTAATCAAATATTAGGAGTTCATATAATTGATTACGAGCTTTTCAACACTATTGTATTGCAAAAATTCAATTTATGTTCTTTTTGCGTAGTTATAAGTTCAACGGGTCCATTTTAAGGCTCATTTAGACCCGCTCGTCCGAAACCACTACAAAAAGGACAGAAAAACAAGTTTTGATCCAATTTTAGGAGTTCATATAATTGATTACGAGCTTTTCAACAAGATTATATTGCAAAAAGTCCATTTCTGTATTTTTTACTCAGTTAAAAGTCCAACGGGTCCATTTTACGGCCCATTTAGACCCGCTCGCCCGAAACCTCTTCAAAAATGACTGAAAAACAAGTTTTTATCAAATTTTAGGAGTTCATATAATTGATTACGATCGTTTCAACACGATTATATTGCAAAAACTCAATTTCTGTATTTTTTACTCAGTTGAAAGTCCAACGGGTCCATTTTACGGCCCATTTACACCCGCTCGTCCGAAACCTCTACAAAAAGGACCGCAAAACAAGTTGTAATCAAAACTTAGGAGTTCATATAATTGATTATGATCTTTTCAACACTATTGTATTGCAAAAATTCAATTTCTGTTCTTTTTACGCAGTTATAAGTTCATATAATTGATTACGAGATTTTCAACAAGATTATATTGCAAAAACTCAAATTCGGTATTTTTTACTCAGTTAAAAGTCCAACGGGTCCATTTTACGGCCCATTTAGACCCGCTCGCCCGAAATCTCTTCAAAAATGACTGAAAAACAAGTTTTAATCATATTTTAGGAGTTCATGTAATTGATTACGATCTTTTCAACACGATTATATTGCAAAAACACAATTTTTGTACTTTTTACTTAGTTAAAAGTCCAACGGGTCCATTTTACGGCCCATTTAGACCCGCTCGCCCGAAACCTCTTCAAAAATGACTGAAAAACAAGTTTAATCAAATTTTAGGAGTTCATATAACTGATTACGATATTTTCAACACGATTGTATTGCAAAAATTCAATTTCTGTTCTTTTTACGCAGTTATAAGTTCAACGGGTCCATTTTAAGGCCCATTTAGACCTGGTCGTCCGAAACCTCTTCAAAAATGACTGAAAAACAAGTTTTGATCAAATTTTAGGAGTTCATCTAATTGATTACGAGGTTTTCAACAAGATTATATTGCAAAAACTCAAATTTGGAATTTTTTACTCAGTTAAAAGTCCAACGGGTCCATTTTACGACTCATTTAGACTCGTTCGCCCGAAAACTCTTCAAAAATGACCGAAAAAAAAGTTTTAATCAAATTTTATGAC
This sequence comes from Hibiscus trionum, assembly GCA_030270665.1. Taxonomy (NCBI): domain Eukaryota; kingdom Viridiplantae; phylum Streptophyta; class Magnoliopsida; order Malvales; family Malvaceae; genus Hibiscus; species Hibiscus trionum. Next base: position 51,254,310 of record BSYR01000020.1, on the reverse strand, counting down.
TACGTATCATTGATTACGATCTTTTCAACACGATTATATTAAAAAAACTCAATTTTTGTACTTTTTACTTAGTTAAAAGTCCAACGGGTCCATTTTACGGCCCATTTAGACCCGCTCGTCCGAAACCACTACAAAAAGGACCGAAAAACAAGTTTTAATCCAATTTTAGGAGTTCTTATAATTTATTACGAGCTTTTTAACAAGATTATATTGAAAAAAAGTCAATTTTTGTATTTTTAACTCAGTTAAAAGTCCAACGGGTCCATTTTACGACTCATTTAGACCCGCTCGCCCGAAACCTCTTCAAAAATGACTGAAAAACAAGTTTTTATCAAATTTTAGGAGTTCATATAATTGATTACGATCGTTTCAACACGATTATATTGCAAAAACTCAATTTCTGTATTTTTTACTCAGTTGAAAGTCCAACGGGTCCATTTTACGGCCCATTTACACCCGCTCGTCCGAAACCTCTACAAAAAGGACCGCAAAACAAGTTTTAATCAAAACTTAAGAGTTAATATCATTGATTTCGAGCTTTTCAGCACTATTGTATTGCAAAAATTCATTTTATGTTCTTTTTACCCAGTTATAAGTTCAACGGGTCCATTTTAAGGCTCATTTAGACCCGGTCGCCCACAACCTCTACAAAAAGGACCGAAAAACAAGTTTTGATCAAATTTTAGGCGTTCATATAATTGATTACGAGCTTTTCAACAAGATTATATTGCAAAAAGTCCATTTCTATATTTTTTACTCAGTTAAAAGTCCAACGGGTCCATTTTACGGCCCATTTAGACACGATTATATTGCAAAAACTCAATTTCTGTATTTTTTACTTAGTTAAAAGTCCAACGAGTCCATTTTACGGCCCATTTAGACCCGCTCGTCCGAAACCTCTACAAAAAGGACCGCAAAACAAGTTTTAATCAAAACATAAGAGTTCATATAATTGATTACGAGCTTTTCAGCACTATTGTATTGCAAAAATTCAATTTATGTTCTTTTTACGCAGTTATAAGTTCAACGGGTCCATTTTAAGGCCCATTTAGACTCGGTCCCCCGCAACCTCTACAAAAAGGACCGAAAAACTAGTTTTGATCAAATTTTAGGAGTTCATATAATTGATTACGAGCTTTTCAACAAGATTATATTGCAAAAACTCAAATTCGGTATTTTTTACTCAGTTAAAAGTCTAACGGGTCCATTTTACGGCCCATTTAGGCCCGCTCGCCCGAAACCTCTTCAAAAATGACTGAAAAACAAGTTTTAATCAAATTTTAGGAGTTCATATAATTGATTACGAGCTTTTCAACAAGATTATATTGCAAAAACTCATATTCGGTTTTTTTTACTCACTTAAAAGTCCAACGGGTCCATTTTACGGCTCATTTAGACCCGCTCACCCGAAACCTCTTCAAAAATGACTGAAAAACAGGTTTTAATCAAATTTTAGGAGTTCATATAATTGATTACGATCTTTTCAACACAATTATATTGCAAAAACTCAATTTTTGTAATTTTTACTCAGTTAAAAGTCTAACGGGTCCATTTTACGGCCCATTTAGACCCGCTCGTCCGAAACCTCTACAAAAGGACCGCAAAACAAGTTTTAATCAAAACTTAAGAGTTCATATCGTTGATTACGAGCTTTTCAACACTATTGTATTGCAAAAATTCAATTTCTGTTATTTTTACGCAGTTATAAGTTCAACGGGTCCATTTTAAGGCCCATTTAGACCCGCTCGTCCGAAACCACTACAAAAAGGACCGAAAAAAGTGTTTTGATCCAATTTTAGGAGTTCATATAATTGATTACGAGCTTTTCAACAAGATTATATTGCAAAAAGTTCATTTCTGTACATTTTACTCAGTTAAAAGTCCAACGAGTCCATTTTACGGCCCATTTAGACCCGCTCGTCCGAAACCTCTACAAAAAGGACTGAAAAACAAGTTTTAATCAAATTTTAGGAGTTCATATAATTGATTACGAGCTTTTCAACAAGATTATATTGCAAAAAGTCCATTTCTGTATTTTTTACTCAGTTAAAAGTCCAACGGGTTCATTTTACGGCCCATTTAGACCCGCTCGCCCGAAACCTCTTTAAAAATGACTGAAATACAGGTTTTAATCAAATTTTAGGAGTTCATATAATTGATTATGATCGTTTCAACACGATTATATTGCAAAAACTCAATTTCTGTATTTTTTACTCAGTTGAAAGTCCAACGGGACCATTTTACGGCTCATTTACACCCGCTCGTCCGAAACCTCTACAAAAAGGACCGCAAAACAAGTTTTAATCAAAACATAGGAGTTCATATAATTGATTACGATCTTTTCAACACTATTGTATTACAAAAATTCAATTTCTGTTCTTTTTACGCAGTTATAAGTTCAACGGGTCCATCTTAAGGCCCATTTAGACCCGGTCGCCCGCAACCGCTACAAAAAGGACCGAAAAACAAGTTTTAATCAAATCTTAGGAGTTCATATAATTGATTACGAGCTTTTCAACAAGATTATATTGCAAAAACTCAAATTCGGTATTTTTTACTCAGTTAAAAGTCCAACGGGTCCATTTTACGGCCCATTTAGACCCGCTCGTCCGAAACCTCTACAAAAGGACCGCAAAACAAGTTTTAATCAAAACTTAAGAGTTCATATCGTTGATTACGAGCTTTTCAACACTATTGTATTGCAAAAATTCAATTTCTGTTCTTTTTACACAGTTATAAGTTCAACGGGTCCATTTTAAGGCCCATTTAGACCCGCTCGTCCGAAACCTCTACAAAAAGGACCAAAAAAACAAGTTTTGATCCAATTTTAGGAGTTCATATAATTTATTACAATCTTTTCAACACGATTATACTGCAAAAACTCAATTTATGTACTTTTTACTCAGTTAAAAGTCCAACGGGTCCATTTTACGGCCCATTTAGACCCGCTCGTCCGAAACCACTACAAAAAGGACCGAAAAACAAGTTTTGATCCAATTTTAAGAGTTCATATAATTGATTACGATCGTTTCAACATGATTATATTAAAAAAACTCAAATCCGGTATTTTTTACTCAGTTAAAAGTCCAACGGGTCCATTTTACGGCCCATTTAGACCCGCTCGTCCGAAACCTCTACAAAAAGGACCGCAAAACAAGTTTTAATCAAAACTTAAGGGTTCATATCGTTGATTACGAGCTTTTCAATACTATTGTATTGCAAAAATTCAATTTATGTTCTTTTTACGGAGTTATAAGTTCAACGGGTCCATTTTAAGGCCCATTTAGACCCGCTCGTCGGAAACAACTACAAAAAGGACCGAAAAACAAGTTTTGATCCAATTTTAGGAGTTCATATAATTGATTACGATCGTTTCAACACGATTATATTGCAAAAACTCAATTTTTGTACTTTTTACACAGTTAAAAGTCCAACGGGTCCATTTTACGGCCCATTTAGAACCGCTCGTTCGAAACCTCTACAAAAAGGACCGAAAAACAAGTTTTGATCCAATTTTAGGAGTTCATATAATTGATTACGAGCTTTTCAACAAGATTATATTGCAAAATCTCAAATTCGGTAATTTTTTACTCAGTTAAAAGTCCAACGGGTCCATTTAGACCCGCTCGCCCGAAACCTCTTAAAAAACGACTGAAAAACAAGTTTTAATCAAATTTTAGGAGTTCATATACTTGATTACCATCTTTTCAACACAATTATATTGCAAAAACTCAATTTTTGTACTTTTTACTCAGTTAAAAGTCCAACGGGTCCATTTTACGGCCCATTTAGAACCGCTCGTTCGAAACCTCTACAAAAAGGACCGAAAAACAAGTTTTGATCCAATTTTAGGAGTTCATATAATTGATTACGAGCTTTTCAACAAGATTATATTGCAAAAACTCAAATTCGGCATTTTTTTACTTAGCTAAAAGTCCAACGGGTCTATTTCACGGCCCATTTAGACCCGCTCGTCCAAAACCTCTACAAAAAGGACCGCAAAACAAGTTTTAATCAAAACTTAAGAGTTCATATCGTTGATTACGAGCTTTTCAACACTATTGTATTGCAAAAAATCAATTTCTGTTCTTTTTACGCAGTTATAAGTTCAACGGGTCCATTTTAAGGCCCATTTAGACCCGGTCGCCCGCAACCTCTACAAAAAGGACCGAAAAACAAGTTTTGATCAAATTTTAGGAGTTCATATAATTGATTACGAGCTTTTTGAACAAGATTATATTGCAAAAACTCAAATTTGGTATTTTTTACTCAGTTAAAAGTCTAACGGGTCCATTTTACGGCCCATTTAGACCCGCTCGCCCGAAACCTCTTTTCAAAAATGACTGAAAAACAAGTTTTAATCAAATTTTAGGAGTTCATATAATTGATTACGAGCTTTTCAACAAGATTATATTGCAAAAACTCAAATTCGGCATTTTTTTACTTAGCTAAAAGTCCAACGGGTCCATTTCACGGCCTATTTAGACCCGCTCGTCCAAAACCTCTACAAAAAGGACCGCAAAACAAGTTTTAATCAAAACTTAAGAGTTCATATCGTTGATTACGAGCTTTTCAACACTATTGTATTGCAAAAAATCAATTTCTGTTCTTTTTACGCAGTTATAAGTTCAACGGGTCCATTTTAAGGCCCATTTAGACCAGCTCGTCTGAAACCTCTACAAAAAGGACCGAAAAACAAGTTTTTATCCAATTTTAGGAGTTCATATAATTGATTACGAGCTTTTCAACAAGATTGTATTGCAAAAACTCAAATTCGGTATTTTTTACTTAGTTAAAAGTCGAACGGGTTTATTCAAAAAAAAGTCCAACGGGTCCATTTTACGGCCCATTTAGGCCCGCTCGTTCGAAACTTCTACAAAAAAGACCGAAAACAAGTTTTGATCCAATTTTAGGTGTTCATATAATTGATTACGAGCTTTTCAACAAGATTATATTGCAAAAACTCAAATTCAACATTTTTTACTTAGTTAAAAGTCCAGCGGGTCCATTTCACGGCCCATTTAGACCCGCTCGTCCAAAACCTCTACAAAATGGACAACAAAACAAGTTTTAATCAAAACTTAAGAGTTCATATCGTTGATTACGAGCTTTTCAACACTATTGTATTGCAAAAATTCAATTTATGTTCTTTTTACGCAGTTATAAGTTCAACGGGTCCATTTTAAGGCCCTTTAGACCCGCTCGTCCGAAACCTCTACAAAAAGGACCGAAAAATAAGTTTTGATCCAATTTTAGGAGTTCATATAATTGATTACGAGCTTTTCAACAAGATTATATTGCAAAAACTCAAATTCAATATTTTTTACTCAGTTAAAAGTCCAACGGGTCCATTTTACGGCCCATTTAGACCCGCTCGCCCGAAACCTCTTCAAAAATGACTGATAAACAAGTTCTAATCAAATTTTAGGAGTTCATATAATTGATTACAATCGTTTCAACACAATTATATTGCAAAAACTCAATTTAAGTATATTTTACTCAGTTAAAAGTCCAACAGGTCCATTTTACGGCCCATTTAGACCCGCTCGTCCGAAACCTCTACAAAAAGGACCGCAAAACAAGTTTTAATCAAAACTTAAGAGTTCATATCGTTAATTATGAGCTTTTCAACATTGTTGTATTGCAAAAATTCAATTTATGTTCTTTTTACGCAGTTATAAGTTCAACGGGTCCATTTTAAGGCCCATTTAGACCTGCTCGTCCGAAACCTCTACAAAAAGGATCGAAAAACAAGTTTTGATCCAATTTTAGGAGTTCATATAATTGATTACGAGCTTTTCAACAAGATTATATTGCAAAAACTCCAATTCGGTATTTTTTACTCAGTTTAAAGTCCAACGAGTCCATTTTAAGGCCCATTTAGACCGGGTCGCCCGAAACCTCTACAAAAAGGACCGAAAAACAAGTTTTGATAAAATTTTAGGAGTTCATATAATTGATTACGAGCTTTTCAACAAGATTATATTGCAAAAACACAAATTCGGTATTTTTTACTCAGTTAAAAGTCCAACGGGTCCATTTTACGGCCCATTTAGACCCGCTCGTCCAAAACCTCTACAAAAAGGACCGCAAAACAAGTTTTAATCAAAACTTAAGAGTTCATATCGTTGATTACGAGCTTTTGAACACTATTGTATTGCAAAAATTCAATTTCTGTTCTTTTTACGTAGTTATAAGTTCAACGGGTCCATTTTAAGGACCATTTAGACTCGCTCGTCCGAAACCTCTACAAAAAGGACCGAAAAATAAGTTTTGAACCAATTTTAGGAGTTCATATAATTGATTACGAGCTTTTCAACAAGATTATATTGCAAAAACTCAAATTCAATATTTTTTACTCAATTAAAAGTCCAACGGGTCCATTTTACGGCCCATTTAGACCCGCTCGCCCGAAACCTCTTCAAAAATGACTGAAAAACAAGTTTTAATCAAATTTTAGGAGTTCATATAATTGATTACGATCGTTTCAACACAATTATATTGCAAAAACTCAATTTATGTATATTTTACTCAGTTAAAAGTCCAACGGGTCCATTTTACGGCCCATTTAGACCCGCTCGTCCGAAACCTCTACAAAAAGGACCGCAAAACAAGTTTTAATCAAAACTTAAGAGTTCATATCGTTGATTACGAGCTTTTCAACATTGTTGTATTGCAAAAATTCAATTTATGTTCTTTTTACGCAGTTATAATTTCAACGGGTCCATTTTAAGGCCCATTTAGACCCGCTCGTCCGAAACCTCTACAAAAAGGATCGAAAAACAAGTTTTGATCCAATTTTAGGAGTTCATATAATTGATTACGAGCTTTTCAACAAGATTATATTGCAAAAACTCCAATTCGGTATTTTTTACTCAGTTTAAAGTCCAACGAGTCCATTTTAAGGCCCATTTAGACCGGGTCGCCCGAAACCTCTACAAAAAGGACCGAAAAACAAGTTTTGATAAAATTTTAGGAGTTCATATAATTGATTACGAGCTTTTCAACAAGATTATATTGCAAAAACACAAATTCGGTATTTTTTACTCAGTTAAAAGTCCAACGGGTCCATTTTACGGCCCATTTAGACCCGCTCGTCCGAAACCTCTACAAAAAGGACCGCAAAACAAGTTTTAATCAAAACTTAAGAGTTCATATCGTTGATTACGAGCTTTTGAACACTATTGTATTGCAAAAATTCAATTTCTGTTCTTTTTACGTAGTTATAAGTTCAACGGGTCCATTTTAAGGCCCATTTAGACTCGCTCGTCCGAAAGCTCTACAAAAAGGACCGAAAAACAAGTTTTGAACCAATTTTAGGAGTTCATATAATTGATTACGAGCTTTTCAACAAGATTATATTGCAAAAACTCAAATTCGGTATTTTTTACTCAGTTAAAAGTCCAACGGGTCCATTTTACGGCCCATTTAGACCCGCTCGCCCGAAACCTCTTCAAAAATGACTGAAAAACAAGTTTTAATCAAATTTTAGGAGTTCATATAATTGATTACGATCGTTTCAACACAATTATATTGCAAAAACTCAATTTATGTATATTTTACTCAGTTAAAAGTCCAACGGGTCCATTTTACGGCCCATTTAGACCCGCTCGTCCGAAACCTCTACAAAAAGGACCGCAAAACAAGTTTTAATCAAAACTTAAGAGTTCATATCGTTGATTACGAGCTTTTCAACACAATTGTATTGCAAAAATTCAATTTATGTTCTTTTTACGTAGTTGTAAGTTCAACGGGTCCATTTTAAGGCCCATTTAGACCCGCTCGCCCGAAACCTCTACAAAAAGGACCGAAAAATAAGTTTTGATCCAATTTTAGGAGTTCATATAATTGATTACGAGCTTTTCGACAAGATTACATTCCAAAAACTTAAATTCGGTATTTTTTACTCAGTTAAAAGTCCAACGGGTCCATTTTACGGCCCATTTAGACCCGCTCGCCCGAAACTTCTTCAAAAATGACTGAAAAACAAGTTTTAATCAAATTTTAGGAGTTCATATAATTGATTACGATCGTTTCAACATGATTATATTGCAAAAACTTAATTTCTGTATTTTTTACTCAGTTAAAAGTCCAACGGGTCCATTTTACGGCCCATTTAGACCCGCTCGTCCGAAACCTCTACAAAAAGGACCGCAAAACAAGTTTTAATCAAAACTTAAGAGTTCATATCGTTGATTACGAGCTTTTGAACACTATTGTATTGCAAAAATTCAATTTCTGTTCTTTTTACGTAGTTATAAGTTCAACGGGTCCATTTTAAGGCCCATTTAGACTCGCTCGTCCGAAACCTCTACAAAAAGGACCGAAAAACAAGTTTTGAACCAATTTTAGGAGTTCATATAATTGATTACGAGCTTTTCAACAAGATTATATTGCAAAAACTCAAATTCGGCATTTTTTACTTTGTTAAAAGTCCAGCGGGTCCATTTCACGGCCCATTTAGACCCGCTCGTGCAAAACCTCTATAAAAAGGACCGCAAAACAAGTTTTAATCAAAACTTAAGAGTTCATATCGTTGATTACGAGCTTTTCAACACTATTGTATTGCAAAAATTCAATTTATGTTCTTTTTACGCAGTTATAAATTCAACGGGTCCATTTTAAGGCCCATTTAGACCCGCTCGTCCGAAACCTCTACAAAAAGGATCGAAAAACAAGTTTTGATCCAATTTTAGGAGTTCAAATAATTGATTACGAGCTTTTCAACAAGATTATATTGCAAAAACTCAAATTCGGTATTTTTTACTCAGTTAAAAGTCCAACGAGTCCATTTTAAGGCCCATTTAGACCCGGTCGTCCGAAACCTCTACAAAATGGACCGAAAAACAAGTATTGATAAAATTTTAGGAGTTCATATAATTGATTACGGACTTTTCAACAAGATTATATTGCAAAATCTCAAATTCGGTATTTTTTACTCAGTTAAAAGTCCAACGGGTCCATTTTACGGCCCATTTAGACCCGCTCGCCCGAAACCTCTTCAAAAATGACCGAAAAACAAGTTTATTCAAATTTTAGGAGTTCATATCATTGATTACGATCTTTTCAACACGATTATATTGCAAAAACTCAATTTTTGTACTTTTTACTCAGTTAAAAGTCCAACGGGTCCATTTTACGGCCCATTTAGACCCGCTCGTCCGAAACCTCTACAAAAAGGACCGCAAAACAAGTTTTAATCAAAACTTAAGAGTTCATATCGTTAATTACGAGCTTTTCAACACTATTGTATTTCAAAAATTCAATTTCTGTTCTTTTTACACAGTTATAAGTTCAACGGGTCCATTTTAATGCCCATTTAGACCTGGTCGCCCGAAACCTCTACAAAAAGGACCGAAAAAAAAGTTTTGATCCAATTTTAGGAGTTCATATAATTGATTACGAGCTTTTCAACAAAATTATATTGCAAAAACTCAAATTCGGTATTTTTTACTTAGTTAAAAGTTCAACGGGTCCATTTTACGGCCCATTTAGACCCGCTCGCTCGAAACCTCTTCAAAAATGACTGAAAAACAAGTTTTAATCAAATTTTAGGAGTTCATATAATTGATTACGATCTTTTCAACACGATTATATTGCAAAAAATCAATTTATGTACTTTTTACTCAGTTAAAAGTCCAACAGGTCCATTTTACGGCCCATTTAGACCCGCTCGTCCGAAACCTCTACAAAAAGGACCGCAAAACAAGTTTTGATCCAATTTTATGAGTTCATATAATTGATTACGAGCTTTTCAACAAAATTATATTGCAAAAACTCAAATTCGGTATTTTTTACTTAGTTAAAAGTCCAACGGGTCCATTTTACGGCCCATTTAGACCCGCTCGCCCGAAACTTCTTCAAAAATGACTGAAAAACAAGTTTTAATCAAATTTTAGGAGTTCATATAATTGATTACGATCTTTTCAACACGATTATTTTGCAAAAACTCAATTGATGTACTTTTTACTCATTTAAAAGTCCAACGGGTCCATTTTACGGCCCATTTAGACCCGCTCGCCCGAAACCTCTTCAAAAATGACTGAAAAACAAGTTTTGATCCAATTTTTGGAGTTCATATAATTGAATACGATCTTTTCAACACGATTATATTGCAAAAACTCAAATTTGGTATTTTTTACTTAGTTAAAAGTCCAACGGGTCCATTTTACGGCCCATTTAGACCCGCTCGTCCGAAACCTCTACAAAAAGGACCGCAAAAAAGTTTTAATCAAAACTTAAGAGTTCATATCGTTGATTACGAGCTTTTCAACACTATTGTATTGCAAAAATTCAATTTCTATTCTTTTTACGCAGTTATAAGTTCAACGTGTTCATTTTAAGGCCCATTTAGACCCGCTCGTCCGAAACCTCTACAAAAAGGACCAAAAAACAAGTTTTGATCCAATTTTAGGAGTTCATATAATTGATTACGAGCTTTTCAACAAGATTATATTGCAAAAACTCAAATTCGGTATTTTTTACTTAGTTAAACGTCCAACGGGTCCATTTTACGGCCCATTTAGACCCGCTCGCCCGAAACCTCTTCAAAAATGACTGAAAAACAAGTTTTAATCAAATTTTAGGAGTTCATATAATTGATTACGATCTTTTCAACACGATTATATTGCAAAAACTCAATTTCTGTATTTTTTACTCAGTTAAAAGTCCAACGGGTCCATTTTACGGCCCATTTAGACCCGCTCGTTCGAAACCTCTACAAAAAGGACCGCAAAACAAGTTTTAATCAAAACTTAAGAGTTCATATCGTTGATTACGATCTTTTCAACACTATTGTATTGCAAAAATTCAATTTCTGTTCTTTTTACGCAGTTATAAGTTCAACGGGTTCATTTTAAGGCCCATTTAGACCCGCTCGTTCGAAACCTCTACAAAAAGGACAAAAAAACAAGTTTTGATCCAATTTTAGGAGTTCATATAGTTGATTACGAGCTTTTCAACAAGATTATATTGCAAAATCTCAAATTCGGTATTTTTTACTCTGTTAAAAGTCCAACGGGTCCATTTTACGGCCCATTTAGACCCGCTCGCCCGAAACCTCTTCAAAAATGACTGAAAACAAGTTTTGATCAAATTTTAGGAGTTCATAGAATTGATTACCATCTTTTCAACATGATTATATTGCAAAAACTCAATTTTTGTACTTTTTACTCAGTTAAAAGTCCAACGGGTCCATTTTACGGCCTATTTAAACCCGCTCGCCCGAAACCTTTTCAAAAATGACTGAAAAAAAAGTTTTGATCCAATTTTTGGAGTTCATATAATTGATTACGATCTTTTCAACACGATTATATTGCAAAAACTTAATTTATGTACTTTTTACTCAGTTAAAAGTCCAACGGGTCCATTTTACGGCCCATTTAGACTCGCTCGCCCGAAACCTCTTCAAAAATGGCTGAAAAACAAGTTTTAATCAAATTTTAGGAGTTCATATAATTGATTACGATCGTTTCAACACAATTATATTGCAAAAACTCAATTTCTGTATTTTTTACTCAGTTAAAAGTCCAACGGGTCCATTTTACGGCCCATTTAGACCCGCTTGTCCGAAACCTCTACAAAACGGACCGCAAAAAAAGTTTTAATCAAAACTTAAGAGTTCATATCGTTGATTACGAGCTTTTCAACACTATTGTATTGCAAAAATTCAATTTCTGTTCTTTTTACGCAGTTATAAGTTCAACGGGTCCATTTTAAGGCCCATTTAGACCCGCTCGCCCGAAACCTGTTAAAAAATGACCGAAAAACAAGTTTTGATTCAATTTTAGGAGTTCATATAATTGATTACGAGCTTTTCAACAAGATTATATTGCAAAAACTCAAATTCGGTATTTTTACTCAGTTAAAAGTCCAACGGGTTCATTTTACGGCCCATTTAGACCCGCTCGCCCGAAACCTCTTCAAAAATGACTGAAAAACAAGTTTTAATCAAATTTTAGGAGTTCATATAATTGATTACGATATTTTCAACACGATTATATTGCAAAAACTCAATTTTTGTACTTTTTACTCAGTTAAAAGTCCAACGGGTCCATTTTACGGCCCATTTAGACCAGCTCGTCTGAAACCTCTACAAAAAGGACCGCAAAACAAGTTTTAATCAAAACTTAAGAGTTCATATCGTTGATTACGAGCTTTTCAACACAATTGTATTGCAAAAATTCAATTTATGATCTTTTTACGCAGTTGTAAGTTCAACGGGTCCATTTTAAGGCCCATTTAGACCCGCTCGCCCGAAACCTCTACAAAAAGGACCGAAAAATAAGTTTTGATCCAATTTTAGGAGTTCATATAATTGATTACGAGCTTTTCGACAAGATTACATTCCAAAAACTTAAATTCGGTATTTTTTACTCAGTTAAAAGTCCAACGGGTCCATTTTACGGCCCATTTAGACCCGCTCGTCCGAAACCTCTACAAAAAGGACCGCAAAACAAGTTTTAATCAAAACTTAAGAGTTCATATCGTTAATTATGAGCTTTTCAACATTGTTGTATTGCAAAAATTCAATTTATGTTCTTTTTACGCAGTTATAAGTTCAACGGGTCCATTTTAAGGCCCATTTAGACCTGCTCGTCCGAAACCTCTACAAAAAGGATCGAAAAACTAGTTTTGATCCAATTTTAGGAGTTCATATAATTGATTACGAGCTTTTCAACAAGATTATATTGCAAAAACTCCAATTCGGTATTTTTTACTCAGTTTAAAGTCCAACGAGTCCATTTTAAGGCCCATTTAGACCGGGTCGCCCGAAACCTCTACAAAAAGGACCGAAAAACAAGTTTTGATAAAATTTTAGGAGTTCATATAATTGATTACGAGCTTTTCAACAAGATTATATTGCAAAAACACAAATTCGGTATTTTTTACTCAGTTAAAAGTCCAACGGGTCCATTTTACGGCCCATTTAGACCCGCTCGTCCAAAACCTCTACAAAAAGGACCGCAAAACAAGTTTTAATCAAAACTTAAGAGTTCATATCGTTGATTACGAGCTTTTGAACACTATTGTATTGCAAAAATTCAATTTCTGTTCTTTTTACGTAGTTATAAGTTCAACGGGTCCATTTTAAGGCCCATTTAGACTCGCTCGTCCGAAACCTCTACAAAAAGGACCGAAAAATAAGTTTTGAACCAATTTTAGGAGTTCATATAATTGATTACGAGCTTTTCAACAAGATTATATTGCAAAAACTCAAATTCAATATTTTTTACTCAATTAAAAGTCCAACGGGTCCATTTTACGGCCCATTTAGACCCGCTCGCCCGAAACCTCTTCAAAAATGACTGAAAAACAAGTTTTAATCAAATTTTAGGAGTTCATATAATTGATTACGATCGTTTCAACACAATTATATTGCAAAAACTCAATTTATGTATATTTTACTCAGTTAAAAGTCCAACGGGTCCATTTTACGGCCCATTTAGACCCGCTCGTCCGAAACCTCTACAAAAAGGACCGCAAAACAAGTTTTAATCAAAACTTAAGAGTTCATATCGTTGATTACGAGCTTTTCAACATTGTTGTATTGCAAAAATTCAATTTATGTTCTTTTTACGCAGTTATAATTTCAACGGGTCCATTTTAAGGCCCATTTAGACCCGCTCGTCCGAAACCTCTACAAAAAGGATCGAAAAACAAGTTTTGATCCAATTTTAGGAGTTCATATTATTGATTACGAGCTTTTCAACAAGATTATATTGCAAAAACTCCAATTCGGTATTTTTTACTCAGTTTAAAGTCCAACGAGTCCATTTTAAGGCCCATTTAGACCGGGTCGCCCGAAACCTCTACAAAAAGGACCGAAAAACAAGTTTTGATAAAATTTTAGGAGTTCATATAATTGATTACGAGCTTTTCAACAAGATTATATTGCAAAAACACAAATTCGGTATTTTTTACTCAGTTAAAAGTCCAACGGGTCCATTTTACGGCCCATTTAGACCCGCTCGTCCGAAACCTCTACAAAAAGGACCGCAAAACAAGTTTTAATCAAAACTTAAGAGTTCATATCGTTGATTACGAGCTTTTGAACACTATTGTATTGCAAAAATTCAATTTCTGTTCTTTTTACGTAGTTATAAGTTCAACGGGTCCATTTTAAGGCCCATTTAGACTCGCTCGTCCGAAAGCTCTACAAAAAGGACCGAAAAACAAGTTTTGAACCAATTTTAGGAGTTCATATAATTGATTACGAGCTTTTCAACAAGATTATATTGCAAAAACTCAAATTCGGTATTTTTTACTCAGTTAAAAGTCCAACGGGTCCATTTTACGGCCCATTTAGACCCGCTCGCCCGAAACCTCTTCAAAAATGACTGAAAAACAAGTTTTAATCAAATTTTAGGAGTTCATATAATTGATTACGATCGTTTCAACACAATTATATTGCAAAAACTCAATTTATGTATATTTTACTCAGTTAAAAGTCCAACGGGTCCATTTTACGGCCCATTTAGACCCGCTCGTCCGAAACCTCTACAAAAAGGACCGCAAAACAAGTTTTAATCAAAACTTAAGAGTTCATATCGTTGATTACGAGCTTTTCAACACAATTGTATTGCAAAAATTCAATTTATGTTCTTTTTACGCAGTTGTAAGTTCAACGGGTCCATTTTAAGGCCCATTTAGACCCGCTCGCCCGAAACCTCTACAAAAAGGACCGAAAAATAAGTTTTGATCCAATTTTAGGAGTTCATATAATTGATTACGAGCTTTTCGACAAGATTACATTCCAAAAACTTAAATTCGGTATTTTTTACTCAGTTAAAAGTCCAACGGGTCCATTTTACGGCCCATTTAGACCCGCTCGCCCGAAACTTCTTCAAAAATGACTGAAAAACAAGTTTTAATCAAATTTTAGGAGTTCATATAATTGATTACGATCGTTTCAACATGATTATATTGCAAAAACTTAATTTCTGTATTTTTTACTCAGTTAAAAGTCCAACGGGTCCATTTTACGGCCCATTTAGACCCGCTCGTCCGAAACCTCTACAAAAAGGACCGCAAAACAAGTTTTAATCAAAACTTAAGAGTTCATATCGTTGATTACGAGCTTTTGAACACTATTGTATTTCAAAAATTCAATTTCTGTTCTTTTTACGTAGTTATAAGTTCAACGGGTCCATTTTAAGGCCCATTTAGACTCGCTCGTCCGAAACCTCTACAAAAAGGACCGAAAAACAAGTTTTGAACCAATTTTAGGAGTTCATATAATTGATTACGAGCTTTTCAACAAGATTATATTGCAAAAACTCAAATTCGGCATTTTTTACTTAGTTAAAAGTCCAGCGGGTCCATTTCACGGCCCATTTAGACCCGCTCGTGCAAAACCTCTATAAAAAGGACCGCAAAACAAGTTTTAATCAAAACTTAAGAGTTCATATCGTTGATTACGAGCTTTTCAACACTATTGTATTGCAAAAATTCAATTTATGTTCTTTTTACGCAGTTATAAATTCAACGGGTCCATTTTAAGGCCCATTTAGACCCGCTCGTCCGAAACCTCTACAAAAAGGATCGAAAAACAAGTTTTGATCCAATTTTAGGAGTTCATATAATTGATTACGAGCTTTTCAACAAGATTATATTCCAAAAACTCAAATTCGGTATTTTTTACTCAGTTAAAAGTCCAACGAGTCCATTTTAAGGCCCATTTAGACCCGGTCGTCCGAAACCTCTACAAAATGGACCGAAAAACAAGTATTGATAAAATTTTAGGAGTTCATATAATTGATTACGGACTTTTCAACAAGATTATATTGCAAAATCTCAAATTCGGTATTTTTTACTCAGTTAAAAGTCCAACGGGTCCATTTTACGGCCCATTTAGACCCGCTCGCCCGAAACCTCTTCAAAAATGACCGAAAAACAAGTTTATTCAAATTTTAGGAGTTCATATCATTGATTACGATCTTTTCAACACGATTATATTGCAAAAACTCAATTTTTGTACTTTTTACTCAGTTAAAAGTCCAACGGGTCCATTTTACGGCCCATTTAGACCCGCTCGTCCGAAACCTCTACAAAAAGGACCGCAAAACAAGTTTTAATCAAAACTTAAGAGTTCATATCGTTAATTACGAGCTTTTCAACACTATTGTATTTCAAAAATTCAATTTCTGTTCTTTTTACACAGTTATAAGTTCAACGGGTCCATTTTAATGCCCATTTAGACCTGGTCGCCCGAAACCTCTACAAAAAGGACCGAAAAAAAAGTTTTGATCCAATTTTAGGAGTTCATATAATTGATTACGAGCTTTTCAACAAAATTATATTGCAAAAACTCAAATTCGGTATTTTTTACTTAGTTAAAAGTTCAACGGGTCCATTTTACGGCCCATTTAGACCCGCTCGCTCGAAACCTCTTCAAAAATGACTGAAAAACAAGTTTTAATCAAAATTTAGGAGTTCATATAATTGATTACGATCTTTTCAACACGATTATATTGCAAAAAATCAATTTATGTACTTTTTACTCAGTTAAAAGTCCAACAGGTCCATTTTACGGCCCATTTAGACCCGCTCGTCCGAAACCTCTACAAAAAGGACCGCAAAACAAGTTTTGATCCAATTTTATGAGTTCATATAATTGATTACGAGCTTTTCAACAAAATTATATTGCAAAAACTCAAATTCGGTATTTTTTACTTAGTTAAAAGTCCAACGGGTCCATTTTACGGCCCATTTAGACCCGCTCGCCCGAAACTTCTTCAAAAATGACTGAAAAACAAGTTTTAATCAAATTTTAGGAGTTCATATAATTGATTACGATCTTTTCAACACGATTATTTTGCAAAAACTCAATTGATGTACTTTTTACTCATTTAAAAGTCCAACGGGTCCATTTTACGGCCCATTTAGACCCGCTCGCCCGAAACCTCTTCAAAAATGACTGAAAAACAAGTTTTGATCCAATTTTTGGAGTTCATATAATTGAATACGATCTTTTCAACGCGATTATATTGCAAAAACTCAAATTTGGTATTTTTTACTTAGTTAAAAGTCCAACGGGTCCATTTTACGGCCCATTTAGACCCGCTCGTCCGAAACCTCTACAAAAAGGACCGCAAAAAAGTTTTAATCAAAACTTAAGAGTTCATATCGTTGATTACGAGCTTTTCAACACTATTGTATTGAAAAAATTCAATTTCTATTCTTTTTACGCAGTTATAAGTTCAACGTGTTCATTTTAAGGCCCATTTAGACCCGCTCGTCCGAAACCTCTACAAAAAGGACCAAAAAACAAGTTTTGATCCAATTTTAGGAGTTCATATAATTGATTACGAGCTTTTCAACAAGATTATATTGCAAAAACTCAAATTCGGTATTTTTTACTTAGTTAAACGTCCAACGGGTCCATTTTACGGCCCATTTAGACCCGCTCGCCCGAAACCTCTTCAAAAATGACTGAAAAACAAGTTTTAATCAAATTTTAGGAGTTCATATAATTGATTACGATCTTTTCAACACGATTATATTGCAAAAACTCAATTTCTGTATTTTTTACTCAGTTAAAAGTCCAACGGGTCCATTTTACGGCCCATTTAGACCCGCTCGTTCGAAACCTCTACAAAAAGGACCGCAAAACAAGTTTTAATCAAAACTTAAGAGTTCATATCGTTGATTACGATCTTTTCAACACTATTGTATTGCAAAAATTCAATTTCTGTTCTTTTTACGCAGTTATAAGTTCAACGGGTTCATTTTAAGGCCCATTTAGACCCGCTCGTTCGAAACCTCTACAAAAAGGACAAAAAAACAAGTTTTGATCCAATTTTAGGAGTTCATATAGTTGATTACGAGCTTTTCAACAAGATTATATTGCAAAATCTCAAATTCGGTATTTTTTACTCTGTTAAAAGTCCAACGGGTCCATTTTACGGCCCATTTAGACCCGCTCGCCCGAAACCTCTTCAAAAATGACTGAAAACAAGTTTTGATCAAATTTTAGGAGTTCATAGAATTGATTACCATCTTTTCAACATGATTATATTGCAAAAACTCAATTTTTGTACTTTTTACTCAGTTAAAAGTCCAACGGGTCCATTTTACGGCCTATTTAAACCCGCTCGCCCGAAACCTTTTCAAAAATGACTGAAAAAAAAGTTTTGATCCAATTTTTGGAGTTCATATAATTGATTACGATCTTTTCAACACGATTATATTGCAAAAACTTAATTTATGTACTTTTTACTCAGTTAAAAGTCCAACGGGTCCATTTTACGGCCCATTTAGACTCGCTCGCCCGAAACCTCTTCAAAAATGGCTGAAAAACAAGTTTTAATCAAATTTTAGGAGTTCATATAATTGATTACGATCGTTTCAACACAATTATATTGCAAAAACTCAATTTCTGTATTTTTTACTCAGTTAAAAGTCCAACGGGTCCATTTTACGGCCCATTTAGACCCGCTTGTCCGAAACCTCTACAAAACGGACCGCAAAAAAAGTTTTAATCAAAACTTAAGAGTTCATATCGTTGATTACGAGCTTTTCAACACTATTGTATTGCAAAAATTCAATTTCTGTTCTTTTTACGCAGTTATAAGTTCAACGGGTCCATTTTAAGGCCCATTTAGACCCGCTCGCCCGAAACCTGTTAAAAAATGACCGAAAAACAAGTTTTGATTCAATTTTAGGAGTTCATATAATTGATTACGAGCTTTTCAACAAGATTATATTGCAAAAACTCAAATTCGGTATTTTTACTCAGTTAAAAGTCCAACGGGTTCATTTTACGGCCCATTTAGACCCGCTCGCCCGAAACCTCTTCAAAAATGACTGAAAAACAAGTTTTAATCAAATTTTAGGAGTTCATATAATTGATTACGATATTTTCAACACGATTATATTGCAAAAACTCAATTTTTGTACTTTTTACTCAGTTAAAAGTCCAACGGGTCCATTTTACGGCCCATTTAGACCAGCTCGTCTGAAACCTCTCCAAAAAGGACCGCAAAACAAGTTTTAATCAAAACTTAAGAGTTCATATCGTTGATTACGAGCTTTTCAACACTATTGTATTGCAAAAATTCAATTTCTGTTCTTTTTACGCAGTTATAAGTTTAATGGGTCCATTTTAAGGCCCATTTAGACCCGCTCGTCCGAAACCTCTACAAAAAGGATCGAAAAACAAGTTTTGATCCAATTTTAGCAGTTCATATAATTGATTACGAGCTTTTCAACAAGATTATATTGCAAAAACTCAAATTAGGTGTTTTTTACTCAGTTAAAAGTCCAACAGGTCCATTTTAAGGCCCATTTAGACACGGTCGCCCGAAACCTCTACAAAAAGGACCGAAAAACAAGTTTTGATAAAATTTTAGGAGTTCATATAATTGATTACGAGCTTTTCAACAAGATTATATTGCAAAATCTCAAATTCAGTATTTTTTACTCGGTTAAAAGTCCAACGGGTCCATTTTACGGGCCATTTAGACCCGCTCGCCCGAAACCTCTTCAAAAATGACCGAAAAACAAGTTTTAATAAAATTTTATGAGTTCATATCATTGATTACGATCTTTTCAACACGATTATATTGCAAAAACTCAATTTTTGTACTTTTTACTCAGTTAAAAGTCCAACGGGTCCATTTTACGGCCCATTTAGACCCGCTCGTCCGAAACCTCTGCAAAAAGGACCGCAAAACAAGTTTTAATCAAAACTTAAGAGTTCATATCGTTAATTACGAGCTTTTCAACACTATTGTATTTCAAAAATTCAATTTCTGTTCTTTTTACACAGTTATAAGTTCAACGGGTCCATTTTAATGCCCATTTAGACCTGGTCGCCCGAAACCTCTACAAAAAGGACCGAAAAAAAAGTTTTGATCCAATTTTAGGAGTTCATATAATTGATTACGAGCTTTTCAACAAAATTATATTGCAAAAACTCAAATTCGGTATTTTTTACTTAGTTAAAAGTTCAACGGGTCCATTTTACGGCCCATTTAGACCCGCTCGCTCGAAACCTCTTCAAAAATGACTGAAAAACAAGTTTTAATCAAATTTTAGGAGTTCATATAATTGATTACGATCTTTTCAACACGATTATATTGCAAAAAATCAATTTATGTACTTTTTACTCAGTTAAAAGTCCAACAGGTCCATTTTACGGCCCATTTAGACCCGCTCGTCCGAAACCTCTACAAAAAGGACCGCAAAACAAGTTTTGATCCAATTTTATGAGTTCATATAATTGATTACGAGCTTTTCAACAAAATTATATTGCAAAAACTCAAATTCGGTATTTTTTACTTAGTTAAAAGTCCAACGGGTCCATTTTACGGCCCATTTAGACCCGCTCGCCCGAAACTTCTTCAAAAATGACTGAAAAACAAGTTTTAATCAAATTTTAGGAGTTCATATTATTGATTACGATCTTTTCAACACGATTATTTTGCAAAAACTCAATTGATGTACTTTTTACTCATTTAAAAGTCCAACGGGTCCATTTTACGGCCCATTTAGACCCGCTCGCCCGAAACCTCTTCAAAAATGACTGAAAAACAAGTTTTGATCCAATTTTTGGAGTTCATATAATTGAATACGATCTTTTCAACACGATTATATTGCAAAAACTCAAATTTGGTATTTTTTACTTAGTTAAAAGTCCAACGGGTCCATTTTACGGCCCATTTAGACCCGCTCGTCCGAAACCTCTACAAAAAGGACCGCAAAAAAGTTTTAATCAAAACTTAAGAGTTCATATCGTTGATTACGAGCTTTTCAACACTATTGTATTGCAAAAATTCAATTTCTATTCTTTTTACGCAGTTATAAGTTCAACGTGTTCATTTTAAGGCCCATTTAGACCCGCTCGTCCGAAACCTCTACAAAAAGGACCAAAAAACAAGTTTTGATCCAATTTTAGGAGTTCATATAATTGATTACGAGCTTTTCAACAAGATTATATTGCAAAAACTCAAATTCGGTATTTTTTACTTAGTTAAACGTCCAACGGGTCCATTTTACGGCCCATTTAGACCCGCTCGCCCGAACCCTCTTCAAAAATGACTGAAAAACAAGTTTTAATCAAATTTTAGGAGTTCATATAATTGATTACGATCTTTTCAACACGATAATATTGCAAAAACTCAATTTCTGTATTTTTTACTCAGTTAAAAGTCCAACGGGTCCATTTTACGGCCAATTTAGACCCGCTCGTTCGAAACCTCTACAAAAAGGACCGCAAAACAAGTTTTAATCAAAACTTAAGAGTTCATATCGTTGATTACGATCTTTTCAACACTATTGTATTGCAAAAATTCAATTTCTGTTCTTTTTACGCAGTTATAAGTTCAACGGGTTCATTTTAAGGCCCATTTAGACCCGCTCGTTCGAAACCTCTACAAAAAGGACAAAAAAACAAGTTTTGATCCAATTTTAGGAGTTCATATAGTTGATTACGAGCTTTTCAACAAGATTATATTGCAAAATCTCAAATTCGGTATTTTTTACTCTGTTAAAAGTCCAACGGGTCCATTTTACGGCCCATTTAGACCCGCTCGCCCGAAACCTCTTCAAAAATGACTGAAAACAAGTTTTGATCAAATTTTAGGAGTTCATAGAATTGATTACCATCTTTTCAACATGATTATATTGCAAAAACTCAATTTTTGTACTTTTTACTCAGTTAAAAGTCCAACGGGTCCATTTTATGGCCTATTTAAACCCGCTCGCCCGAAACCTTTTCAAAAATGACTGAAAAAAAAGTTTTGATCCAATTTTTGGAGTTCATATAATTGATTACGATCTTTTCAACACGATTATATTGCAAAAACTTAATTTATGTACTTTTTACTCAGTTAAAAGTCCAACGGGTCCATTTTACGGCCCATTTAGACTCGCTCGCCCGAAACCTCTTCAAAAATGGCTGAAAAACAAGTTTTAATCAAATTTTAGGAGTTCATATAATTGATTACGATCGTTTCAACACAATTATATTGCAAAAACTCAATTTCTGTATTTTTTACTCAGTTAAAAGTCCAACGGGTCCATTTTACGGCCCATTTAGACCCGCTTGTCCGAAACCTCTACAAAACGGACCGCAAAAAAAGTTTTAATCAAAACTTAAGAGTTCATATCGTTGATTACGAGCTTTTCAACACTATTGTATTGCAAAAATTCAATTTCTGTTCTTTTTACGCAGTTATAAGTTCAACGGGTCCATTTTAAGGCCCATTTAGACCCGCTCGCCCGAAACCTGTTCAAAAATGACCGAAAAACAAGTTTTGATTCAATTTTAGGAGTTCATATAATTGATTACGAGCTTTTCAACAAGATTATATTGCAAAAACTCAAATTCGGTATTTTTACTCAGTTAAAAGTCCAACGGGTTCATTTTACGGCCCATTTAGACCCGCTCGCCCGAAACCTCTTCAAAAATGACTGAAAAACAAGTTTTAATCAAATTTTAGGAGTTCATATAATTGATTACGATATTTTCAACACGATTATATTGCAAAAACTCAATTTTTGTACTTTTTACTAAGTTAAAAGTCCAACGGGTCCATTTTACGGCCCATTTAGACCAGCTCGTCTGAAACCTCTCCAAAAAGGACCGCAAAACAAGTTTTAATCAAAACTTAAGAGTTCATATCGTTGATTACGAGCTTTTCAACACTATTGTATTGCAAAAATTCAATTTCTGTTCTTTTTACGCAGTTATAAGTTTAACGGGTCCATTTTAAGGCCCATTTAGACCCACTCGTCCGAAACCTCTACAAAAAGGATCGAAAAACAAGTTTTGATCCAATTTTAGCAGTTCATATAATTGATTACGAGCTTTTCAACAAGATTATATTGCAAAAACTCAAATTAGGTGTTTTTTACTCAGTTAAAAGTCCAACAGGTCCATTTTAAGGCCCATTTAGACACGGTCGCCCGAAACCTCTACAAAAAGGACCGAAAAACAAGTTTTGATAAAATTTTAGGAGTTCATATAATTGATTACGAGCTTTTCAACAAGATTATATTGCAAAATCTCAAATTCAGTATTTTTTACTCGGTTAAAAGTCCAACGGGTCCATTTTACGGGCCATTTAGACCCGCTCGCCCGAAACCTCTTCAAAAATGACCGAAAAACAAGTTTTAATAAAATTTTAGGAGTTCATATCATTGATTACGATCTTTTCAACACGATTATATTGCAAAAACTCAATTTTTGTACTTTTTACTCAGTTAAAAGTCCAACGGGTCCATTTTACGGCCCATTTAGATCCGTTCGTCCGAAACCTCTACAAAAAGGATCGCAAAACAAGTTTTAATCAAAACTTAAGAATTCATATCGTTGATTACGAGCTTTTCAACACTATTGTATTGCTAAAATTCAATTTATGTTGTTTTTACGCAGTTATAAGTTCAACGGGTCCATTTTAAGGCCCATTTAGACCCGCTCGTCCGAAAGCTCTACAAAAAGGACCGAAAAACAAGTTTTGATCCAATTTTAGGACTTCATATAATTGATTACGAGCTTTTCAACAAGATTATATTGCAAAAACTCAAATTCGGTAATTTTTACTTAGTTAAAAGTCCAACGGGTCCATTTTACGGCCCATATAGACCCGCTCGTTCGAAACCTCTTCAAAAATGATTGAAAAACAAGTTTTGATCCAATTTTAGGAGTTCATATAATTGATTACGATATTTTAAACACGATTATATTGCAAAAACTAATTTTTGTACTTTTTACTCAGTTAAAAGTCCAACGGGTCCATTTTACAGCCCATTTAGACCCGCTCGTCGGAAACCTCTACAAAAAGGACCGCAAAACAAGTTTTAATCAAAACTTAAGAGTTCATATCGTTGATTACGAGCTTTTCAACACTATTGTATTGCAAAAATTCAATTTATGTTCTTTTTACCCAGTTATAAGTACAACGGGTCCATTTTAAGGCCCATTTAGACCCGCTCGTCCGAAACCTCTACAAAAAGGACCGAAAAACAAGTTTTGATCCAATTTTAGGAGTTCATATAATTGATTACGAGATTTTCAACAAGATTATATTGCAAAACCTCAAATTCGGTATTTTTTACTCAGTTAAAAGTCCAACGGGTCAATTTTACGGGCCATTTAGACCCGCTCGTTCGAAACATCTACAAAAAGGACCGAAAAACAAGTTTTGATCCAATTTTAGGAGTTCATATAATTGATTACGAGCTTTTCAACAAGATTATATTGCAAAAACTCAAATTCGGTATTTTTTACTTAGTTAAAAGTCCAACGGGTCCATTTTACGGCTCATTTAGACCCGCTCGTTCGAAACCTCTAAAAAAAGGACCGAAAAATAAGTTTTGATCCAATTTTAGGAGTTCATATAATTGATTACGAGCTTTTCAACAAGATTATATTGCAAAAACTCAAATTCGGTATTTTTTACTCAGTTAAAAGTCCAACGGGTCCATTTTACGGCCCATTTAGACCCGCTCGTTCGAAACCTCTACAAAAAGGACCGAAAAACAAGTTTTGATCCAACTTTAGGAGTTCATATAATTGATTATGAGCTTTTCAACAAGATTATATTCCAACGGGTCCATTTTACGGCCCATTTAGACCCGCTCGTTCGAAACCTCTACAAAAAGGACCGAAAAACAAGTTTTGATCCAACTTTAGGAGTTCATATAATTGATTATGAGCTTTTCAACAAGATTATATTGCAAAACTCAAATTCGGTATTTTTTACTCAGTTAAAAGTCCAACGTGTCCATTTTACGGCCCATTTAGACCCGCTCGCCCGAAACCTCTTCAAAAATGTCTGAAAAACAAGTTTTAATCAAATTTTAGGAGTTCATATAATTGATTATGATATTTTCAACACGATTATATTGCAAAAACTCAATTTTTGTACTTTTTACTCAGTTAAAAGTCCAACGGGTCCATTTTACGGCCCATTTAGACCAGCTCGTCCGAAACCTCTACAAAAAGGACCGCAAAACAAGTTTTAATCAAAACTTAAGAGTTCATATCGTTGATTACGAGCTTTTCAACACTATTGTATTGCCAAAATTCAATTTCTGTTCTTTTTACGTAGTTATAAGTTTAACGGGTCCATTTTAAGGCCCATTTAGACCCGCTCGTCCGAAACCTCTACAAAAAGGATCGAAAACAAGTTTTGATCCAATTTTAGCAGTTCATATAATTGATTACGAGCTTTTCAACAAGATTATATTGCAAAAACTCAAATTAGGTGTTTTTTACTCAGTTAAAAGTCCAACGGGTCCATTTTAAGGCCCATTTAGACGCGGTCGCCCGAAACCTCTACAAAAAGGACCGAAAAACAAGTTTTGATAAAATTTTAGGAGTTCATATAATTGATTACGAGCTTTTCAACAAGATTATATTGCAAAATCTCAAATTCGGTATTTTTTACTCAGTTAAAAGTCCAACGGGTCCATTTTACGGCCCATTTAGACCCGCTCGCCCGAAACCTCTTCAAAAATGACTGAAAAACAAGTTTTAATCAAATTTTAGGAATTCATATAATTGATTACGATCTTTTCAACACGATTATATTGCAAAAACTCAATTTATGTACTTTTTACTCAGTTAAAAGTCCAACTGGTCCATTTTACGGCCCATTTAGACCCGCTCGTCCGAAGCCTCTACAAAAATGACCGCAAAACAAGTTTTAATCAAAACTTAAGAGTTCATATCGTTGATTACGAGCTTTTCAACACTATTGTATGGAAAAAATTCAAATTATGTTCTTTTTTCGCAGTTATAAGTTCAACGGGTCCATTTTAAGGCCCATGTAGACCAGCTCGTCCGAAACCACTACAAAAAGGACCGAAAAACAAGTTTTGATTCAATTTTAGGAGTTCATATAATTGATTACGAGCTTTTCAACAAGATTATATTGCAAAATGTCCATTTCTGTATTTTTTACTCAGTTAAAATTCCAACGGGTCCATTTTACGGCCCATTTAGACCCGCTCGCTCGAAACCTCTTCAAAAATGACTGAAAAACAAGTTTTAATCAAATTTTAGGAGTTCATATAATTGATATTTCAACACGATTATATTGCAAAAACTCAATTTCTGTATTTTTTACTCAGTTAAAAGTCCAACGGGTCCATTTTACGGCCCATTTAGACCCGCTCGTTCGAAACCTCTAGAAAAAGGACCGAAAAACAAGTTTTGATCCAATTTTAGGAGTTCATATAATTGATTACGAGCTTTTCAACAAGATTATATTACAAAAACTCAAATTCGGTATTTTTTACTCAGTTAAAAGTCCAACGGGTCCATTTTACGGCCCATTTAGACCCGCTCGTTCGAAACCTCTACAAAAAGTACCGAAAAACAAGTTTTGATCCAATTTTAGGAGTTCATATAATTGATTACGAGCTTTTCAACAAGATTATATTGCAAAAACTCAAATTCGGTATTTTTTACTCAGTTAAAAGTCCAACGGGTCCATTTTACGGCCCATTTAGACCCGCTCGCCCGAAACCTCTTCAAAAATGACTGAAAAACAAGTTTTAATCAAATTTTAGTAGTTCATATAATTGATTACGATCTTTTCAACACGATTATATTGCAAAAACTCATTTTTTTTTTACTTTCTACTAGGTTAAAAGTCCAACGGGTCCATTTTACGGCCCATTTAGACCAGCTCGTCCGAAACCTCTACCAAAAGGACCGCAAAACAAGTTTTAATCAAAACTTAAGAGTTCATATCGTTGATTATGAGCTTTTCAACACTATTGTATTGCAAAAATTCAATTTTTGTTCTTTTTACGCAGTTATAAGTTCAACGGGTCCATTTTAAGGCCCATTTAGACCCGCTTGTCCGAAACCGCTACAAAAAGGATCGAAAAACAAGTTTTGATCCAATTTTAGGAGTTCATATAATTGTTTACGAGCTTTTCAACAAGGGTATATTGCAAAAACTCAAATTCGGTATTTTTTACTCAGTTAAAAGTCCAACGGGTCCATTTTAAGGCCCATTTAGACCCGATCACCCGAAACCTCTACAAAAAGGACCGAAAAACAAGTTTTGATAAAATTTTAGGAGTTCATATAATTGATTACGAGCTTTTCAACAAGATTATATTGCAAAATCTCAAATTCGGTATTTTTTACTCAGTTAAAAGTCCAACGGGTCCATTTTACGGCCCATTTAGACCCGCTCGCCCGAAACCTCTTCAAAAATGACCGAAAAACAAGTTTTAATCAAATTTTAGGAGTTCATATCATTGATTACGATCTTTTCAACACGATTATATTGCAAAAACTTAATTTTTGTACTTTTTACTCAGTTAAAAGTCCAACGGTTCCATTTTACGGCCCATTTAGACCCGCTCGTCCGAAACCTCTACAAAAAGGACCACAAAACAAGTTTTAATCAAAACTTAAGAGTTCATATTGTTAATTACGAGCTTTTCAACACTATTGTATTGCAAAAATTCAATTTATGTTGTTTTTACGCAGTTAGAAGTTCAACGGGTCCATTTTAAGGCCCATTTAGACCCGCTTGTCCGAAACCTCTACAGAAAGGACCGAAAAACAAGTTTTGATCCAATTTTAGGAGTTTATATATGTAACCCCCTTAACCCGGCCTAGACGCTTGACCCGAATTAAGAAAGTCACACGGGGAAAACCAAAGTCAACCCGAAAGTCAACCTTGATTAACGACCCTTTTTTTCTTTTTAAAACTTGTCTAGATGCATATTAAGCCTAATTGTGATCACACAAACATCTTACCAAAAGATCACAAACATCAGAGATCAAACAGGGACCCAATTGAACAAAATACAACTTTAGGGACCAAATTGTAAATTCTGATAATTATAAGGACTTAATCCAAAATAAAGTTACCATCTTGAAATTAATCATATTTCATGCTTCTCTGTAAAATTTCAGCTCAAAAGGACTTCCCAAACTCATACAATTGCACAAACAAGTTTCAGGATCAAAACGCAAACATTCCAAAACATATAACTGCCAATGTCAGCCCCCAACGGTCACCCGTTCCGAAACAGGCATAGCCCGTTTCGAAACGCGGGGCCGTTCCGAAACAGACATAGCCCGTTTCGAAACGGGGGTCTGGCAGTGGCCTTTCCGTTTCGGAACGGCCCCTCCCATTTCGGACGCCTGTGCACGATTAAGGCACCCGTTCCGAAACGGTAGGTGCTGTTCCGAAACACCCTGCCCAGATTGCTCCAAAACTCAACTTTAAACATGCAATTACACAACCAATCATGCTCCAAATGCCACCAAACTTTGCCAACATGCAATCCAACATATATATAACATATTAGCATCATCAATTCAACCAAACATCATCATATGCAAAAAGCCCCAAATCTATAGGCATGCTTCCTACACAAGCTAGCTATTCAAGCACCAAACTTACAAAACAAGCATATAAAGATCCAATCCAAAGACCAACAATCTTAACATCAAGAAACATACTTAGGGAGTACAAAACACCTCCCAAAACATACACATTGTTTCCCCATTGCCAAATCACCCAAAAGCTAAAATGTTTAACAAAAACCTTCCATACATTGAGCTTTACTTGCACTTGAATTCTTGCCCTTCTTGCTGCCCTCAAAAGGTCTCTAATGCTCTGCATTATTGAATTAAGGAAAACGAAGAGAGCGTAAGCAAAAGCTTAGTGAGGAGTGCTCTTAAAAAAACCATCCAATAATGCAACTTAAAACATTTACAAAACATGCTTCAAATCCACATTTGCTCATGCTCAAAACCTTACTTAAAACAAGCAATTTCATGCTTCAACATACACATTAAAAACAAGCGTCTCATGCTTCATAATATACTTAACATGTCATATTGGCTCAAGTGATACATTTCATTTCTTAAAACAAGTTCATCAACTTCCCAAGGACTTTTAAACACCTTGGTCCCAAGGACTTTTAAACACCTTGGCCATGGACTTTTAAACACCATGAATTGAATCACCTCAAGGACTTTTAAACGCCCAGAACTTCTAAGCCCAAAACCGGGGCGTTACAACTCTCCCCCCCTTAAGAAATTTCGTCCTCGAAATTTACCTGAAGGAAAGAGATAAGGAAACTGCTTCAGCATGTCCTCCTTTCGCTCCCACGTGGCTTCCTCAACACCGCGATGCTTCCACAGCACCTTCACCAACTCAATGGTCTTGCCACGAAGAACCTTGCTATCCGAATCCAGAACCTTCACCGGTTCCTCATCAAAGGTCAAATCCGGATTCAATTCCACTTCCTCCACAGGCATCACATGCGAAGGATCAGATCTATACTTCTGAAGCATAGAAACATGAAACACATCATGAATCTTCTCCAACTCCTGAGGTAACCTCAACCGATACGCAACAGGACCCACACGCTCAACCACCTCATATGGTCCAATGTATCTAGGGCTCAACTTGCCCTTCCGACCAAACCGCATCACCTTCTTCCAAGGCGAAACCTTCAAGAATACACGGTCACCCACCGCATACTCTATCTCCTTACGCTTCAAATCCGCGTAAGACTTTTGCCGATCAGAGGCCGCCTTCAACCGCTCACAAATGAGCTTTACCTTCTCTGTGGTCCCTTTCAACAAAGCCGGCATCGAAACCAACTTTTGACCAGTTTCAGCCCAACAAAGAGGAGTCCTACACTTCCTCCCGTACAAAGCCTCATAAGGTGCCATCTGTATGCTCGCCTGATAACTATTGTTATAGGCAAACTCAACCAAAGGCAGATGCTTCTCCCAAGAACCTTGGAACTCAATCACGCAGCACCTCAACATATCCTCCAAAATCTGGATAACTCGCTCAGACTGACCATCCGACTGAGGATGATAGGATGTACTGAAATGCAACCTTGTACCCAGAGCTTGATGCAAACACTGCCAGAAACGCGATGTGAACCTCGGATCTCTATCCGACACAATCGACTTAGGCACACCATGCAGCCGCACAATCTCAGCGATGTACAGCTCTGCCAGCTTATCCAAAGAAAACGTAGTATGCACAGGCAAGAAATGCGCACACTTCGTCAGGCGATCCACAATCACCCAGACCGAATTCTTCTTCGATGGAGACAAAGGTAAACCAGATACAAAATCCATGGTAACCCTCTCCCACTTCCATTCAGGGATTTTCAACGGTTGCAACAACCCTGAAGGAAACTGATGCTCAGCCTTAACTCGCTGACACACCAAACACTTGCTAACAAACTCTGCAACATCCTTCTTCAAACCCACCCAATAGTACTCATCACGAAGATCACGATACATCTTAGTACTACCAGGGTGCATAGCAAAAGGACTACTATGACCTTCAGTCAGAATAGCACGCCTCAACTCAGCATCATTGGGCACAACTATCCGACTCCCAAAACACAGCACACCATCATCATTGAAACAGAAATCCGAAGGTCTACCCTCCGCAATATCCTGAACATGAGACACCAAGGAATCATCCAACAACTGCTTATCCTTGATCAACTGAACCATAGACGGCTTCACATGCAACTCAGCCACAAGACCACCATCACGCGATATGCTCAAGCTAGCAAACATGGCTCTCAACTCAACAGCTACCTTCCTACTCAAGGCATCAGCAACAACATTCGCTTTTCCAGGATGATACTCAATCGTCAGATCATAATCCTTGAGCAACTCCAACCAACGCCGCTGCCTAAGATTCAACTCCTTCTGAGACATCAGATACCTCAAACTCTTGTGATCTGTGTACACAGTACACTTCTCACCATACAGATAATGCCTCCAGATCTTCAGAGCAAAAACCACTGCAGCCAGCTCAATATCATACGTAGGGTAATTGCGCTCATGCACTTTCAACTGCCGCGACGCATAAGCCACCACCTTACCCTCCTGCATTAGCACACACCCCAAACCAACATAGGATGCATCACTGTAAACCACAAACTCTTTCCCTGATTCAGGCTGAATCAAGATAGGAGCTTGCGTCAAAGCCGCCTTCAGCTTCTCAAAAGCCTGTTGTCTCGCTTCTGTCCACTCATACCTAACATCCTTCTGCAACAGCTTCGTCAAAGGAGCAGCAATCTTGGAAAAACCATCCACAAACCTTCGGTAGTATCCCGCCAAACCAAGGAAACTACGGACCTCATGAACAGACTTAGGAACCTTCCAGCTCATCACCGCCTCAATCTTCTAAGGATCAACACGAATCCCCTCAGCTGAAACAACATGCCCAAGAAAAACCACCTCTCTTAACCAGAACTCACACTTGCTCAGATTAGCATAAAGCTGATTCTCCAACAAAGCTTGCAAAACAATCCTCAAATTCTCTTCATGCTCCTCCTCAGTACGCGAGTACACGAGGATATCATCAATGAACACCACGACAAACTTGTCCAGGTATTCATGAAACACACGATTCATCATGTCCATGAAAGCAGCAGGAGCATTTGTCAACCCAAACGGCATCACAAGGAACTCATAATGCCCATACCTTGTCCTGAAAGCTGTCTTAGGCACATCCACATGTTTCACCTTCAACTGATAATACCCTGACCTCAAGTCAATCTTAGAGAACACAGCAGCTCCCCGAAATTGATCAAAGAGATCATCAATCCTCGGCAAAGGATACCGATTCTTGATAGTCAACTTGTTCAGCTGACGGTAATCAATGCACATCCTCATAGTGCCATCCTTCTTCTTCACAAACAAGACCGGTGCTCCCCAAGGTGACACACTCGGCCGGATGAAACCACGATCAAGCAACTCTTGCAACTGCGTCTTCAGCTCCTTCAGCTCCTTAGGTGCCATTCTATAGGGAGTAATGGACACATGAGTTGTATTCTCATACAGCTCAATTCCAAACTCCACCTCGCGGTTAGGAGGTAAACCAGGCAACTCCTCAGGAAAAATACCAGGAAACTCCTTTACAACCCTGATATCTTGCACCCTCAACTCCTTAGAGCTAGGATTCATCACAAAAGCTAGATAGGCTTCGCAACCTTGCCTCAGCATCCTGCTCGCCTCCAAAGAAGATACCACACTGGCAAGAAACTTCACATTCTCACCAACCACCACAACTTCATAATCATCCGCAAGCTTAAGCGAAACACGCTTATTCTCACAATCCACAACAGCACGATGCTCAGCAAGCCAATCCATACCAAGGATCACATCAAAACCATAGAAGGGCAACTCCATAAGATCAACATGAAAGACATGCTCTTGAACAACCAAAGGGCACCTTCTATACAACTTTCGAGTCACAACAGTCTCACCAAAAGAACTAGTGACCCGAACACCAACATCCAAAGACTCAACATGCAAACCAAGCAATTCAGCATGCTCACGAAGAATATATGAATGCGTAGATCCAGAATCAATCAAAGAAAGCAATGACAAGGACTGCAAAGTAAAGGTACCTGCAATCACATCTGCATCATTCCTGCCCTCTCTCTGAGCATACACCCTCGCTTGGCCTCCACCTTCAGGCTGAATAGCTACAACATGAGCTACCCCTCAGCCACCTTCCTCTCTCCTCTGGAAATTACCACGGCCGCGCCCACGACCTCTCTGCGGTGCAGCAACAACAGGAGCACGCACCTGCTCACCAGCCATCCTCAGACAATCTCGCCTCAAGTGGTCCGCAGAACCACAATTCCAGCACCCATTCCCAGCATTACCAGCTGTTGCAACAGGAGCTTGTGCCACTCTCTCAGCACGAGGACAGTCACGCTTCAAGTGACCACGGGAACCACAGATCCAACAAGCACTAGGATCAGCTCTAGCACCGCCACCCCTAGCAGGCACACCACCACCTCTCCTGGCTGAGGACTGATACTTCTGATCTCGTCCCCTCTTGTTCCGTCCACCACCGGAACTAAACTCAGCTGACCTCTTCCCAGCACTTGCTCCAGCACCTCTAGCGGACAAACCCAGATTCATCTCAATGTCTTTGGCTCGGCCCACCAAAACATCAAAATCATCATATTCAGTGGCCAGCACATACATCTTAACATCCGTCACAAGACCGTAACGAAACCTCTCGCACCTAGCCCTCTCATCAGGTATCAGCTCCGGTGCATACTGACTGAGCCGTACAAACTGTACCTCGTACTCAGCTACACTCATGCTCCCTTGGGTAAGAGACATGAATTCCCGCTTTTTCTCGTCCAGATATCTCACTCCCAGATATCTTCTTTTAAACACATTCTGAAAGAATGTCCAGGTAACATCAGCTTCAGCCATTCCAGAAATGGTAGTCGTCCACCATGTATAAGCATCGTCCTGCAGCAAGGACACAACACAGCCTAGCTTTTGCACATCCGTGCAACTCATCTGACCCAAGATACGCTTGGTACTTTCCAGCCAAGCCTCAGAACTCTCAGCTGACAAACCTCTAAACTCAGTCCCTCCAAGACTGCGCAGACGCTCCAAAGGCAATCTGACTCCAGCATCTCCCTGATGCCCAGCTCCCTGAGCTCCAGCTACTGCTGCTCGAAAAGCACCCGCAATAGCTTGTACCAAAACAGACATATCAGGCATAGCTTGCCCCTGACCAACCTCTGGTCCAGCAGCTCCAGCACCAGCACCAGCTGCAGCTTCAGCTCTCGCACCTCCATCACCACCACCAGGCGGAGGAGGGGGTAACACAGCACTACCAGTGTGCTCTTCATTCTCATTCTCGTTAGGAGCCGTAGCTCTCGCATTACCTCTTAACTCTCTACGTGGTGCCATACTTTTACCATGCAACAACAATGCAAATTAAACAAGTCAGGCCCAGCAAGGTAAGCAATTCAAGTATTCAAGCTCAATTTTCATTCAAAATCAACATCATTACTTTAGCTTTTGTTTGGCAATGGGTACCCTCAACATGCAACATCAGAGCATACAACTCGACTGCATCAACATTTCAAACCACTGAACATGCTTTCAAACAACAAGCATTCATAGCATACATACTTCAATCATGTATACAAACATTCCCAATTACTCGAGAACTCAGCTCTGATACCACCAAATGTAACCCCCTTAACCCGGCCTAGACGGTTGACCCGAATTAAGAAAGTCACACGGGGAAAACCAAAGTCAACCCGAAAGTCAACCTTGATTAACGACCCTTTTTTTTTCTTTTTAAAACTTGTCTAGATGCATATTAAGCCTAATTGTGATCACACAAACATCTTACCAAAAGATCACAAACATCAGAGATCAAACAGGGACCCAATTGAACAAAATACAACTTTAGGGACCAAATTGTAAATTCTGATAATTATAAGGACTTAATCCAAAATAAAGTTACCATCTTGAAATTAATCATATTTCATGCTTCTCTGTAAAATTTCAGCTCAAAAGGACTTCCCAAACTCATACAATTGCACAAACAAGTTTCAGGATCAAAACGCAAACATTCCAAAACATATAACTGCCAATGTCAGCCCCCAACGGTCACCCGTTCCGAAACAGGCATAGCCCGTTTCGAAACGCGGGGCTGTTCCGAAACAGGCATAGCCCGTTTCGAAACGGGGGTCTGGCAGTGGCCTTTCCGTTTCGGAACGGCCCCTCCCGTTTCGGACGCCTGGGCACGATTAAGGCACCCGTTCCGAAATGGTAGGTGCTGTTCCGAAACACCCTGCCCAGATTGCTCCAAAACTCAACTTTAAACATGCAATTACACAACCAATCATGCTCCAAATGCCACCAAACTTTGCCAACATGCAATCCAACATATATATAACATATTAGCATCATCAATTCAACCAAACATCATCATATGCAAAAAGCCCCAAATCTATAGGCATGCTTCCTACACAAGCTAGCTATTCAAGCACCAAACTTACAAAACAAGCATATAAAGATCCAATCCAAAGACCAACAATCTTAACATCAAGAAACATACTTAGGGAGTACAAAACACCTCCCAAAACATACACATTGTTTCCCCATTGCCAAATCACCCAAAAGCTAAAATGTTTAACAAAAACCTTCCATACATTGAGCTTTACTTGCACTTGAATTCTTGCCCTTCTTGCTGCCCTCAAAAGGTCTCTAATGCTCTGCATTATTGAATTAAGGAAAACGAAGAGAGCGTAAGCAAAAGCTTAGTGAGGAGTGCTCTTAAAAAAAACCATCCAATAATGCAACTTAAAACATTTACAAAACATGCTTCAAATCCACATTTGCTCATGCTCAAAACCTTACTTAAAACAAGCAATTTCATGCTTCAACATACACATTAAAAACAAGCGTCTCATGCTTCATAATATACTTAACATGTCATATTGGCTCAAGTGATACATTTCATTTCTTAAAACAAGTTCATCAACTTCCCAAGGACTTTTAAACACCTTGGTCCCAAGGACTTTTAAACACCTTGGCCATGGACTTTTAAACACCATGAATTGAATCACCTCAAGGACTTTTAAACACCTTGAGCCCAAGGACTTTTAAACACCTTGGCCTATGGACTTTTAAACACCATAGAAAAGGATCACCTAAGGACTTTTAACCACCTTAGTGTCCACAACATGAACCATCCAAGGACTTTTAACCACCTTGATGTTCATAAGTAACAAGGCTCACTCAAGGACTTTTAACCACCTTAGTGACCTTAACATTTTAAAACCTCACTTGCCAATATACATCATTTTCATCACTTACATCACTGTTTTAAAGCATAAAACCAAGCCATATTCATCATGCATTTAAAAGCATTAAACCACATCATTTCAATGTACAAAAGCAAGGTACTCCTACCTAGAGTTACCTTCAACATATGGCTTACATCATCAGCAAAAACCATGCTAAAACATGCTTCCAAAACAGTATGTAAAACATGCAAATAATCATTTTGCATCACAACAAAATCATGGCCACCACTAGAGAGAAATTCCGAAAACTTACGCTCGAGCTTAGCAAAGTTGTTTAGACTTAAACTAAACTCCCAAGACATTGGTTTCAAAGCCGAAAACCCAATTTCACTCACCGATTCCACTTCGCCACTTGCCGAAGCACGAAATCAAGCTTCCGAATCAACAACTCTTGGATCCAAAGATGCCTCCCCTGATTAAACACATTAAAGCAGAGGTTTAATGCATCATCAAGCATCAAAAGCTTCAATGAAAGCACTCAAACTCGCTGCTCTCATTCATACTCCAATTTCGGCCACCAAACACAACCGAAATTGCACCAAAACCACTTCTCAACAAAACCCAGCCATAAACCAGCAAAACCTAACATCCATCAACACCATAAAACATCTAAAAACAACCTACAAACATCCTTATACCTCCAGCAACAACAGATCCACAAGATCACCACAAAAACATCCAAGAAACATAAGCTAAACTTAAGAAACTCAACCTATCCGGGATTGCATTAATCAAAACTCATTTCCTTATCAATTTAGAGTTCATTTAACATCAAAAACACATCTCAAATCACAGATCAATCAGATCCAACGAAAAATCATGAAAACCATCAAATCTTGCATTATAAGCCAAGATACAATTCCAAACTCAAAAGCCTTTAATTAAACATCAATTAAGAGTTGAGAACTTGGGAATTTCAGTAAAGAACTGATAGTTTAGAGGAGAAGGACGTTCTTACCTCCAAACTTGTGTTTCTCCACTTTTTGGAATGAAAATCCTTGTTGAAACACTTAGCAATTGAAGAGATTTGAAGATACAATGATTTGGAATCAAATGAGAGTTGAATGGAGGGATTTAGGTGAAGAAATCAGATCCAATTCTCTGGAAAAGTAGTGTTTGGTTTGAGAGAAAATGAGAGAAAGAAAGTTTAGCAAAGTTGGTTATAAAATCCAAAAATAGCCAAAATGGCTTCCCTCCAATTTTAACAACCTTTAAAATCAGATTTTAGACTTAAAATATCTTAGAAAAATCTGGAGAAATCATCTTTGGATTAATAGCTCCTTAAGGATTCAAAGTTTCAACTCTTTATAAAACAGTCACCAAACTTTCGAAATTTACATTTTGGTCACTAGCCAAAATGTCATACTTCCAAAACCCATTTTTCAAAATTGATTTCACAGTTCACTTAATTATATTAAAAGATGATTTTAGAACATTTTTCCATATTTTTAATGCAACCCGAACTAGGCTTTCCTAATTTCACCTCTTTAGATTCGAACAGGACTTTGACCAAACCGGTCAACGCCCAGAACTTCTAAGCCCAAAACCGGGGCGTTACAATATAATTGATTACGAGCTTTTCAACAAGATTATATTGCAAAAACTCAAATTCGGTATTTTTTACTTAGTTAAAAGTTCAACGGGTCCATTTTACTACCCATTTAGACCCGCTCGTTCGAAACCTCTTCAAAAATGACTGAAAAACAAGTTTTGATCCAATTTTAGGAGTTCATATAATTGATTACGATCTTTTAAACACGATTATATTGCAAAAACTAAATTTTTGTACTTTTTACTTAGTTAAAAGTCCAACGGGTATGGCTCTCGATTCTCTCTCCCTCTTCCCGAGTTTCTCTGATTTTGCCTTTTGTCTTTTCGGTTTCCATCTCCCCCTTTTCACGGCTTCCCTCTCCCCCCTCTCACTCTCTACACTCCCCCTCCCCCATACGGCACTCCCTCTTCAACCGATTCAGCTCCAAGGCAATATTCATTCAGCAGAACAAAGGATTTGGGTAAGAGTATATCAAGGGTCTTCCCACCCGTCTTCTTTTTTCCTCCTATCGTTTTGTATTTTCTTTTCTCATAATCTTATTACTACTTTTTTCTGGTTTTTATTCACTGATTTGTTTCTTTTTTCCCCCCAAATCCTCATTTTCTTCATTATTTGCACTCTGATCTGGCTTGAGACGGTGGTTTGTAACCATTTTCATCGGAGTATGCCTCGTCCCCTAAAGATAAGTTCTCATCTCGTTTTCCTCTCTCGCCTCATTTTTAATTTATTTTCTCAAGCCTTACAGATCTGTCAATTAATCTCTTTTAGTTTTTGTTGCAGATTTATTAAATCGTTTCAATCGACTCCGTTTTGCCCTCCGATTTCCAGATTTGGGCTGATCGAGGGTTTTTCCCCTTTTGGATTTTGGCTCTATCTCAACATGCTTCTTTATTTCTGGACGCATGCAAGATCTCAAAACCTCCACCCGCTTCTCCTTCAGAATATGAATCGCCCCCTTAACCCTCTGGATATTTTCTCCCTTCACTTTCTTCTGATCTTTTTAATATTACGCTTTAAGGTTTTCTCACATTTTTTTCTTTACAGATTTCTATCACAAAGGATAATAAATTCCTTTTTCCTCTGGTGGAGGACCCCCGCGACGGACTTTCACCCTCCTACATCGATCTCCATTTTGGGTATCCCCTGGCCGTCAGGTCGGCTAGGGTTTCTTATCCCCTACTCATCTACCCTGTTTATTTCTCTCTTCGTTTTCTGGGTTTCCCCACTCATTTTGTCTATATCTTTCCAGATTTGGGCCTCTACTACCCGCAACAGATTTTGTAGATCTGTCCACTCTTCACATCGGAGGTACAATTTCCTCTCTCTTTTTGTTTCTTTATTTTCTATTTTGTTCATAATCTGTCTTTTTTTCTTTAGTTATTCATTGATTTCCCTCATCCTTAAATTCATACTTATGTATTCAATGGTTGATTTTTTCTTTTATGTCTGCTGGGCTCTTTATGTTGATTCTTATGCATATCTCTTAATTCGTTTTATTCTTTTTTCTTGCTATGTCAGTAGACTCTTTTGTAATCTAGTTCTTGTATTAATCTTTAAAAATCGTCCGTTTGACTCCTTTGCTTGTTTGCTGCATTTCATCCCCATTAGCATTTTCCTCATATTTCCTGCTATTTTCTCTGTATTTAAAACCACAAGTACTACTTATTCAAATTTTTATCAATCCCTTATAGGGAACTATCCACCAGCCCACTTTATGGGATTCTCATACATTACCTGTAATAACATCTATATGTGCAACATTTCTCTTTATTTACATTACTTAATTTCTTCTTTTCTTATAATTTCTCCCAATATCTCTTTGCTTTGGAACTCAACGATGGCAATATCTCTTTTCCGGCCGTTGATTCGGCTAGGGTTATTTTGCCTTTTCATTTTCCCCTTAATTTTCTTTTTTTATTTAATACTGATATTTTTCCTTAACTTTTCTCTGATCTTCCTTTTTCAGATTATGTGGTTTTCCATTTCCTCTCGTATCAGAAGATCTGGAAGTCCACCAATTCGTAGGTACTTTCTCTCTTATCTGTTTCTTTACTTTTCCCCTACGCACAATGTTTTACCTAGCTTATTGTATATGATTATGAAATCTAAATTTTTTCATTATGATCTCTGGTCTTTTTCTGTCCTTATTATTATCTGTTTCTTAAAACTGTCTATATTTCTATCAATTTTTAAATCCAAACCTTTTTATCTGTTGTATCCCTTTAGTGCTGTGACTCTTTTTCCAATCATATATTTGCCTATTCTATATTTTCACCATTGTTGTGTTAATAGCTTTCTCTATATACCCTGTTTAGATAGCTTTCTATATGTACCACATCTTATTCCTATTCTTTATATAATCAACATTATTTTCTCTTGTGTGATCCTTATATCTATCTGGGTTTGTCTGTTTCATTCTGATTTCTCCGCTTTTCTGTTTTTGTGTTCAAATATCTCACACTTTTATCAATCCCGACCAGGGAACCATCTGCTAGCCCACTTTCTGGGATTTTTATGCATTACTTACCTTCTTTACTATTTAAGTAACTATATTAATTCTTCTCATATTCTACCTTCTTTGATTCTAATCCTACTTCCTTTTATGTTTATGGATCATTGGTTGCAAGCAATATGTGACAAATTATATTCCAGGAAGTACTCATACTTTTTTACCCAAATGCACAGAATTAATCCTGATTCCATTCGAAAAGGTAAAACTTCTATCTAGCCCTTCATCCAAAATTTTGTTCATCAGCTATCGTATCTACACAATACGAAACATTCCTTTAATTCCAATGTCTGTCTTATTTACTTTGATACATCTCAATCCCTCTTTGGGAATTTAACAAAAACCCCCTTTGTGGGTTTTTCTCTATACTTAATTATATATTATTATACCATGACTCCAGCCAAGCCATCTATACTCTTTACTGCATGGTCCATTACATCTATCTCTTTTCTAATTGAATCTACCAACACTCATACGCATTTATTTTTGACTATATATCCTGTAATTAAGATTTTATGTTACCTTTTATTCATTTTTCCTTTCCTGTTTGCTTTGTACGATTTGCAGACAATGGAACATTCTGCCAACTTTATCATGCAACGTTACAGGATACTATGTACCTTTTATTTATCCTCTCCTATTTGGTTCTGTATCTATTTGCTAGCAGTAGGTTTTAATCGCCTTCCCCCCCCCATCTTTATTTGCTCATTTGGTATGTAATAATTTTCTTTACCCCGCCTCCTCCTTTCCCTGGGTTTGTAATTTTTTATGGTTGTTTTCTTTCTTCTCTGCCTTTTATTTGCTTTTATTCTGCCATTAGATGTATGCCTTCATGCCATGATATTGCTTTGCATGTTACTTACAATATCTATGATGTATGTTATAACGCATATATATCCTCCTATTTGACGAACACAAAGGAACTTTATTCCTACTACGCCTTCTTAGGTGAACATTCACAAGCCCGTTTGTGGGATTCTACCAACACCCTGCTAAGTAGGGCCCCCTTTTTGCTAAATTCTAGTCATACTTACAATTTTTCAAAATCACTTTTCTTTTCTAAAATGATTTTACAAAACGTCTGGCCGAAATTATTCTCGAATTTATTACATCCGTTTTCCTACACATTTACTCCAAACTTTTTAATGCAATTATTTATTAAAATCTTTCCAATTACTTACCCATTTACCTTTTATCTTAGCTGTCCTATTTCCCTTCTTATTATCAATCGTCCAGCATTAAATTATATTTTAAATTCCCGTTTTACTTTCTCCCTTATTAAAATGTCAGCTATAATTGCCAGTTGTAATTCATCCTTTCCTTATATATCCCTAAATATCAGTAAATACATCCACAAACACCTACTTTATTTCCTATTACACCTTCCCTTACAATTCTTTTTGTATTTAAGGAATACTTCCTTAAATCTTGTTTTAAAGTTGGCATTATTTAATCTATTTAATGAAATTTCCCCTTTAACCCATCTACTTCGTTTTAAAAGAGACAATTTCTTTCCAACTTTCCTTTATGTCATAATAATAATCCAAATTTTAAGGTCACTAATTCTATCTCAATTTCCTTTACTGATTACTTACCATAGAATAGCTTACACAATCTCTTCTTATTTATATGGACAACATATTCGTATTAAGCCACAAACCTCTCCCAACCCTCCTATTCTCCTTAATCTCTATACATCATCTATGGCATCCTCTTCTATCCCCCAGCTCAGTTCCATCGACCTCACTCATGAGGAAGAGAAACTCCTTTACACCCCAGATTTCGGCTGGGATTTTGTCAAGGAGGATCCCAAGCTATTCCTCTTAGGATGTTTTATCTCGTCCAAAACCATTGATATTTATGCCGTCATTAGCGCATTTGAAGGCATCTGGAAGCCTAACGATGTGGTATCAATTTCTGTCATCCAAGACAATTTCCTCAAGATCAAGTTCAAGGAAGTCAAGTCATGTTATGAAGTCCTTAACCGCGGTCCTTGGCTGTATAAGGACGAATGGTTAGCCATTACCGAGTACGACCCTGCTAAATCCGTTGGAGATTATTCCTTCAACATTATGAGAATCTGGATCCGTATTTTCGCCCTGCCTTCCTCACTATTTGAGGACATTGATCGATCGCACCTAGTGGGACATGCTCTTGGATCTATGGTGGGAAACGTCATTCGAACTGATACTCGTGAACTTGAAGGAAATATGAAAGACTTTCTGAGGGTAGAAATTTTTCTGGATATCACCAAACCGATCACCCATTTCGTTTTCATTGGATCCGGGGCCAACAAAACCATGTGTCGTCTCCAATACGAACGTCTTCCAACTTTATGTCCTGGCTGTGGAATAATTAGCCACACAGTTGAAAACTGCCCCATTCGTTCTTTTCTAGATCTAAACAAGCTGCAATACGGGGAATGGCTCCGCTACCTCCCTCCAAGACGTCGCCCAGTTGGTACCCGTGGGCGTATCCGTTATGTTGAACCTAATCTTAACCAAAACAATCCACCACCGACTGATACTCTTTCTCCTTTTATCTCCAATATTATCTTTTCTATACGGTTTAATTCTAAACTTATATTATCTTTTCTGCTATCTTTATTTCTGATTCTATATTTATTATTCTCCTTCTTCATAGTTCCTCCTGTTCCAGCTGCTTCTGCCAATACTAATATTCCCACAACTGATCCGAATGCTATGGGTATATCTCCCTCTCTCTCTTTTATCTTTAACCACTTGTTTAATAAGCTTTCAATATCTAAACTGACTTCTTGCTTCCAACTATCCACAGGCTCTCTAAATGAGGGCGATGTTGCGTCCTTCTCGGAGCAGCCTACTGAGGAAGTACCCAACACTGATACTGCAATGGGTGAAGCCCCCCCTTCCAAAGATCCATCTGCTTCAGATTCGAAACAGAAAGCCCCTCTCGAGCCTCAACCTTTAAATACCATCTATCCTATCCCTGAAGATGCATCAGATGATGATTGGGATGCCACGGATGATGGTGTTCCCAGCCCAACTGCTCAACAAATTAAGAAGTTTGAAGCCGAACTGTGTAAGCCCCATGTCTCTACCGATTCCAAATTCAATGATTTTAACCAATGGCTTTTGAAAACTTATCCTAATGATGCAGCTCCTGCCCAACCAAACCGCGGCACAAAGCGCCGCTCTCCCATCCAAGTTTCGCTCCCACCAAAGAAATCCAAACCCTCCGGATCCACTCCTAAGGCTGGGATGAGCAGCTCAAAAAACTCTCCGGCGGCGGCTGACTCCCAGCCCCGCCGAGCAAAATGAGGATCCTTTGCTGGAACTGCCAGGGTCTAGGACAAGCCCCGGTAGTTCAACATTTTCGTAGCTATGTCCAAAAATCCAATCCGGATATTGTCTTATTATGCGAAACTAAAATAAATAATGCGGCATGTAGCCGCCTTTGTCTTTCTTTAGGTATGATAGAAATTATTGCTATTCCCCCAACGGATGGGTGTTTCGGTATTGCGATATTCGCCTTAAACAATATTAATATATCTTTGATTTCGTATTCGCCTCGTTATATACATACTCAAATCATATTGAATGACCACACTTTGTTTTTTACTGGCATGCACGGTTATTCCGAAACAAGTCAAAAATATAAAACATGGGAAATTATTGATTCCTTACATATTAATAATAATAATATACCCTGGCTTTTAGGAGGGGATTTTAATGAAATTTTATCCGACTCTGAAAAACAAGGAGGTAGCCGGAGGGCTAGATCACAAATAAATAACTTCCGTCATTGTCTTTCACGCAACAATCTATTTGATTGTAAACCAACATTTTGGTGGTTTACTTGGACAAAAGTTGGGCCCTTAACCCCTACTATACATGAACGTTTAGATAGGTTCATTGCTAATTCGGCCTGGCATGATCTTTTTCCCTCATATAGAATAACAACGGACTATGTGGCCAAATCCGATCATTGCTTCCTAGTTCTAGACACATCCCCCGCGGCTGCTACCCCCCCCCCCCCCCCTCAGCGACCAAATAACACGTTTCGGTTTGAAAACTATTGGGCGAACAATGCAAACAATATTTCTACTATTAAACGCACTTGGATCAACACCCCTGGAACAACCATAGAAAAAATAAAAGCGGTTGGCACATGCCTGGAGGAATGGCAGAATCAACAAAGACTACAAACCACCAGTCATATTAATTTCCTTACCAAAAAAATTAACAAATTTTTATGCCGCCCCTTAACTGCCACAACTGAAGGAATTTATATAAAATACAGAACCGAACTTAATAAACTCCTAATGGAACAAGAAATTTATTGGGCCCAAAGATCTCGTACTGTAACACCCCAATTTTGGGCTTAGAAGTTTTGGGTTTGGACCGGACCGGTCGGGTTGCGGTTCGAATATAAAAGGGTGAATTTAGGAAAGCCTAGTTCGGGTTGCATTAAAAATATGGAAAAATGTCTTAGAATCCTCTTTTATTATATATAAGAGAAAGGTGAAATCAATTTTACAAAATGAGGTTTGGAAGGGTGACATTTTGGGTTAGTGACCAAAATGTAATTTTTGAAAACTTGGTTTCGATGCCAGCTATGTTGAAAGGAACCACCGAGAAGGTGAAGCTCATTTGTGAGCGTTTGAAAGCAGCTTCTGATCGGCAAAAGTCTTACGCGGATTTGAAGCGTAAGGAGTTTGAGTATGCGGTGGGTGACCGTGTGTTTTTGAAGGTTTCACCTTGGAAAAAGGTGATGAGGTTTGGCCGAAAGGGTAAGTTGAGCCCTAGGTACATTGGACCATACGAGGTGATTGAGCGTGTGGGTCCTGTTGCGTATAAGTTGAGGTTACCGCAAGATTTGGAGAAGATTCATGATGTGTTTCATGTTTCTATGCTTCGGAAGTATAGATCGGATCCTTCACATGTGATGCCTATGGAAGAAGTGGAATTGAATCCGGATTTGACTTATAATGAGGAACCGGCGAGGATTCTGGATTCGGATAGTAAGGTTCTTCGTGGCAAGACCATTGAATTGGTAAAGGTGTTGTGGAAACATCGTGGTGTTGAAGAAGCCACGTGGGAACGGAAGGATGACATGTTGAAGCAGTTTCCGTACCTCTTTCCTTCAGGTAAATTTCGAGGACGAAATTTCTTAAGGGGGGGGAGAGTTGTAACACCCCAATTTTGGGCTTAGAAGTTTTGGGTTTGGACCGGACCGGTCAGGTTGCGGTTCGAATATAAAAGGGTGAATTT
The DNA here is from genome assembly GCA_030270665.1 of Hibiscus trionum. Classification (NCBI taxonomy): domain Eukaryota; kingdom Viridiplantae; phylum Streptophyta; class Magnoliopsida; order Malvales; family Malvaceae; genus Hibiscus; species Hibiscus trionum. The sequence continues at coordinate 51,209,384 of BSYR01000020.1, read as the reverse complement.
AGGAAAGCCTTGTTCGGGTTGCATTAAAAATATGGAAAAATGTCTTAAAATCCTCTTTTATTATATATAAGAGAAAGGTGAAATCAATTTTACAAAATGAGGTTTGGAAGGGTGACATTTTGGGTTAGTGACCAAAATGTAATTTTTGAAAACTTGGTGACTGTTTTAAAAAGGATTGAAACTTTGAATCTTTAAGGAGCTATTTTCCCAAAAGAGTTTCTCCAGATTTTTCTGAATATTTATCAATTAATTAATGGTTTTAAAATAAAGGTAAAAGGGAGGGAAAGATATTTTTGGCATTTTAACAAACTTTTCCCAAATTTTCCATTTTCTTTTCTCTCAACTTTTCTCTCAACCCAAACACATTTCTCCAGCAGAATTTCCTCTGATTTTGACAACTTAAGATGAGATTTCTATCCTCATTTGATCTCTAATCAAATCTACAACAAAACCTTAGCATTTGCTTATTGGATTTTCAAGATTTTGGTTCCAAAAAGGGAGAAAACTCAAGTTTAGAGGTATGAACGTCCTTCTCCTCTAAATTCTCAGTTCTTTACTGAAATTCCCAAGTTCTCAATCCTTGATTTGTGTTTTATTAAAGGTTTTACAATTGTGTTCTTGATCTTGGCTTTAAAATGCAAGATTTGCTTTAATTTTGATGAAATTCGTATGATCTGATTGGGCACTGTTTTGAGATGTCATTTTGATGTAAAATGAATGTATAATTGATGAGAAATTGAGGTTTAATCAATGCAATCCCGGATAGGTTGATTTTCCTAAGTTTTGCTTGAAGTTTTTGGTGGTTTTTGGAGTGATCTTGATGATCTGTTATAGCTGGAGGTATAAGGACGTGGTTAGATCCTTTTTGGATGTTAATTGATGTTTAAGGATGTTTGGAATTGATGGATCTTGGCTGGGTAGTGTTGTGGAGATGTTTGGATGTGATTTCGGTTGTGTTTGGTAGCCGAAATGTGAGTGTTGATGTGAGCAGCGAGTTTAGATGTCTTGGTTGAGGATATTAATGCATGATGGTGCATTAATCTACTGTTTTGATGTGTTTAAAACAGGGGAGACATCTTCGGATCCTTGTGGTGTTGATCCGGAAGCTTGATTGGTGTTTCGGCAAGTGGCGAAACGGAATCGGTGAGTGGATTTTGGTTTTCAGCTTTGAAACCAATGTTTTGAAGGTTTGGGAGCTTAGTTTAAGTCTAAACAACTTTGCTAAGCTCAAGAGTAAGTTTTCGGAAAAACTCTCTTGTAGATGAACCATGAGTTGGTTGGGTGCAATGTGATTGTTTGCATGTTTTAAATACTGTTTTGAAAGCATACTTTAGCATGTTTATTTGCTGGTTTTATAAGCCATGTGTTGAAGGATGCTCAATGTAAGAGATCCTTGTTTAGAACATTTGATAAAATGTGGTTTTGTTGCATAAAGATGCATGATGATTAGTGGCTTTGATAAATGCTTTAAAACAGTGGATTATTGTTGTTAAATGATGCATATTGGCAAGTGATGTTTCGAGAAAGGTTAAGAACACTATGGTGGTTAAAAGTCCATAGGCGGTTCTTGTGTTAAGAACAACATGGTGGTTAAAAGTCCATGATTGGTTCTTGTGCTAAGGTCACCAAGGTGGTTAAAAGTCCTTGTGTGAGCCTTGTAAGGTCACAAAGGTGGTTAAAAGTCCTTGTGTGAGCCTTGTGTATTTTAAGAACACCATGGTGGTTAAAAGTCCATGGGTGATTCTTGTTTTAAGGTTGCAAGGTGGTTAAAAGTCCTTGTGTAGACCTTGTGTATTGTAAGAACACCATGGTGGTTAAAAGTCCATGGGTGATTCTTGTGCTAAGGACACAATGGTGGTTAAAAGTCCATGTGTGGTCCTTGTGAATTGTAAGATCACAATGGTGTTTAAAAGTCCATGTGTGAATCTTATGTTGATTGTATTGAAATGGAAAGATTATGATTATCACTTGTGGCCAATATGACATGTTAATAATTTGAAGCATGTATGCTTGATTTAAATGCTTTTGTGCATGGTTAAAGGTTGTTTTGAATTAAGGTTTATAAAAGTGTTTATAAATGCATTATTGAGTTGTTTTTAAACGAGCATTCCTCACTAAGCTATTTGCTTACGCTCTCTTTTCTTAAACCAATAATGCAGAGCATTGAAGTGCTTTTAAGGACAGCAAGTGGTCAAGAATCCAAGTGAAGAACTAAGCTCATGTATGGTGAAAGTTTCTTTACACTATTAGCTTTTGGCATTTGGCAATGGGGAACCTATGTTGTTGTTTTGGGAGATGTTTTGGACTCCTTAAGTTGGTTTTATGCATTTGATATTGTTGGAACTTGTAAATGGCCTTTAAGAGGATTGTTTGATGATTTGGTGTTTGAATGGTCTTCAATATAGGATGCATGCCTATAGAATTGGGGCTTTCCTTGTTTGATGCCATGTTTATGAATTGTTGATGCCATTATGTTCCTTATGCATGTAATGTCTTGCTGGTATAATTCGGTTGCCTTTGGAGCATGTTTGATGGGTCAATTGTATGTTAAACCAGCTAAAATTCTGCAATCTGGGCAGCCTGTTTCGGAACAGGTGCTGCCGTTTCGGAACAGAGGGCCTGAAATGGCCTAGGCGTTTCGAAACGGGCAGAGCCGTTCCGAAACAGTTTGGCCGCTGCCAGGGCCCATTGCGCAACGCGTTTCGGAACGGTCCCGCGTTTCGGAACGGATCATCCCTGTTCCGAAACACCCGACCGTTGGGCACTGAAATTGATGGTTATATGTTTTGAAACCTTTGCGTTTTGGTCCTGAACTTTGTGTATGCAATTGAATGAGTTTGAGATGTCCGTTTAAGTTGAAATTTGGCAGAGAAGCATGAAATATGACTAATTTCATAATGGTAACTCAAAAGTGGGTTAAGTCCTTATAATTTCCAGAATTTACATTTTGGTCCCTAAATTCATGTTTTGTGCAATTAAGTCCCTGAATGTTTTCCGAATGCGCTGATCTTTGAGTATGTCGATTGTATGAACATATCTAGGGTTAATGTGCATTTAGATAAGATTAAAAAGAAAAAAAAAGGGTCGTTAATCAAGGTTGACTTTCGGGTTGACTTTGGTTTTCCCCGTGTAAACTTCTTAATTCGGTTCAACCGTCTAGACCGGGTTAAGGGGGTTACACGTATGCTATGGCTCTCCCAAGGGGATAAAAATACGAGGTTCTTTCATGCCCGTGCAAACAATAGAAGGAAAAAAAACTCGATAATGGGTCTATTTGATTCTAATTCGAATTGGTGTACAGATGATTCCGATCTAATGTCTATTGCTTCTAATTATTTCCAAAACCTTTTTACATCCTCGAACCCCCAAATTTCCGATAATATACTTGATAAAATTTCACCCTCTATCACTCAATCTATGAATGATACTCTTTTAAGGACCTTCACAAAAGAAGAAATTATCCATGCTTTCTGGGACATTGATCCTAGGAAAGCGCCGGGTATTGATGGATTACCAAGTAGTTTTTATCGACAACACTGGGACACTATTGGAGAAGATGTTATTAATCTATGCTTTAACTTACTAAATGGCACTGCTGATATGTCCTTGGTTAACAAAACTATACTAGTGCTAATCCCTAAAATCCAGGACCCAACCACTATGAAACACCTAAGACCTATCAGCCTATGCACTGTTCTCTATAAAATAGTTGCTAAAACCATTGTCAACAGAATAAAACAAACAATCCCCTTTTGTATTAGCCCTAATCAAGCAACCTACGTTCAAGGACGTAATATCTCTGACAACATCCTCGTTGCCCATGAAATTATTCACAATATTAATTCAGGGGCAACAAAATCCTCCCAAGGAGATGCTCTTAAACTAGACATGGAAAAAGCTTTTGATAGAGTCGAATGGTCTTTTCTAGCAAATGTTATGGAACGTATGGGCTTCGCATCTGACTGGATCTCTCTTATAATGCGTTGCATTACCACTGTTTCATTTTCAGTTAAAATTAACAACTCTTTCTCCCCCTTTTTTCAACCTCACCGTGGACTACGTCAAGGTGATACCCTATCACCTTTTCTTTTCCTCTTTTGTACACAAGGGCTCTTTGTTTACCTATCTGCTGCCCAACAAACAAACATCCTACAGGGGCTTGGTGCTTGCAAATACGGGCCCAGAGTCAACCATCTACTCTTTGCTGATGATTGTATGGTCTTCATTAATAATACCCCAACTGAAGCTACTCATCTTAAACGAGCCCTACAAACATATGTTGCGGCCTCCGGTCAAGCGGTTAATTTTGAGAAATCGACAATTTTTTATAATCCACGTACCCCATCCTCAACAAGAACCGCGATCAATAACCTATTGCAAGTACGTGAGGTATCTAACCCTGGCGTATACCTAGGCGTTCCACTTCTCATAGGGAAAAACAAAACTGAATCATTAGGCTTTGTACGTGATAAAGTTCATGACCGTCTTTCTAGCTGGGATAAATAGCTCCTTTCTTTTAGTGGTCGGGAGATTTTCATTAAAGCAGTTCTACAATCTTTACATCGATATGTTATGTCTTGTTATCTTCTCCCACAAAACATTATTGACGATATGACCTCAGCAATTCGGCACTATTGGTGGACTGGAAAATCCAATAAAAAAGGGTGGCATATGCTTCCTTGGAATCATGTTTGTTTACCTAAAGCCGCTGGTGGTATGAGGTTTAAGGATTTACACGACTTCAATGTTGCTCTCTTGGGGAAGCAAATATGGAGACTCATCTGTGAACCAGATTCTTTATTGGGCCAAATATATCGAGCTAAATACTTTCCTTCAGGAAACATCCTTGATGCCTCCCGTCCCAATCGCGGCTCCTTTGCATGGCAAGGTATATATACTGCTCTACAACGTCTTCTCCTAGGCTTCCTACATCGTCCAGGTATCAATAGCAATATCAGAGTGCACAAAGACATCTGGGGAGGCGCCTCCTCTATTACCCTTACTGGGGATTACGAAATCTCGGATGAAATCCATGTTCGCTGCCGCGATTTTATGTTTCGTAATCAAACTGCTTAGGACCCGGAAAAGGTCAATCGTTATTTTAACCCAACTGATGCCAGTGCCGTTCTCCGAGTACCAATCATAAATGACCATCGTGACACTATTCTTTGGTCTCCTAATGATTCGGGTATTTACTCGGTCCGTTCTGGTTACCTTTTCTTACAACGTTCTACGTATCCACATACGTCACCTACTCGCTTTTGGAAATTTCTATCCAAAGTCAAGGCCCTACCTAAGGTCAAAACTTTTGGATGGCGTATGGCGTCTGATGCTTTACCAGTTAGTTCCAAAATGCAAGTTTTTTCACCAACTTTGGGGCCTTGCCCTATCTGTGGCGCACATTCGGAGTCCATTCTCCATGCGCTACGTGATTGTGCAGGGGCTTCGGAAGCCCTTCAACTCTCTGGTATTCCTGTAACCCTTTCTAGAAGTTTGGCTATTTCCCCCTTACAATGGTTGGAGGAAGCAGCCCATCAACTATCCTCTGACAAGTTTGGGCTTTTTCTTACAACTATTTGGAATGTTTGGAATAGACGTAATGATTGGGTTCATAATCATCATATACAACCACCATGGCTTATTGCCGTCAATTCAATCAGTTTACATGACGACTTCTGTAATGCCTCTTCTTCTTCCACCTCAACCCGTCTATCCTTTCTCCTCCGTGCTGGATGGGGCTTTCAATCCCTCAAATCGTGCAGCGGTTGTTGGCGTCGTGGCACGTGATTCCACAGGTGCAGTTGTGGGCGGCCTTGCATTTCCGCTTGGTAGCTGTGTGGATGCAGTTACTTGTGAAGGTGAAGGCCTTCTAGGAGGAATCACTTTTTCCCGATCTCAAGGATGGAATCGGATCTTGCTTGAAACCGACTGTGCTTCTCTCGCAAATAGGATCAGCAACGGGTCCATTTTACGGCCCATTTAGACCTGCTCGTCCGAAACCTCTACAAAAAGGACCGTAAAACAACTTTTAATCAAAACTTAAGAGTTCATATCGTTGATTACGAGCTTTTCAATAGTATTGTATTGCAAAAATTCAATTTATGTTCTTTTTACGCAGTTATAAATACAACGGGTCCATTTTAAGGCCCATTTAGACCCGCTCGTCCGAAACTTCTACAAAAAGGACCGAAAAACAAGTTTTGATCCAATTTTAGGAGTTCATATAATTGATTACGAGCTTTTCAACAAGATTGTATTGCAAAAACTCAAATTCGGTATTTTTTACTCAGTTAAAAGTCCAACGGGTCAATTTTACGGCCCATTTAGACCCGCTCGTTCGAAACCTCTACAAAAAGGACCGAAAAACAAGTTTTGATCCAATTTTAGGAGTTCATATAATTGATTACGAGCTTTTCAACAAGATTATATTGCAAAAACTCAAATTCGGTATTTTTTACTCAGTTAAAAGTCCAACGGGTCCATTTAGACCCGCTCGTTCGAAACATCTACAAAAAGGACCGAAAAACAAGTTTTGATCCAATTTTAGGAGTTCATATAATTGATTATGAGCTTTTCAACAAGATTATATTGCAAAAACTCAAATTCGGTATTTTTTACTCAGTTAAAAGTCCAACGGGTCCATTTTACGGCCCATTTAGACCCGCTCGTTCGAAACCTCTACAAAAAGGACCGAAAAACAAGTTTTGATCCAATTTTAGGAGTTCATATAATTGATTACGAGCTTTTCAACAAGATTATATTGCAAAAACTCAAATTCGGTATTTTTTACTCAGTTAAAAGTCCAACGAGTCCATTTTACGGCCCATTTAGACCCGCTCGCCCGAAACCTCTTCAAAAATGACTGAAAAACAAGTTTTAATCAAATTTTAGGAGTTCATATAATTGATTACGATCTTTTCAACACGATTATATTGCAAAAACTCAATTTTTGTACTTTCTACTAAGTTAAAAGTCCAACGGGTCAATTTTATGGCCCATTTAGACCAGCTCGTCCGAAATCTCTACAAAAAGGACCGCAAAACAAGTTTTAATCAAAACTTAAGAGTTCATATCGTTGATTACGAGCTTTTCAACACTATTGTATTGCAAAAATTCAATTTATGTTCTTTTTATGCAGTTATAAGTTCAACGGGTCCATTTTAAGGCCCATTTAGACCCGCTCGTCCGAAACCTCTACACAAAGGACCGAAAAACAAGTTTTGATAAAATTTTAGGAGTTCATATAATTGATTACGAGCTTTTCAACAAGATTATATTGCAAAAACACAAATTCGGTATTTTTTACTCAGTTAAAAGTCCAACGGGTCCATTTTACGGCCCATTTAGACCCGCTCGTCCGAAACCTCTACACAAAGGATCGAAAAACAAGTTTTGATCCAATTTTAGGAGTTCATATAATTGATTACGAGCTTTTCAACAAGATTTTATTGCAAAAACTCAAATTCGGTATTTTTTACTCAGTTAAAAGTCCAACGGGTCCATTTTAAGGCCCATTTAGACCCGGTCGCCCGAAACCTCTACAAAAAGGACCGAAAACAAGTTTTGATAAAATTTTAGGAGTTCATATAATTGATTACGAGCTTTTCAACAAGATTATATTGCAAAATCTCAAATTCGGTATTTTTTACTCAGTTAAAAGTCCAACGGGTCCATTTTACGGCCCATTTAGACCCGCTCTCCCGAAACCTCTTCAAAAATGACCGAAAAACAAGTTTTAATCAAATTTTAGGAGTTCATATCATTGATTACGATCTTTTCAACACGATTATATTGCAAAAACTCAATTTTTGTACTTTTTACTCAGTTAAAAGTCCATCGGGTCCATTTTACGGCCCATTTAGACCCGCTCGTCCGAAACCGCTACAAAAAGGACCGCAAAACAAGTTTTAATCAAAACTTAAGAGTTCATATCGTTGATTACGAGCTTTTCAACACTATTGTATTGCAAAAATTCAATTTATGTTCTTTTTATGCAGTTATAAGTTCAACGGGTCCATTTTAAGGCCCATTTAGACCCGCTCGTCCGAAACCTCTACAAAAAGGATCGAAAAACAAGTTTTGATCCAATTTTAGGAGTTCATATAATTGATTACGAGCTTTTCAACAAGATTTTATTGCAAAAACTCAAATTCGGTATTTTTTACTCTGTTAAAATTCCAACGGGTCCATTTTACGGCCCATTTAGACCCGGTCGCCAGAAACCTCTACAAAATGGACCGAAAAACAAGTTTTGATAAAATTTTAGGAGTTCATATAATTGATTACTAGCTTTTCAACAAGATTATATTGCAAAATCTCAAATTCGGTATTTTTTACTTAGTTAAAAGTCCAACGGGTCCATTTTACGGCCCATTTAGACCCGCTCTCCCGAAACCTCTTCAAAAATGACCGAAAAATAAGTTTTAATCAAATTTTAGGAGTTCATATCATTGATTACAATCTTTTCAACACGATTATATTGCAAAAACTCAATTTTTGTACTTTTTACTTAGTTAAAAGTCCAACGGGTCCATTTTACGGCCCATTTAGACCCGCTCGTCCGAAACCGCTACAAAAAGGACCGCAAAACAAGTTTTAATCAAAACTTAAGAGTTCATATCGTTGATTACGAGCTTTTCAACACTATTGTATTGCAAAAATTCAATTTCTGTTGTTTTTACGAAGTTATAAGTTCAACGGGTCCATTTTAAAGCCCATTTAGACCCGCTCGTCCGAAACCTCTACAAAAAGGACCGAAAAACAAGTTTTGATCCAATTTTAGGAGTTCATATAATTGATTACGAGCTTTTCAACAAGATTATATTGCAAAAACTCAAATTCGGTATTTTTTTACTTAGTTAAAAGTCCAACGAGTCCATTTTACGGCCCATTTAGACCCGCTCGTTCGAAAACTCTTCAAAAATGACTGAAAAACAAGTTTTGATCAAATTTTAGGACTTCATATCATTGATTACGATCTTTTCAATACGAATATATTGCAAAAACTAAATTTTTGTACTTTTTACTCAGTTAAAAGTCCAACGGGTCCATTTTACGGCCCATTTAGACCCGCTCGTCCAAAACCTCTACAAAAGGACCGCAAAACAAGTTTTAATCAAAACTTAAGAGTTCATATCGATGATCACAAGCTTTTCAACACTATTGTATTGCAAAAATTCAATTTATGTTCTTTTTACGCAGTTATAAGTTCAACGGGTCCATTTTAAGGCCCATTTAGACCCGCTCGTCCGAAACCTCTACAAAAAGGACCGAAAAATAAGTTTTGATCCAATTTTAGGAGTTCATATAATTGATTACGAGCTTTTCAACAAGATTATATTGCAAAAACTCAAATTCAATATTTTTTACTCAGTTAAAAGTCCAACGGGTCCATTTTACGGCCCATTTAGACCCGCTCGCCCGAAACCTCTTCAAAAATGACTGAAAAACAAGTTCTAATCAAATTTTAGGAGTTCATATAATTGATTACAATCGTTTCAACACAATTATATTGCAAAAACTCAATTTAAGTATATTTTACTCAGTTAAAAGTCCAACGGGTCCATTTTACGGCCCATTTAGACCCGCTCGTCCGAAACCTCTACAAAAAGGACCGCAAAACAAGTTTTAATCAAAACTTAAGAGTTCATATCGTTAATTATGAGCTTTTCAACATTGTTGTATTGCAAAAATTCAATTTATGTTCTTTTTACGCAGTTATAAATTCAACGGGTCCATTTTAAGGCCCATTTAGACCCGCTCGTCCGAAACCTCTACAAAAAGGATCGAAAAACAAGTTTTGATCCAATTTTAGGAGTTCATATAATTGATTACGAGCTTTTCAACAAGATTATATTGCAAAAACTCCAATTCGGTATTTTTTACTCAGTTTAAAGTCCAACGAGTCCATTTTAAGGCCCATTTAGACCGGGTCGCCCGAAACCTCTACAAAAAGGACCGAAAAACAAGTTTTGATAAAATTTTAGGAGTTCATATAATTGATTACGAGCTTTTCAACAAGATTATATTGCAAAAACACAAATTCGGTATTTTTTACTCAGTTAAAAGTCCAACGGGTCCATTTTACGGCCCATTTAGACCCGCTCGTCCAAAACCTCTACAAAAAGGACCGCAAAACAAGTTTTAATCAAAACTTAAGAGTTCATATCGTTGATTACGAGCTTTTGAACACTATTGTATTGCAAAAATTCAATTTCTGTTCTTTTTACGTAGTTATAAGTTCAACGGGTCCATTTTAAGGCCCATTTAGACTCGCTCGTCCGAAACCTCTACAAAAAGGACCGAAAAATAAGTTTTGAACCAATTTTAGGAGTTCATATAATTGATTACGAGCTTTTCAACAAGATTATATTGCAAAAACTCAAATTCAATATTTTTTACTCAGTTAAAAGTCCAACGGGTCCATTTTACGGCCCATTTAGACCCGCTCGCCCGAAACCTCTTCAAAAATGACTGAAAAACAAGTTTTAATCAAATTTTAGGAGTTCATATAATTGATTACGATCGTTTCAACACAATTATATTGCAAAAACTCAATTTATGTATATTTTACTCAGTTAAAAGTCCAACGGGTCCATTTTACGGCCCATTTAGACCCGCTCGTTCGAAAACTCTTCAAAAATGACTGAAAAACAAGTTTTGATCAAATTTTAGGACTTCATATCATTGATTACGATCTTTTCAATACGAATATATTGCAAAAACTAAATTTTTGTACTTTTTACTCAGTTAAAAGTCCAACGGGTCCATTTTACGGCCCATTTAGACCCGCTCGTCCAAAACCTCTACAAAAGGACCGCAAAACAAGTTTTAATCAAAACTTAAGAGTTCATATCGATGATCACGAGCTTTTCAACACTATTGTATTGCAAAAATTCAATTTATGTTCTTTTTACGCAGTTATAAGTTCAACGGGTCCATTTTAAGGCCCATTTAGACCCGCTCGTCCGAAACCTCTACAAAAAGGACTGAAAAACAAGTTTTGATCCAATTTTAGGAGTTCATATAATTGGTTACGAGCTTTTCAGCAAGATTATATTGCAAAAACTCAAATTCGGTGTTCTTTACTCAGTTAAAAGTCCAGCGGGTCCATTTTACGGCCCATTTAGACCCGCTCGCCCGAAACCTCTTCAAAAATGACTAAAAAACAAGTTAAAATCAAATTTTAGGAGTTCATATAATTGATTACGATCGTTTCAACACGATTATATTGCAAAAACTCAAATTCTGTATTTTTTACTCAGTTAAAAGTCCAACGGGTCCATTTTACGGCCCATTTAGACCCGCTCGTCCGGAACCTCTACAAAAAGGACCGCAAAACAAGTTTTAATCAAAACTTAAGAGTTCATATCGTTGATTACGAGCTTTTCAACACTATTGTATTGCAAAAATTCAATTTATGTTCTTTTTACGCAGTTATAAGTCAAACGGGTCCATTTTAAGGCCCATTTAGACCCGCTCGTCCGAAACCTCTACAAAAAGGACCGAAAAATAAGTTTTGATCCAATTTTAGGAGTTCATATAATTGATTACGAGCTTTCCAACAATATTATATTGCAAAAACTCAAATTCGGTAATTTTTACTTAGTTAAAAGTCCAACGGGTCCATTTTACGACCCATTTAGACCAGCTCGCCTGAAACCTCTTCAAAAATGACCGAAAAACAAATTTTGATCAAAATTTAGGAGTTCATATAATTGATTACGAGCTTTTCAACAAGATTATATTGCAAAAAGACAAATTCGGTATTTTTTACTTAGTTAAAAGTCCAACGGGTCCATTTTACGGCCCATTTAGACCTGCTCGCCCGAAACCTTTTGAAAAATGACTGAAAAACAAGTTTTAATCAAATTTTAGGACTTCATATCATTGATTACGATCTTTTCAACACGATTATATTGCAAAAACTCAATTTTGTACTTTTTACTCAGTTAAAAGTCCAACGGGTCCATTTTACGGCCCATTTAGACCCGCTCGTCCGAAACCGCTACAAAAAGGACCGCAAAACAAGTTTTAATCAAAACTTAAGAGTTCATATCGTTGATTACGAGCTTTTCAACACTATTGTATTGCAAAATTCAATTTATGTTCTTTTTATGCAGTTATAAGTTCAACGGGTCCATTTTAAGGCCCATTTAGACCCGCTCGTCCGAAACCTCTACAAAAAGGATCGAAAAAAAAGTTTTGATCCAATTTTAGGAGTTCATATAATTGATTACGAGCTTTTCAACAAGATTTTATTGCAAAAACTCAAATTCGGTATTTTTTACTCAGTTAAAAGTCCAACGGGTCCATTTTACGGCCCATTTAGACCCGGTCGCCCGAAACCTCTACAAAATGGACCGAAAAACAAGTTTTGATAAAATTTTAGGTGTTCATATAATTGATTACTAGCTTTTCAACAAGATTATATTGCAAAATCTCAAATTCGGTATTTTTTACTTAGTTAAAAGTCCAACGGGTCCATTTTACGGCCCATTTAGACCCGCTCTCCCGAAACCTCTTCAAAAATGACCGAAAAATAAGTTTTAATCAAATTTTAGGAGTTCATATCATTGATTACAATCTTTTCAACACGATTATATTGCAAAAACTCAATTTTTGTACTTTTTACTTAGTTAAAAGTCCAACGGGTCCATTTTACGGCCCATTTAGTCCCGCTCGTCCGAAACCGCTACAAAAAGGACCGCAAAACAAGTTTTAATCAAAACTTAAGAGTTCATATCGTTGATTACGAGCTTTTCAACACTATTGTATTGCAAAAATTCAATTTCTGTTGTTTTTACGAAGTTATAAGTTCAACGGGTCCATTTTAAAGCCCATTTAGACCCGCTCGTCCGAAACCTCTACAAAAAGGACCGAAAAACAAGTTTTGATCCAATTTTAGGAGTTCATATAAATGATTACGAGCTTTTCAACAAGATTATATTGCAAAAACTCAAATTCGGTATTTTTTTACTTAGTTAAAAGTCCAACGAGTCCATTTTACGGCCCATTTAGACCCGCTCGTTCGAAAACTCTTCAAAAATGACTGAAAAACAAGTTTTGATCAAATTTTAGGACTTCATATCATTGATTACGATCTTTTCAATACGAATATATTGCAAAAACTAAATTTTTGTACTTTTTACTCAGTTAAAAGTCCAACGGGTCCATTTTACGGCCCATTTAGACCCGCTCGTCCAAAACCTCTACAAAAGGACCGCAAAACAAGTTTTAATCAAAACTTAAGAGTTCATATCGATGATCACAAGCTTTTCAACACTATTGTATTGCAAAAATTCAATTTATGTTCTTTTTACGCAGTTATAAGTTCAACGGGTCCATTTTAAGGCCCATTTAGACCCGCTCGTCCGAAACCTCTACAAAAAGGACTGAAAAACAAGTTTTGATCCAATTTTAGGAGTTCATATAATTGGTTACGAGCTTTTCAGCAAGATTATATTGCAAAAACTCAAATTCGGTGTTCTTTACTCAGTTAAAAGTCCAGCGGGTCTATTTTACGGCCCATTTAGACCCGCTCGCCCGAAACCTCTTCAAAAATGACTAAAAAACAAGTTAAAATCAAATTTTAGGAGTTCATATAATTGATTACGATCGTTTCAACACGATTATATTGCAAAAACTCAATTTCTGTATTTTTTACTCAGTTAAAAGTCCAACGGGTCCATTTTACGGCCCATTTAGACCCGCTCGTCTGGAACCTCTACAAAAAGGACCGCAAAACAAGTTTTAATCAAAACTTAAGAGTTCATATCGTTGATTACGAGCTTTTCAACACTATTGTATTGCAAAAATTCAATTTATGTTCTTTTTACGCAGTTATAAGTCAAACGGGTCCATTTTAAGGCCCATTTAGACCCGCTCGTCCGAAACCTCTACAAAAAGGACCGAAAAATAAGTTTTGATCCAATTTTAGGAGTTCATATAATTGATTACGAGCTTTTCAACAATATTATATTGCAAAAACTCAAATTCGGTAATTTTTACTTAGTTAAAAGTCCAACGGGTCCATTTTACGACCCATTTAGACCAGCTCGCCTGAAACCTCTTCAAAAATGACCGAAAAACAAGTTTTGATCAAAATTTAGGAGTTCATATAATTGATTAGGAGCTTTTCAACAAGATTATATTGCAAAAAGACAAATTCGGTATTTTTTACTTAGTTAAAAGTCCAACGGGTCCATTTTACGGCCCATTTAGACCTGCTCGCCCGAAACCTTTTGAAAAATGACTGAAAAACAAGTTTTAATCAAATTTTAGGACTTCATATCATTGATTACGATCTTTTCAACACGATTATATTGCAAAAACTCAATTTTGTACTTTTTACTCAGTTAAAAGTCCAACGGGTCCATTTTACGGCCCATTTAGACCCGCTCGTCCGAAACCTCTACAAAAAGGACCGCAAAACAAGTTTTAATCAAAACTTAAGAGCTCATATCGTTGATTACGAGCTTTTCAACACTATTGTATTGCAAAAATTCAATTTCTGTTCTTTTTACGCAGTTATAAGTTCAACAGGTCCATTTTAAGGCCCATTTAGACCCGCTCGCCCGAAACCTCTACAAAAAGGACCGAAAAATAAGTTTTGATCCAATTTTAGGAGTTCATATAATTGATTACGAGCTTTTTAACAAGATTATATTGCAAAAACTCAAATTCGGTATTTTTTACTCAGTTAAAAGTCCAACGGGTCCATTTTACGGCCCATTTAGACCCGCTCGCCCGAAACCTCTTCAAAAATGACCGAAAAGAAAGTTTTAATCAAATTTTAGGAGTTCATATCATTGATTACGATCTTTGCAACACTATTATATTGCAAAAACTCAATTTATGTACTTTTTACTCAGTTAAAATTCCAACGGGTCCATTTTAGGGCCCATTTAAACCTGATCGTCCGAAACCTCTACAAAAAGGACCGCAAAACAAGTTTTAATCAAAACTTAAGAGTTCATATAGTTGATTACGAGCTTCTGAACACTATTGTATTGCAAAAATTCAATTTCTGTTCTTTTTACGCAGTTATAAGTTCAACGGGTCCATTTTAAGGCGAATTTAGACTCGCTCGTCCGAAACCTCTACAAAAAGGACCGAAAAACAAGTTTTGATCCAATTTTAGGAGTTCATATAATTGATTACGAGATTTTCAACAAGATTATATTGCAAAATCTCAAATTCGGTGTTTTTTACTCAGTTAAAAGTCCAACGGGTCCCTTTTACGGCCCATTTAGACCCGCTCGCCCGAAACCTTTTCAAAAATGACTGAAAAACAAGTTTTAATCAAATTTTAGGAGTTCATATCATTGATTACGATCTTTTAAACACAATTATATTGCAAAAACTCAATTTATATACTTTTTACTCAGTTAAAAGTCCAACGGGTCCATTTTACGGCCCATTTAGACCCGATCGTCCGAAACCTCTACAAAAAGGACCGCAAAACAAGTTTTAATCAAAACTTAAGAGTTCATATCATTGATTACGAGCTTCTGAACACTATTGTATTGCAAAAATTCAATTTCTGTTCTTTTTACGCAGTTATAAGTTCAACGGGTCCATTTTAAGGCCCATTTAGACTCGCTCGTCCGAAACCTCTACAAAAAGGACCGAAAAACAAGTTTTGATCCAATTTTAGGAGTTCATATAATTGATTACAAGCTTTTCAAAATGATTGAAAAACAAGTTTTAATCAAATTTTAGGAGTTTATATCATTGATTACGATCTTTTCAACACGGTTATATTGCAAAAACTCAATTTATGTACTTTTTACTCAGTTAAAAGTCCAACGGGTCCATTTTACAGCCCATTTAGACCCGATCGTCCGAAACCTCTACAAAAAGGACCGCAAAACAAGTTTTAATCAAAACTTAAGAGTTCATATCATTGATTACGAGCTTCTGAACACTATTGTATTGCAAAAATTCAATTTCTGTTCTTTTTACGCAGTTATAAGTTCAACGGGTCCATTTTAAGGCCCATTTAGACTCGCTCGTCCGAAACCTCTACAAAAAGGACCGAAAAACAAGTTTTGATCCAATTTTAGGAGTTCATATAATTGATTACAAGCTTTTCAAAATGATTGAAAAACAAGTTTTAATCAAATTTTAGGAGTTTATATCATTGATTACGATCTTTTCAACACGGTTATATTGCAAAAACTCAATTTATGTACTTTTTACTCAGTTAAAAGTCCAACGGGTCCATTTTACAGCCCATTTAGACCCGATCGTCCGAAACCTCTACAAAAAGGACCACAAAACAAGTTTTAATCAAAACTTAAGAGTTCATATCGTTGATTACGAGCTTCTGAACACTATTGTATTGCAAAAATTCAATTTCTGTTCTTTTTACGCAGTTATAAGTTCAACGGGTCCATTTTAAGGCCCATTTAGACTCGCTCGTCCGAAACCTCTACAAAAAGGGCCGAAAAATAAGTTTTAAATCCAATTTCAGGAGTTCATATAATTGATTACGAGCTTTTCAACAAGATTATATTGCAAAAACTCAAATTCGGTGTTTTTTACTCAGTTAAAAGTCCAACGGGTCCATTTTACGGCCCATTTAGACCCGCTCGCCCGAAACCTTTTCAAAAATGACTGAAAAACAAGTTTTAATCAAATTTTAGGAGTTCATATAATCGATTACGATCTTTTCAACACGATTATATTGCAAAAACTCAATTTCTGTATTTTTTACTTAGTTAAAAGTCCAACGGGTCCATTTTACGGCCCATTTAGACCCGCTCGTCCGGAACCTCTACAAAAAGGACCGCAAAACAAGTTTTAATCAAAACTTAAGAGTTCATATCGTTCATTACGAGCTGTTCAACACTATTGTGTTGTAAAAATTCAATTTATGTTGTTTTTACGCAGTTATAAGTTCAACGGTCCAGTTTAAGGCCCATTTAGACCCGCTCGTCCGAAACCTCTACAAAAAGGACCGAAAACAAGTTTTGATCCAATTTTAGGAGTTCATATAATTGATTACAAGCTTTTCAACAAGATTATATTGCAAAAACTCAAATTCGGTATTTTTTACTTAGTTAAAAGTCCAACGAGTCCATTTTACGGCCCATTTAGACCCACTCGCCCGAAACCTCTTCAAAAATGACTGAAAAACAAGTTTTGATCAAATTTTAGGAGTTCATATAATTGATTACAAGCTTTTCAACAAGATTATATTGCAAAAACACAAATTCGGTATTTTTTACTCAGTTAAAAGTCCAACGGGTCCATTTTACGGCCCATTTAGACCTGCTCGCCAGAAACCTCTTCAAAAATGACCGAAAAACAAGTTTTAATCAAATTTTAGGACTTCATATCATTGATTACGATCTTTTCAACACGATTATATTGCAAAAACTCAATTTTTGTACTTTTTACTCAGTTAAAAGTCCAACGGGTCCATTTTACGCCCCATTTAGACCCGCTCATCCGAAACCTCTACAAAAAGGATTGCAAAAAAGTTTTAATCAAAACTTAAGAGTTCATATCGTTGATTACGAGGTTTTGAACACTGTTGTATTGCAAAAATTCAATTTCGGTTCTTTTTACGCAGTTATAAGTTTAACAGGTCCATTTTTTGGCCCATTTAGACCCGCTCACCCGAAACCTCTAAAAAAAGGACCGAAAAATAAGTTTTGATCGAATTTTAGGAGTTCATATAATTGATTACAAGCTTTTCAACAAGATTATATTGCAAAAACTCAAATTCGGTATTTTTTACTAAGTTAAAAGTCCAACGGGTCCATTTTACGGCCCATTTAGACCCGCTCGCCCGAAACCTCTTCAAAAATGACCGAAAAACAAGTTTTAATCAAATTTTAGTACTTCATATCATTGATTGCGATCTTTTCAACACGATTATATTGCAAAAACTCTTTTTTTTCTTTTTACTCAGTTAAAAGTCCAACGTGTATGGGGTCTCTCGAAATTCTCTCAACACTCTCGGGTCTCGTTAGGGGTTTAGCGTGTCTCTTTGCTATTCCTTTTTCTTTTTTCTTTTGCTCCGCCGCTTTACCCTCTCCCCTTCCTTCTTTTCACCCTAGCTCTCCTTCACTTATGTTGCTCTCTGCCGCCGTATTTGCCCCCCCTACGCCGTCCGCCTCTGCTCTTTCCCCCTCACCAGCCGGCGATTACCCTCACCACGAGAGCTATGTGTTACATGGTAAAGATTCGAAGAGACCCCGTCCCGCCCCAAATCCGATCCCCATTCCTAGATCGGCTTATCATGATTTTGTTTTTATTTTTTTTCTGATTCTGATTTATTTTCTCAAATAATCTTACTTCTCTGCTGTTTTGCGAGGAATATCGTTGTATCTACTCTGAGCATGCACGTTTTCTCCTCAGATCCGATCCCCCCTTTCCCAGATCGATCTTTCTTGGTTTTGTTCTTAATCTTTTTTTCTGATTTAAATTTATTTTTTATATTAATCTTGCATCTTTTCTGTTTTGCGAGGAATATCGATGAATTCCCTTTGTGCATGGTCGATTTCTATCCCAGCCCTATACCGTTTTCCCCATTTTTAAGATATGTTTTTTCACGTCTTGGCTTTAGTTTTACATCTATTTTTGTGTTATTTTTACTAACAATCTTGTTTTTTCTTTGTTATGCGAGGCCTTTCTATCATCTGGTTTTCTCAGATGTTTTTTTTCGTACAACAACAAGGGTTCTGCAACTGGTGGATTAATTTGTTTTTCTTCTTCCTTCTGGTTTCCATTTTGTTCTCATCGGAGATCGTGTATTTTTCCGAGTCCAACGATGATACCATGGCCGTTCCGGCTATGGTTCCGGCCACTCTCTCTCTCCTTTTCCATTTTTTTCTTAGATCCTTTTTGTTCTCTTTTATGTTTTTTCAAATCTATTTTTAGACTATATCTTTTATCATTACTAATTTTTTTCCTTTTCTCTGCGAGATCTACAACCTTCATCGGCCGCCCCTTTCGATGGGTCTGTCTAATTTTATCAGCCTGGAATCGGATATTTTCCGATGGATCTCGCCCTTGTCATGACTCCCGGCAACAATCCCTGGCTTTCCCCTTTCATTTTTTTAACTTTGGTTTATTCACATTTAATTTTTCTGCTATTAATCCCTTTTTCTCTAACTCTCTTTTTACGATTTTGCTTTTATCATCTAACATCTCGTTCCTAATCTTTTTTAGGTTTTTTCCTATCCGATCTGGAATATGTGGAAAGCTTCCCTTTTCACCATCAACAGTTCGGCAAGGATCTTTCACACCCGGTATTTCTTTTTCCTTCTCTTTCGCATTATCTCCTTTTATTTCTATCATATTATTTTTTCTAAATTTTTTAATCAGCTTCTGCTTTACTGTTATTGCTAAAATAATAATTCAACATTATTTTGGTTGCCCTTTGCTAGGAAATCCGCCATTCTGCCTTGGTTTAACATGCTGGGAAATCTGACCCATTTGTGTCTCTAGTGACTTCAGAGTAGCTTCATGGTTAGTCATCCGCATCTCTGTTGTATCCATGAATGTCTCAGTCTTTTTGACGAAGTGATTCATGTTCTCAATGTAGGTTCCTGTTTGAGACATAAACTTAGCCAGGGTCTGCTCCAGTATAATAGTTGAGGCAGGTGGTGTCTGTTGCTGCTGCTGCTGCGGTTGCTGCCGAGTCAGCAATCTAGGTCCTCCCGGATTCTGTGTATTCTGTGCTTGAGGATTCAGAGCATTATTAGAATTGCTCCAAGAGAACTTGGGATCCTTTCTCCAATTTGGATTGTAATTGTTGGAGTTATAATTCTGCTTGTTGTAGTTTCCAACATACATCCCTTCTTCTAACTGTAACGGGCACTCCTCCGAACTGTGATTTCCATCGCAAGTTTCGCATACTTCTTCAGCAGAATAGACAGGCTGTGAATCTTCTTTTAAGAGTTTTTTCATCGCCTTTGTGAGGTATGCCACCTGTGATTTTAATGTACTGTCGGCCTCATAATTCTTTACAGCTAGAACTCTTTTACCCCCTCTTCTTGCCGTAGGAAACTGCTCCTCATTCTTTGCCAGATTTTTCAATACTGCCATCGCCTCATCTGGGTCTTTGTCCAGCAGTAATCCATTTGCTGCTGAATCAATTCTAATACGAGTTTGTAAATTGGCAGCATTATAGAATTTTGTTACCTGGTTCCAAACGGGGAATCCATGCGTTGGGCAGTTCCTCAAGAGAGTGGTAAATCTGTCCCAGGCCTCGTGCATCGGCTCGTCTTCTTCTTGTTGAAAAGTAGAAATTTCGTTACGTAATCGCTCAGATAAGTGTGAAGGATTAAAACGAGATAAAAATTCACGAGTTAGATCTGCCCAAGTTCGTATTGAACCCGGCGTTAGTTTATTCCACCAAGTCTTTGATCTGTCCCTCAATGAATGAGGAAATAACGAAGCCTCAGTATCTTCGGATTAACTCCTGGTAGTCTAAACGAACCACAGATTTCCGGGAACGTTTTCAGATGCTCCCTAGCATCCTCTGTAGCAGCACCACTAAATTGGCCAGCGTTGTTGATAATGCTGAACATGACAGGTTTCAGCTCAAAGTTGTCAACATCTACGTCCGGTAGGGTTGTTTCTAGTTCTACATGATCATTAAGCATGTAGTCTTGGCATGGCCGACGTGTGGCAGCGGCAGGAGGGTCGACAACTTGATCGTTCCTTCTATTCCCGACAAGATTGTTATTATCCCGGAGATTCCCTTGGTTGTCCCTTCTTTCTTCACGTCCTTCGTTCTCCATTGCTATGAGTTGTTGCTCTAGGTATTCGTTCCTTTCAACGAGGTAACAGACTCTTTTCTTGAGATTGAACATTCGTTCGGGTTCAGGATCTAACTGGTACTCCGGTTCCTTCCCCCGTTGAGATCTGCATATACGAAAACAAAAGACCTTGTGAAAGGTATAGGTTGAACAATCCAAGTAAAATAGAAAGATAAAACGAATGCAGTAAAAGGTAGGGTAAAGATATGTTGCCAGTCCCCGGCAACGGCGCCAAAAACTTGTTGCGTGTAAAAGTGTCTATCGCAGTGTAGTGCAAGTGTACACGACGCAAGTAGTAAAGTGATACTGAAGTATCAGATATCATCTCCACAGGGACTGGGCTAATAGCTTCACCTTGGATTACTGCACGAGAGAGGAAAAGAATATTTTAAAATGTTGTCACGAAAACAATAAAGAATACTGGAAGTAAAGAGGATTGAAATCAAGATAGAGAGAATGGGCCGGTATTGAATTGCTCAGTAGTGTAGGTGTTGCAAAGTCTAGGAAACTTTGTTCTTTCGTCGCGCCTGCTGCGGCAGCACCTGTCGCGGCAGCAGTCCGTTGGTTATCGCGGCAGCGATTACTCAACTCAGTACTTCAAGTTTGGCAAGAATCCCTGCTGTGCATTGGCCTATCCCTAGGTCCAAGTCTGTCGATGAACACGTCTTTGATGATACCTCCCGGCGTGAATCGAAGGATGAACACCGATGTTGTTGAATTCTTCCTTAGCCACTTAACCTCGTCCTATCCATAGGTCCGAGATAGTTCAACTATAAACTAGAGAACTCGCACTTATTCCTTTCGTATACTTAACTCTCCCGATATTAAGTAAATAAATAATCTCACAATGCTCTCCCGATACTCTTGCAAGATGTTAAAACCAGAATAAGAGAACTTGAAGTAATTTTATTAAAAGAAAATCCTAAAACAAAGCAATCCTTGCAACTACTTTACAAAGCAACACTTAGCCCTAGGGGGAAGTTTAGAACATGGTGAGGAAGGTAAACGACTAGGGTTTTGGGAAGAAGGCTAGAGAATGATGATGTCCTCTCCTAGGTCGAATTACATGCCTTTATATAGGCCTTGGGTTCAAGTTTTCTAATATGGCAAGAATACAACTTTAAATTAAAGTACAACTCTAATAAAGACTAAATCTTCAAAGCAGCAGTCTTTAATTCGTCCTTGCTTCTTGCTTGGGATTTCTTCCATGAATATTAGGCTTGGCCTTCATTCTGATCTAGGGCTCAGAAATATATAGGGGTACTCCACGACATATGGGCTTAATTTTCTCTTTCTGTCGAGGCCCACTTTGCTTCTTCTCCTCAAAACTGTTGTCGTCCTTGGCTGCCACGGCGGCAACCATGGCAGCATCGTCCTCCTCGACTGCTCATCCAGTTCCAGCTTTTCTGCATCACTGCCCAGCTCCTGCTTCTCCATCTGCTACAACAGCAACCTGCAAAAACAACCAATTTCAGTAGAAACTGTGCCATTTAATATATTTGTGATGTAAAACTAAAATCTAACCTAAATGCAATGAATTATGCTTGAATGCAGCAGAAATATGGGTTAAATAGGGGGTAAAATATAGAACTTTTACACACTCAACACGCCCATTTAGACCCACTCGCCAGAAACCTCTTCAAAAATAACCGAAAAACAAGTTTTAATCAAATTTTAGGAGTTCATATAATTGATTACAAGCTTTTCAACAAGATTATATTGCAAAAACTCAATTTCTATATTTTTTACTCAGTTAAAAGTCCAATGAGTCCATTTTAATGCCCAATTAGACCCACTCGCCCGAAATCTCTACAAAAAGGATCGAAAAACATGTTTTAATCAAACTTTAGGAGTTCGTATATTTGATTACGAGCTTTTCAACGCGATTATATTGCAAAAACTCAAATTATATACTTTTTACTCAGTTAAAAGTCCAACGGGTCCATTTTACGGCCTATTTAGACCCGCTTGTCCCAAACCTCTACAAAAAGGACCGCAAAACAAGTTTTAATCAAAACTTATGAGTTCATATCATTGATTACGATCTTTTCCACACTGTTGTATTGCAAAAATTCAATTTCTGTTCTTTTTACCCAGTTAAAAGTCCAACGGGTCCATTTTAAGGCCCATTTAGACACGCTCGCCCGAAACCTCTACAAAAAGGACCGAAAACATGTTTTAATCAAATTTTAGGATTTCATATAATTGATTGCGAGCTTTTCAACAAGATTATCTTGCAAAAACTCAATTTCTATCTTTTTTACTTAGTTAAAAGTACAACGGGCCCATTTTACGGCCCATTTAGACTCGCTCGCCCGAAACCTCTACAAAAAAGACCGAAAAGCAAGTTGTAATCAAAAATTAGGAGTTCATATCATTGATTACGAGCTTTTGAACACTATTGTATTGCAAAAACTCAATATCTGTTCTTTAAACCCAGTTAGAAGTCCAACGGGTCCATTTTAATGCCCATTTAGACCCACTCGCCCGAAACCTCTTAAAAAATGACCAAAAACAAGTTTTAATCAATTTCTAGGAGTTCGTATAATTGATTACGAGCTTTTCAACAAGATTATATTGCAAAAACTCAATTTTTGTAATTTATACTTAATTAAAAGTCCAACGGGTCCATTTTAATGCCCAATTAGACCCGCTCGCCCGAAACCTCTACAAAAAGGACCCAAAAACATGTTTTCATCAAATTTTAGGACTTCATGTAAATGATTACGAGCTTTTCAAAAAGATTATATTACAAAAACTCAATTTCTGTATTTTTTACTCAGTTAAAAGTCCAACAGGTCCATTTTACGGCCCATTTAGACCCACTCGCCTGAAACCTCTACAAAAAAGACCGAAAAACAAGTTTTAATCAAAAATTAGGAGTTCATATCATTGACTACGAGCTTTTGAACACTATTGTATTGCAAAAACTTAATTTATGTTCTTTAAACCCAGTAACAAGTCCAACGGGTCCATTTTAACGCCCATTTAGACTCACTCGCCCGAAACCTCTTAAAAATGACCGAAAACAAGTTATCATGAAATTCTAGGAGTTCATATAATTGATTACGAGCTTTCCAACAAGATTATTTTGCAAAAACTCAATTTATGTAATTTTTACTCAGTTAAAAGTCCAACGGATCCATTTTAATGCCCAATTAGACCCGCTCACCCGAAAACTCTACAAAAAGGACAGAAAAACATTTTTTAATCAAATTTTAGGACTTCATGTCATTAATTACGATCTTTCCAACAGAATTATATTGAAAAAACTCAAATTATGTACTTTTTCTCAGTTTAAAGTCCAACGGGTTAATTTTACGACCCTTTTAGACCCGCTCGTCCGAAACCTCTACAAAAAGGACCGCAAATCAAGTTATAATCAAAACTTATGAGTTCATATCATTGATTGCGAGCTTTTCAACACTATTGTATTGCAAAAATTCGATTTCTGTTCTTTTAAACTAGTTAAAAGTCCAACGGGTCTATTTTAAGGCCCATTTAGACCTGCTCGCCCGAAACCTCTACAAAAAAGTCCGAAAAACAAGTTTTAATAAAAACTTAGGATTTCATATCATTGATTACGAGCTTTTCAACACTATAGTGTTGAAAAAACTCAATTTTTGTTCTTTTAACACAGTTAAAAGTCCAACGGGTCCATTTTAAGGCACATTTAGATCCGCTCGCCCGAAACCTCTTCAAAATGACCGAAAAACAAGTTTTAATCAAATTTTAGGAATTCATATCATTTATTACGAGCTTTTCAACAGAATTATATTGCAAAAATTCAAATTATGTACTTTTTACTCAGTTTAAAGTCCAACGAGTCCATTTTACTGCCTATTTAGACCCGCTTGTCCCAAACCTCTACAAAAAGGATCGCAAAAAAGTTTTAATAAAAACTTATGAGTTCATATCATTGATTATGATCTTTTCAACACTATTGTATTGCAAATATTCAATTTCTGTTCTTTTTACTCAGTTAAAAGTCCAACGGGTCAATTGAAAGGTCCATTTAGACCGGCACGCCCGTAATCTCTACAAAAAGGACCGAAAACATGTTTTAATCAAATTTTAGGAGTTCATATAATTGATTACGAGCTTTTCAACAAGATTATATTGCAAAAACTCAATTTCTGTATTTTTTACTCAGTTAAAAGTCCAACGGGTCCATTTTACGGCCAATATAGACCCACTCGCCCGAAACCTCTACAAAAAGGACCGAAAAACAAGTTTTAATCAAAACTTAGGAGTTCATATCATTGATTCGAGCTTTTCAGCACTATTGTATTGCAAAAACTCAATTTTTGTTCTTTTAACCTAGTTAAAAGTACAACGGGTACATTTTAACGCCCATTTCGACCCGCTCGCCCGAAACCTCTTCAAACATGACCGAAAAACAAGTTTTAATCAAATTTTAGGAGTTCGTATAATTAATTACAAGCTTTTCAATAAGATTATATTGCAAAAACTCAATTTCTTTAATTTTTACTTAGTTAAAAGTCCAACGTGTCCATTTTACGGACCATTTAGACCCGCTCGCCCGAAACCTCAACAAAAAGGACCGAAAACATGTTTTAATCAAACTTTAGGAGTTCATATATTTGATTACGAGCTTTTCAACACGATTTTATTGCAAAAACTCAATTTCTGTTATTTTTACTCAGTTAAAAGTCCAACGGGTCCATTTTACGGCCCGTTTAGACACGCTCGCCCGAAACCTCTACAAAAAGGACCGAAAAACAAGTTTAATCAAATTTTAGGACTTCATATTATTGATTACGATCTTTTCAACACGATTATATTGCATAAACTCAATTTTTGTATTTTTTTACTTAGTTAAAAGTCCAACGAGTCCATTTTACGGCCCATTTAGACCCGCTCGTCCGAAACCTCTACAAAAAGGACCGCAAAACAAGTTTTAATCAAAACTTAGGAGTTCATATCATTGATTACAAGCTTTTCAACAAGATTATATTGAAAAATATCAATTTCGGTATTTTTTACTAAGTTAAAAGTTCAACGGGTCCATTTTAAGGCCCATTTAGACCCGCTCGCCCGAAACCTCTACAAAAATGACCGAAAAACATGTTTTAATCAAATTTAAGGACTTCATATAATTGATTACGAGCTTTGCAACAAGATTAAATTGCAAAAACTCAATTTCAGTATTTTTTACTCAGTTTAAAGTCCAACGTGTCCATTTTACGGCCCATTTAGACCCGCTCGCCCGAAACCTCTACAAAAAGGACCGAAAACAAGTTTTAATTAAAACTTAGGAGGTCATATCATTGATTACGAGCTTTTCAACACTATTTTATTGCAAAAACTCAATTTATGTTCTTTTTACCATGTTAAAAGTCCAACGGGTCCATTTTAACGCCCATTTAGACCCACTCGCCCGAAACCTCTTCAAAAATGATCGAAAAACAACTTTTAATCAAATTCTAGTAGTTCATATAATTGATTACGAGCTTTTCAACAAGATTATATTGCAAAAACTCAATTTCTGTATTTTTTACTCAGTTAAAAGTCCTACGGGTCCATTTTAATGCCCAATTAGACCCGCTCGATCGAAACCTCTACAAAAAGGACCCAAAAACATGTTTTAATCAAATTTTAGGACTTCATGTCATTGATTACGATCTTTCCAACAGAATTATATTGCAAAAACTTAAATTATGTACTTTTTACTCAGTTTAAAGTCCAACGGGTCCATTTTACGGCCCATTTAGACCCGCTCGTCCGAAACCTCTACAAAAAGGACCGCAAATCAAGTTATAATCAAAATTTATGAGTTCATATCATTGATTACGAGCTTTTCAACACTATTGTGTTGCAAAAATTCGATTTCTGTTCTTTTAACCTAGTTAAAAGTCCAACGGGTCCATTTTAAGGCCCATTTAGACCCGCTCGCCCGAAACCTCTACAAAAATGACCGAAAAACAAGTTTTAATCAAAACTTAGGAGTTCATATCATTGATTACGAGATTTTCAACACTATTGTATTGCAAAAACTCAATTTCCGTTCTTTTAACAAAGTTAAAAGTCCAACTGGTCCACTTTAACGCCCATTTAGACTCGCTCGCCCGAAACTTCTACAAAAAAGGACCGAAAAACAAGTTTAAATCAAAACTTAGGAGTTCATATCATTGATTACGAGCTTTTCAACACTATTGTGTTGCAAAACTCAATTTCTATTCTTTTAACCCATTCAAAAGTCCAACGGGTTATCTTTAAGGCCCATTTAGACCCGCTCGCCCGAAACCTCTTCAAAATGACTGAAAAACAAGTTTTAATCAAATTTTAGGAGTTCATATAATTGATTACAAGCTTTTCTACTAGATTATATTGCAAAAACTCAAATTTAGACCCGCTCGCCTGAAACCTCTAGAAAAAGGACTGAAAAACATGTTTTAATCAAATTTTAGGACTTCATATAATTGATTACGAGCTTTGCAACAAGATTATATTACAAAAACTCAATTTCTGTATTTTTTACTCACTTTAAAGTCCAACGGGTCCATTTTACGGCCCATTTAGACCCGCTCGCCCGAAACCTCTACAAAAGGACCGAAAAACAAGTGTTAATCAAAACTTAGGAGTTCATATCATTGATTACGAGCTTTTCAACACTATTGTGTTGCGAAAACTCAATTTTTGTTCTTTTAACCTAGTTAAAAGTCCAACGGGTCCATTTTAACGCCATTTAGACCCACTCGCTCGAAACCTCTTAAAAAATGACCGAAAAGAAGTTTTCGTTAAATTTTAGGAATTCATATAATTGATTACGAGCGTTTCAAAAAGATTACATTGCAAAAACTAAATTTCTGTATTTTTTACTAAGTTAAAAGTCGAATGGGTAAATTTTAACGCCCATTTAGACCCACTCGCCCGAAACCTCTTCAAAAATGACCGAAAAACAAGTTTTAATCAAATTTTAGGAGTTCATATAATTGATTACAAGCTTTTCAACAAGATTATATTGCAAAAACTCAATTTCTGTATTTTTTACTCAGTTAAAAGTCCAACGAGTCCATTTAAATGCCCAATTAGACCCGCTCCCCCGAAATCTCTACAAAAAGGACTGAAAAACATGTTTTAATCAAATTTTAGGAGTTCATATATTTGATTACGAGTTTTTCAACACGATTATATTGCAAAAACTCAAATTATATACTTTTTACTCAGTTAAAAGTCCAACGGGTCCATTTTACGGCCTATATAGTCCCGCTTGTCCCAAACCTCTACAAAAAGGACCGCAAAACAAGTTTTAATCAAAACTTATGAGTACATATCATTGATTACGATCTTTTCCACACTATTGTATTGCAAAAATTCAATTTCTGTTGTTTTTACCCAATTAAAAGTCCAACGGGTCCATTTTAAGGCCCATTTAGACACGCTCGCCGGAAACCTCTACAAAAAGGACCGAAAACATGTTTTAATCAAATTTTAGGAGTTCATATAATTGATTGCGAGCTTTTCAACAAGATTATATCGCAAAAACTCAATTTCTGTATTTTTTTCTTAGTTAAAAGTCTAACGGGTCCATTTTACGGCCCATTTAGACTCGCTCGCCCGAAACCTCTACAAAAAGGACCGAAAAACAAGTTTTAATTAAAACTTAGGAGTTCATATCATTGATTACGAGCTTTTCAACACTATTGTGTTGCAAAAACTCAATTTATGTTATTTTAACCCAGTTAAAAGTCCAACGGCTCCATTCTAACGCCCAATTAGACCCGCTCGCCCGAAACCTCTTCAAAATGACCGAAAAACAAGTTTTAATCAGATTTTAGGAGTTCATATAATTGATTACGAGCTTTTCAACTAGATTATATTGCATAAACTCAGTTTCTGTACTTTTTACCCAGTTAAAAGTCCAACGGGTCCATTTTAATGCCCATTAATTCCCGCTCGCCCGAAACCTCTACAAAAAGGACCGAAAAACATGTTTTAATCAAATTTTAGGACTTGATATCATTGATTACGATCTTTTCAACAGAATTATATTGCAAAAACTCAAATTATGTACTTTTTACTTAGTTAAAAGTCAAACGGGTCAATTTTTCGTCCCATTTAGAACCGCTCGCCCGAAACCTCTACAAAAAGGACCGAAAAACAAGTTTTAATCAAAACTTAGGAGTTCATATCATTGATTACGAGCTTTTCAACACTATTGTATTGCAAAAACTCAATTTTTATTCTTTTAACCGAGTTAAAAGTCCAACGGGTCCATTTTAATGCCCAATTAGACCCGCTCGCCTGAAACCTCAACAAAAAGGACCGAAAAACATGTTTTAATCAAACTTTAGGAGTTCATATATTTGATTACGAGCTTTTCAACATGATTATATTGCAAAAACTCAAATTATATACTTTTTACTCAGTTAAAAGTCCAACGGGTCCATTTTACGGCCCATTTAGGCCCGCTTGCCCGAAATCCCTACAAAAAGGACAGAAAAACAAGTTTAATCAAAACTTAGGAGTTCAAATCATTGATTACTAGCAATTTAAAACTATTTTCTTGCAAAATCTCGATTTTTGTTCTTTTAACCTAGTTAAAAGTCTAACGGGTCCATTTTAACGCCCATTTAGACCAGCTCGCCCGAAACCTCTTTAAAATGACCGAAAAACAAGTTTTAATCAAATTTTAGGAGTTCATATAATTGATTACGAGCTTTTCAACACGATTATATTGCAAAAGCTCAATTATTATACTTTTTACTCAGTTAAAAGTCCAACGGGTCCATTTTACGGCCTTTTTAGACCCGCTCGACCGAAACCTTTACAAAAAGGACCAAAAAACATGTTTTAATCAAATATTAGGACTTCATATCATTGATTACAATCTTTTCAACAAAATTATATTGCAAAAACTCAAATTATGTACGTTTTACTTAGTTAAAAGTCCAACGTGTCCATTTTACGACCCATTTAGACCCGCTCGCCCGAAACCTCTACAAAAAGGACCGCAAATCAAGTTTTAATCAAAACTTAGGAGTTCATATTCTTGATTACAAGCTTTTCAACACTATTGTATTGGAAGAATTCGATTTATGTTCTTTTAACCAAGTTAAAAGTCCAACGAGTCTATTTTAAGGCCCATTTAGACCCGCTCGCCCGAAACCTCTTCAATAATGACCTAAAAATCAGTTTTGATCAAATTTTAGGAGTTCATATACTTGATTACGAGCTTTTCAACACGATAATATTGCAAAAGCTCAATTTATGTGCTTTTACTCTATTAAAAGTCCAATGGGACAATTTTACGGCCCATTTAGACCCGCTCGCCCGAAATATCTACAAAAAGGACCGCAAAAAAAGTTTTAATCAAATTTCAGGAGTTCATATCTTTGATTACGAGCTTTTCAACACGATTATATTGCAAAATGTAACACCCCTCGCCCGGGTTAGGAGCGAGAGATGTCACGACATATAACGAACGATTCAGAACAAATAAACAATCGAAACGAAACATGTATAATCCTGTTTAAAACTTGTAACTTATCAAACTTAATATGTTAACATGTGAACTTAGAATCATGTTACTAAATCATATACACATATGTGGGCTAATTTAAAACTTTCACATTTCATTAGACATATAACATATCATAACATAAAACTATCCATCTTAAGCTTTCAACTAACCAACCTAAACATACTTACACTTTTTAATCTTTCATTTATTATTCAAACCAAAACAAACATAATTTTAGCATATTCGGCTAACTCATGAACATGCTTGTAAATATTCTTATACTCATCCAAATCAATCCATCAAACGTTTATACACCTACACCATTCATGATCAACTAACCTAATCATACAAGCATCCTATTCAAACTACACTAGACAACCAATCTATCGAATATTACAAGGTTAATTCAAGTGATTTCCAATTCAGATATATATCACTAGATACATGTATAATCCTATGTTTATTTCATTATCAAGTGTAATATCCTACCATAACATGTGTCACTCAAAACATAGTACTAAACAAAGCAACTCCAAGTGCATATAATCTAGATTAATCATACATATCCATCACAAACATAACTTATAATTTGGCCAGCAACCAAACTAAACAATCTAATACATTTCCATGATCCATGACAAACCTAAACAACATATCCATATACTCATTTATACCATCAAAGCTATATATACACAACCAACACCAAATTCAACATTACATAACATAAACCTTGTTTTTAAGTTTATACAAACCAACTAACATTCACATGTTCTCATAATTCAAATGCATGTGACACACTAATATAGACTATGCCACCGTCTAGGAGACTAATAAGACTATATCATACTTGTACGTAGGCTTGCGACAGCTTCTCGAGACAAAACAGATGGCTTTCGGATATCAACGGACCTGTTATTTTGAAAGAAGGAAACAAAGAGAGTGATAAGTACACATAATGTACTTAGTGAGGCAGCCCTAAACTTTACTAGTTTCAATCTTTTAAAGTCTTATTCCATCTTTAAGGTTACTTAGCTAGGCTTAGCACATATTGGAATACCTAGCTAGTCTATCAAAACCAAGTTAACTTAGCTAGTCTCATGAACTAACCAATAGAGTAGCAAGCATTTACATGTACTATGACTTATTGGGCAACAACCATATTACTTAAATCACACCAATTTTGGAAGCAAACAACATATACATTTCATACCAAATTGGGCAGCAAGCATCATATACAAATCATATCAAGTTGGGCAACAAACAATATATAATTACATTGTTATCTTGAGCAGCATCATTTCACAAATTCAAAACATAATATAAGTCATCTTAGATCACAATTAAGTGCACATGTTCAAGCCATTTCATTAGGGCCATTACCCAACTTATTCATTTAAACATATATCATTGATCTAATCATGTTTTTGCCTTGGATGATTAATGAAATATGTAATCAAGTCTTCATGTAACATGTTACATTAGATACCCAAAGTATCCATTTCTCATTTCAACTTATAATAGAGGATGCATAGGCATCAATGGTGACTTACCACCATTCAATTATCAAGGTGACTAACCACCTTATCAGGGTTATAGGTGACTAACCACCATCCTGTAACAAAGATCAGAGGAGCTCAATGACTCTAAGGCATGCCTTTCTACCTATAGACACTAGTCAAACCAAGGACTTTACTTATCTTTCTTTATTAACAAGAGCATTCACTTGCCAATCATTCATAATTTCAAAGGCATTTAACCATTTCAATAGGCATACACATATAATCAATCAAGCATCATGGTAACATAAAATTCCAGCAAGCACATGAGATCATTTTCATTTTATAATCATAAAAAACCAGTAGCAAAGCTTATCATTTAGTCTCATTTCACATAGCTCAAACAATCAACACATCATAGCAACTAATCATATTTATGCTAAGCATGCTTATCTAACAAGCAATACACACTTAGGTCAACATTCTTGCCTTTAATCCTTCATCCTTATCATTTTAAATTTTACCAATCATTATTAATTTCATTACATGCTTCATTCATGTTATCTAATAATAAAAAATATAAAGCTTAGGATACTAATCCTAACACTTAAGCAATGCTACACTCACAAATACTTCCAAGCTTAGTTGTTATCCTTGATGATGATTCATTTCCCCCTTCTCTTTGCTTGATCACTCCTTGAATCTTCTTGAAATTCTTCACTAATGTGATCTTAAATCATAAAATATCATATAAAATATCCATTAGTAATTAATTCAAACATATAAATTCATTTACTTAAGCATAATCACCTAGACAAGTGAATATGCCCCCTAAACTGGCAGTTTGAGTAACCTCTACTAAACTGGCCATATCATTTTACTCACAACTCCAAATAAAGAGTTCTTTACCATTATAGAAAGCTTATAAACACACCTTTACAACCATGTATGTCACATAATTTTATCATTTCCCTATCAATACAGTTTATTACTTGAACATAAGGCATTTTTAGAAACCTAATCTGCCTATGCTTAATTTGTGACTTTAGTGCATTTATAACCTATGTTTCACTACACCATTAATCTTGAGTTTTTAACCACATTTACCTACACATATTAACATAATAATTTTGTTCCAGCAACCATGAAAACAGGGCATATAAGTCCTCAAATTATCAACCCTTACAAACTAGTCCATTTTGATCTTCTATGTGTTCTAATGATATTTAAACTATCAATTGATATATAATTCAAGCTAAATCATTTATTTTTAATTCCTACAATACCTCCCATGTTTCTAACAAATTTTACAGAATTTATTGGCATCAATTAAACCCCTAAACATTTTCAAAATTACAATTTAACCTAAGCAGTTTCCAGATTCATTCAATTCTGATCAGTCTTTTTGTAATTCAATTTTCAGCCACTTCCTATGTCGTTTTCATACTTAAGAGGCCATTTTATTATAGTAATCATTCAGCTATACAACTTTTATTTACAAAAGTTTTCCTAATTCGAACCTTAACCCATTCAAAATTCAAGTTTAAAACTTGGCAGTGTTCAAGTACGAATCTGGGCAGATTCAAAATTCAAGCTTAGTACATGTCACTTCTCTAGCATTTTAATCAATCTAATCTATCACACATACTCTTAAATCATCAGTAAACATTCTAGAATCAAATTTCTATCATAATCTAACCAGAAAAACAATCAAACATCATCAAGAACATCGAATAAAAAACATGACCATAATCGATACTTACATGAACTGTTTTGTGGATGCAAGAACATATGTTATTCCTAGCTTAAATCCAATAGCATGCATGAATTTTTCTCACTAATTTTCCAGATTTTGAGTGTTTAAGATCTCTCTCTCTCTCTCTCTCTCTTTTCTCACGGTGAAGATGAAAAAGGAAGAAAAGTGATGATGAAAACACATGTGGGTGTTCTAACTAAGGTGGCTGAATACGGTCCTCACAAGGACACTTGGAATGTTTGATTTCCAAGCATCTCCACTAAGTTTAATTTCATATATTTTATTCATAAATTAAATTTAATCATCAGCCATTATCTCACATAATATATATATATATATATATAACATTGTTTTACTTTAATCTAATATTAACTTTAGATTAATCTATGTAACATTTTTATGTATCACTTATTTATCAAGTTCAAATCTTATAATTTTTCATACAAACATATCCTTAATTCTTAATCATTTGTAACTTAATAGGGCTTAGTTCATATGATTTCAATTCTATCTTAATTAAATCGTAAAATGTTTACGTTATCGTTTTCTATAATTCGTACTAGGGTGGTTTTTAGGGTGTTACAACTCCTCCCCCCTTGAAGAAAATTCGTTCTCGAATTTTACCTGAATTGAATAAGTGGGGATATTGCTTTCGCATTGAATCCTCTGGTTCCCAAGTCGTTTTTCGACTTTGTGGTTTCTCCAAAGAATTTTGACTAGAGGAACGTTTTTCTTGCGAAGTCTCTAGACTTCTCGATCAAGAATTTGAACAGGTTCTTCTTCGTACGAGAGATCGGGATTGAGCTCAACTTCTTCAGGCTCAAGGACGCGAGACGGATCAGATCAATATCTTCTAAGCATTGAGACATGGAAGACATTGTGTATCTTATCGAACTCGGGAGGAAGAGCGAGTCGATAAGCTACAGGACCAATTCTTTCAATTACTTCAAATGGTCCGATAAACCGAGGACTTAGCTTTCCTCTTTTGCTGAATCGGAATACTTTCTTCCACGGGGAAACTTTGAGGAACACTTTATCTCCGACTTCATGTTGAATGTCTCTACGTTTCAGATCAGCGTAAGACTTTTGGCGATCAAAGGCTTGCTTCAATCGAGAATGAATGATTTGAACTTGTTCTTCGGTTTCCCGAAGCAATTGTGGTCCCAAAACTTTATTATCACCGAGTTCAGACCAACACAGAGGTGTTTGACATCTTTTTCCATACAACGCTTCGAAAGAAGCCATTTGAATCGAAGATTGGAAGCTATTGTTGTAGGTGAATTCTACCAATGGTAGCAATTTCTCCCAGTTCTTTCCGAAGTCAATGATACAAGCTCTGAGCATGTCTTCGAGAATTTGAATTACTCGCTCGGATTGACCATCGCTTTGCGGATGGAAAGCTGTGCTAAGATTCAGTTTGGTTCCGAGAGCTTTATGTAGTGATTTACAAAATCGAGCTATGAATCGGGGATCTCGATCGGAGACTATTGAGATTGGAACTCCATGTAAATGAATTACTTCTCGGATCTATAATTCAGCCAAGGTTTCAAGACTGAGATTCGTTCTCACCGGAATGAAATGTGCTGACTTGGTGAAACGATCAATGATCACCCAAATAGCGTCGCACTTTCTTGGCGAACAAGGAAGACCGGTTACGAAATCCATTGTGATCCATTCCCGTTTCCATTGCGGAAATTTGAGAGGTTGGAGCAAACTAGTAGGGACTTGGTGCTCGGCTTTAACCCGTTGGCAGTTCAAACATTTCGCTACAGAGTCGTTGATAGCCGTTTTCATTCCTGGCCATCAATACAAGGGCTTGAGATCCTTGTATATCTTAACTGATCCAGGGTGGATCGAAAAAGAACTTTGGTGCGCTTCTTGAAGGATTTCATCTTGTAATTCTTTGTTATTAGGGACACATATACGATCTTTGAAGTATAGAAGACCGTTCGACTTAATAGAGAAGTCATGATTAGACTCAAGCTTAGAATTGATTTTCTGAAGTTCCGGATCAATTTGTTGAAGTTCTTTGATCCTGGTGATCAGAGTAGATTGAACTTGAAGTTCATTCAGATAATTCTGAGCCTTGCATAGCCAGAAATGAGCGTTGATAGCCAAATAAGCTACGAATAAACAAATTGAAGACGTTACTTAGGTTACAAAATTTCATTTGAAGGATTTCTTGCTAAACAAGAAAGTGTTCATATTCTTCCTTGACTATCAAGAAGGAATTCGAATGATCACTTTAAATTTGAAGATTGAACGTTTTCGAATTTTCGAGGATTTCGAGTAACTTACAGAGCTTCGGTTTTCTACTCAGAGCGTCGGCAACGACATTGGCTTTTCCGGGATGATAATCGATGGTCAGGTCGTAGTCTTTGAGCAACTCTAACCATCTTCTTTGTCTAAGGTTTAGATCTTTTTGAGTGAGTAAATACTTTAGGCTTTTGTGATCAGTGAACAACTTGCATCTTTCACAGTACAAGTAGTGTCGCCAAATTTTGAGCGCGAACACAATGGCCGCAAGCTCGAGATCGTGAGTAGGATAATTCAATTCGTGTTGCTTCAGTTGTCGGGAGGTGTATGCAATCACATTGCCTTCTTGCATCAGAACACAACCTAGGCCCGAGTGTGATGCATCGCTGTACACTACGAATTCTTTGCCTGATTCGGGTTGAATAAGAACAGGAGCGTGTGTCAAAGTTTGCTTGAGTTGATCAAAACTTCGTTGCTATTTTTTTGACCACTCAAAGTTTACATCCTTTCAGAGGAGTTTGGTTAATGGTGCGGCAATAGTGGAAAATCCTTTCACAAATCTTCGGTAATAGCCGGCTAATCCAAGGAAACTTCGGACTTCACTCACATTTCTCGGAGGTCTCCAATCAAGAATAGCTTGAATTTTCTTGGAGTCGACTTTGATTCCTTCGGCAGAAATGATGTGTACGAGGAATTAAACTTCGGATAACCAAAACTCACACTTAGTGAATTTGGCAAACAATTGGTGATCTCGGAGCGTCTGAAGCACAATCTGAAGATGATCAACATGTTCTTCCTTGTTCCAAGAGTATACAAGGATGTCGTCAATGAAAACAACCACGAACTTGTCAAGATAAGGCTTGAATACTCGATTCATCAGGTCCATGAACGCAGCAGGGGCATTCATTAAACCGAATGGCATTACTAGGAAATTGTAATGTCCATATCGAGTTCAGAAAGCTGTTTTGGGCACATCTTCTTCTTTTACCCTCATTTGATAGTAACCGGACCGAAGATCAATCTTAGAGAACACGGCTGCGTGTTTGAGTTGATCGAACAAATCTTCGATTCTTGGTAGCGGATACTTGTTCTTGATGGTTACTTTATTAAGTTGCCGATAATCGATACAAAGTCGCATTGTACCGTCCTTCTTTTTCACGAATAGGACAGGAGCACCCCAAGGAGAGATGCTAGGTCGGATGAATCCTTTATCCTCGAGTTCTTGAATTTGCTCCTTTAGTTCTTTAAGTTCAACAGGTGCCATCCGTTAAGGTGTAATGGACACAGTATTAGTACCGGGTTGAACTTCGATCTTGAATTCAACTTCCCAAGTTGGAGGAAGGCCAGAGAGTTCCTCGGGAAAAACATTAGAAAATTCAGATACAACAGGCATTTCAAGTAAACCAAAATCAAGCTCGTCTTGCAGTGCCATAGCGGCGAAAATAGAGATCGGTTTCTTATCTATCAATAGGATTGATTCTTTTCCTAAACCCCGTAAATATAACCTACAGTTTTGACAGTCTACCCAGGCTTCATGTTTTCCCAACCAATCTAGTCCTAAAACTAGATCAAATTCACATTTGGGTAATACATATAGATTACAAGGAAAGGGTACATTTCGGATTGTTATCTGACAGTCTTTACAAATCAAATTTATAGGCATACTACCTCCTATAGGGTTTAACAATTAGCCCTGTTTGTACAATTTTAGGTTTCAATTTAAGTTCATCTAACAAGTATGAGCATATAAATGAATGGGTTGATCCCAAATCTATCAATGCGTAAACAAGTTTAAGGTTAAGTTCAACCGTACTCGCAATGACATCGGGAGACTCTTCTTCTTCCTTGCCACGAATGTGATAGACACGAGCTGGGGCTCGGGACTCCTGATAAGTGGTGGATTTTGACTGGGCAGCCTTGCCTTTCCCGGGATTGTTCGACTGAACTTGTCTCGGATGTTTGCCTCGGCTAGACGGCACAAAACTTTGGTTAGCCGGTCGAACAAAAGATTGATCATTTCGTTTTGGACAGTCTCGAATGTAATGATCGTCAGTGCTACAAGCATAACAGAGGTTCGCCTGGGCTCGGCATTGGCCAAAGTGATTCTTCTGACAGAATTTGCAAACAGGAGGTCTGTCGACATTTCCAGTACTGTTGACAGAAACAACCGGAATAGCCATCTTGTTGGAGTGTTGAGGTTGGAAATTATTCCGAGTAGATGGTATATAGGTGGAGGATGATTCCTTCTGATGTTTCGGCTTCTTAGACCACCAAGACTTGTCGTCACTCTTCCGCTTCTTATCAGTTCGGAATCCACTCTTTCGTTTCTCGGCATTCCGCATCTTAGATTCAGTGGCGATGGCCCGATTCACAAGGATTTGAAAATCCGTAATGTCAAGTGCTGTGAACATCAGACTCAATTCGTCACTCAGCCCGTCGATGAACATTCAGCATTTATCTTTCTCGGTCATGATGTACTCCGAGCCATACTTGCAGTATTTGCATAAATCGGCAACATATTGTTCAATCGGCCGATTGGCCTGTTTCAGATGTAAGAACTTCTTCCTCTGATCAGCAAGGTATTGTTCGTTAATATATTTATTTTTAAATTCATCAATGAAGAATTTCCATGTAACTGATTCGGCAGGGGCGGTCAGAGTCGTGGTTTCCCACCAACTTAGAGCTTCGTCGGATAGAAGTGCAATCGCACATTCAAGTTTATGTTCATCCGAAAATTGAAGTTGACGAGTTAAGATTTGAGTGGTTCTTTCGAGCCAGTTCTTAGCTTCTTCCGGCTTTTCCTCGTTTTCGCCGATGAATGTAGTTGCTCAATGTTGCGCGAGCTTGTCGATAGGGGCTCGACTAGGGGCAGCAACCACCGGAGTCGGTTGTTCTCGTCGGATGTTCATTACTAATTGATCGAACATCACCTTCATACTTAGGAGACATTCCCGCTGAGCACTCTAAATAGTCGGAATTGTCTGAGTTGTCTGAATCGGTTCAGGGAGCGGAGTCGGTTCTCGCGGTTCTGATCTTCTCGGACGGTCCGCTAGCTTGGGAGGATTAGATTGTCCCGGAGCGTTGGTTTTCATCCTAACGCTACCATCCTCGTTAGATGATTCCCGAGAACTTCCATTATTACGAGCCATACGTGATTCGGACATTCTAATAAGTTTCAGAAAAGATCGAAGTTAGAGAGCGCAATCGCAAGCAGTTCGATGTAAAACTTCTAGGTGAAATAGTTTAACCTATATGATGCAATAGACCCGATTTACTCTGAGAATCGACTAAACCGAAGCTCTGATGCCAATTTATATAAAACCTCTCGCCCGGGTTTGGAGCGAGAGATGTCACGACATATAACGAACGATTCAGAACAAATAAACAATCGAAACAAAACATGTAACAACATCAATCAGGGTTGTGCAGCTTGTAACTTATCAAACTTAATATGTTAACATGTGAACTTAGAATCATGTTACTAAATCATATACACATATGTGGGCTAATTTAAAACTTTCACATTTCATTAGATATAACATATCATAACATAAAACTATCCATCTTAAGCTTTCAACTAACCAACCTAAACATACTTACACTTTTTAATCTTTCATTTATTATTCAAACCAAAACAAACATAATTTTAGCATATTCGGCTAACTCATGAACATGCTTGTAAATATTCTTATACTCATCCAAATCAATCCATCAAACGTTTATACACCTACACCATTCATGATCAACTAACCTAATCATACAAGCATCCTATTCAAACTACACTAGACAACCTATCAATCGAATATTACAAGGTTAATTCAAGTGATTTCCAATTCAGATATATATTAGTAGATACATGTATAATCCTATGTTTATTTCATTATCAAGTTTAATATCCTACCATAACATGTGTCACTCAAAACATAGTACTAAACAAAGCAACTCCAAGTGCATATCATCTAGATTAATCATACATATCCATCACAAACATAACTTATAATTTGGGTAGCAACCAAACTAAACAACCTAATACATTTCCATGATCCATGACAAACCTAAATAGCATAGCCATATAATCATTTATACCATCAAAGCTATATATACACAACCAACACCAAATTCAACATTACATAACATAAACCTTGTTATTAAGTTTATACAAACCAACTAACATTCACATGTTCTCATAATTCAAATGCATGTGACACACTAATATAGATTATGCCACCATCTAGGAGACTAATAAGACTATATCATACTTGTACGTAGGCTTGCGACAGCTTCTCGAGACAAAACAGATGGCTTTCGGATATCAACGGACTTGTTATTTTGAAAGAAGGAAACAAAGAGAGTGATAAGTACACATAATGTACTTAGTGAGGCAGCCCTAAACTTTACTAGTTTCAATCTTTTAAAGTCTTATTCCATCTTTAAGGTTACTTAGCTAGGCTTAGCACATATTGGAATACCTAGCTAGTCTATCAAAACCAAGTTAACTTAGCTAGTCTCATGAACTAACCAATAGGATAACAAGCATT
This sequence comes from Hibiscus trionum, assembly GCA_030270665.1. Classification (NCBI taxonomy): domain Eukaryota; kingdom Viridiplantae; phylum Streptophyta; class Magnoliopsida; order Malvales; family Malvaceae; genus Hibiscus; species Hibiscus trionum. The sequence goes on along the minus strand of BSYR01000020.1, from coordinate 51,169,071 downwards.
TATATGTACTATGACTTATTGGGTAGCAACCGTATTACTTAAATCACACCAATTTTGGCAGCAAACAACATATACATTTCATACCAAATTGGGCAACAAGCATCATATACAAATCATATCAAGTTGGGCAACAAACAATATATAATTACATTGTTATCTTGAGCAGCATCATTTCACAAATTCAAAACATAATATAAGTCATCTTAAATCACAATTAAGTACACATGTTCAAGCCATTTCATTAGGGCCATTACCCAACTTATTCATTTAAACATATATCATTGATCTAATCATGTTTTTGCCTTGGATGATTAATGAAATAGGTAATCAAGTCTTCATTTAACATGTAACATTAGATACTCAAAGTATCCATTTCTCATTTCAACTTATAACAGAGGATGCATAGGCATCAATGGTGACTTACCACCATTCAATTATCAAGGTGACTAACCACCTTATCAGGTTTATAGGTGACTAACCACCATCCTATAACAAATATCAGAGGAGCTCAATGACTCTAAGGCATGCCCTTCTACCTATAGATACATATAATCAATCAAGCATCATGGTAACATAAAATTCCAGCAAGCACATGAGATCAATTTCATTTTATAATCATCAAACACCAGTAGCAAAGCTTATCATTTAGTCTCATTTCACATAGCTCAAGCAATCAACACTTCATAGCAACTAATCATATTTATGATAAGCATGCTTATCTAACAAGCAATACACACTTAGGTCAATATTCTTGCCTTTAATCCTTCTTCCTTATCATTTTAAATTTTACCAATCATTATTAAATTCATTACATGCGTCATTCATGTTATCTAATAATAAAAAATATAAAGGTTAGGATACTAATCCTAACACTTAAGCAATGCTACACTCACAAATACTTCCAAGCTTAGTTATTATCCTTGACGATGATTCCTTTCCCCCTTCTCTTTGCTTGATCACTCCTTGAATCTTCTTGAAATTCTTCACCAATGTGATCTTAAATCATAAAATATCATATACAATATCCATTAATAATTAATTCAAACATATAAATTCATTTACTTAAGCATAATCACCTAGACAAGTGAATCTGCCCCCTAAACTGGCAGTTTGAGTAACCTCTAATAAACTGGCCATATCTTTTTACTCACAACTCCAAATAAAGAGTTCTTTACCATTATAGAAATCTTATAAACACACATTTACAACCATGTATGACACATAATTTTATCATTTCCCTATCAATACAGTTTATTACTTGAATATAAGACATTTTTAGAAACCTAATCTGCCTATGCTTAATTTGTGACTTTAGTGCATTTAAAACCTATGTTTCACTACACCATTAATCTTGATCTTTTAACCACATTTACCTACACATATTAACATAATAATGTTGTTCAAGAAACCATGAAAACAGGGCATATAAGTCCTCATATTATCAACCCTTACAAACTAGTCCATTTTGATCTTCTATGTGTTCTAATGATATTTAAACTATCAATTGATATATAATTCAAGATAAATCATTTATTTTTCATTCCTAAAATACCTCCCCTGTTTCTAAAAAATTTTCCAGAATTTATTGGCATCAATTAAACCCCTAAACATTTTTCAAAATTACAATTTAACCTAAGCAGTTTCCAGATTCATTCAATTCTGAGCAGTCTTTTTGTAATTCAATTTTCAGCCACTTCCTATGTCGTTTTCATACTCAAGAGGCCATTTTCTTATAGTACTCATTCAGATATACAACTTTTATTTACAAAAGTTTTCCTAATTCGAACCCTAACCCATTCAAAATTCCAGTTTAAAACTTGGCAGTGTCCAAGTACGAATCTGGACAGATTCAAAATTCAAGCTTAGTACATGTTACTTCTCTAGCATTTTAATCAATCTAATCTATCACACATACTCTTAAATCATCAGTAAACATTCTAGAATCAAATTTCTATCATAATCTAACCAGCAAAACAATCAAACATCATCAAGAACATAAAAAAAAACATGACCAGAATCGATACTTAAATGAACTGTTTTGTGGATGCAAGAACATGTGTTATTCCTAGCTTAAATCCAATAGCATGCATGAATTTTCCTCACTAATTTTCCAGATTTTGAGTGTTTAAGCTCTCTCTCTCTCTTTTCTCACGATGAAGATGAAAAAGGAAGAAAAATGATGATGAAAACACATGTGGGTGTTCTAACTAAGGTGGCTGAATATGGTCCTCACGAGGACACTTGGAATGTTTGATTTCCAAGCATCTCCACTAAGTTTAATTTCATATATTTTATTCATAAATTAAATTTAATCATCAGCCATTATCTCACATAATATATATATATATATATATATATATATATATATATATATATATATAAACATTGTTTTACTTTAATCTAATATTAACTTTAGATTAATCTATGTAACATTTTTATATATCACTTATTTATCAAGTTCAAATCTTATAATTTTTCATACAAACATATCCCTAATTCTTATTCATTTGTAACTTAATAGGGCTTAGTTCATATGATTTCAATTCTATCTTAATTAAATCGTAAAATGTTTACGATATCGTTGTCGTTTTCTTTAATTCGTACTAGGTTGGTTTTTAGGGTGTTACACAAAAACTCAATTATTATACTTTTTACTCAGTTAAAAGTCCAACGGGTCCATTTTACGGCCTATTTAGACCCACTTGTCCCAAATCTCTACAAAAAGGATCGCAAAACAAGTTTTAATCAAAACTTATGAGTTCATATCAATGATTACGATCTTTTCGACACTATTGTATGCAAAAATTCAATTTTTGTTCTTTTAACCCAGTTAAAAGTCCAACGGGTCCATTTTAAGGCCCATTTAGACCCGCTCACCGGAAACCTCTTCAAAAATGACCGAAAAAGCAAGTTTTAATCAAAACTTAGGAGTTCATATCATTTATTACGAGCTTTTCAACACTATTGTGTTGCAAAAACTCAATTTATGTTCTTTTAACCCAGTTAAAAGTCCAACGGGTCCATTTTAACGCCCATTTAGACCCGCTCGCCCGAAACCTCTTCAAAATGACTGAAAAACAAGTTTTAACCAATTTTTAGGAGTTCATATAATTGATTACGAGCTTTTCAACTAGATTATATTGCAAAAACTCAATTTCTGTATTTTTTACTCAGTTAAAAGTCCAACGAGTCCATTTTAATGCCCATTTAGACCCGCTCGCCCGAAACCTCTACAAAAAGGACCGAAAAACATGTTTTAATCAAATTTTAGGACTTCATATCATTGGTTACGATCTTTTCAACAGAATTATATTGCAAAAACTCAAATTATGTACTTTTTACTCAGTTAAAAGTCCAACGGGTCCATTTTATGACCCATTTAGACCCACCCGCCCGAAACTTCTACAAAAAGGACCGCAAATCAAGTTTTAATCAAAACTTAGGAGTTCATATCATTGATTACGAGCTTTTCAACACTAATGTATTGCAAAAATTTGATTTATGCTCTTTTAACCTAGTTAAAAGTCCAACGGGTCCATTTTAAGGCCCATTTAGACCCGCTCGTCTGAAACCACTTCAAAAATGACCTAAAAATTAGTTTTGATCAAATTTTAGGAGTTCATATAATTTATTACGAGCTTTTCAACTAGATTATATTGCTAAATCTCAATTTATGTACTTTTTACTCAAATAAAAGTTCAACGGGACCATTTTATGGCCCACTTAGACCTGCTCGCCCGAAACCTCTACAAAAAGAACCGAAAAACATTTTTTAATCAAATTTTAGGACTTCATATCATTGATTACGATCTTTTCAACAGAATTAAATTGCAAAAACTCAAATTATGTACTTTTTACTCAGTTTAAAGTCCAACGAGTCCATTTTACAGCCCATTTAGACCAGCTCGTCAAAAACATCTTCAAAAAGGACCGCTAATAAAGTTTTAATTAATACTTAGGAGTTCACATCATTGATTACGAGCTTTTAAACATTATTTTATTGCAAAAATTTGATTTATGTTCTTTTGTCAAAAACAATTTTTCAAAGAAGTTTTGTTATATCAAAAAGGGGGAGATTGTTGAGAAATATTTTGATATAAAAATTATGTGAAAAATGTTTTGGACTTATTTAAAGATTTCAAAAATAATTCAAAAGTCCTTAAAACTTGAAAAATATGTTTAAAATATTTTTGACTTTGCACCTATATCGAATATACTTTTTAAAGTCAAAAATTAGCCAAAATTGTGTTTTTAAGTGGAAGTTTCGAAACCATCATATAAGGTTTCGAAACCTCTTTGGGCAGTAAGCTATTGTTTTTGAAACCTTGGCACAAAGGTTTCGAAACCTCTATGAAGGTTTCGAAACTTTGGCCATGTAACGGCTCCAAAACATCCCCAACGACCATAAACGACTAGTTTTTACAAATCCCCTCTTAAGGTTTCGAAACCATTGTGCAGGTGAGCATTTAAAGCTCGACTTTAATGGCTTCCAACGGCTCCAAAACATCTTCAACGGCCATAAACGGCTAGAATATCATTCCACACTATAAAAGCAACCTTGGGACACTTGAAGATGGTAAGAGACAATATCCAAGCTTCATGATCAAGAGAAATAACATTTAAGTCTTTATTCTTCATTTCTCTTGTATATATTGTATAGAGAGTGTTTTTCATTGTTTTATTCTTTACACTCTTGTGAGCTTAATTCTTGTAAACACCCACCTTGTGAGGTTTTCATTCTTTACACAAATTACCTTGTAAAAGGGAGAGGTTCTAGTTTAGCCTTGAGAGAAAAACTAGAGTGGTTCTATCTTAGCCATTGAAAAGATAGGGTTGTAAGGTTATCCCTTTGGCCCCAAAAGGAAGAATTCATAGTAGTGAATTGGAAAATCGTTAGTGGTGTGCTAAGGTAGTGGATGTAGACTTTGGTTAGAAAGTCGAACCACTCTAAAATCATCGTACAAATTGTCTATCATTTTTATCGGTTTTAGCCAATTCTTTCGGGAGTTCAATTCAACCCTCTTGACGGTTTTAGAAGATTGATTCGAGCGTGCTAAAAATCCCAACAGTTTCAATACTATTGTGTTGCAAAAACTCAGTTTCTGTTCATTTAACCTAGTTAAAAGTCCAACGGGTCCATTTTAAGGCCCATTTAGACCCGCTCGCCCGAAACCTCTTCAAAATGACCGAAAAACATGTTTTAATCAAATTCTAGGAGTTCATATGATTCGTTACGAGCTTTTCAACAAGATTATATTGCAAAAACTCAATTTCTATATTTTTTACTTAGTTAAAAGTCCAACGAGTCCATTTTAATGCCCATTTAAACCCGCTCGCCCGAAACCTCTACAAAAAGGATCAAAAAACACGTTTTAATCAAATTTTAGGACTTCATATCATTGATTATGATCTTTTCAACAGAATTATATTGCAAAAACCCAAATTACGTACTTTTTACACAGTTTAAAGTCTAACGGGTCCATTTTACGGCCCATTTAGACCCGCTCGTCCGAAACCTCTACAAAAAGGACCGCAAATCAAGTTTTAATCAAAACTTAGGAGTTCATATCATTGATTACGAGCTTTTCAACACTATTGTATTGAAAAAATTTGATTTTTTTTCTTTTAATCCAATTAAAAGTCCAACGAGTCCATTTTAAGGCCCATTTAGACCCGCTTGCCCGAAACCTCTTCAAAAATGACCAAAAAATCAGTTTTGATCAAATTTTACGAGTTCATATAATTGATTATGAGCTTTAAAACATGATAATATTGCAAAAGCTCAATTTATGTACTTTTTACTCAATTAAAAGTCCAACGGGACCATTTTACGGCCCATTTAGACCCACTCGCACGAAATCTCAACAAAAAGGACCGCAAAAAATATTTTAATCAAAATTTAGGAGTTCATATCTTTTATTACGAGCTTTTCAACACGATTATATTGCAAAAACTCAATTTTTATACTTTTTACTCAGTTAAAAGTCCAACGGGTCCATTTTACGGCCTATTTAGACCCGCTTATCCCAAACCTCTACAAAAAGTATCGCAAAACAAGCTTTAATCAAAACTTATGAGTTCATATCATTGATTACGACCTTTTCAAAACTATTGTATTGCAAAAATTCAATTTCTGTTCTTTTTACTCAGTTAAAAGTCCAACAGATCCATTTTAAGGCCCATTTAGACCCGCTTGCCCGAAACCTCTACAAAAAGGACCGAAAAACAAGTTTTAATCAAAACTTAGGAGTTCATATCATTGATTACGAGCTTTTCAACACTATTGTGTTGCAAAAACTCAATTTCTGTTCTTTTAACCAAGATAAAAGTCCAACTGGTCCATTTTAACGCCCATTTAGACCCTCTCGCCCGAAACATCTTCAAAAATGACCTAAAAATCAGTTTTAATCAAATTTTAGGAGTTCATATAATTGATTACGAGCTTTTCAACAATATTATATTGCAAAAGCTCAATTTATATACTTTTTACTCAAATAAAAGTCCAACGGGACCATTTTATGGCCCATTTAGACCCGCTCGCCCGAAACCTCTATAAAAAGGATCGAAAAACATGTTTTAATCAAATTTTAGGACTTCATATCATTGATTACGATCTTTTCAGCAGAATAATATTGCAAAAACTCAAACTATGTACTTTTTGCTCAGTTTAAAGTCCAACAGGTCCATTTTACGGCCCTTTTAGACCCGCTCCTCCGAAACATCTACAAAAAGGACCGCTAATAAAGTTTTAATCAAAACTTAGGAGTTCCTATCATTGATTACGAGCTTTTCAACACTATTGTATTGCAAAAATTTTGTTTATGTTCTTTTAACACAGTTAAAGGTCCAACGGACCCATTTAGACCCGCTCGCCCGAAACCTCTTCAAAAATGATCGAAAAACAAGTTTTCATCAAATTTTAAGAGTTCATATAATTGATTACGAGCTTTTCAAAAACATTATATTGCAAAACTCAATTTTTGTATATTTTACTCAGATAAAAGTCTAACGGGTCCATTTTACGGACCATTTAGACCCGCTCACCCGAAACCTCTACAAAAAGGACCGAAATACAAGTTTTATCAAATTTTAGGATTTCATATCATTGATTACAATCTTTTCAACATGATTATATTGCAAAAACTCAATTTCTGTACTTTTACTCAGTTAAAAGTCCAACAGGTCCATTTTACGGCCCATTTAGACCCACTCGTCTGAAACCTCTACAAAAAGGACCGCAAAATAAGTTTTAATCAAAACTTAAGAGTTCATATCATTGATTACGAGCTTTTCAACAAGATTATATTACAAAAACTCAATTTCTGTATTTTTTACTCAGTTAAAAGTCCAACGGGTCCATTTTACGGCCCATTTAGACCCGCTCGCCCAAAACCTCTTCAAAAATGACCTAAAAATCATTTTGATCAAATTTTAGGAGTTCATATAATTGATTACGAGCTTTTCAACACGATAATATTGCAAAGGCTCAATTTATGTGCTTTTTACTCTATTAAAAGTCCAACGGGTCCATTTTACGGCCCATTTAGACCCGCTCGCCCGAAATCTCAACAAAAATGACCGCTAATAAAGTTTTAATCAAAACTTAGGAGTTCATATCATTGATTACGAGCTTTTCAACACTATTGTATTGCAAAAATTTGATTTATGTTCTTTTAACACAGTTAAAGTTCCAACGGGCCCATTTAGACTCGCTCGCCCGAAACCTCTTCAAAAATGATCGAAAAACAAGTTTTCATCAAATTTTAAGAGTTCATATAATTGATTACGAGCTTTTCAAAAAGATTATATTGCAAAACTCAATTTTTGTATTTTTTACTCAGTTAAAAGTCTAACGGGTCCATTTTACGGCCCATTTAGACGCGCTCGCTCGAAACCTCTACAAAAAGGACCGAAAAACAAGTTTTATCAAATTTTAGGACTTCATATCATTGATTACGATCTTTTCAACACGATTATATTGCAAAAACTCTTTTTTGTACGTTTTACTCAGTTAAAAGTCCAACGGGTCCATTTTACGGCCCATTTAGACCCGCTCGTCCGAAACCTTTACAAAAAAGACCACAAAACAAGTTTTAATCAAAATTTAAGAGTTCATATCATTGATTACGAGATTTTCAACAAGATTATATTGAGAAACCTCAATTTTTGTATTTTTTACTCAGTTAAAAGTCCATCGGGTCCATTTTAAGGCCCATTTAGACTCGCTCGCCCGAAACCTCTACAAAAAGGACCGAAAAACATGTTTTAATCAAACTTTAAGAGTTCATATCTTTGATTACGAGCTTTTCAACACAATTATATTGCAAAAACTCAATTTTTAAACTTTTTACTCAGTTAAAAGTCCAACGGGTCCATTTTACGGCCTATTTAGACTCGCTTGTCCCAAACCACTACAAAAAGGACCGCAAAACAAGTTTTAATCAAAACATATGAGTTCATCTCATTAATTACGATATTTTCCACACTATTGTATTGCAAAAATTCAATTTATGTTCTTTTTATCAAGTTAAAAGTCCAACAGGTCCATTTTAAGGCCCATTTAGACCCGCTCGCCCGAAACCTCTTCAGAAATGACCGAAAAACACGTTTTAATCAAATTTTAGGAGTTCATATAATTGATTACGGGCTTTTCAAAAATATTATATCGCAAAAACTCAATTTCTTTCTTTTTTACTCAGTTAAAAGTCCAACGAGTTAATTTTACGGCCCATTTAGACCCGCTCTCCCGAAACCTCTACAAAAAGGACCAGAAAACAAGTGTAATAAAATTTTGGAACTTCATATCATTGATTACGATCTTTTCAACACGATTATATTGCAAAAACTCAATTTATGTACTTTTTACTTAGTTAAAAGTCCAACGGGTCCATTTTACGGCCCATTTAAACCCGCTCGTCCGAAACCCCTACAAAAAGGACCGCAAAACAAGTTTTAATCAAAACTTAAGAGTTCATATCATTGATTACGAGCTTTTCAACAAGATTATATTGCAAAAACTCAATTTCTATATTTTTTACTCAGTTAAAAGTCCAACGGGTCCATTTTAAGGCCCATTTAGACCTGCTCGCCCGAAACCTCTACAAAAAGGACCGAAAACATGTTTTAATCAAATTTTAGGAATTCATATATTTAATTACGAGCTTTTCAACAAGATTTTATTCCAAAAACTCAATTTATGTATTTTTACTCAGTTAAAAGTCCAACGTGTCCATTTTACGGCCCATTTAGACCCGCTCGCCCGGAACCTCTACAAAAGGACCGAAAAACAAGTTTTAATCAAAACTTAGGAGTTCATATCATTGATTACGAGCTTTTCAATAGTATTATATTGCAAAAACTCAATTTCTGTTCTTTTAACCCAGTTAAAAGTCCAACGGGTCTATTTTAAGGCCCATTTAGACTCGCTCGCCCAAAACCTCTTCAAAAATGACCGAAAACAAAATTTAGACCCGCTCGCCCGAAACCTCTACAAAAAGGATCAAAAACATGTTTAATCAAATTTTAGGACTTCATATCATTGATTACGATCTTTTCAACACGATTATATTGCAAAAACTCAATTTATGTACTTTTTACTCAGTTAAAAGTCCAACTAGTCCATTTTACGGCCCATTTAGACCCGCTTGTCCGAAACCTCTACAAAAATTACCGAAAAAAAAAGTTTTAATCAAAACTTAGGAGTTCATATCATTGATTACGAGCTTTCTAACAAGATTATATTGCAAAAACTCAATTTCTGTATTTTTTACTGAGTTAAAAGTCCAACGGGTCCTTTTTAAGGCCCATTTAGACCCGCTCACCCGAAACCTCTACAGAAAGGACCGAAAAACATGTTTTGATCAAATTTTAGAACTTCATAAAATTGATTACGAGCTTTTCAACAAGATTATATTGCAAAAACTCAATTTCTATATTTTTTACTCAGTTAAAAGACCAATGGGTCCATTTTACGGCCCATTTAGACCTGCTCGCTCGAAACCTCTACAAAAAGGACCGAAAAACAAGTTTTAATCAAAACATTGGAGTTCATATCATTGATTACGAGCTTTTCAACACTATTGTATTGCAAAAACTCAATTTATGTTCTTTTAACCAGTTTAAAAGTCCAACGAGTCCATTTTAACGCCCATTTAGACCCACTCGCCGAAAACTTCTTCAAAAATGACCGAAAAATAAGTTTTAATCAAATATTAGGAGTTCATATAATTGATTACAATCTTTTCATCAAGATTATATTGCAAAAACTCAATTTCCGTATTTTTTACACAGTTAAAAGTCCAACGGGTACATTTTAATGCCCAATTAGACCCGCTCGCCCGAAACCTCTACAAAAAGGACCGAAAAACATGTTTTAATCAAATTTTAGGACTTCATATCATTGATTACGATCTTTTCAACAAGATTATATTGCAAAAACTCATTTTTTGTACTTTTTTCTCAGTTTAAAGTCCAACGGGTCAATTTTACGGCCCATTTAGACCCTATCGTCCGAAACCTCTAGAAAAAAGACCGCAAATCAAGTTTTAATCAAAACTTAAGAGTTCATATCATTGATTATAAGCTTTTCAAGACTATTGTATTGCAAAACTTCGATTTTTGTTCTTTTTACTCAGTTAAAAGTCCACCGGGTCCATTTTAAGGACCATTTAGCCCCGCTTGCCCGAAACCTCTACAAAGAGGACCGAAAAACAAGTTTTGATCAAATTTTAGGAGTTCATATCTTTGAATACGAGCTTTTCAACACTATTGTGTTGCAAAAACTAAATTTTTGTTCTTTTAACCCAATTAAAAGTCCAACGGGTCCATTTTAACGCCTATTTAGACCCGCTCGCCCGAAACCTCTTCAAAATGACCGAAAACAAGTTTTAATAAAATTTTAGGAGTTCATATAATTGATTACAAGCTTTTCAACTAGATTATATTGAAAAAACTCGATTTCTGTATTTTTTACTCAGTTAAAATTCCAACAATTCCATTTTAATGCCCATTTAGACCCGCTCGCGTGAAACCTCTACAAAAAGGACCGAAAAACATGTTTTAATCAAATTTTAGGACTTCATATCATTGATTACGATCTTTTCAACAGAATTATATTGCAAAAACTCAAATTATGTACTTTTTACTCAGTTAAAAGTCCAACGAGTCCATTTTACGACCCATTTATACTCGCTCGCTCGAAACCTCTACAAAAAGGACCGCAAATCAAGTTTTAATCAAAACTTAGGAGTTCATATCATTGATTACGAGCTTTTCAATGCTATTGTATTGCAAAAATTCGATTTCTGTTATTTTAACCCAGTTAAAAGTTCAATGAGTCTATTTTATGGCCCATTTAGACCCGCTCGCCCGAAACATCTTCAAAAATGACCTAAAAATCAGTTTTCATCAAATTTTAGGAGTTCATATAATTGATTACGAGCTTTTCAACACGATAATATTGCAAAAGCTCAATTTATGTACTTTTTACTCAAATAAAAGTCCAACGGGACCATTTTACACCCCATTTAGACCCGCTCGCCCGAAATCTCTACAAATAGGACCGCAAAAAAAAGTTTTAATCAAATTGTAGGAGTTCATATCTTTGGTTATGAGCTTTTCAACACGATTATAATGCAAAAACTCAATTTTTATACTTTTTACTCGGATAAAAGTCCAACGGGTCCATTTTACGGCCTATTTAAATCTGCTTGTTCCAAACCTCTACATAAAGGATCGCAAAACAAGTTTTAATCAAAACTTATGAGTTCATATCATTGATTACGATCTTTTCAACACTACTGAATTGCAAAAATTCAATTTCCATTCTTTTCCTCCGTTAAAAGTCCAACGGGTCTATTTTACGGCCCATTTAAACCCGCTCGCCCGAAACCTCTACAAAAAGGACCGAAAAACAGGTTTTAATCAAATTTTAGGAGTTCTTATAATTGATTACGAGCTTTTCAACAAGATTATATTGCAAAAACTCAATTTCTCTATTTTTTACTTAGTTAAAAGTCCAACGGGTCTATTTTACGGCCCATTTAGCGCCGCTTGCCCGAAACCTCTACAAAAAAGGACCGAAAAAAAGTTTTAATCAAATTTTATTAGTTCATATAATTGATTACGAGCTTTTCAACACGATTATATTGCAAAAGCTCAATTTATGTACTTTTTACTAAGTTAAAAGTCCAACAAGTCCATTTTACGGCCTATTTAGACCCGCTTGTCCCAAACCTCTACAAAAAGGACCGAAGACATGTTTTAATCAAATTTTAGGAGTTCAAATATATGATTACGAGCTTTTCAAAAATATTATATTGCAAAAAATCAATTTCTTTCTTTTTTACTCAGTTAAAAGTCCGACGAGTCCATTCTACGGCTCATTTAGACCCGCTCTCCCGAAACCTCTACAAAAAGGACCGGAAAACAAGTTTAAATAAATTTTAGGACTTCATATCATTGATTACGATCTTTTCAACAAGCTTGTATCACAAAAACTCAATTTATGTACTTTTTACTCAGTTAAAAGTCCAACGGGTCCATTTTATGGCCCATTTAGACCCGCTCGTCCGAAACCTCTACAAAAAGGACCGCAAAAATTTTTAATAAAAACTTAATAGTTCATATCATTGATTACGAGCTTTTCAAAAAGATTTTATTGCAAAAACTCAATTTCTATATTTTTTACTGAGTTAAAAGTCCAACGGGTGCATTTTAAGGCCCATTTAGACCCGCTCGCCCGAAACCTCTACAAAAAGGACCGAAAACATGTTTTATTCAAATTTTAGGAGTTCATATAATTGATTACGAGCTTTTCACCAAGATTATATTCCAAAAACTCAATTTCTGTATTTTTTACTCAGTTAAAAGTCCAACTGGTCCATTTTACGGACCATTTAGACCCGCTCGCCCGAAACCTCTACAAAAAGGACCGAAAAACAAGTTTTAATCAAAACTTAGGAGTTGATATCATTGATTACGAGCTTTTCAACACTATTGTATTGCAAAAACTCAATTTCTGTTCTTTTAACCCAATTAAAAGTCCAACGGGCCCATTTAGACACGCTCGCCCGAAACCTCTTCAAAAATGACCAAAAAACAAGTTTTAATCAAAACTTAGGAGTTTATATCATTGATTACGAGCTTTTCAACACTATTGTGTTGCAAAAACACAATTTCTGTTCTTTTAACCCAGTTAAAAGTCTAACGAGTTCATTTTAACGCCTATTTAGACCCGCTCGCCCGAAACCTCTTCAAAAATGACCTAAAAATCAGTTTTGATCAAATTTTAGGGGTTCATATAATTGATTACTAGCTTTTTAATTAGATTATATTTTCAAAGATCAATTTATGTACTTTTACTCAAATAAAAGTCCAACAGGACCATTTTACGGCCCATTTAGACCCGCTCACCCGAAACCTCTACAAAAAGGACCGAAAAACATGTTTTAATCAAATTTTAGGACTTCATATCATTGATTACGATCGTTTCAACAGAATTATATTGAAAAACTCCAATTATGTACTTTTTACTAAGTTTAATGTCCAAGGGTCCATTTTACGACCCATTTAGACCTGCTCGTCCGAAAAATCTTTCCAACGGGTCCATTTTACGACCCATTTAGACTGCTAATAAAATTTAATCAAAACTTAGGAGTTCATATCATTGATTACGATCTTTCCAACGGGTCCATTTTATGGCACATTTAGACCCGCTCGTACGAAACCTCTACAAAAAGGACCGAAAACAAGTTTTGATCCAATTTTACGAGTTCATATAATTGATTACGAGCTTTTCAACAAGATTATATTGCAAAAACTCAAATTCGGTATTTTTTACTTAGTTAAAAGTCCAACGGGTCCATTTTACGCCCATTTAGACCCGCTCGCCCGAAACCTCTACAAAAAGGACCGAAAAACAAGTTTTAATCAAATTTTAGGACTTCATATCATTGATTACGATCTTTTCAACACGATTATATTGCAAAAACTCAGTTTTTGTACTTTTTACTCAGTTTAAAGTCGAACGGGTCAATTTTACGGCCTATTTAGACCCCATCGTCCGAAACCTCTAGAAAAAAGACCGCAAATCAAGTTTTAATCAAAACTTAGGAGTTCATATCATTGATTATGAGCTTTTCAAGACTATTGTATTGCAAAACTTTGATTTTTGTTCTTTTTACTCGGTTAAAAGTCCACCGAGTCCATTTTAAGGCCCATTTAGCCCCGCTCGCCCGAAACCTCTACAAAGAGGACCGGAAAACAAGTTTTTATCAAATTCTAGGAGTTCATATCATTGAATACGAGCTTTTCAACACTATTGTGTTGCAAAAACTAAATTTTTTTCTTTTAACCCAGTTAAAAGTCCAACGGGTCCATTTTAACGCCTATTTAGACCCGCTCGCCCGAAACCTCTTCAAAATGACCGAAAACAAGTTTTAATCAAATATTAGGAGTTCATATAATTGATTACAAGCTTTTCACCAAGATTATATTCCAAAACTCAATTTCTGTATTTTTTTCTAAGTTAAAAGTCCAACTGGTCCATTTTATGGACCATTTAGACCCGCTCGCCCAAAACATCTACAAAATGGACCGAAAAACAAGATTAATCAAAATTTAGGACTTTAAATCATTGATTACAATCTTTACAACACGATTATATTGCAAAAAACTCAATTTATGTACTTTTTACTCAGTTAAAAGTCCAACGGGTGCATTTTACGGCCCATTTAGACCCGCTCGTCCGAAACCTCTACAAAAGGACCACAAAACAAGTTTTAATCAAAACTTAAGAGTTTATATCATTGATTACGAGCTTTTCAACAAGATTATATTGAAAAAACTCAATTTCTGTATTTTTGACTAGTTAAAAGTCCAACGGGTCCATTTTAAGGTCCATTTAGACCCGCTCACCAGAAAACTCTACAAATAGGACCGAAAACATGTTTTAATCAAACTTTAGGAGTTCATATCTTTGATTACGAGCTTTTCAACACGATTATATTGCAAAAACACAATTTTTATACTTTTTACTCAGCTAAAAGTCAAACGGGTCCATTTTAGGGCCTATTTAGACTCGCATGTCCCAAACCACTATAAAAGGACCGCAAAACAAGTTTTAATCAAAACTTATGAGTTCATATCATTGATTACGATCTTTTCCACAGTATTGTATTTCAAAATTTCAATTTCTGTTCTTTTTACCCAGTTAAAAGTCCAACGGGTCCATTTTAAGGCCCACTTAGACCTGCTAGCCCGAAACCTCTACAAAAACGACCAAAAACATGTTTTAATCAAAATTTAGTAGTTCATATATTTGATTACGAGCTTTTCAACAAGATTATATTGCAAAAACTCAATTTCTGTATTTTTTACTTAGTTAAAAGTCCAACGTGTTCATTTTACGGCCCATTTAGTCCCGCTCGCCCGAAACCTCTACAAAAAGGACCGAAAAACAAATTTAATCAAAACTTAGGAGTACATATCATTGATTACGAGCTTTTCAACAGTAACACCCCAATTTTGGGCTTGGAAGTTTAGGGTCTGAACCGGACCGGTCTGATTTTCGGTTCGAATATAAAAGGTGGTTTTAGGGAAAGCCTAGTTCGGGATGCTTTAAAAATATGGAAAAATATCTAAAAAACCTTTTTTAATATATATAAGAGATTGGTGAAATCAATTTTACAAAGTAAGGTTAGGAAGTGCAACATTTCGAAATAGTGACTAAAATGTAATTTTTGAAAAGTTCAGTGGTGACTGTTTTGTAAGGATTGAAACTTTGAATCTTTAAGGAGCTAATTTACCCCAGGAAGGATTTCTCCAGATTTTTCTTAGATTTAATGATTTTATTAATGTTTAATTAATTAAAGGAAAAGAGGGAAACCATATTTTAGCTTTTCATAACTAACTTTCTTAAAAACTTTCTCATCTCATTTTCTCTCAAAATTCCCTCAGCCAAACACATTTCCACAACAACATTTCTTTTGATTTTCACACTAAATGATGAGGTTTCAATCATCAATTGATTCCTAATCCTTTCTACATCAAAACCTCTTGATTTGCTTATTGAATTTTCAAGGATTTTGGCTCTAATCAAGGAGAAATCTACATTTAGAGGTAAGGATGTTCTTCTCCTCTAAATACTCAGTTCTTTACTGAAATTACCAAGTTCCCAATCCTTAAATTAAGTTTTATGAAAGGTTTTAATGTTGTGATCTTGATTTTGGCTTAAAACTCAAGATTTGGATTAAATCTTGAAGAATTTCGTGGTGATTGTTTGGGCTCTGTTTTGAGATGGCTTTTTAATGTATTTTGGATGTTTAATGATGTGTAATTGAGGTTTAATCAATGCAATCCCGAATAGGTTGAATTTCCTAAGTTTTTGCTTATGAAAATGGTGGTTTTTGGGGTGATCTTGGTGTTCTGTTATAGCTAGAGGTATAAGGACGAGTTTAGGTTCTTTTTGGATGTTAATTTATGTTTAAGAATGTCTAGAAGTGATGGATCTTGGCTGGGTAATGTGGTGGAAGAGTTTGGAAGTGATTTCAGTTGTGTTTGGTAGCCGAAATGTTAGATTTGGTGAGAGCAGCGAGATTAGGTGTAATGGCTGAAGATTTTAATGCATGATGATGCATTAATCCTCTGATTTGATGTGTTTAAAACAGGGGAGACATCTTCGGATCCTTGTGGTGTTGATCCGGAGGCTTGAACGGCGTTTCGGCAAGCTTGCGAAACGGAATTAGTGAGTGAAGTTGGGATTTCCAGCTTTGTAATGAATGTTTGAAGGTTTGGGAGCTTAGTTTAAGTCTAAGCAACTTAACTAAGCTCAAGAGTAAGTTTTCGGGAAAACTCTCTCTTTGATGAACCATGAGATGGTTGGATGCAATGAATTTAATTTGCATGTTTAAATTCTGTTTTGAAAGCATGTTTTAGCATGATTAATGCTGGTTTTAAAAGCCATTTGTTGAAGGATGCTCAAGGTAAGAGATCCTTGGTTTGTTATGGATAAATGTGGTTTTGATGCATAGTGATGCATGATGGTTTAATGGCTTTGATTAATGCTTTAAAACAGTGGATTGTTGATGATAAATGATGTATATTGGCAAGTGATGTAATGGTTTTAAAGTACTTGAATCGGATATAGTTAGCTGGCTATAGAATTGGGTGCATCGTGAATAAAGTCGCCTTGGATGTTGAGGGGTTGTAATTGTACCGTAAACTCCATCCAAGTACACTAACGAGATGGTTAAGATCACAATGGTGGTTAAAAGGCCATGTGTGAATCTTGTGTTGTGTGTCCCGTGTTCTCGTTAGTGATGTTATACAACTACCGATGAGTGATGTGGAGGGGTTGTGATTGTACCATTAAACTCCATCACGAGTGTTGAGGGGTTGTGATTGTACCGGTAAACTCCACCTTGTGTGTTCGGTAGTGTGTATGAAGCGTATGGGACAACACTTGTAATCCGTGTATCCGATTATGTTTTATGTTGAAAATGGTTATGGTTTATCACTTGGAAGCCAATATGACATGTTGATGTTAATGAAGCATGAGATGCTTGTTGTGTATGCATTGTTGCACGAGAAATGATGTTTATGAGTTTAAAGGCCTTATGAAAGGTGTTTTATAAAATGCATTATTGTGTTGTTTCTTTAGAGCATGCCTCACTAAGAAATTGTGCTTACGCTCTCTTTCTTGAACCAATAATGCAGAGAATTGAGTGTTTTGAGGGCAGCAAGGAGGCTAAGAATCCAAGGGAAAGCTAAGCTCATGTATGGTGACTTTTTCACACATTATTAGTTTTTTGGTATTTGGCAATGGGAACCTAGGTTGTGTTTTGGGAGATGTTTTGGACTCCCTAAGTGTGGCATGATGCCTTTAATGTTTTGGACTTGTAAATGGCCATTTTGGTGTTTGCATTGATGATTTGATGATTGGTTGGTTTTGAATATTAGGATGCATGCCTATAGACTTGTGGATTTTCCTAATTGATGCCATGAATGAGTTTTGATGATGCAAATGTGTACCTTATATGTATGATGACTTGTTGGCATGATTAGGAGGTCATTAGGTTGTGATTGAGTGGATAAATGCATGTTAAACCAGCAAATTCTGCACTTTCTGGGCAATCCGTATCGGAACGGGCCCTAGCGTTTCGAAACGGGGGCCTGTAATGGCCTTCGTGTATCGAAACGGGTAGAGGTTGTTCCGAAACGTTTTGGCCACTGCCAGGGCCTGTTTCGATACATGTCTCAAAACGAACCCGCATTTCGGAACGGTCAACCCCGTTCCGAAACAGTTGACCGTTGGGCACTGATTTGAATGGTTTTGTGGTTTGCAAGTTTTACGTTTTAGTCCTGAATTTGTATTTGCAATTGAGTGAGTTTGAGATGTCTGATTGAAGTGAAATTTGACAGGGAAGCATGTAATATGACTAATTTGGTATTGGTAACGTAAAAATCAGTTAAGTCCTCTTAATTTTCAGAATTTACATTTTGGTCCCTAATAGTTGTAATTTGTGCAATTGAGCCCCTTAATGTAATCCGATCGTTGTGCTTTTCAAGTATGTGTTTCTCAAGAGTACACTTAGGTTTAATGTGCATCTAGACAAGACTAAAAAGAAAAAAAGGGTCGTTAATCAAGGTTGACTTTCAGGTTGACTTTGGTTTTCCCTGTATAATCTTCATAGTCCGGGTCAACCGTCTAGGCCGGGCTAAGGGGGTTACATTTGGTGGTATCATAGTTGAGTTCTCGAGTAAACGAGAATGGTTGTGTGGGTGATGTATGAATGATTGCATGATATGTTTTTTTAAGTGAAAGTTTGATGCATGAATTGTAAGTATGTTGCAGTTGTGATGTTATGCTGTGTTGAAGCATGTTAGAGGGACCCATTGCCATATCAAAACTAATGAAATGAATTGATTTTGAAAAATGAGCTTGAGTGCTTGGATTACTTACCTTGTTGAGCCTAATTATGTTTATTGCATTTGTGTTAGTGCATTGTTTTAGTGAATGAGACCTCGTAGAGAGACGAGAGTTAATACGCGAGCTATGGCTCAGAACGAGAATGAGGAGAATGCTGATAATGTTGTGGATCTGCCTCCTCCCCTGGTGGTGGACCACCTGGCGGTGATGGTGTTGGGGGTGAGAATGCTGGTGTCGGTGCTGGTGCTGGGGTCGTTGGACCTGATGGTGTTCAAGGGCAAGCTGCTCCTGACATGACTGTTTTGATACAGGCTATTGCTGGAGCCTTTCAGGCGGCAGTAGCTGGAGCTCATGGAGCTGGGTATCAGGGAGATGCTAATGCGAGATTACCTTTGGAACGTCTGCGTAGTCTGGGAGGGACTGAGTTCAGAGGTTTGTCCGCTGAGGGTTCCGAATCTTGGTTGGAAAGTACCAAGAGGATATTGGGACAGATGAACTGCAATGATGTGCAGAAGTTAGGATGTGTGGTATTGCTGTTGCATGATGATGCGTATACCTGGGGAACGACCACTGTCTCCGGAATGGAGGAAGCTGATGTGACTTGGACGATCTTCCTGAACGCGTTCAAGCGAAAGTATCTAGGTGTGCGATACCTGGATGAAAAGAAAAGAGAGTTCATGTCTCTTACGCAAGGGAGCATGACGGTGGCTGAGTACGAGATTCAGTTTGTCCGTCTCAGTCAATATGCACCTGAGCTTATCCCTGATGAGCGGGAGAGGTGTGAGTGTTTCCGATATGGTTTGGTGTCGGATGTAAAGACCTTTATGCTTGCAGCTGAGTACACGGATTTTGATGTGCTGGTTAGTAGGGCGAAGGATATTGAGCAGAACCTTGGTTTGTCTTCCAAGAGTGCTGGTTCTGGTCCGGGCAAGAGAGCTGCTGAGTATAGTTCCGGTGGTGGACGGAACAAGAGAGGACGAGATAGGAGATATCAGTCTTCTGCTAGGCGTGGTAATGGAGGGCATGTTGCGCCTGTTCAGGAAGACAGGGCGAGAGCTGATCAAAACACAAGCTGGGCGTGTGGATCGCGTGGTCATTTGAGGCGTGATTGTCCTCGGGCAGCGAGAGAGGTGCAGGCTCCTGTGGTAGTGACGGGTAATTCGTGCTGGAATTGTGGTTCGGCAGACCACATGAAGAGGGAGTGTTCTCTGTTGGCCGGTGGTGGTCAGGGACGTGCTCCTGGAGTTGATGCACCACAGAGAGGTCGTGGGTGCGGCCGTGGTAACTTCCAGTGCAGAGATGATAGCAGAAGGAATGTGGCGCATGTGGTGGTTGTCCAACCTGAGGGTGGTGGCCAGGCTCGAGTGTATGCGTAGCGAGAAGGGAGGAATGACACGGATGTGATCGCATGTACCTTCACTTTGCAATCCTTGTCATTACTTTCCTTGATTGATTATGTATCTACACATTCATACATATTGCGTGAACATGCTCAATTGCTTGGTTTGCCTGTTGAGTCGTTGGATGTTGGTATGCGTGTAACTAGTTCCTTTGGTGAGACCGTTGTGACACGGAAGTTGTATAGAAGATGTCCCTTGGTTGTGCAAGATCATGTTTTTCATGTTGATCTGGAGTTGCCATTCTATGGTTTTGATGTAATCCTTGGTATGGATTGGCTTGTTGAACATCGAGCTGTGGTAGATTTTGAGAACAAGCGAGTTTCGTTGAAGCTTGCGGATGATTATGAGGTAGTGGTGGTTGGTGAGAATGTGAAGTTTCTTGCCAATGTGGTGTCTTCCTTGGAGGCAAGCCGAATGCTGAGACAAGGGTGTGAGGCCTACCTAGCCTTTATGATGAATCCTAGCTCTAAAAAGTTGCGAGTTCATGATATCAGGACTGTGCGAGAGTTTCCTGGTGTGTTTCCGGAGGAGTTACCTGGATTGCCTCCTAATCGAGAAGTGGAGTTTGGGATTGAGCTGTATGAAAATACAACTCTGGTTTCCATTACTCCTTATCGAATGGCGCTTAAGGAGTTGAAGGAGCTGAAGACGCAACTTTAGGAGTTGCTTGACCGTGGTTTCATTCGGCCGAGTGTGTCACCTTGGGGAGCACTGGTCTTGTTTGTGAAGAAAAAGGATGGCACTATGAGAATGTGCATCGACTACCGTCAGCTGAACAAGTTGACTATCAAGAATCGGTATCCATTGCCGAGGATTGATGATCTTTTTGATCAATTTCGGGGAGCGGCTGTGTTCTCTAAGATTGACTTAAGGTCAGGTTATTACCAGTTGAAGGTGAAGGATGTGGATGTGCCAAAGACAGCCTTCAGAACGAGGTATGGGCATTATGAGTTCCTTGTGATGTCGTTTGGTTTGACGAATGCTCCTGCAGCTTTTATGGACATGATGAATAGAGTGTTAAATGAGTATTTGGACAAGTTTGTTGTGGTGTTCATTGATGATATCCTTGTGTACTCTCGTACTGAGGAGGAGAATGAGGGGCATTCGAGGATTGTGTTGCAGGCTTTGTTGGAAAATCAGCTTTATGCTAAGCTAAGCAAGTGTGAATTCTGGCTTAGAGAAGTTGTGTTCCTTGGACATGTGGTTTCTGCTGAGGGGATTCGTGTTGATCCTCAGAAGATTGAGGCAGTGATGAATTGGAAGCCTCCTAAGTCTATTCATGAAGTCCGTAGTTTCCTTGGTTTGGCAGGATACTATCGGAGGTTCATGGATGGATTTTCGAAGATTGCTGCACCTTTGACGAAGTTGTTGCAGAAGGATGTCAAGTATGAGTGGACGGAAGCGAGACATCAGGCTTTCGAGAAGCTTAAGGCAGCTTTGACGCAAGCTCCTATCTTGGTTCAGCCTGAATCAGGGAAAGAGTTTGTGGTGTACAGTGACGCATCCTATGTTGGGTTGGGGTGTGTGTTGATTCAAGAGGGTAAGGTGGTGGCTTATGCATCGCGCCAGTTGAAGGTGCATGAGCGCAATTATCCTACGCATGACATTGAGTTAGCTGTGGTGGTTTTTGCTTTGAAAATCTGGAGACATTACCTGTACGGTGAGAAGTGTACGGTGTACACGGATCACAAGAGTTTGAAGTATCTGATGTCTCAGAAAGAGTTGAATCTTAGGCAACGACGTTGGGTGGAGTTGCTTAAAGATTACGATCTAACGATCGAGTACCATCCGGGCAAAGCTAATGTTGTAGCGGTTGCATTGAGTAGGAAATTGGCAGTGGAGTTGAGGGCTATGTTTGCCAGCTTGAGCATTTCACGAGATGGCGGTCTTGTGGCTGAGTTGCAAGTGAAACCATCCTTGGTTCAGTTGATTAAGGATAAGCAGTTGTTGGATGATTCCTTGGTGCCACATGTTCAGGATATTGCTGAGGATAGGCCATCAGATTTTTGCTTTAATGATGATGGAGTTTTATGTTTTGGGAGTCGGATAGTAGTGCCCAATGATGCTGAGTTGAGGCGTGCTATTTTGACTGAAGCTCATAGTAGTCCTTTTACTATGCACCCTGGTAGTACTAAGATGTATCGTGATCTTAGAGATGAGTACTATTGGGTGGGTTTGAATAAAGATGTTGTTGATTATGTGAGCAAGTGCATGGTTTGTCAGGGAGTTAAGGCTGAGCATCAGTTTCCTTCTGGGTTGTTGCAACCGTTGAGGATTCCTTAGTGGAAGTGGGAAAGGATTACCATGGACTTTGTGTCTGGTTTACCTTTGTCGCCATCGAAGAAGAATTCGGTGTGGGTGATTGTGGATCGCCTGACGAAGTGTGCGCATTTCTTACCTGTGCATACCGTGTATACTTTGGATAAGCTTGCAGAGCTGTACATTGATGAGATTGTGCGGCTGCATGGTGTGCCAAAGTCTATAGTGTCGGATAGGGATCCGAGGTTTACATCGCGTTTCTGGGAATGTTTGCATCAAGTTTTGGGTACACGGTTGAATTTCAGTACTTCTTATCATCCACAGTCGGATGGACAGTCTGAGCGTGTTATCCAAGTGCTGGAGGATATGTTGAGGTGCTGTGTGATTGAGTTTCAGGGCTCTTGGGAGAAGCATTTGCCTTTGGTGGAATTTGCTTATAACAATAGCTACCAGGAAAGTATTCAAATGGCACCTTATGAAGCCTTGTACGAGAGGAAGTGCAAGACTCCTCTTTGTTGGGCTGAAACAGGACAGAAGTTGGTTTCAATGCCAGCTTTGTTGAAAGGAACCACCGAGAAGGTGAAGCTCATTTGTGAGCGATTGAAGGCAGCTTTTGATCGACAGAAGTCTTACGCGGATTTGAAGCGTAAGGAGATTGAGTATGCAGTAGGTGACCGTGTGTTTTTGAAAGTTTCGCCTTGGAAAAAGGTGATGAGGTTTGGCCGAAAGGAGAAGTTGAGCCCTAGGTACATTGGAGCATACGAGGTGATTGAGCGTGTGGGTTCTGTTGCGTACAAGTTGAGGTTGCCGCAAGAGTTGGAAAAGATTCATGATGTGTTTCATGTCTCTATGCTGCGGAGGTATAGATATGATCCTTCGCATGTTATGCCTGTGGAGGAAGTGGAGTTGAATCCAGACTTGACCTATGATGAGGAGCCGGTGGAAATTCTGGATTCAGACAGTAAAGTTCTTCGGGGCAAGACCATTGATTTGGTAAAGGTGATGTGGAAGCATCGTGGTGTAGAAGAAGCCACGTGGGAAAGGAAGGATGACATGTTGAAGCAGTTTCCGTACCTTTTTCCTCCAGGTAAATTTCGAGGACGAAATTTCTTAAGGGGGGAGAGTTGTAACACCCCAATTTTGGGCTTGGAAGTTTAGGGTCTGAACCGGACCGGTCTGATTTTTTGTTCGAATATAAAAGATGGTTTTAGGGAAAGCCTAGTTCGGGATGCTTAAAAAATTTGGAAAAATATCTAAAAATCCTCTTTTAATATATATAAGAGAGTGGTGAAATCAATTTTACAAAATAAGGTTAGGAAGTGCAACATTTCGAAATAGTGACTAAAATGTAATTTTTGAAAAGTTCAGTGGTGACTGTTTTGTAAGGATTGAAACTTTGAATCTTTAAGGAGCTAATTTACCCAAGGGAGGATTTCTCCAGATTTTTCTTAGATTTAATGATTTTATTAATGTTTAATTAATTAAAGGAAAAGAGGGAAACCATATTTTAGCTTTTCATAACTAACTTTCTTAAAAACTTTCTCATCTCATTTTCTCTCAAAATTCCCTCAGCCAAACACATTTCCACAGCAACATTTCTTCTGATTTTCACACTAAATGATGATGTTTCAATCATCAATTGATTCCTAATCCTTTCTACATCAAAACCTCTTGATTTGCTTATTGAATTTTCAAGGATTTTGGCTCTAATCAAGGAGAAATCTACATTTAGAGGTAAGGATGTTCTTCTCCTCTAAATACTCAATTCTTTACTGAAATTACCAAGTTTCCAATCCTTAAATTAAGTTTTATGAAAGGTTTTAATGTTGTGATCTTGATTTTGGCTTAAAACTCAAGATTTGGATTAAATCTTGAAGAATTTCGTGGTGATTGTTTGGGCTCTATTTTGAGATGGCTTTTTAATGTATTTTGGATGTTTAATGATGTGTAATTGAGGTTTAATCAATGCAATCCCGAATAGGTTGAATTTCCTAAGTTTTTTCTTATGAAAATGGTGGTTTTTGGGGTGATCTTGGTGTTCTGTTATAGCTGGAGGTATAAGGACGAGTTTAGGTTCTTTTTGGATGTTAATTTATGTTTAAGGATGTCTAGAAGTGATGGATCTTGGCTGGGTAATGTGGTGGAAGAGTTTAAAAGTGATTTCAGTTGTGTTTGGTAGCCGAAATGTTAGATTTGGTGAGAGCAGCGAGTTTAGGTGTAATGGCTGAAGATTTTAATGCATGATGATGCATTAATCCTCTGCTTTGATGTGTTTAAAACAGGGGAGACATCTTCGGATCCTTGTGGTGTTGATCTGGAGGCTTGAACGGCGTTTCGGCAAGCTTGCGAAACGGAATTGGTGAGTGAAGTTGGGATTTCCAGCTTTGTAATGAATGTTTGAAGGTTTGGGAGCTTAGTTTAAGTCTATGCAACTTAACTAAGCTCAAGAGTAAGTTTTCGGGAAAACTCTCTCTTTGATGAACCATGAGATGGTTGGATGCAATGAATTTAATTTGCATGTTTAAATTCTGTTTTGAAAGCATGTTTTAGCATGATTAATGCTGGTTTTGAAAGCCATGTGTTGAAGGATGCTCAAGGTAAGAGATCCTTGGTTTGTTATGGATAAATGTGGTTTTGATGCATAGTGATGCATGATGGTTTAATGGCTTTGATTAATGCTTTAAAACAGTGGATTGTTATTGATAAATGATGTATATTGGCAAGTGATGTAATGGTTTTAAAGTACTTGAATCAGATATAGTTAGCCGGCTATAGGATTGGGTGCACTGTGAATAAAGTCGCCTTGGATGTTGAGGGGTTGTAATTGTACCGTAAACTCCATCCAAGTACACTAACGAGATGGTTAAGATCACAATGGTGGTTAAAAGGCCATGTGTGAATCTTGTGTTGTGTGTCCCGTGTTCTCGTTAGTGATGTTATACAACTACCGATGAGTGATGTGGAGGGGTTGTGATTGTACCGTTAAACTCCATCACGTGTGTTGAGGGGTTGTGATTGTACCGGTAAACTCCACCTTGTGTGTTCGGTAGTGTGTATAAAGCGTATGGGACAACGCTTGTAATCCGCGTATCCGATTGTGTTTTATGTTGAAAATGGTTATGGTTTATCACTTGGAAGCCAATATGACATGTTGATGTTAATGAAGCATGAGATGCTTGTTGTGTATGCATTGTTGCACGAGAAATGATGTTTATGAGTTTAAAGGCCTTATGAAAGGTGTTTTATAAAATGCATTATTGTGTTGTTTCTTTAGAGCATGCCTCACTAAGAAATTGTGCTTACGCTCTCTTTCTTGAACCAATAATGCAGAGAATTGAGTGTTTTGAGGGCAGCAAGGAGGCTAAGAATCCAAGGGAAAGCTAAGCTCATGTATGGTGACTTTTTCACACATTATTAGTTTTTTGGTATTTGGCAATGGGAACCTAGGTTGTGTTTTGGGAGATGTTTTGGACTCCCTAAGTGTGGCATGATGCCTTTAATGTTTTGGACTTGTAAATGGCCATTTTGGTGTTTGCATTGATGATTTGATGATTGGTTGGTTTTGAATATTAGGATGCATGCCTATAGACTTGTGGATTTTCCTAATTGATGCCATGAATGAGTTTTGATGATGCAAATGTGTACCTTATATGTATGATGACTTGTTGGCATGATTAGGAGGTCATTAGGTTGTGATTGAGTGGATAAATGCATGTTAAACCAGCAAATTCTGCACTTTCTGGGCAATCCGTATCGGAACGGGCCCTAGCATTTTGAAACGGGGCCCTGTAATGACCTTCGTGTATCGAAACGGGTAGAGGCCGTTCCGAAACATTTTGGCCACTTCCAGGGCCTGTTTCGATACAGGTCTCAAAACGAACCCGCATTTCGGAACGGTCAACCCCGTTCCAAAACAGTTGACCGTTGGGCACTGATTTGAATGGTTTTGTGGTTTGCAAGTTTTACGTTTTAGTCCTAGAATTTGTATTTGCAATTGAGTGAGTTTGAGATGTCTGATTGAAGTGAAATTTGACAAGGAAACATGTAATATGACTAATTTGGTATTGGTAACGTAAAAATCAGTTAATTCCTCTTAATTTTCAGAATTTACATTTTGGTCCCTAATCGTTGTAATTTGTGCAATTGAGCCCCTTAATGTAATCCGATCGTTGTGCTTTTCAAGTATGTGTTTCTCAAGAGTACGCTTAGGTTTAATGTGCATCTAGACAAGACTAAAAAGGAAAAAAGGTCGTCAATCAAGGATGACTTTCGGGTTGACTTTGGTTTTCCCCGTGTAATCTTCATAGTCCGGGTCAACCGTCTAGGTCGGGCTAAGGGGGTTACATCAACACTATTGTATTGCAAAAACTCGATTTATGTTCTTTTAACACAGTTAAAAGTCCAATGGGTCCATTTTAAGGACCATTTAGACCAGCTCGCCCGAAACCTCTTCAAAAATGACCGAAAAACAAGTTTTAATCAAATTACAAGAGTTCATATAATTGATTACGAGCTTTTCAAAAAGATTATATTGAAAAAACTCAATTTTTGTATTTTTTACTCAGTTAAAAGTCCAACGGGTCCATTTAGACCCGCTCGCCCGAAACCTCTACAAAAAGGACCAAAAAACATGTTTAATCAAATTTTAGGACTTCATATCATTGATTATTATCTTTTCAACACGATTATATTGCAAAAACTCAATTTATGTACTTTTTACTTAGTTAAAAGTCCAACGGGTCCATTTTACGGCCCATTTAGACCCGTTCATCCGAAACCTCTACAAAAAGAACCGCAAAACAAGATTTAATCAAAATTTAGGGGTTCATATCATTGATTACGAGCTTTCAGCTAGATTATATTGCAAAAACTCAATTTCTGTATTTTTTACTGAGTTAAAAGTCCAATGGGTCCATTTTTAAGGCCTATTTATGTATTTTAACGCTCATTTAGACCCACTCGCCCGAAACTTCTTAAAAAATAACCGAAAAACAAGTTTTAATCAAATTTGAGGAGTTCATATAATTGATTACGAGCTTTTCAACAAGATTATATTGAAAAAATTAAATTTCTGTATTTTTTACTCAGTTAAAAGTTCAACGGGTACATTTTAAAGCCCAATTAGACACGCTCGCCCGAAACCTCTACAAAAAGGACCGAAAAACATGTTTTAATAAAATTTTAGGAGTTCATATCAATGATTACCATCTTTCCAACATAATAATATTGCAAGAACTCAAATTATGTACTTTTTACTAAGTTTTAATTTCAAAGGGTCCATTTTACGGCCCATTTAGACCCGCTCGTCCGAAACCACTACAAAAAGGACCGCAAATCAAGTTATAATCAAAACTTATGAGTTCATATCATTGATTACGAGCTTTTCAACACTATTGAATTGCAAAATTTCAATTTCTGTTCTTTTAACCCAGTTAAAAGTCCAACGGGTCCATTTGAAGGCCCATTTAGATCCGCTCGCCCGTAACCTCTTAAAAATGACCGAAAAATAAGTTTTAATCAAATTTTAGGAGTTCATATAATTGATTACGAGCTTTTTAACAAGATTATACAGCAAAAACTCAATTTCTGTATTTTTTACTCAGTTAAAAGTCCAACAGGTCCATTTTACGGTCCATTTATACCCGCTCTCCCGAAACCTCCACAAAAAGGACCGAAAAACAAGTTTTAATCAAACATTAGGACTTCATATCATTGATTACGATCTTTTCAACACGATTATATTGCAAAAACTCATTTTGTACTTTTTACACAGTTTAAAGTCCAACGGGTCCATTTTACGGCCCATTTAGACACTCTCGTTTGAAACCTTTACAAAAAAGACCGCAAATCAAGTTTTAATCAAAACTTAGGTGTTCATATCATTGATTATGAGCTTTTCAACAATATTGTATTGCAAAAATTCAATTTTTGTTCTTTTTACTCAGTTAAAAGTCCAACGAGTCCATTTTAAGGCCCATTTAGCCCCGCACACCCGAAACCTCTACAAAGAGGACCAAAAACAAGTTTTGATCAAATTTTAGGAGTTCATATAATTGATTACGATCTTTTCAACACGATAATATTGAAAAAGCTCAATTTATGTACTTTTTACTCAATTAAAACTCTGACGGGACCATTTTGCGGCCCATTTAGACCTGCTCGCCCGAAATCTCTACAAAAAGGACCGCAAAAAAGTTTTAACCAAATTTTAGGAGTTCATATCTTTGAATACGAGCTTTTCAACACTATTGTGTTGCAAAAACTAATTTTTTGTTATTTTAACACAGTTAAAAGTCCAACGGGTCCATTTTAACGCCCATTTAGACCCGCTCGCCCGAAACCTCTTCAAAATGACCGAAAACAAGTTTTAATAAAAACTTAGGAGTTCATATAATTGATTACGAGCTTTTCAACAATATTGTATTGCAAAAACTCGATTTTTGTATTTTTTACTCAGTTAAATTTCCAACGAGTCCATGTTAATGCCCATTTAGACCCGCTCGCCCGAAACCTCTTCAAAAATGACCAAAAAACATGTTTTTATCAAATTTTAGGACTTCATATAATTGATTACGATCTTTTCAACAGAATTATATTACAAAAACTCAAATTATGTACTTTTTACTTAGTTAAAAGTCCAACGGGTCCATTTTACGGCCTATTTAGACCTGATTGTCCCAAACCTCTACAAAAATGATCGCAAAACAAGTTTTAATCAAAACTTATAAGTTCATATCTTTGATTAAGATCTTTTCAACACTATTGTATTGCAAAAATTCAATTTATGTTCTTTTTACTCAGTTAAAAGTCCAACGGGTCCATTTTACGGCCCATTTAGACCCACTCGCCCGAAACCTCTACAAAAAGGATCGAAAAACAAGTTTTAATCAAATTTTAGGAGTTCATATAATTGATTACGAGCTTTTCAACATGATTATATTCCAAAAACTCAATTTCTCTATTTTTTACTCAGTTAAAAGTCCAACGGGTCCATTTTACGGCCCATTTAGCCTCGCTCGCCCGAAACCTCTAAAAAGGACCGAAAAACAAGTTTTAATCAAATTTTAAGTGTTCATATAATTGATTACGAGCTTTTCAACACGATTATATTGCAAAAGCTCAATTCATGTACTTTTTACTCAATTAAAAGTCCAACGGAACTATTTTACGACCCATTTAGACCCGCTCGCCCGAAATATATACAAAAAGGACCGCAAAAAAGTTTTAATCAAAATTTAGGAGTTCATATCTTTGATTACGAGCTTTTCAACGCGATTATATTGCAAAAACTCAATTAATATACTTTTTACTAAGTTAAAAGTCTAACAGGTCCATTTTACGGCATATTTAGACCCGCTTGTCCCAAACCTCAACAAAAAGGACAGAAGACATGTTTTAATCAAATTTTAGGAGTTCTTATATATGATTAAGAGCTTCTCTACAAGATAAAATTGCAAAAACTCAATTTCTGTATTTTTTACCCATTTAAAAGTCCAACGGGTCCATTTTACGGCCCATTTAGAACCGCTCGCCCGAAACCTCTAGGAAAAGGACCGAAAAACAAGTTTTGATCAAAACTTAGGAGTTCATATCATTGATTATGAGCTTTTCAACACTATTGTATTGCAAAAACTCGATTTTTGTTCTTTTAACCATGTTAAAAGTCCAACGGGTCCATTTTAAGGCCCATTTAGACCCGCTCGCCCGAAACCTCTTCAAAAATGACCGAAAACAAGGTTTAATCAAATTTTAGAAGTTTATATAATTGATTACGAGCTTTTCAAAAATATTATATTGCAAAAACTCAATTTCTTTCTTTTTTGCTCAGTTTAAAGTCCAACGAGTCCATTTTACGGCCCATTTAGACCCGCTCTCCCGAAACCTCAACAAAAAGGACCAGAAAACATGTTTAATCAAATTTTAGGACTTCATATCATTGATTACGATCTTTTCAACACGATTATATTGTAAAAACTCAATTTATGTACTTTTTACTCAGTTAAAAGTTCAGCGGGTCCATTTTACGGCCCATTTAGACCCGCTCGTCCGAAACCTCTACAAAAAGGACCGCAAAACAAGTTATAATCAAAACTTAGGAGTTCATATCATTGATTACGAGCTTTTCAATACTTTTATGTTGCAAAAACTCAATTTATTTTCTTTTAACCCAGTTAAAAGTCCAACAGATCCATTTTTAGACCCATTTAGACCCGCTCGCCCGAAACCTCTTTAAAAAATGACCAGAAAACAAGTTTTAATAAAAACTTAGGAGTTCATATCATTGATTACGAGCTTTTCATCACTAATGTGTTGCAAAAACTCAATTTCTATTCTTTTAACCCAGTTAAAAGTCCAACGGGTGCATTTTAAGGTCCATATATATGATTAATAGCTTTTCAACAAGATTATATTGCAAAAATTCAATTTTTGTATTTTTTACTCAATTAAAAGTCAACGGGTCCATTTTACGGCCCATTTAGACTCGCTCGCCCGAAACCTCTACAAAAAGGACCGAAAAACAAGTTTTAATAAAAAATTAAGAGTTCATATCATTGATTTCGAGCTTTTCAACACTATTGTATTGCAAAAACTCAATTTCTGTTCTTTTAACCCAGATAAAAGTCCAAC
The DNA here is from genome assembly GCA_030270665.1 of Hibiscus trionum. Classification (NCBI taxonomy): domain Eukaryota; kingdom Viridiplantae; phylum Streptophyta; class Magnoliopsida; order Malvales; family Malvaceae; genus Hibiscus; species Hibiscus trionum. The sequence continues at coordinate 51,137,856 of BSYR01000020.1, read as the reverse complement.
GGGTCCATTTTAACGCCCATTTAGACCCACTCGCCCGAAACACAAGTTTTAATCAAAACTTAGTAGTTCATATCATTGATTACGAGCTTTTCAATACTATTGTGTTGCAAAAACTCAGTTTATGTTCTATTATCCTAGTTAAAAGTCCAATAGGTCCATTTTAAGGCCCATTTAGACCCGCTCGCCCGAAACCTCTTCAAAATGACAGAAAAACATGTTTTAATCAAATTCTAGGAGTTCATATGATTGATTACGAGCTTTTCAACTAGATTATATTGCAAAAACTCAATTTCTATATTTTTTACTTAGTTAAAAGTCCAACGAGTCCATTTTAATGCCCATTTAAACATGCTCGCCCGAAACCTCTACAAAAAGGATCGAAAAACATGTTTTAATCAAATTTTAAGACTTCATATCATTGATTATGATCTTTTCAACAGAATTATATTGGAAAAACCCAAATTATGTACTTTTTACTCAGTTTAAAGTCTAACGGGTCCATTTTACGGCCCATTTAGACCCGCTCATTCGAAACCTCTACAAAAAGGACCGCAAATCAAGTTTTAATCAAAACTTAGGAGTTCATATCATTGATTACGAGCTTTTCAACACTATTGTATTGAAAATTTTTGATTTTTTTTCTTTTAACCCAGTTAAAAGTCCAACGAGTCCATTTTAAGGCCCATTTAGACCCGCTTGCCCGAAACCTCTTCAAAAATGACCAAAAAATCAGTTTTGATCAAATCTTACGAGTTCATATAATTGATTTCGAGCTTTTCAACATGATAATATTGCAAAAGCTCAATTTATGTACTTTTTACTCAATTAAAAGTCCAACGGGACCATTTTATGACCTATTTAGACTCGCTCGCACGAAATATCAACAAAAAAGACCGCAAAAAAGGTTTTAATCAAATTTTAGGAGTTCATATCTTTTATTACGAGTTTTTCAACACGATTATATTGCAAAAACTCAAATTTTATACTTTTACTCAGTTAAAAGTCCAACGGGTCCATTTTACGGCCTATTTAGACCCGCTTGTCCCAAACCTCTACAAAAAGGATCGCAAAACAAGCTTTAATCAAAAGTTATGAGTTCATATCATTGATTACGATCTTTTCAACACTATTGTATTGCAAAAATTCAATTCCTGTTCTTTTTACACAGTTAAAAGTCCAACAGGTCCATTTTAAAGCCCATTTAGACCCGCTTGCCCGAAACCTCTACAAAAAGGACCGAAAAACAAGTTTTAATCAAAACTTAGGAGTTCATATCATTGATTACGAGCTTTTCAACACTATTGTGTTGCAAAAACTCAATTTATGTTCTTTTAACCAAGATAAAAGTCCAACTGGTCCATTTTAACGCCCATTTAGACCCGCTCGCCCGAAACCTCGTCAAAAATGACCTAAAAATCAGTTTTAATCAAATTTTAGGAGTTCATATAATTGATTACGAGCTTTTCAACAATATTATATTGCAAAAGCTCAATTTATGTACTTTTTACTCAAATAAAAGTCCAACGGGACCATTTTACGGCCCATTTAGACCCGCTCGCCCGAAACCTCTATAAAACGGATCAAAAACATGTTTTAATCAAATTTTAGGACTTCATATCATTGATTACGATCTTTTCAACAGAATTATATTGCAAAAACTCAAATTATGTACTTTTTACTCAGTTTAAAGTCCAACGGGTCCATTTTACGGCCCATTTAGACCCGCTCGTCCGAAACCTCTACAAAAATTACCGCAAAACAAGTTTTAATCAAAACTTAGGAGTTCATATCATTGATTTCGAGCTTTTCAAAAAGATTATATTGCAAAACTCAATTTCTGTATTTTTTACTCAGTTAAAAGTCTAACGGGTCCATTTTACGGCCCATTTAGACCCGCTCACCCGAAACCTCTACAAAAAGGACCGAAAAACAAGTTTTATCAAATTTTAGGACTTCATATCATTGATTACGATCTTTTCAACACGATTATATTGCAAAAACTCAATTTATGTACTTTTTATTTAGTAAAAAGTCCAACGGGTCCATTTTACGGCCCATTTAGACCCGCTCGTCTGAAACCTCTTCAAAATGACAGAAAACAAGTTTTAATAAAAACTTAGGAGTTCATATAATTGATTACGAGCTTTTCAACAATATTGTATTGCAAAAACTCGATTTTTGTATTTTTTACTCAGTTAAATTTCCAACGAATCCATTTTAATGCCCATTTAGACCCGCTCGCCCGAAACCTCTTCAAAAATGACCGAAAAACATGTTTTTATCAAATTTTAGGACTTCATATAATTGATTACGATCTTTTCAACAGAATTATATTACAAAAACTCAAATTATGTACTTTTTACTCAGTTAAAAGTCCAACGGGTCCATTTTACGGCCTATTTAGACATGATTGTCCCAAACCTCTACAAAAATGATCGCAAAACAAGTTTTAATCAAAACTTATAAGTTCATATCTTTGATTAAGAACTTTTCAACACTATTGTATTGCAAAAATTCAATTTCTGTTCTTTTTACTCAGTTAAAAGTCCAACGGGTCCATTTTACGGCCCATTTAGACCCACTCGCCCGAAACCTCTACAAAAAGGATCGAAAAACAAGTTTTAATCAAATTTTAGGAGTTCATATAATTGATTACGAGCTTTTCAACAAGATTATATTGCAAAAACTCAATTTCTCTATTTTTTTACTCAGTTAAAAGTCCAACGGGTCCATTTTACGGCCCATTTAGACCCTCTCGTTTGAAACCTTTACAAAAAAGACCGCAAATCAAGTTTTAATCAAAACTTAGGTGTTCATATCATTGATTATGAGCTTTTCAACAATATTGTATTGCAAAAATTCAATTTTTGTTCTTTTTCCTCAGTTAAAAGTCCAACGAGTCCATTTTAAGGCCCATTTGGCCCCGCACACCCGAAACCTCTACAAAGAGGACCGAAAAACAAGTTTTGATCAAATTTTAGGAGTTCATATAATTGATTACGATCTTTTCAACACGATAATATTGAAAAAGCTCAATTTATGTACTTTTTACTCAATTAAAACTCTGACGGGACCATTTTACGGCCCATTTAGACCTGATCGCCCGAAATCTCTACAAAAAGGACCGCAAAAAAGTTTTAACCAAATTTTAGGAGTTCATATCTTTGAATACGAGCTTTTCAACACTATTGTGTTGCAAAAACTAAATTTCTGTTCTTTTAACCCAGTTAAAAGTCCAACGGGTCCATTTTAACGCCCATTTAGACCCGCTCGCCCGAAACCTCTTCAAAATGACCGAAAACAAGTTTTAATAAAAACTTAGGAGTTCATATAATTGATTACGAGCTTTTCAACAATATTGTATTGCAAAAACTCGATTTTTGTATTTTTTACTCAGTTAAATTTCCAACGAGTCCATTTTAATGCCCATTTAGACCCGCTCGCCTGAAACCTCTTCAAAAATGACCGAAAAACATGTTTTTATCAAATTTTAGGACTTCATATAATTGATTACGATCTTTTCAACAGAATTATATTACAAAAACTGAAATTATGTACTTTTTACTTAGTTAAAAGTCCAACGGGTCCATTTTAGGGCCTATTTAGACCTGATTGTCTCAAACCTCTACAAAATTGATCGCAAAACAAGTTTTAATCAAAACTTATAAGTTCATATCTTTGATTAAGATCTTTTCAACACTATTGTATTGCAAAAATTCAATTTCTGTTCTTTTTACTCAGTTAAAAGTCCAACGGGTCCATTTTACGGCCCATTTAGACCCACTTGCCCGAAACCTCTACAAAAAGGATCGAAAATCAAGTTTTAATCAAATTTTAGGAGTTCATATAATTGATTACGAGCTTTTCAACAAGATTATATTGCAAAAACTCAATTTCTCTATATTTTACTCAGTTAAAAGTCCAACGGGTCCATTTTACGGCCCATTTAGCCTCGCTCGCCCGAAACCTCTAAAAAGGACCGAAAAACAAGTTTTAATCAAATCTTAAGTGTTCATATAATTGATTACGAGCTTTTCAACACGATTATATTGCAAAAGCTCAATTCATGTACTTTTTACTCAATTAAAAGTCCAACGGGACTATTTTACGACCCATTTAGACCCGCTCGCCCGAAATATATACAAAAAGGACCGCAAAAACGTTTTAATCAAAATTTAGGAGTTCATATCTTTGATTACGAGCTTTTCAACGCGATTATATTGCAAAAACTCAATTAATATACTTTTTACTAAGTTAAAAGTCTAACAGGTCCATTTTACGGCATATTTAGACCCGCTTGTCCCAAACCTCTACAAAAAGGACAGAAGACATGTTTTAATCAAATTTTAGGAGTTCTTATATATTATTAAGAGCTTCTCTACAAGATAAAATTGCAAAAACTCAATTTCTGTATTTTTTACCCATTTAAAAGTCCAACGGGTCCATTTTACGGCCCATTTAAAACCGCTCGCCCGAAACCTCTAGGAAAAGGACCGAAAAACAAGTTTTAATCAAAACTTAGGAGTTCATAATATTGATTACGAGCTTTTCAACACTATTGTATTGCAAAAACTAGATTTTTGTTCTTTTAACCCTGTTAAAAGCCCAACGGGTCCATTTTAAGGCCCATTTAGACCCGCTCGCCCGAAACCTCTTCAAAAATGACCGAAAACAATGTTTAATCAAATTTTAGAACTTTATATAATTGATTACGAGCTTTTCAAAAATTTTATATTGCAAAAACTCAATTTCTTTCTTTTTTGCTCAGTTAAAAGTCCAACGAGTCCATTTTACGGCCCATTTAGACCCGCTCTCCCGAAACCTCTACAAAAAGGACCAGAAAACATGTTTAATCAAATTTTAGGACTTCATATCATTGATTACGATCTTTTCAACACGATTATATTGCAAAAACTCAATTTATGTACTTTTTACTCAGTTAAAAGTTCAACGAGTCCATTTTACGGCCCATTTAGACCCGCTCGTCCGAAACCTCTACAAAAAGGACCGCAAAACAAGTTATAATCAAAACTTAGGAGTTCATATTATTGATTACGAGCTTTTCAATACTATTATGTTGCAAAAACTCAATTTATTTTCTTTTAACCCAGTTAAAAGTCCAACAGGTCCATTTTTAGACCCATTTAGACCCGCTCGCCCGAAACCTCTTTAAAAAATGACCGGAAAACAAGTTTTAATCAAAACATAGGAGTTCATATCATTGATTACGAGCTTTTCATCACTATTGTGTTGCAAAAACTCAATTTCTATTCTTTTAACCCAGTTAAAAGTCCAACGGGTCCATTTTAAGGTCCATATATATGATTAATAGCTTTTCAACAAGATTATATTGCAAAAATTCAATTTATGTATTTTTTACTCAATTAAAAGTCAACGGGTCCATTTTACGGCCCATTTAGACTCGCTCGCCCAAAACCTCTACAAAAAGGACCGAAAAACAAGTTTTAATAAAAAATTCAGAGTTCATATCATTGATTTCGAGCTTTTCAACACTATTGTATTGCAAAAACTCAATTTCTGTTCTTTTAACCCAGGTAAAAGTCCAACGGGTCCATTTTAACGCCCATTTAGACCCACTCGCCCGAAAAACAAGTTTTAATCAAAACTTAGTAGTTCATATCATTGATTACGAGCTTTTGAATACTATTGTGTTGCAAAAACTCAGTTTCTGTTCTATTATCCTAGTTAAAAGTCCAATAGGTCCATTTTAAGACCCATACCCGCTCGCCCAAAACCTCTTCAAAATGACAGAAAAACATGTTTTAATCAAATTCTAGTTGTTCATATGATTGATTACGAGCTTTTCAACTAGATTATATTGCAAAAACTCAATTTCTATATTTTTTACTTAGTTAAAAGTCCAACGGGTCCATTTTAATGCCCATTCAAACATGCTCGCCCGAAACCTCTACAAAAAGGATCGAAAAACATGTTTTAATCAAATTTTAGGACATCATATCATTGATTATGATCTTTTCAACATAATTATATTGCAAAAACCCAAATTATGTACTTTTTACTCAGTTTAAAGTCTAACGGGTCCATTTTACGGCCCATTTAGACCCGCTCATCCGAAACCTTTACAAAAAGGACCGCAAATCAAGTTTTAATCAAAACTTAGGAGGTCATATCATTGATTACGAGCTTTTCAACACTATTGTATTGAAAATTTTTGATTTTTTTCTTTTAACCAGTTAAAAGTCCAACGAGTCCATTTTAAGGCCCATTTCGACCCGCTTGCCCGAAACCTCTTCAAAAATGACCAAAAAATCAGTTTTGATCAAATTTTACGAGTTCATATAATTGATTACGAGCTTTTCAACATGGTAATATTGCAAAAGCTCAATTTATGTACTTTTTACTCAATTAAAAGTCCAACGGGACCATTTTATGACCCATTTAGACCCGCTCGCACGAAATATCAACAAAAAGGACCGCAAAAAAGGTTTTAATCCAATTTTAGGAGTTCATTTCTTTTATTACGAGCTTTTCAACACGATTATATTGCAAAAACTCAAATTTTATACTTTTTACTCAGTTAAAAGTCCAACGGGTCCATTTTACGGCCTATTTAGACCCGCTTGTCCCAAACCTCTACAAAAAGGATCGCAAAACAAGCTTTAATCAAAACTTATGAGTTCATATCATTGATTACGATATTTTCAACACTATTGTATTGCAAAATTTAATTTATGTTCTTTTTACTCAGTTAAAAGTCCAACGGGTCCATTTTACGGCCTATTTAGACTCGCTTGCCCGAAACCTCTACAAAAAGGACCGAAAAACAAGTTTTAATCAAAACTTAGGAGTTCATATCATTGATTACGAGCTTTTCAACACTATTGTGTTGCAAAAACTCAATTTCTGTTCTTTTAACCAAGATAAAAGTCCAACTGGTCCATTTTAACGCCCATTTAGACTCGCTCGCCCGAAACCTCTTCAAAAATGACCTAAAAATCAGTTTTAATCAAATTTTAGGAGTTCATATAATTGATTACGAGCTTTTTAACAATATTATATTGCAAAAGCTCAATTTACGGGTCCATTTTACGCCCATTTTACGGCCCATTTGGACCCGTTCGCCCGAAACCTCTATAAAACGGATCAAAAACATGTTTTAATCAAATTTTAGGATTTCATATCATTGATTACGATCTTTTCAATAGAATTATATTGCAAAAACTCAAATTATGTACTTTTTACTCAGTTTAAAGTCCAACGGGTCCATTTTACGGCCCATTTAGAATCGCTCATCCGAAACCTCTACAAAAATTACCGCAAAACAAGTTTTAATCAAAACTTAGGAGTTCATATCATTGATTATGAGCTTTTCAAAAAGATTATATTGCAAAACTCAATTTCTGTATTTTTTACGCAGTTAAAAGTCTAACGGGTCCATTTTACGGCCCATTAAGACCCGCTCACCCGAAACCTCTACAAAAAGGACCGAAAAACAAGTTTTATCAAATTTTAGGACTTCATATCATTGATTACGATCTTTTCAACACGATTATATTGCAAAAACTCAATTTATGTACTTTTTACTTAGTTAAAAGTCCAATAGGTCCATTTTACGGCCCATTTAGACCCGCTCGTCCGAAATTTCTACAAAAAAGACCACAAAACAAGTTTTAATCAAAATTTAAGAGTTCATATCATTGATTACGAGCTTTTTAACAAGATTATATTGCAAAAACTCAATTTCTGTATTTTTTACTCAGTGAAAAGTCCATCGGGTCCATTTTAAGGCACATTTAGACCCGTTCGCCCGAAACCTCTACAAAAAGGACCGAAAAACATGTTTTAATCAAAATTTAGGAGTTCATATCTTTGATTACGAGTTTTTCAACACGATTATATTGCAAAAACTCAATTTTTAAACTTTTTACTCAGTTAAAAGTCCAACGGGTCCATTTTACGGCTATTTAGACTCGCATGTCCCAAACCACTACAAAAAGGACCGCAAAACAAGTTTTAATCAAAACATATGAATTCATATCATTAATTACGAGCTTTTCAACACTATTATATTGCAAAAACTCAATTTATGTTCTTTTAACCCAGTTAAAAGTCCAACGGGTCTATTTTAAGGCCCATTTAGACCCGCTCGCCCGAAACCTCTTCAAAAATGACCGAAAACAAGTTTTAATCAAATTTTAAGAGTTCATATAATTGATTACGAGTTTTTCAAAAATATTATATTGCAAAAACTCAATTTTTTGTATTTTTATTCAGTTAAAATTCTAACGGGTCCATTTTACGGCTCATTTAGAGCGCTCGCCCGAAACCTATACAAAAATAATCGAAAAACATGTTTAATGAAAATTTAGGACTTCATATCATTGATTACGATCTTTTCAACACGATTATATCGCAAAAACTCAATTAATGTACTTTTTACTCAGTTAAAAGTCCAACGGGTCCATTTTACGGCCCATTTAGACCCGCTCGTCCGAAACCTCTACAAAAAGGACCGCAAAACAAGTTATAATCAAAACTTAGGAGTTCATATTATTGATTACGAGCTTTTCAATACTATTATGTTGCAAAAACTCAATTTATTTTCTTTTAACCCAGTTAAAAGTCCAACAGGTCCATTTTTAGACCCATTTAGACCCGCTCGCCTGAAACCTCTTTAAAAAATGATCGGAAAACAAGTTTTAATCAAAACATAGGAGTTCATATCATTGATTACGAGCTTTTCATCACCATTGTGTTGCAAAAACTCAATTTTTATTCTTTTAACCCAGTTAAAAGTCCAACGGGTCCATTTTAAGGTCCATATATATGATTAATAGCTTTTCAACAAGATTATATTGCAAAAATTCAATTTATGTATTTTTTACTCAATTAAAAGTCAACGGGTCCATTTTACGGCCCATTTAGACTCGCTCGCCCGAAACATCTACAAAAAGGACCGAAAAACAAGTTTTAATAAAAAATTCAGAGTTCATATCATTGATTTCGAGCTTTTCAACACTATTGTATTGCAAAAACTCAATTTCTGTTCTTTTAACCCAGGTAAAAGTCCAACGGGTCCATTTTAACGCCCATTTAGACCCACTCGCCCGAAAAACAAGTTTTAATCAAAACTTAGTAGTTCATATCATTGATTACGAGCTTTTGAATACTATTGTGTTGCAAAAACTCAGTTTCTGTTCTATTATCCTAGTTAAAAGTCCAATAGGTCCATTTTAAGACCCATACCCGCTCGCCCGAAACCTCTTCAAAATGACAGAAAAACATGTTTTAATCAAATTCTAGTTGTTCATATGATTGATTACGAGCTTTTCAACTAGATTATATTGCAAAAACTCAATTTCTATATTTTTTACTTAGTTAAAAGTCCAACGGGTCCATTTTAATGCCCATTCAAACATGCTCGCCCGAAACCTCTACAAAAAGGATCGAAAAACATGTTTTAATCAAATTTTAGGACATCATATCATTGATTATGATCTTTTCAACATAATTATATTGCAAAAACCCAAATTATGTACTTTTTACTCAGTTTAAAGTCTAACGGTTCCATTTTACGGCCCATTTAGACCCGCTCATCCGAAACCTTTACAAAAAGGACCGCAAATCAAGTTTTAATCAAAACTTAGGAGTTCATATCATTGATTACGAGCTTTTCAACACTATTGTATTGAAAAATTTTGATTTTTTTCTTTTAACCAGTTAAAAGTCCAACGAGTCCATTTTAAGGCCCATTTAGACCCGCTTGCCCGAAACCTCTTCAAAAATGACCAAAAAATCAGTTTTGATCAAATTTTACGAGTTCATATAATTGATTACGAGCTTTTCAACATGATAATATTGCAAAAGCTCAATTTATGTACTTTTTACTCAATTAAAAGTCCAACGGGACCATTTTATGACCCATTTAGACCCGCTCGCACGAAATATCAACAAAAAGGACCGCAAAAAAGGTTTTAATCCAATTTTAGGAGTTCATTTCTTTTATTACGAGCTTTTCAACACGATTATATTGCAAAAACTCAAATTTTATACTTTTTACTCAGTTAAAAGTCCAACGGGTCCATTTTACGGCCTATTTAGACCCGCTTGTCCCAAACCTCTATAAAAAGGATCGCAAAACAAGCTTTAATCAAAACTTATGAGTTCATATCATTGATTACGATATTTTCAACACTATTGTATTGCAAAAATTTAATTTATGTTCTTTTTACTCAGTTAAAAGTCCAACGGGTCCATTTTACGGCCTATTTAGACTCGCTTGCCCGAAACCTCTACAAAAAGGACCGAAAAACAAGTTTTAATCAAAACTTAGGAGTTCATATCATTGATTACGAGCTTTTCAACACTATTGTGTTGCAAAAACTCAATTTCTGTTCTTTTAACCAAGATAAAAGTCCAACTGGTCCATTTTAACGCCCATTTAGACTCGCTCGCCCGAAACCTCTTCAAAAATGACCTAAAAATCAGTTTTAATCAAATTTTAGGAGTTCATATAATTGATTACGAGCTTTTTAACAATATTATATTGCAAAAGCTCAATTTACGGGTCCATTTTACGCCCATTTTACGGCCCATTTGGACCCGTTCGCCCGAAACCTCTATAAAACGGATCAAAAACATGTTTTAATCAAATTTTAGGACTTCATATCATTGATTACGATCTTTTCAACAGAATTATATTGCAAAAACTCAAATTATGTACTTTTTACTCAGTTTAAAGTCCAACGGGTCCATTTTACGGCCCATTTAGAATCGCTCGTCCGAAACCTCTACAAAAATTACCGCAAAACAAGTTTTAATCAAAACTTAGGAGTTCATATCATTGATTACGAGCTTTTCAAAAAGATTATATTGCAAAACTCAATTTCTGTATTTTTTACTCAGTTAAAAGTCTAACGGGTCCATTTTACGGCCCATTAAGACCCGCTCACCCGAAACCTCTACAAAAAGGACCGAAAAACAGGTTTTATCAAATTTTAGGACTTCATATCATTGATTACGATCTTTTCAACACGATTATATTGCAAAAACTCAATTTATGTACTTTTTACTTAGTTAAAAGTCCAATAGGTCCATTTTACGGCCCATTTAGACCCGCTCGTCCGAAACTTCTACAAAAAAGACCACAAAACAAGTTTTAATCAAAATTTAAGAGTTCATATCATTGATTACGAGCTTTTTAACAAGATTATATTGCAAAAACTCAAATTCTGTATTTTTTACTCAGTGAAAAGTCCATCGGGTCCATTTTAAGGCACATTTAGACCCGTTCGCCCGAAACCTCTACAAAAAGGACCGAAAAACATGTTTTAATCAAAATTTAGGAGTTCATATCTTTGATTACGAGTTTTTCAACACGATTATATTGCAAAAACTCAATTTTTAAACTTTTTACTCAGTTAAAAGTCCAACGGGTCCATTTTACGGCTATTTAGACTCGCATGTCCCAAACCACTACAAAAAGGACCGCAAAACAAGTTTTAATCAAAACATATGAATTCATATCATTAATTACGAGCTTTTCAACACTATTATATTGCAAAAACTCAATTTATGTTCTTTTAACCCAGTTAAATGTCCAACGGGTCTATTTTAAGGCCCATTTAGACCCGCTCGCCCGAAACCTCTTCAAAAATGACCGAAAACAAGTTTTAATCAAATTTTAAGAGTTCATATAATTGATTACGAGTTTTTCAAAAATATTATATTGCAAAAACTCAATTTTTTGTATTTTTATTCGGTTAAAAGTCTAACGGGTCCATTTTACGGCTCATTTAGAGCGCTCGCCCGAAACCTATACAAAAATAATCGAAAAACATGTTTAATGAAAATTTAGGACTTCATATCATTGATTACGATCTTTTCAACACGATTATATCGCAAAAACTCAATTAATGTACTTTTTACTCAGTTAAAAGTCCAACGGGTCCATTTTACGGCCCATTTAGACCCGCTCGTCCGAAACCTCTACAAAAAGGACCGCAAAACAAGTTATAATCAAAACTTAGGAGTTCATATTATTGATTACGAGCTTTTCAATACTATTATGTTGCAAAAACTCAATTTATTTTCTTTTAACCCAGTTAAAAGTCCAACAGGTCCATTTTTAGACCCATTTAGACCCGCTCGCCCGAAACCTCTTTAAAAAATGACCGGAAAACAAGTTTTAATCAAAACATAGGAGTTCATATCATTGATTACGAGCTTTTCATCACTATTGTGTTGCAAAAACTCAATTTTTATTCTTTTAACCCAGTTAAAAGTCCAACGGGTCCATTTTAAGGTCCATATATATGATTAATAGCTTTTCAACAAGATTATATTGCAAAAATTCAATTTATGTATTTTTTACTCAATTAAAAGTCAACGGGTCCATTTTACGGCCCATTTAGACTCGCTCGCCCGAAACATCTACAAAAAGGACCGAAAAACAAGTTTTAATAAAAAATTCAGAGTTCATATCATTGATTTCGAGCTTTTCAACACTATTGTATTGCAAAAACTCAATTTCTGTTCTTTTAACCCAGGTAAAAGTCCAACGGGTCCATTTTAACGCCCATTTAGACCCACTCGCCCGAAAAACAAGTTTTAATCAAAACTTAGTAGTTCATATCATTGATTACGAGCTTTTGAATACTATTGTGTTGCAAAAACTCAGTTTCTGTTCTATTATCCTAGTTAAAAGTCCTATAGGTCCATTTTAAGACCCATACCCGCTCGCCCGAAACCTCTTCAAAATGACAGAAAAACATGTTTTAATCAAATTCTAGTTGTTCATATGATTGATTACGAGCTTTTCAACTAGATTATATTGCAAAAACTCAATTTCTATATTTTTTACTTAGTTAAAAGTCCAACGGGTCCATTTTAATGCCCATTCAAACATGCTCGCCCGAAACCTCTACAAAAAGGATCGAAAAACATGTTTTAATCAAATTTTAGGACATCATATCATTGATTATGATCTTTTCAACATAATTATATTGCAAAAACCCAAATTATGTACTTTTTACTCAGTTTAAAGTCTAACGGTTCCATTTTACGGCCCATTTAGACCCGCTCATCCGAAACCTTTACAAAAAGGACCGCAAATCAAGTTTTAATCAAAACTTAGGAGTTCATATCATTGATTACGAGCTTTTCAACACTATTGTATTGAAAAATTTTGATTTTTTTCTTTTAACCAGTTAAAAGTCCAACGAGTCCATTTTAAGGCCCATTTAGACCCGCTTGCCCGAAACCTCTTCAAAAATGACCAAAAAATCAGTTTTGATCAAATTTTACGAGTTCATATAATTGATTACGAGCTTTTCAACATGATAATATTGCAAAAGCTCAATTTATGTACTTTTTACTCAATTAAAAGTCCAACGGGACCATTTTATGACCCATTTAGACCCGCTCGCACGAAATATCAACAAAAAGGACCGCAAAAAAGGTTTTAATCCAATTTTAGGAGTTCATTTCTTTTATTACGAGCTTTTCAACACGATTATATTGCAAAAACTCAAATTTTATACTTTTTACTCAGTTAAAAGTCCAACGGGTCCATTTTACGGCCTATTTAGACCCGCTTGTCCCAAACCTCTACAAAAAGGATCGCAAAACAAGCTTTAATCAAAACTTATGAGTTCATATCATTGATTACGATATTTTCAACACTATTGTATTGCAAAAATTTAATTTATGTTCTTTTTACTCAGTTAAAAGTCCAACGGGTCCATTTTACGGCCTATTTAGACTCGCTTGCCCGAAACCTCTACAAAAAGGACCGAAAAACAAGTTTTAATCAAAACTTAGGAGTTCATATCATTGATTACGAGCTTTTCAACACTATTGTGTTGCAAAAACTCAATTTCTGTTCTTTTAACCAAGATAAAAGTCCAACTGGTCCATTTTAACGCCCATTTAGACTCGCTCGCCCGAAACCTCTTCAAAAATGACCTAAAAATCAGTTTTAATCAAATTTTAGGAGTTCATATAATTGATTACGAGCTTTTTAACAATATTATATTGCAAAAGCTCAATTTACGGGTCCATTTTACGCCCATTTTACGGCCCATTTGGACCCGTTCGCCCGAAACCTCTATAAAACGGATCAAAAACATGTTTTAATCAAATTTTAGGACTTCATATCATTGATTACGATCTTTTCAACAGAATTATATTGCAAAAACTCAAATTATGTACTTTTTACTCAGTTTAAAGTCCAACGGGTCCATTTTACGGCCCATTTAGAATCGCTCGTCTGAAACCTCTACAAAAATTACCGCAAAACAAGTTTTAATCAAAACTTAGGAGTTCATATCATTGATTACGAGCTTTTCAAAAAGATTATATTGCAAAACTCAATTTCTGTATTTTTTACTCAGTTAAAAGTCTAACGGGTCCATTTTACGGCCCATTAAGACCCGCTCACCCGAAACCTCTACAAAAAGGACCGAAAAACAGGTTTTATCAAATTTTAGGACTTCATATCATTGATTACGATATTTTCAACACGATTATATTGCAAAAACTCAATTTATGTACTTTTTACTTAGTTAAAAGTCCAATAGGTCCATTTTACGGCCCATTTAGACCCGCTCGTCCGAAACTTCTACAAAAAAGACCACAAAACAAGTTTTAATCAAAATTTAAGAGTTCATATCATTGATTACGAGCTTTTTAACAAGATTATATTGCAAAAACTCAAATTCTGTATTTTTTACTCAGTGAAAAGTCCATCGGGTCCATTTTAAGGCACATTTAGACCCGTTCGCCCGAAACCTCTACAAAAAGGACCGAAAAACATGTTTTAATCAAAATTTAGGAGTTCATATCTTTGATTACGAGTTTTTCAACACGATTATATTGCAAAAACTCAATTTTTAAACTTTTTACTCAGTTAAAAGTCCAACGGGTCCATTTTACGGCTATTTAGACTCGCATGTCCCAAACCACTACAAAAAGGACCGCAAAACAAGTTTTAATCAAAACATATGAATTCATATCATTAATTACGAGCTTTTCAACACTATTATATTGCAAAAACTCAATTTATGTTCTTTTAACCCAGTTAAATGTCCAACGGGTCTATTTTAAGGCCCATTTAGACCCGCTCGCCCGAAACCTCTTCAAAAATGACCGAAAACAAGTTTTAATCAAATTTTAAGAGTTCATATAATTGATTACGAGTTTTTCAAAAATATTATATTGCAAAAACTCAATTTTTTGTATTTTTATTCGGTTAAAAGTCTAACGGGTCCATTTTACGGCTCATTTAGAGCGCTCGCCCGAAACCTATACAAAAATAATCGAAAAACATGTTTAATGAAAATTTAGGACTTCATATCATTGATTACGATCTTTTCAACACGATTATATCGCAAAAACTCAATTAATGTACTTTTTACTCAGTTAAAAGTCCAACGGGTCCATTTTACGGCCCATTTAGACCCGCTCGTCCGAAACCTCTACAAAAAGGACCGCAAAACAAGTTATAATCAAAACTTAGGAGTTCATATTATTGATTACGAGCTTTTCAATACTATTATGTTGCAAAAACTCAATTTATTTTCTTTTAACCCAGTTAAAAGTCCAACAGGTCCATTTTTAGACCCATTTAGACCCGCTCGCCCGAAACCTCTTTAAAAAATGACCGGAAAACAAGTTTTAATCAAAACATAGGAGTTCATATCATTGATTACGAGCTTTTCATCACTATTGTGTTGCAAAAACTCAATTTTTATTCTTTTAACCCAGTTAAAAGTCCAACGGGTCCATTTTAAGGTCCATATATATGATTAATAGCTTTTCAACAAGATTATATTGCAAAAATTCAATTTATGTATTTTTTACTCAATTAAAAGTCAACGGGTCCATTTTACGGCCCATTTAGACTCGGTCGCCCGAAACATCTACAAAAAGGACCGAAAAACAAGTTTTAATAAAAAATTCAGAGTTCATATCATTGATTTCGAGCTTTTCAACACTATTGTATTGCAAAAACTCAATTTCTGTTCTTTTAACCCAGGTAAAAGTCCAACGGGTCCATTTTAACGCCCATTTAGACCCACTCGCCCGAAAAACAAGTTTTAATCAAAACTTAGTAGTTCATATCATTGATTACGAGCTTTTGAATACTATTGTGTTGCAAAAACTCAGTTTCTGTTCTATTATCCTAGTTAAAAGTCCTATAGGTCCATTTTAAGACCCATACCCGCTCGCCCGAAACCTCTTCAAAATGACAGAAAAACATGTTTTAATCAAATTCTAGTTGTTCATATGATTGATTACGAGCTTTTCAACTAGATTATATTGCAAAAACTCAATTTCTATATTTTTTACTTAGTTAAAAGTCCAACGGGTCCATTTTAATGCCCATTCAAACATGCTCGCCCGAAACCTCTACAAAAAGGATCGAAAAACATGTTTTAATCAAATTTTAGGACATCATATCATTGATTATGATCTTTTCAACATAATTATATTGCAAAAACCCAAATTATGTACTTTTTACTCAGTTTAAAGTCTAACGGGTCCATTTTACGGCCCATTTAGACCCGCTCATCCGAAACCTTTACAAAAAGGACCGCAAATCAAGTTTTAATCAAAACTTAGGAGTTCATATCATTGATTACGAGCTTTTCAACACTATTGTATTGAAAAATTTTGATTTTTTTCTTTTAACCAGTTAAAAGTCCAACGAGTCCATTTTAAGGCCCATTTAGACCCGCTTGCCCGAAACCTCTTCAAAAATGACCAAAAAATCAGTTTTGATCAAATTTTACGAGTTCATATAATTGATTACGAGCTTTTCAACATGATAATATTGCAAAAGCTCAATTTATGTACTTTTTACTCAATTAAAAGTCCAACGGGACCATTTTATGACCCATTTAGACCCGCTCGCACGAAATATCAACAAAAAGGACCGCAAAAAAGGTTTTAATCCAATTTTAGGAGTTCATTTCTTTTATTACGAGCTTTTCAACACGATTATATTGCAAAAACTCAAATTTTATACTTTTTACTCAGTTAAAAGTCCAACGGGTCCATTTTACGGCCTATTTAGACCCGCTTGTCCCAAACCTCTACAAAAAGGATCGCAAAACAAGCTTTAATCAAAACTTATGAGTTCATATCATTGATTACGATATTTTCAACACTATTGTATTGCAAAAATTTAATTTATGTTCTTTTTACTCAGTTAAAAGTCCAACGGGTCCATTTTACGGCCTATTTAGACTCGCTTGCCCGAAACCTCAACAAAAAGGACCGAAAAACAAGTTTTAATCAAAACTTAGGAGTTCATATCATTGATTACGAGCTTTTCAACACTATTGTGTTGCAAAAACTCAATTTCTGTTCTTTTAACCAAGATAAAAGTCCAACTGGTCCATTTTAACGCCCATTTAGACTCGCTCGCCCGAAACCTCTTCAAAAATGACCTAACAATCAGTTTTAATCAAATTTTAGGAGTTCATATAATTGATTACTAGCTTTTTAACAATATTATATTGCAAAAGCTCAATTTACGGGTCCATTTTACGCCCATTTTACGGCCCATTTGGACCCGTTCGCCCGAAACCTCTATAAAACGGATCAAAAACATGTTTTAATCAAATTTTAGGACTTCATATCATTGATTACGATCTTTTCAACATAATTATATTGCAAAAACTCAAATTATGTACTTTTTACTCAGTTTAAAGTCCAACGGGTCCATTTTACGGCCCATTTAGAATCGCTCGTCCGAAACCTCTACAAAAATTACCGCAAAACAAGTTTTAATCAAAACTTAGGAGTTCATATCATTGATTACAAGCTTTTCAAAAAGATTATATTGCAAAACTCAATTTCTGTATTTTTTACTCAGTTAAAAGTCTAACGGGTCCATTTTACGGCCCATTAAGACCCGCTCACCCGAAACCTCTACAAAAAGGACCGAAAAACAAGTTTTATCAAATTTTAGGACTTCATATCATTGATTACGATCTTTTCAACACGATTATATTGCAAAAACTCAATTTATGTACTTTTTACTTAGTTAAAAGTCCAATAGGTCCATTTTACGGCCCATTTAGACCCGCTCGTCCGAAACTTCTACAAAAAAGACCACAAAACAAGTTTTAATCAAAATTTAAGAGTTCATATCATTGATTACGAGCTTTTTAACAAGATTATATTGCAAAAACTCAATTTCTGTATTTTTTACTCAGTGAAAAGTCCATCGGGTCCATTTTAAGGCACATTTAGACCCGTTCGCCCGAAACCTCTACAAAAAGGACCGAAAAACATGTTTTAATCAAAATTTAGGAGTTCATATCTTTGATTACGAGTTTTTCAACACGATTATATTGCAAAAACTCAATTTTTAAACTTTTTACTCAGTTAAAAGTCCAACGGGTCCATTTTACGGCTATTTAGACTCGCATGTCCCAAACCACTACAAAAAGGACCGCAAAACAAGTTTTAATCAAAACATATGAATTCATATCATTAATTACGAGCTTTTCAACACTATTATATTGCAAAAACTCAATTTATGTTCTTTTAACCCAGTTAAAAGTCCAACGGGTCTATTTTAAGGCCCATTTAGACCCGCTCGCCCGAAACCTCTTCAAAAATGACCGAAAACAAGTTTTAATCAAATTTTAAGAGTTCATATAATTGATTACGAGTTTTTCAAAAATATTATATTGCAAAAACTCAATTTTTTGTATTTTTATTCAGTTAAAAGTCTAACGGGTCCATTTTACGGCTCATTTAGAGCGCTCGCCCGAAACCTATACAAAAATAATCGAAAAACATGTTTAATGAAAATTTAGGACTTCATATCATTGATTACGATCTTTTCAACACGATTATATCGCAAAAACTCAATTAATGTACTTTTTACTCAGTTAAAAGTCCAACGGGTCCATTTTACGGCCCATTTAGACCCGCTCGTCCGAAACCTCTACAAAAAGGACCGCAAAACAAGTTATAATCAAAACTTAGGAGTTCATATTATTGATTACGAGCTTTTCAATACTATTATGTTGCAAAAACTCAATTTATTTTCTTTTAACCCAGTTAAAAGTCCAACAGGTCCATTTTTAGACCCATTTAGACCCGCTCGCCCGAAACCTCTTTAAAAAATGACCGGAAAACAAGTTTTAATCAAAACATAGGAGTTCATATCATTGATTACGAGCTTTTCATCACTATTGTGTTGCAAAAACTCAATTTTTATTCTTTTAACCCAGTTAAAAGTCCAACGGGTCCATTTTAAGGTCCATATATATGATTAATAGCTTTTCAACAAGATTATATTGCAAAAATTCAATTTATGTATTTTTTACTCAATTAAAAGTCAACGGGTCCATTTTACGGCCCATTTAGACTCGCTCGCCCGAAACATCTACAAAAAGGACCGAAAAACAAGTTTTAATAAAAAATTCAGAGTTCATATCATTGATTTCGAGCTTTTCAACACTATTGTATTGCAAAAACTCAATTTCTGTTCTTTTAACCCAGGTAAAAGTCCAACGGGTCCATTTTAACGCCCATTTAGACCCACTCGCCCGAAAAACAAGTTTTAATCAAAACTTAGTAGTTCATATCATTGATTACGAGCTTTTGAATACTATTATGTTGCAAAAACTCAGTTTCTGTTCTATTATCCTAGTTAAAAGTCCAATAGGTCCATTTTAAGACCCATACCCGCTCGCCCGAAACCTCTTCAAAATGACAGAAAAACATGTTTTAATCAAATTCTAGTTGTTCATATGATTGATTACGAGCTTTTCAACTAGATTATATTGCAAAAACTCAATTTCTATATTTTTTACTTAGTTAAAAGTCCAACGGGTCCATTTTAATGCCCATTCAAACATGCTCGCCCGAAACCTCTACAAAAAGGATCGAAAAACATGTTTTAATCAAATTTTAGGACATCATATCATTGATTATGATCTTTTCAACATAATTATATTGCAAAAACCCAAATTATGTACTTTTTACTCAGTTTAAAGTCTAACGGGTCCATTTTACGGCCCATTTAGACCCGCTCATCCGAAACCTTTACAAAAAGGACCGCAAATCAAGTTTTAATCAAAACTTAGGAGTTCATATCATTGATTACGAGCTTTTCAACACTATTGTATTGAAAAATTTTGATTTTTTTCTTTTAACCAGTTAAAAGTCCAACGAGTCCATTTTAAGGCCCATTTAGACCCGCTTGCCCGAAACCTCTTCAAAAATGACCAAAAAATCAGTTTTGATCAAATTTTACGAGTTCATATAATTGATTACGAGCTTTTCAACATGATAATATTGCAAAAGCTCAATTTATGTACGTTTTACTCAATTAAAAGTCCAACGGGACCATTTTATGACCCATTTAGACCCGCTCGCACGAAATATCAACAAAAAGGACCGCAAAAAAGGTTTTAATCCAATTTTAGGAGTTCATTTCTTTTATTACGAGCTTTTCAACACGATTATATTGCAAAAACTCAAATTTTATACTTTTTACTCAGTTAAAAGTCCAACGGGTCCATTTTACGGCCTATTTAGACCCGCTTGTCCCAAACCTCTACAAAAAGGATCGCAAAACAAGCTTTAATCAAAACTTATGAGTTCATATCATTGATTACGATATTTTCAACACTATTGTATTGCAAAAATTTAATTTCTGTATTTTTTACTCAGTTAAAAGTCTAACGGGTCCATTTTACGGCCCATTAAGACCCGCTCACCCGAAACCTCTACAAAAAGGACCGAAAAACAAGTTTTATCAAATTTTAGGACTTCATATCATTGATTACGATCTTTTCAACACGATTATATTGCAAAAACTCAATTTATGTACTTTTTACTTAGTTAAAAGTCCAATAGGTCCATTTTACGGCCCATTTAGACCTGCTCGTCCGAAACTTCTACAAAAAAGACCACAAAACAAGTTTTAATCAAAAGTTAAGAGTTCATATCATTGATTACGAGCTTTTTAACAAGATTATATTGCAAAAACTCAATTTCTGTATTTTTTACTCAGTGAAAAGTCCATCGGGTCCATTTTAAGGCACATTTAGACCCGTTCGCCCGAAACCTCTACAAAAAGGACCGAAAAACATGTTTTAATCAAACTTTAGGAGTTCATATCTTTGATTACGAGTTTTTCAACACGATTATATTGCAAAAACTCAATTTTTAAACTTTTTACTCAGTTAAAAGTCCAACGGGTCCATTTTACGGCTATTTAGACTCGCATGTCCCAAACCACTACAAAAAGGACCGCAAAACAAGTCTTAATCAAAACATATGAGTTCATATCATTGATTACGAGCTTTTCAACACTATTATATTGCAAAAAACTCAATTTCTGTTCTTTTAACCCAGTTAAAAGTCCAACGGGTCTATTTTAAGGCCCATTTAGACCCGCTCGCCCGAAACCTCTTCAAAAATGACTGAAAACAAGTTTTAATCAAATTTTAAGAGTTCATATAATTGATTACGAGCTTTTCAAAAATATTATATTGCAAAAACTCAATTTTTTGTATTTTTATTCAGTTAAAAGTCTAACGGGTCCATTTTACGGCTCATTTAGAGCGCTCGCCCGAAACCTATACAAAAATAATCGAAAAACATGCTTAATCAAAATTTAGGACTTCATATCATTGATTACGATCTTTTCAACACGATTATATCGCAAAAACTCAATTAATGTACTTTTTACTCAGTTAAAAGTCCAACGGGTCCATTTTACGGCCCATTTAGACCCGCTCGTCCGAAACCACTACAAAAATTACAGAAAAACAAGTTTTAATCAAAACTTAGGAGTTCATATCATTGATTACGAGCTTTTCAACAAGATTATATTGCAAAAACTCAATTTCTGTATTTTTTACTGAGTTAAAAGTCCAACGGGTCCTTTTTATGGCCCATTTAGACCCGCTCGCTTGAAACCTCTACACAAAGGACCGAAAAACATGTTTTGATCAAATTTTAGGACTTCATAAAAATTATTACGAGCTTTTCAACAAGATTATATTGCAAAAACTCAATTTCTGTATTTTTTACTCAGTTAAAAGACCAACGAGTCCATTTTACGGCCCATTTAGACCCGCTCGCCCGAAACCTCTACAAAAAGGACCGAAAAACAAGTTTTAATCAAAACATAGGAGTTCATATCATTGATTACGAGCTTTTCAACACTATTGTATTGCAAAAACTCAATTTATGTTCTTTTAACCCAGTTAAAAGTCCAACAGGTCCATTTTAACACCCATATAGACCCACTCGCCGGAAACTTCTTCAAAAATGACCGAAGAACAAGTTTTAATGAAATTTTAGGAGTTCATATAATTGATTACGAGCTTTTCAACAAAATTATATTGCAAAAACTCAATTTTCGTATTTTTTTACTCAGTTAAAAGTCCAACGGGTACATTTTAATGCCCAATTAGACCCGCTCGCCCGAAACCTCTACAAAAAGGACCGAAAAACATGTTTTAATCAAATTTTAGGACTTCATATTGTTGATTATGAGCTTTTCAACACTATTTTATTGTAAAAATCAATTTTGGTTCTTTTTACTTAGTTAAAAGTCCAACGGGTCCATTTTAAGGCCCATTTAGACCCGCTCGCCCGAAACCTCTACAAAAAGGACCGAAAACGAGTTTTAATCAAATTTTAGGAGTTCATATAATTGATTACGAGCTTTTCATCAAGATTATATTGCAAAAACTCAATTTCCGTATTTTTTACTCAGTTAAAAGTCCAACGGGTACATTTTAATGCCCAATTAGACCCGGTCGCCCGAAACCTCTACAAAAAGGACCGAAAAACATGTTTTAATCAAATTTTAGGACTTCATATCATTGATTACGATCTTTTCAACATAATTATATTGCAAAAACTCAAATTGTGTACTTTTTACTCAAATTAAAGACCAACGGGTTCATTTTACGGCCCATTTAGACCCACTCGTCCGAAACATCTACAAAAAGGACCGCAAATCAAGTTATGATCAAAACTTATGAGTTCATATCATTGATTACGAGCTTTTCAACATTATTGTATTGCAAAATTTCGATTTCTGTTCTTTTAACCCAGTTAAAAGTCCAACGGGTCCATTTTAAGGCCCATTTAGACCCGCTCGCCCGGAACCTCTTCAAAAATGACCGAAAAATAAGTTTTAATCAAATTTTAGGAGTTCATATATTTGATTACGAGCTTTTCAACAAGATTATATTGCAAAAACTCATTTTTTGTACTTTTTACTCAGTTTAAAGCCCAACGGGTCAATTTTACGGCCCATTTAGACCCAATCCTCCGAAACCTCTAGAAAAAAGACCGCAAATCAAGTTTTAATCAAAACTTAGGAGTTCATATCATTGATTATGAGCTTTTCAAGACTATTGTATTGCAATACTTCGATTTTTGATCTTTTTACTCAGTTAAAAGTCCACCGGGTCCATTTTAAGGCCCATTTAGCCCCGCTCGCCCGAAACCTCTACAAAGAGGACCGAAAAACAAGTTTTCATCCAATTTTAGGAGTTCATATCTTTGAATACGAGCTTTTCAACATTATTGTGTTGCAGAAACTAAACTTTTTGTTCTTTTAACCCAATTAAAAGTCCAACGGGTTCATTTTAACGCCTATTTAGACCCGCTCGCCCGAAACCTCTTCAAAATAACCGAAAACAAGTTTTAATCAAATTTTAGGGGTTCATATAATTGATTACAAGCTTTTCAAATAGATTATATTGCAAAAACTCGATTTCTGTATTTTTTACTCAGTTAAAATTCCAACGAGTCCATTTTAATGCCCATTTAGACCCGCTCGCCCGAAACCTTGACAAAAAGGACCGAAAAATATGTTTTATTCAAATTTTAGGACTTCATATCATTGATTACGATACTTTCAACAGAATTATATTGCAAAAACTCAAATTATGTACTTTTTACTCAGTTAAAAGTCCAACGGGTCCATTATACGACCCATTTATACTCGCTCGCTCGAAACCTCTACAAAAAGGACAGCAAATCAAGTTCGAATCAAAACTTAGGAGTTCATATCATTGATTACGAGCTTTTCAACACTATTGTATTGCAAAAATTCGATTTATGTTCTTTTAACCCAGTTAAAAGTTCAACGAGTCTATTTTATGGCCCATTTAGACCCGCTCGCCCGAAACATCTTCAAAAATGACCTAAAAATCAGTTTTCATCAAATTTTAGGGGTTCATATAATTGATTACGAGCTTTTCAACACAATAATATTGCAAAAGCTCAATTTATGTACTTTTTACTCAAATAAAAGTCCAACGAGACCATTTTACGGCCCATTTAGACCCGCTCGCCCGAAATCTCTACAAATAGGACCGCAAAAAAAAGTTTTAATCAAATTGTAGGAGTTCATATATTTGATTATGAGCTTTTCAACACGATTATAATGCAAAAACTCGATTTTTATACTTTTTACTCGGTTAAAAGTTCAACATGTCCATTTTACGGCGTATTTAGATCTGATTGTCCCAAACCTCTACAAAAAGGACCGCAAAACAAGTTTTAATCAAAACTTATGAGTTCATATCATTGATTACGATCTTTTCAACACTACTAAATTGCAAAAATTCAATTTTCGTTATTTTACTCCGTTAAAAGTCCAACGAGTCCATTTTACGGCCCATTTAGACCCGCTCGCCCGAAACCTCTACAAAAAGGACCGAAAAACAAGTTTTAATCAAATCTTAGGAGTTCATATAATTGACTATGAGCTTTTCAACAAGATTATATTGCAAAAACTCAATTTCTCTATTTTTTACTTAGTTAAAAGTCCAACGGGTCCATTTTACGGCCCATTTAGCCCCGCTCGCCCCAAACCTCTACAAAAAGGACCGAAAAACAAGTTTTAATCAAATTTTAGGAGTTCATACAATTGATTACGAGCTCTTCAACATGATTATATTCCAAAAACTCAATTTCTATATTTTTTACGTAGTTAAAAGTCCAACTGGTCCATTTTACGGACCATTTAGACCCGCTCGCCCGAAACCTCTACAAAAAGGATTGAAAAACAAGTTTTAATCAAAACTTAGGAGTTGATATCATTGATTACGAGCTTTTCAACAGTATTGTATTGCAAAAACTCAATTTCTGTTCTTTTAACCCAGTTAAAAGTCCAACGGGTCCATTTTAAGGCCCATTTAGACACGCTCGCCCGAAACCTCTTCAAAAAACACCGAAAAATAAGTTTTAGTCAAATTTTAGTAGTTCATATAATTGATCACGAGCTTTTCAACAAGATTATATTGCAAAAACTCAATTTATGTATTTCTTACTTAGTTGAAAGTCCAACGGGTCCATTTTAAGGCCCATTTAGACCCGCTCGCCCGAAACCTCTACAAAAACGACCGAAAAACATGTTTTAATCAAATTTTAGGACTTCATATCATTGATTACGATCTTTTCAACAGAATTATATTGCAAAAACTCAAAGTATGTACTTTTTACTCAGTTTAAAGTCCAACGGGTCCATTTTACGACCCATTTAGACCCGCTTGTCCGAAACATCTACAAAAAGGACCGCAAATAAATTTTAATCAAAACTTAGGAGTTCATATCATTGATTACGTGTTGTTCAACACTATTGTATTTCAAAAATTCAATTTATGTTCTTTGGACACAGTTAAAAGTCCAACGGGTCCATTTTAAGGCCCATTTAGACCCGCTCTCCCGAAACCTCTACAAAAAGGTTCGAAAAACAAGTTTTAATCAAATTTTAGGACTTCATATCATTGATTACGATCATTTAAACACGATTATATTGCAAAGACTCAATTTTTGTACTTTTTACTTTGTTTAAAGTCCAACGGGTCCATTTTACGGCCAATTTAAACCTTCTCGTCCGAAACCTCTACAAAATAGACCACATATCAAATTTTAATCAAATTTTAGGAGTTCATATAATTGATTACGAGCTTTTCCGCAAGATTATATTGCAAAAATACAATTTCTGTATTTCGTACTCAGTTAAAAGTCCAACGAGTGCATTTTAAGGCCCATTTAGACCTGCTTTTCCAAAACCTCTACAAAAAGTACTAAAAAATAAGTTTTGATCCAATTTTTGGAGTTCATATAATTGATTACGAGCTTTTCAACAAGATTCTATTGCAAAAACTCAATTTCTATATTTTTTACTCAGTTAAAAGTCTAATGGGTCCATTTTAAGCCTCATTTAGACCCGCTCGCCCGAAACCTCTACAAAAAGTACCGAAAAACAAGTTTTAATCAAATTTTAGGAGTTCATATAATTAATTACGAGTTTTTCAACAAGATTATATTGCAAATATTCAATTTCTGTATTTCTTACTCAATTAAAAGTCCAACGGGTCCATTTTAAGGCCCATTTAGACCCGCTCGCACGAAACCTCTACAAAAGTACCGAAAAACATGTTTTAATCAAATTTTAGGACTTCATATCATTGATTACGATCTTTTCAACAGAATTATATTGCAAAAACTCAAAGTATGTACTTTTTACTCAGTTTAAAGTCCAACGGGTCCATTTTACGGCCCATTTAGACCCGCTTGTCCGAAACATCTACAAAAAGGACCACAAATAAATTTTAATCAAAACTTAGGAGATCATATCATTGATTACGAGCTGTTCAACACTATTGTATTTCAAAAATTCAATTTATGTTCTTTGGGCACAGTTAAAAGTCCAACGGGTCCATTTTAAGGCCAATTTAGACCCGCTCGCCTGAAACCTCTATAAAAAGGATCGAAAAACAAGTTTTAATCAAATCTTAGGACTTCATATCATTGATTACGATCTTTTCACCACGATTATATTGCAAAGACTCAATTTTTGTACTTTTTACTTAGTTTAAAGTCCAACGGGTCCATTTTACGTCCCATTTAAACCTTCTCGTCCAAAACCTCTACAAAATAGACCGCAAATCAAATTTTAATCAAATTTTAGGAGTTGATATATTTTATTACGAGCTTTTCCACAAGATTATATTGCAAAAATACAATTTTTGTATTTCGTACTCAGTTAAAAGTCCAACAAGTGCATTTTAAGGCCCATATAGACCCGCTTTTCCAAAACCTCTACAAAAAGTACTAAAAAATAAGTTTTGATCCAATTTTTGGAGCTCATATAATTTATTACGAGCTTTTCAACAAGATTATATTGCAAAAACTCAATTTCTGTATTTTTTACTCAGTTAAAAGTCCAACGGGTCCATTTTACTCCCCATTTAGACCTGCTCGCCCGAAACCTCTACAAAAAGGACTGAAAACAAGTTTTAAGAAAAACTTAGGAGTTCATATCATTGATAATGAGCTTTTCAACACTATTGTATTGCAAAAACTCAATTTTTGTTCTTTTAACCTTGTTAAAAGTCCAACGGGTCCATTTTACGGCCCATTTAGACTCGCTCGCCCGAAACCACTATAAAAGGATCGAAAAACAAGTTTTAATCAAATTTTAGGAGTTCATTTAATTGATTACGAGCTTTTCAACAAGATTATGTTGCAAAAACTTAAATTTTGTATTTTTTACTTAGTTAAAAGTCGAACAGGTGCATTTTACGGCCCATTTCGATCTGCTCGCCCGAAACCTCTACAAAAAGGATCGAAAAACAAGTTTTAATCAAATTTTAGGACTTCATATCATTGATTACAATCTTTTGAACACGATTATATTGCAAAGACTCAATTTTTGTACTTTTTTACTTAGTTTAAAGTCCAACGAGTCCATTATATGGCCCATTTAGTCATTCTCGTCCGAAACCTCTATAATAAAGACCGCAAATCAAGTTTTAATCAAAACTTAGGACTTCATATCGTTGATTACGAGCTTTTCAACACTATTGTATTGCAAAAAATCAATTTATGTTCTTTTTACTCAGTTAAAGTCCAACGGGTCCATTTTAAGGCCCATTTAGACCCGCTCACTCGAAACCTCTACAAAAAGGACCGAAAAACAAGTTTTGATCAAATTTTAGGAGTTCATATAATTGATTACGAGCTTTTCAACAAGATTATATTGCAAAACCTCAATTTCTGTATTTTTTACTCAGTTAAAAGTTCAACGGGTCATTTTACGGCCCATTTAGACTCGTTCGCCCGAAACCTCTACAAAAATGACCGCAAAACAAGTTTTAATCAAAACTTAGGACTTCTTATCGTTGGTTACGAGCTTTTCAACACTATTGTATTGAAAAAAATCAGTTTTTAAGGCCCATTTCGATCTGCTCGCCCGAAACCTCTACAAAAAGGACCGAAAAACAAGTTTAATCAAATTTTAGGACTTCATATCATTGATTACGATCTTTTCAACACGATTATATTGCAAAAACTCAATTTATGTACTTTTTGCTCAGTTAAAAGTCCAACGGGTCCATTTTATGGCCCATTTAGACCCGCTCGCCCGAAACCTCTAAAAAAAGGACCGCAAAACATGTTTTAATCAAAACTTAGGACTTCATATCGTTGATTACAAGCTTTTCAACACTATTGTATTGCAAAAATTCGATTTATGTTCTTTTTACTCAGTTAAAAGTCCAACATGTCCATTTTAAGGACCATTTAGACTCGCTCGCCCGAAACCTCGACAACAAGGACCGAAAAACATGTTTTAATCAAATTTTAGGACTTCATATCATTGATTACGATATTTTCAACAAGATTTTATTGTAAAAACTCAATTTTTGTACTTTTTACTCAGTTAAAAGTCCAACGGGAGCGGCCCTCTTTCTTCAAAAAAAAGTCCAACGGGTCCATTTTAAGGCCCATTTAGACCCGCTCGCCCGAAACCTCTACAAAAAGGACCGCAAAACAAGTTTTAATCAAAACTTAGGACTTCATATAGTTGATTACGAGCTTTTGAACACTATTGTATTGGTAAATATCAATTTCTGTTCTTTTAACACAGTTAAAAGTCCAACAGGTCCATTTTAAGGCCCATTTAAACGCGCTCGCTAGAAACCTCTACAAAAAGGACCGAAAACAAATTTCATTCAAATTTTAGGAGTTCATATAATTGATTACGAGCTTTTCAACACGATTATATTCCAAAAAACTAAATTTCTGTATTTTTTACTCAGTTAAAAGTACAACGGGTCCATTTTAAGGCCCACTTAGACCCGCTCGCCCGAAACCTCTACAACAAGGACCGAAAAACATGTTTTAATAAAATTTTAGGACTTCATATCATTGATTACAATCTTTTCAATAGAATTAGATTGAAAAAACTCACATTATGTACTTTTTACTCAGTTTAATGCCCAACGAGTCCATTTTACGGCCCATTTAGACCCACTCGTCCGAAACCTCTACAAAAAGGAACGCAAATCAAGTTTTAATCAAAACTTAGGAGTTCATATCATTGATTACGAGCTTTTGAAAACTAATGTATTGCAAAAATTTGATTTCTGTTCTTTTTACTCAGTTAAAAGTCCAACGGGTCTATTTTAAGGCCCATTTAGACCCGCTCGCTCGAAACCTTTACGAAAAGGACCGAAAACATGTTTTAATCAAATTTTAGCAGTTCTTATAATTGATTACGAGCTTTTTAATAAGATTATATTGCAAAAACGCAATTTCTGTATTTTTTACTCAGTTAAAACTCCAACGGGTCCATTTTACGGCCCATTTAGACCTGCTCACCCGAAACATCTACAAAAAGGACCAAAAAACAAGTTTTAATCAAAACTTAGGAGTTCATATCATTGATAACGAGCTTTTCAACACTATTGTATTACAAAAACTTAATTTCTGTTTTTTAACCTAGTTAAAAGTCCTACGGGTCCATTTTAAGGCCCATTTAGACCCGCTCGCCCGAAACCTCTTCAAAAATGACTGAAAACAAGTTTTAATAATATTTTAGGAGTTCATATAATTGATTACGAGCTTTTCAACAAGATTATACTCCAAAAACTCAAATTTTGTATTTTTTTACTTAGTTAAAAGTCCAACGGTCTCGCTCGAAACCTCTAGAAAAAAGGATCGAAAAACAAGTTTTAATCAAATTTTAGGACTTCATATCATTGATTACGATCTTTTCAACACGATTATATTGCAAATACTCAATTTTTGTACTTTTTACTTAGTTTAAAGTCCAACAGGTCCATTTTACGGCCCATTTAAACCTTCTCGTCCGAAACCTCTACAAAAAAGACCACAAATCAAGTTTTAATCAAATTTTAGGAGTTCATACAATTTGCAAAAATTCAATTTCTGTATTTCTTACTCAGTTAAAAGTCCAACGAGTCCATTTTAAGGCCCATTTAGTCCCGCTCGCTCGAAACCTCTACAAAAAGTACTGAAAAACAAGTTTTGATCCAATTTTAGGAGTTCATATAATTTATTACGAGCTTTTCAACAAGATTATATTGCAAAAACTCATTTTCTGTATTTTTCACTCAGATAAAAGTCCAACGGGTCCATTTTACGGCCCATTTAGACCCGCTTGCCCCAAACCTCTACAAAAAAGAATCGAAAAACAAGTTTTAATCAAAACTTAGGAGTTCATATCATTGATAACAAGCTTTTCAACACTATTGTATTGCAAAAACACAATTTCTGTTCTTTTAACCTAGATAAAGTCCAACGGGTCCATTTTAAGGCCCATTTAGACCCGCTCGCCCGAAACCTCTGCAAAAATGACCGATAAACAATATTTTAATCAAATTTTAGGAGTTCATTTAATTGATTACGAGCTTTTCAACAAGATTATATTGCAAAAGCTCAAATTTTATATTTTTTACTTAGTTAAAAGTCCAACGGGTCCATTTTACGGCCCATTTAGACCCGCTCGTCAGAAACATCGACAAAAAGGATCGAAAAACAAGTTTTAATCAAATTTTAGGACTTCATATCATTTTACGATCTTTTCAACACGATTATATTGCAAAGACTCAATTTTTGTAATTATTACTTAGTTTAAAGTCCAACGGGTCCATTTTACGGTCCATTTAGACCTTCTCGTAAGAAACCTCTACAAAAAAGACCGCAAATCAAGTTTTAATCAAAACTTAGGACTTCATATCGTTGGTTATGTGCTTTTGACACAGTTAAAAGTCCAACGGGTCCATTTTAAGGCCCACTTAGAGCCGCTCGCCCGAAACCTCTACAAAAAGGATCGAAAAGCAAGTTTTAATCAAATGTTAGGACTTCATATCATTGATTACGATCTTTTCAACACGATTATATTGCAAAGACTCAATTTTTGTACTTTTTACTTAGTTTAAAGTCCAACGGGTCCATTTTACGGCCCATTTAAACCTTCTCGTCTGAAACCTCTACAAAATAGACCGCAAATCAAGTTTTAATCAAATTTTAGGAGTTCATATAATTGATTACAAGCTTTTCAACAAGATTATATGCAAAAATACAATTTTTGTATTTCTTTCTTAGTTAAAAGTCCAACGAGTCCATTTTAACGCCCATTTAGACCCGCTCACCCAAAACCTCTACAAAAAGTACTGAAAAAGAAGTTTTTATCCAATTTTAGGAGTTCATATAATTGATTACGAGCTTTTCAACAAGATTATATTGCAAAAACTCAATTTCTATATTTTTTACTCAGTTAAAAGTCCAACGGGTCCTTTTTACGGCCCATTTAGACCCGCTCGCCCGAAACCTCTACAAAAAGGACTGAAAACAAGTTTTAAGGAAAACTTAGGAGTTCATATCATTGATAAAGAGCTTTTCAACACTATTGTATTGCAAAAACTCAATTTATGTTCTTTTAACCTAGTTAAAAGTCCAACGGGTCCATTTTATGGCCCATTTAGACTCGCTCGCCTGAAACCTCTACAAAATGGATCAAAAAACAAGTTTTAATCAAATTATAGGAGTTCATTTAATTGATTACGAGCTTTTCAACAAGATTATATTGCAAAAACTTAAATTTTGTATTTTTTACTTAGTTCAAAGTCCAACGGGTCCATTTTACGGCCCATTTCGACCCGCTCGCCCGAAACCTCTACAAAAAGGATCGAAAAACAAGTTTTAATCAAATTTTAGGATTTCATATCATCAATTACGATCTTTTCAACATGATTATATTGCAAAGACTCAATTTTTGTACTTTTTACTTAGTTTAAAGTCCAACGGGTCCATTTTACGGCCCATTTAGACCTTCTCGTCCGAAACCTCTACAATAAAGACCGCAAATCAAGATTTAATAAAAACTTAGGACTTCATATCGTTGATTAAGAGCTTTTCAACACTATTGTATTACAAAAAAATCAATTTATGTTCTTTTTACTCAGTTAAAAGTCCAACGGGTCCATTTTAAGGCCCTTTTAGACCCGCTCACTCGAAACCTCTACAAAAAGGACCGGAAAACAAGTTTTGATAAACTTTTAGGAGTTCATGTAATCGATTACGAGCTTTTCAACAAGATTATATTGCAAAAACTCAATTTCTGTATTTTTTACTCAGTTAAAAGTTCAACGGGTCCATTTTATGGCCCATTTAGATTCGTTCGCCCGAAACCTCTACAAAAAAGACCGCAAAACAATTTTAAATCAAAACTTAGGACTTCTTACCGTTGATTACGAGATTTTCAACACTATTGTATTGGAAAAAATCAATTTCTGTTCTTTTTAATAAGTTAAAAGTCCAAATGGTCCATTTTAAGGCTCATTTAGAACCGCTCGCCCGAAACCTCTACAAAAAGGACGGAAAAACAAGTTTAATCAAATTTTAGGACTTCATATCATTGATTACGATCTTTTCAACACGATTATATTGCAAAAACTCAATTTATGTACTTTTTGCTTAGTTAAAAGTCCAACGGGTCCATTTTATGGCTCATTTAGACCCTCTCGCCCGAAACCTCTACAAAAAGGACCGAAAAACAAGTTTTAATCAAAACTTAGGTCTTCGTATAGTTGATTACGAGCTTTTCAACACTATTGTATTGCAAAAATTCAATTTATGTTCTTTTTACTCAGTTAAAAGTCCAACGGGTCCATTTTTAGGCCCATTTAGACCCGCTCGCCCGAAACCTCTACAACAAGGACCGAAAAGCATGTTTTAATCAAATTTTAGGACTTCATATCATTGATAACGATCTTTTCAACAAGATTTTAATGCAAAAACTCAATTTTTGTACTTTTTACTCAGTTAAAAGTCCAACGGGTCCATTTTAAGGCCCATTTAGAGCCGCTCGCCCGAAACCTCTACAAAAAGGACCGCAAAATAAGTTTTAATCAAAACTTAGGACTTCATATAGTTGATTACGAGCTTTTCAACACTATTGTAGTGCAAAAAATCAATTTCTGTTCTTTTTACTCAGTTAAAAGTCCAACAGGTCCATTTTAAGGCCCATTTAGACGCGCTCGCTAGAAACCTCTACAAAAAGGACCGAAAACAAATTTTATTCAAATTTTAGGAGTTCATATAATTGATTACGAGCTTTTCGACACGAATATATTGCAAAAACTAAATTTCTTTATTTTTTACTCAGTTAAAAGTCTAACGGGTCCATTTTAAGGCCCATTTAGACCCACTCGCCTGAAACCTCTACAATAAGGACCGAAAACATGTTTTAATCAAATTTTAGGACTTCATATCATTGATTACGATCTTTTCAATAGAATTAGATTGAAAAAACTCACATTATGTACTTTTTAATCAGTTTAATGTCCAACGGGTCCATTTTACGGCCCATTTAGACCCGCTCGTCCGAAACCTCTACAAAAAGGAACGCAAATCAAGTTTTAATCAAAACATAGGAGTTCATATCATTGATTACGAGCTTTTGAACACTAATGTATTGCAAAAATTTGATTTCTGTTCTTTTTACTCAGTTAAAAGTCCAACGGGTCCATTTTAAGGCCCATTTAGACCCGCTCGCCCTAAATCTCTACGAAAAGGACTGAAAACATGTTTTAATCAAATTTTATCAGTTCATATAATTGATTACCAGCTTTTCAATTAGATTATATTGCAAAAACTCAATTTCTATATTTTTTACTCAGTTAAAAGTCCAACGGGTCCATTTTACGGCCCATTTAGACCTGCTCACCCGAAACCTCTACAAAACGGACCGAAAAATAAGTTTTAATCAAAACTTATGAGTTCATATCATTGATAACGAGCTTTTCAACACTATTGTACTGTAAAAACTCAATTTTTGTTCTTTTAACCTAGATAAAGTCCAACGGGTCCATTTTAAGGCCCATTTAGACCCGCTCGCCTGAAACCTCTACAAAAATGACCGAAAAACAAGTTTTAATCAAATTTTAGGAGTTCATTTAATTGATTACGAGCTTTTCAACAAGATTATACTACAAAAACTCAAATTTAGTATTTTTTACTTAGTTAAAAGTCCAATGGGTGAGAGTAGAAGGAGGAACAAATGATGCTCGCAAAGATCCCTTGTGGTTGAACGCTAAACAAGACAAGAAACAAGAAAAGGGTTAGTTGGCATATAAAAAAGGGGGGAAACAAGGGAATAAGGGGAAAGAAAAACTATATACCAGAAAGGTGAAGGATAAGAACAAAAGTATAAGCAAAACATTTGAAGAAAGAATCAAAGGAAACGGGTGAGCAAAATTGTAGAGCAAATAGTTTATTTTGAGAATTCCCATTAAGAGTGTCATATTAAAGATCCTATAGAGGGATCGAGAATGCCTAAAGATAACAAGATAGGAGAAATAGTATAAAAGCAAAAAGATGGATAACCATATTGAATATTCAGCAAGATGATCACTCCAATGTATAAGTGTAGTTAAAGAAGAGGTGGAAATATATATCATAGTAAGAGAAAAAGGAAAATTTGAGGGGAGCCAAGTATAAAGAGCAGAGACTGAATTAAATGTGGAGGAGAAGATATCATTAGAAGCAACCAAAGTAAAAAAGCTTAAGTGTAAAATGAGGAGTGAGGGCAGTAGAATGGTTGCTGGGAAAAGAAACATGCGGCAATTGCAAAGGCATGAGCAGTGAGAATACAAAAAGAAAAAAATTCCCACTGAGTGGGTCGCGGTAATTTTCCTATATAGGAATCGAGGGATAACAGCCAACATGGTGTTATGGATAGAAATATACAGAACATAACAAGAGATACTAGACCAATACATCAAAATAGTCGAGCAATAGACATAGAGCATAAAATAAAAAATGTAAATGCAGCAAGGAAGCAAGATGTGAAGGAAAATAAACATACCGGGGAGATGAGAATTTGTATAGGTTCGAGCAAACAAAGAGAGGTAGAGGGGGAAAAGGGATTGGATTCTATAACCAAACTATAAAAAAACAGTAGAAAATAAAAAAATTGAGCAGTAATAATTGGGTGCAAATGAAAAGAAAACTTAAATTAAACATTAAACCGAAAGGGATGCAAAGAACCCGTCTGGAAGGTTGACGGCTGGTTCTGGCAGGGGTGTACGATTGAAAGATATTACCCAGAGCGAGGCGTCAGAGAGATTGTCGCTCAAAACAGACAAGAAAAGAACATATAAAAAATGTAAGATCATCCAGAAGAAAGATTAGGTCGAAAAAAAGATAAGAACAAAAGAAAATGATATGATTATGAGAAGATAAATCGAATAAAAAGGAAAATATGGAACAGGACAAAGTCATACCTTGCCGCACGATTGGTAGAGTAGAGGGGGACCATCCATGTTTTCCAGATCGGATGAAGGAAACCTTGAAACAGATCTGGAAAGGGATAAAAGATAAGAGAAAAAACAAAACATGATAGAAGAAAAAGAGGAAGCAGGGATTAATAACATAAAAACTAAAAATAAAAAAGCAAAATAAGAATATGGGGAAGGTCGCGGGTCTTTGCGAGGAACCATAACAAGGGGAAGCCCCGTCAGAGAAGAGTCGGCTCCAAGCATCAATGGTCTTTAAAGCCCATCGGAGGGGGAAGGGATGACAGTCGATGAAAGGGAAATTACTCGCAAAAAATAAAGAAAACATGAAAATAAGAAAAATTGGTTCAAAATCAAAATTGATAAAATATGAATATACAAAATAAGAATCTGGCAAAAAATAAAGAAAAGGGAAAAAAATCGTGGCTACCATATTAGGGTTGGGATGGGGTCTCAAGAAATCATTACCTTGATGCACATGGATCTCATGGTGGGATTTATCGCTGGTTGGTAGGGGAGGAGAAGCAGGGGCGAACGACGTAATAGATGCTGAGGCGGCGGCGGAAAAGAGAGGGGAGGAGAAAAAATTAGGAAAAAAAGAGAGAAAGGGGAGGGGGAGAGACACGGTGCAAAAGAAGGAAAAAATGTGAAAAGCAAAAAAGCAAGCGTAAACCCCATGGAGAGCCGAGAGAATTGAGAGAGTTTCGAGAGACCACCAATTTCATTCTTACCTTTTTATGGGTCTGTAGCTATTTTTTTACCCCCAATTTCTTTGCTCATTTAGTTTGTATTATTTTTCTTCTCCCCCTCTTCTTTTTTCCCCTAGTATGTATCCCTTTATTATCTTTTCTGCTTTTCTATCTGCTGCTTCTTTTTTTGTTCCTTTCTTTTAATAGCTTTTTAGTTTTCTGCTTCTTTGCATATCTGTCTTATGGTCTGCTTATATGTTTAGATCTTTATATGTTTTTCTGTTTTCATACAATACACAATATCTACAAATTCATAGGTGAACTATTACCATCCCCTACGCGGGAAATTAATACGATCACCCTTGTGGTGAACTTCATCTATTATCCCTTTCCTAATGGATCCAAAATCAAGATACACCCCTCGAATCATACTTACCAAAATAAGTTCGAATCTTCATGCTTTAATATAACTCAATCCTCCCATCCTCAAATTTTAAATTCAACCTACATCAAATTACAATATACTGTTCAATTCATCTTTATCCCTAATTGCCTATGTTATTATATCTCAAATAAAATTATGACCCCTAATACAAGGGTGTTTAACCCCTTTCCTACCCCAAATTACTCTCTTTCTATCCTTAGATTTGTTTATCCAGTTTATACATATTTTAAACTGCTATATTATGATAACCTAATTGTCCTAAATTGGTCAAGTTGCCTTCCTACTACTACACTTCCCCCAAATTCTTTACTCTACTATACGCCCTACGACTACCCCAATCAGCCTTTTTTGTCCCCTTATTATCATCCATATTTAACTCTCCTCTCTCCTTTGGTGGTAAAACTTTCTATTAACTATACCCAACACTTATTATCTATAGTAATTATCGGCCATCACTTATGTGTAATCATCCCATTAAATATCAAATTTTCTTTCCTTTTTTTCCATCACCTTTTATTATTTCCATCTAAATACATGTTAATTCTTAGATTCCCATTCCATATTATACCCAGACATATCCTTCCTTTTCTATTTCCCTAGATCCTTCCTTTTCTTTCCATATTTTCCCACAAGTCCATCCTTCATAATTGGAATCCGATTTCTAAATACCCCTTTTTACGTCAAACCTCCCCTTATCTTTCTTCTCTCACTTCCCATTTCACTAAACTTCCTTATTTACTCACCCCAATCTTTTGTGATTCCATTTTTCAATTAGTAAATTCCTTTCCCATTATACCGCTTAATTACTACCATCCCTTTCCATCTTCAACTCCCTTCCATTTACTTACACATATCCTACAAAAAGCACTTCAATTTTTTACTCCCACTCTTTTACTTACTCTCCTTCCTTTGACTATTATCTTTGCCACTCAATTCCTCTCTCTCACCAAATTACCTCGCATGGCTTCTTCATCCTCTCTTCCCCATTATTCCAACCTTGATCTTACCAATGAAGAAGCAACCGCCATCTACACCCCTGACTTTGACTTCTTTGATGAAAACCCAAACACTACCCTAATCGGAAAATTCATATCATCTAAACCCATTGATGATTGGGCAGTTCTTCAAGCTTTCGAAGGAATATGGAAAAAAATAACCTCAAATCTATGTCTATCATTCGTGATTCATTCTTCAGGATCGAGTTTGCAACCCCAAGTGAGCGTGACGATGTTTTTGAAAGGGGCCCTTGGTTATACAAAGATGAGTGGCTAGCTCTAGCTGAATACAACCCTGGAAAAAGCATGGAAGAATACTCCTTCAACCCTATGCGAGTCTGGTTTCGTATTCTTGCTCTGCCCAAACCGTTGATGATAAGTGCAGACGAAGATCCCGACAAAACACACCTAGTGGGCCAATCCCTTGGTGCTATGGTTGGCACAATTCTTAGAACTGATACACGGAAAAAACAGGGAAACATGACA
The DNA here is from genome assembly GCA_030270665.1 of Hibiscus trionum. Classification (NCBI taxonomy): domain Eukaryota; kingdom Viridiplantae; phylum Streptophyta; class Magnoliopsida; order Malvales; family Malvaceae; genus Hibiscus; species Hibiscus trionum. The sequence continues at coordinate 51,099,644 of BSYR01000020.1, read as the reverse complement.
GACTTTTTGGTGTAGAAATTCTGATGGCTATCACCAAACCAATTCGCCGCTTTATACTCATAGGAAAAGGTACACGTACCACCTCTTGTCGTCTACAGTATGAACGCTTGCCTCTTTTTTGCCACGGTTGTGGCCTTATTAGCCATATTTTTGAGAACTGCCCTAACAAAAACGCATATGACCCGACCAAACTACAATATGGCGAGTGGCTCCGTTGGCTTCCCCCACGTCGCCGGGAACAGGGACCACGGGGTCGTATCCGATCTGTTGAGGCCTCTATTCTTGCTAGCCGCCAACCACCGTTAGGTACTTTATCTTTTGTCTTTTGGTTTCAACAATTTATCTATTTTCACCTTGTTCATATATGGATTCTCTTTTCTACACAGACTCCACGGACAAGGGTAAATCTGTTGCAGGCCCTGCTAATGCTAACCAGCACCCACCGATAGGTATTTCGCTACCTTTATTCTGGCGCTTACACATTCCCTATTTTCCTTTATGTCTCTTTTTTGATTCTCCTTTTTCCGCAGACACAAAGGAAAAGGGCAAATCCGTTGTTGAGCCCGTGGCCTCTGCGCAAGATTCGGGTCTGACTCTTATTAAATACCACCACTTACTTTTTATCCAACGCTTCCCACTTCTGCAACTCACTTCATCTTTCTCTGAATTTTTAGGGAAACTGAATGAAGGGGATGCTGCCTCTTTTGCTGATCTCCCTACGGAGGATATTAACAACAATGATGAGATGGTAGGGGAGGAATCCTCTGAGCCGCCCACTGCTAAGGCAGATTCCCAGCAGCATTCACGAGCTCCACTCCCTCCTAGGGTTATATCACCACAACCCCTGAATACTATCTACCCTGTCCCTGAGGACTCTAAACAAGGCAACTTGGAAGTCCAAGATGATGGTGTACCAAGCCCTACAGCTCAACAAGTGCGGAAACTGGATGCTCAATTAAGTAAGCACTTCCTTCAAACCGGTATTTCCCTTTTTGATGCATTTGACTCTTGGCTTCTTAAGAACTATCCCAATGATGCAGCATCGACTCCTGCTACTATCCCTATTCCTCCCAACCGTGGGACTAAGAGACGCTCCCCCATCCATGTGGTCCTCCAGCCCAAGAAGTCTAGGCCCTCTCCTTCTCTAACCTTGAAAGCTGGGATGAGCAGCGGAAAAAACTCTCCGGCGGCGGCTGATTCACAGCCCCGCCGAGGGAAATGATCATCCTATGCTGGAACTGTCAAGGTCCAGGCAGTTCAACACCTCCAGCAATATGTTCATCTTCATACTCCTGATTTACTTTTTTTTATGTGAAACTAAACTTAAAAATACGGCTTGTAGCCATCTTAGTTCTTTGCTAGGTATGGATTTGGTTTTTTCGGTTGAATACTCTGATAAATGCTCTGGTATTGCTTTATTTTCTTTGAAAAATTATGATATTTCTATGCTTGCTTACTCGGATCGTTTCATTCATACTTATATTAGTTGCAATTCTTCTTCGTTTTATTTCACTGGTATACATGGTTTTTCTGAAACAAGTAATAAAACTAAAACTTGGGATTTAATTGATTCGCTAAACAAACGATGGTCTACCCTGGCTTCTCGGTGGTGATTTCAACGAAATCCTATCTGATAATGAAAAACAAGGCGGCTGCTGTCGTGCAAGATCTCAAATCAATAATTTTCGACATTGTCTCTCCCGTAATAACCTTTTCGACTGCAAACCTACCACGGGTTGGTTCACTTGGTCTAAAATTGGGCCCAAAACTCCTACTTTATTTGAGAGATTAGACCGTTTTGTAGGGAATATGGCATGGAAAGCAAATAATCCCAATTATAACATTATTTCTGATTTTGATGCTAAATCTGATCACTGTTTTCTACTCTTGAATACGGAACCGCCACCTCTAACAAATCACCGACCCCCGCCATCTAAGTTCCGATTTGAAAATTGTTGGGCAACTAATGACGAAGGAATCTCTGTTGTCAAACAAACTTGGTCTTCTACTAAGGGCAATACCCTGGATAAAATTAAAGCTATTGGCTCCTGCCTAGGAGATTGGAAATCCCAACAAAGACTTAAGTCCACTGGTCGTATCAATATTCTCACTAAGATAATCAATATTTTTTACAACGACCTCTTTCGGCTTCTGCTGAAAGAAAATATATTGCTGCCAAAACTGAGCTCCACAAATTACTAGATGAGCAAGAAGTGTACTGGGCGCAGCGCTCTCGCAACCTATGGTTATCTCAAGGAGATAAAAATACCCGTTTTTTTCATGCCCGAGCTTCTAGCAGAAAAAAAAGAACACCATCTCTGTCCTTTTTGATTCCAACAACAATTGGTGTACCGACGACTCCGATCTTATGACAATTGCATCCTCATACTTCCACACTCTTTTTACTTCCTCTAACCCATCCTTGTCAAAGCAAATTCTATAAAAAATCCCTCCCTCCATTACGCCTGCTATGAATGAGTACCTCTTTAGGGAATTCACCACGGAGGAAATTATCACCGCTTTCCGCGATATTGATCCAAGAAAAGCCCCTGGCATTGATGGCTTGCCTAGTGGGTTCTTTCGACAACATTGGGATATAGTAGGGTACGATGTCACCAAACTCTGCCTTAATCTCCTCAATGGGTCAGCTGATATGGCTTCGGTAAACCAAACAATTCTGGTACTCATACCCAAGAATAAGGATCCAACCACCACGAGGCACCTCAGGACCATTAGTCTCTGCATAGTAATTTATAAAATTATTGCCAAGGTTTTAGTTAATAGGATGAAACATACTATCCCCTTTTGCATCAGTTCCAATCAAGCTGCTTTCGTTCAGGGACGTAATATCACAGATAACATTCTTATTGCCCACGAAATAATTCACTCAATTAACACTGGTACTTCTAAGTCTACTCAAGGTGCTGCTCTTAAGCTTGATATGGAAAAGGCTTTCGACATAGTTGAATCGTCTTTCCTCGAAAATGTCATGAACCGCATGGGCTTTTCCCCATCATGGGTATCTCTTATAATGAGATGTATCTCCTCAGTTTCTTTCACGGTTAAGGTCAATAACTCCTTCTCCCCCTTTTTTCGGCCTCAACGGGGTCTCCGCCAAGGCTGTAACCCCCTTAACCCGGCCCAGACAGTTGAACCGAATTAAGAAGTTTACACGGGGAAAACCAGAGTCAACCCAAAAGTCAACCTTGATTAACGACCCTTTTTTTTCTTTTTAATCTTATCTAGATGCACGTTAACCCTAGTTATGTTCATACAAACATCATACTCAAAGATCAGCGCAAACGGAAAACGTTCAGGGACTTAATTGAACAAAACGCAAACTTAGGGGCCAAAAATATAAATTCTAGAAATTACAAGGACTTAACCCACCTTTAAGTTACCAATATGAAATTAGTCATATTCATGCTTGTCTGTCAAATTTCAGCTCAAACGGACATCACAAACTCATTTTATTGCATAAACAAGATTCAGGACCAAAACGCAAACAATGCAAAACATTTAACCAACAATTTCAGTGCCCAGCGGTCGAGTATTTCGGAAGAGGGAAGACCCGTTCCGAAACGCGGGACCGTTCCGCAACTAGTTCCGAAACAGTGCCTGGCAGTGGCATATCCGTTCCGGAACGGTTGCTTCTGTTTCGGAACACCCAAGCCATTTCATGCCCCCGTTCCGATACGGTAGCACCTGTTCCGAAACAGGCTGCCCAGATTGCAGAAAAATTGCTGGTTTATCACACAATTGGCCTATCAAACATGCTCCAAAGGCAACCATACTTTACCAGCAAGTCATTTAACATACAAAGAACATAATTGCATCAACCATTCATCAACATGGCATCAATTATGAAAATCCCCAATTCTATAGGCATACATCCTACTTAGCAATCCATTCAAGCATCAAAACATCAATCCAAACACATAATGGCCAAATACAAGTTCCAACAACATTAACAACATAATACCAACTTAGGGAGTCCAAAACATCTCCCAAAACAACAACATAGGTCCCCCATTGCCAAATGCCCATAAGCTAATAGTGTTTAAAAAACCTTCACCATACATGAGCTTTGTTCACCACTTGGATTCTTGTCCACCTTGCTGTCCTCAATGCACTTTAATGCTCTGCATTATTGGTTTAAGAAAAGAGAGAGCGTAAGCAAAAGCTTAGTGAGGAATGCTCGTTAAAACCACACAATAATGCATTTATAAAACACCTTTATAAATCATTGTTCAAAACCAACAATATACATGCCCATAAGCATTTAAAACAAGCAAACCATGCTTCAAGATCATAACATGTCATATTGGCCACAAGTGATACAATCAACATAAGATCCACACATGGACTTTTAAACACCATTGTGATCTTACAATTTCCCAAGGACCACACATGGACTTTTAAACACCATTGTGTCCTTAACAAGAATCATCCATGGACTTTTAAACACCATGACAAGGACCACACAAGGACTTTTAAACACCTTTGTGTCCTTAACAAGAATCACCCAAGGACTTTTAAACACCTTGGTGTTCTTAAATAACAAGGCTTACACAAGGAATTTTAACCACCTTGAACCTTAACCAAGAACTAACCATGGACTTTTAAACACCATGTTGTTCTTAAATAAACAAGGCTTACTCAAGGAATTTTAACCACCTTGAACCTTAACCAAGAACCAACCATGGACTTTTAAACACCATGTTGTTCTTAAATACACAAGGCTTACTCAAGGAATTTTAACCACCTTGAACCTTAACCAAGAACCAACCATGGACTTTTAAACACCATGTTGTTCTTAAATAAACAAGGCTCACACAAGGACTTTTAACCACCTTTGTGACCTTAACCATCACTTGCCAATATACATCATTAACAACAATATTCCACTGTTTTAAAGCATTTAACAAAGCCATAAACATCATGCATCTTTAAGCATCAAACCACATTAAAACAATGTTCAAAAACAAGGATCTCTTACCTTGAGCATCCTTCAACACATGGCTTACAATCTCAGCAAATAAACATGCTAAATATGCTTTCAAAACAGGATTTAAAACATGCAAACAAACCACATTGCATACAACCAATCCATGGTTCATCATCAAGAGAGTTTTTCCGAAAACTTACTCTTGAGCTTAGCTAAGTTGCTTAGACTTAAACTAAGCTCCCAAACCTTCAAAACATTGGTTTCATAGCTGAAAACCAAAATCCACTCACCGATTCCGTTTCGCCTCTTGCCGAAACACCAATCAAGCTTCCGGATCAACACCACTAGGATCCAAAGATGACTCCCCTGTTTTAAACACATCAAAACAGTAGATTAATGCATCATCATGAATTAATATCCTCAATGAAAGCACCTAAACCCGCTGCTCTCATCCACACTCCATTTCCGGCTACCAAACACAACCGAAAATGCATCCAAACAACTCCACAACACTACCCAGCCAAGATCCATCAAATCTAAACATCCTTAAACATCAATTAACATCCAAAAAGGATCTTACCACGTCCTTATACCTCCAGCTATAACAGATCATCAAGATCACTCCAAAAACAACCAAGAACACAAGCTAAACTTAGGAAATTCAACCTACCCGGGATTGCATTAATTAAACCTCAATTTCACATGAATTTAACATTCATTTAACATCAAATTGACACCTCAAAACACTGCCCAATCAGATCACACGAAATTTCATCAAAATCAATCAAATCTTGCATTTAAAAGCCAAAATCAAGAACACATCTATAAAACCTTTTATAAAACATAAATCAAGGATCGAGAACTTAGGAATTTCAGTAAAGAACTGAGAGTTTAGAGGAGAAGGACGTTCTTACCTCCAAACTTGAGTTTTCTCCCTTTTTGGAACCAAATTCTTGAAAATCCACTTAGCAAATGCAAAGGTTTTGTTGAAGAGATGGTTGAAGATCAAAAGAGAATTGAAATGAGATATTTAGATGGCAAAATCAGAGGGAAAAACTCTGGAGAAATGTGTTTGGTTTGAGAGAAAAGATGAGAGAAAATGAAAATAGAAAATGTGGAAAGTTAGTTGGAAATTTAGGAAAATATCTTCCCTCCCTTTTCTTTTATTTAAAATCCATTTATTAAACCTTTAATATTTTAGAAAAAATCTGGAGAAACTCCCATTGGGTAAATAGCTCCTTAAAGATTCAAAGTTTCAATCCTTTTTAAAACAGTCTCACAGTTTTTGAAAATTACATTTTGGTCACTAACCAAAATGTCACACTTCCAAACCTCATTTTTGTAAAATTGATTTCACCAAACTCTTATATATAATAAAGAGGATTTTAAGACATTTTTCCATATTTTTAATGCAACCCGAACTAGGTTTTCCTAAATTCACTCTTATATATTCGAACCGCGATCCGACAGAACCGGTCCGAATCCCAAAACTCCTAAGCCCAAAATTGGGGCGTTACAACTCTCCCCCCCTTAAGAAATTTCGTCCTCGAAATTTACCTGAAGGAAAGAGATACGGGAACTACTTCAGCATGTCATCCTTCCGTTCCCACGTGGCTTCCTTAACACCACGATGTTTCCACAACACCTTTACCAGCTCAATGGTCTTGCCACGAAGAACCTTACTATCCGAATCCAGAATCCTCACCGGTTCCTCATCATAGGTCAAATCCGGATTCAATTCCACTTCTTCCACAAGCATCACATGCGAAGGATCCGATCTATACTTCCGAAGCATAGAAACATGAAACACATCATGAATCTTCTCCAACTCTTGAGGTAACCTCAACTTGTACGCAACAGGACCCACACGCTCAACCACCTCGTACGGTCCAATGTATCTAGGGCTCAACTTACCCTTACGGCCAAACCTCATCACCTTTTTCCAAGGCGAAACCTTCAAAAACACACGGTCACCCACCGTATACTCAATCTCCTTACGCTTCAAATCCGCGTAAGACTTTTGCCGATCAGAAGCTTCCTTCAAACGCTCACAAATGAGCTTCACCTTCTCAGTGGTTCCTTTCAACAAAGCCGGCATCGAAACCAACTTCTGACCCGTTTCAGCCCAACACAAAGGAGTCCTACACTTCCTCCCGTACAAAGCCTCATAAGGTGCCATTTGAATGCTCGCCTGATAACTATTGTTATAGGCAAACTCCACCAAAGGCAAATGTTTCTCCCAAGAGCCCTGAAACTCAATCACGCAACACCTCAACATATCCTCCAAAATCTGGATAACACGCTCAGACTGACCATCCGACTGAGGATGATAAGATGTACTGAAATTCAACCGTGTACCCAAAGCTTGATGCAAACACTACCAGAACCGCGATGTAAACCTCGGATCCCTATCCGAAACAATCGACTTTGGCACACCATGCAGCCGTACAATCTCAGCAATGTACAGCTCCGCAAGCTTATCCAAGGAGTACGTAGTATGCGCAGGCAAGAAATGCGCACACTTCGTCAGGCGATCCACAATCACCCACACCGAATTCTTCTTCGTTGGTGACAAGGGTAAACCAGATACAAAATCCATGGTAATCCTTTCCCACTTCCATTCAGGGATTCTCAACGGTTGCAACAACCCTGAAGGAACCTGATGCTCAGCCTTAACTCGCTGACACACCATGCACTTGCTTACAAACTCAGCAACATCCTTCTTCAAACCCACCCAATAGTACTCATCACGAAGATCTCGATACATCTTAGTACTACCTGGGTGCATAGCAAAAGGACTACTATGACCTTCAGTCAGAATAGCACGCCTTAACTCAGCATCATTGGGCACTACTATCCGACTCCCAAAACACAACACACCATCATCATTAAAACAGAAATCCGAAGGCCTACCCTCCGCAATATCCTGAACATGAGATACCAAGGAATCATCCAGCAACTGCTTTTCCTTGATCAACTGAACCAAAGATGGTTTCACTTGCAACTCAGCCACAAGACCACCATCACGCGAAATACTCAAACTGGCAAACATAGCCCTCAACTCAACAGCTACCTTTCTACTCAAGGCATCCGCTACAACATTAGCCTTCCCAGGGTGATACTCAATCGTCAAATCATAATCCTTGAGCAACTCCACCCAACGCCGCTGCCTAAGATTCAACTCCTTCTGAGACATCAGATACTTCAAACTCTTGTGATCCGTGTACACAGTACACTTCTCACCATACAGGTAATGTCTCCAGATTTTCAAAGCAAAAACCACCGCAGCCAACTCTATATCATGCGTAGGATAGTTGCGCTCATGCACCTTCAGCTGCCGCGATGCATAAGCCACCACCTTACCCTCTTGCATCAACACACATCCCAAACCAACATAGGACGCATCGCTATACACCACAAACTCTTTCCCTGATTCAGGTTGAACCAAGATAGGAGCTTGCGTCAAAGCTGCCTTAAGCTTCTCAAAAGCCTGTTGTCTCGCTTCCGTCCACTCATGCTTAACATCTTTCTGCAACAACTTCGTCAAAGGTGCAGCAATCTTAGAAAACCCATCCACAAACCTCCGGTAGTATCCCGCCAAACCAAGGAAACTACGAACCTCCTGAACAGACTTAGGAACCTTCCAATTCATCACCGCCTCAATCTTCTGAGGATCGACACGAATCCCTTCGACAGAAACCACATGCCCAAGAAACACCACTTCACTTAACCAGAACTCACACTTGCTCAGCTTAGCATAAAGCTGATTCTCCAACAAAGCTTGCAATACAATCCTCAAATGCTCTTCATGCTCCTCCTCAGTACGCGAGTACACGAGGATATCATCAATGAATACCACAACAAACTTATACAGGTATTCATGAAACACACGATTCATCATGTCCATGAAAGCTGCAGGAGCATTTGTCAAACCAAACGGCATCACAAGGAACTCATAATGCCCATACCTCATCCTGAAAGCTGTCTTAGGCACATCCACATCCTTTACCTTCAACTGGTAATACCCTGACCTCAAGTCAATCTTAGAGAACACAGCTGCTCCCCGAAATTGATCAAAGAGATCATCAATCCTCGGCAAAGGATACCGATTCTTGATAGTCAACTTGTTCAGCTGACGATAATCAATGCACATTCTCATAGTGCCATCCTTCTTCTTCACAAACAAGACCGGTGCACCCCAAGGCGACACACTCGGCCGAATAAAACCACGATCAAGCAACTCTTGCAACTGCGTCTTCAGCTCTTTCAACTCCTTAGGTGCCATTCGATAAGGGGTAATGGACACAGGAGTTGTATTCCCATACAGCTCAATCCCAAACTCCACCTCGCGATTAGGAGGTAAACCAGGCAACTCCTCAGGAAACACACCAGGAAACTCTCGCACAATCCTGATATCTTGCACACGCAACTCCTTAGAACTAGGATTCATCACAAAAGCTAGGTAAGCTTCACAACCCTGCCTCAGCATCCGGCTCGCCTCCAAAGAAGACACCACATTGGCAAGAAACTTCACATTCTCACCAACCACAACAACCTCATAATCATCCGCAAGCTTCAACGAAACTCGCTTATTCTCACAATCCACAACAGCACGATGCTCAGCAAGCCAATCCATACCAAGGATTACATCAAAACCATAGAAAGGTAACTCCATAAGGTCAACATGAAAAACATGATCTTGCACGACCAAAGGACATCTTCTATAAAGCTTTCGAGTCACAACAGTCTCACCAAAAGAACTAGTGACACGCACACCAACATCCAAAGACTCAACATGCAAACCAAGCAATTCAGCATGCTCACGCAATATGTATGAGTGCGTAGATCCAGAATCAATCAAGGAAAGTAATGACAAGGATTGCAAAGTAAAAGTACCTGCGATCACATCCGCGTCATTCCTTCCCTCTCGCTGAGCATACACCCTGGCTTGGCCGCCACCCTCAGGCTGAATAGCCACAACATGAGCCACACCCCGACCACCTTCCTCTCTCCGCTGGAAGTTACCACGGCCGCGCCCACGACCTCTCTGTGGTGCAGCAACAACAGGAGCATGCACTTGGCCACCAGCCAACATAGGGCACTCTCTCCTCATGTGATCCGTAGATCCACAATTCCAGCACGCATTACCAGCTACCACAACAGGAGCTTGCACCTCCCTCACAGCACGAGGACAATCACGTTTCATATGGCCACGCGAACCACATGTCCAACAAGCACTCGGATCAACTCTAGCGTTGCCTCCCCGAGCAGGTGCACCACCACCTCGCTTAGCTGAGGACTGATACTTCTGATCACGTCCCCTCTTGTTCCGTCCACCACCGGAACTATATTCAGCAGCTCGCTTCCCAGCACCAGAACCAGCACTTTTAGAAGATAAACCCAAGTTCATCTCAATATCCTTTGCTCGGCCCACCAGCACATCAAAATCATCATACTCGGTAGCCAGCACATACATCTTTACATCCGTCACCAAACCATAACGGAACCTTTCACACCTCGCTCACTCATCCGGAACAAGCTCAGGTGCGTATTGACTGAGTCGAACAAACTGTACTTCATACTCAGCCACGGACATGCTCCCCTGGGTAAGAGACATGAACTCCCTTTTCTTCTCATCTAGGTACCTCACACCTAGATACCTTCTCTTGAACGCGTTCTGAAAGAACGTCCAAGTTACGTCAGCTTCAGCCATCCCAGCGATAGTGGTTGTCCACCACGTGTAAGCATCATCCTGTAGCAAGGATACTACACAGCCCAACTTCTGCACATCAGTGCAACTCATCTGACCCAAGATTCTCTTGGTACCCTCTAACCAAGACTCCGAACCTTCAGCAGACAACCCTCTGAACTCAGTCCCTTCTAGACTACGCAAACGTTCCAAAGGTAATCTAACTCCAGCATCTCCCTGATGCACAGCTCCTTGAGCTCCAGCTACTGCTGCTTGAAAAGCTCCAGCAATAGCTTGTATCAACACTGTCATGTCAGGAACAGCTTGCCCCTGACCAGCCTCAGGTCCAGCGACCCCAGCACCAGCTCCTTCACCCCCAGCACCATCACCACCAGGTGGAGGAGGTAAATCCACCGCACTCTCAATATTCTCATCATTCTCATTCTCATTCTGAGCCGTAGCTCGCACATTACTCCTTAACTCTCTACGAGGTGCCATACTCTAACAATGCAATCACAATGCAAATAAACAAAGTCAGGCCCAGCAAGGTAAGCAATCCAAGTACTCAAGCTCATTTTCAATTAAAAACAATATCATTTCATTAGCTTTGATTTGGCAATGGGTACCCACAACATGCTTCACCACAGCATACACTACAATTGTAACATACTTACAATTCACACATCATGCTTTCACTCAACAAGCATACAAAGCATACATACTTTAATCACACACACAACCATTCCCAATTACTCGAGAACTCAGCTCTGATACCACCAAATGTAACCCCCTTAACCCGGCCCAGACGGTTGAACCGAATTAAGAAGTTTACACGGGGAAAACCAAAGTCAACCCAAAAGTCAACCTTGATTAACGACCTTTTTTTCTTTTTAATCTTATCTAGATGCACGTTAACCCTAGTTATGTTCATACAAACATCATACTCAAAGATCAGCGCAAACGGAAAACGTTCAGGGACTTAATTGAACAAAACGCAAACTTAGGGGCCAAAAATATAAATTCTGGAAATTACAAGGACTTAACCCACCTTTAAGTTACCAATATGAAATTAGTCATATTCATGCTTGTCTGTCAAATTTCAGCTCAAACGGACATCACAAACTCATTTTATTGCATAAACAAGATTCAGGACCAAAACGCAAACAATGCAAAACATTTAACCAACAATTTCAGTGCCCAACGATCGAGTGTTTCGGAACAGGGAAGACCCATTCCGAAACGCGGGACCGTTCCGCAACTGGTTCCGAAACAGTGCATGGCAGTGGCATATCCGTTCCGGAACGGTTGCTTTCGTTTCGGAACACCCATGCCATTTCAGGCCCCCGTTCCGATACGGTAGCACCTGTTCCAAAACATGCTGCCCAGATTGCAGAAAAATTGCTGGTTTATCACACAATTGGCCTATCAAACATGCTCCAAAGGCAACCATACTTTACCAGCAAGTCATTTAACATACAAAGAACATAATTGCATCAACCATTCATCAACATGGCATCAATTATGAAAATCCCCAATTCTATAGGCATGCATCCTACTTAGCAATCCATTCAAGCATCAAAACATCAATCCAAACGCATAATGGCCAAATACAAGTTCCAACAACATTAACAACATAATACCAACTTAGGGAGTCCAAAACATCTCCCAAAACAACAACATAGGTCCCCCATTGCCAAATGCCCATAAGCTAATAGTGTTTAAGAAACATTCACCATACATGAGCTTTGTTCACCACTTGGATTCTTATCCACCTTGCTGTCCTCAATGCACTTTAATGCTCTGCATTATTGGTTTAAGAAAAGAGAGCGTAAGCAAAAGCTTAGTGAGGAATGCTCGTTAAAACCACACAATAATGCATTTATAAAACACCTTTATAAATCATTGTTCAAAACCAACAATATACATGCCCATAAGCATTTAAAACAAGCAAACCATGCTTCAAGATCATAACATGTCATATTGGCCACAAGTGATACAATCAACATAAGATCCACACATGGACTTTTAAACACCATTGTGATCTTACAATTTCCCAAGGACCACACATGGACTTTTAAACACCATTGTGTCCTTAACAAGAATCATCCATGGACTTTTAAAGACCATGATAAGGACCACACAAGGACTTTTAAACACCTTTGTGTCCTTAACAAGAATCACCCAAGGACTTTTAAACACCTTGGTGTTCTTAAATAACAAGGCTTACACAAGGAATTTTAACCACCTTGAACCTTAACCAAGAACCAACCATGGACTTTTAAACACCATGTTGTTCTTAAATAAACAAGGCTTACTCAAGGAATTTTAACCACCTTGAACCTTAACCAAGAACCAACCATGGACTTTTAAACACCATGTTGTTCTTAAATACACAAGGCTTACTCAAGGAATTTTAACCACCTTGAACCTTAACCAAGAACCAACCATGGACTTTTAAACACCATGTTGTTCTTAAATAAACAAGGCTCACACAAGGACTTTTAACCACCTTTGTGACCTTAACCATCACTTGCCAATATACATCATTAACAACAATATTCCACTGTTTTAAAGCATTTAACAAAGCCATAAACATCATGCATCTTTAAGCATCAAACCACGTTAAAACAATGTTCAAAAACAAGGATCTCTTACCTTGAGCATCCTTCAACACATGGCTTACAATCTCAGCAAATAAACATGCTAAATATGCTTTCAAAACAGGATTTAAAACATGCAAACAAACCACATTGCATACAACCAATCCATGGTTCATCATCAAGAGAGTTTTTCCGAAAACTTACTCTTGAGCTTAGCTAAGTTGCTTAGACTTAAACTAGGCTCCCAAACCTTCAAAACATTGGTTTCATAGCTGAAAACCAAAATCCACTCACCGATTCCGTTTCGCCTCTTGCCGAAACACCAATCAAGCTTCCGGATCAACACCACTAGGATCCAAAGATGACTCCCCTGTTTTAAACACATCAAAACAGTAGATTAATGCATCATCATGCATTAATATCCTCAATGAAAGCACCTAAACCCGCTGCTCTCATCCACAATCCATTTCCGGCTACCAAACACAACCGAAAATGCATCCAAACAAGTCCACAACACTACCCAGCCAAGATCCATCAAATCTAAACATCCTTAAACATCAATTAACATCCAAAAAGGATCTTACCACGTCCTTATACCTCCAGCTATAACAGATCATCAAGATCACTCCAAAAACAACCAAGAACACAAGCTAAACTTAGGAAATTCAACCTATCCGGGATTGCATTAATTAAACCTCAATTTCACATGAATTTAACATTCATTTAACATCAAATTGACACCTCAAAACACTGCCCAATCAGATCACACGAAATTTCATCAAAATCAATCAAATCTTGCATTTAAAAGCCAAAATCAAGAACACATCTATAAAACCTTTTATAAAACATAAATCAAGGATTGAGAACTTAGGAATTTCAGTAAAGAACTGAGAGTTTAGAGGAGAAAGACGTTCTTACCTCCAAACTTGAGTTTTCTCCCTTTTTGGAACCAAATTCTTTAAAATCCACTTAGCAAATGCAAAGGTTTTGTTGAAGAGATGATTGAAGATCAAAAGAGAATTGAAATGATATATTTAGATGGCAAAATCAGAGGGAAAAACTCTGGAGAAATGTGTTTGGTTTGAGAGAAAAGATGAGAGAAAATGAAAATAGAAAATGTGGAAAGTTAGTTGGAAATTTAGGAAAATATCTTCCCTCCCTTTTCTTTTATTTAAAATCCATTTATTAAACCTTTAATATTTTAGAAAAAATCTGGAGAAACTCCCATTGGGTAAATAGCTCCTTAAAGATTCAAAGTTTCAATCCTTTTTAAAACAGTCTCACAGTTTTCGAAAATTACATTTTGGTCACTAACCAAAATGTCACACTTCCAAACCTCATTTTTGTAAAATTGATTTCACCAAACTCTTATATATAATAAAAGAGGATTTTAAGACATTTTTCCATATTTTTAATGCAACCCGAACTAGGTTTTCCTAAATTCACTCTTATATATTCGAACCGCGATCCGACCGAACCGGTCCGGATCCCAAAACTCCTAAGCCCAAAATTGGGGCGTTACAACTGTGGTCCATTTTACGGCCCATTTAGAACTTCTCGTCCGTACACTCTACAAAAAAGAGCGCAAATCAAGTTTTAATCAAATTTTAGGAGTGCATATAATTGATTACGAGCTTTTCATCAAGATTATATTGCAAAAACACAATTTCTGTATTTCTTACTCAGTTAAAAGTCCAACGGGTCCATTTTAAGGCCTATTTAGACCCGCTAGCCCGAAACCTCTACAAAAAGTACCGAAAAACAAGCTTTGATCCAATTTTAGGAGTTCATATAATTGATTACGAGCTTTTCAACAAGATTATATTGCAAAAACTTATTTTTTGTATTTTTTTACTCAGTTAAAAGTCCAACGGGTCCATTTTACGGCCCATTTAGACCTGCTCACCTGGAACCTCTTCAAAAATGACCGAAAAACAAGTTTTAATCAAATTTTAGGAGTTCATATAATTGATTACGAGCTTTTCAACAAGATTATATTGCAAAAATTCAATTTCTGTATTTCTTACTCAGTTAAAAGTCCAACGGGTCCATTTTACGGCCCATTTAGACCCGCTCGTCCGAAACATGTACAAAAGGACCGCAAATATAGTTTTAATCAAAACTTAGGAGTTCGTATCATTGATTACGAGCTTTTCAACACTGTTGTATTGCAAAAATTCAATTTCTGTTCTTTTAACATAATTAAAAGTACAACGAGTCCATTTTAAGGCCCATTTAGACCCGCTCGCCCGAAACCTCTTCAAAAATGACCGAAAACATGTTTTAATCAAATTTTAGGAGTTCATATAATTGATTACGAGCTTTTCAACAAGATTATATTGCAAAAACTCTTTTTTTGTATTTTTTTATTTAGTTAAAAGTCCAACGGGTCCATTTTACGGCCCATTTAGACCCGCTCGCCCGAAACCTCTGCTAAAATGATCGAAAAACAAGTTTTAAACAAATTTTAGGACTTCATATCATTGATTACAAAATTTTCAACACGATTATATTGCAAAGACTATTGTATTGCAAAAATTCGGTTTTTGTTCTTTTAACACATTTTAAAGTCCAACGGGTCCATTTTAAGGCCCATTTAGACCCGCTCGCTCGAAACCTCTTCAAAAATTACCGAAAAACAAGTTTTAATCAAATTTCAGGACATCATATCATTGATTACGATATTTTCAACACGACTATATTGCAAAAACTCATTTTTTTAATTTTTACTTAGATTAAAGTCCAACGAGTCCATTTTACGGCCCATTTAGACCCCCTCGTCCGAAACCTCTACAAAAAGGACCGCAAAAAAGTTTTAATCGAAACTTAGGAGTTCGTATAATTGATTACGAGCCTTTCAACACTATTGTATTGCAAAAATTCGATTTTTGTTCTTTTAACACAGTTAAAAGTCCAACGGGTCCATTTTAATGCCCATTTAGACCAGCTCGCCCGAAACCTCTTCAAAAATTACCAAAAAACAAGTTTTAATCAAATTTTAGGACTTCATATCATTGATTTCGATATTTTCAACACGATTATATTGCAAACACTCAATTTTTTTTTACTTTTTACTTAGTTTAAAGTCCAACGGGTCCATTTTACGGCCCATATAGACCCCCTCGTCCGAAACCACTACAAAAAGGACCGCAAAACAAGTTTTAATCAAAACTTAGGAGTTCATATCATTGATTACGATGTTTTCAACACCACTGTATTGCAAAAATTCGATTTAGGTTCTTTTAACACAGTTAAAAGTCCAACGGGTCCATTTTAAGACCCATTTAGACCCGCACGCCGAAACCTCTTCAAAAATGACAGAAAAAAAGTTTTGATCAAATTTTAGGAGTTCTTATAATTGATTACGACCTCTACAAAAAGACCACAAATCAAGTTTTAATCAAAACTTAGGAGTTCATATCATTGATTACGAGATTTTCAACACTACTGTATTGCAAAAAATTCGATTTTTGTTCTTTTTACTAAGTTAAAAGTCCAATGGGTCCATTTTAAGGCCCATTTAGACCTGCTCGCCCGAAACCTCTACAAAAAGGACCGAAAAACAAGTTTTAAACCAATTTTAGGAGTTCATATAATTGATTACGAGCTTTTCAATAAGATTAGATTTCAAAAACACAATTTCTATATTTTTTACTCAGTTAAAAGTCCAACAGGTCCATTTTATGGCCCATTTAGACCCGCTCGCCCGAAACCCCTTCAAAAATGACCAAAAAACAAGTTTTAATCAAATTTTAGGAGTTCATATTATTGATTACGAGCTTTTCAACAAGATTATATTGCAAAAATTCAATTTCTGTATTTCTTACTTAGTTAAAAGTCCAACGGGTTCATTTTAAGGCCCACTTTGTTCCGCTAGCCCGAAACCTCTACAAAAAGGACCGAAAAACAAGTTTCAACAAATTTTAGGACTTCATATCATTGATTACGATCTTTTCAACACGATTATCTTGCAAAAACTCAATTTATGTACTTTTTACTCTGTTAAAGTCCAACGGGTCAATTTTACGGCCCATTTAGACCCGCTCGTCCGAAACCTTTACAAAAAGGACCGCACAACAAGTTTTAATCAAAACTTAAGCGTTCATAACGTTGATTACGAGCTTTTCAAGACTATTGTTTTGCAAAAATTCAATTTCTGTTCTTTTTACTTAGTTAAAAGTTCAACGGGTCCATTTTAAGGCCCATTTAGACACGCTCGCCCGAAACCTCTACAAAAAAGACTGCAAATCAAGTTTTAATCAAAACTTAAGAGTTCATATCATTGATTACGAGCTTATCAACACTATTGTATTGCAAAAATTCAATTTTTTCTCTTTTTACTTAGTTAAAAGTCCAACGGGTCCATTTTAAGGCCTATTTAGACCCGCTCGCCCGAAACCTCTACATAAAGAACCGAAAAACAAGTTTAATCAAATTTTAGGACTTCATATCATTGATTATGATCTTTTCAACACGATTATATTGCAAAAACTCAATTTAAGTACTTTTTACTCAGTTTAAAGTTCAACGGGTCCATTTACGGCCCATTTAGACCCGCTCGTCCGAAACATCTACAAAAAGGACCACAAATAAAGTTTTAATCAAAACTTAGGAGTTCATATCATTGATTACGAGCTTTTCAACACTATTGTATTGCAAAAATTCGATTTTTGTTCTTTTCACACAGTTAAAAGTCCAAGAGGTCCATTTTAAGGCTTATTTAGACCCGCTCGCCCGAAACCTCTTCAAAAATGACCGAAAACAAGTTTCAATCAAATTTCAAGACTTCATATAATTGATTACGAGCTTTTCAACGAGATTATATTGCAAAAACTCAATATTTGTATTTTTTACTCAGTTAAAAGTCCAACGAGTCCATTTTACGGCCCATTTAGACCCGCTCGTCCGAAACCTCTACAAAAAGGACCGAAAACAAGTTTTAATCAAACTTTAGGACTTCATATCATTGATTACGATCTTTTCAAGACGATTATATTCCAAAAACTTAATTTTTGTACTTTTTACTTAGTTTAAAGTCCAACGGGTCCATTTTACGGCCCATTTAGACCCTCTCGTCCGAAACCTCTACAAAAAGGATCGCAAAACAAGTTTTAATCAAAACTTAGGAGTTCATATCATTGATTACGATGTTTTCAACACTATTGTATTGCAAAAATTCGATTTATGCTCTTTTAACACAGTCAAAAGTCCAACGGGTCCATTTTAAGGCCCATTTGGACCCACTCGCCGAAACCTCTTCAAAAATGACCGAAAAAAAAGTTTTGATCAAATTTTAAGAGTTCATATAATTGATTACGACTTCTACAAAAAAGACCGCAAATCAAGTTTTAATCAAAACTTAGGAGTTCATATCATTGATTACGAGCTTTTCAACACTAATGTACTGCAAAAATTAGATTTTTGTTCTTTTTACTCAGTTAAAACTTCAACGGGTCCATTTTAAGGCCCATTTAGACCCGCTCGCCCGAAACCTCTACAAAAAGTACTGAAAAACAAGTTTAATCAAATTTTAGGACTTCATATCATTGATTACGATATTTTCAACACGATTACTTTGCAAAAACTCAATTTATGTACTTTTTACTCAGTTAAAAGTCCAACGAGTCCATTTTAAGGCCCATTTAGACCCGCTCCCCCGAAACCTCTACAAAAAGGACCGAAAAAAAAGTTTAATCAAATTTTAGGACTTCATATCATTGATTATGATCTTTTCAACATGATTGTATTGCAAAAACTCAATTTATGTACTTTTTACTCAGTTTAAAGTCCAACGAGTCCATTTTACGGCCCATTTAGACCCGCTCGTCCGAAACATCTACAAAAAGGACCGCAAATAAAGTTTTAATTAAAACTTAGGAGTTCATATCATTGATTACGAGCTTTTCAATACTATTGTATTGCTAAAATTTGATTTTTGTTCTTTTAACACAGTTAAAAGTCCAACGGGTCCATTTTAAGGCCCATTTAGACCTTCTCGCCCGAAACCTCTTCAAAAATGATCGAAAAACAAGTTTTAATCAAATTTTAGGACTTCATATAATTGATTACGAGCTTTTCAAGAAGATTATATTGCAAAAACTCAATTTTTTTGTATTTTTTACTTAGTTAAAAGTCCAACGGGTCCATTTTACGGCCCATTTAGACCCGCTCGTCCGAAACCTCTACAAAAAGGACCGAAAAACAAGTTTTAATCAAATTTTAGGACTTCATATCATTGATTACGATCTTTTCAAAAGGATTATATTGCAAAAACTTAATTTTTGTACTTTTTACTTAGTTTAAAGTCCAACGGGTCCATTTTACGGCCCATTTAGACCCTCTCGTCCGAAACCTCTACAAAAAGGATCGCAAAACAAGTTTTAATCAAAACTTAGGAGTTCATATCATTGATTACGAGGTTTTCAACACTATTGTATTGCAAAAATTCGATTTATGCTCTTTTAACACAGTCAAAAGTCCAACGGGTCCATTTTAAGGCCCATTTGGACCCACTCGCCGAAACCTCTTCAAAAATGACCGAAAAAAAAGTTTTGATCAAATTTTAAGAGTTCATATAATTGATTACGACTTCTACAAAAAAGACCGCAAATCAAAGTTTTAATCAAAACTTAGGAGTTCATATCATTGATTACGGGCTTTTCAACACTAATGTACTGCAAAAATTAGATTTTTGTTCTTTTTACTCAGTTAAAACTTCAACGGGTCCATTTTAAGGCCCATTTAGACCCGCTCGCCCGAAACCTCTACAAAAAGTACTGAAAAACAAGTTTAATCAAATTTTAGGACTTCATATCATTGATTACGATATTTTCAACACGATTACTTTGCAAAAACTCAATTTATGTACTTTTTACTCAGTTAAAAGTCCAACGAGTCCATTTTAAGGCCCATTTAGACCCGCTCGCCCGAAACCTCTACAAAAAGGACCGAAAAAAAAGTTTAATCAAATTTTAGGACTTCATATCATTGATTATGATCTTTTCAACACGATTGTATTGCAAAAACTCAATTTATGTACTTTTTACTCAGTTTAAAGTCCAACGAGTCCATTTTACGGCCCATTTAGACCCGCTCGTCCGAAACATCTACAAAAAGGACCGCAAATAAAGTTTTAATTAAAACTTAGGAGTTCATATCATTGATTACGAGCTTTTCAATACTATTGTATTGCTAAAATTCGATTTTTGTTCTTTTAACACAGTTAAAAGTCCAACGGGTCCATTTTAAGGCCCATTTAGACCTTCTCGCCCGAAACCTCTTCAAAAATGATCGAAAAACAAGTTTTAATCAAATTTTAGGACTTCATATAATTGATTACAAGCTTTTCAAGAAGATTATATTGCAAAAACTCAATTTTTTTGTATTTTTTACTCAGTTAAAAGTCCAACAGGTCCATTTTACGGCCCATTTAGACCCGCTCATCCGAAACCTCTACAAAAAGGACCTAAAAACAAGTTTTAATCAAATTTTAGGACTTCATATCATTGATTACGATCTTTTCAAAAGGATTATATTGCAAAAACTTAATTTTTGTACTTTTTACTTAGTTTAAAGTCCAACGGGTCCATTTTACGGCCCATTTAGACCCTCTCGTCCGAAACCTCTACAAAAAGGACCGCAAAACAAGTTTTAATCAAAACTTAGGAGTTCATATCATTGACTACTAGGTTTTCAAATAATCGAGTAGTTCTCCTACTGGCTTTAATCAGGTATTCTTTCGTTTTTTTCAATTCGTTGCGCTTTTCATTTTTTCAAATCACAAAGATTTGTATGTCCCAAGATTTTAATCTTGATTCTAGAAATTTCTTTAGCCGTTTGGTTCTCTTTTTTGCTACATTATTTTAATATTCTATTTTTTGTTGTTATCTTTATCTTCTTTTTTGCTGTATTTTTTCAATCTTGATTCAAGGTTTTTTTGGATTGGGTCTGCGTTTTTCATAGCATTTTGGTTCAATTCTATTAGCAATCTTCCTTTTTTCTTTTTTTATCTTCTTTTGCTAAACTTTGACACGGTCAATGAAACCCACTTGAATACTTTGTTTCTAATATTATTTGCCTTTGTTCGATCATTTTGTATGTTTTCCATTAAGAATTCTATATTTGTTCTCTCTACCATTCTTTTATCGTTTATTATTTTTTATGATTTTTTATATATCTATGGTAATCATTTGATTCCACCTTTTTTTCATTATAATTTTAAATTAACATTATTTCCATTTAAGTTTTTTACTATATTTCTAATGATCAACTATGGTTCTCCCACTAAAATCCATCATTTACATCAATTTTTATTTCAATTTCTCCATACCTTTTATGGGGAAGAATCCACCGGATGGCCAAGGTTTGTTGCAATGTTTCGTGCCCCATTGCATTATCTTTTAATCAAATGTTTGTTGTTCTTTAAGTTGTTTCTAACTTTTTCATTATTTTCTCATCTATTGTTTAATCTTTTTTTGATTCTTGTTTGTTGTATGTTTTTCTCTTACGACAATTTCATTTTTTTCGGAGCTTGTCACGGTTGTGATCCATGGCAAAATATCAGTATTAAATTAACCAAGGTAATGGTCTTTCTTTCTGTACAATTGAATTGTTTTTATTTAATTTTCTGTTCTTACAATTTTTTGTGGTATGCTGCAATGGTCTCTAGTTTTTTCAATTATGTGCATCTTGCTCTTTTGCATCTTATCTCATCCACATACTTAATGTCTTCTAAGTTAATTTTATCTTTTTTAATTCTTTATTCATTCTTTCTCATAATAATGTTATGTCTTTCATATTTCACTAATTTTCAATCACCATTCATATTGCAATTCTATCTTTGTTTACTCCATTATCTAACTACTTCCCTTTGGAAGATCCAATCGACCCTATTCGGGAACAATTCTATTAGATTGCCCTTGGCATCTAAAACATATACAAAATATGACTATTGTTTATGGTTTCTATGTTTTATTTATGTTTATCTAACTTTACCTATATTTCGATTTGATATCTATCCAATTGCAAATAAATATTCACAATCTTTTATTTATAATATAATTTCCGAATACCATTTCATTTCCTATGATTATTATAGGTCCATCTCTTTTAATGAACTTTCTATTATATCCACCTTTCTCCTAATAAATTTCAATTTAACACCCTAATGAATTATACACTATTAAGATTTCGAATTTTCCCTTCTCCAAATGGAAAATTTTTACAACAAAAATTACATCTCCTCAATTACTTTCTTACCTAAAAAAATCTCTTATGGGTTTACCTATTTACAAATATACCTTTCTCTACAAATAATTCATACATACTTAAATCTCTCAAATTTAATTTCTTCCACTATACAAAGTTTTATCCTTTTCCATTCTATTTTTCAAATATTAATCCTCTCACTTTTAATTGTACTCACCCATTTTCTAAATATAACCACATATTTATGGTTTCTACCATATTTATTTACCTTCAATATAATTCAAATTTGTCATTTCCCCATTTGCCGCAAAATTAAAGTTCATCCAATTGTGGAGAGTAAACATTTACGGTATCAAATTTTAATCCTCTCATTTTTAATTCCACTCACCCATTTTCTAAACATAACCATATATTTATGGTTTCTACCACATTTACTTACCTTAAACATAATTCAAAATTTCCTTCCCCCCATTAGCAACAAAATTAAAATTCATCCATTTTTGGAGAGTAAATATTTATGGTATCAAATCATCCTTTTTCGAATCTTTCCTTATAATATATCATACTTAATTATCTCCAATACATTTCTTTTCTTTGTTAATATTATATACCATTTTAGTAAATTCCATTTCTATATTAAGATTCAACATGAATGGTATCAAATCTTTTCCTTCCAAAACAAGGCTTTGGTGAATTTGGGTTTGACGTTCCTACAAAAAACCATTCTAATTTCGACAGATAATTTTACCTATTTACAAATATGCCTTTCTCTACAAATAATTTTTACATACTTAAATCTCTCAAATTTAATCTCTTCCACAAAACAATCTTTTATCTTTTTTCATTCCATATTTCAAATTTTAATCCTCCCACTTTTAATTATGCTCACCCCTTTTCTAAAAATAACCAACTATTTATGGTCTCTACCATATTTACTTACCTTATACATAATTCAAATTTTTCGTTTCCCCATTTGCCACAAAATTAAAGTTCATCCATTTATGGAGAGTAAACATTTACGGTATCAAATTTTAAGCCTCCCACTTTTAATTGTACTCACCCCTTTTCTAAAAATAACCAAATATTTATGGGTTTTACAATATTTACTTACCTTCAACATAATTCAAATTTTCCCTTTCCCCATTTGCCATAAAATTAAAGCTCATCCAATTGTGGAGGGTAAACATTTACGGTATAAAATTTTAATCCTCCCATTTTTAATTGTGCTCGCCCATTTTATAAAAATAACCAAATATTTATTGTTTTTACCATATTTACTTACCTTAAACATAATTCAAATTTTCCCTTTCCCCATCTGCCACGAAATTACAATTCATCCATTTATGGAGAGTAAACATTTATGGTGTCAAATTATCCTTTTTCGAATCTTTCCTTATATTATATCATATTTAATTATCTCCAATACATTTCTTTTCTTTTTAATATTATATACCATTTTAGTAAATTCCATTTCTTTATAAAGATTCAACATTTATGGTATAAGATTTTTTTCTTCCACAACAAGGCTTTGATGAATTTGGACATGACGTTCCTATCAAAAATCATTTTAATTTCGATAGATAATTTTACCTATTTACAAATATACCTTTCTCTACAAATATTTTCTACATACTTAAATCTCTTAAATTTAATCTCTTCCACAAAACAAAGTTTTATCTTTTTCCATTCCATATTTCAAAATTTAATCCTCCCAGTTTTAATTGTTCTCACCCATTTTCTAAAAATAACCAAATATTTATGGTTTCTACCATATTTACTTACCTTAGACATAATTCAAGTTTTCCCTTTCCTCATTTGTCGCAATATTAAAGTTCATCCATTTATGGAGAGTAAACATTTACGGTATCAAATTTTAATTCTCCCACTTTTTATTGTTCTCACCCCTTTTCTAAAAATAACCAAATATTTATGGTTTCTACTATATTTACTTACCTTAAACATAATTCAAATTTTCTCCTTCCACATTTACCACAAAATTAAAGTTCATCCATTCAATGAGAGTACACAATTATGGTATCAAATCATCCTTTTTAGAATCTTTCCTTATATTATATCATATTTAACTACCTCCAATACATTTCTTTTCTTTTTTTAATATTATATACCATTTTAGTAATTTCCAAAATAAGGCTATGGTGAATTTGGGTATGGCGTTCCTACCAAAAACCGTTTTAGATTTCTGAATACGATGAGAAGTTAGCTAAGGGTTATCCACCATCCGCAACACCAACCGTGCAAGTGATTCTCCAGCCTAAGCAACCTAAACCTGCAGCACCTACCACTAAAGGAAAAGCTGGGATGAGCAGCTCTAAAAACTCTTCGGCGGCGGTTGACTCTCAACCCCGCCGAGGGAAATGATCGTGTTATGCTGGAACTGCCAGGGTCTCGGTAAGGTCCAGGCAGTTCGTCACCTTAAGTAGTACATCCAACAAACTTCTCCAGACATTTTATTTTTATGCGAAACTAAACTAAATAAAGCGGCTTGCTCCCGCTTGTGTATTACGTTAGGTATGCTTGAGGTTTGTTCTTTAGGTTCAAGTAATGTCTGCTCTGGACTTGCTATTTTCGTTTCCAATAATATTAATGTGTCCTTGCTCTCGTACTCGGATCGCTATATTCATACTATTATTCACCTTGAGTCATCTTCGATGTACTTTACCGGAATGCATGGCTTTTCTAAAACAAGTAAAAAATTTAAAACATGGAATCTAATTGACTCTCTAAACGAAAATAGTGGCCTCCCTTGGCTTATAGGTGGTGACTTGAATGAGATTTTATCTGATAATGAGAAACAAGGGGGTTGTCGTCGCGCAAGATCCCAAATTAACAACTTTCGTAATTGTCTCTCGCGCAATGATCTCTTTGATTGTAAACCTACCTCTGGATGGTTCACTTGGACGAAAACTATGCCTAACACTCCAACGATTTTCGAACGACTAGATCGATTTTTAGGGAATTCGGCTTGGACAACTGCTAATCCTTCCTACCGCATTACCTCTAATTTCAATGTCAAATCGGATCATTGTTTCCTCCTATTGGACACTGAACCACCAACACACTATGCTCCCCGACCTACAACAACTAATTTTCGCTTTGAAAACTGTTGGGCAACCAATGAAGAAGGTATATTTTTAGTTCAACAAACTTGGGCCACCACTCCGGGTCCTACACATGATAAAATTCGTGCTATAGGATCCTGCCTAGGTAATTGGCAGTCCCACCAATGTTACAACACCATAGGGCGTATCCAACTTCTTACTAAAAAAATTAACAAATTCCTTAAGCGACCTCTCACATCATCTCCTGAGGCAGCTTATCTTGCGGCGAAATCTGAACTCAACAAGTTGCTTGATGAACAAGAAGCTTATTGGGCACAAATATCTCGAAACCTATGGCTTGCGCAAGGCGACTCAATTCTTTCATGCACGTGCCAACAATCGTCGAAAAAAGAACACTATAAACGGTTTATATGATGCAGACAGTAACTGGTGTGTCGCTGAGGACGACCTAATGAATATTGCATCCACTTATTTTCAGACTTTGTTCACATCCTCGAATCCCCAACTGTCTGATCAAATTCTTTCTAAAGTGACTACCTCCATTACTCCGGCTATGAATGAGTCACTCACTAGGGCTTTCAATGCTGATGAAATTCTACTAGCTTTTTGTGATATTGATCCTAGGAAGGCCCATGGAATTGATGGCCTTCCTAGTGGGTTTTTTAGACAACACTGGGACACGGTAGGTGCGGATGTCACCCAACTATGTTTGGATCTCATGAATGGATATGTTGATATGGCATCCGTCAATCAGACCATTTTAGTGCTTATCCCGAAAATTAAGGATCCAACTACTATGAGGCATCTCCGGCCTATTAGCCTTTGTTCTGTAATTTACAAAATTGTCGCTAAGGTTCTTGTTAACAGAATGAAGCATACGATTCCATTTTGTATTAGTAATAACCAAGCTGCTTTTGTTCAGGGGCGCAACATATCCGACAATATCCTTATTGCTCATGAAATTATACACTCTATTAATACCGGTCAGACTAAATCATCCCATGATGCTGCTCTTAAACTTGACATGGAAAAGGCCTTTGATCGAGTAGAATGGTCCTTCCTTGAGAGTGTCATGAATCGAATGGGCTTTGCACCCTCTTGGGTCTCAATCATTATGCGATACATCTCATCGGTATCCTTTATAGTTAAGGTTAACAACTCCTTTTCTCCTTTCTTTCAACCCCAACAGGGTCTTCATCAAGGCGATCCCTTGTCACCCTTTCTTTTCCTTTTCTGTACTCAAGGTCTCTCTGCGTACCTCTCAGATGCCCAGCAACACGATCTGCTTCCTGGCCTTGGAGC
Organism: Hibiscus trionum; assembly: GCA_030270665.1. Classification (NCBI taxonomy): domain Eukaryota; kingdom Viridiplantae; phylum Streptophyta; class Magnoliopsida; order Malvales; family Malvaceae; genus Hibiscus; species Hibiscus trionum. The sequence continues at coordinate 51,072,818 of BSYR01000020.1, read as the reverse complement.
TAGTAGATTAGGGCCTAAAGTCAATCACCTTCTTTTTGTCGATGACTGTATGGTATTTATTAACAATAAAAGTGAGGAAGCAGAACACCTTAAAACAACCCTCCAGACCTACGCATCAGCCTCTGGGCAAGCGGTAAATTTTGAGAAATTGACAATCTTCTACAACCCTCGCACCCCCTTTCGATCCGTGAAACGATAAACAATTCCTTGTATGTACGTGAGGTCACTAACCCAGGGGTTTACTTGGGAGTGCCTCTTCTCATTGGAAAGAATAAAACGACAGCACTTGGTTTCATTCGCGATAAAGTTCATGAAAGATTATCCCATTGTGATAAGCAACTACTTTCTTTTAGTGGCAGAGAAATCTTTATCAAAGCTGTTTTGCAGTCCTTGCCCCAATATGTCATGTCGTGTTACATGCTTCCTCAAAACATTATAGATGATACGACCACAGCTATTCGTCGTTACTGGTGGTCCGGTAAAAACAACAAAAAGGGTTGGCACATGCTCCCATGGGAACAAGTTTGTTTACCTAAATCCGCGGGAGGTATGGGCTTCCGGGACTTAAACAACTTCAATATTGCACTTCTGGGTAAGCAGCTCTGGCGGCTTATTTGTGAACCCGAGTCTCTACTTGGACAAATCTACAAGGCAAAATATTTTCCATTTGGCAACATACTTGATGCCAACTAGCCACAACATGGGTCATTTGCCTGACAAGTATTATACAATGCTATGCAACACCTATATGGCGGGTTCCTTTATCGGCCTGGAATAAATAGTGGTATTCGCATCCACAAGGATAATTGGGGAGGCTCTTCTCCGGTACATCTCTATGGGGAATATGAGATCTCAGAAGAAATGTTTGTTCGCTGTCGATATTTTATGGTACGGAACCAAGCTGCATGGGACCCTATCAAGGTCCGCAACTACTTCACTTCTGAGGATGCTAATGCTATTTTAAATATTCCCATCATCAATGACAATCGAGATTCCATTCTTTGGATCCCCAATGATTCCGGTGTTTACTCGGTCCAATCTGGTTACCAATTTTTACAGCGTCCACCAGAACCTCGAAATCGACCTGCCCGGATTTGGAAAGTTCTGGCTAAACTGAAGGTTCTTCCGAAAGTTAAAACTTTTGGCTGGCGAATGGGATCCGAAGCTTTACCTATTGGATCCCGTCTGCAAGCTTTTGCCCCAGATTCGGGTCCTTGCCCTCTTTTTCGATCCTGTCAGGAATCTATTCTTCATGCTCTTCGAGATTGTCCTGGTGCCTCGGAGACTCTCCGTTTAGTTGGCATCCCAGCGTCTTTGATTAATAGTACGGCCCCTACTAGTCTCCAATGGCTAGAGGAAGGTGCTGGTCAATTATCTGCTGATCTCTTTGGGCTCCTTCTTACCACTCTATGGAATATTTGGAACCGGCGTAATGACTGAGTCCATAATCGCCATTTGGAACCCCCTTGGCTAATTGCCATTAACTCTCTAAATCTCCATCGAGATTACTCAAATGCAATCTCCTCTTCTTCTTCTTCTTCCCCAACGGATCATCCCCCACTCTCCCTACCCCGTTGGAGACGTCCTCCTCCTAGGTATTTTAAAGTTAATGTGGACGGGGCTTTTGACCCAGCCACTCGCGCAGCAGTAGTTGGAGTTGTGGTCCGTGATGATTTGGGTTCAGTCGTTGGTGGTCTGGCTTACCCGTTGGGCAGCTGTCCGGATGCTGCTACAACTGAAGGTGCGGCCCTTCTAGCTGGCATCACTCTTGCTCAGTCTCAAGGATGGAGGAACTTGTTCTTTGAAACAGACTGTGCGTCCATTGCAAACAGGCTCAACCGTTCGGGGCCTGATCTTTCCACCATGGGTCCTACGCTTTTACAAGCTCGAGATTCTCTATCATCCTTTTCTTTTGCTCATATTAGCTATGTAAGCCGAGAGGGTAATTTAGTTGCTCACACTCTGGCTACTTATGCTCTTCAAACAATGACTTCTACGCCTTTTGGTTCCTCATATCCAGATTGTATCCGCAACTTTGTACTTGCCGAGAATTTTTCTCGATCTATCTAATAAAATTTGGGTACTCTTTCCCCCTTTTAGGGATCTCCGGGCTTTATGCCTGGGGGTGTTAGTAGGGGTTTTTAATGAGGCCCACTTTCTTCAAAAAAAAAGTCCAACGGGTCCATTTTACGGCCCATTTAGACCCGCTCGCCCGAAACATCTACAAAAAGGACCGAAAAACAAGTTTTCATCCAATTTTAGGAGTTCATATAATTGATTACGAGCTTTTCAACAAGATTATATTGCAAAAATTCAATTTCTGTATTTTTTACTCAGTTAAAAGTCCAACAGGTCCATTTTAAGGCCCATTTAGACCCGCTCGCCCGAAACCTCTTCAAAATTGACCGAAAACAAGTTTTAATCAAATTTTAGGAGTTCATATAATTGATTACGAGCTTTTCAACAAGATTATTTTGCAAAAACTCAATTTTTGTATTTTTTACTCAGTTAAAAGTCCAACGGGTCCATTTTACGGCCCATTTAGTCCCGCTCGCCCGAAACCTCTACAAAAAGGACCGAAAAACCAGTTTTGATCCAATTTTAGGAGTTCATATAATTGATTACGAGCTTTTCAACAAGATTATATTGCAAGAAGTAAATTTCTTTATTTTTTACTTAGTTAAATGTCCAACGGGTCCATTTTACGGCTCATTTAGACCCGCTCGCCCGAAACCTCTACAAAAAGGACCAAAAAACAAGTTTTAATCAAAACTTAAGAGTTCACTTCATTGATTACGAGCTTTTCAACACTATTGTATTGCATAATTCAATTTATGTTCTTTTTACTTAGTTAAAAGTTCAACGGGTCTATTTTAAGGCCCATTTAGACCCGCTCGCCCGAAACCTATACAAAAAGGACCGAAAAACAAGTTTTGATCCAATTTTAGGAGTTCATATAATTGATTACGAGCTTTTCAGCAAGATTGTATTGCAAAAAGTCAATTTATGTTTTTTTTACTCAATTAAAAGTCCAACAGGTCCATTTTACGACCCAATTAGACCCGCTCGCCCGAAACTTCTTCAAAAATGACAGAAAAAACAAGTTTTAATCAAATTTTAGGAGTTCATATAATTGATTACGAGATTTTCAACAATATTATATTGCAAAAATTCAATTTATGTATTTCTTACTCAGTTAAAAGTCCAACGGGTCAATTTTAAGGTCCATTTAGACCCGCTCGCCCGAAACCTGTACAAAAAGGACCAAAAACATGTTTTAATCAAATTTTAGGACTTCATATCATTGATTACGATCTTTTCAACAGAATTATATTGCAAAAACTCAAATTATGTACTTTTTACTCAGTTTAAAGTCCAACGGGTCCATTTTACGGCCCATTTAGGCCCGCTCGTCCGAAACATCTACAAATGGATCGCAAATAAAGTTTTAATCAAAACTTAGGAGTTCATATCATTGATTACGAGATTTTCAACGCTATTGTATTGCAAAAATTTGATTTCTGTTCTTTTAACACAGTTGAAAGTCCAACGGGTCCATTTTAAGGCCCATTTAGACCCACTCGCCTGAAACCTCTTCAAAATTGACCGAAAAACAAGTTTTAATCAAAATTTAGGAGTTCATATAATTGATTACGAGCTTTTCAACAAGATTATATTGCAAAAACTCAATTTTTGTATTTTTTACTCAATTAAAAGTCTAACGGGTCCATTTTACGGCCCATTTAGACCCGCTCGCCTGAAACATCTACAAAAAGGACCGAAAAACAAGTTTTCATCCAATTTTAGGAGTTCATATAATTGATTACGAGCTTTTCCACAAGATTCTGTTGCAAAAAGTCAATTTCTATAATTTTTACTCAGTTAAAAGTCCAACAGGTCAATTTTAAGGCCCATTTAGACCCACTCGCCCGAAACCTCTTCAAAATTGACCGAAAAACAAGTTTTAATCAAAATTTAGGAGTTCATATAATTGATTACGAGCTTTTCAACAAGATTATATTGCAAAAACTCATTTTTTGTATTTTTTACTCAGTTAAAAGTCCAACGGGTCCATTTTACGGCCCATTTAGACCCGCTCGTCTGAAACTTCTACAAAAAGGACCGAAAAATAAGTTTTAATCAAATATTAGGACTTCATATCATTATTTACGATCTTTTCAACATGATTATATTGCAAAAACTTAATTTTTGTACTTTTTACTTAGTTTAAAGCCCAACGGGTCCATTTTACGGCCCATTTAGACCCTCTCGTCCGAATCCTCTACAAAAAAGGACCGCAAAAGAAGTTTTAATCAAAACTTAGGAGTTCATATCATTGAATACTAGGATTTCAACACTATTTTATTGCAAAAATTCGATTTATGTTCTTTTAACACAGTTAAAAGTCCAACGGGTCCATTTTAAGTCCCATTTAGACCCGCTCGCCGAAACCCCTTAAAAATGACCGAAAAAAGTTTTGATCAAATTTTAGGAGTTCATATAATTGATTACGACCTCTACAAAAAAGACCGCAAATCAAGTTTTCATCAAAACTTAGGACTTCATATCATTGATTACGAGCTTTTCAACACTATTGTATTGCAAAAATTCGATTTTTGTTCTTTTTACTCAGTTAAAAGTCCAACGAGTCCATTTTAAGGCTCATTTAGACCCGCTCGCACGAAACCTCTACAAAAATGACCGAAAAACAAGTTTTGATCAAATTTTACGAGTTCATATATTTGATTACGAGCTTTGCAACAAGATTATAGTGCAAAAACTCAATTTATGTATTTTTTACTAAGTTAAAAGTCCAACGGGTCACTTTTACGGCCCATTTAGACCCGCTCGTCCGAAACATCTACAAAAAGGACCGCAAATAAAGTTTTAATCAAAACTTAGGAGTTCATATCATTGATTACGAGCTTTTCAACACTATTGTATTGCAAAAATTCGATTTCTGTTCTTTTAACACAGTTAAAAGTCCAACGGGTCCATTTTAAGGCCCATTTAGACCCGCTCGCCCAAAACCTCTTAAAAAATGACCGAAAAACAAGTTTTAATCAAATTTTAGGAGTTCATATAATTGATTGCGAGCTTTTAAACAAGATTATATTGCAAAAACTCAATTTTTGTATTTTTTACTTAGTTAAAAGTCCAACGGGTCCATTTTACGGCCTATTTAGACCCACTCGCCCGAAACCTCTACAAAAAGGACCGAAAAACAAGTTTAATCAAATTTTAGGACTTCGTATCATTGATTACGATCTTTTCAACACGATTATATTGCAAAAACTCAATTTATGTACTTTTTACTCAGTTAAAAGTCCAACGGGTCCATTTGTCTGCCCATTTAGACCCGTTCGTCCGAAACCCCTACCAAAAGGACCGCAAAACAAGTTTTAATCAAAACTTAAGAGTTCATATCGTTGATTACGAGCTTTTCAACTCGATTATATTGCAAAGACTCAATTTTTGTACTTTTTACTTAGTTTAAAGTCCAACGGGTTCATTTTAAGGCCCATTTAGACCCGCTAGCACGAAACCTCTACAAAAAAGACCGCAAATCAAGTTTTAATCAAAACTTAAGAGTTCATATCATTGATTCCGAGCTTTTCAACACTATTGTATTGCAAAAATTCAATTTATGTTCTTTTTACACAGTTAAAAGTCCAACGGGTCTATTTTAAGGCCAATTTAGACCCGCTCACTCGAAACCTCTACAAAAAGGACCGAAAAGAAGTTTTGATCAAATTTTAGGAGTTCATATAATTGATTACGAGCTTTGCAACAAGATTATATTGCAAAAACTCAATTTATGTATTTTATACTCAGTTAAAAGTCTAACGAGTCCATTTTACGGCCCATTTAGACCCGCTCGCCCAAAACCTCTACAAAAAGGACTGAAAAGCAAATTTTAATCAAATTTTAGGACTTCATATCAATTATTACAATCTTTTCTTCACGATTATATTGCAAAAACACAATTCTTGTACTTTTACTCAGTTTAAAGTCCAACGGGTCTATTTTACGGCCCATTTAGACCCTCTCGTCCGAAACCTCTACCAAAAAGACCGCAAAGGGTGTTTTAATCAAAAGTTAAGAGTTCAAATTATTGATTACGAGCTTATCAACACTATTGTATTGCAAAAATTCAATTTTTGTTCTTTTTACCCAGTTAAAAGTCCAACGGGTCCATTTTAAGGCCCATTTAGACCCGCTCGCCCGAAACCTCTACAAAAAGGACCGAAAAACAGTTTTAATCAAATTTTAGGACTTCATATCATTGATTATGATCTTTTCAACACGATTATATTGCAAAAACTCAATTTATGTACTTTTTACTCAATTTAAAGTCCAACGGGTCCATTTTACGGCCCATTTAAACCCGCTCGTCCGTAACATCTACAAAAAGGACCGCAAATAAAGTTTTAATCAAAACTTAGGAGTTCACATCATTGATTATGAGCTTTTCAACACTATTGTATTGTAAAATTTCGATTTTTGTTCTTTTAACACAGTTAAGAGTCCAACGGGTCCATTTTAAGGCCTATTTAGACCCGTTCGCCCGAAACCTCTTCAAAAATACCGAAAAACAAGTTTTAATCAAATTTTAGGACTTCATATAATTGATAACGAGCTTTTAAACAATATTATATTGCAAAAACTCAATTTTTGTATTTTTTACTCAGTTAAAAGTCCAACGGTCCATTTTACGGCCCATTTAGACCCGCTCGTCCGAAACCTTTACAAAAAGGACCGAAAAACAAGTTTTAATCAAATTTTAGGACTTCATATCATTGATTACGATCTTTTCAAGACGAGTATATTGCAAAAACTTAATTTTTGTACTTTTTACTTAGTTTAAAGTCTAACGGGTCCATTTTATGGCCCATTTAGACCCTCACGTCCGAAACCTCTACAAAAAGGATCGCAAAACAAGTTTTAATCAAAACTTAGGAGTTCATATCATTGATTACGAGGTTTTCAACACTATTGTATTGCAAAAAATTGATTTATGTTCTTTTAACACAGTTAAAAGTCCAACGGGTCCAATTTAAGGCCCATTTAGACCCGCTCGCCGAAACCTCTTCAAAAATGACCGAAAAAAAGTTTTGATCAAATTTTAGGAGTTCATATAATGGATTACGACCTCTACAAAAAATACCGCAAATCAAGTTTTAATCAAAACTTAGGAGTTCATATCATTGATTACGAGCTTTTCAACACTATTGTATTGCAAAAGTTCAACTTATGTTCTTTTTACACAGTTAAAAGTCCAACGGGTCCATTTTAAGGCCCATTTAGACCTGCTCACTCGAAACCTCAACAAAAAGGACCGAAAAACAAGTTTTGATCAAATTTTAGAAGTTCATATAATTGATTACGAGCTTTTCAATAAGATTATATTGCTAAAAACTCAATTTATGTACTTTTACTCAGTTAAAAGTCCAACGGGTCCATTTTACGGCTCATTTAGACCCGCTCGCCCGAAACCTCTACAAAAAGGATCGCAAAACAAGTTTTAATCAAAACTTAAGCATTCATATCATTGATTACGAGCTTTTTAACACTATTGTTTTGCAAAAATTCAATTTCTGTTCTTTTTACTCAGTTAAAAGTTCAACGGGTCCATTTTAAGGCCCATTTAGACTCGCTCGCCCGAAACCTCTTCAAAAATGACCGAAAAATAAGTTTTAATAAAATATTAGGACTTCATATAATTGATTACGAGCTTTTCAACAATATTATATTGCAAAAACTCAATTTTGTATTTTTTACTCAGTTAAAAGTCCAACGGGTCCATTTTACGGCCCATTTAGACCCGCTCGCCCGAAACATCTACAAAAAGGACCGAAAAACAAGTTTTCATTCAATTTTAGGAGTTCATATAATTGATTACGAGCTTTTCAACAAGATTATATTGCAAAAAGTCAATATCTATATTTTTTACTCAGTTAAAAGTCCAACAGGGAACGGGTAAAAAATTCTAACGGGGATGGCTCTCGGTTTTTTCTCAATTTTTTCGGTTCTCCCAAGGGTGTTTGATGGCTTTTTGCTTTATGCCGCTTCATTTCCCCTCTTTTTTGTCTTAACCTGCCTCTCTTTCCACCTTCACGCCGCCCCCACCTTTCTCCCCACCACGCCGTTCGCCCTTTCCCTTCCCTCCATACCAGTCGGCGCACCTTTCGATTCAAAGAACCAGGAGCTTCACGGCAGAGATCTCACGAGAGCCATTCCGATCGGTATTATCCTTTCCCTTTTCTATTTTCTTTTGTTATGTAATTTTTTAAAAAAATTTCAATCAATCTTTAATCCGTTTTCTTGTCATACGAGGACATCACCCTCTTCAAGGGTTTTTCAGATTATTTGCCAATCTCCATCCCCTCATGCATTGGAGGCGCCGACCAGATCCAGATTAAGGGTTTCTTTCGAAACCCATCATCCGCCGTCCTCATTGCCAGATCAATTTTGGTTTTGGGTTTTTCTGTTCATCTCTATAATCCATATTTCTTTTTTCATCTTTATTTTATTTTTTTCATATATGTCTTTTTCTTGATGTTCTCTCCATTTCCCAGATCCAACATTGGTTGTTTTCGGTCATTCTACCCGGGCCTTATTTTCAACCTTATCTCAATTTATATTTTATAATTTTCTTCATGTTATTATGAATTTTTTCAGTCACAATTTGTTATATTCTTTTCTGATTCTCACTCCCTCTTGGGTTTTTGCCAGATACATTCGAGAACGCCCCAGATCTGCCATCCATCGCACCCCACTAGTCTTTCCAGCCACCAAACCTCCGTCCGCCGTCGAAAAGTTCTCCGATCCAGCTTCGCTTCCCTGTTGTGGTCAGCTTTGCCTTGGGTTCCACAGTCGCTGATTTTTTCTGGGTTTTCAGAACAAATTTACCATTCGGGATTTCTTTTTGACATCCTTCTTAGGTATTTTTCTCATTATTTTTACTCTTTTTTTCACTCTTTTTCAGATTTTCCGTTAGTCATTGTTTGCAAGAGGGAGGACCGCTCCAAACAAATCTGGTACTTCTCCTTTGTTCCCATGTTTCATTTTCCGCTTTATTATTTTTTCTCATTCTGTTCTAAGATTTAATCACCTTCTCACGAGATACATCTCTACTCTCGGTTGTCTTCATCATGATTCTTTTGATTTTTGGTCTCATGGTTTTTTACAAAATTATTATACTGATTTAAGTCCATTTTCCCCCTAATTTCTCTAATATGATTGCATTTGTCTTCATTGTTACACATCGATCCCACTTAGGGAAATTTCATTCGACCCACCATGTGGGAATTTTAATCACCCTTCCCGGGAATATCTTCTTACTTTCTATCCACATCGAAAACTGGTATGTTCGTTTATTGCACAACCTTACAGATCACTACTACTGTTTCATCCTTGCTTCACATCCATATTTTATTACTTTCTCTTGCTTTCCATTCACACTCTTGATAATCTGCTTTTCTATGTTCACTAACACAAATAATTTCCCACACACTGATTTCTGTGCTATTTGCTTATTATCAACACTTATCACCACTGCACCTGACATTATTGCACTTATGTCTTATGTGCCGGTTTGGGAATTTTATCATCATCATATCTCACGTCTGATTATTATTACTCAAGTCCTATTCTTAGTTTATTGTGAATTTTATTTTTGCTTCTTGTCCCTCTTTATCATTCTATTCTGCCATTTTCTTTCTTCTCGTTTATTACCACCATATATGTTTTTATGTCTTAGCTCTTTTATCAGAATTCTCGATCTGTCATGCAATGATAATTTTGTTTCTCATTCGGTTTCTTCTTTTCTTTCTGTACAAGAGTTATGTTTCTCCCTTTTCTCTTCTTTGTCTTATGTTCTGTTTTCCTTTTTGGTTTTGTTTAGTATTCTTCTCATAATTTATGCTTCTTTTTACCTGCTTCTAACCACCCCTTTTTTTGTTGTTTTGCATGTTATTCACTCATCTCTCTCTGTTGGTTTCGTTCGAGCCTCACTTCAAAGGGTTGTTAATTGCTTCTGCAGCAACCAAGCCTCCATTACTCTTGCCCTCCATCCTTCTATTTTTTCCTTTTTTCTTTTTATTTTTTTATCCCCCCTTTTTTTGCTCGTTTGGTCTGTATTTTATTTCTTTTCCCCCTTCCTTTCTCTCCCCTCGGTTTGTAATTTTCCTTTCCGTGTTTTTTCTTTTTCTTTTTGCTTTGATCTTGCATGCTTCTTTCTTCCTTTTTGTTATATCTGCTTATGTCCCTCTTTGTTATTTCTGTGCATTTTTATTGTTTTTTTCCCTCTCCTCTCTATTTGTTTATCGTTTCTTTCCTATTTTATTTATCTATAGCTGTGTTTGCGTGATCTTAGTTAGATTGTTTAGGTTTCTTTCTCTGCTCCATTTAAGTATGCTTATTCCTTTTGCTTGATTGATAAGGTATCCTTATTCTTTTCTTGTTTGTTTGTTAGATTATTATCTCCTTCTCTTTATATTTGTGTTGTTTACCCATGCTTATTTATGTGTTCCTTTTGCTCACTCTATCCCTTTATTTTGGTTCGCTATTATCATATGTAATCTACCCAATATCATAATCCACTCTAATCTTCTGTCCTTTAATTGTTACCATTTATCTACTCCAATCCACACCTTTTTAGGTGCACTTTCTCTATCCCCTGAAGGGGAAATCACTACGATCACCTTTTTGGTGAAGTTATATTTTCAATTCAATAGCAATGAAATATGGTTCCCAAAAACATTACTTAATTCTTTTTCCATTTATATACCTCAATTTGCAAAATTTCAATCATCTCTAATTGTCCATCCTTATAACCAATTGTATCACAAATCAATTCGTACTAATACATTCCATTATTATCAATCTTCAAAATCATTCCTTAAATTATGGAACTTACCATTAAAATATTTTGTCCTCTATCTACAATGTTTCCACCATCGATTTGTAACTAATATACGCATTTTTAATTTCACATATACTCAACGTAAATCAACCAATTCTTCTCATTCAAAAAAATCACCTCCCTCTCAATTCAAGTATCACATCCATGAATTATCTGAATTCCATTACAATATACTCTATACTTCTCTTACTCTACTACAGTCTATCTTTACCCTATTATTTAAGCTCATAATACACTCCCTTCACTATTTCTTAAATCAATCAATTCTTTCCATAAATACATCTTTCCTTTTCAACCAATTTAATTCTGAGTATCTTCTTGTTTTCTTGAATATCCTGCCTTTTATCCTAATTGAATTGTCTATATACATTATTATTTTTCCTTACTTTCCCTATTTTAGCCATAGTTTATATATAGCTCTTACCATATCTATTTACCACAGCTTTTCCATTTATGAATATTCTTCATCAATTAATTTCCTTTTAACCCTTTTTACCTCATTTTGTCAAACATTCCCCCACATTATAAGGGGTTTCTTTCCATATTACAATTTGCAAGATTTCCTAATTGGCCTTCCATTCTTGCCTATTCTTACTCGCCTATTACACCCTATTTCTTCTACAATTTATCCCACAAATCAGCTCCTTAACTCTAAGTTGCCATTTTTTTCGATTCTCTTTTTTATCACCACTTCATTAAACTGCCATATTTTCATCCCTAACATTAGGGATTCATATAAACCTTCCTTTTCTATCTATCTTAACCAACGATTTTCATATCCAAATCTAAGGATTCTTATTTCCACTTCTTTCAATTACATTTATTCTCCTTTCTTTATTATACTAGTTACCCTCTCTCTTTCTGTAATTACTATACTTAATGTATTTTTCTTAATCATTCTCCTCTTCCTAGTCTATCACTATCCGTCTCTCACTATTGCTCACCCTCTCTTTTTTGACCAAATGGCTTCATCATCCTCTCTTCCCCACTACACCAATCTCGATCTCTCCATTGAAGAGGCAAATGCTATCTACACCCCAGATTTTGACTTTTTTGAGGAGGACCCGAAAACAATTCTAGTTGGAAAATTCATCTCCACAAAGCCAATAGATGACTGGGCTGTTCTCTCCGCTTTCGAAGGTATTTGGAAAAAGAATAACCTCAAATCAATCTCCATTATTAGAGATTCTTTCTTTAGAATTGAGTTTGCTACAATTAGTGATCGGGATGATGTTTATGAACGAGGGCCCTGGCTTTATAAAGACGAATGGCTAGCTCTTGCTGAATATAACCCAGGGAAAAGCATGGATAATTATTCTTTCAACCCTATGCGAATCTGGTTTCGCATTCTTGCTCTACCCAAGCATCTAATGGAAGACTATGATAGAACTCATCTAGTGGGCCAATCTCTTGTTGCTATGGTTGGCACCGTTCTCAGAACTGACACTCGGAAAAGAGAAGGAAACATGACTGAATTTTTACGAGTTGAAATTCTCATGGAAATCTCTAAGCCTGTCCGACGCTTCCTACTTATTGGGAAAGGTACACGCACTACTTCTTGTCGTCTCCAATATGAGCGTCTCCCTCTTCTATGCCATGGGTGTCGCATCATTAGTCATATCTTCGAACATTGCCCTAACAAAGCTACGATTGATCCGACTAAACTTCAATATGGTGAGTGGCTCTGTTGGCTTCCCCCTCGTCGTCGGGATTAGGGACCACGTGGTCGTATCCGTGCAGTTGAGCCCTCTACTAATGCTAATCGCCACCCACCGATAGGTATTTTATTAATTGTCTTTTGGATCCAACAATTTCTCTTTTTTTCATCTTGTTTATATATTGATTCTCCTTTTTATACAGATTCAATGGACAAGGGTAACTCTTTTGAGCCCCCTACTAATGCTAAACAACACCCACCGATAGGTATTATACCAGTTTTACTTTGGCATCTACAACTCCTCTATCTTCCTTTATGTTTCTATATTGATTCTCCCTTTTCTACAGACCCAAAGGACAAGGGTAAATCCGTTGTTGAACCTGTGGCCTCTGAGCAAGATTCGGGTCTGCTTTTTATTAAATCCTATCATTTACTTTTTATCTGAAGGTTCCCACAATTGAAACTCATCTCCACTTTCTCTGAATTTTTAGGAAAACTCAATGAAGGGGATGCTACCTCATTTGCAGATCTTCCTACGGAGGATATTAATAATAATGATGAGATGATAGGAGAGGAATCCTCTGAGCCGCCCACTACAAATATGGAATCCTAGAAACCATCACGAGCTTCACTCCCTCCTCGGGTTATATCACCACAACCCCTGAACACAATATACCATATACCTGAGGACTCTGAGAAAGGCGACTTGGAAGGCCAAGATGATGGTGTGCCAAGCCCTACTGCTCAACAAGTGAATAAACTGGATGCTCAATTAAGTAAGCCTTTCCTTCAAACCGGTATTTCACTTTTTGATGCATTTGACTCTTGGCTTCTTAAAAACTATCCCAATGATGCAGCATCGGCTCCTGCTCCTATCCCTATTCCTCCTAACTGTGGCACTAAGAGACGCTCCCCTATCCATGTGATCCTCCAGCCAAAGAAGTCCAGGCCCTCTCCTTCTCCAACCCCGAAAGGTGGGATGAGCAGCGGAAAAAACTCTCCGGCGGCGGCTGACTCACAGCCCCGCCGAGGGAAATGATCATCTTATGCTTGAACTGTCAGGGTCTTGGGAAGGTCCAGGCAGTTCAACACCTCCAGCAATATGTTCGTCTTCATTCTCCTGATTTTCTTTTTTTATGTGAAACTAAACTTAAAAATACGGCTTGTAGCCGTCTTAGTTCTTTACTAGGTATGCATGAGGTTTTTTCGGTTGATTACAGTGAACATTGCTCTGGTATTGCTTTATTTTCTTCGAATAATTATGATATTACTATGCTTTCTTATTCGGATCGTTTCATTCATACTTATATTCATTGCAATTCTTATTCGTTTTATTTCACCGGTATACATGGTTACTCTAAAACAAGTCATAAGACTAAAACTTGGGATTTAATTGATTCACTAAACAACAACGACGGTCTACCTTGGCTTCTCGGTGGTGATTTCAACGAAATCCTATCTGATAATGAGAAACAAGGCGGCTGTCGTCGTGCAAGATCTCAAATCAATAATTTTCGACAATGCCTCTCCCGTAATAACCTTTTTGACTGCAAACCTACTTCGGGTTGGTTCACTTGGTCTAAACTTGGGCCTAAAACTCCTACTTTATTTGAGAGACTAGACCGTTTTGTAGGAAATATGGCATGGAAAGCTAATAATCCCAATTATAACATTATTTCCGATTTTGATGCTAAATCTGATCACTGCTTTTTACTCTTGAATACGGAACCACCACCTCAAACAAATCATCGACCACCGCCTTCTAAGTTCCGTTTTGAAAATTGCTGGGCAACCAACGACGACGGCATCTCTGTTGTCAAACAAACTTGGACTTCTACTAAGGGCAATACCCTTGATAAACTTAAAGCTATTGGCTCCTGCTTAGGAGATTGGCAATCCCAACAAAGATTTAAGTCCATTGGTCGTATCAATATTCTCACTAAGAGAATCAACAAATTCTTACAGCGACCTCTCTCGGCTACTGCTGAAGGAAAATACATTACTGCCAAAACTGAGCTCCACAAATTACTAAATGAGCAGGAAGTGTACTGGGCGCAACGCTCTCGTAATCTATGGTTATCTCAAGGAGACAAAAATACACGTTTTTTTCATGCCCGTGCTACTAGCAGGAAAAAGAAGAATACCATCACTGGCCTTTTTGACGCAAACAATACTTGGTATACTGTCGACTCTGATCTTATGACAATTGCATCTTCATACTTCCACACTCTTTTTACTTCCTCTAACCCCTCCTTTTCAGATCAAATTCTATAAAAAATCCCAACCTCCATTACGCCTGCTATGAATGAGTCCCTCACTAGGGAATTCATAGCGGAGGAGATCATCACCGCTTTCTGCAATATTGACCCAAGGAAAGCCCCTGGCATTGATGGCTTTCCTAGCGGTTTCTTCCGACAACACTGGGATACGGTAGGGTCAGATGTCACAACACTTTGCCTTAATCTTCTCAATGGGTCAGCAGATATGGCTTCGGTAAACCAAACAATTTTGGTACTCATACCTAAAATAAAGGATCCAACCTCTATGAGGCATCTCAGGCCCATTAGTCTCTGCACAGTAATATACAAAATTATTGCCAAGGTCTTGGTTAATAGGATGAAACATACTATCCCCTTTTGCATTAGTTCCAACCAAGCTGCCTTCGTTCAGGGACGTAATATTACAGATAACATTCTTATTGCTCACGAAATAATTCACTCTATTAACAATGGTACCTCTAAGTTTACTCAAGGTGCTGCTCTTAAGCTTGATATGGAAAAGGCCTTTGATAGGGTTGAATGGACTTTCCTTGAAAATGTCATGAACTGTATGGGCTTTGCACCATCATGGGTATCTCTTATAATGCGATGTATCTCCTCTGTTTCTTTTACGGTTAAGGTCAACAACTCCTTCTCCCCTTTTTTCGGCCTCAACGGGGTCTCCGCCAAGGTGACCCTTTATCCCCTTTTCTCTTCCTTTTTTGCACCCAAGGGCTCTCAGCTTTTTTGTCCGACGCTAAACAACATGGTCTACTTCCTGGCCTTGGTGCCAGCAAGCATGGCCCCAAGGTTAACCACCTTCTATTTGCAGATGATTGTATAGTTTTTCTCAATTCAAAACCAGAGGAAGCCGCTCACCTTAAATTAGCTCTCCAAACATACGCTTCTGCCTCTGGACAGGCAGTTAATTTTGATAAGTCCACTATTTTTTACAATCCACGCACTCCCAGTTCGACTCACCATGCTATTAATTCCTACCTTCAAGTTCGTGAGGTCTCCAACCCCGGTGTCTATCTGGGGGTACCACTTCTTATTGGAAAAAATAAGACCTTATCCTTAGGGTTTATATGAGATAAAGTTCATGAAAGATTGTCCAAATGGGACAAACAACTCCTTTCCTTCAGTGGCAGGGAAATCTTTATTAAAGCTGTATTACAATCTCTACCTTAATATGTTATGTCATGCTATTTATTGCCCCAAAACATTATTGATGATATGACTTATGCCATTAGACGATATTGGTGGTCTGGAAAAAATAACAAGAAAGGTTGGCACATGCTCCCTTGGGAACATGTGTGCTTGCCTAAATCAATAGGAGGTATGGGATTTAGGGATCTCAATAACTTTAACATTGCGCTTCTTGGTAAACAGTTATGGCGCCTTATCTGCGAACCAGATTCTCTTCTGGGTCAAATTTATAAAGCTAAATACTTTCCTTCAGGTAACATCCTTAATGCATCTCGGCCTTCTCGTGGATCTTTTGCCTGGCAAGGTATCTATCATGCTATGCAACACCTTTTTGGATGCTTCCTTTATCGTCCTGGTATTAATAGTAACATACGACTCCATCAGGACAACTGGGGAGGCTCCTCGCATATACACCTTTATGGGGATTATGAGATTTCGGATGAAGTCCACATTCGTTGTCGCGACTTTATGATTCGTAACCGAGCAGCTTGGGACCCTGCTAAGGTCTATGCGTACTTTACAACGGCCGATGTCGACTCAGTTTTATCAATTCCTATTATCAATGATACTCGTGACTCCATCCTTTGGAGCCCTAATGATTCTGGTATTTACTCAGTCAGATCTGGCTACCTCTTTTTGCAACGCCCTCCAGAACCTAGAATTCGCCCTCCACAGATTTGGAAGTTTCTCTCCAAACTCAAGGTCTTACCTAAAGTCAAAACTTTTGGCTGGCGCTTGGGATCTGAGGCCCTACCCGTCGGGGTTCGCCTACAGGCTTTTGCACCAGACTCAGGTCCCTGCCCCGTTTGTCACTCCGGTACGAAATCGATCCTCCATGCTCTCCGTGATTGCTCTGGTGCCTCGGAGGCCCTTCGTTTGGTTGGCCTCCCTATCTCTCTAATCAACAGCACTACGTCCACCGACCTTCAATGGTTAAAGGAAGGTGTTTGCCTCCTTTCCTCCGACCTTTTCAGGCTTTTCTTGACTACTCGGTGGAACATTTGGAACAGGCGCAATTACTGGATCCATAACCGACATCTTCAACCCCCGTGGTTAATTGTTGTCAATTCCATCAGTCTTCATCGTGACTACTCCGATGCTATTTCTTTCCCTACCTCCTTTCCCCTTTGCCGGTCTCTCCTTCTCGCTGGAGACATCCCCCTCGGGGGCACATTAAAATTAATGGGGATGGGGCTTTCGACCCTTCCACACGTGCAGCGGCGGTTGGTGTTGTGGCCCGTGATGAAACAGGGATGGTTGTCGGCAGTCTGGCTTACCCTTTAGACAGTTGCTCAGATGCCATTACGTCTGAAAGGAAAGGTCTTCTAGCTGGTATTACTTTTGCTCAATCTCAAGGATGGAACCACTTGATTTTCAAGACAGACTGTGCTTCTCTTGCGAATAGGCTCAACTCTCTGGGCCCCGATCTTTCTTCTATGGGTCCGACGATTCTGCAAGCACATGCAGCTTTGGATTGTTTTTCTTTTGCTCATGTTCAGTTTGTTTGCCGTGAGGCTAATATTGTTGCACAAACTTTGGCTACCCATGCCCTTAGGATCATGACTTCTATGTCTTTTGGGTCCATGTATCCTGATTGTATTCACAACGCTGTACCCTGCGAGGTTTCACCTCGGTCTTTATAAATAAATTTTGGGTACTCTTTTCCACTTTTAGGTTTCTCCAGGTCTTGTGCCTGGGGATATTAGTAGGGGTTTTTAACGAGGCCCAGCTTCTTCAAAAAAAAAGTCCAATAGGTCCATTTTAAGGCCCATTTAGACCCGCTCGCCCGAAACCTCTTCAAAATTGACCGAAAAACAAGTTTTAATCAAATTATAGGAGTTCATATAATTGATTACGAGCTTTTCAAAAAGATTATTTTGCAAAAACTCAATTTTTGTATTTTTTACTCAGTTAAAAGTCCAACGGGTCCATTTTACGGCCCATTTAGTCCCGCTCGCCCGAAACCTCTACAAAAAGGACCGAAAAACAAGTTTTGATCCAATTTTAGGAGTTCATATAATTGATTACGAGCTTTTCAACAAGATTATATTGCAAGAAGTAAATTTCTGTATTTTTTACTCAGTTAAATGTCTAACGGGTCCATTTTACGGCCCATTTAGACCCGCTCGCCCGAAACCTCTACAAAAAGGACCGAAAAATAAGTTTTAATCAAAACTCAAGAGTTCACATCGTTGATTACGAGCTTTTCAACAATATTGTATTGCATAATTCAATTTATGTTCTTTTTACTTAGTTAAAAGTTCAACGGGTCCATTTTGAGGCCCATTTAGACCCGCTCGCCCGAAACCTCTACAAAAAGGACCGAAAAACAAGTTCTGATCCAATTTTAGGAGTTCATATAATTGATTACGAGCTTCTCAACAAGATTATATTGCAAAAAGTCAATTTATGTATTTTTTACTCAATCAAAAGTCCAACAGGTCCATTTTACGGCCCATTTAGACCCGCTCGCCCGAAACCTCTTCAAAAATGACCGAAAAACAAGTTTTAATCAAATTTTAGGAGTTCATATAATTGATTACGAGCTTTTCAACAAGATTATATTGCAAAAACTCAATTTTTTGTATTTTTTACTCAGTTAAAAGTCCAACGGGTGTGTTTTCGAAAATGCTCTCAACTCTCTCAACCCTCTCTTCTCTCTTTTTTCTTTTCCCCCCTTCCCCTTTGTTTCCACAATGCACCGTCGCCATCCTCTTCTTCCTTACCGGTGTTTTAGTCACTTGCCATGATCGGGGTGCGTGGAACGTTTGCCAAATTGTTTTGTATTGTTCTCCCTATCAAGCGCTACGCCTACCATCTAGATCTACCAGGTATGTATCACCCACCTTGGGTTTGAGGAAAGAGTTTTTTCGATCACACATCTACCCATCCCAGTCAAATAATCGAGTAGTTCTCCTACTGGCTTTAATCAGGTATTCTTTCATTTTTTTCAATTCGTTACGCTTTTCATTTTTTCAAATCATAAAGATTTGTATGTCCCAAGATTTTAATCTTGATTCAAGAAATTTCTTTAGCCGTTTGATTCTTTATCTTCTTTTTTGCTACATTATTTTAATATTCTATTTTGTGTTGTTATCTTTATCTTCTTTTTTGCTGTATTTTTTCAATCTTGATTCAAGGTTTTTTTGGATTGGATTTGCGTTTTTCATAGCATTTTGGTTCAATTCTATTAGCAATCTTCCTTTGTTCTTTTTTTATCTTCTTTTGCTAAACTTTGACACGGTCAATGAAACCCACTTGAATACTTTGTTTCTAATATTATTTGCCTTTGTTCGATCATTTTGTATGTCTTCCATTAAGAATTCTATATTTGTTCTCTCTACCATTCTTTTATCGTTTATTATTTTTTATGATTTTTTACATATCTATGGTAATCATTTGATTCCACCTTTTTTTCATTATAATTTTAAATTAACATTATTTCCATTTAAGTTTTTTACTATATTTCTAATGATCAACTATGGTTCTCCCACTAAAATCCATCATTTACATCAATTTTTATTTCAATTTCTCCATACCTTTTATGGGGAAGAATCCACCGGATGGCCAAGGTTTGTTGCATTGTTTCGTTCCCCACTACATTATCTTTTAATCACATGTTTGTTGTTCTTTAAGCTGTTTCTAACTTTTTCATTATTTTCTCATCTATTGTTTAATCTTTTTTCGATTCTTGTTTGTTGTATGTTTTTCTCTTACGAAAATTTCATTTTTTCCGGAGCTTGTCACGGTTGTGATCCATGGCAAAATATCAGTATTAAATTAACCAAGGTAATGGTCTTTCTTTCTGTACAATTGAATTGTTTTTATTTAATTTTCTGTTCTTACCAAATTTTGTGGTATGCTGCAATGGTCTCTAGTTTTTTCAATTATGTGCATCTTGCTCTTTTGCATCTTATCTCATCCACATACTTTATGTCTTCTAAGTTAATTTTATCTTTTTTAATTCTTTATTCATTCTTTCTCATAATAATGTTATGTCTTTCATATTTCACTAATTTTCAATCATCATTCATATTGCAGTTCTATCTTTGTTTACTCCATTATCTAACTACTTCCCTTTGGAAGATCCAATCGACCCTATTCGGGAACAATTCTATTAGATTGCCCTTGGCATCTAAACATATACAAAATATGACTATTGTTTATGGTTTCTATGTTTTATTTACGTTTATATAACTTTACCTATATTTTGATTTGATATCTATCCAATTGCAAATAAATATTCACAATCTTTTATTTATAATATAATTTCCGAATACCATTTCATTTCCAATGATTATTATAGGTTCATCTCTTTTAATGAACTTTCTATTATATTCACCTTTCTCCTAATAAATTTCAATTTTAACACCCTAATGAATTATACACTATTAAGATTCCGAATTCTCCCCTTCTCCAAATGGAAAATTTTTACAACAAAAATTACATCTCCTCAATTACTTTCTTACCTAAAAAAATCTCTTATGGGTTTACCTATTTACAAATATACCTTTCTCTACAAATAATTCCTACATACTTAAATCTCTCAAATTTAATCTCTTCCACTATACAAAGTTTTATCCTTTTCCATTCTATTTTTCAAATATTAATCCTCACTTTTAATTGTACTCACCCAATTTCTAAAAATAACCACATATTTATGGTTTCTACCATATTTATTTACCTTCAATATAATTCAAATTTGTCCTTTCCCCATGTGCCGCAAAATTAAAGTTCATCCAGTTATGGAGAGTAAACATTTACGGTATCAAATTTTAATCCTCTCATTTTTAATTGTACTCACCCATTTTCTAAACATAACCATATATTTATGGTTTCTACCACATTTACTTACCTTAAACATAATTCAAAATTTCCTTCCCCCCATTAGCAACAAAATTAAATTCATCCATTTTTGGAGAGTAAATATTTATGGTATCAAATCATCCTTTTTCGAATCTTTCCTTATAATATATCATACTTAATTATCTCCAATACATTTCTTTACTTTGTTAATATTATATACCATTTTAGTAAATTCCATTTCTATATTAAGATTCAACATGTATGGTATCAAATCTTTTCCTTCCAAAACAAGGGTTTGGTGAATTTGGGTTTGACGTTCCTACCAAAAACCATTCTAATTTCGACAGATAATTTTACCCATTTACAAATATGCCTTTCTCTACAAATAATTTTTACATACTCAAATCTCTCAAATTTAATCTCTTCCACAAAACAATCTTTTATCTTTTTTCATTCCATATTTCAAATTTTAATCCTCCCACTTTTAATTATGCTCACCCCTTTTCTAAAAATAACCAACTATTTATGGTATCTACCATATTTACTTACCTTATACATAATTCAAATTTTCTGTTTCCCCATTTGCCGCAAAATTTAAGTTCATCCATTTATGGAGAGTAAACATTTACGGTATCAAATTTTAAGCCTCCCACTTTTAATTGTACTCACCCCTTTTCTAAAAATAACCAAATATTTATGGGTTTTACAATATTTACTTACCTTCAACATAATTCAAATTTTCCCTTTCCCCATTTGCCACAAAATTAAAGCTCATCCAATTATGGAGGGTAAACATTTACGGTATAAAATTTTAATCCTCCCATTTTTAATTGTGCTCGCCCATTTTATAAAAAGAACCAAATATTTATGGTTTTTACCATATTTACTTACCTTAAACATAATTCAAAATTTCCATTTCCCCATCTGCCACGAAATTACAATTCATCCATTTATAGAGAGTAAACATTTATGGTGTCAAATTATCCTTTTTCGAATCTTTCCTTATATTATATCATATTTAATTATCTCCAATATATTTCTTTTCTTTTTTAATATTATATACCATTTTAGTAAATTCCATTTCTTTATAAAGATTCAACATTTATGGTATCAGATTTTTTTCTTCCACAACAAGGCCTTGATGAATTTGGACATGACGTTCCTATCAAAAACCATTCTAATTTCGATAGATAATTTTACCTATTTACAAATATACCTTTCTCTACAAATATTTTCTACATACTTAAATCAATTAAATTTAATCTCTTCCACAAAACAAAGTTTTATCTTTTTCCATTCCATATTTCAAAATTTAATCCTCCCACTTTTAATTGTTCTCACCCATTTTCTAAAAATAACCAAATATTTATGGTTTCTACCATATTTACTTACCTTAGATATAATTCAAGTTTTCCCTTTCCTCATTTGTCGCAAAATTAAAGTTCATCCATTTATGGAGAGTAAACATTTACGGTATCAAATTTTAATTCTCCCACTTTTTATTGTTCTCACCCCTTTTCTAAAAATAACCAAATATTTATGGTTTCTGCTATATTTACTTACCTTAAACATAATTCAAATTTTCTCCTTCCCCATTTACCACAAAATTAAAGTTCATCCATTCAATGAGAGTACACAATTATGGTATCAAATCATCCTTTTTAGAATCTTTCCTTATATTATATCATATTTAACTACCTCCAATACATTTCTTTTCTTTTTTAATATTATATACCATTTTAGTAATTTCCAAAATAAGGCTATGGTGAATTTGGGTATGGCGTTCCTACCAAAAACCGTTCTAATTTCTGAATACGATGAGAAGTTAGCTAAGGGTTATCCACCATCCGCAACACCAACCGTGCAAGTGATTCTCCAGCCTAAGCGACCTAAACCTGCAGCACCTACCACTAAAGGAAAAGCTGGGATGAGCAGCTCTAAAAACTCTTCGGCGGCGGTTGACTCTCAACCCCGCCGAGGGAAATGATCGTGTTATGCTGGAACTGCCAGGGTCTCGGTAAGGTCCAGGCAGTTCGTCACCTTAAGCAGTACATCCAACAAACTTCTTCAGACATTTTATTTTTATGCGAAACTAAACTAAATAAAGCGGCTTGCTCCCGCTTGTGTATTACGTTAGGTATGCTTGAGGTTTGTTCTTTAGGTTCAAGTAATGTCTGCTCTGGACTTGCTATTTTCGTTTCCAATAATATTAATGTGTTCTTGCTCTCGTACTCGGATCGCTATATTCATACTATTATTCACCTTGAGTCATCTTCGATGTATTTTACCAGAATGCATGGCTTTTCTGAAACAAGTAAAAAATTTAAAACATGAAATCTAATTGACTCTCTAAACGACAATAGTGGCCTCCCTTGGCTTATAGGTGGTGACTTGAATGAGATTTTATCTGATAATGAGAAACAAGGGGGTTGTCATCGCGCAAGATCCCAAATTAACAACTTTCGTAATTGTCTCTCGCGCAATGATCTCTTTGATTGTAAATCTACCTCTGGATGGTTCACTTGGACGAAAACCATGCCTAACACTCCAACGATTTTCGAACGTCTAGATCGATTTTTAGGGAATTCGGCTTGGACAGCTGCTAATCCTTCCTACCGCATTACCTCTAATTTCAATGCCAAATCGGATCATTGTTTCCTCCTATTGGACACTGAACCACCAACACACTATGCTCCCCGACCTACAACAACTAATTTTCGCTTTGAAAACTGTTGGGCAACCAATGAAGAAGGTATATCTTTAGTTCAACAAACTTGGGCCACCACCCCGGGTCCTACATTTGATAAAATTCGTTCTATAGGATCCTGCCTAGGTAATTGGCAGTCCCACCAACGTTACAACACCATAGGGCGTATCCAACTTCTTACTAAAAAAATTAACAAATTCCTTAAGCGACCTCTCACATCATCTTCTGAGGCAGCTTATCTTGCGGCGAAATCTGAACTCAACAAGTTGCTTGATGAACAAGAAGCTTATTGGGCACAAAGATCTCGAAACCTATGGCTTGCGCAAGGCGATAAGAATACTCAATTCTTTCATGCACGTGCCAACAATCGTCGGAAAAAGAACACTATAAACGGTTTATATGATGCAGACAATAACTGGTGTGTCGCTGAGGACGACCTAATGAATATTGCATCCACTTATTTTCAGACTTTGTTCACATCCTCGAATCCCCAACTGTCTGATCAAATTCTTTCTAAAGTGACTACCTCCATTACTTCGGCTATGAATGAGTCACTCACTAGGGCTTTCAATGCTGATGAAATTCTACTAGCTTTTCATGATATTGATCCTAGGAAGGCCCCTGGAATTGATGGCCTTCCTAGTGGGTTTTTTAGACAACACTGGGACACGGTAGGTGCGGATGTCACCCAACTATGTTTGGATCTCCTGAATGGATATGTTGATATGGCATCCGTCAATTAGACCATTTTAGTGCTTATCCCGAAAATTAAGGATCCAACTACTATGAGGCATCTCCGGCCTATTAGCCTTTGTTCTGTAATTTACAAAATTGTCACTAAGGTTCTTGTTAACAAAATGAAGCATACGATTCCATTTTGTATTAGTAATAACCAAGCTGCTTTTGTTCAGGGGTGCAACATATCTGACAATATCCTTATTGCTCATGAAATTATACACTCTATTAATACCGGTCAGACTAAATCATCCCATGGTGCTGCTCTTAAACTTGACATGGAAAAGGCCTTTGATCGAGTAGAATGGTCCTTCCTTGAGAGTGTCATGAATCCAATGGGCTTTGCACCCTCTTGGGTCTCAATCATTATGCGATGCATCTCATTAGTATCCTTTACAATTAAGGTTAACAACTCCTTTTCTCCTTTCTTTCAACCCCAACAGGGTCTTCATCAAGGGGATCCCTTGTCACCCTTTCTTTTCCTTTTCTGTACTCAAGGTCTCTCTGCGTACCTCTCAGATGCCCAGCAACACGATCTGCTTCCTGGCCTTGGAGCTAGTAGATTAGGGCCTAAAGTCAATCACCTTCTTTTTGCCGATGACTGTATGGTCTTTATTAACGATAAAACTGAGGAAGCAGAACACCTTAAAACAGCCCTCCAGACCTACGCATCAGCCTCTGGGCAAGCGGTAAATTTTGAGAAATCGACAATCTTCTACAACCCTCGCACCCCCATTCGATCCGTGAAACGATTAACAATTCCTTGCATGTACGTGAGGTCACTAACCCAGGGGTTTACTTTGGAGTGCCTCTTCTCATTGGAAAGAATAAAACGATAGCCCTTGGTTTCATTCGCGATAAAGTTCATGAAAGATTATCCCATTGGGATAAGCAACTATTTTCTTTTAGTGGCAGAGAAATCGTTATCAAAGCTGTTTTGCAGTCCTTGCCCCAATATGTCATGTCGTGTTACCTGCTTCCTCAAAACATTATAGATGATATGACCACAGCTATTCGTCGTTATTGGTGGTCCGGTAAAAACAACAAAAAGGGTTGGCACATGCTCCCATGGGAAGAAGTTTGTTTACCTAAATCCGCGGGAGGTATGGGCTTCCGGGACTTAAACAACTTCAATATTGCACTTCTGGGTAAGCAGCTCTAGCCGCTTATTTGTGAACCCGAGTCTCTACTTGGAAAAATCTACAAGGCAAAATATTTTCCATCTGGGAACATACTTGATCCCAACCAGCCACAACGTGGGTCATTTGCCTGACAAGGATTATACAATGCTATGCAACACCTATATGGCAGGTTCCTTTATCGGCCTGGAATAAATAGTGGTATTCGCATCCACAAGGATAATTGGGGAGGCTCTTCTCCAGTACATCTCTATGGGGAATATGAGATCTCAGAAGAAATGTTTGTTCGCTGTCGAGATTTTATGGTACGGAACCAAGCTGCATGGGACCCTATCAAGGTCCGCAACTACTTCACTTCTGAGGATGCCAATGCTATTTTAAATATGGGTAAACTACATAAACGACCACCATACTATTGCAAAAGTTACGATTTGACCACCTTACTTTTTTTCGAAGTAATTAAACCATCGTACTATTAAATTGGGTGCAATTTGACCACCAACCGTTAAAGGTTAACGGCAGGGTGACGTGTCAGTTAAAAAAAATAAGGGTATAATTACACATTTGGTCCTTACTACTTATACATTCTTTCAATTTAGTCCTAATTTTAATTTAAAATAAATTGATTATTTAATTAGGTGGTGACACGTGTCACTACCTTATTGGAGGGATTTAATTATTTATATTTGATTAAATAAATTTATTTTCATCCTCCAATCAGGTGGTGACTGATTAAAGGGAGAAAATGGAAAAACATCACGAATGCAGGTAAGAGGGGTCGAACTTGGGTCTTCTTGCACCCAAGAGTGCTGGCTTACCAACACACCAAATGTTATATTGTGATATGTTTCCAGCAATATATTATATCTAAATAAACATCAAAAACTGAAAAACTCCATGATCTTCGTTATCAACATTTTCTATTGCTTTGAGCTTCTCCAAATTCCCAGAAACAAGAAAGCCAAATTATATATTGCTGAAAAATGTTAAAGGCAGTGGAAAATGTTTCTAATGAGGGGTGTAGAGTATGGATCTTCTATGAGGCTCTGTCCAAGCCTTCAACCAGTTCTCGTGGCATCATGTGAAGGCCTCTGCTCTCTAACAGTTGACTTGCTGCTGATGGGTTTATATCTAGTAACTTCCCCATCTTCTGTTCATAAAGAACATAGTGACCATATCTCTGCAGATATTTACATGCAATTTTAGACGATTCGAAAAATATTTCCAGGATTGCTTTTATAAGTATGTTATATAGTAAAGGCATGAGACCAGTACCTCGAAAAACCCCAAAGGATTAGAACTTGGTTCGCCCCCCAATCTGTTTAGACTTAATTCCTGCACCATTAGATGTTCCACTTGAATACAGTGATAGCAAACATATATTAAAATGTATCCAAGCTTCATACAATGATTGTAATGCAATGGCCTAAAATATAAACAATTCTATTCGTGGATGTAGTTTAAAAAACAAGAAAGAGCGACAAAATGAGCAGATAAAGGCATATACAGCATGATAGGAATAAGACATAAAAGCTACCTTGATTTGCAACTGCAGAAACTTGACATAGTTAATAACATCATCCAGTGCATTTGCTCGACCACGCTGCGAAAAAAATGTGATAAATAAAGAGATTATGGTATTCCCATATTTTTTAAGGGATCAAGGTCCTCAGGTTAACAAAATAACATAGGTGGAGCAATGTTGCTGCTTAACCTCTTCCATGGCTCATTCTATATTGTTTTGTTCATTTTATTTAAATGCTAAGCAGCTAATTTGTAAGAGAAAGATGAATAAAAATGTTATGTTGATAAATATGAGGTCATACACCAATTTAGGTTACTAATGGAAAAGGTATATGTGCACCATGCTCTATGCTTGTTCATAAATAAATAAATTACCTCGAAAGAATTAGGAAGCAGTTCCTGCAATGCTTTGATACCTTCAGCGATTCGAATCCTGCGTTGCTGAATACATAGAAAAGATATTATCCAAGTAAAATGCTTGAAAATCCAAAATCAATCTGTTATGGTCATTTATTAATAGTATTACCAGTAT
This sequence comes from Hibiscus trionum, assembly GCA_030270665.1. Taxonomy (NCBI): domain Eukaryota; kingdom Viridiplantae; phylum Streptophyta; class Magnoliopsida; order Malvales; family Malvaceae; genus Hibiscus; species Hibiscus trionum. The sequence continues at coordinate 51,045,324 of BSYR01000020.1, read as the reverse complement.
GTTCAAAGAATAGGAAAGATGATATACTTACTCGATCATTTGCAGGAGCTCTTGGTTTCGGTACACAATACGGTGGTTTGGACCAGAAACTGGGAGCACCAACGGTTCCTTTTGATTGAAATTGATAGACATTATAATCTTCTTTTGGTTCTTGTATCCAGAAAGCATGGTTTTGCTAATGACGATGATGGAGTTTTTCAGTTTTTGATGTTTATTTAGATATAATATATTGCTAGAAACATATCACAATACATCATTTGGTGCGTTGGTAAGCTAGCACTCATGGGTGCAAGAAGACCCAGGTTCAACCCCCCTTACCTGCATTTGTGATGTTTTTCCATTTTCTCCCTTTAATTAGGTGGTGTCACCACCTGATTGGAGGATGAAAATAAATAAGACACGTGTCACCATTAAATAATTAATTTATTTTATTAAATTAAAATTAGGACTAAATTGAAAGAATGTATAAGTAGTAAGGACCAAATGTGTAATTATACCCTTATTTTTTTAACTGACACATCACCCTGCCGTTAACCTTTAACGGTTGGTGGTCAAATTGCACCCAATTTAATAGTACGATGGTTTAATTGCTTCGAAAAAAAGTAAGGTGGTCAAATCGCAACTTTTACAATAGTATGGTGGTCGTTTATGTAGTTTACCCTTTAAATATTCCCATCATTAATGACAATCAAGATTCCATTCTTTGGATCCCCAATGATTCCGGGGTTTACTCGGTCCGATCTGGTTACCAATTTTTACAGCATCCACCAAAACCTCGAAATCGACCTGCCCAGATTTGGAAAGTTCTGGCTAAACTGAAGGTTCTTCCGAAAGTTAAAACTTTTGGCTGGCGAATGGGATCCGAAGCTTTACCTATTGGATCCCGTCTGCAAGCTTTTGCCCCAGATTCGGGTCCTTGCCCTCTTTGTCGATCCTGTCAGGAATCTATTCTTCATGCTCTTCGAGATTGTCCTGGTGCCTTGGAGACTCTCCGTTTAGTTGGCATCCCAGCGTGTTTGATTAATAGTACGACCCCTACTAGTCTCCAATGGCTAGAGGAAGGTGCTGGTCAATTATCTGCTGATCTCTTTGGGCTCCTTCTTACCACTCTATGGAATATTTGGAACCGGCGCAATGACTGGGTCCATAATCGCCATTTGCAACCCCTTTGGCTAATTTCCATTAACTCTCTAAATCTCCATCGAGATTACTCAAATGCAATCTCCTCTTCTTCTTCTTCCCCAACGGATCATCCCCCACTCTCCCCACCCCGTTGGAGACGTCCTTCTCCTGGGTATTTTAAAGTTAATGTGGACGGGGCTTTTGACCCAGCCACTCGCGCGGCAGCAGTTGGAGTTGTGGTCCGTGATGATTTGGGTTCAGTCGTTGGTGGTCTGGCTTACCCGTTGGGCAGCTGTCCGGATGCTGCTACAACTGAAGGTGCGGCCCTTCTAGCTGGCATCACTCTTTCTCAGTCTCAAGGATGGAGCAACTTGTTCTTTGAAACAGACTGCGCGTCCATTGCAAACAGGCTCAACCATTCGGGGCCTGATCTTTCCACCACGGGTCCTACGCTTTTACAAGCTCGAGATTCTCTATCATCCTTTTCTTTTGCCCATATTAGCTATGTAAGTCGAGAGGCTAATTTAGTTGCTCACACTCTGGCTACATATGCTCTTCGAACCATGACTTCTACGTCTTTTGGTTCCTCATATCCAGATTGTATCCGCAACTTTGTACTTGCCGAGAATTTTTCTCAATCTATCTAATAAAATTTGGGTACTCTTTTCCTCTTTTAGGGATCTCCGGGCTTTATGCCTGGGGTTTTTAATGAGGCCCACTTTCTTCAAAAAAAAGTTCAACGGGTCCATTTTATGGCCCATTTAGACCCGCTCGCCCGAAACATCTACAAAAAGGACCGAAAACAAGTTTTCATCCAATTTTAGGAGTTCATATAATTGATTACGAGCTTTTCAACAAGATTATATTGGAAAAAGTCAATTTCTGTATTTTTTACTCAGTTAAAAGTCCAACAAGTCAATTTTAAGGCTCATTTAGACCCGCTCGCCCGAAACCTCTTCAAAATTGACCGAAAAACAAGTTTTAATCAAATTTTAGGAGTTCGTATAATTGATTACGAGCTTTTCAACAAGATTATTTTGCAAAAACTCAATTTTTGTATTTTTTACTTAGTTAAAAGTCCAACGGGTCCATTTTACGGCCCATTTAGTCCCGCTCGCCCGAAACCTCTACAAAAAGGACCGAAAAACAAGTTTTGATCCAATTTTAGGAGTTCATATAATTGATTACGAGCTTTTCAACAATATTATATTGCAAGAAGTAAATTTTTGTATTTTTTACTCAGTTAAATGTCCAACGGGTCCATTTTACGGCTCATTTAGACCCGCTCGCCCGAAACCTCTACAAAAAGGACCGAAAAACAAGTTTTAATCAAAACTTAAGAGTTCACATCGTTGATTACGAGCTTTTCAACACTATTGTATTGCATAATTCAAATTATGTTCTTTTTACTTAGTTAAATGTTCAGCGGGTCCATTTTAAAGCCCATTTAAACTCGCTCGCCCGAAACCTCTACAAAAAGGACCGAAAAACAAGTTCTGATCCAATTTTAGGAGTTCATATAATTGATTACGAGCTTTTCAACAAGATTATATTGCAAAAACTCAATTTATGTATTTTTTTGCTCAATTAAAAGTCCAACAGGTCCATCTTACGGCCCATTTAGACCCGCTCGCCCGAAACCTCTTCAAAAATGACCGAAAAACAAGTTTTAATCAAATTTTAGGAGTTCATATAATTGATTACGAGCTTTTCAAGAAGATTATATTGCAAAAATTCAATTTATGTATTTCTTACACAGTTAAAAGTCCAACGAGTCCATTTTAAGGCCCATTTAGACCCGCTCGCCCGAAACCTCTACAAAAAGGACCAAAAAACATATTTTAATCAAATTTTAGGACTTCATATCATTGATTACGATCTTTTCAACAGAATTATATTGCAAAAACTCAAATTATGTACTTTTTACTCAGTTTAAAGTCCAATGGGTCCATTTTACGGCCCATTTAGGCCCGCTCGTCCGAAACATCTACAAATGGATCGCAAATAAAGTTTTAATGAAAACTTAGGAGTTCATATCATTGATTACGAGCTTTTCAACACTATTGTATTGCAAAAATTTGATTTCTGTTCTTTTAACACAGTTAAAAGTCCAACGGGTCCATTTTAAGGCCCATTTAGACCTGCTCGCCCGAAACCTCTTCAAAAATGACCGAAAAACCAGTTTTAATAATATTTTAGTAGTTCATATAATTGATTACGAGCTTTTCAACAAGATTATATTGCAAAAACTCAATTTTTGTATTTTTTACTTAGTTAAAAGTCTAACGGGTCCATTTTACGGCCCATTTAGACCCGCTCGCCTGAAACATCTACAAAAAGGACCGAAAAACAAGTTTTCATCCAATTTTAGGAGTTCATATAATTGATTACGAGCTTTTCAACAATATTATATTGCAAAAAGTCAATTTCTGTATTTTTTACTCAGTTAAAAGTCCAACAGGTCAATTTTAAGGCCCATTTAGACCCGCTCGCCCGATACCTCTTCAAAATTGACCGAAAAACAAGTTTTAATCAAATTTTAGGAGTTCATATAATTGATTACGAGCTTTTCAACAAGATTATTTTGCAAAAACTCAATTTCTGTATTTTTTTACTCAGTTAAAATTCCAACGGGTCTACTTTAAGGCCCATTTTGACTCGCTCGCCCGAAACCCCTACAAAAAGGACCCAAAAACATGTTTTAATCAATTTTTAGGACTTCATATTATTGAATACGATCTTTTCAACACGATTGTATTGCAAAAACTCAATTTTTGTACTTTTTACTCAGTTTAAAGTCCAACAGGTCCATTTTACGGCCCATTTAGACCTTTTCGTCTGAAACCTCTACAAAAAAGACCGCAAATCAAGTTTTAATCAAAACTTAAGAGTTCATATCATTGATTATGAGCTTTTCAACACTATTGTATTGCAAAAATTCAATTTTTGTTCTTTTTTACTCAGTTAAAAGTCCAACGGGTCCATTTTACGGCCCATTTAGACCCGCTCGTCCGAAACCTCTACAAAAAGGACCGCAAAACAAGTTTTAATCACAACTTTAGAGTTCATATCGTTGATTACGAGCTTTTCAACACTATTGTATTGCAAAAATTCAATTTATGTTCTTTTTACTCAGTTATATGTTCAACGAGTCCATTTTAAGGCACATTTAGACCCGATCGCCTAAAACCTCTACAAAAAGGACTGAAAAACAAGTTTTGATCAAATTTTAGGAGTTCATATAATTGATTATTAGCTTCTCAACAAGATTATATTGTAAAAACTCAATTTCTGTATTTTTTATTCAGGTAAAAGTCCAACGGGTCCATTTTACGGCCCATTTAGACCCGCTCGCCCGAAACCTCTACAATAAGGACCGAAAAACAAGTTTAATCAAATTTTCGGACTTCATATCATTGATTACGATCTTTTCAACATGATTATATTGTAAAAACTCAATTTATGTACTTTTTACTCAGTTAAAAGTCCAATGGGTCCATTTTACGGCACATTTAACCCGCTCGTCCGAAACCTCTACAAAAAGGACCGCAAAACAAGTTTTAATCAAAACATAAGAGTTCACATCGTTGATTACGAGCTTTTCAACACTAATGTATTGCAAAATTCAATTTATGTTTTTTTTACTCAGTTAAAAGTTCATCTTTTAAAAAAAAGTCCAACGGGTGTGGGATGGGGTCTCTCGAAATGCTCTCTGCTCTCTCGGGTCTCATTAGGGGTTTTGCGTGTTTCTTTTCTTTTCCCCTTTCTTTTTTCTTTTGCACCGCCGCCTCTTCCTCTTTCTTTCTTTCCTTTTACCCTAAATCTTTTTCTCTTTTGTTGCTCACTGCCGCCGTCTCTGCTCCCTCTACGCCGTCCGCCTCCGTATCACTCCCCTCACCAGCCAGCGTTTCTCCCCTTCTCGAGATCCAGATGCTAAAAGGTAATGTTATTTTGAGACCCCATCCCAACCCATTTTCGGTTTCCCTTATTTTCTTATCGGTTATTCCTTTTTCTATCTTTGATTTCTCATCTTTTTTTGTGTTATATCGGCTCACTTTATTTTTTCACTGTTGTTTTGCGAGGCTCCTCCTTCTTGACGCATTTTTGATGGGCAATCTCATGTTCTTCACAACCAGTGAAGTGTTTTATCATTATTGTCCCAATCGGTTTTTCTCTCTCGCAAGGCTTCTGTGGGCGTTCACGATTTTTAGATTCTCCTCATATCAAATCCGATCGGCCATCCCCTTTTCCCATTTCTGTTTATTTGTCTTAATTATTTTTTATTTACTTTTCTCCATTGTCTGGTTTATCTTGGCAGTGGATTTATGGATCTTTGCCTTCTCCATGGTTTTTTCGTTTCTAAGGCTTTTTCCTTGGGTTTATTGTTGGTGCCGTCCGATACGATTCCTGGTCTACCTTTCTCCGACAATTTCCCATCGGTTTTGCGACGCTGTTCCATATTTGTGTTCCTTCATTGTTACCGTTGTCGGTGGAGCTTTATGCTTTCTCCGGCTTCTTTTTTCCTTCTTCTTTATTTTCTCATTTGTATTATCTAATGTTTTCCCTTCCTTTTGTAAGGTTTCATTCGAACGAGTTTGGGATTTTGCTGCACCACCATCAGCCCCACTCGGGCCTTCTCTGGATTCCCGGCGGACCTTTGGTTCTTTTCGGTTTCTGATGACCATCGGTACAGCCCCTCTCTTTTTACTCCTCTTTTTCTTTTTTTGCCTTTGTCCGAATCATAGTTACCTCTACTTTCTGTTTTCGATTTATTGCTATCTTAACTTAGTTTATTTTTATCTCATCTTTCTGATTAGTCTGCACCCCTGTGTGTTTTTTTGGGCTCTAGTTATTATTTATCATTTGTATTGTATACTGTTATCTTGCCGATTGTGTTGTTTTGAATCCCCCTCATGGTTGTTGTTTTTTCTTTTGTTCCTATATCCTGTATGTTTATTTTTGTTCTTAATCTCTTTCTTACCTATTTGTCCATTCCGTTGCACTTATATTTTCTTTTTATCAATTCTTTTATCTTTTTCACTGTTATGCATTTTTTCTCCCTTTCTTAGCTATTTTATCCTATTAAGTCGATTACATTCTCTCTTACATCTCAACTTCATGCCTTCTTTGTCATCTGTTTCTATGTTCTTTAGGTTGGCTCCTAAATTTCTTTCTACTGATGTTATCTGCCAATTTTTTATCTTATACTCTTTAATCACCATCCTCCTTGTAAGGAACCTTCTATCCCTTTTTAGGGAAATTTTATCGAACCACCTGGAGGTATACTCCATTATATCTTACTTACTGTTTGCGTTGATTCTTTTGGGATTACTTATGTTCATTAACATTAAATCAATGTCTCATACCCATCCTTTGCTTTTAATGCATTCTATATACTGTCTTCAGCTGCAATCCATCTCTCATTGTTATGTCTTGGTTTCCCTCTGTAATGACACTTTGAATGCTACTTTTTACTACTCCTCTATTATGATTTCTCTTAGCATTTACTACAAGGGTATCATTACTGTTCATGCTATTTTTTGGTTTCTTTTCTATTTTCTTTTTTGTTCCCCAAAGTTCTGTTCCTCCTACTGTTTTTTTACTCTTTTTCCTGTTACAGTTCTTTTCTGCATTTATGATCATATTAAAGCTTTCATTGGTTTAACCTTCTTTATTTCTGTTTTGCATGTTTCCATCATCCTCTGCAATGTTGAAAAGCATCGAAGACTCCATCCTCTCCCTTTTTGCGTCTTCTTTCCTCCGTCAGCTCCTCGTTGGAAAGCAACGAGTGTTCAAGATGTTTTACCACTTATTTTTTTTGTTTTATCTTTGTATTTCTTTATAGGCACCCTTTCCCAGTTCTTTCGAACCCCGGTTTGTACCTATCTTCTATTTTCTGTTCTCATTTTCCCCTTTTATGTTTTTGTTTGCTTTTATCTTCCTCCTTCTTATATATGTGTTTTTTACTTGTTTTTCTTTATGTGCTTATTTGTTTTTATTCTTGTTGGTTGTTCTCTTTGTTTTATTACTTCGTTTCATGTCTCATCCTTATTACGGTTTATTGTTTGTATTTTATCTTTAATTTATTATTCTATTTTCATGTTGTCCATCGTTTTTAAAGTTGCTATCTTATTTCTCTCTATATATCATCCAATTCGTGCATCTTACTACACCTTTTCAGGTGCTTTATTACCATCTCCTTTAGGAGAAATCATGTCAATCACCTGTATGGTGAATTTCTTTAATCAAAAACAAACCTATCTGGAAAAAATGATGATTAAAAATTCCGTTTTCCGTTCTATCTTTCCAATTCATTTACACAGAATTTATATTAATAATATTGTCTGTTTAACTTTCCACATGATCGCTGCACTAATCTATTCTTTGTCTCTCCCTATATTTTCTTCCCTTATTTGTTTTTTTAAACCATTACCTTCCTTTTCATTCTTTTATATACTTAAAATTACAAAAATATTAAACTTACAGCTAAATTACTTATTCTTAAATCGATTATTAATTCTTTTTATCTCTCCAATCCCATCTCATTCTTTCTATTTTCTAAACATAAGTATTACAAATTCTTATTATATTTACTCCAATTTATTGCCCTTAAACTTATATTTTTTGAATCTTAGCATCAATTCTCTACTAATTTATTCTCCTCAATTATCAATTTCCATAAATAACAGTTACCTTCAAAGTTTTCTTTCTCCTTTTTCCAACCTACATTACTCTTACTCTTCCCTATTTTTACTCTTTATGGTCTTCTGTTGTATATATCTGTTATTAATTGCATAAATTACCATTTCTACTTTCTTTTATTTGCCTTTTATTGTTCACTCTTTACTACATCACTCCTTTTATTTACTTACCTTCTTTTCACTTACCCAATCTAAAATCTTTACCAATCAAAAACTAAGCATTTTATTCCACAATTCTCGGATTCAATTTACCCTTCTTTTTCCAAATTTGAAATTTCTTATCATTTCCTATTTCGATTTCCTACTATTTTTATCTGTGATAAGAATTATTCCTAAAAAATACATAACATTAAACAATGTATTTTGTTTCCTATTTTGGATCATTCTCTCATATATATTTCCGTTTTTACTCCATAATATTCTCTCTTTCCTTTCCATATTATCTTCTAACACCATCTTCTCTTATAGGAAATTACTTACTTTATTCTTTTTTTTGTACCAAATCTTCCCTTATTTTCAACATATCAATTTAATTACTTATAAATGTTATTTTTGGAATCTGATCTATGAATCTACTATTCCAATGTTTTTTTCCTTTCCTATTTTATTCAACTGCCTTCTATTTACTTTTATTCACTTTAGTGTATTTCAATCTTCTATTTATATTTCTTTACAATTTCTGGGAGTTATCTCTCTTCTTCAAATCAAACCTTTCTTCAACTCTTTCCAAATGGTAACTGCTTTATTTTCAACTCTTCCCTTATTTTCAATTATAAAATGGTTTACACATCATTCCTTAATTTCATATATTACCATATTTACTTACTATTTATTGCCATTCAATGAAAATTTATTTCTAAATTACTTCTCTCCTCTATTTATTCTTTCCATCCAATTCAGTTACCATATTCAACGTTCTTTCTTTCCTTTTCCCAACCCATTCCAATCTAAATTTATTCCATTTTTATACTATACGGTCATCTATATTATATTTCCTCCATTAATCCCATATATTTCCATATCACCTTTCCATTCCCTGCCTTTAATAATAACTTATCTCTTTCCTTTAATTATTCCCTCCATTCAATTTAGCTACCATAACCAAAGTATTCCCTTTCCTTTTTACATTCAACTTTACCTTAAACATTACATATTTCTAAGATTTTATTTAAATTTGCTTCTATATTTCTCACTTTCTAAATTTACCCCACGTATCCCACTTCCAATCTTTAGGAATATTTTCATTCTACATTCCTTTTCTAACTCTTTCTATTATTTGGTTTCCATTCTTAATTCTACTTATATCAATTCTATTATATATAAGATTACAGCCCACTTTGATTCCACCTCTCCCACTTTCATTTTTTCATCTTGTTCTTTTCGGAATTACCACATTTATCACCTAATGGCATCCTCTTCTTCTCTTCCCCAATTCACTGATTTTGACCTAACAAACGAGGAAGCCAATGCCATTTACACCCCTGACTTCGACTTCTTTGAAGAAGATCCAAAAACTATCCTGATTGGAAAGTTCATATCATCAAAGCCAATAGACGACTGGACCATCCTCTCTGTTTTTGAAGGCATATGGAAGAAAAATAACCTTAAATCAATCTCTATCATTAGAGACTACTTCTTCTGGATCGAGTTTGCCACTATAAGCGACAAATATGATTTGTTTGAGAGAGGGCCTTGGCTTCACAAAGACGAATGGATGGCCCTAGCCGAATATACACCTGGCAAAAGTATGGACGAGTACTCTTTTAATCCCATGAGGATATGGTTTCGCATTCACTCCTTACCCAAACCTTTTCTAGAGGATCATGACAGAGCTCACCTTGTTGGACAGTCACTTGGAGCCATGGTCGGCACCGTACTACGTACTGATACTCGCAAAGAACGAGGGAACATGACTGAATTTCTTCGAGTGGAAATACTCCTGGACATATCCAAACCGATCCGACGATTTCTCCTCATAGGGAAAGGTCCACGAACCACTACTTGCCGTCTACAATATGAACGTCTCCCCCTTCTCTGTCAGGGATGTGGCATCATTAGCCACACATTTGACCACTGCCCTTCTAAGGATACAATTGATCCAGCAAAACTTCAATACGGTGATTGGCTCCGTTGGCTTCCCCCGCGTCGCCGTGACCAGAGACCACGTGGTCGTATTCGCATTGTCGAGCAATCCACTTCTAATGAATGCAAACCACCGCTAGGTATCTTACATTTTTTTAAATACAACTATTTAACTGCCTGCCTCTTCTCTTTTTTATATCATAAACTGTTATTTTGTACAGCTCCCTTGGATAAGGGCAAAACTGTCGAATCCCCTGCTAATGCTGAACCAAACCCACCGCTAGGTATTATAAAAAAATTTTCTTGGCTACTACTTAATTATCACTCCCCCCTACGCTGGTTTAATGATTCCCTTTCCTTATCAGATCCTATGGACAAAGGGAAAGCTCCTGTCACTTATGCTCAAGATTCAGGTCTAAATTCCGTCAAAATCCATTATGTTTCTTTCTCCAATAATTACATACATTTAAAGATTATTTCCTCTTTTACTAATCTTTTAGGGAACCTCAATGAAGGGGATGCTGCGTCCTTTGCAGATCTCCCTGTCGAGGAAATCAATAACAACGATGAGGTGGCGGGGGAGGAATCTTCGGAGTTGCCTCCAACAAATGCCGATCCCAAGCTGTCCCAAAAAGTACCTTTGCATTCAAGAGTCATTTCACCTCAACCCCTGAACACAATCTACCCTGTTCAAATTGATTTGGACGGTCAAGATGATGGAAAGCCAAACTCTACTGCTCAGCAAGTTAGGAAACTGGATGAACAACTCAGTAAGCCATTCCTCCAAACCGGTATATCATTTTTTGATGATTTTGATTCGTGGCTACTCAAGCATTACCCAAATATTGCAGCTTCTGCTCCGGCCCCTATTCCCATTCCTCCGAACCGAGGCACTAAGAGGCGATCCCCAATCCATATGGTCCTGCAACCCAAAAAGTCTAGACCTACACCTTCGCCTACCTCGAAAGCTGGGATGAGCAGCGGAAAAAACTCTCCGGCGGCGGCTGATGCACAGCCCCGCCGAGGGAAATGATAATTTTATGCTGGAACTGCCAGGGCTTAGGTAAGGTCCAGGCAGTTCAACACCTCCAGTATTATGTTAATCTTCATAAACCTGATTTATTGTTTTTATGTGAAACTAAACTCAAAAATACGGCTTATAGCCGTCTTGGTGATTTGCTAGGGATGGCCCTAGCTTTTTCGGTTGATTTTTCTAATAATTGCTTTGGACTTGCTTTATTTGCTATGAATAATAATAATATTGATTTGCTTTCTTACTCGGATCGCTTTATTCACACGTATATTACATGCAACTCTTCTTCGTTCTATTTTACTGGAATTCATGGCTTTTCCGAAACATGTAACAAATCCAAAACTTGGGAACTAATTGACTCTCTCAACATTAACGATGATCACCCTTGGCTTATCGGGGGTGACTTTAAGGAAATCTTATCTGATAATGAAAAACAAGGTGGTTGTCGACGGCCTAGATCTCAAATTAATAATTTCCGCAATTGTCTTTCTCGTAATAATCTTTTTGATTGCAAACCTACAACGGGGTGGTTCACATGGTCTAAAACAGGGCCCAAAACCCCTTCCTTATTTGAGCGTTTAGACCGTTTTGTTGGGAACATGACATGGAAAGCCTCCTTTCCTAATTATAACATCAGTTCAGACTTTGATGCGAAATCAGATCACTGTTTTATACTATTAAATACGGAACCTCTTCCTCCAACAAATCCCCGCCCCCACCAACCATGTTCAGATTCGAAAATTGTTGGGCTTCCAATGATGAAGGTATTAATGTGGTAAAACAAACTTGGTCATCCAGCAAAGGCAATACTTTAGATAAAATTAAAGCTGTTGGCTCCTGCCTAGGAGACTGGCAATCCCAACAAAGATTTAAGACCAATGGCCGCATTAACTTTCTCACTAAGAAAATTAATAAACTATTACAACGACCTCTTTCAGCTTCTGCTGAAAAAAGATATATCTCCGCCAAAACTGAACTCCATAAACTTCTTGAGGTGCAAGAAGCATATTGGGCACAACGTTCTCGTAATCTATGGCTTTCCCAAGGGGACAAAAATACCCGCTTCTTTCATGCCCGAGCTTCCAGTAGAAAGAAAAAGAACACTATCACAAGTCTCTTAGACTCCAACAATGTCTGGCGCACGAATGATTCTGACCTTATGGAAATTGCCTCCTCATATTTCCATAACCTTTTTTCTTCCTCAAACCCTCACTTTTCTGACCAAATTCTTTCAAAAATCACTCCTACTAGTTCGAATACAATGAATGAGTCCCTTACCAAAGAATTCACTCCAGAAGAAATTTTCACCGCTTTTCGAGACATCGATCCTAGGAAAGCCCCGGGAATTGATGGCCTCCCAAGTGGATTTTTTCATCAACATTGGGATATTGTAGGACCTGATATTACTACCCTTTGCCTCAATCTTCTTAAAGGGTCAGCTGATATAGCCTCAGTCAACCAAACTATATTGGTTCTCATTCCTAAGATTAAGGATCCCACTACTATGAGACATCTTCGGCCCATCAGTCTCTGTACGGTAATCTACAAAATCATTGCTAAAGTTTTGGTTAATCGAATGAAACATACCATTCCTTTATGTATCAGTTCAAATCAAGCTGCTTTTGTTCAGGGACGTAATATTACAGATAATATCCTTATTGCCCACGAAATTATTCATTCAATTAATACTAGTACCTCAAAATCTTCTCGTGGAGCTGCTCTTAAACTTGACATGGAAAAGGCCTTTGACAGAGTCGAATGGTCATTCCTCGAAAATGTTATGACCCGTATGGGGTTTGCCTCATCCTGGGTCTCTCTCATAATGAGATGCATCTCATCAGTTTCTTTTACGGTTAAGGTAAACAATTCTTTATCCCCTTTGTTTCGACCTCAAAGGGGCCTCCGCCAAGGTGACCCTTTATCTCCTTTTATTTTTCTATTTTGTACCCAAGGGCTCTCAGCCTTCTTGGCTGATGCTAAACAACAAGGCCTACTTCCAGGTTTAGGAGCTTGTAGGCATGGCCCCAAGGTTAACCACCTTTTGTTTGCGGATGATTGCATAGTTTTCCTTAACTCAAATCCTGATGAAGCTGCACACCTTAAGTTGGTCCTCCAAACTTATGCCTCTGCCTCTGGGCAAGCAGTCAACTTCGATAAATCTACTATCTTTTACAATCCTCGCACTCCTACTTCCACTCGTCAAACTATTAATTCCCATCTTCAAGTTCGTGAGGTCTCCAATCCTAGGGTCTATCTCGGGGTACCTCTTCTTATTGGTAAAAATAAGACCCTTGCTTTAGGGTTTATACGTGATAAAGTTCACGATAGATTATCCAACTGGGATAAACATCTTCTTTCCTTCAGTGGCAGGGAAATTTTTATTAAAGCCGTTTTACAATCTTTACCTCAATACGTTATGTCCTGTTATTTATTACCTCAAAATATTATTGATGATATGACATCTGCCATTCGTCGATATTGGTGGTCTGGGAGATCAAACAAGAAAGGTTGGCATATGCTCCCATGGGACCAGGTATGCCTGCCTAAATCTGTTGGTGGTATGGGTTTCCGGGACCTTAATAATTTTAATATAGCTCTTCTTGGCAAACAACTCTGGCGACTCATTTGCGAACCTGACTCCCTCTTGGGACAAATCTATAAATTTAAGTACTTTTCGACAGGTAATATCCTTAATGCCTCTCGGCCTTCGCGAGGTTCTTTTGCCTGGCAAGGTCTCTATAACGCTATGCAACACCTATTTGGTGGTTTCCTCTATCGTCCGGGTATCAACAGTAACATACGCATCCATCATGATAATTGGGGAGGCTCCTCGATTTTTCTCCTCTATGGGGACTATGAACTTTCGAAGGAAGTCCACATTCGTTGTAGAGATTTTATGTTACGTAACCAAGCGGCCTGGGACCCTGTCAAAGTTCGTGCTTACTTTACCGTGGATGATGCCAATTCCATTCTTTCAGTTCCCATTATTAATGATACTCGTGATACCATCCTCTGGAAACCCAATGATTCTGGCATCTATTCCGTCAGATCTGGCTATCTTTTCCTGCAACGACCCCCTGAGCCTAGACTTCGTCCCCCCCGTTTCTGGAAATTTCTTGCCAAGCTCAAAGTTTTGCCTAAAGTTAAAACTTTCGGCTGGCGCCTGGGGGCAGGAGCCCTGCCTGTTGGGGCTCGCCTTCAGACTTTTTCTCCAGATTCTGGTCCATGCCCCATTTGTAATTCGGGTATTGAGTCCATTCTCCATGCTCTCAGAGACTGCTCTGGTGCCTCGGAAACTCTTAAATTGATTGGTCTTCCATCCTCTTTTATCAACAGTTCCGCATCCACGGGCCTTCATTGGCTTGAGGAAGGAGCTTCCCTTCTCTCTCCTGATCTTTTTGGCCTCTTCTTGACTACCCTTTGGAATATCTGGAACAGACGTAACGACTGGGTCCATAATAAACATCTTCAACCCCCTTGGCTAATTGCTGTCAACTCTATTAGTCTCCATAAGGATTACTCTAATGCTATATCTTCCTCTACATCATCCGTCCCTTCGTTTCTTCCTCCTCGTTGGAGGCCTCCACCTCGTGGGTTTATTAAAGTTAATGTGGATGGAGCTTTTGACCCTTCCACTCATGCAGCGGCGGTTGGTGTTGTCGCTCGGGATGACACTGGGACGGTTGTCGGTGGCCTGGCTTTTCCGCTGGGCAGTTGTGTTGATGCTATTTCATCCGAAGGGAAAGGTCTTCTTGCCGGCATTACTTTTGCCCGATCTCAAGGTTGGAGCCATCTGATTTTAGAGACAGACTGTGCATCCCTAGCAAACAGAATCAACTCTCTTGGGCCAGATCTTTCTCCTTTGGGGCTGATGATTCTGGAGGCTCACACTGCTTTGGAGGATTTCTCTGAGGCACATATTCAGTTTATTCACCGTGAGGCTAATTTTGTAGCTCATACGTTGGCTACCCATGCCCTTAGATCCATGTCTTATGTATCTTTTGGATCTATTTACCCTGATTGTATCAAAAACATTGTACTTTGCGAGGTTTAACCTCGGTTAATAATATATCTTGGGTACTCTTTTCCCCTTTTAGGTTTCTCCAAGCCTTGAGCTTGGGGATTATAGTAGGGGTTTTTAATGAGGCCCGTTTTCTTCAAAAAAGTTCAACGGGTCCATTTTAAGGCCCATTTAGACCCGCTCGCCTGAAACCTCTACAAAAAGGACCGAAAAACAAGTTTTGATCCAATTTTAGGAGTTCATATAATTGATTACGAGCTTTTCAACAAGATTATATTGCAAAAACTCAAATTCGGTATTTTTTATTCAGTTAAAAGTCCAACGGGTCCATTTTACAGCCCATTTAGACACTCTCGCCCGAAACCTCTTCAAAAATGACCGAAAAACAAGTTTTAATCAAATTTTAGGAGATCATATAATTGATTACGAGCTTTTCAACAAGATTATATTGCAAAAATTCAATTTTAGGAGATCATATAATTGATTACGAGCTTTTAATCAAAGATTATATTGCTAACATAAGTTTATAAGATTATATAGCTCATACCAATTCAATCATTATCAACCTAAGTTCATAAACCTTTTCATTCAAGGATTCAATCATGCATATAATTTGGTCTCTTTAGATACGTTTTTATACCTATACAAACTACCTAATTTATGAACTTATTTTTCAATTATACCAATGCTTCTATTCAAATACTCAAGGCAACCAAACACTAAATTTATACATATCCTAATTTAACATATATATCAACCATTAACTCAAGTTGGCATTCGATTACAATTACACACAAGGGCATATATTTCACAAACACTTAACATGGTCATTAGTATATAACAAAACAAGTTCCAACATGTTACTTACAAGTCAAGCAACACATAATATATAACTATATGCATGTGACACATTACACAACTATGCCACCAACTTGGATCTAACCAAAACTCACCGTACTTGTGCTTGTCTTGCGGAAACGGCTCTCAAATCAATCAACTAGCTTTCAGTAACTAGTACCTGAAATATTTGGAAGAAGGGAACAAAAGAGTGATAAGTACACAATATGTACTTAATGAGGCAACCCTAAACTTTACTAATTAAGTCTTTTAAAATCTTTTGCAAATCTTTAAGGTTGCCTAGTTGGGCTTAAGTACCAAGGATCACGTAGCTAGTCCAATATGCACAAGTCATCTTATCTAGTCTTGAAATAAATTCAAGTCACTCATATTGCAACATTAAGCAAGACAAGCATTTATAACAAATGCATCAAGTATCACACATAATCGAAAACATTCTATAGAGCATGTAAACATTTCAAAATTCATTTCATTTGTACCAATCTAATAAGGTACTTAGCTTACTTTCTTAGTTTACAAGTATTTCGCATATTTTGCCTTGGATGATCAATGAATCAGGTAATCGAGTCTACGTGTGACATATGACTTTGGATACCCCAAAGGTATCAATTATTTCACTTTTAACTTGTGACATGTGACAGAGGATGCCTAAGCATCAAGGTGACTAACCACCTTTAATTTACATTGGTGACTAACCACTAACTTGTATTAACAATCAGAGGAGCTCAAATGACTCTAAGGCATGCCCTTCTACTTATAGACACTAATCAAACCAAGGACTTTACTTATCTTTCTTTATTAACAAGAGCATTCCCTTGCCAATCATTCATAATTTCAAAGGCATTTAACCATTTCAATAGGCATACACATATAATCAATCAAGCATCATGGTAACATAAAATTCAAACAAGCACATGAGTTCATTTTCATTTTATAATCATCAAAAACCAGTAGCAAAGCTCATCATTTAGTCTCATTTCACATAGCTCAAGCAATCAACACATCATAGCAACTAATCATATTTATGCTAAGCATGCTTATCTAACAAGCAATATACACTTAGGTCAATATTCTTGCCTTTAATCCTTCTTCCTTATCATTTTAAATTTTACCAATCATTATTAAATTCATTACATTCTTCATTCATGTTATCTAATAATCAAAAACATAAAGGTTAGGATACTAATCCTAACACTTAAGCAATGCTACACTCACAATACTCCAAGCTAGTTTATCTCTTTATTAATGATGTCTTTTCCTTTCCTTTTTGCTTGCTCTCCCCATGGTTCTTCTAATATCTCTTCTTCAACATGCTCTTGAATCATAACATAACACATACAACATTCATTAGAAGCAAATTTTTGACATATAACCAAATCAAATAAATCAAACAACATGAATATACAAATCTTCCCTAAAACTGGCAGCTTGAGCAATACACACTAATTTATTAATATCTCTTTACTCAAAACTCCAAATTAGGATTTGTTTACCATTCCAGAAAGCTTATAAACACACCTTTACAATCATGTATAGCACATATTTTTATCATTTTCTTATCAATACAGTTTATTACTTGAACATAGGGCATTTTCAGAAACCTAATCTGCCAATGCTTAATTTGTGAATTTAGTGCATTTATAACCTATGTTTCACTACACCATTAATCTTGAGCTTTTAACCACATTTACCTACCTATATTAACATAATAATGATGTTCCAGTAACCGCAAAAACAGGGCATGTAAGTCCTCAAATTATCAATCCTTACAAACTAGTCCATTTTGATCCTCTATGTGTTCTAATGATATTTAAACTATCAATTGATATATAATTCAATATTAACTTTCACTATCTAACATGTTTGTCATTCATATACTTCATATTAAATTTTATTATTCATAAGTTTATATATAAGCACTAATGTTCTCTTTTTTTTAATCCAATTGCAACTTAATAGGGCATAGCTTATGTTGTTTCATTATAATCTTAGTTAGATCGTAATTGTTTACGTTATCGTCGTTGTTTTTCTGTCGTTCGAACTAGGGTATGTTTTAGGGTGTGATGTACTCAGTTAAAAGTCCAACGGGTTCATTTTAAGGCCCATTTAGATTCGCTCGCCCAAAATCTCTACAAAAAGGACCAAAAAACATGTTTTAATCAAATTTTAGGAACTTCATATCATTGATTACGATCTTTTCAACAGAATTATAATGCAAAAACTCAAATTATGTACTTTTTACTCAGTTTAAAGTCCAACAGGTCCATTTTACGGCCCATTTAGACCCGCTCGTCCGAAACCTCTACAAAAAGGACTGCAAATAAAGTTTTAAACAAAACTTAAGAGTTTATATCGTTGATTACAAGCTTTTCAACACTATTGTATTGCAAAAATTCAATTTATGTTCTTGTTACTCAGTTATAAGTTCAACGGGTCCAATTTAAGGCACATTTAGACCCGCTCGCCCGAAACCTTTACAAAAAGGACCGAAAAACAAGTTCTGATCCAATTTTAGGAGTTCATATAATTGATTACTAGCTTTTCAACAAGATTATATTGCAAAAACTCAATTTCTGTATTTTTTATTCAAGTAAAAGTCCAACGGGTCCATTTTACGGCCCATTTAGACCCGCTCGCCCGAAACCTCTACAATAAGGACCGAAAAACAAGTTTAATCAAATTTTCGGACTTCATATCATTGATTACGATGTTTTCAACATGATTATATTGCAAAAACTCAATTTATGTACTTTTTACTCAGTTAAAAGTCCAATGGGTCCCTTTTACGGCACATTTAACCCGCTCGTCCGAAACCTCTACAAAAAGGACCACAAAACAAGTTTTAATCAAAACTTAAGAGTTCACATCGTTGATTACGAGCTTTTCAACACTATTGTATCGCAAAATTCAATTTATGTTCTTTTTACTCAGTTAAAAGTTCAACGGGTCCATTTTAAGGCCCATTTAGACCCGCTCGCCCGAAACCTCTACAAAAAGGACCGAAAAACAAGTTTTGATCCAATTTTAGGAGTTCATATAATTGATTACGAGCTTTTCAACAAGATTATATTGCAAAAACTCAAATTCAGTATTTTTTACTCAGTTAAAAGTCCAACAGGTCCATTTTACAACCCATTTAGACCCGCTCACCCGAAACCTCTTCAAAAATGACCGAAAAACAAGTTTTAATCAAATTTTAGGAGATCATATAATTGATTACGAGCTTTTAATCAAAGATTATATTGCTAACATAAGTTTATAAGATTATATAGCTCATACCAATTCAATCATTATCAACCTAAGTTCATAAACCTTTTCATTCAAGGATTCAATCATGCATATAATTTGGTCTCTTTAGATACGTTTTTATACCTATACAAACTACCTAATTTATGAACTTATTTTTCAATTATACCAATTCTTCTATTCAAATACTCAAGGCAACCAAACACTAAATTTATACATATCCTAATTTAACATATATATCAACCATGAACTCAAGTTGGCATTCGATTACAATTACACACAAGGGCATATATTTCACAAACACTTAACATGGTCATTAGTATATAACAAAACAAGTTCCAACATGTTACTTAAAAGTCAAGCAACACATAATATATAACTATATGCATGTGACACATTACACAACTATGCCACCAACTAGGATCTAACCAAAACTCATCGTACTTGTGCTTGTCTTGCGGAAACGGCTCTCAAATCAATCAACTAGCTTTCAGTAACTAGTAACTGAAATATTTGGAAGAAGGGAACAAAAGAGTGATAAGTACACAATATGTACTTAATGAGGCAACCCTAAACTTTACTAATTAAGTCTTTTAAAATCTTTTGCAAATCTTTAAGGTTGCCTAGCTAGGCTTAAGTACCAAGGATCACCTAGCTAGTCCAATATGCACAAGTCATCTTATCTAGTCTTGAAATAATTTCAAGTCACTCATATTGCAACATTAAGCAAGACAAGCATTTATAACAAATGCATCAAGTATCACACATAATCGAAAACATTCTATAGAGCATGTAAACATTTCAAAATTCATTTCATTTGTACCAATCTAATAAGGTACTTAGCTTACTTTCTTAGTTTACAAGTATTTCGCATATTTTGCCTTGGATGATCAATGAATCAGGTAATCGAGTCTACGTGTGACATATGACTTTGGATACCCCAAAGGTATCAATTATTTCACTTTTAACTTGTGACATGTGACAGAGGATCCCTAAGCATCAAGGTTACTAACCACCTTTAATTTACATTGGTGACTAACCAATAACTTGTATTAACAATCAGAGGAGCTCAAATGACTCTAAGGCATGCCCTTCTACCTATAGACACTAATCAAACCAAGGACTTTACTTATCTTTCTTTATTAACAAGAGCATTCACTTTCCAATCTTTCATAATTTCAAAGGCATTTAACCATTTCAATAGGCATACACATATAATCAATCAAGCATCATGGTAACATAAAATTCAAACAAGCACATGAGTTCATTTTCATTTTATAATCATCAAAAACCAGTAGCAAAGCTTATCATTTAGTCTCATTTCACATAGCTCAAGCAATCAACACATCATAACAACTAATCATATTTATGCTATGCATGCTTATCTAACAAGCAATATACACTTAGGTCAATATTCTTGCCTTTAATCTTTCTTCCTTATCATTTTAAATTTTACCAATCATTATTAAATTCATTACATGCTTCATTCATGTTATCTAATAATCAAAAACATAAAGGTTAGGATACTAATCCTAACACTTAAGCAATGCCACACTCACAATACTCCAAGCTAGTTTATCTCTTTATTAATGATGTCTTTTCCTTTCCTTTTTGCTTGCTCTCCCCTTGGTTCTTGTAATATCTCTTCTTCAACATGCTCTTGAATCATAACATAACACATACAACATTCATTAGAAGCAAATTTTTGACATATAACCAAATCAAATAAATCAAACAACATGAATATACAAATCTGCCCTAAAACTGGCAGCTTGAGCAATACACACTAATTTATTAATATCTCTTTACTCACAACTCCAAATTAGGTTTTTTTTACCATTCCTGAAAGCTTATAAACACACCTTTACAATCATGTATAGCACATATTTTTATCATTTTCTTATCAATACAGTTTATTACTTGAACATAGGGCATTTTCAGAAACCTGATCTGCCAATGCTTAATTTGTGACTTTAGTGCATTTATAACCTATGTTTCACTACACCATTAATCTTGAGCTTTTAACTACATTTACCTACATATATTAACATAATAATGATGTTCCAGCAACCGCAAAAACAGGGCATGTAAGTCCTCAAATTATCAATCCTTAAAACTAGTCCATTTTGATCCTCTATGTGTTCTAATGATATTTAAAATATCAATTGATATATGATTCAAGCTAAACCATTTATTTTTCACTCCTACAATACCTCTCCTGTTTCTAACAAATTTTCCAGAATTTATGGCATCAATTAAACCCCTAAACATTTTCCAAATTACAATTTAACCTAAGCAGTTTCCAGATTCATTCAATTCTGAGAAGTCTTTTTGTAATTCAATCTCCATCCACTTCCTATGCCGTTTTCATACTCAAGAGGCCATTTTATTATAGTACTCATTCAGCTCTACAACCTCTATTTACAAAAGTTTTCCTAATTCGAACCCTAACCCATTCCAAATTCCAGTTTAAAATAGGGCAGTGTTCAAGTACGAATCTGGGCAGATTCAAAATTCAAGCTTAATACATGTCATTTCTCTAGCATTTTAATCAATATAATCTATCACAAATACTCTTAAATCATCAATAAACATTCTAGAATCAAATTTATAACATAATCTAACCAGAAAAACAATCAAACATCATCAAGAACATCAAATAAAAACATGACCAGAATCGATACTTACATGAACTGTTTTGTAGATGCAAGAACATGTGTTATTCCTAGCTTAAATCCAGTAGCATGCATGAATTTTTCCTCACTAATTCTCTAGATTTTGAGTGTTTAAGTTCTCTCTCTCCTTTGGTTCTAAGGTTTCTGTTGGAGAGAGGAAAAGATGGAGAAGATGATTCATGTAAGCGGAATTACACATGTTTTGCCAATACGAATAGTTGGCCGATTATCACTAATCTAAGGGACACTTGGATTAGTTTTCATCCAAGTAAATCCCACCATACTTTATTATAATTTATACTATTAATATTCTATACTTATTTCCAGCCCACGTTTTTAGTATTTTATTTATTTTAACATTATATTAACATATATATATAGTATTACATTACTTTTAATCCAATATTAACTTTCACTATCTAACATGTTTGTCATTCATATACTTCATGTTAAATTTTATTATTCATAAGTTTATATATAAGCACTAATGTTCTCTTTTTTTAATCCAATTGCAACATAATAGGGCATAGCTTATGTGGTTTCATTATAATCTTAGTTAGATCGTAATTGTTTACGTTATCGTCGTTGTTTTTCTGTCGTTCGAACTAGGGTATGTTTTAGGGTGTGACGTACTCAGTTAAAAGTCCAACGGGTTCATTTTAAGGCCCATTTAGACTCGCTCGCCCAAAATCTCTACAAAAAGGACCGAAAAACATGTTTTAATCAAATTTTAGGAACTTCATATCATTGATTACGATCTTTTCAAAAGAATTATAATGCAAAAACTCAAATTATGTACTTTTTACTCAGTTTAAAGTCCAACGGGTCCATTTTACGGCCCATTTAGACCCGCTCGTCCGAAACATCTACAAAAAGGACTGCAAATAAAGTTTTAATCAAAGCTTAGGAGTTCATATCATTGATTACGAGCTTTTCAACACTATTGTATTGAAAAAATTCGATTTCTGTTCTTTTAACGCAGTTAAAAGTCCAACGGGTCCATTTTACAGCTAATTTAGACCCGCTCGTCCTAAACCTCTACAAATAGGACCGCAAAACAAGTTTTAAACAAAACTTAAGAGTTTATATCGTTGATTACAAGCTTTTCAACACTATTGTATTGCAAAAATTCAATTTCTGTTCTTTTTACTCAGTTATATGTTCAACAGGTCCATTTTAAGGCAAATTTAGACCCGCTCGCCCGAAACCTCTACAAAAAGGACCGAAAAACAAGTTATGATCCAATTTTAGGAGTTCATATAATTGATTACGAGCTTTTCAACAAGATTATATTGCAAAAACTCAAATTCGGTATTTTTTACTCAGTTAAAAGTCCAACGGGTCCATTTTACGGCCCATTTAGACCCGCTCGCCCGAAACCTCTACAAAAAGGACCGAAAAATAAGTTTAATCAAATTTTAGGACTTCATATCATTGATTACGATCTTTTCAACACGATTATATTACAAAAAATCAATTTATGTACTTTTTACTCAGCTAAAAGTCCAACGGGTCTATTTTACGGGCTATTTAGACCCGCTCGTCCGAATCCTCTACAAAAAGGACCGCAAAACAAGTTTTAATCAAAACTTAAGAGTTCATATAGTTGATTACGAGATTTTCAACACTCTTGTATTGCAAAAATTCAATTTTTGTTCTATTTACTCAGTTGAAAGTTCAACGGGTCCATTTTAAGGCCCATTTAGACCCGCTCGACCGAAACCTCTACAAAAAGAACCGAAAAACAAGTTTTGATCCAATTTTAAGAGTTCATATAATTGATTACGAGCTTTTCAACAAGATTATATTGCAAAAAGTCAATTTCTGTATTTTTTTACTCAGTTAAATGTCAAACGGGTCCATTTTACGGCCCAATTAGACCCACTCGCTCGAAACCTCTACAAAAAGGACCAAAAATAAGTTTTAATTGAATTTTAGGACTTCACATTACTGGTTACGACCTTTTCAACACGATTATCTTGCGAAAACTCAATTTTTGTACTTTTTACTCAGTTTAAAGTCCAACGGGTCCATTTTACGGCCAATTTAAACCCTCTCATCCGAAACCTCTACAAAAAAGACCGCAAATCAAGTTTTAATCAATACTTAAGAGTTCATATCATTGATTACGAGCTTTTCAACACTATTGAATTACAAAAATTCAATTTATGTTCTTTTTATTCAGTTAAAAGTCCAACGGGTCCATTTTAAGGCTCATTTAGTCCCGCTCGCCCGAAACCTCTTCAAAAATGACCGAAAAATAAGTATATATCAAATTTTAGGAGTTCATATAATTGATTATGAGCTTTTCAACAAGATTATATTACAAAAACTCAATTTCTGTATTTTTTACTCAGTTAAAAGCCCAACGGGTCCATTTTACGGCCCTTTTAGACCCGCTCGCCCGAAACCTCTAAAAAAGGACCGAAAAACAAGTTTAATCAAATGTTAGGACTTCATATCATTGATTACGATCTTTTCAACACGATTATATTGCCAAAACTCAATTTATGTACTTTTTACTAAGTTAAAAGTCCAATGGGTCCATTTTACCGCCCATTTAGACTCGCTCGTCCAAAACCTCTACAAAAAGGACCGCAAAACAAGTTTTAATCAAAACTTAAGAGTTCATATCGTTGATTACGAGCTTTTCAACACTATTGTATTGCAAAAATTCAATTTTTATTCTTTTTACTCAATTAAAAGTCCAATGGGTCCATTTTAAGGCCCATTTAGACCCGCTCGCCCGAAACCTTTACAAAAATGACTGAAAAACAAGTTTTGATCCAATTTTAGGAGTTCAAATAATTGATTTCGAGCTTTTCAACAAGATTATATTGCAAAAAGTAAATTTCTGTTTTTTTTACTCAGTTAAAAGTCCAACGGGTCCATTTTACGGCCCATTTAGACCCGCTCGCCCGAAACGTCTTCAAAAATGACCAAAAACATGTTTTAATCAAATTGTAGAAGTTCATATAATTGATTACGAGCTTTTCAACAAGATTATATTGCAAAAATTCAATTTCTATATTTCTTACTCAGTTAAAAGTCCAACTGGTCCATTTTAAGGCCCATTTAGACCCGCTCGCCCGAAACCTCTACAAAAAGGACCGAAAAACATGTTTAAATCAAATTTTAGGACTTCATATCATTGATTACGATCTTTTCAACAGAATTATATTGAAAAACTCAAATTATGTACTTTTTACTCAGTTTAAAGTCCAACGGGTCCATTTTACGGCACATTTAGACCCTCTCATCCGAAACCTCTACAAAAAAGACCGCAAATCAAGTTTTAATCAAAACTTAAGAGTTCATATCGTTGATTACGAGTTTTTCAACACTATTGTATTGCAAAAATTTAATTCTTATTCTTTTAACCCAGTTAAAAGTCAAATGGGTCCATTTTAAGGCACATTTAGACCCGCTCGCCCGAAACCTCTACAAAAAGGACCGAAAAACAAGTTTTGATCCAATTTTAGGAGTTCATATAATTGATTACGAGCTTTTCAACAAGATTATATTGCAAAAAGTAAATTTCTGTATTTTTACACAGTTTTAATCAAAATATAAGAGTTCATATCATTGATTACGAGCTTTTCAACACTATTGTATTGCAAAAATTCAATTTTTGTTCTTTTTACTTAGTTAAAAGTCCAACGGGTCCATTTTAAGGCCCATTTAGACCCGCTCGCGCCAAACCTCTTAAAAATGACCGAAAAGAAGTTTTAATCAAATTTTGGGAGTTCATATAATTGATTACAAGCTTTTCAACAAGATTACATTGCAAAAACTCAATTTTTTTAATTTTTAATTAGCTAAAAGTCCAACGGGTCCATTTTACGGCTCATTTAGACCTGCTCGCCCGAAACCACTACAAAAAGGACCGAAAAACAAGTTTTAATCAAATTTTAGGAGTTCATATAATTGATTACGAGCTTTTCAACAAGATTATATTGCAAAAATTCAATTTCTGTATTTCTTACTCAGTTAAAAGTCCAACGGGTCCATTTTAAGGCCCATTTAGACCAGCTCGCCCGAAACCTCTACAAAAAGGACCGAAAATAAGTTTTAATCGAATTTCAAGACTTCATATCATTGATTACGATCTTTTCAACACGATTATATTGCAAAAGCTCAAATTATGTACTTTTTACTCAGTTTAAAAGTCCAACGGTTCCATTTTACGGCCCATTTAGACCCTCTCATCCGAAACCTCTAGAAAAAAAGACCTCAAATCAAGTTTTAATCAAAACTTAAGAGTTCATATCATTGATTACGAGCTTTTCAACACTATTGAATTGCAAAAAATCAATTTATGTTCTTTTTACTTAGTTAAAAGTTCAACGGGTCCATTTTAAGGCCCAACAGGTCCATTTTACGGCCCATTTTTAACCCATTTAAAAGTCAAATGGGTCCATTTTAAGGCTCATTTAGACCCGCTCGCCCGAAACCTCTACAAAAAGGACCGAAAAACAAGTTTTGATCCAATTTTAGGAGTTCATATAATTGATTACGAGCTTTTCAACAAGATTATATTGCAAAAAGAAAATTTATGTATTTTTTACTCAGTTAAATGTCCAACAGGTCCATTTTACGGGCCCATTTAGACCCGATCCCCCGAAACCTCTTTAAAAATGACCAAAAAAAAGGTTTTTAATCAAATTGTAGGAGTTCATATAATTGATTACGAGCTTTTCAACAAGATTATATTGCAAAAGTTCAATTTCTGTATTTCTTACTCTGTTAAAAGTCTAACGGGTCCATTTTAAGGCCCATTTAGACCCGCTCGCCCGAAACCTCTATAAAAGGATGAAAAAACATGTTTTAATTAAATTTTAGGACTTCATATCATTGATTACGATCTTTTCAACTAAATTATATTGCAAAAACTAAAATTATGTACTTTTTACTCAGTTTAAAGTCCAATGGGTCCATTTTACGGCCCATTTAGACCCTCTCATCTGAAACCTCTACAAAACAGACCGCAAATTAAGTTTTAATCAAAACTTAAGAGTTCATATCATTGATTACGATCTTTTCAACACTATTGTATTGCAAAAATTCAATTTTTGTTCTTTTTACTTAGTTAAAAGTCCAACGGGTCCATTTTAAGGCTCATTTAAACCCGCTCGCCCGAAACCTCTTCAAAAATGACCGAAAAACAAGTTTTAATCAAATTTTAGGAGTTCATATAATTGATTACGAGCTTTTCAACAAGATTATATTACAAGAACACAATTTCTGTATTTTTTACTAAGTTAAAAGTCCAACGTTTCCATTTTACGGCCCATTTAGACCCGCTCACCTGAAACCTCTACAAAAAGGACCGAAAATAAGTTTTAATCGAATTTTAGGACTTCATATCATTGATTAAGATCTTTTCAAAACAATTATATTGCAAAAACTCAATTTTTGTACTTTTTACTCAGTTTAAAGTCCAACTGGTCCATTTTACGGCCCATTTAGACCCTCTCGTCCGAAACCTCTACAAAAAAGGCCGTAAATCAAGTCTTAATCAAAACTTAAGAGTTCATATCATTGATTACGAGCTTTTCAACACTATTGTATTGCAAAAATTCAATTTTTGTTCTTTTTACTTAGTTAAAAGTCCAACGGGTCCATTTTAAGGCCCATTTAGACCCGCTCGCCCGAAACCTCTTCAAAAATGACCGAAAAACAAGTTTTAATCAAATTTTAGGAGTTCATATAATTGATTACGAGCTTTTCAACAAGATTGTATTACAAGAACACAATTTCTGTATTTTTTACTAAGTTAAAAGTCCAACGTTTCCATTTTACGGCCCATTTAGACCCGCTCACCCGAAACCTCTACAAAAAAGACCGAAAATAAGTTTTAATCGAATTTTAGGACTTCATATCATTGATTAAGATCTTTTCAACACAATTATATTGCAAAAACTCAATTTTTGTATGTTTTACTCAGTTTAAAGTCCAACTGGTCCATTTTACGGCCCATTTAGACCCTCTCGTCCGAAACCTCTACAAAAAAGGCCGTAAATCAAGTCTTAATCAAAACTTAAGAGTTCATATCATTGATTACGAGCTTTTCAACACTATTGTATTGCAAAAATTCAATTTTTATTCTTTTTACTCAGTTAAAAGTCCAATGGGTCCATTTTAAGGCCCATTTAGACCCGCTCGCCCGAACCCTCTATAAAAAGGACCGAAAAACAAGTTTTGATCCAATTTTAGGAGTTTATATAATTGATTACGAGCTTTTCAACAAGATTATATTGCAAAAAGTCAATTTCTGTAATTTTTTACTTAGTTAAAAGTCCAACGGGTCTATTTTACGGCCCATTTAGACCCGCTCGCCCGAAACCTCAACAAAAAGGACCGCAAAACAAGTTTTAATCAAAACTTAAGAGTTCATATCATTGATTACTTTCTTTTCAACACTATTGTATTGCAAAAATTCAATTTTTGTTCTTTTTACTTAGTTATAAGTTGAACGAGTCCATTTTAAGGCCCATTTAGACCCGCTCACACGAAACCTCTACAAAAATGACCGAAAAACAAGTTTTGTTCAAATTTTAGGAGTTCATATAATTGATCACGAGTTTTCAACAAGATTATATTGCAAAACCTCAATTTTTGTATTTTTTACTTAGTTAAAAGTCCAATGCGTCCATTTTACGTCCCATTTAGACCCACTCGTCTGAATCCTCTACAAAAAGGACCGCAAAACAAGTTTTAATCAAAACATAAGAGTTCATATCGTTGATTACGAGCTTTTCAACACTATTGTATTGCAAAAATTCAATTTCTGTTCATTTTACTCAGTCAAAAGTTCAACGGGTCCATTTTAAGGCCCATTTAAACCCGCTCGCCCGAAACCTCTACAAAAATGACTAAAAACCAAGTTTTGATCCAATTTTAGGAGTTCATATAATTGAATTACAAGCTTTTCAACAAGATTATATTGCAAAAAGTCAATTTCTGTATTTTTTACTCAGTTAAAAGTCCAACGGGTCCATTTTTCGGCCCATTTAGACCCGCTCGCCCGAAACCTCTTCATAAATGACCGAAAAACAAGTTTTAATCAAATTTTAGGAGTTCATATCATTGATTACGATCTTTTCAACACGATTATATTGCAAAAACTCAATTTATGTACTTTTTACTCAGTTAAAAGTCCAACGGGTCCACTTTACGGCCCATTTAGACTCGCTCTTCCGAAACCTCTACAAAAAGGACCGCAAAACAAATTTTTAATCAAAACTTAAGAGTTCATATCGTTGATTACGAGCTTTTCAACACTATGGTTTTGCAAAAATTCAATTTCTGTTCTTTTTACGTAGTTATAAGTTCAACGGGTCCATTTTAAGGCCCATTTAGACCCGCTCGCCCGAAACCTCTACAAAAAGGACCAAAAAACAAGTTTTGATCAAATTTTAGGAGTTCATATAATTGATTACGAGCTTTTCAACAAGATTATATTGCAAAAACTCAAATTCGGTATTTTTTACTCAGTTAAAAGTCCAACGGGTCCATTTTACAGCCCATTTAGACCCGCTCGTCTGAAACCTCTTCAAAAATGACCGAAAACAAGTTTTAATCAAATTTTAGGAGTTCATATAATTTTAGGGTCCATCTTACGGCCCATTTAGACCCGCTCACCCGAAACCTCTACAAAAGGACGGACAAACAAGTTTAATCAAATTTTAGGACTTCATATCATTGATTATGATCTTTTCAACATGATTATATTGCAAAAACTTAATTTATGTATTTTTTATTCAGTTAAAAGTCCAATGCATCCATTTTACGTCCCATTTAGACCCGCTCGTCCGAAACCTCTACATAAAGGACCGCAAAACAAGTTTTAATCAAACCTTAAGAGTTCATATCGTTGATTACGAGCTTTTCAACACTATTGTTTTGCAAAAATACAATTTCTGTACTTTTTACGTAGTTATAAGTTCAATGGGTCCATTTTAAGGCCCGTTTAGACCCGCTCGCCCGAAACCTCTACAAAAAGGACCGAAAAACAAGTTTTGATCAAATTTTAGGAGTTCATATAATTGATTACGAGCTTTTCAACAAGATTATACTGGAAAAACTCAAATTCGGTATTTTTTACTTAGTTAAAAGTCCAACGGGTCCATTTTACGGCCCATTTAGACCCGCTCGCCCGAAACCTCTTCAAAATGACCAAAAAACAAGTTTTAATCAAATTCTAGGAGTTCATACAATTTTAGGCTCCATTTTACGGCCCATTTAGACCCGCTCACCCGAAACCTCTACAAAAAGGACCGACAAACAAGTTTAATCAAATTTTAGGACTTCATATCATTGATTACGATCTTTTCAAATGATTATATTGCAAAAACTAAATTTATGTATTTTTTACTCAGTTAAAAGTCCAACGGGTCCATTTTACGGCCCATTTAGACCCGCTTGTCCGAAACCTCTACAAAGAGGACCGCAAAACAAGTTTTAATCGAAACTTAAGAGTTCATATCATTGATTACGAGCTTTTCAACACTATGGTTTTGCAAAAATTTGTTTCTGTTCTTTTAACACAATTAAAAATCCAACGGTCCATTTTAAAGACCATTTAGACCCGTTCGCCCGAAACCTCTTCAAAAATGACAGTAAAACATGTTTTAATCAAATTTTAGGAGTTCATATAATTGATTACAAGCTTTTTAACAAGATTATATTGCAAAAACTCAATTTTTGTATTTTTTACTTAGTTAAAAGTCCAACTGGTCCATTTAGACCCGCTCGCCCGAAACCTCTACATTAAGGACCGAAAAACAAGTTTTAATCAAATTTTAGGACTTCATATCATTGATTACGATCTTTTTAACACGATTATATTGCAAAAACTCAAATTATGTACTTTTTACTCAGTTTAAAGTCCAACAGGTCCATTTTACGGCCCATTTAGACCCTCTCGTCCAAAAACCTCTACAAAAAGACCGCAAATCAAGTTTTAATCAAAACTTAAGAGTTCATATCATTGATTACTAGCTTTTCAAACTATTGTATTGCAAAAATTCAATTTTTGTTCTTTTTACTCAGTTAAAAGTCCAACGGGTCCATTTTAAGGCCCATTTAGACCCG
The DNA here is from genome assembly GCA_030270665.1 of Hibiscus trionum. Taxonomy (NCBI): domain Eukaryota; kingdom Viridiplantae; phylum Streptophyta; class Magnoliopsida; order Malvales; family Malvaceae; genus Hibiscus; species Hibiscus trionum. The sequence goes on along the minus strand of BSYR01000020.1, from coordinate 51,014,490 downwards.
CTCGCCCGAAACCACTACAAAAATGACTGAAAAACAAGTTTTGATCCAATTTTAGGAGTTTATATAATTGATTACGAGCTTTTCAACAAGATTATATTGCAAAAAGTCAATTTTTGTAATTTTTTACTTAGTTAAAAGTCCAACGGATCCATTTTACGGCCCATTTAGACCCGCTCGCCCGAAACCTCAACAAAAAGGACCGCAAAACAAGTTTTAATCAAAACTTAAGAGTTCATATCGTTGATTACTTTCTTTTCAACAGTATTGTATTGCAAAAATTCAATTTTTGTTCTTTTTACTTAGTTATAAGTTGAACGAGTCCATTTTAAGGCCCATTTAGACCCGCTCGCTCGAAACCTCTACAAAAATGACCGAAAAACAAGTTTTGTTCAAATTTTTGGAGTTCATATAATTGATCACGAGTTTTCAACAAGATTATATTGCAAAAGCTCAATTTTTGTATTTTTTACTTAGTTAAAAGTCCAATGCGTCCATTTTACGTCCCATTTAGACCCACTCGTCCAAATCCTCTACAAAAGGACCGCAAAACAAGTTTTAATCAAAACATAAGAGTTCATATCGTTGATTACGAGCTTTTCAACACTATTGTATTGCAAAAATTCAATTTCTATTCATTTTACTCAGTCAAAAGTTCAACGGGTCCATTTTAAGGCCCATTTAAACTCGCTCGCCCGAAACCTCTACAAAAATGACTAAAAACCAAGCTTTGATCCAATTTTAGGAGTTCATATAATTGAATTACAAGCTTTTCAACAAGATTATATTGCAAAAAGTCAATTTCTGTATTTTCTACTCAGTTAAAAGTCCAACGGGTCCATTTTTCGGCCCATTTAGACCCGCTCGCACGAAACCTCTTCATAAATGACCGAAAAACATGTTTTAATCAAATTTTAGGAGTTCATATCATTGATTACGATCTTTTCAACATGATTATATTGCAAAAACTCAATTTATGTACTTTTTACTCAGTTAAAAGTCCAACGGGTCCACTTTACGGCTCATTTAGACCCGCTCTTCCGAAACCTCTACAAAAAGGACCGCAAAACAAGTTTCAATCAAAACTTAAGAGTTCATATCGTTGATTACGAGCTTTTCAACACTATTGTTTTGCAAAAATTCAATTTCTGTTCTTTTTACGTAGTTATAAGTTCAACGGGTCCATTTTAAGGCCCATTTAGACCCGCTCGCCCGAAACCTCTACAAAAAGGACCAAAAAACAAGTTTTGATCAAATTTTAGGAGTTCATATAATTGATTACGAGCTTTTCAACAAGATTATATTGCAAAAACTCAAATTCGGTATTTTTTACTCAGTTAAAAGTCCAATGGGTCCATTTTACAGCCCATTTAGACCCGCTCGCCCGAAACCTCTTCAAAAATGACCAAAAACAAGTTTTAATCAAATTTTAGGAGTTCATATAATTTTAGAGTCCATTTTACGGCCCATTTAGACCCGCTCACCCGAAACCTCTACAAAAGGACCGACAAACAAGTTTAATCAAATTTTAGGACTTCATATCATTGATTACGATCTTTTCAACATGATTATATTGCAAAAACTTAATTTATGTATTTTTTATTCAGTTAAAAGTCCAATGCGTCCATTTTACATCCCATTTAGACCCGCTCGTCCGAAACCTCTACAAAAAGGACCGCAAAACAAGTTTTAATCAAAACTTAAGAGTTCATATCGTTGATTACGAGCTTTTCAACACTATTGTTTTGCAAAAATTCAATTTTTGTTCTTTTTACGTAGTTATAAGTTCAATGGGTCCATTTTAAGGCCCGTTTAGACCCGCTCGCCCGAAACCTCTACAAAAAGGACCAAAAAACAAGTTTTGATCAAAATTTAGGAGTTCATATAATTGATTACGAGCTTTTCAACAAGATTATACTGCAAAAACTCAAATTCGGTATTTTTTACTCAATTAAAAGTCCAACGGGTCCATTTTACGGCCCATTTAGACCCGCTCGCCCGAAACCTCTTCAAAAATGACCAAAAAACAAGTTTTAATCAAATTGTAGGAGTTCATATAATTTTAGGGTCCATTTTACGGCCCATTTAGACCCGCTCACCCGAAACCTCTACAAAAAGGACCGACAAACAAGTTTAATCAAATTTTAGGACTTCATATCATATATTACGATCTTTTCAACATGATTATATTGCAAAAACTCAATTTATGTATTTTTTACTCAGTTAAAAGTCCAACGGGTCCATTTTACGGCCCATTTAGACCCGCTTGTCCGAAACCTCTACAATAAGGACCGCAAAACAAGTTTTAATCGAAACTTAAGAGTTCATATCATTGATTACGAGCTTCTCAACACTATGGTTTTGCAAAAATTTGATTTCTGTTCTTTTAACACAATTTAAAATCCAACGGTCCATTTTAAGGGCCATTTAGACCCGTTCGCCCGAAACCTCTTCAAAAATGACAGTAAAACATGTTTTAATCAAATTTTAGGAGTTCATATAATTGATTACAAGCTTTTTAACAAGATTATATTGCAAAAACTCAATTTTTGTATTTTTTACTTAGTTAAAAGTCCAACTGGTCCATTTAGACCCGCTCGCCCGAAACCTCTACATTAAGGACCGAAAAACAAGTTTTAATCAAATTTTAGGACTTCATATCATTGATTACGATCTTTTCAACATGATTATGTTGCAAAAACTCAAATTATGTACTTTTTACTCAGTTTAAAGTCCAACAGGTCCATTTTACGGCCCATTTAGACCCTCTCGTCCGAAACCTCTACAAAAAGACCGCAAATCAAGTTTTAATCAAAACTTAAGAGTTAATATCATTGATTACGAGCTTTTCAAACTATTGTATTGCAAAAATTCAATTTTTGTTCTTTTTACACAGTTAAAAGTCCAACGGGTCCATTTTAAGGCCCATTTAGACCCGCTCGCCCGAAACCACTACAAAAATGACTGAAAAACAAGTTTTGATCAAATTTTAGGAGTTCATATAATTTATTACGAGCTTTTCAACAAGATTATATTGAAAAAACTCAATTTTTGTATTTTTTACTCAGTTAAAAGTCCAACGGGTCCATTTAGACCCGCTCGCCCGAAACCTCTACAAAAAGGACCGAAAAACAAGTTTAATCAAATTTTAGGACTTCATATAATTGATTATGTTCTTTTCAACACGATTATATTGCAAAAACTCAATTTATGAATTTTTTACTTAGTTAAAAGTCCAATGGGTCCATTTTACGGCCCATTTAGACCCGCTCGTCCGAAACCTCTACAAAAAGGACCGCAAAACAAGTTTTAATCAAAAAATAAGAGTTCATATCGTTGATTACGAGCTTTTCAACACTATTGTATTGCAAAAATTCAATTTCTGCTCATTTTACTCAGTTAAAAGTTCAACGGGTCCATTTTAAGGCCCATTTAAACCCGCTCGCCCGAAACCTCTACAAAAAGGACTAAAAAACAAGTTTTTATCCAATTTTAGGAGTTCATATAATTGATTACGAGCTTTTCAACAAGATTATATTGCAAAAAGTCAATTTCTGTATTATTTATTCAGTTAAAAGTCCAACGGGTCCATTTTACGTCCCATTTCGACCCGCTCGCCCGAAACCTCTTCAAAAATGACCGAAGTAAGTTTTAATCAAATTTTAGGAGTTCATATCATTGATTACGATCTTTTCAACACGATTATATTGCAAAAACTCAATTTATGTACTTTTTACTCAGTTAAAAGTCCAACTGTTCCATTTTACGGCCCATTTAGTCCCGCTCGTCCGAAACCTCTACTAAAAGGACCGCAAAACAAGTTTTAATCAAAACTTAAGAGTTCATATCGTTGATTACGAGCTTTCCAACACTATTGTATTGCAAAAATTCAATTTCTGTTCTTTTTACTCAGTTAAAAGTTCAACGGGTCCATTTTAAGGCCCATTTAGACCCGCTCGTCCGAAACCTCTACAAAAAGGACCGAAAAACAAGTTTTGATCCAATTTTAGGAGTTCATATAATTGATTGCGAGCTGTTCAACAAGATTATATTGCAAAAAGTCAATTTCTGTATTTTTTACTCAGTTAAATGTCCAACGGGTCCTTTTTACGGCCCATTTAGACCCGCTCGCCCGAAACCTCTTCAAAAATAACCGATAAACAAGTTTTAATCAAATTTTAGGGGTTCATATAATTGATTCCGAGCTTTTCAACAAGATTACATTGAAAAAATTTAATTTATGTATTTCTTACTCAGTTAAAAGTCCAACGGGTCCATTTTAAAGCCCATTTAGACTCGCTCGTCCGAAACCTCTACAAAAAGGACCGAAAAACATGATTTAATCAAATTTTAGGACTTCATATCGTTGATTACGATATTTTTAACAGAATTATATTGCAAAAATTCAAATTATTTACTTTTTACTCAGTTTAAAGTCCAACGGGTCCATTTTACGGCCCATTTAGACCCGCTTGTCCGAAACATCTACAAAAAGGACCGCAAATAAAGTTTTAATCAAAACTTAGGAGTTCATATCATTGATTACGAGCTTTTCAACACTATGGTTTTGCAAAAATTTGATTTCTCTTCTTTTAACACAGTTAAAAATCCAATGGGTCCATTTTAAGGCCCATTTAGACCCGCTCGCCCGAAACCTCTTCAAAAATGATCGAAAAACATGTTTTAATCAAATTTTAGGAGTTCATATAATTGATTACGAGCTTTTTATCAAGATTATATGGCAAAAACTCAATTTTTGTATTTTTTACTCACTTAAAAGTCCAACTGGTCCATTTTAGGGCCCATTTAGACCCGCTCGCCCGAAACCTCAACAAAAATGACCGAAAAACAAGTTTTAATCAAATTTTAGGACTTCATATCATTGATTACGATCTTTTCAACACGATTATATTGCAAGAACTCAAATTATGTACTTTTTACTCAGTTTAAAGTCCAACAGGTCCATTTTACGGCCCATTTAGACCCTCTCGTCCGAAACCTCTATAAAAATACCGCAAATCAAGTTTTAATCAAAACCTAAGAGTTCATATCATTGATTACGAGCTTTTCAAGCTATTGTATTGCAAAAAATCAATTTTTGTTCTTTTTACTCAGTTAAAAGTCCAACGGGTCCATTTTAAGGCCCATTTAGACCCGCTCGCTCGAAACCACAACAAAAATGACCGAAAAACAAGTTTTGATCAAAATTTTGGAGTTCATATAATTTATTACGAGCTTTTCAACAAGATTATGTTGAAAAAACTCAATTTCTGTATTTTTACTCAGTTAAAAGTCCAACGGGTCCGTTTTACGTTCCATTTAGACCCGCTCGCCCGAAACCTCTACAAAAAGAACCGAAAAACAAGTTTAATCAAATTTTAGGACTTCATATCATTGATTACGTTCTTTTCAACACGATTATATTGCAAAAACTCAATTTATGAATTTTTTACTTAGTTAAAAGTCGAATGGGTCCATTTTACGGCCCATTTAGACCCGCTCGTCCGAAACCTCTACAAAAAGGACCGTAAATCAAGTCTTAATCAAAACTTAATAGTTCATATCATTGATTACGAGCTTTTCAACACTATTGTATTGCAAAAATTCAATTTTTGTTCTTTTTACTTAGTTAAAAGTCCAACGGGTCCATTTTAAGGCCCATTTAGACCCGCTCGCCCGAAACCTCTTCAAAAATGACCGAAAAACAAGTTTTAATCAAATTTTAGGAGTTCATATAATTGATTACGAGCTTTTCAACAAGATTGTATTACAAGAACACAATTTCTGTATTTTTTACTAAGTTAAAAGTCCAACGTTTCCATTTTACGGCCCATTTAGACCCGCTCACCCGAAACCTCTACAAAAAAGACCGAAAAAAAGTTTTAATCGAATTTTAGGACTTCATATCATTGATTAAGATCTTTTCAACACAATTATATTGCAAAAACTCAATTTTTGTACGTTTTACTCAGTTTAAAGTCCAACTGGTCCATTTTACGGCCCATTTAGACCCTCTCGTCCGAAACCTCTACAAAAAGGCCGTAAATCAAGTCTTAATCAAAACTTAAGAGTTCATATCATTGATTACGAGCTTTTCAACACTATTGTATTGCAAAAATTCAATTTTTATTCTTTTTACTCAGTTAAAAGTCCAATGGGTCCATTTTAAGACCCATTTAGACCCGCTCGCCCGAAACCTCTATAAAAAGGACCGAAAAACAAGTTTTGATCCAATTTTAGGAGTTTATATAATTGATTACGAGCTTTTCAACAAGATTATATTGCAAAAAGTCAATTTCTGTAATTTTTTACTTAGTTAAAAGTCCAACGGGTCCATTTTACGGCCCATTTAGACCCGCTCGCCCGAAACCTCAACAAAAAGGACCGCAAAACAAGTTTTAATCAAAACTTAAGAGTTCATATCGTTGATTACTTTCTTTTCAACACTATTGTATTGCAAAAATTCAATTTTTGTTCTTTTTACTTAGTTATAAGTTGAACGAGTCCATTTTAAGGCCCATTTAGACCCGCTCACACGAAACCTCTACAAAAATGACCGAAAACAAGTTTTGTTCAAATTTTAGGAGTTCATATAATTGATCACGAGTTTTCAACAAGATTATATTGCAAAACCTCAATTTTTGTATTTTTTACTTAGTTAAAAGTCCAATGCGTCCATTTTACGTCCCATTTAGACCCACTCGTCCGAATCCTCTACAAAAAGGACCGCAAAACAAGTTTTAATCAAAACATAAGAGTTCATATCGTTGATTACGAGCTTTTCAACACTATTGTATTGCAAAAATTCAATTTCTGTTCATTTTACTCAGTCAAAAGTTCAACGGGTCCATTTTAAGGCCCATTTAAACCCGCTCGCCCGAAACCTCTACAAAAATGACTAAAAACCAAGTTTTGATCCAATTTTAGGAGTTCATATAATTGAATTACAAGCTTTTCAACAAGATTATATTGCAAAAAGTCAATTTCTGTATTTTTTACTCAGTTAAAAGTCCAACGGGTCCATTTTTCGGCCCATTTAGACCCGATCGCCCGAAACCTCTTCATAAATGACCGAAAAACAATGTTTAATCAAATTTTAGGAGTTCATATCATTGATTACGATCTTTTCAACACGATTATATTGCAAAAACTCAATTTATGTACTTTTTACTCAGTTAAAAGTCCAACGGGTCCATTTTATGGCCCATTTAGACATGCTCGTCCGAAACCTCTACAAAAAGGACAGCAAAACAAGTTTTAATCTAAACTTAAGAGTTCATATCGTTGATTACGAGCTTTTCAACACTATTGTATTGCAAAAATTCAATTTCTGTTCTTTTTACTCAGTTAAAAGTTCAACGGGTCCATTTTAAGGCCTATTTAGACCCGCTCGTCCGAAACCTCTACAAAAAGGACCGAAAACAAGTTTTGATCCAATTTTAGGAGTTCATATAATTGATTGCGAGCTGTTCAACATGATTATATTGCAAAAAGTCAGTTTCTGTATTTTTTACTCAGTTAAATGTCCAACGAGTCCATTTTACGGCCCATTTAGACCCGCTCGCCCGAAACCTCTTCAAAAATAACCGAAAAACAAGTTTTAATCAAATTTTAGGAGTTCATATAATTGATTGCGATCTTTTCAACAAGATTATACTGCAAAAATTTAATTTATGTATTTCTTACTCAGTTAAAAGTCCAACGGGTCCATTTTAAAGCCCATTTAGACCCGCTCGTCCGAAACCTCTACAAAAAGGACCGAAAAACATGATTTCTCAAATTTTAGGACTTCATATCATTGATTACGATCTTTTCAACAGAATTATATTGCAAAAATTCAAATTATTTACTTGTTACTCAGTTTAAAGTCCAACGGGTCCATTTTACGGCCCATTTAGACCCGCTTGTCCGAAACATCTACAAAAAGGACCGCAAATAAAGTTTTAAACAAAACTTAGGAGTTCATATCATTGATTACGAGCTTTTCAACACTATGGTTTTGCAAAAAATTGATTTCTCTTCTTTTAACACAATTAAAAATCCAACGGGTCCATTTTAAGGCCCATTTAGACCCGCTCGCCCGAAACCTCTTCAAAAATGATCAAAAAACATGTTTTAATCAAATTTTAGGAGTTCATATAATTGATTACGAGCTTTTTATCAAGATTATATAGCAAAAACTCATTTTTTGTATTTTTAACTCAGTTAAAAGTCCAACTAGTCCATTTTAGGGCCCATTTAGACCCACTCGCCTGAAACCACAACAAAAAGGACCGAAAAACAAGTTTTAATCAAATTTTAGGACTTCATATCATTGATTACGATCTTTTCAACACGATTATATTGCAAAAACTCAAATTATGTACTTTTTACTCAATTTAAAGTCCAACAGGTCCATTTTACGGCCCATTTAGACCCTCTCGTCCGAAACCTCTATAAAAATACCGCAAATCAAGTTTTAATCAAAACTTAAGAGTTCATATCATTGATTACGAGCTTTTCAAACTATTGTATTGCAAAAATTCAATTTTTGTTCTTTTTACTCAGTTAAAAGTCCAACGGGTCCATTTTAAGGCTTATTTAGACCCGCTCGCCCGAAACCTCTACAAAAAAGACCGAAAAACAAGTTTTGATCAAGTTTTAGGAGTTCATATAATTTATTATGAGCTTTTCAACAAGATTATATTCCAAAAACACAATTTCTGTATTTTTTACTCAGTTAAAAGTCCAACGGGTCCATTTTACGTCCCATTTAGACCCGCTCGTCCGAAACCTCTACAAAAAGGACCGCAAAACAAGTTTTAATCAAAACATAAGAGTTTATATCGTTGATTACGAGCTTTTCAACACTATTGTATTGCAAAAAATCAATTTTTGTTATTTTTACTCAGTTAAAAGTTCAACGGGTCAATTTTAAGGCCCATTTAGACCCGCTTGTCCGAAACCTCTACAAAAAGAACCGAAAAACAAGTTTTAATCCAATTTTAGGAGTTCATATAATTGATTACGAGCTGTTCAACAAGATTATATTGCAAAAAGTCAATTTCTGTATTTTTTACTCAGTTAAATGTCCAACGGGTCCATTTTACGGCCTATTTAGACCCGCTCGCCCGAAACCTCTTCAAAAATAACCGAAAAACAAGTTTTAATCAAATTTTAGGAGTTCATATAATTGATTACGATCTTTTCAACAAGATTATATTGCAAAAACTCAATTTATGTATTTCTTACTCAATTAAAAGTCCAACGGGTTCATTTTAAAGCCCATTTAGACTCGCTAGTCCGAAACCTCTACAAAAAGGACCGAAAAACATGATTTAATCAAATTTTAGGACTTCAGATCATTGATTACGATATTTTCAACAGAATTATATTGCAAAAATTCAAATTATATACTTTTTACTCAGTTTAAAGTCCAACGGGTCCATTTTACGGCCCATTTAGACCCGCTTGTCCGAAACATCTACAAAAAGGACCGCAAATAAAGTTTTAATCAAAACTTAGGAGTTCATATCATTGATTACGAGCTTTTCAACACAGTTGTATTGCAAAAATTCAATTTCTGTTCTTTTAACATAATTAAAAGTCCAACGGGTCCATTTTAAGGCCCATTTAGACTCGCTCGCCCGAAACCTCTTCAAAAATGACCGAAAATATGTTTTAATCAAATTTTAGGAGTTCATATAATTGATTCCGAGCTTTTTAACAAGATTATACTGCAAAAACTCAATTTTTGTATTTTTTACTTAGTTAAAAGTCTAACGGGTCCATTTTGCGGCCCATTTAGACCCGCTCGCCTGAAACCTCTACAAGAAGGACCGAAAAACAAGTTTTAATCAAATCTTAGGACTTCATATCATTGATTACGATATTTTCAACATGATTATATTGCAAAGTTCAAATTATGTACTTTTTACTCAGTTTAAAGTCCAACGGGTCCATTTTACGGGCCATTTAGACCCGCTTGTCCGAAACATCAACAAAAATGACCGCCAATAAAGTTTTAATCAAAACTTAAGAGTTCATATCGTTCATTACGAGCTTTTCAACACTATTGTTTTGCAAAAATTCAATTTCTGTTCTTTTTACGTAGTTATAAGTTCAACGGGTCCATTTTAAAGGCCCATTTAGACCCGCTCGCCCGAAACCTCTACAAAAAGGACCGAAAAACAAGTTTTGATCAAATTTTAGGAGTTCATATAATTGATTACGATCTTTTCAACACAGTTATATTGCAAAAATTCAAATTATGTACTTTTTACTCAGTTTAAAGTCCAACGGGTCCATTTTACGGCCCATTTAGACCCGCTTGTCCAAAACATCTACAAAAAGGACCGCAAATAAAGTTTTAATCAAAACTTAGTAGTTCATATCATTGATTACGAGCTTTTCAACACAGTTGTATTGCAAAAATTCAATTTCTGTTCTTTTAACATAATTAAAAGTCCAACGGGTCCATTTTAAGGCCCATTTAGACTCGCTCGCCCGAAACCTCTTCAAAAATGACCGAAAACATGTTTTAATCAAATTTTAGGAGTTCATATATTTGATTCCGAGCTTTTTAACAAGATTATACTGCAAAAACTCAATTTTTGTATTTTTTACTTAGTTAAAAGTCCAACGGGTCCATTTTGCGGCCCATTTAGACCCACTCGCCCGAAACCTCTACAAAAGGACCGAAAAACAAGTTTTAATAAAATCTTAGGACTTCATATCATTGATTACGATATTTTCAACACGATTATATTGCAAAAATTCAAATTATGTACTTTTTACTCAGTTTAAAGTCCAACGGGTCCATTTTACGGCCCATTTAGACCCGCTTGTCCGAAACATCTACAAAAAGGACCACAAATAAAGTTTTAATCAAAACTTAAGAGTTCATATCGTTCATTACGAGCTTTTCAACACTATTGTTTTGCAAAAATTCAATTTATGTTCTTTTTACGTAGTTATAAGTTCAACGGGTCCATTTTAAAGGCCCATTTAGACCCGCTTGCCCGAAACCTCTACAAAAAGGACCGAAAAACAAGTTTTGATCAAATTTTAGGAGTTCATATAATTGATTACGATCTTTTCAACACGATTATATTGCAAAAATTCAAATTATGTACTTTTTACTCAGTTTAAAGTCCAACGGGTCCATTTTACGGCCCATTTAGACCCGCTTGTCCAAAACATCTACAAAAAGGACCGCAAATAAAGTTTTAATCAAAACTTAGGAGTTCATATCATTGATTACGAGCTTTTCAACACTATGGTTTTACAAAAATTTGATTTCTCTTCTTTTAACAGAGTTAAAAATCTAACGGGTCCATTTTAAGGGACATTTAGACCCGCTCGCCCGAAACCTCTTCAAAAATGCCCGAAAAACAAGTTGTAATCAAATTTTAGGAGTTCATATAATTGATTACGAGCTTTTTCACATGATTATATTGCAAAACTCAATTTATGAATTTTTTACTTAGTTAAAAGTCCAATGGGTCCATTTTACGGCCCATTTAGACCCGCTCGTCCGAGACCTCTACATAAAGGACCGCAAAACAAGTTTTAATCAAAACTTAAGAGTTCATATCGTTGATTACGAGCTTTTCAACACTATTTTATTGCAAAAATTCAATTTTTGTTCTTTTTACTCAGTTAAAAGTTCAACGGGTCAATTTTAAGGCCTATTTAGACCCGCTCGTCCGAAACCTCTACAAAAAGGACCGAAAAACAAGTTTTGATCCAATTTTAGGAGTTCATATAATTGATTACGAGCTGTTTAAAAAGATTATATTGTAAAAAGTTAATTTCTGTGTTTTTTACTCAATTAAATGTTCAACAGGTCCATTTTACGGCCCATTTAGACCCGCTCGCCCGAAACCTCTTCAAAAATAACCGAAAAACATGATTTAATCAAATTTTAGGACTTCAGATCATTGATTACGATCTTTTCAACAGAATTATATTGCAAAAATTCAAATTATGTACTTTTTACTCAGTTTAAAGTCCAACGGGTCCATTTTATGGCCCATTTAGACCCGCTTGTCCGAAACATCTACAAAAAGGGCCGCAAATAAAGTTTTAATCAAAACGTAGGAGTTCATATCATTGATTACGAGCTTTTCAACACTGTTGTATTGCAAAAATTAAATTTCTGTTCTTTTAACATAATTAAAAGTCCAACGGGTCCATTTTAAGGCCCATTTAGACCTGCTCGCCCGAAACCTCTTAAAAAATGACCGAAAACATGTTTTAATCAAATTTTAGGAGTTCATATAATTGATTCCGAGCTTTTTAACAAGATTATACTGCAAAAACTCAATTTTTGTATTTTTTACTTAGTTAAAAGTCCAACGGGTCCATTTTACGGCCCATTTAGACCCGCTCTCCCGAAATCTCAACAAAAAGTACCGAAAAACATGTTTCAATCAAATTTTAGGACTTCATATCATTGATTACGATCTTTTCAACACGATTATATTGCAAAAACTTAAATTATGTACTTTTTACTCAGTTTAAAGTCCAACTGGTCCATTTTACGGCCCATTTAGACCCGCTTGTCCGAAACATCTACAAAAAGGACCGCAAATAAAATTTTAATCAGAACTTAGGAGTTCATATCATTGATTACGAGCTATTCAACACTATGGTTTTTCAAAAATTTGATTTCTGTTCTTTTAACACAGTTAAAAATCCAACGAGTCAATTTTAAGGCCCATTTAGACCCGCTCGCCTAAAACCTCTTAAAAATGATCGAAAAACATGTTTAATCAAATTTTAGGAGTTCATATAATTGATTACGAGCTTTTTATCAAGATTATATTGCAAAAACTCAATTTTTTTATTTTTTACTCAGTTAAAAGTCCAACGGGTCCATTTTCCGGCCCATTTAGACCCGCTCGCCCGAAATCTCAACAAAAAGGACCGAAAAACAAGTTTTAATCAAATATTAGGACTTCATATCATTGATTACGATCTTTTCAACACGATTATAATACAAAAACTTAAATTATGTACTTTTTACTCAGTTTAAAGTCTAACGGGTCCATTTTACGGCCCATTTAGACCCGCTTGTCCGAAACATCTACAAAAAGGACCGCAAATAAAGTTTTAATCAAAACTTAGGAGTTCATATCATTTATTACGAGCTTTTCAACACTATGGTTTTGCAAAAATTTGATTTCTGTTCTTTTAACACAGTTAAAAATCCAACGGGTCCATTTTAAGGCCCATTTAGACCCGCTCGCCCGAAACCTCTTCAAAAATGATCGAAAAACATGTTTAATCAAATTTTAGGAGTTCATATAATTGATTACGAGCTTTTTATCAAGATTATATTGCAAAAACTCAAATTTTGTATTTTTTACTCAGTTAAATGTCCAACTGGTCCATTATAGGGCCCATTTAGACCCGCTCGCCCGAAACCTCAACAAAAATGCCCGAAAAACAAGTTTTGATCAAATTTTAGGAGTTCATATAATTTATTACGAGCTTTTCAACAAGATTATATTGCAAAAACTCAAATTTGGTATTTTTTACTCAGTTTAAAGTCGAACAGGTCCATTTTACGACCCATTTAGACCCTCTCGTCCGGAACCTCTACAAAAGACCGCAAATCAAGTTTTAATCAAAACTTAAGAGTTCATATCATTGATTACGAGCTTTTCAAACTATTGTATTGCAAAAATTCAATTTGTGTTCTTTTAACTCAGTTAAAAGTCAAACGGGTCAATTTTAAGGCCCATTTAGACCCGCTCGCCCGAAACCTATTTATATCATTGATTACGTTCTTTTCAACACGATTATGTTCCAAAAACTCTATTTATGAATTTTTTTACTTAGTTAAAAGTCCAACGGGTCCATTTTACGTCCCATTTAAACCCGCTCGTCCGAAACCTCTAGAAAAAGGACCGCAAAACAAGTTTTAATCAAAACTTAAGAGTTCATATCGTTGATTACGAGCTTTTCAACACTATTGTATTGCAAAAATTCAATTTATGTTATTTTTACTCAATTAAAAGTTCAACGGGTCAATTTTAAGGCCCATTTAGACCCGCTCGTCCGAAACCTCTACAAAAAGGACCGAAAAACAAGTTTTGATCCAATTTTAGGAGTTCATATAATTGATTACGAGCTGTTCAACAAGATTATATTGCAAAAAGTCAATTTCTGTATTTTTTACTCAGTTAAATGTCCAACGGATCCATTTTACGGCCCATTTAGACCCGTTCGCCCGAAACCTCTTCAAAAATAACAGAAAAACAAGTTTTAATCAAATTTTAGGAGTTCATATAATTGATTCCGAGCTTTTCAACAAGATTATATTGCAAAAATTTTATTTATGTATTTCTTACTCAGTTAAAAGTCCAACGGGTCCATTTTAAAGCCCATTTAGACCCCCTCGTCCGAAACCTCTACAAAAAGGACCGAAAAACATGATTTGATCGAATTTTAGGACTTCAGATCATTTATTACGATCTTTTCAACAGAATTATATTGCAAAAATTCAAATTATGTACTTTTTACTCAGTTTAAAGTCCAACGGGTCCATTTTACGGCCCATTTAGACCCGCTTGTCCGAAACATCTACAAAAAGGACCCCAATAGTGATGGAGGGTATTAATCGGGTCCGTTAGTGTTGGGATAGGGTTAAGTTGGATGATGGGTTTTAAAAGTTGTGTTGGTGCTAGGAGAATGATTGGAGTAATGGAGGGTATTAAGCGGGCTGACCGTAATAGTGAGTGCGATATAGCGTGTTGGTAGAAGGAAAGTGTTTAGCGCTTAATAAGTTTAGCGGTATGGTGGAGAGGAGATTACCGGTTGAAGTTAGAATCAGTCCAAGTGGTTGTGAATAGCTGGTGGAAGTGGTAGTTCTTGGTGTTAAGCGATGTGGTAAGTTAGTGGATGTGTTCCAGAGTGCTGAGATAACTTGGCATTGATGTTGTAGTAGAAGGGTTGTTTTTGTAGGTGATGGTTCGTAGCAACCTTCGAAGAGTTGAGAAAAGGTTGTGATGTGGGTTGTAGAAAAGGGTTAGCCGGGGAGAATAGAAGTTTCGTAATCTTACGTATGTATAGAATGAGCGGTGCCCTGGTAAGGCTGGTGTTCTAGTCCAGGCTTGAAGTGGAAAGGCAATGTAAGATCAAAGGCCATTGTTGGTTGGACGGGTTCTTATGAGTAGTGGCTGGCTAGTTGTGTATAAGTAAATTCCGTCTGAAGTCAGCTGGTGATGTGTGGAACGGCTGGCGGAGTCAAGGTTGGGGTTTTGTGTTGTGATTCTCAGGTGTTAGGTGAGTAGTTCTGGTGAATCGTTATGGTAATAATAGCGGCGAATGTGAAGGAATGTCAGCATTACGTTGAGAAGTTTGGGTAAGCGGTTGATGCTTAGAAATTTTTGCTTGATGTGGTAATCTTTGGAAGAGGTTGAGCAGTTGTGCAAAGAGTTTTAGAAGCAGTGAAGGTTGTGGGTCACATGGTGACTGAACTGGATTGGTTGGTGTCACTGTGTGAACAAGTTTTGAGAGTTGTGAGTTAGGGTGGTGTATGCTGTAAAAGTTGGAGGTTCTTCAGGTTGTTGTTGGGGCTGTGTGCAGTCTGGAAGTGTGAAAGGTTAAGATGTGGTTAACATCTGAGTGTTCTGGAATTCGTGAACAGTATGTGTTGGTGTTGGGTTGGTGGAGTTTTGTGAGGAGAGTGTTCAGTGGCGATTAAGTCTCCTGTGTTGCCTTGTGTGTTGCTTGAGAAGTTTGGATGTTCTCTTTTTGCCAGTTGAAATTTCGAGGAAGAAATTTCTTAAGGGGGGGAGAGTTGTAACACCCCAATTTTGGGCTTAGAAGTTTTGGGTTTGGACCGGACCGGTCGGGTTGCGGTTCGAATATAAAAGGGTGATTTTAGGAAAGCCTAGTTCGGGTTGCATTAAAAATATGGAAAAATGTCTTAAAATCCTCTTTTATTATATATAAGAGAAAGGTGAAATCAATTTTACAAAATGAGGTTTGGAAGGGTGACATTTTGGGTTAGTGACCAAAATGTAATTTTCGGAAACTTGGTGACTGTTTTAAAAAGGATTGAAACTTTGAATCTTTAAGGAGCTATTTACCCAAAAGAGTTTCTCCAGATTTTTCTGAATATTAATCAATTTAATTAATGGTTTTTAATTAAGTGTAAAAGGAGGGAAAAGATATTTTGTCATTTTAACTAACTTTTCTCTAAATTTTCCATTTTCTTTTCTCTCAACCCAAACACATTTCCCCAGCAAAATTCTCTCTGATTTTGACATTCAAAGATGAGATTTCAACTTCCTTTTGATCTCTAATCAATTCTACAACAAAACCTTAGCATTTGCTTATCGGATTTTCAAGATTTTGGTTCCAAAAAGGGAGAAAACTCAAGTTTAGAGGTATGAACGTCCTTCTCCTCTAAATTCTCAGTTCTTTACTGAAATTCCCAAGTTCTCAATCCTTGAATTATGATTTGTTAAAGGTTTTGCAATTGTGTTCTTGATCTTGGCTTTAAAATGCAAGATTTGCTTTAAATTTGATGAAATTCGTATGATCTGATTGGGCATTGTTTTGTGATGTGTTTTTGATGTAAAATGGATGTATAATTGATGAGAAATTGAGGTTTAATCAATGCAATCCCGAATAGGTTGATTTTCCTAAGTTTTGTTTAAGTTTTTGGTGGTTTTTGGAGTGATCTTGACGTTCTGTATAGCTGGAGGTATAAAGACGTGATGAGATCCATTTTGGATGTTAATTGATGTTTAAAAATGGTTAGAAGTGATGGATCTTGGCTGGGTTAAGTTTTGGAAGTGTTTGGATGTGATTTCGGTTGTGTTTGGTAGCCGAAATGTGAGTGTTGATGTGAGCAGCGAGTTTAGGTGTCTTGGTTGAGGATATTAATGCATGATGGTGCATTAATCTACTGTTTTGATGTGTTTAAAATAGGGGAGACATCTTCGGATCCTTGTGGTGTTGATCCGGAAGCTTGATTGGTGTTTCGGCAAGTGGCGAAACGGAAATCGGTGAGTGAAGTTGGGTTTTCAGCTTTAAAACCAAGGTTTGGAGGTTTTGGGAGCTTAGTTTAAGTCTAAACAACTTAGCTAAGCTCAAGAGTAAGTAAATGGCATTTCTCTCTTGGTTGTGTTATGAATTGGTTTTTAAAGCACTTGTGATTGTTGGATGCAATGCGTGTGATTTGCATGTTTTAAATTCTGTTTTGAAAGCATATTTTAGTATGGTTTAATGCTGGTTTTGAAAGCCATGTGTGAAGGATGCTCAAGGTAAGAGATCCTTGGTTTTGTACATTGAAATTGTGGAATTGATGCATAGTGTTGCATGTTGTTTAATGGCTTTGTGTAATGCTTCAAAAACAGTGGATTGATGATGGTAATTGGTGGTTTTGGCATTTTGGCTATGCTTGTAAAACAATGGATTAATATGGTAAATTGGTTATATTGACAAGTGATGTAAGTGGTTCTTGGTTACATGAATCGGATATAGTTAGTCGGCTATAGGATTGGGTGCACCGTGAATAAAGTCGCCTTGGATGTGGAGTGGTTGTGATTGAACCGGTAACTCCATCCAAGTACACTAACGAGATGGTCAAGAACACCATGGTGTTTAAAAGTCCATGGGTGGGTCTTGTGTTAAGGTCATATGGTGGTTAAAATTCCATATGAGGACCTTGTATACATTAAGGTCATATGGTGTTTAAAAGTCCATATGAGGACCTTGTGTATGGTAAGATCACAATGGTGGTGTAAAGTCCGTGTGTGGATCTTGTATGTCCCGGGATCTCGTTAGTGATGTTATACAACTACCAATGAGTGATGTTAAGGTCAAATGGTGGTTAAAATTCCATTTGAGGACCTTATGAATGTTAAGGTCAAATGGTGGTTAAAATTCCATTTGAGGACCTTGTGAATGTTAAGGTCAAATGGTGGTTAAAATTCCATTTGAGGACCTTGTGAATGTTAAGGTCGTATGGTGTTTAAAAGTCCATATGTGGACCTTGTGATTGGTAGTGTGTATGAAGCGTGGGGACAACGCTTGTGATCCGCGTATCCGATTGTGTCATGTGTTATGATGGTTTGTGAATTATCACCTGGAAGCCAATATAATGTTCTTGAATATGATGAAGCATGAGATGCTTGAAATGATGCATGTGTGCATGAAATCTCTTAAGTGCATTGTAGTCTTGCGAAGACTTGTTTTTTTTAAAGGCATGAAATGCAAATATTGATTTTGTGGTTTATATGCTGCATTTGTTTAATGCATGAGATAGTTTGAATGAGTAAGTGGTTTTCAAAGGTTTCTTGCTTTGAAACGGTTTTCAAGTATGAGAAAAGTATGATGTGAAGTGGAAGTGTTTTCCAAGGATCTTGTATTTACTTTGCATATGATGTTCATGCATGGAATGGTTAAATTGATGGTTTTGCAAGGTTGTGCTTTGAAGTGAATTACTTGGCTTTTCTAAGCTAAGGGTTGGTTTTCATATTTGAGCAATGCATGATTTAAAGCATGATGTCTAAAGGGGTTTTCAAACATTGCTTTGGTTTATTGAATTGTGATGCTTTTAAAAGAGGTTTTATGACTCGCTGCATTGATGGTGTTTTGGTTTTGAGCATTCCTCACTAAGCATTATGTGCTTACGCTCCTTTTTGTCCATCAATGCAGATATTTGAAGTTGGGACAGCGAGAAGCAAGGGATTCAAGGAGAGCTCCACTTGAGATGTATGTCTCGGTAAATAGCTATAGATAATAAAGGCAATGGGGGGAGAATCTCTTGTTGATGTTTAATGAGATTGTGTATGTTGGACTCCCTAAGTCGATTTTATGTTGTTGTTGATGTTGGAACATGTAAATGGTCTTAATGAGGATTGTTTGGTGACTTGGTGTTTGAATGGTTTCCAATATAGGATGCATGCCTATAGAATTGGGGCTTTCCTTGTGTGATACCATGTTTATGAATTGTTGATGCCATTATGTTCCTTGAGTGTTGAATGACTTGCTGGTATGATTTGGTTGCCTTTGGAGCATGTTTGGTGGGTCAAATGTGCATTTAACCAGCAAAATTTCTGCAATCTGGGCAGCCTGTTTCGGAACAGGTGCTACCGTATCGGAACGGAGGGCCTGAAATGGCCTAGGTGTTCCGGAACGGGTAGAACCGTTCCGGAACGGTTTTGCTACTGCCAGACCCTGTTTCGGAACTGGTTTCGGAACGGTCCCGCGTTTCGGAACGGATCATCCCTGTTCCGAAACACCCGACCGTTGGGCACTGAATTTGACGGTTAAATGTTTTGAAATCTTCGCGTTTTGGTCCTGAGCTTTGTATATGCAATTGAATGAGTTTGGGATGTCCGTTTGAGTTGAAATTTGGCAGAGAAGCATGAAATATGACTAATTTCATATTGGTAACTTAAAAGTGGGTTAAGTCCTTATAATTTTCAGAATTTACAAATTGGTCCCTAAATTCGTATTTTGTGCAATCGAGTCCCCAAATGTGTTCTGATTGTTGTGATCTTTGAACATGTTGTTGCTATGAATATATCTAGGGTTAATGTGCATTTAGATAATATTAAAAAGAAAAAAAAGGGTCGTTAATCAAGGTTGACTTTCGGGTTGACTTTTGTTTTCCCCGTGTAAACTTCTTAATTTGGGTCAATCGTCTAGGCCGGGTTAAGGGGGTTACATTTGGTGGTATCAGAGCTGAGTTGCGAAAGCTTGGGGGAAATGGTAAGTTGTTGTGATATGTGTTTGATGTTTATTCTGATGTGTGGTTGAAAGTCGGTTGAAATGTGTGCTTGTGAACGAGTTGTTGATGTTTTTAGCATGCTTCTTGATTGAGAATCTTCATTGAGCTAATGTGGATTTGTGCTGATGTTATGCTGGTGTTGTGAGCTGTTTTTATGAATGATGAAAGTGTGATGGGTATGATATATTGATATTATGTTGTTGCGAGTGGATGTTGTTTGATGAGAGCATGATCGAAATATGTTGGTTGATATGCTCAATGTTGTGATATCCATGTTGTTATTGACTGTTATGTCATGTAAAAGGGGGAAATTTGGGATACCCATTGCCTTATTATTATAGCTATTGTGTTATTTTGGAGTTGGAGCTTTGAATCCTTGCTTAAAGCTGGTCTGATCGATTTGTTTGTTTTGTTATGATTGTTTGTTGTTAATAGCATGGTGAAATCGATGAGAGAATGGCAGTTGGGTGAGATGGTTGCTGCTTTAGAGCAGGTTGTTAAGGCGTGGAATTCACCTTTTGGTGGAGGTGTTTCGTTTCAACCTATAGTGACTGGAGTTGAGGTTGTAAGGCAGGAGGAAGAAGTTGGTTCTGTGATGAAGAGTTCATCACCTGTAGTTCAAGAGGTGTTGGGAACATCTCAGGCTGTGGCAAAAGTAAGGCCTGTAGACGTACCGGCTGTGGGATGTGCGGGTTTGTCGAAACAGCGTTTACATGATTTGGGAGCTGTGGAGTATCATGGTTCGACGCCTGAAATGTTCGAGGTCTGGTTGGCCAGTGTGATTCTGATTTTGGATCAGGAGGGTTGTAATTATGCCTGTAAGCTGGGAAGTGTTGTCTCATTGATGTTGGAGGACGCTTGTGCCTGGTGGACATCTGTGGCGGCGGCATCGCACATCCACGATATAGATTGGGACTTCTTTGTGTTTGCCTTTTATGAAAGGTATCTTGGAGAGGAATTCCCAAGGGTTAAGCAATGTGAGGGTGTGGTTTCAGTTTATGAAGGTGAGAAAAGTTTAAGCGAGAGAGTTGTGGGTACTGAACTCGAGAGCGGTCAGCGTAAGAGGCTACGTGATAGAAGGTTTTGCTTGAATCGAAGTCTGGGTGGTAGTACAAATCTGGGGCAAGTGCTACATGATCAAGGAGTGGAGGCTCAGTTACCAGTGTGTGACCGTTGTGGAAGGCGCCATGTTGGAGGTTGTTGGGGCGCAGGTGTTTGTTGGAACTGTGGTTCTAAGGAGCATGTGAAGCGGAATTGTCCTCATGTGTTGAGATCAGCTTCAGTAGTAGCAGAAGGGTCTCTGAAGGATCGTGGCACGGCCAAGATAAGGTTCGAAGAAGGCAAGAAAGGCAGAAAGGTGTGAGGAGCTTGCAGAATGAATCTTGTTGGAATTGTGGGTCTGTTGGACATTTGAGACGTAATTGTTTGAAGTTGGCTCGGGGTAGTCAGGGTTCTTTACCGCAGGGAGATGGTGATGACCTTAATGTGTTAGCTGATGCTGCAGCAGTGCGGCTGGAGGATGGTGGTTCTGCGAGAAAGAGAGCTTA
The DNA here is from genome assembly GCA_030270665.1 of Hibiscus trionum. NCBI lineage: Eukaryota > Viridiplantae > Streptophyta > Magnoliopsida > Malvales > Malvaceae > Hibiscus > Hibiscus trionum. The sequence continues at coordinate 50,993,208 of BSYR01000020.1, read as the reverse complement.
TCTGTTGAAGCTCCGGGGCAGTGAGGTGTTTTCAGGTAATCTTGTTAAGTAATCTTTGCCTTAGTTATCTTAGTTTGGTTTCAGTTAGTATTTCCCTTGTGTAGTGGGTATGGTCTCGTTGCTAGCATGTTTGGGGTAGTAGTTGGTGTTGTTTTGAAAACAACTTTAGTGTGAAGAGGGCATTGGTGAGTATCTTGTGGATAATGGGTTGTTAGAATGATGAAGTTGGTCAAGTTAGGAGTGAGATAGGAGGTTGTTTTTAGGCGGATTCTGAGGATGTTATTGGTGGGTGTGAACCAACATACATGCACAGTTAAAATCATTTGTTATATGCTATATTATATATGTACTGGTCCATGCATACATGTGACATGACATTAGAGGTTTTGCATGCATGTACATCAGGCATTGATAGGGCATGTTGGTGACCATGCATACGAACGTTCACACTCGCTGATAGTTAATCGGGTCCGTTAGTGTTGGGATAGGGTTAAGTTGGATGATGGGTTTTAAAAGTTGTGTTGGTGCTAGGAGAATGTTTGGAGTAATGGAGGGTATTCAGCGGGCTGACCGTAATAGTGAGTGCGATATAGCGTGTTGGTAGAAGGAAAGTGTTTAGCGCTTAATAAGTTTAGCGGTATGGTGGAGAGGAGATTACCGGTTGAAGTTAGAATCAGTCCAAGTGGTTGTGAATAGCTGGTGGAAGTGGTAGTTCTTGGTGTTAAGCGATGTGGTATGTTAGTGGATGTGTTCCAGAGTGCTGAGATAACTTGGCATTGATGTTGTAGTAGAAGGGTTGTTTTTGTAGGTGATGGTTCGTAGCAACCTTCGAAGAGTTGAGAAGAGGTTGTGATGTGGGTTGTAGAAAAGGGTTAGCCGGGGAGAATAGAAGTTTCGTAATCCTACGTATGTATAGAATGAGCGGTGCCCTGGTAAGGCTGGTGTTCTAGTCTAGGCTTGAAGTGGAAAGGCAATGTAAGATCAAATGCCATTGTTGGTTGGACGGGTTCTTGTGAGTAGTGGCTGGCTAGTTGTGTATAAGTAAATTCCGTCTGAAGTCAGCTGGTGATGTGTGGAACGGCTGGCGGAGTCAAGGTTGGGGTTTTGTGTTGTGATTCTCAGGTGTTAGGTGAGTAGTTCTGGTGAATCGTTATGGTAATAATAGCGGCGAATGTGAAGGAATGTCAGCATTACGTTGAGAAGTTTGGGTAAGCGGTTGATGCTTAGAAATTTTTGCTTGATGTGGTAATCTTTGGAAGAGGTTGAGCAGTTGTGCAAAGAGTTTTAGAAGCAGTGAAGGTTGTGGGTCACATGGTGACTGAACTGGATTGGTTGGTGTCACTGTGTGAACAAGTTTTGAGAGTTGTGAGTTAGGGTGGTGTATGCTGTAAAAGTTGGAGGTTCTTCAGGTTGTTGTTGGGGCTGTGTGCAGTCTGGAAGTGTGAAAGGTTAAGATGTGGTTAACATCTGAGTGTTCTGGAATTCGTGAACAGTATGTGTTGGTGTTGGGTTGGTGGAGTTTTGTGAGGAGAGTGTTCAGTGGTGGTTAAGTCTCCTGTGTTGCCTTGTGTGTTGCTTGAGAAGTTTGGATGTTCTCTTTTTGCCAGTTGAAATTTCGAGGAAGAAATTTCTTAAGGGGGGGGAGAGTTGTAACACCCCAATTTTGGGCTTAGAAGTTTTGGGTTTGGACCGGACCGGTCGGGTTGCGGTTCGAATATAAAAGGGTGATTTTAGGAAAGCCTAGTTTGGGTTGCATTAAAAATATGGAAAAATGTCTTAAAATCCTCTTTTATTATATATAAGAGAAAGGTGAAATCAATTTTACAAAATGAGGTTTGGAAGGGTGACATTTTGGGTTAGTGACCAAAATGTAATTTTCGGAAACTTGGTGACTGTTTTAAAAAGGATTGAAACTTTGAATCTTTAAGGAGCTATTTACCCAAAAGAGTTTCTCCAGATTTTTCTGAATATTAATCAATTTAATTAATGGTTTTTAATTAAGTGTAAAAGGAGGGAAAAGATATTTTGTCATTTTAACTAACTTTTCTCTAAATTTTCCATTTTCTTTTCTCTCAACTTTTCTCTCAACCCAAACACATTTCTCCAGCAAAATTCTCTCTGATTTTGACATTCACAGATGAGATTTCAACTTCCTTTTGATCTCTAATCAATTCTACAACAAAACCTTAGCATTTGCTTATCGGATTTTCAAGATTTTGGTTCCAAAAAGGGAGAAAACTCAAGTTTAGAGGTATGAACGTCCTTCTCCTCTAAATTCTCAGTTCTTTACTGAAATTCCCAAGTTCTCAATCCTTGAATTATGATTTGTTAAAGGTTTTGCAATTGTGTTCTTGATCTTGGCTTTAAAATGCAAGATTTGCTTTAAATTTGATGAAATTCGTATGATCTGATTGGGCATTGTTTTGTGATGTGTTTTTGATGTAAAATGGATGTATAATTTGATGAGAAATTGAGGTTTAATCAATGCAATCCCGAATAGGTTGATTTTCCTAAGTTTTGTTTAAGTTTTTGGTGGTTTTTGGAGTGATCTTGATGTTCTGCTATAGCTGGAGGTATAAAGACGTGATGAGATCCATTTTGGATGTTAATTGATGTTTAAAAATGGTTAGAAGTGATGGATCTTGGCTGGGTTAAGTTTTGGAAGTGTTTGGATGTGATTTCGGTTGTGTTTGGTAGCCGAAATGTGAGTGTTGATGTGAGCAGCGAGTTTAGGTGTCTTGGTTGAGGATATTAATGCATGATGGTGCATTAATCTACTGTTTTGATGTGTTTAAAACAGGGGAGACATCTTCGGATCCTTGTGGTGTTGATCCGGAAGCTTGATTGGTGTTTCGGCAAGTGGCGAAACGGAAATCGGTGAGTGAAGTTGGGTTTTCAGCTTTAAAACCAAGGTTTGGAGGTTTTGGGAGCTTAGTTTAAGTCTAAACAACTTAGCTAAGCTCAAGAGTAAGTAAATGGTATTTCTCTCTTGGTTGTGTTATGAATTGGTTTTTAAAGCACTTGTGATTGTTGGATGCAATGCGTGTGATTTGCATGTTTTAAATTCTGTTTTGAAAGCATATTTTAGTATGGTTTAATGCTGGTTTTGAAAGCCATGTGTGAAGGATGCTCAAGGTAAGAGATCCTTGGTTTTGTACATTGAAATTGTGGAATTGATGCATAGTGTTGCATGTTGTTTAATGGCTTTGTGTAATGCTTCAAAAACAGTGGATTGATGATGGTAATTGGTGGTTTTGGCATTTTGGCTATGCTTGTAAAACAATGGATTAATATGGTAAATTGGTTGTATTGGCAAGTGATGTAAGTGGTTCTTGGTTACATGAATCGGATATAGTTAGCCGGCTATAGGATTGGGTGCACCGTGAATAAAGTCGCCTTGGATGTGGAGTGGTTGTGATTGAACCGGTAACTCCATCCAAGTACACTAACGAGATGGTCAAGAACACCATGGTGTTTAAAAGTCCATGGGTGGGTTTTGTGTTAAGGTCATATGGTGGTTAAAATTCCATATGAGGACCTTGTATACATTAAGGTCATATGGTGTTTAAAAGTCCATATGAGGACCTTGTGTATGGTAAGATCACAATGGTGGTGTAAAGTCCATGTGTGGATCTTGTATGTCCCGGGATCTCGTTAGTGATGTTATACAACTACCAATGAGTGATGTTAAGGTCAAATGGTGGTTAAAATTCCATTTGAGGACCTTGTGAATGTTAAGGTCAAATGGTGGTTAAAATTCCATTTGAGGACCTTGTGAATGTTAAGGTCAAATGGTGGTTAAAATTCCATTTGAGGACCTTGTGAATGTTAAGGTCATATGGTGTTTAAAAGTCCATATGTGGACCTTGTGATTGGTAGTGTGTATGAAGCGTGGGGACAACGCTTGTGATCCGCGTATCCGATTGTGTCATGTGTTATGATGGTTTGTGAATTATCACTTGGAAGCCAATATAATGTTCTTGAATATGATGAAGCATGAGATGCTATAAATGATGCATGTGTGCATGAAATCTCTTAAGTGCATTGTAGTCTTGCGAAGACTTGTTTTTTTTAAAGGCATGAAATGCAAATATTGATTTTGTGGTTTATATGCTGCATTTGTTTAATGCATGAGATAGTTTGAATGAGTAAGTGGTTTTCAAAGGTTTCTTGCTTTGAAACGGTTTTCAAGTATGAGAAAAGTATGATGTGAAGTGGAAGTGTTTTCCAAGGATCTTGTATTTACTTTGCATATGATGTTCATGCATGGAATGGTTAAATTGATGGTTTTGCAAGGTTGTGCTTTGAAGTGAATTACTTGGCTTTTCTAAGCTAAGGGTTGGTTTTCATATTTGAGCAATGCATGATTTAAAGCATGATGTCTAAAGGGGTTTTCAAACATTGCTTTGGTTTATTGAATTGTGATGCTTTTAAAAGAGGTTTTATGACTCGCTGCATTGATGGTGTTTTGGTTTTGAGCATTCCTCACTAAGCATTATGTGCTTACGCTCTTTTTTGTCCATCAATGCAGATATTTGAAGTTGGGACAGCGAGAAGCAAGGGATTCAAGGAGAGCTCCACTTGAGATGTATGTCTCGGTAAATAGCTATAGATAATAAAGGCAATGGGGGGAGAATCTCTTGTTGATGTTTAATGAGATTGTGTATGTTGGACTCCCTAAGTCGATTTTATGTTGTTGTTGATGTTGGAACATGTAAATGGTCTTAATGAGGATTGTTTGGTGACTTGGTGTTTGAATGGTTTCCAATATAGGATGCATGCCTATAGAATTGGGGCTTTCCTTGTGTGATACCATGTTTATGAATTGTTGATGCCATTATGTTCCTTGAGTGTTGAATGACTTGCTGGTATGATTTGGTTGCCTTTGGAGCATGTTTGGTGGGTCAATTGTGCATTTAACCAGCAAAATTTCTGCAATCTGGGCAGCCTGTTTCGGAACAGGTGCTACCGTATCGGAACGGAGGGCCTGAAATGGCCTAGGTGTTCCGAAACGGGTAGAACCGTTCCGGAACGGTTTTGCTACTGCCAGACCCTGTTTCGGAACTGGTTTCGGAACGGTCCCGCGTTTCGGAACGGATCGTCCCTGTTCCGAAACACCCGACCGTTGGGCACTGAATTTGACGGTTAAATGTTTTGAAATCTTCGCGTTTTGGTCCTGAGCTTTGTATATGCAATTGAATGAGTTTGGGATGTCCGTTTGAGTTGAAATTTGGCAGAGAAGCATGAAATATGACTAATTTCATATTGGTAACTTAAAAGTGGGTTAAGTCCTTATAATTTTCAGAATTTACAAATTGGTCCCTAAATTCGTATTTTGTGCAATCGAGTCCCCAAATGTGTTCTGATTTGTTGTGATCTTTGAACATGTTGTTGCTATGAATATATCTAGGGTTAATGTGCATTTAGATAAGATTAAAAAGAAAAAAAGGGTCGTTAATCAAGGTTGACTTTCAGGTTGACTTTGGTTTTCCCCGTGTAAAATTCTTAATTCGGGTCAATCGTCTAGGCCGGGTTAAGGGGGTTACACGCTCGTTCGAAACCTCTACAAAAAGGACCGCAAAACAAGTTTTAATCAAAACTTAAGAGTTCATATCGTTGATTACGAGCTTTTCAACACTATTGTATTGCAAAAATTCAATTTATGTTCTTTTCATGCAATTATTAGTTCAACGGGTCCATTTTAAGGTCCATTTAGACCCGCTCGCCCGAAACCTCTACAAAAAGGACCGAAAACCAAGTTTTGATCAAATTTTAGGAGTTCATATAATTGATTACGAGCTTTCCAACAAGATTATATTGCAAAAACTCAAATTCTGTATTTTTTACTCAGTTAAAAGTCCAACAGATCCATTTTACGGCCCATTTAGACACGTTTGCCCGAAACCTCTACAAAAAGGACCGAAAAACAAGTTTAATTAAATTTTAGGACTTCATATCATTGATTACGTTCTTTTCAACACGATTATATTGCAAAAACTCAATTTATGTATTTTTTACTCAGTTAAAAGTCCAATGGGTCCATTTTACGACCCATTTAGACCCGCTCGTTCGAAACCTCTACAAAAAGGACCGTGAAACAAGTTTTAATCAAAACTTAAGCGTTATTATTGTTGATTACGAGCCTTTCAACACTATTGTATTGCAAAAATTCAATTTCTGTTCATTTTACTTAGTTAAAATTTCAGCGGGTCCATTTTAAGGCCCATTTAAACCCGCTCGCCCGAAACCTCTACAAAAAGGACTAAAAAACAAGTTTTGATCCAATTTTAGGAGTTCATATAATTGATTACGAGCTTTTCAACAAGATTATATTGCAAAAACTCAAATTCAATATTTTTTACTAAGTTAAAAGTGCAACGGGTCCATTTTACGGCTCATTTAGACCCGCTCACCTGAAAACTCTTCAAAAATGACTGAAAAACAGGTTTTAATCAAATTTTAGGAGTTCATATAATTGATTACGAACTTTTTAACAAGATTATATTGCAAAACCTCAATTTTTGTATTTTTTACTCAGTTAAAAGTCCAACGGGTACATTTTATGTCCCAATTAGACCCGCTCGCCCGAAACCTCAACACAAAGGATCGAAAAACAAGTTTTATTCAAATTTTAGGACTTCATATCATTGATTACGATCTTTTCAACACGATTATATTGCAAAAACTCAATTTTTTGTACTTTTTACTCAGTTTAAAGTCCAACGAGTCCATTTTACGGCCTATTTAGACCCTCTTGTCCGAAACCTCTACAAAAAAGACCGCAAATCAAGTTTCAATCAAAACTTAAGAGTTCATATCATTGATTACGAGCTTTTTAACACTATTGTATTGCAAAAATTCAATTTTTGTTCTTTTTACTCAGTTAAAAGTCCAACGGGTCCATTTTAAGGCCCATTTAAACCCGCTCGCCAGAAACCTCTACAAAATAGACCGAAAAACAAGTTTTGATCCAATTTTAGGAGTTCATAGAATTGATTACGAGCTTTTCAACAAGATTATATTGCAAAAAGTCAATTACTATATTTTTTACTCAGTTAAATGTCCAACGGGTCCATTTTACGGCCCATTTAGACCCGTTCGCCCGAAACCTCTTCAAAAATGACCGAAAAACAGGTTTTAATCAAATTTTAGGAGTTCATACCATTGATTACGATCTTTTCAACACGATTATAGTGCAAAAACTCAATTTTTGTACTTTTTACTCAGTTAAAAGTCCAACGGATCCATTTTACGGCCCATTTAGACGCGCTCGTCCGAAACCTCTACAAAAAGGACCACAAAACAAGTTTTAATCAAAACTTAAGAGTTCATATCGTTGATTACGAGCTTTTCAACACTATTTTATTGAAAAAATTCAATTTATGTTCTTTTAACGCAATTATAAGTTCAACGGGTCCATTTTAAGGCCCATTTAGACCCGCTCGCCCGAAACCTCTACAAAAAGGACCGAAAACCAAGTTTTGATCCAATTTTAGGAGTTCATATAATTGATTACGAGGTTTTCAACAAGATTATATTGCAAAAACTCAAATTCGGTATTTTTTACTAAGTTAAAAGTCCAACGAGTCCATTTTATGGCCCATTTAGACCCGATCGCCCGAAACCTCTTCATAATGACCGAAAAACAAGTTTAATCAAATTGTAGGGCTTCATAGCATTGATTACGATCTTTTCAACACGATTATATTGCAAAAAATCATTTTATGTACTTTTTACTCATTTAAAAGTCCAACGGGTCCATTTTACGGCCCATTTAGACCCGCTCGTCCGAAACCTCTACAAAAAGGACCGCAAAACAAGTTTTAATCAAAACTTAAGAGCTCATATCGTTGATTACGAGCTTTTCAACACTATTGTATTACAAAAATTCAATTTCTGTTCTTTTTGCTCAGTTAAAAGTTCAACGACTCAATTTTAAGGTCCATTTAGACCCGCTCCACCGAAACCTCTACAAAAAGGACCGAATAACAAGTTTTGATCCAATTTTTGGAGTTCTTATAATTGATTACGAGCTTTTCAACAAGATTATATTGCAAAAAGTCAATTTCTGTTTTTTTTACTCAGTTAAATGTCCAACAGGTCCATTTTACGGCCCGTTTTGACCCACTCGCCCGAAACCTCTTCAAAAATGACCGAAAAACAAGTTTTAATCAAATTTAAGGAGTTCATATAATTGATTCCGAGCTTTTCAACAAGATTATATTGCAAAAATTCAATTTATGCATTTCATACTCAGTTAAAAGTCCTACGGGTCTATTTTAAGGCCCATTTAGACCCGCTCGCCCGAAACCTCTACAAAAAGGACCGAAAAATATGTTTTGATCAAATTTTAGGACTCATCATTGATTACGATCTTTTCAATAGAATTATATTGCAAAAACTCAAATTATGTACTTTTTACTCAGTTTAAAGTCCAACGGGTCCATTTTACAGCCCATTTAGACTCGCTCGTCCGAAACAGCTACAAGAAGGACCAGAAATAAAGTTTTAATCAAAACTTAGGAGTTCATATCATTGATTACGAGCTTTTCAACACTATGGTTTTGTAAAGATTTGATTTATGTACTTTTAACATAGTTAAAAATCCAATGAGTCCATTTTAAGGCCCATTTAAACTTGCTAGCCCGAAACCTCTTCAAAAATGACCGAAAAAGAAGTTTTAATCAAATTTTAGAAGTTCATATAATTGATTACGAACTTTTTAACAAGATTATATTGCAAAAACTCAATTTTTGTATTTTTTACTCAGTTAAAAGTCCAATAGGTCCATTTTATGGCCCAATTAGACCAGCTCGCCCAAAACCTCAACACAAAGGATCGAAAAACAAGTTTTATTCAAATTTTAGGACTTCATATCATTGATTACGATCTTTTCAACACGATTATATTGTAAAAACTCAATTTTTTGTACTTTTTACTCAGTTTAAAGTCCAACGAGTCCATTTTACGGCCTATTTAGACCCTCTCGTTCGAAACCTCTACAAAAAAAGACCGCAAATCAAGTTTTAATCAAAACTTAAGAGTTCATATCATTGATTACGAGCTTTTTAACACTATTGTATTGCAAAAATTCAATTTTTGTTCTTTTTACGCAGTTAAAAGTCCAACGGGTTCATTTTAAGGCCCATTTAAACCCGCTCGCCCGAAACCTCTACAAAAATGACTGAAAAACAAGTTTAATCAAATTTTAGGACTTCATATCATTGATTACGTTCTTTTCACCACGATTATATTGTAAACACTTAATTTATGTATTTTTTACTCAGTTAAAAGTCCAATGGGTCCATTTTAGGGCCCATTTAGACCCGCTCGTCCGAAACCTTTACAAAAGGAACCGCAAAACAAGTTTTAATCAAAACTTAAGAGTTCATATTGTTGATTACGATCCTTTCAACACTATTGTATTGCAAAAATTCAATCTATGTTCATTTTACTTAGTTAAAAGTTCAGCGGGTCCATTTTAAGGCCCATTTAAACCCGCTCGCCCGAAACCTCTATAAAAAGGACTAAAAAACAAGTTTTGATCCAATTTTAGGAGTTAATATAATTGATTACGAGCTTTTCAACAATATTATAATGCAAAAAGTTAATTTTTGTATTCTTTATTCAGTTAAAATTCCAACGGGTCCATTTTAGGACTATTTAGACCTGCTCGCCCGAAACCTCTTCAAAAATGACCGAAAAACAGGTTTTAATCAAATTTTAGTAGTTCATATCATTGATTACGATCTTTTCAACACGATTATATTGCGAAAACTCAATTTTTGTACTTTTTACTCAGTTAAAAGTCCAACGGGTCCATTTTACACCCCATCTAGACCCGCTCATCCGAAACCTCTACAAAAAGACCGCAAAACAAGTTTTAATCAAAACTTAAGAGTTCATATCGTTGATTACGAGCTTTTCAACACTATTGTATTGCAAAAATTCAATTTATGTTCTTTTTACGCAGTTATAAGTTCAACGGGTCCATTTTAAGGCCCATTTAGACCCGCTCGCCCGAAACCTCTACAAAAAGGACCGAAAAACAAGTTTTGATCAAATTTTAGGAGTTCATATAATTGATTACGAGCTTTTCAACAGTATTATATTGCAAGAACTCAAATTTGGTATTTTTTACTAAGTTAAAAGTCCAACGGGTCCATTTTACGGCCCATTTAGACCCGCTCGCCCGAAACCTCTTCAAAAAAGACCGAAAAATAAGTTTAATCAAATTTTAGGACTTCATGTCATTGATTATGATCTTTTCAACACGATTATACTGCAAAAACTCAATTTATGTACTTTTTACTTAGTTAAAAGTCCAACGAGTCCATTTTGCGGCCCATTTAGACCTGCTCGTCCGAAACCCCTACAAAAAGGACCGCAAAACAAGTTTTAATCAAAACTTAACAGTTCATATCGTTGATTACGAGCTTTTCAACACTATTGTATTGAAAAAATTCAATTTATGTTCTTTTTCACAGTTATAAGTTCAACGGGTCCATTTTAAGGCCCATTTAGACCCGCTCGTCCGAAACTAATACAAAATGGACCGAAAAACAAGTTTTGATCCAATTTTAGGAGTTTATATAATTGATTACGAGCTTTTCATCAAGATTATATTGCAAAAAGTCAATTTCTTTATTTTTTATTCAATTAAAAGTCCAACGGGTCTATTTTACGGCCCATTTAGACCCGCTCGCCCGAAACCTCTTCAAAAATGACCGAAAAACAAGTTTTAATCAAATTTTAGGAGTTCATATCATTGATTACGATCTTTTCAACATGATTATATCGCAAAAACTCAATTTTTGTACTTTTTACTCAGTTAAAAATCCAACGGGTCCATTTTACGGCCCATTTAGACCCGCTCATCCGAAACCTCTACAAAAAGGAACGCAAAACAAGTTTTAATCAAAACTTAAGAGTTCATATCGTCAATTATGAGCTTTTCAACACTATTGTATTGCAAAAATTCAATTTTCTGTTCCTTTTACGCAGTTATAAGTTCAACGGGTCCATTTTAAGGCCCATTTAGACCCGCTCGCCCGAAACCTCTACAAAGAGGACCGAAAAAAAAGTTTTGATCAAATTTTAGGAGTTCATATAATTGATTACGAGCTTTTCAACAAGATTATATTGCAAAAACTCAAATTCGGTATTTTTTACTCAGTTAAAAGTCTAACGGGTCCATTTTACGGCCCATTTAGACCCGCTCGCTTGAAACCTCTTCATAAAGGGCCGAAAAACAAGTTTAATCAAATTTTAGGACTTCGTGTCATTGATTACGATCTTTTCAACACGATTATCTTGCAAAAACTCAATTTATGTACTTTTTACTGAGTTAAAAGTCCAACGGGTCCATTTTACGGCCCATTAGACCCGCTCGTCCGAAACCTCTAAAAAAGGACCGCAAAACAAGTTTTAATCAAAACTTAAGAGTTCATATCGTTGATTACGAGCTTTTCAACACTATTGTATTGCAAAAATTCAATTTCTGTATTTTTTACGCAGTTATAAGTTCAACGGGTCCATTTTAAGGCCCATTTAGACCTGCTCGCCCGAAACCTCTTCAAAAATGACCGAAAAACAGGTTTTAATCAAATTTTAGGAGTTCATATCATTGATTACGATCTTTTCAACAGGATTATATTGCAAAAACTCAATTTATGTACTTTTTACTCAGTTAAATGTCCAACGGGTCCATTTTACGGCCCATTTAGACTCGCTCGTCCGGAATCTCTACAAAAAGGACTGCAAAACACGTTTTAATCAAAACTTAAGAGTTCATATCGTTGATTATGAGCTTTTCAACACTATTGTATTGCAAAAATTCAATTTCTGTTCTTTTTACGCAGTTATAAGTTCAACGGGTCCATTTTAAGGCCCATTTAGACCCGCTCGCCCGAAGCCTCTACAAAAATGACCGAAAAACCAGTTTTGATCAAATTTTAGGAGTTCATATAATTGATTACGAGCTTTTCAACAAGATTATATTGCATAAACCCAAATTCAGTATTTTTTACTCAGTTAAAAGTCCAACGGGTCCATTTTACGGCCCATTTAGACCCGCTCGCCCGAAACCTCTTTAAAAAGGACCGAAAAACAAGTTTAATCAAATTTTAGGACTTCATATCATTGATTACGATCTTTTCAACATGATTATATTTCAAAAACACAATTTATGTATTTTTTATGTAACCCCCTTAGCTCGGCCTAGACGGTTGACCCGAACTACGAAGATTACACGGGGAAAACCAAAGTCAACTTGAAAGTCAACCGTGATTAACGACCCTTATTTTCTTTTTAATCTTGTCTAGATGCACGTTAACCCTAAGCTAACACTTGAGAAACATTTACATAATAAGCACAGCGATTGGATTCAAATAAGGGACTCAATTGCACAAAATACAAATAATAGGGACCAAAATGTAAATTCTAAAAATTAGAAGGTCTTAACTGATTTTCAAGTTACCAATATGAAATTAGTCATTTTACATCCTTCCCTGTCAAATTTCACTTTAAATGGACTTCTCGAACTCATACAATTGCATAGACGTCTTTTGGGACTAAAACGTAAAACTTGCAAACCTCAACACCATTCAAATCAGTGCCCAACAGTCACCCGTTTCAAAACAGTGTTGACCGTTCAGAAACACGGGTTCGTTTCGAGACTAGTTCCGAAACAGGGCTTGACAGTAGCCAAAACGTTTCGGAACAACCTCCAGCTGTTTCGAAACACGAAGGCCATTACAGGCCCCGTTTCGAAACGCTAGTGCCCGTTCCGATACGGTTTGCCCAGAAGCTGCAGATTTTGCTGGTTTTTCATACAAAAATCCACTCAAACACAACCAAATGACTTCCTAACCATGCCAACAAGTCATCATACATATAAGGTACATATTTGCAACTTCTAAACACATTCATGGCATCAAACATCAAACATCACATGTCTATAGGCATGCATCCTAATAACCAAAACCAAATAACCATCCAAACTCCAAATTAAGCATTAAAAGGCCAATTACAAATCCAAAACATCAAAAGCATCATGCCACAACTAGGGAGTCCAAAACATCTCCCAAAAACACACTTTAGGTTCCCATTGCCAAATTACCAAAACTAATAGTGTATGAAAACATCACCATACATGAGCTTAGTTTCCCTTGGACTCTTAGCTTCCTTGTTGCCCTCAAACACTTCAATTGTCTGCATTATTGGTACAAAAGAGAGAGCGTAAGCACAATAGCTTAGTGAGACATGCTCTAAAGGAAACAACACAATAATGCCCTTTTAGAAAACACTTTCAACAAGCTTAAAAACACAAGCTTAACTATTTTCATGCAACCTTGCATACTTTACAAGCATCTCATGCTTCATTACATCAATTCAACATATTGGCTTTCAAGTGATAATTCATACTCTTTTACAACATAAAACACAATCGGATACGCAGATTACAAGCGTTGTCCCACACGCTTCATACACACTACCGAACAACATAGGGTGGAGTTTACGGTACAATCACAACCCCTCGACACCACTCATCGGTAGTTGTATAACTTCCTAACGAGAGTACGGGACATATAACACAAGGTCCACACACAGACTTTTAACCACCGTTGTGACCTTACCAAGATCCACACACGGACTTTTAACCACCGTTGTGATCTTACCTCTCTCGTTAGGATACTTGGATGGAGATTTCGGTACAATCACAACCCATCAACATCCAAGGCTACTTTATTCACGGTGCACCCAATCCTATAGCCGGCTAACTATATCCGATTCAAGTACTTTAAAACCAATTCATCACTTGCCAATATACATCAAATAACATCATTAATCCACTGTTTTTAAGCATTAAACACCATGCATCACTATGCATCATTACCAAATTAACAACATGCCAAAACAAGGATCTCTTACCTTGAGAATCCTTCAACACATGGCTTTCAAAACCAGCATTAACCATGATAAAACATGCTTTCAAAACAGAATTTAAACATGCAATTTATAACCAATGCATCGAACCACTTCATGGCTCATCCAAGATAGTTTTTCCGAAAACTTACTCTTGAGCTTAGTTATGTTGTTTAGACTTAAACTAAGCTCCCAAAACCTTCAAATAATGGTTTCAAAGCTGGAAACCCAACTCCACTCACCAATTCCGTTTCGCAAGCTTGCCGAAACGCCAATCAAGCCTCCGGATCAACTCCACAAGTGTCCGAAGATGTCTCCCCTGTTTTAAACACATCAAAGCAGAGGATTAATGCATCATCATGCATTGAAATCTTCAGCCAGCACACTTAAACTTGCTGCTCTACCTAAAGCCATCATTTCGGCTACCAAACACAACTGAAATCACCTCCAAACTCTTCCAAAACTTAACCCAGCCAAGATCCATCACTTCTAACCATTTCTAAACATTAATCAACATCCAAAATGAACCTAAACTCGTCCTTATACCTCCAGCTACAACAGAACACCAAGATCACCTCAAAAACCACCATTTCATAAGCAAAAACTTAGGAAATACAACCTATTCGGGATTGCATTGATAAAACCTCATTTACACATCATTAGACATCCAAAATACATTTAAGAATCATCTCAAAACAGAGCCCAAACAATCACAACGAAATTCTTCAAGATTTCTTCCAAATCTTGAGTTTTAAAGCTAAAATCAAGTTCCTATCATTAAAACCATTTATAAAACTTAAATTAAGGACTGACAACTTGGGAATTTCAGTAAAGAACTGAGTATTTAGAGGAGAAGAACAATCTTACCTCTAAATGGTGATTTCTCCTTGATTTGAGCCAATTTCCTTGAAAATTCAATGAGGAAATCAAAAGGATTTGATGTAAGATTGATTAGGAACTAATTGATGATAGAAATCTCATCAATTGAAGTGGAAATCAATGAAAAAACTGCTAGAGAAAAGTGTTTGGATGATGGAATTTTGAGAGAAAAAGAAATGAGAAAATTTTAGGAAAATGTAGTTATGATTTTTCCAAAAGGTAGTTTATCTTCTTTTCTAATTAATAAAAACATTAATTAATTCACTCAAATTAAGGAAAAATCTGGAGAAATCATATTTGGGTAAATTAGCTCCTTAAAGATTCAAAGTTTCAATCCTTACAAAACAGTCACCAGTAAACTTTTCAAAAATCGCATTTTAGTCACTACACCGAAATGTATTATTTCCAAACCTTATTTTGCGAAATTGATTTCACCACTCTCTTATATATATTAAAAGAGAATTTTTAGATATTTTTCCATATTTTTAAAGCATTCCGAACTAGGCTTTCCCTAAAATCTCCTTTTATATTCGAACCAAAAATCAGACTGGTCCGATTCAGACCCTAAACTTCCAAGCCCAAAATTGGGGTGTTACATTTTACTCAGTTAAAAGTCCAATGGGTCCATTTTACGGCCCATTTAGACCCTCTCGTCCGAAACCTCTACAAAAAAGACCGCAAATCAAGTTTTAATCAAAACTTAAGAGTTCATATCATTGATTACGAGCTTTTTAACACTATTGTATTGCAAAAATTCAATTTTTGTTCTTTTTACTAAGTTAAAAGTCCAACGGGTCCTTTTTAAGGCCCATTTAAACCCGCTCGCCCCAAACCTCTACAAAAATGACCGAAAACAAGTTTTGGTCAAATTTTAGGAGTTTATATAATTGATGACGAGCTTTTCAACAAGATTATATTGCAAAAACTCAATTTCTGTATTTTTTACTCAGTTAAAAGTCCAACAGGTCCATTATACGGACCATTTATACACGGTCGCCCGAAAACTCTACAAAAAGGACCGAAAAACAAGTTTAATCAAATTTTAGGACTTCATATCATTGATTACGTTCTTTTCACCACGATTATATTGGAAAAAACTCAATTTATGTATTTTTTACTCAGTTAAAAGTCCAATGGGTCCATTTTAGAGCCCATTTAGACCCGCTCGTTCGAAACCTTTTCAAAAAGGACCGCAAAACAAGTTTTAATCAAAACTTAATAGTTCATATTGTTGATTACGATCCTTTCAACACTATTGTATTGCAAAAATTCAATTTATGTTCATTTTACTTAGTTAAAAGTTCAGCGGGTCCATTTTAAAGCCCATTTAAACCCGCTCGCCCGAAACCTCTACAAAAAGGACTAAAAAATAAGTTTTGGTCCAATTTTAGGAGTTCATATAATTTATTACGAGCTTTTCAACAAGATTATATTGCAAAAAGTCAATTTTTGTATTTTTACTCAGTTAAGAGTCCAACGGGTCCATTTTACGGCCCATTTAAACCTGCTCGCCCGAAACCTCTTCAAAAATGACCAAAAAACAGGTTTTAATCAAATTTTAGGAGTTCATATCATTGATTACGATCTTTTCAACACGATTATATTGCAAAAACTCAATTTTTGTACTTTTTACTCAGTTAAAAGTCCAACGGGTCCATTTTACAGCCCATTTAAACCCGCTCGCCTGAAACCTCTACAAAAAGGACCGCAAAACAAGTTTTAATCAAAATTTAAGAGTTCATATCGTTGATTACGAGCTTTTCAACACTATTGTATTGCAAAAATTCAATTTATGTTCTTTTTACGTAGTTATAAGTTCAACGAGT
Source organism: Hibiscus trionum (assembly GCA_030270665.1). NCBI lineage: Eukaryota > Viridiplantae > Streptophyta > Magnoliopsida > Malvales > Malvaceae > Hibiscus > Hibiscus trionum. The sequence continues at coordinate 50,976,577 of BSYR01000020.1, read as the reverse complement.
CCATTTTAAGGCCCATTTAGACCCGCTCGCCAGAAACCTCTACAAAAAGTACCAAAAAACAAGTTTTGATCAAATTTTAGGAGTTCATATAATTGATTACGAGCTTTTCAACAAGATTATATTGAAAAAAATCAAATTCGGTATATTTTACTAAGTTAAAAGTCCAACGGGTCAATTATACGGCCCATTTAGACCCGCTCGCCCGAACCCTCTTCAAAAAGGACCGAAAAACAAGTTTAATAAAATTTTAGGACTTCATATCATTGATTATGATCTTTTCAACACGATTATATTGCAAAAACTCAATTTATGTACTTTTTACTAAGTTAAAAGTCCAACGGGTCCATTTAGACCCGCTCGTCCGAAACCTCTACAAAAAGTACCGCAAAACAAGTTTTAATCAAAACTTAAGAGTTCATATCGTTGATTACGAGCTTTTCAACACTATTGTATTGCAAAAATTCAATTTATGTTCTTCTTACGCATGTTATAAGTTCAACGGGTCCGTTTTAAGGCCCATTTAGACCTGTGCGTCCGAAACCACTACGAAAAGGACCGAAAAACAAGTTTTGATCCAATTTTAGGAGTTCATATGATTGATTACGAGCTTTTCATCAAGATTATATTGCAAAAAATCAATTTTTGTATTTTTTATTTAGTTAAAAGTCCAACGGGTCCATTTTACGGCCCATTTAGACCCGCTCGCCCAAAACCTCTTCAAAAATTACCGAAAACAGGTTTTAATCAAATTTTAGGAGTTCATATAATTGATTACGATCTTTTCAACACGATTATATTGCAAAAACTCAATTTTTGTACTTTTTACTCAGTTGAAAGTCCAACGGGTCCATTTTACGACCCATTTAGACCCGCTCATCCGAAACCTCTACAAAAAGGACCGCAAAACAAGTTTTAATGAAAACTTAAGAGTTCATATCATCGATTACGAGCTTTTCAACAATATTGTAATGCAAAAATTTGATTTCTGTTCCTTTTACGCAGTTATAAGTTCAACGAGTCCATATTAAGGCTCATTTAGACCCGCTCGCCCGAAACCTCTATAAAAAGTACCGAAAACAAGTTTTGATCAAATTTTAGGAGTTCATATAATTGATTACGAGCTTTTCAACAAGATTATATTGCAAAAACTCAAATTTGGTATTTTTTACTCAGTTAAAAGTCCAACGGGTCCATTTTACGGCCTATTTAGACCCGCCCGCCCGAAACCTCTTCAAAAAGGATCGAAAAACAGGTTTAATCAAATTTTATGACTTCGTATCATTTATTACGATCTTTTCAACACGACTATATTGCAAAAACTCAAATTATGTATTTTTTACTCAGTTAAAAGTCCAACGGGTCCATTTTACGGCCCATTTAGACCCGCTCGTCCGAAACCTCTACAAAAAAGACCGCAAACAAGTTTTAATCAAAACTTAAGGGTTCATATCGTTGATTACGAGGTTTTCAACACTATTGTACTGCAAAAATTCAATTTATGTTCTTTTTACACAGTTATAAGTTCAACGAGTCCGTTTTAAGGCCCAATTAGAGCCGCTCGTCTGAAACCTCTACAGAAAGGACTGAAAAACAAGTTTTGATCCAATTTTAGGAGTTCATAGAATTGATTACGAGCTTTTCAACAAGATTATATTGCAAAAAGTCAATTTCTATATTTTTTTACACAGTTAAATGTCCAACGGGTCCATTTTACGACCCATTTAGACCCGCTCATCCGAAACCTCTACAAAAAGGGCCGCAAAACAAGTTTTAATCAAAACATAAGAGTTCATATCGTCGATTACGAGCTTTTCAACAATATTGTAATGCAAAAATTCAATTTCTGTTCCTTTTACGCAGTTATATGTTCAACGAGTCCATATTAACGCCCATTTAGACCCGCTCGCCCGAAACATCTACAAAAAGTACCGAAAAACAAGTTTTGATCAAATTTTAGGAGTTCATATAATTGATTACGAGCTTTTCAACAAGATTATATTGCAAAAACTCAAATTTGGTATTTTTTACTCAGCTAAAAGTCCAACGGGTCCATTTTACGGCCTATTTAGACCCGCCCGCCCGAAACCTCTTCAAAAAGGACCGAAAAACAGGTTTAATCAAATTTTAGGACTTCGTATCATTGATTACGATATTTTCAACACGATTATATTGCAAAAACTCAAATTATGTATTTTTTACTCAGTTAAAAGTCCAACGGGTCCATTTTACGGCCCATTTAGACCCGCTCGTCCGAAACCTCTACAAAAAGAACCGCAAAACAAATTTTAATCAAAACATAAGGGTTCATATCGTTGATTACGAGCTTTTCAACACTATTGTATTGCAAAAATTCAATTTCTGTTCTTTTTACGCAGTTATAAGTTCAACGGGTCCATTTTAAGGCCCAATTAGACCCGCTCGTCCGAAACCTCTACAGAAAGGACCGAAAAACAAGTTTTGATCCAATTTTAGGAGTTCATAGAATTGATTACGAGCGTTTCAACAAGATTATATTGCAAAAAGTCAATTTCTACATTTTTTTACTCAGTTAAATGTCCATCGGGTCCATTTTACGGCCCATTTAGACCCGCTCGCCCGAAACCTCTTCAAAAATGACCGAAAACAAGTTTTAATCAAATTTTAGGAGTTCATATCATTGATTACGATCTTTTCAACACGATTATAGTGCAAAAACTCAATTTTTGTACTTTTTACTCAGTTAAAAGTCCAACGGGTCCATTTTACGGCCCATTTAGACCCGCTCGTCCGAAACCTCTACAAAAGGACCACAAAACAAGTTTTAATCAAAACTTAAGAGTTCATATCGTTGATTACGAGCTTTTCAACACTATTGTATTGAAAAAATTCAATTTATGTTCTTTTTACGCAGTTATAAGTTCAACGGGTCCATTTCAAGGCCCATTTAGACCCGCTCGCCCGAAACCTCTACAAAAAGGACCGAAAACCAAGTTTTGATCAAATTTTAGGAGTTCATATAATTGATTACGAGCTTTACAATAAGATTATATTGCAAAAACTCAAATTCGGTATTTTTTACTAAGTTAAAAGTCCAACGGGTCAATTATACGACCCATTTAGACCCGCTCGCCCGAAACCTCTTCAAAAATGACCGAAAAACAAGTTTAATCAAATTTTAGGACTTCATATCATTGATTATGATCTTTTCAACACGATTATATTGCAAAAACTCAATTTATGTACTTTTTACTTAGTTAAAAGTCCAACGGGTTTATCCAAATGATACAGCTTCTGCACCTGCTCCCTCTGCAAGCCGCGGCACTAAACGTCGTTCCCCGATTCAAGTGGATCTTCATCCAAAGAAGGCAAAGGCCTCCGGTTCGACTCCTAAGGCTGGGATGAGCAGCTCAAAAAACTCTCCGGCGGCGGCTGACTCTCAACCCCGCCGAGCAAAATGAAAATTCTATGCTGGAACTGCCAGGGGTTGGGACAAGTCCAGGTAGTTCAACATCTACAACAGTATGTCCAGCAAGCTTCTCCAGATATAGTTTTCCTTTGTTAAACTAAGCTTAATAATGCGGCATGTAGTCGCCTTTGTCTTTCCCTTAATATGATAGAAGTTATTTCCATTCCTCCTGATAACAATTGTTCTGGTTTGGCACTTTTTAAATCTTATAATATTAATGTTGATTTGCTTTCGTATTCGAGTCGTTTCATACATTGCAAAATTCAGTTAGATTCAGGTTTTATTAATTTCACTGGAATGCATGGTTTTTCAGAAACTTGCCAAAAATATAAAACTTGGGAACTAATTGATTCGTTAAACAATGATGACAATACGCCATGGTTACTTGGTGGGGATTTTAATGAGATTCTTGCTGATTGTGAAAAACAAGGAGGATCTCGACGTGCTCGCTCACAAATAAATAATTTTTGTAATTGTTTATCACGGAATAATTTGTATGATTGTAAACCTACCTCTGGCTGGTTCACTTGGACAAAAAGTAGGACCTTTAACATCAACCATTCACGAGCGCCTTGATCGTTTTATCGGAAACCAAGCTTGGAAATCCTTATTCCCATCTTTTCGTATCACCTCAGATTTTGTAGCAAAATCTGACCACTGTTTCTTGCTACTCGATACTTCTCCAATTGTTGGTACACCACTCCCACAACCTGCACACACCTTTGGATTTGAAAATTGTTGGGCGGGCCGTAATGATAACATCACTTTGGTACAAAACACATGGACCAATACTGAAGGAACAACCCTTGATAAAATTCATGCCCTTGGCTCCTGCCTTGATAATTGGCAAGCTCAACAAAAATCCAAAACCTCAGGTCGAATTGCCTTCTTAACCAAAAAAATTAATAAATTTCTACATCGACCCTTAACGCCTACTAAAGAAATATCCTACCTGAAATGCCGCACCAAACTTAATCAACTTCTCCTCGAACAGGAAACGTACTGGGCACAGCGATCACACAACTTATGGCTTTCTCAAGGAGATAAAAATACTAGATTTTTCCATGCCCGGGCGTGTAATAGAAGGAAAAAAATACAATCACTGGCCTCTTTGACTCCAATTCCAATTGGTGTTCGGCCGAAACTGATATTATGAACATTGCTTCAAACTATTTTCAAAACCTTTTCACGTCTTCAAATCCACAATTCTCGGAACAAATATTATCAAAAATTCCCACCACAATTACTCCTTCAATGAACAACTCTCTATCTATAGCTTTCTCTAAAGAGGAAATAATACAAGCCTTCCGTGACATAGATCCAAGAAAAGCACCGGGTATTGATGGTTTGCCTAGTGGTTTTTTTAGACAACATTGGGACACCGTGGGTGATGACGTAATAAATCTCTGCCTCAGCATTCTTAACGGCACTACGGCTATGGCTTCGGTTAATAAAACAATACTTGTGCTTATCCCTAAAATTAAAGATCCAACCACTATGAGACACCTTCGCCCAATCAGCCTATGCACTGTTATTTATAAAATTGTTGCAAAAGTACTCGTAAACAGAATGAAGCATACCATTCCTTACTGCATTAGCTCCAATCAAGCTACTTTTGTACAAGGCCGTAATATTTCAGATAATATTCTAATTGCCCATGAGATAATACACAATATTAATAATGGTACGTCAAAGTCAGCACAAGGTGCTACACTAAAATTGGATATGGAAAAAGCTTTTGACAGAGTAGAATTGTCCTTTCTGGAAAATGTAATGCTTCGTATGGGTTTTGCTCCTTCATGGGTTTCCCTCATTATTCGTTGTGTCTCCACAGTCTCTTTCACTGTTCGAATTAATAACTCCTTGTCTCCTTTCTTTCAACCTCAACGTGGTCTTCGACAAGGGGATCCCCTTTCGCCTTTCCTATTCTTTTTTTGTACGCAAGGCCTCTCCGCTTACTTATCGAATGCCCAACAGACAAACGCCTTACTAGGTCTAGGCGCAGGCCGCCTCGGTCCGAAAGTTAATCATCTCTTTTTTGCTGATGACTGTATGGTATTCATTAATGCTACAACCGCAGAAGCTTCTGAATTGAAGACATCCCTTCAAGTATATGCATCTGCCTTTGGGCAAGCAGTAAATTTTGAAAAATCGACTATATTTTACAACCATCGTATTCCTCGCTCAACTCGGGAAGAGATAAACAATTCCTTACAAGTACGTGAGGTCAATAACTCTGGTGTTTATCTTGGAGTTCCCCTTCTTATTGGGAAAAACCGGACTGAAGCTCTGGGCTTTGTTCGTGACAAAGTTCATGACCGCCTATCTACTTGGGACAAGCAACTCCTTTCATTCAGTGGACGAGAAATTTTTATTAAAGTTGTTCTTCAATCTTTACCTCAATATGTCATGTCCTGCTATCTCCTCCCGCAAAATATCATTGATGATATGACTACAGCAATATGTCAATATTGGTGGTCTGGTAAATCAAATAAAAAGGGGTGGCATATGCTACCTTGGAACCGTGTATGTCTCCCTAAAGCAGCAGGAGGCATGGGTTTTAAAGATTTAAATGATTTCAACATTTCCCTACTTGGAAAACAAATTTGGAAACTTATTTGTGAACCTGACTCCCTTTTGGGCCAAATCTACCGTTACAAATACTTTCCTTCCGGAAATATCCTCGATGCAACTCGACCATCTAGATTTTCCTTCGCTTGGCAAGGCATCCACTCTGCTTTACAACGTCTCTTTAATGGTTTTCTTTACCGGCCAGGATGTAATAGCAATATTCGTGTCCATAAAGACAATTGGGGTGGTTCCTCCCCCATACAACTATCGGGGGACTATGAGATTTCAGATGAAGTATATATTCGATGTCGAGATTTTATGATTCGAGACCAAACTGCTTGGGACCAATCTAAGGTCTGTAGCTACTTCAATTCCAGGGATGCGGATGCCATTCTTCACATCCCTATCCTTAACGACAATCGAGACTCTATTCTATGGTCGCCTAATGATTCTGGTCTTTACTCAGTCCGTTCTGGATATCTTTTCCTTCAACGCCCTCCGGAACCCCGTAGGCCTTCAGCGCGAATTTGGAAAGTTCTTGCGAAAGTCAAAGCACTTCCAAAAGTCAAAACCTTCGGATGGCGTATGGCATCTGAAGCTTTGCTAGTGGGACAACATTTACGAGAATTCTCCCCTAATTCCGAACCCTTCCCTCTTTGTGGATTTTCTTCCGAATCCACTCTCCATGCTCTTCGTGATTGTCCTGGTGCATCAGAAGCACTGCAACTCTCCGGAGTGCCTTCTATCCTTTATAAGAGTACAGCTGCTTCCACTACTCAATGGCTAGAGGAGGCTGCTACCTTATTATCTGAAGACCATTTTGGTATTTTCCTCACTACCATATGGAACATTTGGAATCGACGTAATGATTGGATTCACAACCACCACCTACAACCACCATGGCTTACTTCAATTAACTCAATTAGTCTACATAAAGATTATTGCACTACAATATCTTCAAACGTATCTCAATCTCCTACTCCTATTCTTTCTCCTCCTTGCTGGCAGCCACCTCCACGTGATCACATCACTCGCTCGGCAGCTGTCGGAGTGGTGGCGCGAGACGCTATGGGTTCAGTTGCCGGGGGCCTTGCTTACCCCTTGGGCAGCTGCTTGGACGCTGCTACTTCTGAAGGGCTGGGTCTTCAGGCTGGGTTTATCTTCGCACATAGTCAAGGCTGGGATCGGGTGCTTTTTGAAACGGATTGCGCTTCTTTAGCTAACAGAGTTGGCAACCCATGTCCGGACTTATCCACCTTGGGGTCGTTGCTGCTTCAGCTTCGAGATACCTTGTTGTCTTTTTCTTTTGCTAATGTTTCTTTTGTAAGCCGTGAGGCAAATACTGTGGCACACTCCTTAGCCACGCATGCTCTAAGTACCATGACTTCCATGTCTTTTGGTACTGATATCCCTTTCTGTATCAGACATCTTGTATGACTCTTCTCAATCTTAATAATAAATCATAAGGTACTCTTTTCCCCTTTTTAGGGTTCCTCTGATTTCATATCGGAGGATGTTAGTAGGGGTTTTTAACGAGGCCATTTCTTTTCAAAAAAAAAGTCCAACGGGTCCATTTCACGACCCATTTAGACCCGCTCGTCCGAAACCTCTACAAAAAGGACCGCAAAACAAGTTTTAATCAAAACTTAAGAGTTCATATCGTTGATTACGAGCTTTTCAACGCTATTGTATTGCAAAAATTCAATTTCTGTTCTTCTTACGCAGTTATAAGTTCAACGGGTCCGTTTTAAGGCCCATTTAGACCCGCTCGTCCGAAACCTCTACAAAAAGGACCGAAAAAACAAGTTTTGATCCAATTTTAGGAGTTCATATAATTGATTACAAGCTTTTCATCAAGATTATATTGCAAAAAGTCAATTTCTGTATTTTTATTTAGTTAAAAGTCCAACGGGTCCATTTTACGGCCCATTTAGACCCGCTCGCCCGAAATCTCTTCAAAAATGACCGAAAAACAAGTTTTAATCAAATTTTAGGAGTTCATATCATTGATTACGATCTTTTTAACACGATTATATTGCAAAAACTCAATTTTTGTACTTCTTACTCTGTTAAAAGTCCAACGGGTCCATTTAGACCTGCTCATCCGAAACCTCTACAAAAAGGACCGCAAAACAAGTTTTAATCAAAACTTAGGAGTTCATATCGTCGATTACGAGCTTTTCAACAATATTGTAATGCAAAAATTCAATTTCTGTTCCTTTTACACAGTTATAAGTTCAACGAGTCCATTTTAAGGCCCATTTAGACCCGCTCGCCCGAAACCTCTACAAAAATGACCAAAAAACAAGTTTTGATCAAATTTTAGGAGTTCATATAATTGATTCCGAGATTTTCAACAAGATTATATTGCATAAACTCAAATACGGTATTTTTTACTTAGTTAAAAGTCCAACGGGTCCAATTTACGGCCCATTTAGACCCGATCGCCAGAAACCTCTTCAAAAAGGACCGAAAAATAGGTTTAATCAAATTTTAGGACTTCGTATTATTGATTACGATCTTTTCAACACGATTATATTGCAAAAACTCAATTTATGTATTTTTTACTCAGTTAAAAGTCCAATTGGTCCATTTTACGGCCCATTTAGACCCGCTCGTCCGAAACCTCTACAAACGGTCCGCAAAACAAGTTTTAATCAAAACTTAAGAGTTCATATCGTTGATTATGAGCTTTTCAACACTATTGTATTGCAAAAATTTATTTACTGCATTTTTAACGCAGTTATAAGTTCAACGGGTCCATTTTAAGGCCCATTTAGACCTGCTCTCCCGAAACCTCTTCAAAAATGACCGAAAAACAGGTTTTAATCAAATTTTAGGAGTTCATATCATTGATTATGATCTTTTCAACACGATTATATTGCAAAAACTCAATTTATGTACTTTCTACTTAGTTAAAAGTCCAACGGGTCCATTTTGCGGACCATTTAGACCTGCTCGTCCGAAACCTCTACAAAAAGGACCGCAAAACAAGTTTTAATCAAAACTTAAGAGTTCATATCGTTGATTACGAGCTTTTCAAAACTATTGTATTGCAAAAATTCAATTTATGTTCTTCTTACGCAGTTATAAGTTCAACGGGTCCGTTTTAAGGCCCATTTAGACCCGCTCGTCCGAAACCTCTACAAAAAGGACCGAAAAACAAGTTTTGATCCAATTTTAGGAGTTCATATAATTGATTACGATCTTTTCATCAAGATTTTATTGCAAAAAGTCAATTTCTGTATTTTTTATTTAGTTAAAAGTCCAAGGGGTCCATTTTACGGCCCATTTAGACCCGCTCGCCCGAAAGCTCTTCAAAAATGACCAAAAAACAAGTTTTAATCAAATTTTAGGAGTTCATATCATTGATTATGATCTTTTCAACACGATTATATTGTAAAAACTCAATTTTTGTACATTTTACTGAGTTAAAAGTCAACAGGTCCATTTTACGACCCATTTAGACCCGCTCGTCCGAAACCTCTACAAAAAGGACCGCAAAACAAGTTTTAATCAAAACTTAAGAGTTCATATCGTTGATTACGAGCTTTTCAACACTATTGTATTGCAAAATTTCAATTTCTGTTCTTTTTACACAGTTATAAGTTCAACGGGTCCATTTTAAGGCCCAATTAGACCCGCTCGTCCGAAACCTTTACAAAAAGGACCGAAAAACAAGTTTTGATCCAATTTTAGGAGTTCATAGAATTAATTACGAGCTTTTCAACAAGATTATATTGCAAAAAGTCAATTTCTATATTTAATACTTAGTTAAATGTCCAATGGGTCCATTTTACGGCCCATTTAGACCCGCTCACCCGAAACCTCTTCAAAAATGAGCGAAAAACAAGTTTTAATCAAATTTTAGGAGTTCATATCATTGATTACGATCTTTTCAACACGATTATATTGCAAAAACTCAATTTTTTTTACTTTTTACTCAGTTAAATATCCAACGGGACCATTTTACGGCCCATTTAGACCCGCTCGTCCGAAACCTCTACAAAAAGGACCGCAAAACAAGTTTCAATCAAAACTTAAGAGTTCACATCGTTAATTAAGAGCTTTTCAACCCTATTGTATTGCAAAAATTCAATTTATGTTCTTTTTACGCAGTTATAAGTTCAACGAGTCCATTTTAAGGCCCATTTAGAACCGCTCGCCCGAAACCTCTACAAAAAGGACCACAAAACAAGTTTTGATCCAATTATAGGAGTTCATATAATTGATTACGAGCTTTTCAACATGATTATATTGCAAAAAGTCAATTTCTGTATATTTTACTCAGTTAAAATTCCAACGGATCTATTTTACGGCCCATTTAGACCCGCTCGCCCGAAACATCTTCAAAAATGACCGAAAAACAAGTTTTAATCAAATTTTAGGAGTTCATATCATTGATTACAATCTTTTCAACACGATTATATTGCAAAAACTCAATTTTTGCACTTTTTACTTAGTTAAAAGTCCAACGGGTCCATTTTACGGCCCATTCAGACCCGCTCGTCCGAAACCTCTACGAAAGGACCGCAAAACAAGTTTTAATCAAAACTTAAGAGTTCATATTGTTGATTAGGAGCTTTTCAACACTATTGTAATGCAAAAACTCAATTTCTGTATTTTTTACTTAGTTAAAAGTCCAACGGGTCCATTTTACGGCCCATTTAGACCCGCTCGCCTAAAACCAGTACAAAAAGGACCGAAAACAAGTTTTGATCCAATTTTAGGAGTTCATATAATTGATTACGAGCTTTTCAACAAGATTATATTGCAAAAATTCAATTTCTTTATTTTTTACTCAGTTAAAAGTCCAAGGGGTCCATTTTACGGCCCATTTAGACCCGCTCGCCCGAAACCTCTTCAAAAATGACCGAAAAACAAGTTTAAATCAAATTTTAGAAGTTCATATAATTGATTACGAGCTTTTCAACATGATTATATTGCAAAAACTCAATTTATATATTTTTACTCCGTTAAAAGTCCAACGAGTCTATTTTCCGGCCCACTTAGACCCGCTCGCCCGAAACCTCTAAAAGATGGACCGAAAAACATGGTATAATCAAATTTTAGGAGTTCATATAATTGATTAAGAGCTTTTCAAAACTATTGTATTGCAAAAACTCAATTTATGTACTTTTCACTCAGTTAAAGTCCAATGGATCCATTTTACGGCCCATTTAGACCCGCTCGTCCGAAACCTCTACAAAAAGACGGCAAAACAAGTTTTAATCAAAACATAGGAGTTCATATAATTTATTACAAGCTCTTCAATAGTGTTGAATTGCAAAAAGTCAATTTCTGTATTTTTTACTCAGTTAAAAGTCCAACGGGTCCATTTTATGGCCCATTTAGACCCGCACGCCCGAAACCTCTACAAGAAGGACCAAAAAGCAAGTTTTAATCAAATTTTAGGAGTTCATATCATTGATTACGATCTTTTCAACACGATTATATTGCAAAAACTCAATTTTTGTACGTTTTACTCAGTTAAAAGTCCAACAGGACCATTTTACGGCCCATTTAGACCCGCTCGTCCGAAACCTCTACAAAAATGACCGCAAAACAAGTTTTAATCAAAACTTAAGAGTTCACATCGTTAATTACGAGCTTTTCAACCCTATTGTATTGCAAAAATTCAATTTATGTTCTTTTTACGTAGTTATAAGTTCAACGGGTCCATTTTAAGGCCCATTTAGACCCGCTCGCCCGAAACCTCTACAAAAAGGACCGAAAAACAAGTTTTGATCCAATTTTAGGAGTTCATAGAATTGATTACGAGCTTTTCAACAAGATTATATTGCAAAAAGTCAATTTCTATATTTTTTACTCAGTTAAAATTCCAACGGGTCAGCCCACCATGTGGGATCTTCTCCTACTGATTACTTTATTACTTTTTGCAATCCCCATCTTTTTCTTTCAATTCTATCTCTTCCTCTATATATATTTTCTTACCCATTTGCCTTCTGGTTTTCATCCACATTTTATCATTGTATACGCTTTTTATTTTTATCTTTATCCTAATGTCCTCCCCAACTATGGATTTATCTTTTCGCCTCCGTTCAGGTCCATCCCCTTCTCTTCCTTTTTTCAACTCTGCCTCTATAGCTCATAAGGTTGCATCTGGCCCTAGATACATGTTTTTATTGAACTTTGTAGGTTTGTTCTCCCTTTCTTTCTTTCTTTGGCAGTTACGCTACCTCTATCAAACCCAGTATTATCTTTCTGTATATCCTTGGTTAAGTTCCATTCTGCATTTTAATCTGGCCTCTTGCCAAAATCTAAGCTATCTTTTTTTAAGTTTTCATATGCATTTTCTTACGAGTTTTGTCTTTTTATCCTCTTTTAATCAAACTATAAGCATCCCACACATCTGGTTCCCATCTGCATCCTCCTACTACACTATGTTTTTGTCTTTGCTTTGCTTTATTCTCCTAATATTTATATTTGCTTATACTTGGATGCATGTTCTCTCTAACGAACATTGTCTGTTTCTCTATGTGGATTATGTATACACCTGGGAGCACCCAGATCATCTTGCTAACTCTCTACGCCAGGATCATTGGCATCGAACATCACTGACTCTAAGCATCTCCTCCTATTATTTTTATTTCAGGGTTTGTAATTATTATTTATTTGTTAATTTTTTCAGCTTCTATATTCCCCCCTTTTTGCTCATTTGGTATGTAATTATTTTCTTATTCCCGCTTCATCCTCTCCCATGGTCTGTAATCTTTAATTTCTGTCCTTTTTTCCTGCTTTCCTTTCCTTTATGCTTTTATTTCTATTACCTGATTGTATGCAATCTATATGCCTGTTTTCCTGTTTCTTTTAATTACTTTTCAAATGTGTATGGGTTTCTTAAAAACAACTTCACCCTATTAAGTGAATATTTTCTCTTCTACACCTCTTCAGGTGATTATACTTTAGCCCTCTTAAGGGATTTTTCTACAACCCTTTCGATAAGGGAACATAAACGACTAACATTCAATTGCTCCTCCTTCCTTTCATACCATCCTCTTGTCTTGAATATGATTTGTCAAAACGGCTATTTTTATTCGTCCTTGTACCTCACGTTTCCGTTTTTCGCCTATTTCAATTTATATTTATTATTAACGTTACCTCCTACTTTACTCATATATTGGCTCCTCTTAAATTATTTTTCCATAATTACACTAACCTTGTTTCTTTCAAACCTTTTACTTTCTATGGATACATTAGCTTTAATGCCTATATTAAATCTCCTTCTGACTTTTAACTATCTCCAACTTTTACGTACCAATGTTAAGGAAAATTATTACTTTCCTTACTCAATCCTATATAATAGCATTTGTCGATACTTTACTACCTTTTTTGCCTATGTTTCTGTCCATTTATTTTCTCATATCTTAATTATTACCTTGATTATTTGGTTCCTTTCCTTAACTCCTGCTTTGTATTTGATATTTGCTATTTCATATTGGGCATTTTCCTCTTCTAATCAATCATCCCTTTTTTTAAGGATTGGCCATTATTTTCTTTCCTTCGCAAGTTAATATTCTTCCCTTCTTTCCTCTCTCTCAATATTCTAATTGATATAATCACTATTACCCTATACCCCTCTATTTATATCAAACAATCTCTCCCCTACTTCAACACCGACCTCCCTTTCTCTTTAGCCATATTTTCTTTCACGCCTTCTACTCTCACTATGGCATCTTCCTCTTTTCCACAACTCAACTCCATTGCCCTCACTAGCGAAGAGGCTGAACTTCTCTACACACCAGATTTTGGCTGGGATTTTGCAAAAGAAGACCCCAAACTTTTTCTAATAGGCTGTTTTATCTCGTCCAAGCCGATCGATATCTATGTTGTCCTTAGTGCCTTTGAAGGAATTTGGAAATCCAGTAACTTGGTTTCTATATCGTTCATCAAAGAAAACTTCCTTAAGATCAAATTCAAGGAGGTCAAAGCTTGCTATGAAGTTCTCAACCGTGGCCCCTGGCTGTACAAGGATGAATGGTTGGCCCTAACCGAATACAACCCTTCAAAAAACATTGACGACTATGCTTTCAATACTATGCGCATCTGGATCCGCATATTTGGTCTACCTACCTCTCTTTTTGAAGATGTTGACCGCTCCCACCTCGTGGGCCATGCTCTAGGTTCTATGGTTGGTAACGCTCTACGCACTGATACCCGTGAACAAGAAGGAAATATGTCTAAATTTCTGCGAGTAGAAATAATGCTCGATGTCACCCGACCAATCACCCGATTCATCTTCATCGGGAATGGCTCCGATAAACCATGTGCCGTCTACAATATGAACGCCTCCCTACTCTCTGCCCTGGTTGCGACATTGTATGTCATACCATCGACAACTGCCCGATCCGTTCATCCCTTGATCTAAACAAACTACAATATGGGGAATGGCTTAGGTATCTCCCCCCTCGACATCGCCCAATCGGCACCCGTGGCCGAATCCGCACTATTTAGGCTGAACTCAACCAAGCTAATCTGAATCCCACGAGTAGGTCTTTTTTAATTTGCACTACTTGTTCAAACATATCCTGTTACTATCGATTTTTTGCATTCCCACCTCTATTTTCGAATACATCACTAATGTATAACTCTTTTTACATAGTTCCGATTGTCAATGCCCCTGAACCTACTGATCAAAACAACATAGGTCACTTCTTGAATCCTTTTCTCAATTTCCCTTTCTATTTCCTTAATTTTTTGATTTTATTTTTGACACTATATCTTGTACCTTTCACAGGCTCTCTTAATGAGGGAGACGCTGCCTCCTTCTCTGAACAGCCTGTTGAGGAAGCCCCTAATGTCGACGCAAGTATGGATGATGCCCCACCTACAAAGGATGCTACCTCCTCGAGTTCTAAGCTGAAAAGTACCCAATCTCGCTCTAATCCGAAAGTCACTCTTACCCCACGGGCACTGGAACCTCAACCCCTGAATACCATTTTTCCAATTCTTGAGGATACCTCGGATGATGATTGGGCTGCCCAGGATGATAGCATCCCCAGCCCCACTGTTGAACAAATCAAGAAGTTTGATGCTGAAATACGTAAGCCCCCTGTTAACACCGACTCCCCCACTTTTCATGAATTTAACACTTGGCTCTTAAAGAATTATCCGAATGATGCAGCTACTGCTCCTGCTCTCTCCTCTACAAGCCGCGGTACCAAGCGCCGCTCCCCAATCCAAGTGGTCCTCCAACCAAAGAAGGAAAAACCCTCCGGGTCTACTCCTAAGGCTGGGATGAGCAGCTCAAAAAACTCTCCGGCGGCGGCTGACTCTCAGCCCCGCCGAGCAAAATGTGAATCCTATATTGGAACTGCCAGGGTTTGGGACAAGTCCAGGCAGTTCAATATCTTCAGCGTTATGTCCAACATTCCTCTCCGGATATATTATTCCTCTGCGAAACTAAGTTAAATAATACGACATGTAGCCGACTTTGTCTTTCTCTTGGTATGTTAGAAGTTATATCTATCCCTCCAAACAATAGTTGTTCTGGCATCGCCCTCTTTAAATCCAATAATATTAATATCAGTTTACTTTCGTATTCGAACCGTTTCATACATACTTTAATTCAATTTGATTCTTTCTCAATGAAATTCACGGGTATGCATGGCTATTCTGAAACTAGTCAAAAATATAAAACTTGGGATATTATAAATTCTTTAAATAATGATAATAATATTCCTTGGCTCCTTGGTGGGGACTTCAACGAAATACTATCCGATTGTGAAAAACAGGGAGGTCCTCGTCGTGCTCGATCACAAATACACAATTTTCGTAACTGTTTATCCCGCAACAACCTTTATGATTGCAAACCCACTTCCGGTTGGTTTACTTGGACGAAAGTTGGGCCACTAACGCCAACTATCCATGAACATCTTGACTGTTTCATTGGTAACTTGGCTTGGAAAGCTTTATACCCCTCTCATCGTATTTCTTCGGACTTTGTTGCGAAATCAGACCACTGTTTTTTACTTCTTGACACCTCCCATACTCCTCATATGCCATCTCAACACCCTCCAAACAAATTTCGCTTCGAAAATTGTTGGGCAGCCCGCGATGACAACATTTCCCTTGTCCAAAGTACATGGGCCAATACAAATGGGACAACATTAGAAAAAATTCAAGCAGTTGGTTCCTGTCTAGATAATTGGCAAACACAACAAAGAACTAAAACCACAGGACGTATCACCTTCCTAACCAATAAAATTAATAAATTCCTGCGTCGACCATTAACACCTACGAATGAAAACTCTTATCTAAATTGCAGAACCGAACTTAATAAGCTTCTTCTCGAACAAGAAACGCACTGGGCACAAAGATCCCGAAACTTATGGCTCTCTCAAGGAGACAAAAATACAAGATTTTTTCATGCCCGTGCGAATAATAGAAGGAAAAAAAATACAATCTCTGGCCTTTTCAACTCTAACTCCACATGGTGCACCAATGTAAATGATATTATGTCAATTGCTTCCGATTATTTTCAAAACCTTTTTACGTCCTCAAACCCACATTTTTCGGAACAAATCCTATCAAAAATTCCCTCTACTATTACCCAAGCTATGAATGATGCTCTCTCTATGGCGTTTACAAAGGAAGAAATAGTGCATGGTTTCTGTGATATTGATCCACGGAAGGCACCTGGTATCGATGGTTTACCCAGCGGCTTCTTTAGACAACATTAGGACACTGTGTGTGATGATGTCTCCGCTCTTTGTCTTAGCCTCCTCAATGGCACTAC
The DNA here is from genome assembly GCA_030270665.1 of Hibiscus trionum. NCBI lineage: Eukaryota > Viridiplantae > Streptophyta > Magnoliopsida > Malvales > Malvaceae > Hibiscus > Hibiscus trionum. The sequence goes on along the minus strand of BSYR01000020.1, from coordinate 50,959,802 downwards.
GGACATGGCTTCGGTCAACAAAACTATCCTAGTACTTATTCCTAAGATAAAAGACCCGACTACCATGACGCACCTTCGGCCAATTAGTCTGTGAACTGTTATCTATAAAATTGTAGCTAAAGTTCTAGTCAACAGAATGAAACAAACGATTCCCTTTTGCATTAGCTCTAACCAGGCTGCTTTTGTTCAGGGCCGTAATATCTCGGATAATATTCTTATAGCCCATGAAATAATACACAATATTAACTATGAGACCACAAAATCAGCTCAAGGCGCCGCCCTAAAATTAGATATGGAAAAAGCCTTTGACAGAGTTGAATGGTCTTTTCTGGAAAATGTAATGCACCGTATGGGCTTTGCTCCTACATGGGTCTCCCTTATTATGCGGTGCATTTCCTCAGTTTCCTTCACTGTTAAAATCAACGATTCCTTCTCGCCTTTTTTTCAACCACAACGTGGTCTTCGCTAAGGAGACCCCCTATCACCTTTTCTATTCCTCTTCTGTACACAATGTCTATCTGCATACCTATCTGATGCCCAACAGAATAACACCCTACCTGGCCTAGGGGCAGGCAGATTTGGTCCTAAAGTCAACCATCTACTTTTTGCAGATGACTGCATGGTCTTCCTTAACACTAACCCTGAGGAAGCATCCCAACTCAAACTGGCTCTACAAACTTATGCCTCTTCTTCCGGACAAGCCGTGAATTTTGAGAAGTCGACCATCTTCTATAACCCACGCACCCCTCGCTCAACACGAGATGCGATTAATAGTTCCTTGCATGTACGCGAGGTTACCAACACTGGTGTCTATCTAGGTGTTCCATTGCTCATTGGGAAAAACAAAACTGAAGCCTTAGGTTTCGTTCGTGATAAAGTTCATGACCGTCTATCTACCTGGGATAAACAACTCCTCTCCTTTAGTGGTCGTGAAATATTCATTAAAGCTGTTCTACAATCTTTACCTCAATACGTCATGTCATGCTATCTACTGCCGCAAAACATTGTTGATGATATGACTTCAGCCATTCGTTAATATTGGTGGTCTGGCAAGTCTAATAAAAAGGGTTGGCACATGCTCCCTTGGAACCGTGTTTGTCTACCTAAGACGGCAGAGGGCATGGGCTTCAGAGATCTGTGTGATTTTAACATTGCTCTCCTTGGAAAGCAACTCTGGAGAATTATTTGTGAACCTGATTCCCTTTTGGGTCAAATCTACTGTTCCGAATATTTCCCTTCTGGTAATATCTTAGATGCTACCCGACCAACTAGAGGATCTTTTGCATGGCAGGGTCTTTATACTGCTTTACAACAACTTTACAATGACTTCTTATACCGCCCGGGTATTAATAGCAACATACGTGTCCATAAAGACAACTGGGGAGGCTCCTCTCCTATCAACCTCTCTGGTGATTATGAAATCTCGGAAGAAGTACATGTTCGATGCCGTGACTTTATGCTTAATCAGATGACTTGGGACCCATCGAAAGTCCGAAGCTACTTTAACCCTGCTGATGCATATGCTATCCTTCATGTTCCCATAATTAATGATACCCGAGATTCTATCCTCTGGTCTCCTAATGACTCCGGAATTTACTCAGTCCGCTCTGGCTACTTATTTCTTCAACGTTCTCTGGAACCCCGTAACACTCCAACGCGAATTTGGAAGGTCCTCGCAAAAATTAAGGCTCTCCCAAAGGTCAAAACATTTGGATGGCGCATGGCTTCCGAAGCTTTACCCGTTGTCTCTAGACTACGGGCTTTTTCCCCTAATTCTGAACCTTTCCCTATTTGTGGGTTTTCCTCGGAAACCACCCTTCATGCACTTCGCGACTGTCCTGGGGCCTCTGAAGCCCTACATCTCTCTGGCGTCCCTGTTGCTCTCTATAGAAGTGCGGCTGTTAACACCATCCATTGGTTAGATGAGGCTACACACCTCTTATCGGCTGACCATTTTGGTCTTTTCCTCACAACCATTTGGAATATCTGGAATAGACATAATGATTGGGTTCATAATCGCCATCTGCAACCCCCTTGGCTTACTGCTATTAATTCGATTAGCTTACATAATGATTTCTGCAATGTTGCATCTTCAGGCCCCTGCCAGCCGTCTACATCTATACTTTCACCTCCATGTTGGAGGCCTCCCCCACATGATCATCTTAAGATTAATGTGGATGGGGCTTTTGACCCAGCCACTCGTGCAGTGGCTGTTGGTGTTATGGCGCGTGATGCTACAGGTGCGGTCGTTGGGGGCCTTGCTTACCCCTTAGGCAATTGTTTGGATGCTGCCACTTGCGAA